>CM077913.1:66546014-67829301 GCA_039766575.1 Serrognathus titanus
CATAAAAAAAGCTCGAATTCATTTTGATCACTTCTGACAGGGCTGGGTAAACAACGGTAATTTTTAAACATAATCGCCGATAAATTTGACCTAAACAGATGTGGAAAGGAAATACGTGCCCTTATTTATGACGAATGGCTGGCCTGTTTCCTGTCGTGGCACGCAAACTGGCACAATTAACATAAACTTCATGAATTATGGCGCAGGTCTCGTTTAGGACCGAGATGATCAAATCTCGATGGCCATCGTCGTGTAAGCTCGTAAGCTACTAATTAATTAAAATGATTGGCATATCGAATGGATAACGTTTTTGCGACGCAGTAATCTCTTGTTATGGGTTAAATTGACAGGGTGATCCTCTTGTCATTCACGTATACGAGTTTATCTTCCACACATGAGGTTACAGGAACGAAAGTATTGCAGCGTTGATAATAATTGTTGTAAATCTATCTCATTTGATTACATACTTACGTAAATATTTGAAGTACGTGGTGTTTTTAATTTCGAAAGTGTTACGGGATCTTCAATTTTTTGAGAAGTCATTCTCTTTTATCTTTGGTAAACAATCGCTAAAAAGAGATTTTCTCCTTGTTCTGACAAGTTGAAGCTTAAAAGTTGATCAAATTTGGGCCATCCATTTCGGGCTTGAAAACTTCATAAAAAAAGAAACCGTACGTTTTCCGTGAAACATAGAGTTTTATACAAAAAAAAGACAAAGAATTATCTAATTTTATTATTCCTCGACGCCTACCTTTATGACATATCCCGGTCGAACCGTAAAACTTCACGACCGTTTTATACTATTTTTGCTCCATATTCATTCGTCCCCGTAAATGTCACAGCGAGTGTAAGAATCAATCAAGTGATTTCCCACGGGGGCCATGCACAGACGCTCAGGTGCGCCCGGTTTTCAGTCTGAGCGGTTTGTTTTGTATTTAAATACAATTACGTCGCTACCTCTATACGTTACGCTACGTTCCGTAAAAGGCGTGCGGATCGCGATCCGCAGCGAAATTCTGCAAATGTGGCATCAGAATAAGGACGGGGTGACTGCGAACAGCTGATTGTTTCAATGATAAATTGAGCTTGGGTTTAATAACGTTGCATGTGAATGGGAAAGGGTTACTTGCGTCTCGTGATATTTTTCTTCCTTATTTAGAATTACTGGAATATGTTAGAGTCACATAGATAACACAAATTAAATTAATTAAATAAAGCATCACCTACCTACCACAAGAGCACATCGTTTTTTTTTGAAAACTTCTGTTGGTTTCTAAGAAATACGTACGTCTGCGGTTTTTATAAATCTTTCATCAAAGTAAGTTCTTGTCCGCTGAAATTTCGTAATTAATTATGTGCCAATCTTAGTGTCCGTTTTAAAATAATTATATATAAAATCTTCGTAAAACAATAAAACTCCAGCAAAATTCACGGTCAATCAGTCATCTACAATTCGATAACTGACGAACATTTTAAATGTCGCGCCAATTTTTACTTATAGCTAATGGAGTTTGTAACTACTACTATTATCTAGAAAGTACTGAAATTATGAAAAAAAATTAGAAACTTCCAAGAAATTGGAAATTCTTAAGGAATATTAAATCTGCAAAAAATTAAAGGAAAGAAAAATAAATATGGAATTGAAACTTTTAATAGACAGTGAACGCATTTGCTATACAGGAGGTCTTAGAAAAACTGTTCCTAACTTTCAAAAGTAGTAGAGGGCATTTAATTAAGCAACTTTTACTAACTTATGTCCGGGAAAGTTTCCTCGTCAAGTTAAATTGAAATAAACAAAATGAGAACTGTAACTTTTATATTTATTTCTAATGGCTATACAATTTTAATTAATTTCAATTTATTAAGAAAACTTGAAAAATTATAAGAAATGTTCAAATTTAAGGCTACCATTTTGTTGCATAAGTTATAACGATGTATGATTGAACGATGAATTCTTTGGAATATCTGTGGACGATCACGAATGGTATCAAAAGCAAAACTAATTCCGCTTGACATAGACGTTTGACTTAGTATGACCCAAATGCAAATATGAATTGAAGTCATATCTAGCGATCATGAGGGCTAGGAAAAACGACCTTACCTTCCAATCCAGCGATTAATCTTTTAAAGATACCCCTTTTCCTTTGTCTGCAGTTATGACTCCAATTCATTTCACATTTGGGGTCAGAAGAGAAATTAGTGACTCGGATTATTCTTACTTTTGATGCCATTCGTAATCATTCTCTGGGATTTCGTAGTTTAATCATCATCGTCGTCATAACTTATGCTTATGGCCTTAATTTTGAAGATTTCTTATAATATTTCAAGTTTTCTTAATAAATTGAAAATAATTAAAATTGTGTAGCTAGAAATTAATAGAAAATTACTTCTTACATCGAAATTATTTCTAGTTTATTGCGTTTTAACTTGACCTGGACACATTTCCGGCCACAATTTCATTAATAAAAATTGGTTCTACTACTTCTGACAGTTAAAAACAGTTTTTGTGAGACACCCTGTATATTAGCAAAAAAGAACTGAATATGTTCAGAATATCAAAGAAATTTAATTAAATAATAGTTAAATATGTTAATGGAGGAATTTATTTTTTCTCGAAAAGAATTGAGAAATCAAATTTTAACCTATGACTGAAATTGGTAAGAAATCTAAATGGTGACAAAATGTATCTTTTGAATTTTCGAAGGAGAAAATAAGAAGAAAACAAATAATGTAGACCAGAGACACCTAAGAATAGAAACAGAAATATCAAATAGAAAAAAAATATCTAGGAGAAGCTACAAAGAACGAATAAACAAAAATCAATTGCAATGAAGCGACGAAACGAAACATTGGTCGGTGAAATTGCAATGGAGTTCTCGCGCTACTCTTTTGTTGATAAGGCCCTAATCAGAGCCAAAATGTCTATGCCCGAGGGTCCCATTGTAATCTAGCCGAGTTGCAAAAACGCTAAAAATTAGTGAAAACTAAAAGAAAGCAACTAAATGCATAAGAGAATTATGTTTGGAATATTAAGTTAATGTTGTACAATGATGTAAAAAAAAGAAACAAGGAAAAACTATACAGAGTGTTTTCTGAATTGTGGCTGAAAACAGAACTTTGGTATTTACAGGTACTAGGTATACAATTAATACTTCTTTTCTTGCTCATTTTCTTTAGATTCTGCCCCGGTCACGGAAACATTGGTGAATAAAAAAATTCTTTAAATAAATTATTAAAAACAAAAACATAATAATTCTTAGAAAAACTCGTCGTTATAGTTTTAATTATTAAATTTGAAACAAAAAAAAACTAAAGTCAACAACTAACTGTCACAATTGTGAAAATATAAAAAAAAATTAGTAAAAATTCAAAATCAGTAGCGTGTACCAATTTTCAGTAATCTTTTATACTATTTTTTAGATTTGTTTCATATTGTATCCATGTTTATTTTCAGCTACATTTCCAAAAATACCCAAGTATCCACTTGGTGATCATAATTGAGACCAAAAGAATATTTTCAACCAATGAAAAGGGATAAATAAAAAGAAATGGAATTGTAGGAGACGAATAATAAGTTATCTACATGGGAAGCAGCAAAATCAATAATCATCAAGGCATCAATTTAGAACGACTTGATGTAAACTGTAATAATAGCTAAAAGCTAATGAAAACTGACATTCAGCAACGAACTAAAAAAAACTGACATATTAGAAAGTCACAGGAATAGCAAGAAAAGCAACAAGAGAAAAGAAGAAACTATAAAAAAATCTACTAGCAGACTAAGAAGGAAGTCTGCCATGAGAGAGTTCTGGAAGCAAGCTATGGGAAAAGGAAATGATTTGTAAATCTCATAAGGGATAACTATAACAAGCTTTCATTATTGAAAGCTTATGAAAACTGAAATCAACCAAGGATTTGTTAGAAACATTGAACATACGAAAGTCGAAAGTCAATGGAATGGCAGAAGAACCTCTACGCAAAAGAATGAGAAGAATGTTAGGCAAGAGAAGAACTTACAAAATTGATGAAACTCATCCGAGATTTAAAAAAAAAAACTTATAATCAACTTCCTCGGTATTTGCTTATGACTGAATCAAGAGCTTCCAAAATTGATAACTACAGTAATGTTGGGTTATTACGAATCCGGTTAAAACTAATTTTCGGTTATAACGAACAAATATGAAAAGTACGAACTAAAACACGATGACCATAATGACCCATCACTTATAGCTAACCTGTTTTGGAAGTCCCTCGAGGTTCGCTATAAATGGACATGACTGTATATCAATCAAAACCGACTTGCAACAAAATTTTTAAAACTTTCAAAATTAATAACTATAGTAATGTTAGCTCATTACGAATCCGGTTAAAACGAATTTTCGGTTATGACGAACCAATTTGAAAAGTACGAACCAAAGCATGATGACCATAATAACTCAACACTTATAACCAACCTGTTTTGGAAGTCTCTCGAGGTTCGTTATACATGGACATGACTGTATTTCTATCAAAACCGATTGGTAACATTTTTTTTTAAACTTTCATTATGCTTTGATAGCACGCATAGGCGTTTTGTATGGGGTGACTTCCTAAGTAGTAAACTGGCTGGAATTTGTCAATTCTAATGCAATATTAGGTCAAAAAGCAATCGCAGAATATAGTGATCTAATCTTTTCATTGTATTTCTATCGTATTAAAAGTGCATGGATTTAAATTTTTGCTTTTTGTTTTGATTTTTCCCTTACTTATGCCGAGTGGCTTTTAAAATTTTGTTTATGAAATTTTGCATTGGAATTTAATTGGCATGTCTTAGCTTTACTGTAAAACGCATCAAGGAATGCAGTGACGCACTCTTCACTTAAGCTAAGACATGCCTTCCAGATTTTATGATAAGAGTTGATAAAAAATTTAAAGAATCACTCGGTATTTGTATTTATTACTGTTTCTAATTTAGATTTAATATTATATAATTTTGATCTCTGCATATTTAGTTGAGTTCATTTAATTTACTCTACTAGATGAATAAATCATAATGAATACTCAAATACTCATAGCAAATTAAACGCATTTAAAAACAATTCTAAATATTTTGAAGAACATGATGAATTTTTTATAAAAAAAAATGTAGAATAGAAAAGATGAGAGTAATGAATTCGGGAAGAGATTTAAGGAAATTCAAACGAGAATATTGAAGGTTATTTAGAAGGATCTAGAATGAACTATATCAAAAAAGAAGAAAATTAAATATTAAGTGAATTTGTGGCTAATGAAAAAAAGTTCGTTTTCTATATAATTATAATTAAGGTGAAATTGTGTAACGAATTATCTCAAACAGACACTGAAAAATGGCACAAAAGCTCAACGTTTTACTATAGCTTGAAAGCTATCAAGCTATAGTAAAATATAGCTTGATAGCTTTCAAGCTATAGTAAAACGTTGAGCTTTCGTGCCATTTTTCAGTGTCCGTTTGAGATAATTCATTACAAATTTAATTATACTTTATGTTTTATCATAGGTATATGATGTAAAATATATTAAAAAGAAGACGAAGTTGGTAATTGCTGAAACAAGAACAATAACAAAGGAAAAAATTTTAAAGTAATCTCAAAATGGACAATTTAAGAAGAGAGAACAAAATAGATAATAAATAAATAAAAGGAAATGATAGAAAATATGAAAAAGTAAATCAGAAATGTACAAGTAAGGAATCCAAGCTCTAACTGGAACAGAAAAGAAAGACCTGGAAATATACGAGAAAATTAGTTTCGTTCATTTTCTCGTATATTTCCAGATCTGAAATGAGAAATGTTTTATACAACATGAGCAAACATTCAATTAAACTTTATCAATTTGAAGTAATTAAGTATGTACATACTTTACGGTTTAAAATCGAACGCAATTATAAATGCACCTGCGTTTTCTGTAATTCAAATCGACTGATTCCAAACGCTTGCCCGGATAATAAAACGACTCAAATCGTTATATGAATCTACTTAAAACGAACGATAAAAATTTAAGACGACGATATTGAACTCGTAAATTAAAATTACGTGCTTTAGTAGGTACCCATGCAAGGCAAATGAACAAAATAAATTCCGCCGACTCAACTGCAACCGCCTGCAGGCGTCTTCTTTTGTGAATTCACGGACTATTTACTTCACATTAGACCGGAATTCTGGACAAACTTGCAAAGTTCAAAATTAACAGCGTCTAATTTCCCCGAGACGGCGGACGGAGAGGGCGTCGGCGCGGAGGACGCGCGTCGGACAGAGACGGACTCGCAACTATTTACGCGGAGTCGCAGATAAGTCTGCTTGATTGCACATCACCATCTTTGAAGTCTGCTCAAGAACGTCAACATGAGTGTCACAGATGCCAACTATGTTCCCTGCGAATTCGGGATTTGTGGAATGAACACATGGCGTGCTCGTAATGCCAGAGCGCTTCAAACGCCGTGTATATTCGTCGTCGTGGAGGTCGTAATATCTTGCAGGGACATGTCGCAAAACAATAAGACTTGTCAAATTTAAGCAGTAAACTCAATGCTATTGAAATCTGCCGTGTATCTGAAAGGTCGTTATTGCGTTTTGTGTATGACGTCTTTTGATAACTTAACCAAGTACTCATGTAATGTCACGTATGCATTTTATTGGTTTACCATCAAATTAAATTTATGAATAAGTTAAAATTTATTAGAAATGACAATAATTTACTTTATCATATTAACAAGATATCACGTATACGTGGGTTGCGCTAAAAATTTTTAGACTACGCGACGCCTGTATTGGGTCAGCAATTATAAAAGACTTTTATGTTTCATCATAATGTTGACGTATGTATGAATAATAAAATTATCAATTATTTCTTTTATCCACACGAATGAGTGTGTTGGCTAATAACGTAATCAACGAATGTTTAATTGGTGAATCACATATCATGCTAAATAAAGATTTGAAAACGCAAAATAAAGTTTCCCGGGAATGCGCATGTGTGGGGGCATTCGTATGCTAATATTTATTAAGTTCGCACGTGCATGCAAATCCCCCAAGACCCGGGGCTAAGTGGCGCGCTGCATGGATGTGTCTCGCAGCTCGCGTTTATCGAATTTCATTATAATTCTATTAGAACTGAATATTAGTGGAAATTTTACGCGGCGAGACGGGCAATTCCGCCGCGATGCTTTGTTGCAAGCTGATACTAGCTGGGATTGCAACTTGAATTTCAATTACCATTCTAATACTTGAATTACTGCATGTGATGCTGCACGCATTGGAGAAATACTTTCACGTAAATGGTAAACAGAAAATTGTCACGTCTGTGAAACTATGAAAATTGTTTTATAATATCGAAATTCCTCACACGTGTGTCTGTTAACAACAACAAAAAAGAAGCACACGAGCTGCAACTTTCCAAAGCAATGCAATTACTGCGTTAATTACCGGGCGAACGGGCGAAGTGTGCGTGGGCCGCAAATTAATACATTTTCGAATTGTAATTGCAAATTTGATATGCGGCGGCCACTCTCAAAAATTACACGCCGTCCGCCATTTGAGCATGAGCATCATCAGCAAACAGGCTTCCGTTGTTGCTATAAAACACAATCAAAGCAGGGCGCGCACACAAAAACGTCGCAATCAATTCATAGGGCTGCGGGCTGTGTACGCAAATGCTGTACGAACGGCGGAGGGAGTCGTATTTATTTCTACCACCTGCGGCACGGAATTAATTAAAACTAGTTCGATCGTTTCGGTCATGACTTCTGTTTGATGAATGCCAGATGATGTCATTTTGTTCCGTGTAATTAGTGTGCCGTGGATGAGGACGGGGTTGAACGCGACGCAGAGAGAATTAAGGGATTCACTATCTAAACACATGTATATGTTTAAGCGGTTATTCGAATTCATTTCGGAGATTTTCTTAGGGGCGAGGGTGGTAGTGCCGATCGTCTGTTGTATGAGCAGCGAGTGAGTTTTGCACTAATCCAAACATGTTTATACAAATTGGTTTGGGACGAATACATTTGAGAACCCCCCTCGTATAATATCACGAGGGGAGTTCAAAAAATATATTATTTTAAATAAGACTTTAGATTAGCTAATATTTTTTGTGAATTTCTCTATTTCCAAAAAAATAAAATCATCCTCATCCTATTTATCAAATCAAAATTTTTAAACGAGAGATAGTGACCGCACACTATAGGCATGTTAAATGTGTATGTCCAGTTGTTACACGTGACAAATAAATTTGCGAAAGCGAACATAATTACAAAATTAATAAATAACAAACACGGGGACCTCGCACACATCACATCCACGCACGTTGATATTTATCAGCGGCACTCCCGCCGAATTTATGGCGCATTCGATTGCAATAACTAATAAATACGGCTGATAATATGGGAGAGTTCGGCGTGAAAATTATACCATTTCATTCGAAACAATTTCAAAAGGTAATTTCGGCCGTGTACGCCGGACGCGGTTATGAATTTTAAGTGCAATATCATGAGCAGATGACGCTCGTGTGTTGCAATATGGCATCCCATTAATTATGGGCCTCGGATTGAAGATGTCTCCTGACAGCAGCCCATTATCGGTTTAATTAATGCAAGTATCGTGTTTGGTATAGTTACGTGCCGGTCATGACTGACTGACTGGTGTGGACGGGCTATGGAAATTCTGAAAATCATTCGTGTTTACCGCGTCTTCGTTTTAATTTAGTTGAAACCAAAATGCGGCGGGAATTTATTATTAATTAGTCTCGCAAACGCTCCGCGTTTTAATTAATTATACTTCGTGACTGCAAAATGGCGAATTTGTTTTCAGTTTTCTTTTCTTGCTCTATTTTGAATACAGCAGGACGAGGAAGTTATTTGCTGAAACTATCAGCCTTGACATGACAGGTCATGTGCAACAACATAAAATAAGCCAATTAAATTTAAATTTATTTATAGGAGAAGCATTTTATTATTGACACGCACGTGGGTGTATCAATCACATCAAGAGCCCGTCAAGAAAAAATATGGTAAGAATTTTCCATTTTCCAAATATGTCACACATATAAAAGGATAATATTTCTCCGGGAAGACAAACGCACGGCCATTACTTAACGTGAAAAGGAAAGTCACAATAGCGATGAATTCGAGTGCATCAAGTTTGAAACGGGCGAGATGCGCACGGGAATGCCCGGAATCCATCGGGCCCGGAGTAATAACGCAAACACTGTTTTCCGGTTGTCAAAGTATGGAAAACAATTTGGCACGGTGCGGTGGTGGAGAGCGAACGCAGACAGAAGCAATATCGCAAGCGGCTTGATGTATTAAGCCCTGGAAGTAAAGAGATGACTGTGCGTGAGTCGTTCTTCGCGTGACAGCTTGACGGACGTTGAGTGATCGCGTATTTACGCGCAAAGTCGCGCACCGTACCAAGAACCAACGTCCCTGGACTAAATTAACTCTGATGCGATTCATTGCCTGCTGAAAACCGTCACCGACTTAAATAAGGGAAACCTTCCGTCGTTCAGAGCTGATTTTCATTTCATTCAAAATTAAAAAAAAAAAAAAACGAGACAGGTTTTAATTTGCTTCAAATCAAGATAATACACGGAGATGTTTTTTAGGACTCTGAAATATGTCAACCTCAAAATTCTTTTTTTAATTATCGTAAATCAATACCAACCATGTTCTTCACTATAAGAGATTACGAAAAATCCAACTTGTGAAAAATAGGATTTTCTTTTGTTCTGATGGTCGGAAAAGATTAGAAATAAAATAATTTTAGAGATAATGTGTTTGTGTTCGTGTATGAGTGTAAGAAATATTTTAAGTTGTACCGCCCTACACTGTATTTATTTCTGTATGCTACTATTAATATCATTAAGCAAGCTATTGACACATCCCATACAACGTATTCATTGAGCATGGAAATAAAATATTGGCTGATTGATTGATTGAACTGAGAATACAAAAACAAAGAAATTGAACGTAGTCAATTGAATACGCCTAAAAGTGACCAATGAACGTCTACCAAGAAAAGAAAGGTCCAAAAAATGTGGATCGAGAAAATAAGGAAAGTAATGAATTCTAGGGAGTTTAGAGAAGAGTATTTTTAAATAGTAATAGGTTATCTATGATGTTGGTGACTAGTAATAAAATTTTGAACAAGATTCAGAAGGTCACTATAAAAATTTAGAGTATTATTAAAACCAAAGGGAAAAGAAGTTTGGAGAGAAATAAGAACATTGAAGAGCGTGAACAAAGACGGATATTACGTGGGCAGGATTAGTGAAAATCTGATTGCAAAGAAATTCTAAGGTACAAGACGACCATACAAAACATTAAATTCTGGATGCGAAAATAAGGAAAGGCTAGTCTACTTGGAAGACGGCCGACGAGTATGCCTTCGCTGGGATAAGGTTCCGGACCTCCTAATAGATTACGAAGTATTGTGCAATGAACACTTGTACAGAAGTTTCAAAGCTAAAAGAAAGAGACAAAGTGTAGATTACAAAAGTGCAGGACGCTATGATAGGTTAGGTTTGATAATTAGTAATACGTTATGATTTTTTAAGATAAGTAAGGCGTGAGAGGTTAAATTCATTACAAAATAATGTATTTAAGATACTTACCTGTTGTTTAGAGTTAAGTTTGTTCCATTTTAGTTCGATTTTTGATTTGATTTCCTTGAAATGTAATCATATCTAAGGTAGTGACATTAATTGTCAAAACGCGAAGTTTAGTGATCAACTCAAATCTAGTATGTAACTAGATCAGAATTCAGATTTTTCCGTAACTTTAACAACGAAAATACAAACAGAACAAAGCCCTATAAAAGATGAGTATCCGCCGATTTGGACACTACTTCTTCCTCGACTTTTGCGAATAACACTTCATTTAGAACAAGAAAATAAAATGTCAATGAAATACAACGAAGTCTTATACTAATAAGAACCGGAGAATATTCACTGAATCCTGAATACCATGTGTCCTTTTCATTGACCACTAACAACATGGAGGACGCTTCCAAGTAGGGCATACGTGACAACACAAACAAAAATTTTTTATGAACACCGGACTTCGGGAGACGTTTAGGTATCGGCGAAGGACGCCTCTCTCTTGTGAAAGAGTTGAGGCACATGCGTGATCGGCAATACAGAGCGTCCCCTTTTTGGTAAAGTATACATTTGCTAGGGCAAAAGGCCCACCGAACCTTGTGAAAGGCGAGGTGATTTGGTTGACGTTGGTACCAGGTGTCCGCTTTGGACGGACAACAACCTTTTTGGATAAACCCTTTTCTTTATTTCTTTTTCTTACATGCACTGGACGCATACACATTTAACACTGACACTTATTATTATTATATTATAAAGTAGTACCCATACCCACATACATAAAGACAATAATTGACAAACAAGAAAAAAGGGCTCATGGACACGTAAAAAAATCTCAACATAATAATGTGTTTATATTCTCAGTTTTGTTATTTTCCTGAATCACCAAGGGTTTAACTTTATCTACAAATAATTAGTAGAAGAAGATTCCAGAAAGAAAAAGGAGAATGGGAAAGATGACAATGTATAAGAAATATCAAATATAAACTGAAAAAGAATTGGAATATAGAAAAGGCCACATTTAATTTGTTGACTCTGCAGACGGAAAGTAAACTTGACTAACTACCACGGCCGTCGTCAATGATTGAAATGACTTCGGTTGGAACCGCATCACGTTCATAGCAGAAGAACTTTCTCAGGTCTGCTGCTGCTGGTGGTGTTGCTGTTGCGACGTTAGTCGTTGAGACTGTGTTGACGACTAACGAGAAACAGTCATTGAGACAGTCTCAACGACTAACGAGAAGCAGCATCGAAAAGAAAAGAATTTAGATAAAAAAAGTGGAAAATTTTTGGCAATTAAAAGAAGATTTGAGATATATAATTAAATGAACTTGAACTTCACTCAAACGCCTCTAGGGCCGTTGTTTTTGATACTTCTTGCCTTTTAGACTTTAAGATCGTCGATTTTCTTTTTCCTGCTGATACTTGTCCTAGTTGACACAAGATTTCTTAAGCAGAAATAATCCTGAAAATGCTCCGTGTAATGTCGGCGAAAGAAAGAAGATTAACGTAATGCTGAACGAGAAGCTAAGAAGCACCTTTTAGTCAAATGGACTATATAAGTCTAACAATGAAAAAAATATTGAAAAAATATTGTCTAACGAATTAAGTAGAAGAACTAAATTCAAAGATCTTATTAAATAAACGTGTCATAATTTATTGATGAAATTGTAGTATTATGTTCTTCTTCTTCTGACTCCATACATACAATGGATTTGGAACTTCTTGTATTCACTTTTTCACGTTTCCTTTTTTTATTTCTTCATTTTTGTTTCACTAACTATTCTATTCTAATCTTCCATATCTTGCTATGTCTTTCCTTTTTTCTGTTTCTTCCCTCCACCTGTTTAGCATTTTATTCTATTTTATTATGTATTTTCGAGTTGTGTATCCAAACTTTTTCTCTTGCTCCACTCTAACCTATTTCAAATTGACTATGTTCTTCAAAATTCTGTTTCTTATCTAATCTTGCTGTGTTTTTTAACTCTTCGCCTGTTTTTAACAGACATGACAAGTATAATTTATTCTAAATATTTCTTTATTCATGAGTACTAACAAATAACAAGTGTTCAACAAAAAGTTTTTACTCGATTATTTCAGTTTTTTAGACGATGTATATTCGTTAGTGGAAGTGACTAATGCAAAAAGATGTTTTGAAAGTAATATACACATTCTTAAAAGGATATATTAAAATAAATTGTCTGAATTCAGCCCATTCACATAACCTAAATTTTGTAATCTGAGTTGCAATAATGACAAGTATATGGTTCAATCTACGATACGTATTTTTGTTTCGAAGGCTGACTCGTGGTAGGATCTTACTGAACGCTCGGTACTATTCGCATAAGGTAATACAAATGCCTATGAACATGGAGTAATAAATGGTAGTACTTCTTGGAAAAGTCGTAAAAACAGGGTGTGGTTAAAAAATTAAATGTTAAACCGCAAATAAAACATAGACACACGTGCTTGAGTTAATATTTCGTTCTTCGGTAGCTGTGGTTCTTTAAATTAAGCAAAAACTACAGTCGTTAAATAAGGTTTGCGGTTTAGTAATGGCAGCTTGCATGACGCTCCTTTTTTACGACTTATTTTTTTTTAACTCTTGACCCCACGACTTTGATGTCTTCATGGTTCGGTTTAATAAGAGAAAATGAATCCCATTTACATTTTTTTTTCTTATAGTATGTTTATTGACACCTTTCTTAATATGTCGTGCGTCGTTTCGGCCCCATATATTATGTATTCAGTTTATTCCATTTGCTTCACATCTAACAATAACAAAATATTATTGTAATAAAAAGCGTACAAATCACAGCACGCAATCCGTGAATTAAATAGTAATTTTCGGGCCGAAAATAAAATATTCATTCCCATTACACCCCGTATCACCTACCCTTCAAGTCCACGACGACGATGATGATGATTGCGACGACGGCGATGAAGACGTTCGCAGTACGAACGAACGAGGGCAGGCCACGTGTCCCCCATTAACCCGCACCTATCGGGAAAAATATTTTCTTGTTATTACAATGACGTCTGTTTTCTTAAATAAATGGATTTTTTCACGCCGCGGCGGAGGAGTGTTTTTCTTTAATTTACGTAATTAATCACGCCCCGTTATTTAATTCTTCGGGGTCATTAACAACTTTAAGGCGATGGTTTTACTTAGCTTCCCCCGCTAAATTGGATTTTTCTCGAAATTAATGAAGTTCTTTCCACCGCCGACGCTCGTGATATAGAATATTTCTGCATTTCATTACGCACCCCCCAGAAAAAGATCGTTCCGGAATTGCCTGAGAGTTTTGTTTTTATTTACTTGATGGGAAGTTAAATTATAAATCACATTAAAAATTAAAGTGGTAATAAAATAACATTGTTTCGACTGTCAGAAGTAAAAAGCTTGGGATTAAAATAGCTTTAAGTTGTCCAAGGCTGTACATGCCTCTGGAATATTTTTAATACTTGATTTATCCATCACAATAATGTGCAGTCTAGGAACATGAAAGAACGGAAGTCTTTATAAGTAAATTTATTGCTATTAATATTTAACGCAAATTTTTATTTTGATAGGATTTAATGAGATTTTAGATTTACTACTGCAACATTGCAAATTTATTCAAACCGCTTCCACTGATGCATCTATAAAATGAGTAAGTACGTAATATCTAATTTTATTACTTTCAATTAATAATCACTGCACAAGGAATTTAATCAAGTCTGGACTCAAACTACTTGAGCTTTAAATAAAATGCGTTTGTAATTGTGCAAAATCAAGCAAAAACAAAACAAGAGAGTTGTTGATTTCGTTCCACGAGGCAGAACCGAAAATTATGTGCTGCGCATTAAATTTTCATAAAAATATATTTATATTCTCTTTTGAAGATAGAATCAAACCACCATTAGTTTCTCGGTTTTAACCGACGACGTCTCCTCAGCTAATTAGCACTTTGAGATTACCGCTTTATGACAGTAATTATGTGCCGTAATATTTCATAAATTTCCTCAGATGTTTATTTTAAAGGTGCAATTGATTATCAAGCTCTGACGTTGAACACGTTTTAGTAAATTTTACGACGGACTAATTCATTCTTTTTTACTCACCATTTATTGGTGATTGCGGTTTTCATTTGGACCTCGTCCCAAATAATAATAAAATGTCCAAGTCACGGTCCGGTGGCCTTCCACACAAGAAAATTAACTCGGCGATTGTCTAACGGCGCTGAAACCAAAGAGCGGCATTGTTTTGGGCATGCAGCACGGTGCAATTGTTCCTGCAACCGTCATTTGCAGCGGGAATGCTTCTTTTGTGCGCGCTAATTGAATCTGCAGACGATTGTGTGTATAGTTGGGCTCCGCCAGATTGTATAAACGTTACCTCGAATCGAAATCAATTAGCCCGAAACGAGGTTCCCTTTCGAATTAAATAGATCTCTCGTCTGGCCAATGATTAACTTTTTCATACATACATACATACATAAATAATCACTCAATTACATTGTTAGATTTAGATGGACGGTGAGTAACGCGTGGATCATCAACTTGTACTCGGAATTATAAATTGGGTACTTAAAATAATTGGACTTAACGAAATTTCGTCGGGAAAGAATCAAGTAGGACCTGAACTAGAAGGTTATTCCCGACGCAAAATGAATTTGCCCGTGTTGTAAAGACACAATAGTTTTCTAACGCAGGGCGAATACAATGGGCCACGTTTGCAAAACATATTCTCTCTGCGGTTAATTATATTAATTAATGTCGTTATGTAAGTTGTTTACGCTTTGCTTGTTATGTTTATGCGAGTTGGTGCGTAATCTAATTCGATGTCAACGTTCTATTTCAGTTCCTTTAGAATAAAATGTCGTGTGTTTGCATACTTGATTTCAAAAGATCTTTGTCTTTACCATATTTCCTCCTTCTTTATTTTGACCATTATTCAAACAGCTTTGGCGCACCGCAAGCTCGTTTCCATTGTATATGTATGTAGTAGTGAATGATTATTATTTCAATTTTCCAAGGGGTTTGATGAACTCCTTTTATAAAAACACACTTCAGTGATCTCCATGAATAATTCCAGCAAGAATATTGACCCATCTCACGGCCATTACAAACAAACTATTATTGTATGTAAATATCTTTTGAACTAATTCAAATAAATAACGGTAAATAAAATGTAAATGCGCGCGGGCTTTCTTGTATTCAATTATTTACATGTAGAAAGCATAAACAAATTACTCGTCCAGACTTGAATCAATCATTTGTATTATGCAGGTACAAAACTAGTATCGAACGTAATGTATTATTAATGATGATTGTAACTAAATTAGTTAAGGTAGTGGAGGAGCACTACTGTGTTTATCGGGGGATACATGACATGAATACGTACTCGCAGCATCTGTGTATTCCTGACGTGCTATTATAACAATCTGAGTGGCAGGTGATAGATTGAATTCGTCAGCAAAGGCACCCCCCCAATGTGTGTTGATCGACGGTGACTGATCGTGCATTCTTGGGAACACACGAGCACGAAATGCTCCATAAATCTTTAATCCGTATTACATCAGCGCCGTTGCGACCATTGCGCGCCGATTATAGTGGATTTCCATGTATTTTTCCAGAAAATAAATTACAACACGAAAAAGTTAATGCCCTGTAACTTTTTAGGAAGCTTCCTAAACCACTTAAAACTTCGCCCCGGCTAAATTACCGCCTGCACTTTTGTTTTAAAAACCAAATAAGCCACGCGTACAACAGATTTAAACTTTGCCTTTCATCCAAACACACAACGAAAGAAATGACTTTTGCAAAAAAAAATTATGGCCATACAACAATTTTTTTTTACTTAAAAGTACCTACACAAAAGGGCGGTTTGCTCTCGCACTATGAATGCTACACAGACGCACTTATTTCTGTTTGAACTTTTCGCTATGTAGAACGTCCTCTTGGACTTAAGCCAGGCGCTTGTACTCTTGCTGTTATTTTCCTTTGCTTTCGCCTAATATTAGCGTTTCATTCGCTCGCATAAATCGCTTAGGTTTCACGCAAATTACGCCGATTAACGTTTCCTTTACTTTCAGGAGACGACGGCGGCGCGGCGGCTCAAATTATGAAGTATTTTTCGGACTAATTGCGAAAGGGCGGCGCGGGCGGCGGCGTTTTATATTTAACGCCGGAAAATTTCACGTTTAATTTAACTTTGTTGTTTAATAACTTTAATGGTGTGGGACTCATTAATCTTAAATTAGATCGCGTCTTCCGTAGGCCCTTTCAAATATTTTTTTTACCTCGGGAATTACCGCCAGGCCTTTATGTATTCTGCAAGTAAGTAAAACCGGATGTTTCTCTTACACCCAGGTTATTCGTGTAAGCTTCTTAATTTTATATGGAAGAAAACCACTTTATTGAACTTACAACGACATTTTACATCTCGTTCAATACACTGTGACCTCTCATTATAATAATCATCAGTGATTGGTTTAATCTGAAGGAAATGGGAAGCAAAATCCTTTTCTCCAATACAACTTTTAATTTTCACACGAAGCCGCCTCTTAATTATTCATTTAAATCCGTGGTGAGAAATGATTCATCATCGGGCCGGTATTAAACTCGAAAGAACCCATTAATCACCCATCGAACAACAATGAATCCCACCGCCCATACATCACGGATAATCCGCGTTAAGACGATTAATCGATATGATTCCGTCGTTTAGCGTTTTGTTCTTGAACGGCCAGTCATCGCGGACCAATACCGCCGCCGAACCCTCGCCCGGCTTCCACGGAATAAATTTGTTTGGTACAAATTAACCGCGGGGGTGAATAAGTGGAGCTCCGCGTGGAGATGATTGATTGGTCTGCAGAGAACTGATAGGACGTGCGTGTAAATCAAGTAGGTCTTGCTGACGGCCAAGCTGCTTCATCATTGTACATGTAACTTGATGGATTATTTATGCCAATCTAGTTGCGTTTGGTGGTTGAGAAAAAATTACCTATTATTCTTGCACTGTTAGGGAAAATCTTATTTTGGCTTCATAAGCCAATTCCTCACCATCATCGTAACTAATCGAAAGCGAAATTAGTTTTGTTGAATCCGTTAAAGGCCATTATAAGTATCGAAAAGAAGAAGAAGACTAAGAAGAGTGTAACAAAAAAAAGAAAGTATGAAAGAGTAACAACCCAAAGAATACATCGAAGAAAGTGAAGGAGTGCAGTCAACGGGAAACTCATTGATCAAAGCACAGAAGAAGATTTTTTTTTAATTTGAAAAGAATAGATTTAGGACAATTGATCATTAGGGTCTTTTGCTAGAACCAAAAAAAACTATTTGCAAAGACGAACAGTAGAATGACCCAATTTATTTTTTAAACGAAATATTTTTCTTTAATAGCGAAAAGCCTCAGCCTATCACGTTCCTATCGAACGCATTCTTATAAGAATTTCTCGTATTCTCGCTGCGCGCGTAATGTAATTAGATCCAAGCTTCAAAATTAAATTCAGTTTGATTATGAAAGTAACAAAAAAGAATAACATTAATCAATTTACTGTTTCTCCTTTTATTTCATTCGAAGTTCTCTCTCAGAGATCCGCCGAAGATAATTGTATTTTTATACACTTTATTAAGCACAAAAATTGAAAATAAATCGTCGCGTCGTTCTATACAAGAAAGCTCTGCCCCGCAAGAAAAGAATCGAAAAGCTCCCGGAGAAAAGAGTATCTATAGATAGCAGTTCCTCATTACCGGTTTTCTCGGCATCCGCGAACGTGCTTTATTATTCGGGCACATCAGTGATTCAGCAGAAACCGCATCCAGAAGTGCGCCCGGACAGTATTTTTCGTTCCGAGCCCTGCTCAAGGGGTTTCCGCTGAATAAATTCAATGCGTAACGTTTATTTCATAACGCGATCCCCGTCCTTATTATGTGCGATCATTAAATCTAATGGACTATGTATTTGCGCCGGCGATAAAGTACAGATGGCCTTAAATATTTATAAGTCCGATATATCTTTCCGCACATCGCTTCGAGGAATTCAAAAAAAAATCGTATAAATTATTCAGGAGATTTTCGGATAACCGACGAATGCTTTTAAATTTGAACCGCAGAAAAATTATTATTGTCATTGAAAATGAATTTCAGATTCGAAGGTGAATTCATTTTCAGAGTAGACTGAGGAGAACTACTTCTGTGTTAACCATTTTAGACGTCTTTCTCGTAAGACATTTCGTAGTTAAAGTGATATAAGACCGACCGGATAAAGAGTTTCTGAAGACGCTAGCTTTGCTACTGTGCAAAGTAAATAGCCTCATCGATTCTCCTAAATGATATCAGCTCGCAGAATCCCAGACGTTCTAAACCCGCGCAAAAACAAACAGTGCATCACCTCCTGGTGCTTCGCAAAGCACACACGATTAAAATTTGAATAAACAACGAACAAAGAGCAATAACAACTAAATACGTGCGCTGAAATTCAAATTTCAGCCATACGTGCGACTAGTAAGTACATGTTGGGGGTTTCGCTTGGATTACGTGCGGCGAACTTCCACGTGAAATAATTTATGGTTAGAAGTCGGAAAGAGTTAGGAACCTTTAGCGTGTACATAATTCACGATTAACTATGGCCCTCCCATGAGACGAACAAGTTGGTCGTTTGTCCATAGCTAAAAGCTAAAGCGTGTAGAAGATACGGCGAGCATATGTTTGTTTCATGAAAGAAACCGTAACAGGAAAGGCGAACCGACGACCGTCTTTGATGCGAACGTTATTGCCGTACTTGTGCCCGATGATTTATTTTTGACCGCGAGCACACGTACACACATAAAGTCGTTGCCTTGTATCGTTTAAATCCATGAAACACTAACATGGATAACGAAATTTGATTACCATCAAACCGGTTTGGGAATATAAAGAATTGAAATGTTTCCAGTAGCCAGCTGCTAATTAATTTATTTCACCGTCCAACATTGTTGCAACTTGCAAGCCCGTGTTCACTTTAATCCCATCGATCGGCCGAACATTTGCATGATCCAGTCGCCCCCTGCACGCAAACAAATCACCGGTTGCTCGGAGCTGATTTGTAACAAAGATTCGAAAATGTTAATGCGAGGGCCTCGGCGATATTTCACTGAATTTCTTGAGAGCGTCTCCGCAGGATATCGACGCGGGAAAAACATCACCAGCTCCAAATTTAGTGTGCATCATCGGATGCGTTGCGTGACCAGAGCGTGCCAACGCGACCGTAAATTATTTAATTGATTAGGGCCGTTTTATAAGACGTGTTCACATGTGTTTTAATATGTATAAGCTGATTTACATACTACAGGGAAAAATGCCTCTATTAATCCCGGAGAGAGGGATTTTATACGATAACGGGAGCGGCTAATGATCCGTGCTATGACTTAATTTTATAACAACACGAAATTTATACTGAACTTTGCCAGTTCATTCACCGTTAAGTAATATTGCCAGGACCTTACTGAATTTTTTTGGATGTTAGATTTCATTCGTGAAACTACAGAATCGACTGTTATTCCGAACAGGCGTAAGGTATTTGAGGTGGCTGCCCTAGTTGAAGGTATTTCCAAAGTCGTAGTATAAGAGGGGACATTATTCAGGAATTCTGTAATAAGTATCTTGCGACTCAAATCAAAAGCGTAAATAGAAGGCGAAAAGAAGCTTTCGATTACCTAACATTTAACGTAGTTCCACTTTACTGTTACCAACCTGAATTTAGAAAATCGATTAAATTGTGCGAGCCCGAGACATCTCCCGTTCCCATTTTAGCCCGACCAGCAATAATCCATTATTCAGCCTGTCGCAAACGCCCAGAACCTCTTCGCCCGAGCTTCCTATATTTGCTTATCTTTCTTAGTTATGGCATATATGCATCGCAGTGGCCTGAGGATTCCGTAATTGTATTTAAATGCACAGTTGGGCCGCATATCCCGTGAAATACCCGCAGCACCTGAGCGGTCGAACGCCGCAACGTACGGATTGCACCCGCGGGAAATCATCTGATCGAAAACCGGTAACATCGGGTAACAGCCCACGGACGATTGCTCAATTAAACAAACGACCTTTGATGGATGGGAGGATTGGTGAGGGACGAGGGAGTTTCTTGTTTTTAGAAATGGCCAGGGATTAAGTTCTTTCGCCTTACAGAATCGGTTGCGCTTTACGAGAGAAAAACGTTATCCTCTTTTCTGTTAAGAAAGTTGTAAATTATTCTAATCCTCTGCCAATAAAAGAATTAAAAACGTATCATCATCATCTTCAGTATAAGACTTCCAGACCATTTCTGTTCCACGTTTTAGTAATCGATGGCATCAGCAGAAACAGAATTCAATGACCACAAAACATACCCAATGGTTAATAATTGTAGTTGATTTAGTTGTATCCATTTGTTTAAATAAAATTCAGATGCAAACCTTAAATATTGGGTCTACAAACTGAAAATAGTTTTTTGTATTTAGTGCCTGCCATAAACATAAACACACAAAACACAGAACCATTCCCACGGTTCTCAACCGTCCGATTAAATCGACGTATGTTTTGATGGGTTACTGCAATAATTATTACACAGGAAGCTCTAAATTCGTAGATAAGCGGCTTATTTCAGGTACATAAATTCCGCTGAAATAAACCATACCAACCCGAACGTGTATGTATGATTTGATTCGATTTGACAGCATCCTCTTTCATAGCCTGGTTTAATCTAATTTTTTTTTTAATAATGATCATTGTTTGAAAATACGGAGCATAAATTCTTTTTAATCCGCCTGCATCTGCATCATATGGAAGTGAAAATCTCGTGTGGTTTAATCGCTCCCTCGGGGTGGTTTAAAGGTATTAGGGGAGTGGGTGAGTCATGGCCTCGCCGAAGGCTTCCAAAACTAACCGTGGCATCCCCGCTGTTTTCATCTGATTGTCTCAGTGTTTATGTGATTCGGTTATGCACCCCCCCTTTGCAATTAGCTTCATCCCACCTTATTGATTTATTCAATTTTCGCCTAGTGGACGAGTGAATACATTGTGCAATATGCTTCGAGCGTGCACGCTAATCCACTAGTTTCTGTTTCATTCGTTTGGAGTTCAAAGGCGGACAATTAGCGATTATTAAACAACCCTTTCTTTGTTGGTGCAACTCGTTCAGAAATAATTCTATTTGCATACAACATATTACATTTGCTCAGACACACAAATATTTATAACGGAATTTCAAAAAAGTAATTTCTTTTTATTCGATGAAACCACTGAGTTATTATAAAGTAATTTCGACGAGGAAAAAGAGCGAGAAAAGTTTTTAAATTATCGGCTGATAACTGCGCGAGGTCTGCATGCCAGGTAATAATTAACCAATAGCGTGCTCACGTACTCGCCTGATAAGGGACAAAGGAATTAATATATTGCTCTTACGTTCTCGCGGGGTGAAATTCTCAGTCATGAATGAAAGCGATAAATGCACAAAAGATTTTGACGAAGTTATTAAAGGCAGAAAATAAATTAGTATTTCAATTTATCTACACTGGCAGAAACAAATCACGCGACACGAAAGCACAATTTAACTTGCCTACATTTTTTTTTGGAAATGTAAATCATCAAGCACGTAAGTTACGAAAATATTTTTTCTACTACTCTCTTGTCCATATCTATGAAACATTATTAATAAATAAAATATCTATAATGAACACGATGTTAAACAGTACAGGACTGAGGGTACGTCCTTGAGGAACTTCTCTATGACATTGATTCATTTAATAACCTTTGGCCTGATCTTGTAAAGCTATTAATTTTATCAACCCTCGTGAGTGCTTATGTTTGTCGTTTTATGATCATGAAAATATTTAATATGTCATCATGTCTTAGGTCTATTCTGCCTCCTTTTAGGCTCCATACCTATTGAGGACATTGAAAATGCGAGCGACTGTACATGAGTGACTTTGAGCGATGGTACCTCGGGATTGTATTCATAAGAAAGATGCAAATCTGTTTTAGGAGTCGATCTTCTCTGAATTACAAATGCCACTGCTAGTATTTTTTCTTATACCTACTTATTAAAATCTTCCCCAATTCAGTTTCATGAAAACACGTGCCAATATGTGTCGAGTAGATGTATTTTTTTTTATTTATTAGCTTTGTCTTTGTCGACAACTTATTCTTTGAACCCTTAATCCTACCTTGTTGTTTTCTTTTCGTTCTTCTCGTTTTGTTCTTCTCGTTTCTTAAAGGCACAGAAATATTAACCAAACACATTATTTGTTCTTGCAGGAATTTACCATTCTTTTAACTTAAATTGTTTTCGTTGGTTTGCTCTTTTATGGGTATGTCGCCTTTTAGACTGACGTTTCTTTATCGTTTCCTTTGCTCTTTTGTCAATATTATGTTGTTATTTATTTTAATTCCATTTGTTTTGTTGTTACATAATTAATTTGAGTAAATCGTTTGTCGTTCATTTTGCTCCTGCAGTCTTCTTTTGTTTTCCATTGACCTCTTATCTTTTAACACTTCACTGATAGTGAGTCGTCGATTTTCTTCTGTTTGTCTTCACCTTAATCTTTGTACTTCCATGTTTTGGTTCTCGTTTCTTTCGATTCTCTTTTGTTCCGGTTCTCTTTTCTTTCGGTTCTCTTTTGCTTCGGTTCTCTTTTGTTTTCCATTGACCTCTTATCTTTTAACACTTCACTGGTAGTGAATCGTCGATTTTCTTCTGTTTGTCTTTACCTTAATCTTTGTACTTCCATGTTTCGGTTCTCTTTTGTTTTTTTCGTCGCTTTCTATTGACGCTTTTCTGGTTTATTTCTGATGATGTTTTTTTTTTGTTTTCTTGACAGTCTCGTGTTGCTATTTATTTGAGATTCCTTTGCTATCTTCTATCGATTTATTAATTTAAATTAATTTTCCGCTATTAATTTGCAATCTTCTTTTGTTTTTCGATAGTTTTTTTTATATTTCACTTCGATCCGTTTTTGTTTTTGTTTGCCTCAATCTTCATACCTCCATGTTTCGATTCTCTTTTGTTTTTCGTCATTTTCTGTAAATGCTTTACATAATTTCTTTTTTGTTTTCTTGTCTGCTTTGTGTCGTATTTTATCGAATTAATTTGAATTAATTTTTCGCGATTCATTTGTTTGTCGTTTCTTTTGTTTTCCGTTCACTTTTTGATATTTCTATTTTTCCATGTTTCGGTTCTTTTTTGTCGTTTTCTATTTACGCTTTTCTGGTTGCTTTCCGACGATGTCTTTTTTTGTTTTCTTGATTGCATTGATGAACTTATTTCAATTAATTTGAGCCTATCCAGTCTTCTTTTGTTTTTCGTTAGTTTTCTTTTTTTTAACAAAAATAAAATCATTTTTTTAACATTCCACGTCGATCTTTTTTTGTTTTTTGTTGGCTTCAATCTTCATACTTCCACGTTTCGATTCTCTTTTGTTTTTCGTCTTTTTTTGTAAATGTTTTTCATAATTTCTTTTGTTTTCTTGTCTGCCTCGTATTATCCTTTTGCTTGCTTTTGTCTAATTAATTTGAATTAATTTTTCCTGATCAATTTGTTTCTTTTGTTTCCGTTCATTTTTTTGCTATTAGTTTCTATTTTCTATTGTTTTTGATCACCTTAATCTTCTTATTTTCGTATTTCAATTCACTGTCGTTTTTTTTTTGACGTTTTTTAGGTTTTTTTTTTTGTTTTTTGGACAACTTGGACAATTATATATATATATATATATATATATATATATATTCATTTATTTGGGTTGGGTTGGATCCCTCGTTTTCTTCTATTATAGAATTATTTAGAATTAATTTTTTGTTATGCATTTGTGCTCCTGCACGTTTTTTTTATTCTTCTTGTTTTCTTTTTATAGATATTTCACGTCGATCTTCTTTTGTTTATCATACATATCAATGCTCTTTTTAATTTTTTTTTGTTTTTTGATTTTTTAACCCCTCTTAAAATCAAATTAATTTTCTTACAACTTCTTTACAAATGGCGCTTCATTCAATATGTGTCGAGTAGATGTATTTTTTTTTAATTTATTAGCTTTGTCTTTGTCGACAACTTATTCTTTGAACCCTTAATCCTACCTTGTTGTTTTCTTTTCGTTCTTCTCGTTTCGTTCTTCTCGTTTCTTAAAAGCACAGAAATATTAACCAAACGCATTATTTGTTCTTGCAGGATTTACCATTTTTTTAACTTAAATTGTTTTCGTTGGTTTGCTCTTTTATGATTCCTGAAATATAAACCACAAAACGTAATTTATTTTCATCGATCCTGATAAATAAGTTTTCTATAAAGAAACGAATTTCGTTATCTTTAAGATTTGACGTCCGCTAAAGGACGTACGTATATGAATGGTTCTTCTCTGAAAGTGATTTGTTTGCTCTTGAAATCGAGTTACTATATAAGCAGAAAATAACTTTTCAGTCAAGCAAATTGCCGAAACCATTACACTCGCCTGTCAGGCAAATTGCAGCGCCAAATAAGAAAAGTAAGTTTGTGACTCAGTGTGTTCAAGTTGGGACCATCGATCATAATACTCCTGCATTTGAAGGGTGTATTTGCGGTTGTAGCCCGCCTTGGTTCAGTGGGCACCCACCGCCGCATCTAGCTCCATCAAGAGAGCGCCGAGACGTTTGGAGTGGCGCTATATTCGCCATCACGAACAAGCTACTTCTGGTTTAATTAAATCCCAGTCCTCTCCTTGAATGATTAATTAAGCGTGCGACGGAGCAGTGGCCAAGTTATGAAATTAAAATTACATTCGCCACCGTGCGAACTAACAATTTCTGCTGCCATCGAGTTCGTTCGAAATTGAAAGCGCCACTGCAAAGGTCGTTCCTATGCAAACTGCCTCAATATCTTAGGCTTACGCCGCAATTTTGCACGCAAACACACCTGGTTCATGCAAAACCGCGAGGGCGGATCATTAAATCCATATGGATTACTAGCATATGGACTATAATCCCTAAATTGCTCGCGTTTTAACGACAGAGTTTAAGGGTAGATTATGCTTATGTATATAACATGTTCACTGTAATGGAGCTTCGCTTAGAAGAGTTCGTAAAACAAACATAAACATAACTCATTGTGTTATTAAATAGTTGGAAACAAAATTTATGGGCTTAACTTTTTTCTATTTATGCCGTCAGTTATTTAGGCAGATTTATTTTTAGCAAGAAATTTTGATGGCATTCCTAACTCCCATTCGCATCATGCCCTTGCACAAGTTGTTCCTTTTTCAAAACAAAGGAGGGAGGTTTTCCTGACTGACATACTGAGAGAATAAAGGTTTTATTTAAAGCTACCCTCATTTCATTTCTCTCATTAACCTAAAGCTCTCCCCATGTTAAAAAATTCTCTCTGGAAAAAAAAAACCCGGGAAATAAACAACGGCGGTTTTTATTCCGTTCTCCATCCAGACACACTCGCAGATTCAGAAACTCCCTTAAGTACAACAAATTGCAAAAAACTCGATATAAAAAAGGCGAAATACGATCCGCCGATACGTAAGGGAGTTGCGTAGTCTAAACACACGCCCCCATCCTGTTCCAAACTTCTCGGGTATGTGTTTCGGCCCGAATTATATTTCCATATTTAATGAGCGACGGAATGTAATTTTATCTATCGGATGGGATGTCGAGGAAGAAGAAGCTGAGGAGGAAACGAATGTTTCATTTTTTAAGAGGTTCTCTCTCATCTCTTTTCTTTAAATAAAATAATAAATAACATTACCTGACCGAATATTCGCCATGTCGAAAAACAGCGTTTTGATGGTCGTTTTCGCGCAGACCGACGCGATGATGAGTAGGAGCGGAGGGGGGGGGCGGTTTCCGTGGAATTTTCTAATTAAATCCGCCCGACGCTGTATAAAGGTCGTTATGGAATTCATACCTGAGAGCGAACAACTGTTTGACATAGCAGCGCGGTCGCTTTCATTGCATTCCCTGTTTGTAAAGCCCGGATTGTTAAAAAGCAAAACTTGTTCGGAATTCGCGCGCTCTCTGCACGAGCGCAACCTTGTAACGAATTTCTGCTAAACTATCGCCGTATTACATAATGGGTAATTCAGTACGAACTGCGAAGGTTCTTTGATGCCGCCTCGACCTTACAAGATGGCTATCGTCGCCTACGAACAATGTTTAATCTACTGGAAATTTCGCTGTATCAGATCAACACGAGAAGGAATGTTTTCTCTATTATACAAACCATGAAAACATAAGTCGAACAGAATAGAAAAGATTCGTAAGGCAGAGATAATTAAAACACAAGTAGGACAGACGACAAAATTAAAGGATATTAAGAACATCTATCACCTAATGAACCTTTTGGAAGTTTTTGACCAAACTCAAGGACAAAGGTTTTACGAATGTCTAAGGATAGGAAAGGTGAAGTAGTTTTTGACGTGATGATTACTAGGGGCGAGATGTGGAAAAACAAACACGTTACCACTGGAATAATAAGCAGGAGTTTCAAAGGTATTGGGTTGGGCTGCAAAAGGTAAGAAATGTGCAGGACTTCATATTTCTTGATCGACCTCTGAGATCAAACGACGACAGCACATAGGCGTGATGACTATTAGAAACAAAATATAGAAAAACAAAGATATTGGCACTGGAAAACATGCAGGTCATTGAATGCGATAGTTGGAGACTATTAGAGCAAAAGCCCTAGAATGGTGATCGTGTTTAACCTTTTGTGAGAGCAATACAAACCAACCATGAAGACCTGAGAGTATTGATTTCTTCAAAAGGTAAATTCGTCACACAAATTGCCTTATTTCGGCTACTTGCAACTCGCTCAAGAAAGCACTGATGAATTGATTAATGGCGTAAGCGAAAGGAACTGGATACTTTCCATTAAATGAAGCTGTAAGATGGAAATGTGTGGAGAAAACTTATTTACGAAGCCTTCAAAGTCAGAACCAATAACATAATCGATTTTGATCGAATATAATTGCAGGTTGCCTTTGATAAAAGGGATGAATAAGAATTATTGACTTAATGTCCATGAAATGTTCAACCCAAGAAGTTATCGTTGAAGCTTCATTACTTAATATCTTATTTATTGAGAATGTTCGGAAAAAGAGAAAAGAATTCGAACCTCTTTGTACCAAAGAAAAAAATCGCAAATAATTGCTGGGAAGGAAATGGAAGCTCTTTGATTTTGCTCACATTCTAAGGCCCACGTTTTGCAAAAACCTAATGAGGCGTTATGAAGAAAAATTGGCCAATTGTTATGACTTGAAAGACAAGTAACCCATAGCGATAATAACGTATGTAACAAAAGTTTTGGGAAAATTTTTCGTATTATTTTTTCCTATTACAAAGTAAAACCATCAACTTACCATTGGATATGGAGAATCTGTCAAGTTTCCTCTACAGTTTGACGATACATTTATGTTCACAAAGTTGTACAAAATATCTTACAGCTAGTATTGTGGAAAGGTATTACAACTTGGTTGGCCAAATTCCCAAACGTGATATCATCGCCATTATAGAAACCAAAATATTTCTAACACAACAATTTATCGAGTAATTAGGGAATGTGAGGAAGGTTTGCCGATCATGAGTTTTCCCAAGTTTTTAATTATCCAAAGCTTCAGAACTTGATTGAATCTGCAAAAAATAGAAGAAGAGTTTCAACGAGAAGATTAGGCCGAAGGCAAGCAAGAGGGAAATTAACAGAAATCATTTGAAATTTAGAAAGCGACAAAAGTGTCCAAAACACACGTCTGGAGAGGACTCCAAAGTGTTGCAGACATTTAAGACGAGTACATTTCAGAGACAATGCCACGATAATTTTGGACGATGGAAACTATTTTACATTATCTAACTCCGAAATAAAAGGAAACGAAGGATTTCATACAGACAACATTGGAGACGTTCCTAATGATGCAAGATATAAGATAAAAGTGAAATTCGAGGACAAGGTACTAGTGTGGTGCGCCATTTCAGAAGCTGATATTTCAAGACCTAATGTTGGGCGAAGCTGTAAACGCAGACATTTATATTAGAAGATGCCTCCCTAAATTGGTAAATTTTATTCAAACACATCATGTTCATGATAATTATGTTCTGGCCAGATCTGGCATCGTGCCGTTATGCAAGAATAACTCAAGATTGTTTAAGGCAACAAAATATCCCATATGTACCTAGAGAAGATAACCCTCCTAATGTTCCACAGGCCCGTCCTATAGAAGAGTTTTGGACTTCACTCGGTAGGAAAGTTAACGTTGGTGGATGGGAAAACCAAAATGAAGAAGAGCTACAACGAAAAGTCTGCCAAAAGATTCGAGAGTTTAACCCACTTACCGTCCAAACGCTAATGAGAGGCAGTCGCATTAAATTGCGAACCATTGAAACCCATGGCCCATTATAGTTTTTGTCAAATCTTCACTGAATAGTTTTCTTAAGTATAAATTTAAATAAAACAATTACAGATTGTATTATTAGATTTGGGACGATACTCCTACGATCGAGCCGTTGTTTCTGCAAGGGGCGGGTGATTAAAAGTGATTATTAGAAAGCAGATGAATTATTTATCCTTCACTTTCAGATTTATCAAATTTTACAAGTCTTCGTCGAAATACTATGCTCCTCTAGATAACACGGCGAGCGTGAGAGAGAACTTCTATTGTTACGTCCAAACTCTATGTCTTAATTGACTTTTTTTCTACTTCTCCTCACTTACCGAAATTTTAATCAAAACTAAAGGACCCAAGTAGCAATCTGCTTGTGCGTGTCCGGTGTTAGCTTTATTTAGCCAGAAATTGCACTCAAATGCCATATTTATATGGATTGAAACTTTAGCCCTTGCCCGCCACTTCATATATTTTCCCCTGAATGAGATTTAGTTAAAAATAAAGAGAAAATATATATAAATGTATAATATACAAAGTAAGTTCAATTCAAATTAAAGAATTTGACATAAAGCGAAACTCTAAATAGTATTAAAACAATGACTCAAAGTCATGTGTCATCGATTAACAATTACGACATTTTTAAGCAAACTGTGGTAGTAGATATAGAGAAACAGACGGATTTTCGGAATTTGATAACATGCTCTGACATTCTTTGGCTGCAAATCATGTTCTTGAACTCTGAATGATTTGCACAACCACACGACTACTGCCTGTATGATGTAGAATCGTGAAAATTTATATGCTTTTATGTGGTTTATGCCGGAAATTCCAATTACGAGCAACCTTGCATTTGCGCTTTAAGTTTCAGAATTGCTCTATGAGTTATTGAGATTTTCCTAGGATCGACTGCTCTCTTTAATTTCAAATAAACAAATCTTTCTACATAACAACGGCATTCCCTATGAATCACCTTAGGGATTGTTTCATAATGCAATTTGCAGCTGTTATTCCCCGAAAAAAATTTATTGCAAAGGTCAGTCATAACTCATGACTGCAAAGCCTTCGATGAAGTTACTCGTTTGTTTACACAATTTTTAGGTGAGTGTTTTTTCCGCAGTCGCGTAAGCGACTTTGTATCACATTTAACTTCCGCAATGCTCTCAATAAATTTGAAAAAATGACGGTTTCTTACATTTCCATTGCCAAGTTGGCATGCAGGGGTAACGATTTTAGTGACCACAAGTTTCGAGAAGCGCTTTCAAGCAAATCAGAGTAAAATATTTGGAATTGAAAAGTTTTCGGTTTATGCAAACTTTATCTATTAGACATTTAGTTTAATCGTTAAGTGTTGAGCAGACCTTTTGATTTTTTACTTTGATTTCTGGATCCATTCCTACTTATCTACTACAAAATTCCACAGTTATCACAGGAACGCCTTTTCTGTTCTAACACATTCGTTCCTTATTCCCCGTCGTCTGCATTTTCTTCAGTCTTCATTGTACATTATAGACAATATCTCAAATATTTGAGAATCTTGAATTTTACTTGCAACTCCAAATTTCAATTTTGTTTGTTCCTCCAAATGGTTCCTGTCAGTTCCACTAAGCAAACAGTAGAATCTTTAATGCCTAAGCTCCATTAAATTATATTTTAAAGAGGGTAGGCGTTACTAATTCTAAGTGGTGATGATATTCTGTTACCAGCTTTTTGCGGCTGTCAGATTTTGATGTAGGTTTTTGGATGGTGTGAATATGAACTTCTTTTAGATTTTGTTTCGTTTAAAAAAATGTGAAATGCAACTACAAAATGAGAAAAAGAAACAAAGATCTGTCTCTAGAAGTGAGACTCTTTAAATTTCAATAAAATTTATAACGCACATTATCATTGAGTTATGTGAAATGTTTGAATGACATGCCAGTGAAAAACACTCTTAATTTGCGTCCAGTAACATAGCCAATTGGAATTCAAACTCGGCATAAAGCCATTATTGGTAAAATCCACCATTATAATTCCTTGTTGACAGCGCTATGACACTTTATGCTAATAGAGAGAAGGGAAATGTATGCGAGCGACTGCTGGAATCCTAGATGTTATCTCTCGCTCGAATCCATTTTGTATCGACCCTCTTCCACAGGTGACGTGTTAAAAGCGATCTTTCCCGCCGCCCTCATCTAACATGCAAATGCCGATTCTCCCTTTTTGTTCTTTCCACACACTACCTGCCGTCTGAATTTATGGAGGTCATTGGTCTCCTTGGCCGAAAATTCCACCAGAAAAGGTTCTGAAACGAGCAAAAAAGAAATTATCTTGAGGTGCTTCCGTAATGAAACCGTGAAACTCGATACTCGCGCGTATGTGGGTAACAGGATTCGATTTGCTTTCTTGCTGCTCGCCACATGTGCGAGGAGGGGGCTTTTTAATTTGCGCGCGTGGATTTTTAAGAAAAAACCAAATGAGTAATTAAGCTTTCGGTTTAGTAGGAAGAAATAAAGGTGATTCGCCGTGGGAAAGCTAATCAAGACGACTATAATTAATATCGTTAATTGGTTTTCTTAAAATCTCACCGGCACCCGGCATATTTTGTATTATGAGTAGATAATGAAAATTTTATTGCCACGCGAGGTAATTAAAAGAAATATTCGCCGTGTAGTATAAAGAAATTGCAATTTTGCGCGCAGCCCACCTGAATAAAATAAACGCACACACAATGGGGGCCTTTATTGATCGCGCTTCGGTGCGTCGGAAGAGTCTATAAGCACTGCCGAGGAAGATTTTAAATTCTCATAAAACTGCCAGAATCCCGGTCCTTCCAGGATCAAGGTGGGTTTTCGCTTTAATATTTCCGCTTTCAACGGCAAAATATTTGGTTATTTGTTCGGGTTTAGTCAGTGAAGTAACCTGTAAATCTATTTTGAGAAAATTCAGAATACATTCTGAAGACGCTTTCTAGAAAGAAATTTTTAATTTTCATATTACATTAAATTGAGTAGGACAGTAACTTTTCATACCATGCCACAAAATCTGTTTAGTGAATATAATTTAGTATTTCAAATGCCACATTGAATCTGTTTTAATGACAGAATTTTCTTTTTTGATTACGCGTTATATTTGGGCGAAATTAGGGTGACTAAATCTAAATGTGTTAATCACATCGCTTATCTACAAGTCCCAGTATAATTAATAAAAGTTGAGATACTGTCAGTCAATTAGCTGTGCACTGAGGGCTTAAAGAACACAGTACATGCAATTATCACATTCCGTGGAGGAGAATCGTCGAAATGGGGGATAATCCCCGTTTCGCCGTCGTTGCGGTCGATCTAACAATCGCGAGATTACCGAAAGCTGACTCTGCTGCTGTTATTTTCGTTTTTATTGTCTCTTCTAATCCGTTTAATTGTTTATTTTACGACGCGGAAATCTATTCGTCATTCACAGTAAATTTAATTGTCCTCATCAATTACAAGAAAATTTCAAATTAACACTTTTTATCTGAGTTGATAGTTATTTTATCAAGCACTTGATGACCTCTTGCCCTTGAATTTTTCAATGAAAAACTTTCTCTGCAAAACTTTTTGATATGCCCTCGTATTTCTCTCTGTGAGCAAATTTCACTTAACCGACTAAACATTTCGGTTGAAATAATTGCTCAATAAAAGCACTGCATAATTCATAAACAACCGCGAAGGAAGCAGAGCGACGTACTTTTTTTTAATTAGAAATAATAAGCGGGAAACGTGGAGCGGTCATGAAACTTTCCCATAAATAACGAGCGGCCGGCTTTATCTCACTCTAATTTTAATGCGAAATCTTTATCTAAAGTCTCACTTATTTCATTACGATAGGAGTATCGCGTGTGACTTCGCCTCTATAAATAACGCGTATGGCTACTTAATGGTAGCGGTTTTGCCGGTTGTACATTGGCTGTGGAATCGGCTTAATCATGGTGTGCACGAATGTAGAGCGGTGTGGTTCGAGCCCGCGACAATGTCATTAGCGATTTTATGAATTTTAATCGCCCTGCGTCGTGTTATTTGCAAAAATAGCGTGATTTACGTGAAAACGCCTTAAAACGATTCCGCATTTGCATACGTCCAGATACGACACGGTCATTATTTGATGGGAAAAGGGAAGTAGGAGGTGCCATGTCTCCAGATGGAAAAGTTAAGAGATTGGGGGGACAGTTATAAATTTCTCAGCTTGTGTATAATTTACAACCAGGAATTGTATAATCAAATTGCTTTCTCTTGAAATCAAAGCTTCTAGATTCCTGAGAAGAAGGTAAGTTGTAAAAATGAACTCAAAATAATTTAAAAAAAAACTAAACAATTCACGAAACGTCATCATTCCATTAGCAATATCTTGTGGTATAATGAATCTGTACAAAGCACAGAAAAAGACCACATAGTGAAGACCTCTGTTCTTTAGATACGTCTACTTTTACCACCAGAAGATTCTTTTTAATAATAAAGTTCTACTTAGATGGCTGATGCTAATGAAGACAGCCACACAAGGAACAAAAGATTTTCTTCTAAGACCAATAGAGCTCTTGACACAGCAGAATTCATAAAGCACTTGTTAAGAGCTCGAAGGAAGTAGTATTTAGGCTTCAGTTAGTTAGCCAATGGCTTCGGCGAAAACAGGTAGTAATAGGAAGAGGAAAAGAAGAGTGAGAGCTTGAGCTTCAAAAAAAGACATTCATAACTGTGGAGGTTTTAACAAAATCTAAATTCCTAATCCTCTTCAATGGAATAATTCTTCACTTCATCAATTTCTTATCTCCATAATCCTCTTGAATTAGATAACTCTCCACTGAAGTTCACAGTCAATTCTACAACTTCTTCTGGTACCTTTTAAAGCATTGAGAATTATTCTTGCGTGTACAGCCACACAAGGAATAAAAATTTTGTTGTAAGGCCAATAAAGCTTTTTCAAAAACAAAAGCCTGAGACGATCGACAAATGCTGTTGATTGACGAATACATGAACATGTTGAAAACCAATTGCGTTAGATCTATCATGTGACACTTAACGAACATTGCACATTCGATTTCGAATTACAAAATGCTATAGTAATATACAGTGTGTTTCATTTCATATACAGGGCCATTCTCTTTAAAAAAACCTTAACGCTGATTTATATTTCAATTAACGTGATTTTCAATTATTGATGTTATAAATTCCGTTCGAAACTTTATGAATGTGTTTATGCCTTTTGTATTTAATATTTCATTCTAATTTCAAAAATAAGGGGAGAGAGAAACGCTGTTGGCTGAAATCAATCGCATTAGAACGTTTTTATTTCTTCTTTTTAAACTAATTCTTCGTGCTTGCTCGATTTTGTTTTACTTATTTTCGTCGAATTATATATTGCTTCTTCGGTTTTCTTTTGATTTTCAATCACTCTCTACTGGAAGTAAATCATTGATCTTCTTTTGTTTTCTGTTCAGCTGTTTTTGTACTTTTTTGTTTTTTTTTTGATTATTTTATTAAATTTTTTTTATTTCTTGTTCCACTTTTTTCTTTTCTTTATTTTTGAATTTGTTTTTTAAATCTGTGTTTGTTTTGTGTTTTCTATTGGTCCTCTGGTTTTCAGTCATTTTTTTCCCGAATGAAAGCAGCAGATCTTTTGTTTTCGGTTCATTGAAATTTGTAATTTCTTACGGTATGGTTGAGTTTTTTGTTTCTTTTTATCGAATTTTTTTATTTCTGGTTCAACTTTTTCTGTATTTCAGTTTTCTTTTGTTTATTTTTGTAGATTTTCTTAAATTTATATTTGTCTCTTGTTTTCTATTGATCTTTTATTTTCTTTTGTTTATTTGTGCAGATTTTTTTTGAAATTACATTTGCCTTTGATTTCTATTGGTCTTTTGACTTTAACTTATTGCGGGACATCTTCTTCTGTTTTCGGTTCGTCTGAATTTATATTTTCTCACAGTTTGGTTGAGTTTTTTTTGTGTTTCTTCTTATTTCTTGTTGAACTTATTTTTTTATAAATATTTTTTTTTTGTTGCAAATCGATTTTGATTACTCGAGCATCTTCTGTTTCGACCCTATTTAGGGCCTCGTCAGCGTCAATTTCTTTTTAAACTTTCAATATACTTTGACATGGCCGCATTGTGTGAAATGACTTATTAAGTAGCAAAATAAGAATACAAAGCGATCGTAGTTTCTTTTGTTTATTTTTAAAGATATATTTTTTTTATTTTCTATTGGTCTTTTTATTTTCAATCGAATTTTTTATTTTTTGTTCAACTTATTTTTCGTATATGAGTTTTCCTTTTATTATTTTTGCATTTTTTTACATTTGTTTTGTTTCCTATTGGTCTCTTGATTTAATAATCCTCTGCAATGAGATAACTTTCCAATGAAGTTCACCGTCAATTCTTATCTCTTTTTGGTAATACTTTGAGAATTATTCTTGCATGTACAACTCTCCATTGACAACTTCTTTGGGCGCTTAAAATGATATTGGGATAGTTTCCTTTTAACACTTTACGTTAAGAAAATAGAAGGCTTTTAATTAAACGTCTCGAGAATGAAACAAGTTTATTTCTTCTCGACTGGAATTCAAAGCTCTGGATCCTTCAGAATGGGATAGGCAATCAATTAATCTCTCCAAACGTTTCCAAGGTCAATGTTTCTTCTTGGCGCTTTGGCGATTATGCTACTCCACTGTAAATGAATGCTTAGGATGATAAAGGAATTATTTTCTAATTGCTTTTATTTCCAGGGTAATCAGAAGACTCTTGACTAATCACCTGAAGAATCCCTTTCGGCATTGAAGACCGAAATTCGAAACTATAGATCTACAACTATGCAAAAGAATATAAAGAATTTGATCCTTTGTAATAAAAAAAATCTGGAGGATTTGAACCGACACTTCCGTGAGCACTGTTTTGATAGATTTTGTTCATTCAAGATAGAGAAAAAGATCAGATTAGGCCCCATTTAAATCCTTCTATTTCACTTTGAAGATTGGTCTTGTATAATCGTTCTGGCTTCATTGTAGACTTTTTTTCTCCTGAGCCCTCCTACGTGACTTGACTTTACTCAAAAACTCTACTTTATCTATTCGTTCGATGGAGATTCGAGAATTCATTTATAACTTACGTAATTTTGATGAACAATGAAATTTCAACTAATAATCAAGATCAAAATGGACCTATGTCACGTCGGTATTTCTTTGCACAATCTTTTTGTTTAAATATAAAATCAACAAAACGAAATCAAGTTTCAAGTCTCTATATTTGATTACATTTTCTATAAGTAATTCAATTTTAAAACGATTAATCCCAGTCTAATAAAAGACCACAACATAAATCGAACTTATTCTCACGCAAACAGATCTTTATCCTCGTCCGTTATAATAACCATTATGGAAGAAACTCTTGGTTACCGCCGCCATATTTTTTTTTAATCTATGATTGATCTCGACGCGGAGCAGCTGTAATATCGCTACCATTTACAAATATTGATGGGGGCTGGGATCGAACTTTATTCCACGCCGGCGTAATAAACCAAAGTAAATCATTAAGGCCTTAATGACTTAATTTTTAAAACATTCTCTAACTAACTAGAAGCTTTAACGTCGCGCCTGAAATATATCAGTAGACAAGGTAGAAAGAAGTACCTGTCTGCTTTATTGGATCGGCGTTCGGACGTTAATTATTTATTCGAATAAAGTCATTAGATGATGTTAATGTTTTCGTTTATTTAAAGTAAATAAGACTGAGTTATTTCAGGAATTATTCTAGGGAAGCTTGGTGGTTGATTCCTTCGGAGTTTTATGGTTGGATGGCCCAGATAAACTCGGAGTAATTTAATACCGTACGAAAAAAGGGGAGCGTGACCGTACTTGTCGCGTGCTGTAAACAAACCCAGGAAGAGGTGAGGTGGAATGTGAGAGCTCTGCATGTCGTGAAGATCGGGTTGACACGGAACCGGCGCCATCCGGGATACCCAGACAGCGACATTGCACTCCCTCTGCATGCGTAATTATCATTGCATTTGCACCATTTGCAATTCTTTACAAGTCGACCGCAAACGGCGTGCTACATATACAATGCTTTTAGTTGAATGCGGCGGGGCGCACTTGACTTGAGCGCAACTTTCCGTTTTGGAGTTGGCGTTTTTCAAGTGGCCAAGTTAACCCAGTTCTTGGCACTCTTGACTTTGTTAGTATGAACGCGCAGAAAGTTAAAGAATAAAATAAAAAATGGAAAATGTGAGGCAGATATTTATTAGGAGTATATTGATTGGATTATGTAGGTCTCTAATCGACCAGGAATGAGATTGGGGAGATACTAAAGTCTGATCTTCTAAAATAATGAAACTGAAATATTTGTTTTCTCTTCATACTGACTGGTTACATGTTAATAATCTCATTTAGTCTCAAATGGTTTCGTTTCCTTTTCTCTCCTTCCTGATGTTATTGTTGGGGGGGCTTCTGTACTCACCTCATTTAGAAGGTGTTCTGTGATCAGCAGGCCTATCTTATCTATCGTTTGGGAACATGTAGTAGTTTGGGAAGATGCATTGGGGGCTACAGATCTACATATAAATCCTTCCAGATCAATGCATACTGATTTTAGCCCCATCTAAGAACAGGCGTTCAAAGGAATCGATATGGGATTTAAAAAGGAGAAAATTGTAACCAAAAAGTCGTCTTCTTCTTGAAGCAAGAAGTTTACACACCAGTTGGTTTTCAGATCCCAAAGAAGCCTCTCATCTTGGATAACGAAACATCAGATACAACAAACATGCTTTCAATGATACTTGTGGTGCAATCCTATGAAGTTTCATTGGTGAAAGAGTTGTCATACCACCTAAGGATGAAATTGATGTAATTAACTGACTAGCTTCTTCAGTTTGAAATTTAATCTGAATTTTTAATTCACAATTTCGCGCTTTCAATGTTACATTTCTGTATTAATTCTATTCTCCACTGAAACTCACCGTAATTTGAAGTGCCGAAAAAAAAAATTAATTAGCTCCGCAAAGAGTTCTTCGAGTTTTTAATTAACTGCACATCGACGTTTCCCTTGCAAAGAAAGCCGGAGCTGTTGTTTATTTGCACGGCACAAAGGCAGAAAGAAAATGATTGCTAAAATTTCATTTCGGTGATTGCGAAACACGAACGGCATCAATCAAAAGCTCCGAAATCCGGCGATAATCCCATCTTCTAATGTAAAATTTCCCTAAGGGCAGATGTGCTATGAATCTCTTGTTCTGGGCGGGTGATCGCAATTGCTCATCCCGGCGAAATCGGCGGCTGCGACGCCCTGACGAATCAATCTAACTGTCGAGCGGGGCTGTAATTGCACCCCGACTGACTTTTATACGAATTCTGGCTCTATTGTGTGCATTTTTCGCGCGTCACGGGGGCCCTAGGACGGGCTGAGTAGCTGGTGACAGCTAAACCTATGCCGTCGGCCTTTGTGTTTGCCCATAGGTGGTCAGATTTCTGCCACGCCGACTTTATATGACATCTGATTCGCTGGGACAGAAATTTATTTATCCTCTATTAGCGTGTCGAGTTCCATCGAGTAAAATATTCTTTTGTTGTGGGTCTTTGTTAACATGAAATAATGTCGCTTGTTTTGTTTAATTTAAACAACATCTGGGTTTAACTTGAAGGCTTCCGCGGCCGTCGTCCATTGTTGAATTCTTGGCTTCCGGTTGGAACCGCGTGTCTCGGATTTCTCTACTGCCGACGTTTCGTTCTTCGTTGCAGAAGAACTTCCTCAGGGCTGCTGCTGGTGGTGATGCTGCTGCTGTTGGTATTGTTGCTGCTTCGCGTTAGTCGTTGAGACTGTCTCAACGACTAACGCGAAGCAGCAACAATACCAACAGCAGCAGCATCACCACCAGCAGCAGCCCTGAGGAAGTTCTTCTGCAACGAAGAACGAAACGTCGGCAGTAGAGAAATCCGAGACACGCGGTTCCAACCGGAAGCCAAGAATTCAACAACATCTGGGTGTTTATAATAATAGATGTAGATGTAATGAGTTAAATCTGCGCCCAAAATCATTAACCAACCACCCGATAATTTTATAACGTTAACCCCGAACATTAGCTTAAGCTCGAGGTAAACGGATAATTGTTATGGCCAGAGCGCTCGATTATCCAGAATTTCTCGATAAGTATCGACATACTGACCCATTGTCCGCAGTTTACCTGATGATGTAGTGCCGGAAATTAAACAGTGACGTCCCATAATTAAAGCGCTGGTGCCGGTCATATCGGCCACCATAATGAACCCCTCTGTTTCAGGGGTGGACACGTGCAATCACGCCCTCCCTTGATTAATGGTGTAACCAACATGCTCTACATCGTCCCGGTCATATATCATGCCCGTGGTCCAGCAGTCGATGCGCGCAGTTTAACCGTTTCAATTTACTCCCGACGCTCTGTTAATAATAATTTATTTTCAGTTTCGGCTGACAGTAATTGGCTAACTTAAGAATAAATTACTGGGAATTATTAAAAGCGGTTTCATTAATTCCGGCGATAAATGGATTGTAAAAACAACGGCGCGAACATGCGGTGACCGTTATCATGATCAGACAGAAATAGACACCATCACTAAACAGATCATCAATAACAGAGTCAGAGTTGCAAACTGAATGAAAAAGTTAAACGTTTATGGAAACCAACTACGAATACACCACTGGCAAAAACTTCAAATTACTTTACGTTCATGGAAAGCCTCAGTAGTAGCCTCAGATATTACAAAAAAAGACCAACAACACCACTTACTAATATTAAATTAAAAATTCAGATTATCTTGTCTTCCTAGATTTATTTTACGATTTTTTTATCTAACGATAGATCAGACTGTATACCCAGAATAATCAAATTAAACACCTGTTACATAAGTTTTGGGAAAATTTTTAAATGCTCTCTGCGACATAGTAAAACCAATACATCTAGTCAACTATGGCGAAACATGTTGCTAGAGGTTATGTCAATTTGGTTAACATTTCACATTTTCGTTTGTCATTTGCAAAATGGCGTATAAGCTAGATTTGCGAAAGTCCATTTGCATCCTGGTTGCACAGCTGCCTAAACTTGTTTCGCGGACAAAATATTTCAAAAAGTACCATATATCGGACAATTCGAGAATGCGAAGAGGGAATAAACCTACAAAATTCCCAAACCAAATCTCAATAAACCCCTAAAAAAGGAGATACAAAACCAAATTATTAAAGAAATAAATAAATTAAAACAGACCGTCCACGTGCGTTAACTGAAGTTCAAGTCAACAGACTAGTCAACCGTTCCAGAAACACCATTGGAGTGTCTACCCGCAAGCTTTCCCGTCGTTTCCGCGTTTCAAATGCTACAATTTCTCGTTACATTGCAAGAACAGGCCTAAAATACAGAAAACGCAAGAAATGCCCCAAGTATACTCTCGCACAATTGGCAAGAATCCCTGGTTGTTGCCGAGCTTTGAGACGTCGTCATTTCGCCCATAACCGGATCATAATTATGGACGACGAGAAATATTTTACCTTTGACCATGCAGAACTTCCTGGAAATGCAGGCTTCTATGTGGATAATATTGAACACACTCCCATTAACGTAAAGTACAAAAAGAAAGCATAATTTTCCGACGTGGTGCGGCATAACTGAGGCGGACATATCTAGGCCCTATGTAGACCATCTAAGAGACCAGGCAGAGAATGCTGAAGTATACATCCGAAATTTCCTATCAAAATTGATTATTTTTATTAATCAGCATCATGCTAATGATGATTACATGTTTTGGCCTGACCTTACAACATCGCATTATGCCAGAGATACGCTAAACTGGTTAGAAGCCCACCATGCGTCATATGTCCCCAGAAATAACCCTCCAAATGTCCTTCAGGCAAGGCCAATTGAACATTTTTGGGCCCTATTGACAAGAAAGGTGTATGATAATAGTTGGGAAGTCCAAAATGAACTACAATTGCGGCAAAAAATAGAGTAGTAGACTTAGAAAGTCTGATGATGCAACATGTAAGACAAAAATTACGTCTTATTGAAGATAGAGGAGAGATAGCTCTCACGTAGGTAAAACATAGGACCTTTAAATATTGCTAGGAAACGGTCGAACATCTGCTGCTCTGCTTTTGGGATTGGCTATTGTTTTTTATTCTTAACTTAGTTATCCTTTACGTTAAACAATTTTAGTATTTGAATATGTGTTCCGTATTGCCACTGACATTTGCTATTGCTCTCTAGGGCGCGAGTTCTGGTACACGGTGTATAAGCCTCAGATTTAAAAATAATAACAATCAATAATTTACAAATTATAGTTTTCACAAGTATTCTGTATCATATGACCTCAGATACAAAAATAAAATATATCCTAAGATCTAAAAATGAAAAAAGAAAGTATGAAGCACGATTTATAAAAACGTAAAATAACCAAAATATAATCACTTAAAGGAGCTCTAAGAGGAGCCTCAGTCATTAAAGAAATTATCTAAAAGCCTCAATTTTGACTAGAAAATACATTATCAGAACATTCAAATAACAAATTAGATAAGCAAGATTACTCGAAGATACAAATATCACTGGAAAATTTACAAAAAAAAATGCTATGGAAATATTGTGTTCAAAAGCCTCTGATATTACGAAAAATGAAGCTAAGAGTGAACATTTGCTGAAACATTTAATAAAGGAACAAAATTGGTAACAGAAATTAGTCGTGACTTCACCAAAAACCTCAGCATTTAATGAATTAAATAAAGATATTTGCATAGCTCAAATGTAAATAATAACTCGAGATATCACTAGAAAACTTAAGCATCTCAAATTTAAATAAATTAAGCAAATTTTCTGCTCAATTACAAATTTTACCAAAGCAGTAAAATATAAGGATATTGAACGGATACATTTTTCTTAATATCTGAGGCTTTCAAACAGAATATTTCGATGAATTATTTTGATAGCGTTATTACTTTTAGGTGATACTCGTGGCTTCGAACAAATTTGCAGGCAAACTCTTGAGTTGCCTGCAAATTTGGACATTAACTGTCGTTATAATCAAAGCTAGGTATTAACTGAGGCTTTTTCTGGTTATATGAGTCTCTTAGATTATATCTGGGGCTACTCTACGCACTAACTTTAAAAGCTTATTTCTTCATTTTTTATAGATAAATTTGAAAAACGTTTCATCATTTAAATAGTTTCGGTCTATACAGGATGCTTCGTAACTTTATGAGAATAAATTAAACAATGAAAGTTTGCATGAAAATGAATAGAATGAACCATTTTTTTGTTGAACAAAGTGTTATTAAATTTTCGAGAAAATAAATAATTTTGTCGAACGGGTAAACCGTTTGAACATCTTTGGTTCCAGTTTATGATGTTTACGAAGAATATGAGTGATGTAATTTATTGTTAGTCATCGCCGGTCGAGCCGGGTAGTTTGAAGGTGTACGTTAAGGTGATTGCATGGAAATTTACTGAAAAAAATACCAAAATTTACAAATAGTAAGATTCTTGACATGATTCTAGTGTCGGTGAAAGTGGGCAAAATGCATTAGCGGCGAGGCGTTTGTATGTACAGCATTTTCCAAACCGACATTTGCCAACCAGTGCCATATTTCTCTCTGTTGTGCAAAGAGCGAGGGATACTGGAACTTTAAGGGCACGTCGCAGAAGAGGTGGAGGACGGCAGCGTCCACAACGCATCCTAAACAGAGAAGAAGAAATACTACAACTCATCGAGGAACTTCCTTCTTTAAGTGTACGTGATATCTCAAGACAAACACGTTTATCGTCCTCCGTTGTTTGGCGCATTCTTCGCGAACAACAATTACATCCGTACCATATTCAAAGAGTTCAGGCTTTGCTACCAGCCGACTATGCTCTACGCATACTATTTTGTCGTTGGTTACTGCATAAACAACAGGCAAATGCGAATTTTGTTCATAATGTCCTGTTTACTGACGAAGCTATTTTTACCAGATATGGGGTGTGCAATTTTTGCAATATGCATTCGTGGGCTGAGGAAAATCTTCACGCAATTCGTCGCGGCCATTTCCTACAACGGTTTTCTGTTAACTTGTGGGCAGGTATTCTAAACGACAATTTAATCGACCCGTTCGTTTTGCCGAACTTACTCCAATACTTAAATTTTCTACGAACTAATCTACCGGAATTTCTCGAGAATGTGAACTTAAATCTTAGAGCAACGATGTGGTTTATGCACGATGGTATTCCACCTCATTTTCGACGAGAAGTACGTGCTCACCTCGACGAAATTTTTCCTGGTAGATGGATTGGAAGAAACGGGCCGATCAGGTGGCCTGCACGTTCACCTGATCTAAATCCGCTAGATTATTATCTGTGGGGATACGTAAAAGCGTTGGTAAGCGAAGAAGAAATCAACACGGTTCAAGAATTGAACGGTCGTATTAACGCCGCATTTCTCTCTGTTCGACAACAAAACATGTTTCATAACGCTTGTGAATCATTACTTCGCCGGGCAGATTTGTGTTTACGAGCGGCCGAGGGAAGGAATTTTGAACACATATTGTGACTCAGCCGGTATTGAGCCAGAGATTCTAAAAATTTGTCAATGCATTATCATTTGAGGGTAAGTTATATTTTGTTTCTATCGTCTCATGTCCAACACGCCATTATTTTTTTTTCACGACGTTGCGAAACACCCTCTATTTTACTATTATTTAAGAAAATATTCTATTTCGAAGACGAGTAAACTTCTCCATCGTTGTAATCTCTAAGTTCAAGGCAACCTAAAATTTCGATTATTACTATAGCAGGCTAATTAAAAGCCCAGAATTCATTAGAAATCCTCACATTAACATAATTTTTACTCCCGCAAGTGATGATTTTCTGAGGCTTTAATTAAAAAAAATAAACGCTGTACTCACGAGGCTCCTAAGCGAAAACTTTTTTGTCTTAAACCCATGTAAACTTCAAGTCTCAACTGTAATTAATTGATTTAAATAAATACTTGCCAGCAAAATACTAAAAGCCCCAAAATGTATCCCAAATGTTAACTACCGATCAATTTTTGTAATTCTGCGTTACTTATAAGAATAATAAAACTAGGTTTCTCTGTTTTGAAAATAGTCATATTTCTTTGAATTTTGTCTTAACGTACTTCATCAGGGAAATTATATAAGAATCCCTTGTTTATTGTCTTTAATTAACAATTAAAAAGAAGTAATAAACAAGTAAAAACGTATATATAAATAAAAGTCACATCAACTATCAGTGAACATTTATTTCAACGCTTTAATTACGAGAGCCTTTCACAGCATTCATTTTTATGTTATCTGAGGCTTCCGAGGAATCTATTCTAGCATTTCTTAGGTAATTTAGTTCTTGTATGTTAAAGACGTGAATTACATGTAACTTATTTTGATTGCTCTGAGCTTTAGTGAACTGTAAGTGTTGTAAATATTCGTTTTAATAAAAACGTGGGCTAATAACTGGTTTACTTTTTCTTTATTAACGGCAAATCCAAAACGAGGTGTTAAAAATTAAATCCAGTAATTCACGAAATTAATTAATAAGAAAAACCGAAGCGTCGGCGGCATCGGCGGTGGCGAGTCGCTCGGGGAATTCATAAGGAAAATTTCATTTACTTAATTGCGCAAAGGAAACTTAAGTGTAACTGTAACGATCCCGCGTCCGGATTTATGAGTTTCGTAAATTGAAATTTCAGAACGAGCTCATTCATTTTCAATTAAATTGTTTTGAAAGTTCGGGTTTCGTTGTCGAGCCTCTGCGGTCTCTACCGCAATTAATTCGCGACAGATTCAGCCGTTCCGTTTTATGAAAAACGCCGCGCGCCTTCTTCTTCTTCTTCTTCTTCGGCCGGGAAAAATCTTAACAACACTCGATTTTCCTTTCCATTAATTCCGCCGCCAGAAGTTTCTCTGTATTTAATTTATAACCGAGTTGTTTCGGATTTATGAAATTAACGGAGAAGAATTTAATTAATCAGAAAAATAATAAACACTTATGTAGTTGCGCAAGTGGGATTGTGTATATACAGAATATAATCCTTGCAGAACGTGCATAATCCTAAGCGGTATCGCTGTAGAGAACACAAATCCAATAATTAGAGAACTAATTACCAAAATTCGATTTAAACGACACGAGCGGCATTCAAAGTGTTTCCACACAGTCGGCACAGTTGGCTGATTAGTCCCTCGTCAAGTGCAATTTCTATCGGGTTTAAATTGGATTGAATTAGCTCGTGTTTGTCATAGGAACATGCAGAGATGCTCCCGCGGGATACATTAGGCTAGGATTACATCTAGTAATCCAGCTTTCGAGGACTTACTATGCGTTTTCTATACACCTGCTGCCTCGAATATTTCATAAGTAAGCAGGTTCATCCCCGAGCTTTAATTCACAGGGCGCGCACGAGAGAGAGAGAGTATAACAAAGGGAAAAAACCGGAATGGAACTCTCATCAAATTACCTGTCTCTGCGAAGGTATAAACCAATTTGACAATTTTAATCGAACGGAGATTGACGTGTATAGTCCTGCTGTGAAATTAACTCGGACAGATGCGACCGCATTTATGTGAAACGAAATAAAATATTGCATTCGCCTCAATTTCCATTTCCAATCAGCAGAAAACGTTTGTAAATAATATTTCTCTTTTTGGGCGATTTCGTTAAGTCATCATAAATATTCATAGGGGCGGCGAGCGTCGTCCTAATACCCGGTGAAGTGACATCCCGAAAATGATTTTTTTTGTTGTTAATTACCACTGTCACACTGCTTAATATCCTCGATGACGTTATCTGCGCTCGCAGCCCCAGGGCGCGATCCACCGAAACAGCGGAAATTTCGCGCTAATTAATGCGTTTAATAATCTCCATAAACACGCAACCCTTTGCGTGATTAATGGTGGCGCGAAGAATCGTTTTGAATAATGCTGATTTGTACTTCATAAATAAATATCTTATTCCGGTGGAATTAAATTTTTTGCCGCCCTATCACTCGCAATATTAATGAAGACGAGAGATCGTAAATAGCTTAATTTTTTATTTTCCCTTTCGTTAGTTCTAATAACTTCATTAAAAAAAAAGAAACAGAGCTTTTACGTCATATGTGAAGAGGCAACTTATTTACGACACATTACTAGTTTTAAAGTGCTTCCTGTTTGTTCGAAACATTTTATATTTCAGCAGACACTTCCCCAAACTTTCTTTGCAACATTCTCCCACATTACAACGCGTTTACTTTACCGAATCGATATAAATAACATCGCGGTCGCCCTCCACATACAATATTAACATAATTCTCAATTATTTATTGCGCCTCGTTTCGTCTGTCTGTTTCCCTCGGATTCTTTGTGCGCTCACAAAGTGAGTCGTTGAGAGAAACAGTGCAAGTCCAGCGCCTTTGTGAATAGTAACGACTAGTTGACAGACGTATTGTTAACGAGGACGAAAGCGGGGGCTTCCATAAAGAGAATTGAAAAATCACTCGCCTGTGAGGGCTGCGATAAAAGAACGGGGAATAATTTCGCTGCTCCGTGTTTATTCGTTTAATTTTATGATTTTTTTCCCGAGCAGTTGTTAAATGTCGTCACGGCATTTTTAAATTGGGGTGAGGAGACTCTACACGTCTGATTTTATTTTAAATTTTCAACAGACGCTTTATTCTTTTCACTGAGTTTAAAGGCGAAAGGCGAAGGCGTTTCATACATACACGTACTATAAAATTAAGAATAACAAAAATTGTTAGAAGACAAAGGAGGTTGTTCATTAACAAGGACCCTAAATATTCGATGAGGTTCAAGAAATTAAATAAATAAATTTAATAAAGATTCTGGTTTATCAGGAATAATAAATATTAAGTGTTGATTTAATATGTGCGTTTGAGAAAAAAAATGTCACTGGAAATAACTGAAACGTTTAATCAAACGTAAATGTTATTCGCATTCAGTGAATTGTCGTCCTCGTTAACATTCCTCAAGAAACTGTTGCCGAGGCTCAGGTGCGTCTCTGACATTTTAAATAGAACCAGCTCGTATGCAAAATGAGATAATGACTGACATTACAGGATCTTAAGACGATCATTATTCTCACTTAGTCCCGGAGTGAAGGATTTGAGTACAAAACAGGACTTCAGTATTAAATAATAAAAAAGGAAAATTATTAAAGATAATTTTTTTTTAATTAGTTGACAGGATTACAAATAATTTATAAATTCGTTACTCGCAGTTGTCATTATTCTCATTACAGTTTACAGATTATAGTATGAAAGTTGAAGGTTGAGTGTTTTCGTTAATAAAAAATAAATAATGATCTCTTTCGTGAAGGGATGAAATCATTTCTTAGAAACAAATTCGTTAGTTTATTTTAATGTACCTGTTGTCCTGTGGAGCACAGGATAATTTTTTTATAGGCTAAATACATTGAAAAAAATAATTTCTATAACCAAAATCAAGGGGCTTTGTAATAAGAGTACTTTCTTGTTAATTGAGACGTTGTTTTCCTAAGTATGAAAACAATAATTTTATTTGAAAAAAATAATTAAATTATGTGTGAAGAAAATAAAAATTAGGAAAGGAAACTGCGGTTTAAATAGTAATTAAAAAATCTCTGCTCACAATAATTTTAAATCCATAGATATTATTTCCAATTTGTAATTTATTGCTGGTATACCGCAAGTTCATTTATTTGGGCCTGCGCAATCTACTGTTCTGCTATTAAAATTGGCAGTTTGTTTGATTCGCTGAGACCTATAGATGGTAAATGGTTTCGCTTTAGTAGAAAGAGCAAGGGTTACACCTTAGGCCTGTGCGATTCGGGAAATATTGAATCGATTTTTAATTCTCCAAAAGTAGTGCTGGCAAAATCCGAAAAAATTTGAAACCGATTAATCGGTTTCTTTAAAAACCGGTTTCGGATATAACCAGTCATCCAAAAAATGGTTAAAACCAATTATTCGATTATCCGAAAAACTATCTGACTATTTGGATATCAAAAAATTGACTCTTTGGATATCCGAAAACTGACTATTTGGATATTCGAAAAATCGATTATTTAAAAAAAATTCAAAAATCGATAATTCGGGTATCCAAAAATTTTATATCGCCTTTAATTGGGTGAACGGTTGAAAACAATGAAAGATCTTTTTCGTTATCCGTTTTTTTAGGGAATCACCACATATTTTATAAATGACGCACGCCCAGGCCTAGTTTCGGTTCCTAGAATTTTTTTCTCATACTAATTGCACATCGGCTGCGAGAGTAAATGTCAGCTCCCAAAAAAAATTTATATACAAAATAAATCACTATTATAAAAAATATTAATCTAAAGAAATTGAAGATTTAAATTATTAAAACAATTTTACTCTAATTTACTAAACTTGCATAATTTCTGCTACTACATTCCTGTTGCGAGACGACTTATACCTATTTAGAAAATGCTTGCTATTGCAAACATTGTAATTATATATAATGTAGAATTCGTTGAGATTAAATACATTATAATAAAAGTAATTTACTAAATAAACGTGTAACTATGTATATGTATTTTTTTTTTATAGGTAATTACACTAAGTACTGAAGATCTCTAAATAAAAATTCATTTTGATATCCAGTTATTTGAATTTCCAGTTAATCAGATACTTGAATATCCGAATAATCGGTTATTCGAACTTCCGATTATCCAAAAAACTATTCATTTTCGAATATCCGGTTATCCGAATAACTGGATATTTGAATATCCGGTTATCCGAATAACCGGTTTTCGGTTTTCAGGAAAACCACGGATATCCAAAACCGGTTAATGGATTATCCAAGAAACCGGTTTCGGTTGCCAGCACTATCCAAAAGTATCAATTCGAATTAATTAATCGAATCGTTCATTACAAATAAAAATGACTCGCATAGAATCGAAGCAATTGGATTCGATTTTTTTGAATCGGTGTATCGATTCAAGAAAAAAATCGATTCGAAATTTTGATTCAATTTTTTTTCGAATCGGTGAACCGATTAAAAAAAATCTATTCAAATCGATTAGTCGATTTTTTGCCCAGACCTACCTTCGATCATCTCTTGAGTTCGTCTATAGAAATTGAATTGATTTTGCTCTTTATCTGAGAGGAATTTTGCAGGAAGGTATGTGAACTAAATTCTGCTAGATGAATGTAACAAGGAAACAAAAAAGTGATTGCAAGAAAAAACAAGAAGCAGGAAGGAAGAGACTAATTTGAAAATACAATGACATTATAATTCTTAACCGCCAACGATTGGAAAGTAAAATGTTATCTGCTTCCAAAAAAAAAGAGATCCTACTGCTGCGCCATGTCATGTTTACTTCATGCACAAGATAGGTTGGGAAGCTATACTTCTTGCTAGAGAAAGCGTCTGTGTACGTTTGCATCTAAAATTTAAAAAATATACATATAGCTACATTGTATTAAATAGTTTACGATTTCCTACAATTCAAAGCCAGACTCTCAAAACCACCACCAAGTAATTTCCATTTTACATTAATTACCCGATCAGCTCCAGTAACTGTAATAGCATATAAGCAATTACGAACTGCAATTTGTAAACGTGCCTTCGAGCTTTGCGTACGCGTAATTAAGAAAGTTGCCGGCAATAGCTCATGCAATTAAAACTGAAACGCACCGAAACCCGTCACTTCGGATACATTTGAAGCACCAACTCTGTGTGACAATACACGCGTTAACAGTTTCACACACGCAGAATCTGAGAGTTGTAACTGACAAGCGTCGCTAATCGATTTAACTGAAGCACACCATTAGACGCAGGGCCTGCCATCGGCATCTGCTTTCAGCGATGAGATATTGCCTCCCGAATTAATTGTTATTAATTAATTTATTTCCCATACGTGGGCGCTCGACCTCGTCCAATCCAATCCAATGGCCGAAAAGGTTTTGTCCGACTTGTTTACGTGAAAGCGATTAGGTGACTCGGAATATTTAAATCCCGGATTTATGGCTATTGCCGGCGTAATTATTTAATTAAATTACTTTAAGCTGTCAGGCCGAAAGAGTTATTGTGGGAGCACAAAGAACGTGTGGGGCTTTGAGGCGACGGCTTTCCTCTTGTTATTAAATAATCGTGTGTATTGTGCGGTGATGTGGCGAGAAGAAGCAATGCTGATAATTTCTGCTTTCAATGGCGGACGACGCTGCACATTTACTTAATGATCCTTGTAAGCTGCAAAATATGGATGCTGCAAGGCGAGCACTTGAGGATGGCAAGCTGTCGTATTATTAGTATTTATATTTCGTGTTTCTCACATTTTGTTTCTCGTAAGGAAAGTAATTGACCTCAGCTTACAAAGTAAATCTTCAAACCAGTTTATTCTACACACATACAAATATAAAGACAGACTCGACAAAGAACTGAAATTTTGTTAGCCAGAGAAATATTCCTTTTTCCTTTCCTCTTGTCTACTGTGATAACGAACAACTTCTTATTTATAAGTGCAAATTGTAATAATTTACTCTGGCTTTATCTAACCTTTTTATTGTAAAAATAAAATTGTAAGTCAATTACTGTATAAAAAGGTAACGATAAATCTCACGTGCAAAAGTCACGTGAGAAACGCGCCTTTCCAACGAACTTTATTGCCAATTATAAAGATACCACCTTATTATATTTATAACGACTTCGAATAAGATTTCGCAACTCTCCGTTCGTTCGTTCGGCACGAACCTGATAAAACGCAACAAGTTTCTTTTTTAAGATGCAGTTAATCAGGCCCCGTTATGCAACGAGCGGTATTTAATAAGCGCGTGCGAAACTCCGGCCCCCGGACCGCCAACCGTACCGAAACTTTTATGTTTATCCATAAGCCGGCGATAGCATCTGTAATGAAACGCAAATGGGGGCCGTACGTGTGAAAACCGGAGTACGTTTTAATCGATTTTCACGCTCGAATTTAAAACGTGTTTTACTTGTGATGCTGTGCTATGTATTAGCACGTGACCGTGCAACGTTCGAGCAAATTATCCGTGAGAGCGTATGTGTGCTTAAGAACACAATGACTTTCAATTTAATCTGAAACTAACTGATTGTGAGACAACATCAATGTTATTACAGTGAAAATGCAAACTACTAGAGAGATCTACGTTCTATAGCGCAAACTATTTTCAAGAAATAATAGGAAAAGTAACGAAAATGAAAGCTAAACGAATGATGTAATTAACTAAAAAATAAATTTTAAACTATTGTTATATTCATTTATTTTAAAACGCAGCTAAAAATAAATAAATTACGACAATCAATTATTCAAAACGACATAGGACCATTTCGTATTCCCCGGGGCGCTCATAAAACATTCCTGGAAACGAAAACACTTCAATAAGCTAATTCAATCAGCTGATGCCGGAGGTATAAACCGATTAGAGATCGGTGGGAAAGTGGCTAAATGCAAAGTTGACGCTGCAGGGAAGAATTAATTAAAGCGGGGCTCCGATAATCATCGGTCGCGGAATTCCGGACACCACTACCACCACCGTCGGGACACTAATGACGCCGACCGCAAACCCGCAATTATACTTACGTGACGATCCGATTTAATATTAATGCCCGACGCCCCTGAATTAAGAATTTCAGAACTCGTTTCGGAAGCTGGATAAACGGGGTAAGGCCAATAAACGACAGTGATTTACGACATGAGTATATTTAATTAAGATTTCAAAAACTCAACTTACTGCACCACATAGTGAACAAAAAATAAGAAAACGATGTGTACGAATTAAATTTATTGCTCACAAAACTGGATGCAGAGAAATAGACGAAACTTCGATCACATTAAGGATTTGGAGGTAGTCTTGTTGTGGGAGGTAAAGTACCTTGGAGTGATTTTTGACTCCAAACTTACCTGGAACCAACACTTAGACAAGATCGATGACCATTTTCGCGATGGCCAGACGAGCCTGTGATAGTACGTGGGGCTTAAAACCAAGTATGGTGCATTGGCTGTTCACTAGAATGGTTAGACCCACAATAACCTATGCAGTCTAGGTGTGGTGGCCCAAGGTCAAGCAGAACTTAGACTGAGCAGATTCCAAAGACTTGCTTATCTAGGCATAACGAGGGCGATGAGTACAACGCCCGCCACTGCAATGGAAACCCTTCTGGACCTCCCTCCCTTACACATTGTGATAACGAGAGAGGCAAGACGAGGACTCCACAGATTGCAGCATTCATATCACCTACTTAATATAAATACTGGCCATAAAAGCATCGTTGGCAGCATAAGGGGTCCTTTACTTGATATGAGGACGGACTATATGACCCCCAAAGGTAATACAAACCTGCTCATTAAGATAGAAATTAATGAATCTGCTGAGCATCGGGAACCTGAACAGAACTTTCCTCCTGGAAGTCTGATCTGGTATACGGTCGGCTCCAGAACTGAGACCGGTGCCGGGTCTGGAATATACGGGCATTGACAAAGGAGAAGTTATGCTTCCCGTTGGGCTAATTTGCCTCCGTATTCCAAACAGAAATATACGCCATATTACTATGTGCGCGGGAAAACACACAAATAAGCGTATTTTATCCTAACCGATAGCCAGGCGTCTTTGAAGTCCAAAGGTCTCTTCCAAACTGGTGTGGGAATGCTTAAGTGAGCTCAATGACCTGGCGGGATACAACTGCGTCACGCTGGTGTGGGTGCCAGGTCATCGGGGTATTATCGGCAACGAACGGGCCTATGAACTAGCCAGGCAGGGTGCGGGTATGGCATACCTTGGCCCTGAACCAGTCCTAGGTATAACCAATAACGCTATTCGGGGCTTTTTTAGTGACTGGGTAAGCGAGGAACATAACAGATATCGCCTAAGCAGGCCAGGACATCGCCACAGCAAGACCTTCCTTAGAGGTCCTTGCAAAAAGAGAGCTGCTTTTAAGCAGGACGCAACTCAAAATCACCACAGGGTTGCTAACAGGATACTTGATTGTTGAGGAGCATCTGTGGAGGATCGGTAAATTCAATGGGGATCTAAATTGCAGACTCTGTAATGGAGAACCAGAGACAGCAATGCACATTTTGTGTAGATGTGATGTGCTGGCAAAGCGCAGACAGCGTATATTCGGACATCTCATGATAGTTTTCGAAGATTTCAACAACCTGTAGAGTAAAGTCGGCATATATGGAATAGCCGAAAAAAAGGAAACAGTGGCGTTCCGATGACATGCAAAAAACTATAGAAGCAGTGAGAAGCAAAAGTTTGGGATATTTGACCGCTGCCAAAGGATTCAGTGTTCCACGGACCACACTTTTTCGTCTTTTCAATGCTGAAGGAACACCGGAAGTTGTTTGTAAAACCAAGCTGGGTAAAAAACCCGTTTTGCCGCCTGAGTTCAGTATTGTTTAATAATGGATCAAAAATTTCTTGGTCTTACGAGAAGAGACATACGATCCATGGCATTTCAACTTGCCAGACGCAATAACATCCATTTTCACTGTTGCACGAATCTGCTGGAAAAGACTGGTTGTCCTCTTTTATGAACAGACATAAAGCTACATTAAGTTTGCGAAAGCCTACTGGGACCTCCCTAGCAAGTGCCATTGAAAGAAAGCGTAACTGAGTTTTTTGATTTACTGGAGCAGCTTATGACGGAAAAAAATTCTAGTCCTAATCAAATATATAACGTGGACGAAACCGGATTATGTTTTGTTCAATCACGATGTCCAGAAGTTATTTCTATGAGGGGCAAGCGTCAAGTAGGAGCACTTACATCAGCAGAAAGGGGGTCTTTGGTGACGATCATGTTATGCATGAATGCTCCTGGTGATTTTGTGCCACCTACGATCATCTTCCCACGTAAAAAATCAAGTGAGCAGCTGAAAAAAGGAGCGCCCGCGGGGTCGCTGTTTGCTTTTCATCCATCTGGATGGATTCAAACAAACCTTTTTACGCAGTGGTTTGACCGTTTTATAGAGAAAACCAAACCTTCAGCAACAAACTAATACTGCTTATACTAGATGGTCATCATACGCATACCCGAAACTTGGATGTAGTATTGAAAGCAAAGGATAATTTTGTGACCATATTGTGTTTACCACCACATAGTACACACCTTTAGATAAGACCGTTATGGGTGGATTGAAAACATTCTACAATGAAGAGGTGAGAATCTTCATGAGAACAGAAAATCGTGCCGTCACACACTTTGAAGGTTCAATCTGGGGAAAGATCTGTTAAGGGCTTTAATGCAACCGGAATTTACCCGATAAGAAGAAATATTTTCACAAACGATGAATTTGCAGCCGAAAGCTCAAAAAAAAATGCAAATCTGTGTGAAGGTTCTGGATCTATAGTTAACGAGGCGAGCAACACTGTACTCCCCAGTGACATAGCCCCAGTACCAAAATTAATAAAGAAGACTGGAACTCGTGGAAGAAAAAGTGGTCGTTCTAAAGTAATTACATCGACACCGAACAAAGAAGAGCTAGGACATTCAATTAATCTTTCACGAGAAAAAGTTACTCGAAAAACATTTGATAAAGCTCGACTTAGCGGTATAAAAACAAAGAAGTTTAAACTCAGAAAAGATGATTCATCTAATGATGATCTACCTTTAAGCCAGAAAATGAAGATGTATAATGTATTTTTTGTAACGAAAACTTCTCCATGAGCCGAAGCAAGGAAGTATGGGTGAGGTGTGTTGTCTGTAATGAATGGGCTGGGATATTTTTGTGTGCGATTTTTGCAGATAGACACTACACCATTTTCATTTCATCTGTTTTGTTTCCTGTTGTAAAAGTGTTAATAAATCCCTTATTAATTCAAAGTGTTGCATATTTTTCCTTATTCCATATTACCCCAACTGACTATTCCATATTATCCGCCATTTCAAATCACCCCATAAAAATGCATTTTTTTTAATTTTCTACAGAAACTTTCCTAAAAACATGTATTTCTTAAATTTATTACATCTCACCGCTAGAAAACAACATAAAGTATTTTTAATTAAAGTAGTTAAGTATTTAGTGTCTTAGTTCAGAAATTATGACGGCCCAAAGAATGGGTATTCCATATATGCTGACTTTACTCTACCAGCTGGTGCAGGAGACATGCCTCATTGAATGGTTCCGATAAGAGAACCAGGGCGAGCACAATAAGCCTAAATGGCTGCGGTGCCTTGGGTACATTCTTTGCAGACGGGTTCTGGTCATGTAGAAAAAAAAGGAGACTTGTTTCTTCTCCCGATGACTTATGACCAAACGTCTCCTGACTGTCTGATGATTTTTCATGAAAGTAGCCGTCTTATATAAGGTTCATAAAGGAAATTCCAGTATGAAGGTGCTGAGTGTGGGATCAAGGTGTACACTTGCCCTATAAGTCATCGCGGTTTTCTAGATTCGTCCACTTTCAGTCATGTTTGTTTATCCTACGTAATGCTGACTTCTTTGATGAGTTACTTTGGTGACTATTTGATGATGCAGTATGCAGCTGATGTTCTTAGAATACCGTTTTATTGCAAAGGTCAGTCTCATTATCATATTCACTATTTTTAAGTGGACGATCTTATCTGAGGTTGCGCTGGCGACGTTTGTTTAACTCGTGTAGTACTCGAAATGATTTATAAAATGACGATTTCTTACAAAAAGAATATATATATATATAGACTATAAAGCCTCGGAAATTATACCAACGAAAGCCTAGTTTATTACTTAATATTAGTTATAGAAGAATTTTATCTACGTCTCTTATTAATAGAAATAATATCTGATTATAATACAAAGTCGACATCAAATTGAAGGTCTACATCTATGCAAAGAAAGCTGGGTCCTTTTGAATCATACTGTAATGGTGTAAAGACAAAGATTGGAAAATCGAAGACTGCAGAAAACAGCAACGATAGTGTACTTGTGAAAAGGTCAAGAAAGAGAAATTACAGGGTTAGCTGCATCCGGTTGAATTGCTAAAAAAACAATTAAATTACATCTCTTCCTTTTTTCTCTTCATACTCTAGGATTCCTTTTCCTATATTTTTATCATCTATAATTTTTCTTTGTCTGAAATTTATTAACTAGATCGATCATTGAAGAATATCAATAGACTCTCTTCTGCGTTCCTTGCGCATTGTAATCGAGGGCAATATCTCCAGATGCCTATTTCCTGGATTTTCTACGCCACCATAATATGCATAATACGTATTAGTATTAACTTTTTCGACCTCTTTGGATGATTAAATTCCAACTTCTGAATCTTCGTCATCTCTGATATTTTTGAGCATCTGCAATTCTCCATTCTTTGAAGATTTTGTATCAGGTCGATAATTGCCTTTTATAGTCCCACTTTCGTCCTTCTTTTGTTTAATTTCTTCGTTGATTACATACCGTAAACGAGGGCAAGGCAACACAATATCTCCAGAAATCCTCTTCAGGATGTTCAACGCCACCATATTTGTTTCCCATAATTCTAGGCCATATATGTTAACTCCTTTTTGAAATTATTTTTTCCTTCTTCTACCTCCAATGTTTACTTCAACCATTCTCATTTATTTTCCGATTTTTTACTTCAATTTCTCCCCTATATTTCTCTTTGTTTCTGTTCTTATTTTATTATTGTTCATTTATTTATTATGGAAGTAAAGTCTTTTAGTCTATTTCTGCGAAATCCTTGATGAAATTAGTTACATCTTCATAATTTATATTTACAGAATATTACAGACTAATGTCTCTGTTTCTTATTGCAATGATTTACTTTTTATTTCGTCTTTTTTTTAATAAAACGCGCAGGCCTTCTGAAGTGAATGAAATTATAAAAACCGACATAATTTATACGCACGCCATAAATTAAATTAAAGTTGCTACAATGTAACGCAGGGGAACGAACCACTTTCGACATCTGTTGCTCCCCGATTTGCATAATCTTGTACGATTCCTTGCAATCATGTCGCTACAACACCTGCCGGTGGTTCCATGAGGGTTTAATGAAAAACATAAAGATCAGATCCATCCCCATAAATTCACGTCAGCGTTGCACTTGACGTTCCTTCTCCGGAACGCATTTAGTGACCGACTGTAACGAGATACGTCCAGACATATTTATATCTGTCTATAGCCCGAAGGGACGTTAGTTCCTGCTTCCTGCTTCCTGGAAGGCCACAAACCGGAAATTTGATTCGCACGTCATAACCGAGTTTATTCGTTAATTGGTCTAATTGTATCTCGGCGAGGTTTCAAAAATGAGCTGCTTGATTATCTTGAGCGGGATAATTAGTGGGGTATTGTACACTGTCGCGAGTTAAACTAAGACGGAAGCAGAACACAATTTTGCGGGTGGGTATTCAGCTGCAGGAATACTGCTACTTCCGATTTAATTAAATCCAGGTCCTTCTGGAAGGATTAATTAGTCAGATGACAGACGCAACTTCGGCGAGGGTTTAGATAAATATGTACGGTCGACTAATAACAGGATGCGGCTTAAATGATCCAATTAATTTTCATTTGAATTCATTTTCAATCCACCTCGAATTACACTGTCAATTTTCATTACGCCGCCGCCAATTTTTTTTGAACCAACCAAAAAGTGTTTGATTCGAAAGTTTCCAGACGACTGCAAAACTTTTCCTCCCTCGGCCAAATTAATAATCTAATCAATCCTAGTTTACCGTCAAGTTTTAGACACAATAAACGTTCGGGCAAGTAGCCCACTTGAATGGAGCTTGCGGGGCAAAATTTCTTCAATTAGCCACGTCAGCTGAAATAATTGCCAATTAAAACGCACGGGAGGCGGACGGAATAAGTAAAAGAAACGGGAGACGTTCCTCGCAGACATAACAATCTCGAACGCAAATTCGCAAATTAATCTAATTTGCGAATAACTGCGAAATGTTGTTCTGCCTCCTCGGATGACAAACAATGTGCAGTTTTAATTAAGGAAATAAATAAAACCGTTTCCAGAGGAATTGCACGGGCTTTAATGTTTACAGAGATTTCAACAAACTAAGGAGCTTACGAAGGAATGTTTCAAAAAGAAGAAAAAAGAATTCGTGAAAATACATTATCTGCAGAAATTGATAAAATGCAGCAATATTAAGAGAAGATAATCTTCTCTATTATAAATTTATTTTATTTTGTACCTAAATATACCCTTTATAATTTTAAATATTCTTAAACACTCTTTTTTATTTTGGTTCCCTCATTTCAAGTTTCAAGAAATGGTAGAGGTTTCACTATCGTACCCTTGGAAGCAGAACTCTGCCATGATTGAAAGCGAAATTAGTGTTTTATCAATCCTGGAGGGTTTTCTTGGGGGTAACAGTAGCCTTCTTTCAAAACTACAGCAATTTGTAATCACTTACTGGAAATGAGGGAGGAGGTTGTTATTTAAATTCTAATAAAATCTGTAAGAACCAGGCTACACAAAATATTGTAATTTAATGATGGTTCGTCTTTCAGGAAAAGGGTAGGATGCACTTAAAACCCCAATATATCACCTGTCCTTAAGTAATATTGCCAGGCCAAAAAATGACGGAGCACTCTAACAATTTGTTTCCGAGCCCGAACGCACCACCACCCATCATCCATTTTAAACGTTTAGGTTGATCGATGACCGTCATTTAAAATGCACGACTTTTGTTTCCCCGACACGCATAAGAATGCGCGTCGAGGACAGGCCATCATTTCTTCGCCCGGTTGGACCACGAATTCAAACAAGGGGGCCCACGGACAAGTGTTACACGTCGTTCCTGATTTACTCGCCGGGGGATCTCCCTGCAATCAATTTTCCCTCGTTTCTGGTCAAATACAGATAACATGAGGCCCTTGTTTTTAAGGATAAATTAACAGAAGAAAAAACACGAAGATTTAAGGGCTAAAACATTTGGCTGTTACGGGCAGTCGATCTATAATTTAGTATTTCGATTGGTGGTTGGTGGTGGTGGTGATTTATTATCAGTCTCCGAGCTGACAGTAGCACGTACCCCCTGTAACCGAACTACTCACTATGTGACGCTGGAATAGCACGTGTTTATAATTCAGTTCCCACGAATGGTGTGAGTGCCTCTGTCATTCCGTGAATTTAAACGTCAAGCGTGTCGCCCTTGCGGAATCAAATATGTATTAGTGTGAACCCTTCCGCGTCAAATGCTGAGCTGTCTCTATTCTGATGCAGTTTTATTATTTATTGACGTCTGAATTGAAAACCGGATCCACGGTGAAAGACGTCGCATTTTATTTAAACGGGATAATGTCGTTCCCTTGAAACGGATTTAAAAGGTGAAGATTTTATTTTTTGCTGCGTCTATTTTCATCGAAGGCAAACGAAATAATCGAACCTTTGAATTCCTGAAAGTAAAATATCAAAGCTTTTATAATTTTTTTACGTCATGCAATCAAAGGAAAGGAGCCTTAAAATTTTTCGCCCATATTAAAGACTTGGAATCAATTACGTCGCTGATGAGGAGACATTGGAAATAAAAAAGATTTGGATCAACGGGAATATGAATTTAAGAGATTTTCAGATGACGTTTGTAGATGAATTAGGTTGGTTGTAAACATAATCTTGAATGTTGCTGGGAACATCTACTACTTCAAAATTCTTGTATTATTTAACGATGTCATAAAACAAGGATCGCGTGTTGTCTCTTCGGCAACAATTAAATTTACGAAAGGCATAAACAATGACAGCAACGTAAAGTTCCTAAAACATAAGAAGTATTATAGAACATCTCCCCGGGTATTTACGGACATCAGCGGAGGGAAGCAAGAAATAATTCATTTCGTGACATCGCTCAGGTAACACGTAAGCCCTTTGAATCGACGAAGGAGCAGGAACCGTGCTTGGCACAGTAGCAGTATCGATTGAATCAAAGCGAAACGGGAGCCGTTTACCTGGGGGCTATAGGTGGTATTGTAATTGCCTCCTCTGTTTGTGTTTCTTAGGACTAATTGCGATGTAATCTCACATGAGTTAAGCTCATGTACTAATAACGTTGATGTATTTTAGAGATTAATCCCCGGCTGTGTCTTATGATGGAGCATTGTTGTAATTTCGGGGAACTTAGTCGAGCGTAAACTCTATTAAGAAACGAATTTTGAATTCTTTCTGTTTGCACGCGGAACGAACTAATTAATCATTGAACCGAATCAGTGGGGTTTGTGTACGGGGTTAAAGGCTACACTTTAACTGAATAGCGGTTTTAGCGTTAATCACCCTCACGGGAAATTTGTTAATGGCCATTGGTCCGCGTCTTAATAATTAAACAAGGGTTCAGGATTACGTTCTTGCCTGATACGACAGGAATCGATGCGTTTTATATTCCAGGGGGCAATTAGGTATTTTATATTCATGAAATAACCCCCCCCCCAAATATGTTGAAGCCGAACATGATTCTATTAAATAAGGACCTACCTGCTCAATGATGGAGCGTATCAAGGATCAAGGATGTATGATATAAGTCCTTTCTACTTTGGAATTAAACGAAGAAGGAATCGATCAATTCTTAAATTAAAAACCCCAACACATTTGAATCAAATAACAATCAGCGATGTCAAAACAAGCGAGCCCTACAAGTCAAGTCAATTAAACCATTATTTCATAATGAGGCTAAGTGATGGATTGGCTGTCAGAAATCCGAATGAACTTACCAATTACCTCGTCATTCCGCCGCCACCGCCGTCGCCCCGAACGGGGATTTGCGCGCGTAATATGTTAAGCGTTCTTTCGGTTTTATCGGGCCCGATTTACCTCATTTAAGTTGGGAAAGTTTAATGCGAGTTTTCAATGCGGGCCGCAAGTTTTCGGGCTCGCTGACGGTTTAATCATAAGTTCGCAGGTTGATTATGCGGTTTTTAATGTTCTCTTTGTGCGTTGTGGAACTCGCGTGCCAGAAAACGTAACTTCAAAGCGAAGCTGTTACGAAAGGACCGGGGGGGTGAGAGGGGACCGGGAAGGGAAATGTTTCGCTAAATTAAAACGGCTCGTGAAATATTGAATGGTAATTTCAAAGACGCGCGCGACTTCATTAGGGGACAACTTACCAAAGTAATTCAGAGATATCTCATTTCATATTTTAACTAATTTTTGGAATGACTGAAATTTTAAAAATCGTATACAAATTCGGCTTCATAAAATTTTATTCGCAATAAAAAAGCTTCGAAGATCGACCGAACGTAAACCCAAATTAGTAGCTGGAAGAACCGGGAATATTTTACAGCGCGTATTTTCTTGTCCCACCCGCCCCATAATATAAATGTGTATGAACTGCAAACTGCTTTCCCGACGTACTGGAAACACATGCATTACAAAGCCACCACAGACCGCAACAGCACGGCGCCTCTACACCCCAAGACCGACACTAGATTACCAACCACCCCAACGGCTCTCTTACATGAGTACTGAGTTGTAAACATTTTATAGGAAACACTTACAAAGTTGAATCAATACGGAAACCTACAACAAACTTAATATCCAAATGATTTTTTTTTTTTTGTGATTCAAAGTTAAACCGATAAAGGAAAGGAATACTTTAATTTTTGCTCTTGAAGTTGACTGCGAAAAGAAAATTCTTTAAACGATTCTAAAATCTCGACGACATAACTTTTGGCGCCTTATCTTTTGCGAGGGTCACTAAAAGCCAGGAGTCGGTCCCCGGATTAGCTAATTGAAATACATGGCGGACGATCAGTGTTCGGGACGGCCCTTTTGTCATAAAGGGTCGCCCATATTTCACACTCGAACGTACTCGAGGAAACGTAAACATTTTAAGATAAGTAAGGAGAGCAGGTCCGTAAAATATTTCGGCGAGGCGTGATTTATTGTTTCGGCGCCGGATAAAAACACGAAAGCTCACTTCCTTGAAGTAATCAGATTTTGGTGCAGCCCCGAATCAAAAGGCCCTCTCCCAATTTACATTGTTTGCAATAGACGTGTTTTGTTGAAGACAGAGAGTGTTTGTAATCGAAACTAAGAATAGATTTTGCGTGTAGGGAAAGAAGCCGCTGAATATTAAAATCACATCGTGCTACTTAGAAGTGCCGAAATATTGCAAATTGAAGAGACGATTTCCATATTTGAATATGTATAAGCAGTAGGAGCAAACGAAAGGCGAGGTAAAGTGCCGAGAGTGTCAATAATTAAGTTAGCGAGCAACTTTTCACTCACTGTTTTCATAAGACTACCACGAGTTCTATAATAAATTGTGTCTACACTGAAAAATAAATGAAAAGTTGCTCTAGCTCCCAAATACAATCAAGAGTTCTGCATTATTAATAATTCTCACTTCCCAGAAGTGTTGTACCGTCGCCTCAGGCTGCACCTTTAAATAACTAATGACGTCGGAAATTGGCGCGTCTAAACGACGCGGCCGCCGTTGCGTTAAAATAACCCCCCCTCAAGAACCGCCGACGCGATATTAAATTAAATTAAATTACCGCAATTTAAGAAGAAGTTCAGTTATGTTAATTAAATACGTGTAGCGTCGTGGCGAATCTCCCTCATCCGTCAGCATCAAGAATTCGTGAGACACGCCGTCGACTTCCGAGCTCCTCTTCTTACGATCTAAAACCTAAACACGTATACGACTCGGTTAATAAATGTCTCTTGAAACCCATCTTGTCTCCTAGGCCCTATTTTATGTCGGACAACTGTAATGGAATTATTTAAGGAATTGAATTTTCACGTTTGTGAAACTTGCCAAATACTCGCACGAACAAAACATACCCGAGCATAACCTGGTCGGAAGAAAAATAGAAGAAACAAACACGCCCTCATGCATTTTACATGTCAAAATAGGATAAGGAAAATCGAGCCTTCCCGGTATAATAAATTTGCAAACTCCGGTGTGTTCTATCGCAAAATTCAAATTAATGTCAGAGACTTAATCCGAATCGAACGTTTCATAAGCTCCCTTGTTAGATCAATGAAATATATGGGTCAGAGGTGCAGGTCAGTTTCTCGGCTTGAGACTTACTGAATTAGTAACTCGGGAGGGCAAAGGTTGTTCCAGTTGCATTCATATTTAAAGGCTTTCTGACCATAGCGTATCTCGCCCTTAAATAAAAGATGAACGCTTTACGGTCGGCCGTATGTTTTGTGTAACTCGTGAAGTTAGGGGGCTACAAAAGTCGGCCTAAATCAAACAATTGAATTCACCTCATTCGGTAAAAGATTTTAATAAAATACAAGTACATTTTTTATTCATAACTCATAGAATACACCTGTTCATTCAGCAATGGAAATTTATCCAATATTTGGCCTCCAAAGATTTTTGAGAAGTATACGTAGTACCTTGGGAAGTATGGTAGACAATGAGGAGCAATTAAAAATAAATAGAAAACTATTTTTCTTGACTTAAGAATTGGATGATGGCATTTAGTAAAAAGTGTGTCTTAAACTAGATCTTAAATGAGGAACAGATATTGACGAACGGCCAAAGACGGCCCGTAATTCACGTTTATCAAGATCCTGTTCAGCACGGTTTGTGATGCTTCCAGTTCATTATTCGTGATAACGATCGATCGGTGCATTATCGCCACATTTCACTGTACCCATTTTCTTCTTCTCACTCCGTAGTTGTCACAGATCAATGCCGTGACCAAGCATTCCGGCGAGGTTTTAAACGATCAACATGGACGTGCTTAAAATACGGGCGGCGCGTGAGATGATCGGTTCCAGCCTGTCGAACTCGAATATCCTGCATAAATCCATTTCGTGTTTTTAAGAGAGGAAACGGAGCGACTACTTATCGCCCATTAAATTTATACTTTATACGTTTCGCAGGAGGCTCTCCGTCTTCTTTTTGCGTTCGCCTCCTGTTCTAATTCGCTTAGGATGGGCTTACGTCGCTTCTACACGTCGGCGAAATTTAATAAAACTTTTAAAAGATGAACTCTTCATGCCGAAACGCAATAAGGATCGTGTTTCGGAAAATTGATATTTTTTTTAGACGGGACGCAAAGTGTATACAAAGCGTTTTCATTACGCAAATACCTGAAACGCTACGTAAAATATCTCAAACTTCTTTCTTTCACTCTGTTTATCTATAAAATCTATTTTTAAAGAAATATTTTAATCTTGTGCATAACATGGTTTTCCTTTTCTTGGATCATCCCATTTTTTATGCCATTTTTTCCCTTTATATTTTTTTATCAAACGAGTACAACTCCTCTCCTTTCTAACATCTTCTGAAATTTCGTCTCTCTCTTCTGCAATTATCAAACAAACTTAACTAAATGCTTTTCGCACAATCTTTTTGAAATGCTCATCATTCCTGGTTCAAACAATATTATAATTCAGAGGATTAAGGAAGGAAAAAGATTCTGTCTTAAGAAGGCAACAATCTCATTTTTGCCGAGTATTTAAGTTTATATCGTTAATATTTTCACCTTTAATGCCAATTAGTTTTATTTCTTTACATCCTTCTTTTCCATTTACGACATTTACGTGCTAAGGTCGGGCCAAATCGTGACTGAACACAATCAGTTCCTCATTAACAGTTTCACAACTGGTTAAATTTACAATCACTCATTATTTACAAATTTAATTTTTTTTTAGAAAAATCGCACTTTCCCAGTTTTTTGCATGCCCTCCAAATTGTATTTCACTTATTTTCTTAGTGGTCTACAATTTACTTTATTAGTTTGAATTAGGTACATTTGTAGAGGTAGGCCTGTCCAGATTATTTAAAACTCTACAACAAAAAATGTAAATATTTCGTTGCCATAAAAGCGATTTAATAGCGTCACGTAATCTGCAAATACGCTTTTATCAGCCAAAATAAATTATGCCATATCCGAGCTGAAACTAGCTAAGGTGGAGCAGCCTCAATAAATAACCGAAGGCCAATATTTATCCTAGTTGATATTCCCCTTGCACTGCGGAACAGGAAATTATTTTTCCGCTTTATAATATCCCAGCCAAGTATTCGGCTTGCATCATAAACAGGGCTTGATTCGCGTATTCACGTCTAGAGCGCGGCTCTTTCTAAAACGCGATTGCATAATCAAACCGGAGGAATGAAAAAAAAAAAAAAGAACGGTCGGTGACAAGCCGACGAAGGTACGGGATATATTTTGGTTTGTTGGGGGAATTTCAACGCGCACGTTTAAAAAAATATTTAAACGTACAGCAAGCAGATAAATAAGAGAAGAATTCACCCTAAATAAGTAAATAAATAAAAATTAGGTTTGATTCCATCAAAAGGTTTGATCCTTCCAACAAAGAGAGGGGGCATTTGAGGATACTGAATCTTAGAAGTCTGAAAAAAAATGAATGAATGAAACATAATTTTCAAAACAGAAGTCATCCTTTGGGCCTGAATTTAAGGGTTCCTCCAAGAGTGCAGGAGAGGGAATGAACCCAACCCCACCCAAAAGAGAGTGAAGGGTATTAGAGAAAGCTAGAAATTGAGAATAATTGAATAAAACGTTATCTAGTCAAAAAGGAGGTAGTCCTTCATCATTTGGGCCTGAATATAGAGGGAAGAATAAACTGACGAAGGCAGTGAAGAAAAAAAGTGAAATTCACCAGCTTCATTAACTTGAGAAACCAATTTAGAGCATTCAGTGTGATCACTAAAGTTACAACGTTTTCAATAAGAAATCAGAAGAACGAGGCGAAGAGGAAAAACGGGTAAAGACGTTCCTATGGAAGCGTTTAATTGAAATCAGAATGAGACTCAAAGCAAGCAGGAAATATGATGACGATGAAATCAGGATTCAGGATTGTTTGAAGCACATCGAAGAAGACCATGGTACAACCACATGTTTGGAGAAATCTCAATTTGCAAATTAAGACAAATTGAAACCAAACTAAAACGCCATTCAATGCACCAAAGTTAACTATAGAGAAAACCAGATCCTAAACAAAAAAATGAGAAGAAGAAAGGGATAGACATTCTTAAGGAAAAACATTTGTTGGAAATCAGAATAAAACTAAAAGTAAGCAGGAAATAGGATATACAATGAAGTCAATGATTCAGAAATGTTTGTAACACATCGACGAAGATCATGGTACAATAACATGGTTAGAGAAATCTGTTTGCAAATTCGTAATGAAGATGGAAACTAAACCAACACCACTAGGTATACAATTGGCACCAGTAAAGAAATTAGTCTCTATAGACAAAGAGAAAAAGTTCTGGAAGAAGAAAATAGGGATAGACGTCCTTAAACAGAAACGTTTGATTGAAACAAAGGTGAAGCACAAAATAAACAGAAAATACTATAGATAATGAAATTGATGATTCAGAAATGATTACCTTGTTGGAGAAATCTCAATTAAGATCTCAAACAACAATCTCAATTAAGATCTCAAACAAATGCCCATAGTATACAATTGGAAATTGTAAAGAAATCTTTTTCTCTAGTAAAAAGAAGAAGAAGAAAAAGAAGAAAGAAGGGAAGGCGTTCTTAAGTAAAAACGTTTGATTGAAATGAAGATGAAACAAAAACTAAGCATGAAGAAGGATGAACACTGAAGTCGATGATTCAGAAATGCTTAGAACACGTCGAGAAAGACCAAAGTAACCTCGTGACAAACAATTTTCGGTTTTCAAATTCAAATAAGCGGAAGATGGAAACTAAATTAAATGAAGAGACTATTTCACAAATGAATAGAAATATAGAAACACTTTTGAGAAAGCCCCCAGGAAGCTGTAGTTTAGGAAGGCTTGTCACTTCTTGCAGAGACCTTTATTTAATACACACTTAAAAAGGCTATATTATATAGTTACATTAAAACCGCTTCTACTATCTCTTACAACCCTAGAAGCAAACTTTGACACGATATCTTCTAGGTCGATTAAAGAAATCCAATTGTCTAGAGGTAAATGTTATCGTAGACCTCACGGTTTCAATGGAAATCTTGAAGAATGAAGCTCAAATCTACGAATTAATGGATGATTCAATTCATTAAAAGTATACTTCTTGAACACGGAACAGAATTCCTGAATTTTACGATGAAAAAAGCAAGCACCTGAAACTTTTCTCCAAACAGTAGATACACAAACGGAAAAGGAATTTATTCCATATAAAGGAAATAAGTTGCATCGTACGTGACTACCAAATTTTGGAAAATTATAACAAATTCAAGAAGAAAAATTTGAGTGATGTGAAGGCTATCGCCTAAAAGCAAGTTATTCAACGAAATAGTTGCAGAATCAGAGACTTTCCACAACAAAACTGGTTAGAAATCAAATTGTTTTACTAAAAAAATTAATCAAATTGATGTACTTGCAATGAAAATATAAAAACGCCTGCACTATACTTCAGCGGACCATTGCACGGTACCACAAAGTCACGTACAATGTCTTATGTCCGTATTCATAATGCTTCCTTGAGGCTTCCTTCAATAAGGGACCCCTTAGAATGGGTACTGTCATAATGCACCTGCCTTACTACAATCCCATTCTAAGGGTTCCCACATTGAAGGGAACCTCAAGGAAGCACTATCAATACGGACGTTAATGTTTCACTGGAGTTTTATTAATAGGCACATTCATCAAGATACATAATTTTTTAGTATTGTTTCAGTAGACTTATTTTTTGAGTTTTGTGTGGTAAATACTTAAATTTTAAAGTATCTTCTATTTAAGTAAAATACTGGATTCAGTTAAAGGTTGGACGTCCGTAGATTAAAAAAATTCAAATACTTCACTGGTAATTTTTTTTTTATTAAGTAATCTAAATATTCATGCCGTTTTAATTAATCATCAACGTAGTGCTTCCATTTCCATTATTAATAACTGCTTATGAAGGTAATACAAATTTATGACTGCAACGCAGTAATTTAATTGGTAGGCCTCGGATATTACGTGCCGTTAACGAAGTTACGCCAGATACTGTTTCCTTATTAAAGTCTAGATTTACCATTAGGTAAGAAGACGTCCGCGAGCATCATAACATCGCAAAATAAGACGGCGCGCTCTTTGTCGGGACGCCGGGTCTTAGAAAGATGAAAGGAAACGCTCCCCCTCGAACTCGTCGCAAAGTACCTACGTGCGTACTACAATCTGCTTACTCGCTAGGTAAGTAACGGGCCTACCGCAGATCTGTCGTCTACAGAAACTTACGCAGAAACACAATCAAAGGATTACAAGGGTGTGCCGCTTTGAAGACTAATTTCAACTCCTTGAACCAATATTGTCAAATTTCGAATGACATCGTGATTGTCGTCGGGCGGTGGGGGCGGTCTTCAATTAGAACGTCACAACTTTAAGCTTATTAGATTCAAGGTGTCGTAGCAAGCATTTGAAATAATTAAAAATTAAATAAATCAGTGAGAATTAACGCAGCCGCGCCCGTTAACGATAATTTTAGAATCGATCGGCGCAAAACTTCCCTCTTACCTAAAAACTTTTCGCAACAAACTTCTTTGTCGGCGCTAATTGAAGCCCTTTTTTGAGAGGCGTTCGAGCGGCGGCGGGCGGAACCGGATGCCGCTGCGAAGACGACAGCCAACGTCAGGCCCGCAATGCCTGATTGATGGACGCGTATACAAAGATTTGGGCCGCTATTAATTAATGCTCGAGAAGACGATCCGTTTTAGCCCCATCAAAATATCAGCTTACATGCGCGTTCGATATTCGCGCTCCGTTACATCCGTCTAGAGGTGACTCGTGTGTGGCTAATGACCTGCTTTAAAACGTTATTAATGAATGATGGGAACAGATCGAGAATGTCTTTCAAGACTGCGAAAATTAGAAAGTCCAGTTGGAGTCATTCTTCCAATTCTGTTCTCCAACACTTTTTTCTATTGAAATATAATTTAACAACACAACCAAAAAGAAAAAACTCTAAATCGCTGGTGTCTACAATTCCGAGGTAGAATAAACGCGAAATGTGGCAGTTAAAAGTTTTAATCCCGCCCCCAGAACATCTTCATATAGAGCCCTAGGTATTCGCAATAACCCGGCCGAAAAAACCGCGTGGAGAGGAATAAAAAGTTTTCGCTTTTACATTATTACACTCCTCTGTATAATACATTGCGGACGGCCACGAGAAAATTGAATTGGGGGGGACAGTCTGCGTCCTCTCGCATGCATCTCGGCCCTCCGGGGACGGCTTCCATTATAACACGCATTCTCTCTGTCAACCGCTCGCCGCCCTCCCGAATAAAACATTCATATCGTCTACATTGTCGCCGCTTCGAAATGACCCAGCAGATGCGGGTTCGTATCTGCTAATGGTCATTATTTCATGGGAGTTGTTTTAATGCGCCGCAACGCGCCGTGTTTTATGGTCTGCGAATGATGATTGGTTTTGTGATGGAAATACTAATTACGCGGAGGTTTCCAGGGAAATTTTAATGTTTGCTTAATTTTCCGGCAGGATAACTTCAGCCAACTTTTCTCTTTTTATTATGGTGGAGGCGCCGCTAAACTTACAAAAGCTTTCCTTTAAAAAACACAATCGAAAACTAAAAAGAAGCGCCCGTCCTTTCTAATCCTGTTTAGCACCGAGAAAGGACTGAAAATTCCATCGGGCGGATTACATCAATTGATATACCCACTAGAAGTCGACATCAATTCCCGTAATCCATTTACGTATCGCCCTTAGAGCATCTTCCCCTCGAACGTGAATAAAGAATGAATATAGAATCCGAAAGTGTTCATTCAATAGTCTGCGCCGCCGTTCGTCGCCTCGCCGCCCGCCGTCTTTATTTTTTTTTTCTTTATCGCGTCAAGTTTGGCAACACCACACAACACAAGAAGCAAGCGTCTTGTTAAAAGTTTCGATGAGTTTGTTTGCAGTCGAGAGAGTGTATAAATCGCCCCCTGGATCCGCGGAAGTCGAAGATGCGCTATTTATTTCAATGAAACGGCATATTTACAGAGAACATATTTCTTTATTAACCTCCACCTGATTCCCTCGGGGTCTTCCCCAAAAAGCTATTCCGTGTCTGGAACTTCCGCTCGACGATATATTATTTTAGTTATGGGCCGTAATATATTATTCACGAAAAAATCCTCCGGTTGATTGCAGCCTTCATATTCAAAGCAAAAAAAAAATGTTTATCAAATGAGCCGTTCGTTTACGGTTGTAAATTAGATAAACTAATTTATGTATCGGAGAACGCGTTCGCGTTATCTTCGTTTATAATTGGCCAAACCGGCCGGAGACGACATGTCCGTCGGAGAAAACGGCCGTTTCTATACGACGACTGCAACATTTAAATTACCGGATAAAAGTTGACGTCCTGCGATAAAAGGAAGTCGCCGGTGGTCTGGTTTTGTGTTCTGTGAGGACGGACGGGGCCATCCCGGATATTATCGCAGCCCACTTTGCGACTTCGACTCTGACATTGCAAGCAGCAGCTGTCGTCGTACTGAAATAACAAGGTGGTTGTTTATATTATTCTTCGGCTCGCAGATGACAGATACAAGACGTTTGTGGGATGATATAGTACACGCTGGATGTTGCCGTATATTTAGCTACATTTTTTTGCTACAGGAAAGTGTCGGGTTCCTTTCTTTTTTCTAAAGTATCTTCCTTCTGTTTTGACGTGATTAAATTTGTGAGAACGCGCAAAGGTAAAGGTCATTGTCATCGACTCTGCAAAGCGAACAACACAAGAAGTCGCTTGAAACTATCCAGACAAATTTATTCCTTTCGTTCCAGTAGTTTCCCCGGTAACGCGCACCTACGCCAGCTAATTGAAGGCCCCCCGTTCTCAGAAAATAACTGGCAGCAAGAGCACATCGGTCGATGCGCCCGAGAAAACAATCCGTCCTGTGAATTTGCACGTGCCCCTCAAAAAGGGGGGCGAAGGTGTAGCGCTTATGATTAATGGCCCGCTCTTCTTGGAGCACGCGAGCTTACCGACGATGGCTCACGAAGGGCCGCCGCTTGCTTTTCATTAATCATTTCACAAACGTATCGATTGATTGGACGCTGTTATTAAAAAAAAAAGGCGATCAATACGGACCTGCTTTCGTAGTATCTTTTGAGGGATAATTAACATAGTAATTCAAGTTTACTTAAATAAAGATACTTCAAGAATTTTCAATTTGCATTTACAAAATACAATGTAGAGGTTTTAAGGAACTTTATTTAAATATAAATATTCTGACCAATAAATAGGTAAATAGTAGAAATTAATGAATAGTCCAATATTGATTAAAGTTTATTAAATCAAATATTAATTTGTCTTCACCTGTTACCTTTAACAATTACGTCTTGTAGCATCCCGTCAAAACAAGAAGAGAACAAGAGAAAATATTTGTCGTTCGACGAAGCAATAAATTCGACGTCCAATTAAAACGTTAGCTGTCTACACGAAGAGAGAAAACATCGAGATACAAAGCAGAGATCCGGAGACACTCGATACATACCTGCTCCTCAACAATAGAAATATTAAATAATAACACAATGGCCTGTCAGATGCTAGGAGGCACGTAATCTATGCGGCGGTCCCACTCCTTCCTGTCAATTACCAGTCACTTTTCGTTGCTCATCTCGGAACCAACGGCCCCTGACTCTACATACGTGGCCCGGCTTAACGTACGCGCGCTTACTCAGCAAGTCTCTTCTAATTGCCCTTGTTAAATCGAGTAGATTTTACAGAAAGAGCGCCCAGATAACCTCGAAGGGAGAGGAGAGCTTTGCCCTACGACTTTCGAGCCAAACCGAGCTTTTAATAAAGCAAACCGCCCCCAGGTCGTCATTATTTTTTGCGGGCGGCGATGCTACCGTATTAAAGCAGAACGGCGCGTATTTATAATTCTGCAAGGTGTGCGTTTATGAAAATAATCAGAGGAGATACTTTTTTACGTGCCCCTTTGATGTTCCATTTAGAAGAAGCTCCAGGTCTTAATTATAACCGATTAGGTGCGACTTCAAAGTTTATTTACGTTGGCTTTATATATTTTTATGGCGTTCGTACTGGATGTGTTTTGGAATCAAACTGGGAAGTGGCTAACCTAAATATACTGACTACTTGGGTCAATCTTTTTGAGGTGATTGAAAAAGAGAAAAAAATTGAAAGATTGAGTTTGTAAATGAATCAGATCTGAGTTACGCCCTGTAATGAAGAACAACTTTGCTAAAAAAAAAATGCAGGTTAGTATTTAATCTACCGGTTCCTTCCTAATAAATTTTTAAATTTCGTTGGTTATTAAAATTAACGGTGTAAACTGTAGTAAACAAGATTTGTTAACTTATAACACAGGCTGATAATAAAAAAAAAGAGTAGGAAACTCCCGTGTTTAAAGTTTACTTTACAAACTTTGCTTTTACGCGTTAATCCAACGCAACACTCGCCAGTTCGGTAATAAAACGGAAAAACTTTGTTTGAAAATTCTGAATTACATCTGCCGGAACATTTTCGCATTCCGGGGAGTAATTACAAGAGAGCACGCCGCCGCCGCTCCCAAGGCAAAAAACTCCTCCGACTTTGGGCGGGCGATTGCAGCGCCTGCATCCTTTCACCGCCTCCAGGAAACGTATTAAATTTCTCGCGTTTATCCTCCGAGATTTAGAACTTTCAACGAACTACACAAACAAATGCCTCCGAAAACGTGCATTTGTTTTCCTTTATGGAAAAAGGTATTCTTTGAGAAGTACAAACGGGAAATAGGCAAGCCGGGAGAGTCTAATTCCGCCCTCCTCCTTTCGCTCGCTCTCGGAAACTGTTTCCCCTTTATTTCGCGATGCGTGAAATGCCGAACTCTGGTTTGGGGCCGTTTTAGCCGCGCGGAATGTCGGAGGCAGGGTGCTTTGATTCACTACGCTCTATTTTTTGCGGCTATTATCTGACATAAACAGAGAGTAGAGGTGCTCGCCTTTTTCGTATCGGGCAACGCGATTCTTCTTCTTACTAACGCGCTCTTAATCCAGGAGCATGTTCGTAAAAAATAATGGAGATGAGGTTCTCTCTTTTATAAAACGATTTATTTTGGGGATAAAAACGATATCTTTCAAAATTATAAACTTTCTGCTGACACCAGAAGCTTATTATACAGTGAGATCAAATAAGGACATGAAGTGACACCAATTTATAAAAACACACTAACAAAAATTGTCCTGGAATTTATCGAACGAAAGTAGAACTAAGAAACAAAAACTAACAAAGAAAAAACAACCACCTAGTACACTTCTTTGCCAGATTTGGCAATTCTGGTCTTTTATTAATTCATTTCCTTCAGAACTCTAAAAGGGAGATAACTATAGCTATCAGCTTTCCTTGCAAAAACAGGATTTCCTTAAACAATTAAAGACTTCTTACGACCTCCATTTTCTTCTTTTTTTCAAAAGCTTCCTCACTTGATTGAGAAGGTCAAAAACTTCCAACTTTCTTTCCATCCACCTTGACTGACAGTCTTTAATTAACACCAATTTCAAATCCTTCAGAGTTTTATTACGGACAGAACTTTTTTCCTTTTAAATAAATTAATGCACGTAAGTTTATTTGATAGTTTCCGTATATTTATCTTTTTAAAAATCAGATAGAGAAAAGTGAAATACTGTAATCGTTGAAGCAAAGAGCCAAACGACTGTTGAAAATCACTCGATTTCGTTCATAATATCACAAGAGTCTCCGACTCCATTGGCCATTTAACCGATCTAAACGTTTTGATATGCGCGAAGGTAATCGAGAAGATATCAATGGCGTCGTCGCACTAGATTGCAATGCTGCTTGCTGCAAATCGTAAACACGGCGGCGCTGCTAAATTTCCCCCAAATGGGATCCTGATGCCAAAATTAAAATTCTATACGCTCGCGCGGCGAATGTATTCCGTTTACGAACAAAGACAAAATGCACGAGTCCGAACTTTGTCTTCCCGTTAAACATAGAGAATTTTAATAGTGTCGGGACGGTTCCTTTTTTCGGAATTGGCTGCGCAGACGTCGCTGCTGATAAATAGAATTTCGCCACTACACCGGCGCAATATTAAGTTTGGATGTTTGCTGGCGACGAGTGTATGCATGGGTGTGCGTGCGTGTGAAGCTGTTACGTGCTTGAGCGTAATGGCATGGTCTTTATAATGTTCCCAGAAGTGATCATTTGGCGGCCTTTTATAACACATTTTGCGCGCCTTTGTTTTCAACCCACTAATACATCTCTTTCAAATGGATTTATCGTTTGTTTCAGAGACCACAAGTGAAACACCATTGTCTACTTTTGTTTCTGTGATTTAGGTATATGCAGATAGGACCTAATTGTTTTTGAAGGAGTTATCAATAACTCATGAAGTAAAAACTATTACTTTGTATGTTTCTTTAGGAAATATGCCACGTGGATTTGTAATATTATTTTGATAGAAGACCATTCTTTGACGAATCTGTAAAAGAGTGGATCTGGGATGTTATCTTGAAAGATAAAAGGCGTGGAACTTTTTTTCTTTAGGGAATGCAATTGCTTCTATCCATTTGACATATAAAAAGGTACTCATATTCCAGATACAATAATTTCTGGATGATGATAGGCTATGACGAAAATAACTGCAAGTGATGAGCACAAAGAGGAAAAGGAAAACCAAAGTAATCAATATTGGAAACATAGAAAAAGAAATAGTGAATTAAGAACTGACCAATAAATAAAAGTATTTGGCGAAGGTGTATCTACGACCTATGACCATAATTAGGGCAAGACTTCCTTATGTGGGAGAAAGCTGCATGTAAAAGAAGAGACATGAAGTTAAGATGATGAAACATTTAAGAAGGATGACGGAAAGAATTAAGATGAAAACATAATCATGGTGAAAAGTAAAGGGTTTTCCAATTAGTGCGTGATAACAAATGAGTTCTGTACATTGTGTCAAATTAATATGAACAGATTCAACAGCGCTTAGAAATTATTCGTATTTACCATCAAAATGCATGTTCTGTTCGTCAGACATTTCTTCTTTTTTTTTTCCTTCGTGTAGTTTTCTAAATTTTCAACCCTTGGGTTATGATTTAGTTTCTTTTTCTCCTCCATCCAATATTCCAAAGTTCGTTGATTGGAGTGTTTGGTATTTTCCCTTTCTTGGAAATTTTCTTTCTTTGTGCTTTTTAGTCCCTGGTGTAGATCCTCCCCAATGCCCGTATGGTGCTCGCTGGATGTTCTCTCATTCTTTTAATTGCCGCAGTTCTTCTTTCCTCCGCTCTTTTTCCTAGGTTTTCCAATTTTAGTTCATTGTCAGACATTTCGCGCGTTGCGAGAAGTTTATGGTCAACATAATCGGCCAATCGAACGATCTCTTATCGTTTAATTCAAAAGTTTCAACAAACTGGCTCAGTTGCAAATACGTCAACATCAGTACGTCATCGGAATGCCCGATCGAAGGCCAATATTGTCAAAGTGTAAGAGATGATCCGTACCTCTCTATTCCACATCGTTCTCAACAACTTGGAGAATTTTGCATGCAGATCTGAATGCTTATAAAGTTCAAATTACTCAAGACCTGAAGCCAAATGATCATCGTTTGCGTCGAAATTTCGCGAACTGGGCTCTTGAGCAGTTGGAAGCCGATCCACATTTTGCAGAAAAGATATTGTTTTCTGATGAAGCCAATTTCTGGCTCAATGGGTTTGTAAACAAGCATAACTGCAGAATTTGGGCTGCTGACAATCCTCGAGTCATTCACGAATCGCCTCTTTATCCTGAGAAAGTCACCGTTTGGTGTGGTTTTTGGGCTCACGGCATGATCGGACCTTATTTCTTTGAAAACGGTGATGGAAATTGTGTTACTGTTAATGGTGAACGGTACAGGAATATGCTAACCGAATATCTTTGGCCTGAACTGAGAAATGTCGACATAAATATTTTTTTCAACAAGACGGAGCGACGTGTCACACATCTCGTCAGACAATTGTTTTATTGCAACAACAATTTCCTGGTCGCGTTATTTCGAAAGATGCTAATGTCAACTGGCCACCAAGATCATGCGATCTCACGCCCTTGGATTTTTTCCTATGGAGTCATGTGAAATCTCTGGTTTACAAAAATAAGCCACAAACAATTCCCGACCTTAAATGAAACATTCAACGCACTATTACAAACATACCACGCGATATGTGTGAAAGAGTAGTCGCAAATTGGGCCTCCAGAATGCATTCTGTTAGACGAAGTCGAGAAGGACATTTAAACGATATTATTTTTAAGACATAATGACATCCATTGTTCTTCAAAATAAAATAAAGATTAAAAGATTATCAGTTGTAGTTATTATTGTGCCTCATTTTAAGGTTCTGATGCACTAATTGGAAAACCTTTTATAAGCACGAGGACTTGAAAAGATGTGTATAAGGAAGACTAAAAAAATATACAATGAAGAGAAAAGGAGGATACCACATCCGACGACAAAAGCAAGAGGGAGAATTCCGATATTTCGAGAACACCTAAAAATACTCTCTTTTTTTGTGAGGTTTGGACAAATCTTGAAAAGACGTTCCTGTGCCAGGTATCCATACTCAGGAAGTGTTGGATTCGCAGGATCGATGCCTTTCTGAAGGTCTACAAACGAGCGCCTACCAACTAAAACTCCTTATCCTCATCTTAGCTGCTAACTTCTGGAATCCGCCTTTCGGCATGGCGTCAGAAGCTTCGCATTGTCTTGAGTCGTTCCCAGCCGCTGGTTTCTGGAAATCCCAAAAATTTCACAGCTGTTCAGGTATTTTGTCATATCCGGTGGGTCGCGCGACTCCTGGGATCCTCCTTAGGAGCCGTGCGCTTAGTTCCTGTCTGGTGTCTTAGGTCATATCCAAAGTGTTCTTATTTACTCTTTTCGTACTTTGCCTTACTTTCCATTATGCCGCGCATCGTGCAAGCGGCAGCATCCCAACCCTCCGGACCGCTCAGCAGGACCTCCGAGATGTTCTCCCTCGTGAGGTCTGTCCCGCACCGGAGAGCCGCTTCCGCTCTCACGTCCCGCCAATTCGGACAAAGGAAGATCGTGTGTTCTGCCGTGTCTTCTTCACCGCAGTACCAGCACTGGTTGTTCGATGCCTTCCCGATCTTGTGTAACACGAACACTCCATGTCCGGTCATGGCTTGGGTCATGTACTAGTCCTCCTCGCCGTGCTTCCTATTACACCATCTCCCGATGTCTCTTATGAAGGTCTTCGCCCATCCATCGTAAGCATTCTGCCACTTCTCTATGAGGGGAACGGTGCTCGGTCGAGTGCCCGTTCTCTTGGTCAAGTATTCCTGCTCTCTTTCCTCCACCTTCAGCTTTATAGGTGGGACGGCTGCTATCGCTAATACAGCCGTGGTAGGAACCGTTTTGTAGGCTGATGTGATGCGGATTGCCATCTTTCTGTTTATGGCTTCCAGCATCCCCTCATAATGCTTGAATTTCTTGGCAGGCGCCCAAATGGGCGCGGCGTATAACACGATCGTAACGATCACTCCCGCCAGAACCCTTCACCTTTTCGTTCTGGGACCGCCGAGGTTCGGCATGAGTATCGCTAAGGCCATCTGTGTTCTCGCTGCTTTCTCGCATGTCCTTTTGATATGGGTGGTCATCTTCAGACCTCTGTCCAGATATTCTCCGAGGTACTTTATCGAGTCCCTCGAAGCTAAGACTGTGTTCTAGACATTTAGTGTGATGGGCCCACAAGGATCATCATCTCGGTCTTGGCCGTAGCCAATTCCAGATCCAGATCCTCAAGCCACTGTTCAGTCCTTGACATCGCTAGCGGCGCTCTTTCTTCCAACATTTTCGCGGTTACCAAGATTGCCAGGTCGTCCGCGTAGGCAATCAGGGTCACGCCCTGCCCCAGATCCTGCCGCAGGATGTCGTCGTATAGTATATTCCATAGGGTAGGGCCAAGCACCGAGCCCTGCGGAACCTAAAAATACTCTACCTTGGTAGATCCTAATCTATCCTCCCTCATCAGCTCATATAATATATTTTTTTCTTGTGTAGAAATTAACGAATTGTAGATAGCGCAATAGTTAAATGTTTTATTACCTAACAAAGTTCCAGAAAACCCTTGCAGTTCGCTGTTAATTATCATCACCAACACTTAAAAGAAAATGCCTTGACAAACAGATCGTCTCCTTTCATTCGAAGCTCCTAAAACCCGGAGTATTTCAGACAGACATAAAACGTGTTTGCGAAGAAGAAAATTAGCGGATAATTATAGGCAATTTGCGCGTCCGTTGTGTTCGAGGTGTTAAGTGAAGAGCCGTTTGTCCCGTCCGCCCGGATGATTATGCGAAGTACGTGCCGTGTATCGTAAAATTGATAATGGACGTTTTACATTAGCAACTAATTGCGATTCGTTAATATGATATTCCGTATGTGTGTCTAGCAATTAAATTAATGGTCATTCTCGTGTGTATGGGCGGCCCATGTTGACAGTGCATGACGAATTCTGCACATGAAATATACTTGCACGTTTCATTTTCATTCATATCACAATTAATAAAACACAACATTCGTTTAAAGTGTTTAGTTCTCTTGTATTTACGAAGTATGATAGAACCTGCAATTCTAATTCTAAAAAAGGAATTTCTCTCCGTTTGGGTAATTTAACAAAATCATGAAAAGCTGAAACGTTTTCAGAACAATAATTTAATCAATGAATCGAAACCGGAAACAAACATAATTCCTTACATGGCCGACGAATTCTCGGCGGTGCAATTACAGGTAAGTAATCCGTTGTAATTTGAGATAGCTCCTTTTAAAGCCGTTCAGTCTTTGTGTGCGCGTTTACTTCCGCAGTTTTCTCTCTCCGCCTTGCTCCGAACTAAATGAATTTACGCTCAAATTCACATTGTTCGATTCCAGACATTTGTCCTCAGTTAATAAAAATCTCCCCTTAGGTAATCATTGTGAATTGTCGTTCTTAAGTCTCGTCAGCCATTAACATCGTTTACTTTTTCTCCGCTCGGCCCTAATTACCATCACGACGAGTGCTGTCGGAGTCCTTTATGCGTTTTCGTTTTTTATTGCGGTGCCCGCTCCGTACGCTGAATACACGAATACAATTGTATAAATCACACACCGCGCACCATTGTGGGTCTTGTGAATAGGGAAAAAAAAACGATGATTTTTCATCTGGCCCCCACATGGGAATCGGAAATTAGAGTGATTAGAGTAAACGTTTTTGGGTATGACAAATTCTCTGCACCGTTAGTTTTCATGCTGTTAATTTACTTCCTTTCAACCATCATCCTAGTTATATACCATCATTTTTAATTAAGGGAACGATATTCATACAATAATTTTGAATGTATGCGGATGAATCTCAAGCACAAAAAAGAAATTAGAATAAAACAATATATGTATGATGAACCAAGAAAAGAGAAATATAATAAAACTAATGTGAAAATAAGGTAAAAGTGGCAGGTAAACCTGAATCATCATCCCCAAAGACAAAAACTCGTCTAGACAGGGTCGGAGAATCAAATAAATGTCGGACCCGGAGTTAGTGTATCACACTTATTAAGGTTTCGTCACCTCAAAGCGCGGATAATCCCCGAACGTGTAGACACGTGACGTTTGCATTTCGAAGTTCCAACCTGGGGGAAATATTAGTGCTGGCAACTTCGGTGCGCCAAATTCCGACACACAATTTAAACTCGAACGTAAATACGCGCACCTGACTCCTGGGGAAAGCACGTCTTTACACCGGTAAACATTCGCATTAAAACGGATAAGCGAGGAACAGGATTCGAATTTTCAAAACAAAGGAGGCTGATTGATCGAATGATTGTTTGATGACTTGTTTGAAGGATACGATTGAAAAAAAAATGACTATTCTATGCATTATTGTTACAATTTGGGTCAAGACGTGAATACTTGTTGCAGCGGAGGACTTTCTGTATAAGCATCGGTGGTTCAGTGGTAGAATGCTCGCCTGCCACGCGGGCGGCCCGGGTTCGATTCCCGGCCGATGCATTTCTTTGGTTTTATGTCTACCTCAAAGTCACTTTATTGTAGAGATTTGGGTCAAAAGTGAACGTTTACACTAGTTTTAACCATAATCTACAAGCATCGGTGGTTCAATGGTAGAATGCTCCCTTGCCCTTGTTCGATTCCCGGCCGATTCAATTTTTGTTTTAAGCCATTATGCTGCCACTTTTTTGTAGAAATAAAGGCTAGAGCATGATCGATTTACCCATAATTTACAAGCATCGGTGGTTCTAAGCGTCAGAGTGTATTTGAGAAAACTGCTCCTTCGACTTCATGACCTACCCCAAATCAATTTTTCTTTTGGATCGCACGTTAGCATCTCAATTATAAGTTGCATCGTAAATCTTTATTATGTTGGCAATTGGTCTCTGTGCTCTCTCCTGCGAGGCTAAAAACTCGCTCGCCATCCGTCTTAGTAGTGCATAATCGCAAGCAGCGAAATAAAAGCGAACGTAATTGATTGCTACCATAAAATCCTCGGCAATAACTCATCGATAATTAAGTCATGCGTCCGTCCGTGGCGGCCTCTAATAAATATTACAAAACGAATCGATGTTTAATGGTCTCGTTATCTTCTGCGGCGCTGTAGAGCGGCGCGTTCTTTTTTTTTTCTTTTTGAGGCGCGCGAGATTTATCTGTCCAATAGTTCAGGTATGTATGCACGAACGGAACGGGATTCTTTAACTGCCGAAGATTACGGCTGATTTATTGGCTAATAAGTCGGGTGTGGTCAGCTCGTAAACTCATCAGTCCTCAGCATTTATTGGACTGCCGCGTTTTTCATTTATCCACGATTTCCAATAATAAAATCGCAACAAAGCTATTAAAATTTGGATTACTCATCCTACTTTCCGCAATGTTACATAATTTTTTTTTACAATTTACTAATCTAAAAGATGTTATTTATCGGCGTTCAATTCCGAGCAGAAATGAGACGTGCAAAGCGTTATTACACGCGGGAATTGCGTCATTTATTTTAAAGATTTTCACACGCGGTACTTGATGTGTGAACGAAGAAAATCTATTCATGCGCGAAAATGAGAAGTAACGTACGAGCGTGCCATAAATCTAAGCCCGACGCACAGAAATATTTATACAGAACAACACGTCCTCCCGGGGGCATAGATTTTCAGCGGCAAGTCATGTGTTGAAATTCGGTTCGAGGTTTTTCCTCGGCCATCCCACGGGAAATCTCCGCGTATTAGAAACCTCCGAGAAGACAGAGCTGGCGCCGGAACGGATGCGTTTCGGAAAGTAAGGGGGATTTATGTGTCACAGTTTAAGGCTGAAGGCGGCGGATGACCAAACGCGTTTCAGGTGTCCGTGAATATCCTCCGGATGGAATCGAGCGCGCGAAAATTTCTTAATAAACTCCTCCGGGGAGGGGCGGAGAGACGGGAAACGAACTTAAACTTTTACTCCTCTTTAAATGAACTCTAATCCGATCGATCCTCTTCGATGAAAGTGAGCGCCGAACTTGATATACTTAAAATGATTACTCGCCTGATAAAAAGAAGACGTTATTTAATTATCTTTGTAAAAGTTGGTTCGGAGAAGCTAATTAACTCTTAGTGCCTGCAAAATTGTTAGTAGATGAGAGTTTGTTTTGGTTTAATTGTCTTCAACTTGTTCTATACCTTTTCAATCATTATATTATTAAAGCAGATTATTGAAGTTTTAGTTTCTACGCGATGTATTTTATTTGAAAAAAAAAACTTCCGTTCCTAATCCATTTTACAATTCAAATTCTATTAGGACCACCGCTAATAATATGTAATTACAACACAGAACATATTACAATGGTTCTCGATAAATTCTATAAAATTGTTGTGAAAAAATTTTCAGAGCAATGCTCGAACACGTCGATTTTTATTTTAAAATCATTATTTCAAGATGTAATTTTCAACGCCCCGATCCTTAGCCCCTTGGCGCTAGCAACTCCAATTTTAAAAATTCAAATAGCAAAGTAGTCCTGGTGATACCTCATTTAATGGCATGTTTTATGCTGAATATAATAAATAAAAGTGTTTCAAAATGAGTTGGTAAATAACTAGGATATTCAACAAAAATGTGCTGAAATGAAAGTGCGAGAATTCGAGCAGGTAAAAACAATTTGTTGTTTGTAGTTTAATGTGAAATAGCATTTGTTAATGTTACATAATAAAGTGTGCGTTATGTGTTTAACGATTAGATAGCAAAAATGAGACTTACTGAAGCCGAAAGAATCGAAATTTTAATAATAATTGGGTTGGGAGAATTCGAACGCAAGAAGAAATTCGTATTTTGTTCAATGAAACTCACCCAACCCAAATCCTTCTCCAATGTCGCAATCAACGGTAAGACGAATTGAGAACAAATTTCGCGATCTTGGACCTAAAGCCATCGGCTTTAGATGACGACAGACAATTGGATGTTATGTTAATAATAAGAATAACAATAATAATAATGGCTTTTTTTTCAGAACCAAGTTATAAAACACCAGGTAAAGGAAAAAAAACAAAATTCGACGATGTCTGAAAATCGCTAAAATAAAAATATTTCAGGAATTTGCGCTGAATTCTCTCAATGCTATCAGTATGAACGCCATAAGTAGGATTCCAAACTAAAGACCCATATTTAAGACGAGATCTGACATAACTATAAAATAATTGCTTGGTTGTATCAGTCCAGAGGATTATCCACTTGCGGAAATAATTTAATATCATTTGCATACATAAAGCAACGAACCCCGACATCCTTAACAATATCATTGAAGAAGATAATGAATAACAGTGGCTCAAGTACAGAACCTTGAGGAACTCCTGAAGTTGCTAGGTATTAGTTGACTTTATGCCATTATCAGCAATCAGCAAGATATGAAGCAAGAAGGTAGACTAAATCGGAAGATAAGCCACCGGCATTTAGTTTTTCAAGAAGAAGATGATGATCAAGACGAGGGTCTTGGTTAACTCTATATAGATAACATTAACTTGCTTGGAGCAAAGCAAAGCACAAAGAAATTGCGAAACAGAGATTAAATTTGTCACAGTAGATTTACTGGGCATAAAACCATGTTGAATGGGTGAGATAATTGACGAAAAATGATGGCGTAGAATGGTTTCAAGGACATATTCATAGATCTTGGCAAAGTTACATATAATAGCAATAGGTGGATAATTATCGATTTGTGATTTGTCATCTTTTTTGAAAACAGGAACAATTCGGGATAATTTCCAGGCATTAGGAATAGTGTTGTGTTGCAATATTCAATTATAGATTATAGTTAATGGTTTAACCAAAACATGTGCACAATCATGGATTATAAATGCAGGAATTTGGTCAGGGCCCGCTGTATTTGTGGATTTCAAAGTTTTGATAGTCTTCAGAACATCTTGCTCGCACACTTGTTTAATAAATAATGTGTTTAAATTATATTTGTCATTATTTATAGAAGAAACTTTCAAATTACTTGCGGAGTATGATTGAGAGAAATATTGCGCAAACCCATTAACATTTGCCTGAACATTATCCATTAGTGATTTAACTTTAAATACAGTATGAATATGTGACCAAAAATTCTTAGGCTCTTTGAGTATCATTTCTTCTGTTTTATGCAAATAGGATTTCATTACTTTATCAATATCAACCTTGATCTTACGGCGAAGTTGTTTATACTGAGTGTATGTAACAGCAGATTTGGTTATCTTATATTGTTCAAGGAGTCTTGATTTTATCTTTATATCTTTTATAATTGATTCAGTAAACCATTTTCGAAACAACTTATTAGGAGTTTTCTTAAGTGGTACAAATTGTTTAAATAAATTATTTAATTTTTTATAAAATTCATCCACAGCAGATACAGGGGAATCATGATCAAATAACAAATCTCAGTTTGTATTAAAAATGTCCTCGTACAGCAAATTAAAATTAGCCCTCCTAAAGTTGAAACCATTACAGCAATTGAGAAATTTATCTTTTGGTTTGTGCCTAAATTGATCCGGAATTTGAATTTCGAGTGGAGGATGATAGCAGTCAACTGGTAATAACACATCAGTGGGCTAAAAAACTGAACTGTGTATATTGGAAAACAGTAGTTCTAAAAACCTACTTTAGAATTCTAAATATTATTGTACTGTTTGAGATCAAAGAATGACGAAAATGTTCATAACTCTTGATCAGTATTATCATGGACATCATTATTTAAACAAGTAGCATACTGGGGAATATTGAAGTCTCCCAATATTATTAATTTTTGATCATAGAGGTAATGAAGAGACATAAGAAAATTAAATAAAGCTCTGTAAGATGCCAATGTTGTGGAGGGTGGTATATACGGAATTATTATAACAAAGGTTGAGAAACTAGCTCGAACTGACAGCGCCAATAAATCTATAAAGCAGAGTTCATGTGGATACGTTGAGAGGTCTCATTTCGAGACATAATGTAAATAGATAACAAAATAGCATAATTAATTGTGTCAAAGGTCTTAATGTGGTCAAGTAGAGCTAAAATGGTTCTTACCTAGATCTCTGCCAGTGATATAATATCATCCGTAACATTAAGAAGAGCGGTAGTGCAACTATGTCTAACGCGAAAACCAAATTGATTATCAGGTAGTATGAGAGATGCTCATGCAACTGCCTGGCCTTAATTTTTTCAACTATCAGGTAACCAAAAAAGTTCGTGCGGTTTCCTTTTTTATATAGATTGCCATGAATATTTCTTAAGTTGTTTATCGATAGCACTTGTTTATATATTGTCACTTATTTCAGTATTAATCCGTCTTTCACTTAATACATACAAATTTGACGACAATTGTTTAATTCATGTTTTAAAATAATTTAAAATGGCAACGAATAAGACTTTAATTCGAGGTTGTTTACTCTATGAGTACAAACTCGGCACTAAAGCTGCTGAGGCGGCACGAAAAATATGTATTGCATTCGGAGATGATGCTGTAAGTGATCGAATAGCACAGAAGTGGTTCAAGAAATTTTCTTCGGGAAATTTCAGCTTGACCGATGAAGCACGCTCTGTGAGACCGAAGATCATTAACAACGAGGATATTAAAGACGTTGTGGAGGCAAATTCCAGTACAACGTGCTTAGAGTTAGCAGAAAGGTTCAATGTGAGCGATGAAACTATTCGTTTGCACCTTCACCAGCTAGGAAAGTCGTAGAAGTTAAGCAAATGGGTCCCACATGAATTGTCAACTGATAACAAATCAAGTCGTCTTACCATTTGTTTGGAAAATCTTTCACGCAATGAAAATGAACCTTATCTTGATCGGTTGTTAACTTGCGACGAAAAGTGGATACTGTACTCCAATTCTAAGCGTTCTTACCATTGGTTGTCGCCAACTGACCCGATACCACACACTCCAAAGGCTTCCTTGCACCCGAAAAAGATTTTATTGTGTGTTTGGTGGACAGCAGCCGGAATTGTTCATTATGAATTTTTTGGAAACAGGCCAAACCATCACTGCTGTGTTCTATTGTGAACAGCTTCAGAGAGTACAAGCAGCACTCATCCAGAAGCAGCCTTCTTTGATCAATCGAAAGAAAGTGCTATTCTTACAGGACAACGCTAGACCTCATACCGCAAAAGTGACCCGGGAAAAAATTTCTGAACTTGGCTGGGAAACGTTATCTCACCCTCCTTATTCGCCTGACATTTCGCCAAGTGATTATCACCTTTTCTTGTCTCTTGACAATTATATGAGCCATAAGCAGTTTAAAACCCGAGTTAATGTAATAAATACAGTCCATCAATTTTTTGATTCAAAATCCGTGGATTTCTATAATACCGGAATACAAAAATTGGTGTCACGTTGGCAAAAGGTCATTGAGTGTGATGGTAATTACTTCGATGAATAATAGTGTCTTACTGGTTTGTAATAAATTTTTATATTTTACCATCAAAAACCGCACGAACTTATTTGGTTACCTGATATTTTAGATAATAATGGAAGGATACTAATAAGCCTCGGATCTTTGAATTCCGAAGGATTGGTAGTTTTAGGTATATGAATTTTTCCAACAAATGGGAACATAGTTGTTTAACAGACATAAATTCACAATGTTTGTCAAATATGGGATTATGTGTGTAAACTAATTCCGTCGGGTCCTACGCTTTTGCTTTTAAGGTGACCCAATAGCTCTAGTGCAGGAAAATCCACATCCAATCCTCATGGAAGTCAAAAAATGCAGTTTACAGACTTCTTCTTAAACAAAAATTTCACTCCTACAAAGTGCACTTGGTGCAAGAGCTTCCGATGATGATTTTGATCGACGAGTACAATTTTGCTGAAATTTTCTAAGGTAAATCCTGCATTCATTAGAAATATTCTCTTTTCTGATGAGGCAACATTTTGCCTAAATGAAAATGTCAATTGGATAATGGAGGCGAATATACAATATCAATATCAAAAGGATGACGTATGGGCTGGGATATTGCGTAATCGAATTATTGGACCGTACTTTGAAACGTTGGGTAGTGAACAGTATCTGGATTTCCTCCAATTTGAATTAATTTCGACTTTAGCGGTACAGTTTCCTAATATAGAAGATCTTGATTTACCCGATCCCAGAATTTGGTTACAGCAAGATGTTGCACCTCCTAAAGTACGGGAATATCTCAACCAAATATTTCCTAAATTAATGGATTGATAGACGGGGGACTTACCGAATGTCCGGCAAGAACTATGGATTTAACCTGTTTGGATTATTTCCTCTATAGCTATTTAAAAGCTACAATTTATTTTAGTAGACCTCCAAACATTTAGGAATTAAAGCAGAGAGTTCTATAAGAAATTTGCTCAATCACCCCTAAAGTGGTAGACATTATTCAATGAGCGTTTGTCTCTAGATTAGGACCATTATGACAGCAATTTGAACATTGAATTCAAGTTTACTATTGTTTTATTTTTTAATTTTTTTTAATTTGATGTTTTGTTTCATGTGAATATATTTTTGTAGAATGCCTCGGTTATTTATCAAACGATTTTGAAAAAGTGTCATGAATGCTTACCCTCGTTTAACCACAGTTTGCAAGCATCGGTGGTTCAGTACCTAGAATGCTTCAGCTAGCTATTAAATAAAGTATCACAAGGAGTACTTTGCTATTAGAATTTTTTAAGTTGGGTTGCTCTTGGGGGTCGAGGGGCGGGGGTTGAAAATTACATTTTTAAATGTTGATTTAAAAATAAAAATCAACGTGTCCTCAATGATTTTCTAGAACTTATCCGTTACTTTCGGGAAGCACGTATGATAGTTGTTTGATGCTTCTTTAGGAATTCCAGAAGTTCAATGATTCCTGATTGAAAATCCTAAAATTTAATTTAGCAACTTGTCCCTCTTCCCTGTGATATTACTTAGTTACCAATCGATTTAATATTCTTAGTAACTTGGAAACGTTTCATTACTTTGAAGCCTCACAAATTCCTCTCAAATAAAATTAATATATTCATGTCTGTAATGATTTTCTTTTTGTAAAACATTCTTGTAGAATAACAAGAAGTTGATGTTTCATCTTTATTCAGTCGTTCTAACTTTGTAAATAAAACACTGCTTCGATTCAAGTGTGATTGCCTTTACAGTCTGATTTATTCATGAGTTTACGTCGAAAGAAAAATGCGATCGAACAATTTGCAAACAAACAAACAATCGGTTAGGATAATTAAACTTAAAATCAATTCTACGATTTGAATGAGCGTTAATTGTAAATGCAAATCAGCCGACGGCGCGTCCTGATGTGGAAGCACACACACACACACACGGCCGAAACACAAAATGTCTGTCAATATTTTTTGTTTGCCATGAAAATATTTCATATTATGTTTGCTGATCAGTCGCCAGTCACGCACGCGTCAGGCGCACGTCGCGACAAAACACGGAAAGCTTTTTAAGTTTTATTATTCGGCGCACGCGTTCCTACACGGAACCTGATTGACTGTTTTAATGTTGAGTGATATATTCCTGATGGAATGCGTTTTCGGGAGAGAAACCTCCCGTCGGAGGACCCAGTCGAGCGTGTCTCGCGCGCGCTTTTTATAAAGCTCCGGCGCGCAAGCTTTCGTTTTCCCTTGCAATTTTATGCGACCTAATAAAGAAATATTATCCGTAAATTCTGCGAAACTGGTTTTTTATTACGCGAAAAAGAGAACGCTTTTCAGACCTCACCCACCCACCCCCCCTCTTCGCTCCACTCCCGTGAAAAAGCGAGACCCCTAATGACGACTATTTATTATTCAGAAACGTATATTAATTTTAATCGCTTAAATAAATTACGCGCGGTTATAAATATCTTTAATAACTTAGGCTCGCGGCGGTGATTCAAATAATTTTCAATTTACGTTGTCGTTTTAAAAAATTCTTGAAATAATTTTAATCCTTAGATTAAACGGAACTTATAATTATTGCATGACGACGTTCAGGGTTTTAACAAACGAGGCGTGCATTTTCATATCAGTTGCGCCTTTTAGAACAATTACTTTTAATTTACTGACGAACGTATGGGCTGCGAGCAGCAGATGTTTTATTTTATCAAAGGGGCGCAACACACGTCACTCATCAATATTTCTCATATTTTACGGATCTCACAAAGTCAGCCGAAAATTCACACAATCAAGTTTCACGCGGCTAAAAATATAATCGTTTCAGCGAATAAGGTATTATAAAGCGAATTCCTAAATACGCTTTAGTAAACCACCGAAGCTCAATCATAAATCATCCTATGCATTCAAATCTTGCACTTAAAAGTGAATCCGGGATGTAAATTACCTTTTGCTTGGAAACTATACAAATAAAATGTTCACTGTGGGTTTCTCTGTGCAAGTTACGTCATGAATTATGATTGCGACTGTACATACTTCAAAAAGTATCCGATTTTATTTGGCTCCCCCACCTCACGCATTAATTATAAAACCCGCCGTAATTTTAATATCTGGCAGGCGGGCAGGGGGAAACCATAAAGTAGCTTAGGGAAGAATTACAAAGGGCATTATTGGAAAATGGAAGGATATTTAAAACCGTGATATTCGAGACGCCTTTCTAATGGCCTCGAATGCCGGGGCATTGTTGTTGGAAATTGTTCACTCTGCAAGTCCCTTGTATGCAGGATGAAACACGAGATGCGAATTTTGGATATTTTTGGCAATAAAAATTAAAAGAGATCGTGGGCAATTTCCAGGCGTATACTCATTTCAAAGCCAAAAAAAAAATGGGAAACGTCGAGAGGAAATTACTCTACCGATCGATGGTCGTTAATATCAAAAAAATTAGGGGGGTGTGAAATAAGTTATCAGGAAGTAATTTCCCTTGTTGATCGACATTATTAACAAAATAAGTCACTTTTTGCAGACACTTGTAGAAAAATAATCCCCAAGGGAAGAATAATTGAACGGAAAACAGTTACTAGGTTTGATTTAAAAAGTACTTGAAAGAGTAAACATTCCAATTACTACATAATTTTCACCCACCTCATGAATATTCCATTCGAATCTCGGTCATCGTTCGTAATAAAGAGTCGTCAACAATTATTCCCGGATTAACGAGCGCCAGCTCGTTACCGAGAACATTATTTTTCACTTAAGTCATCGCGTCCGTATTGTTTTCAAATTCGTCAGGACGAGGAATAAATCGTTTGACAGGGCCTGTCGTTCTCGTGCCGTAAATTCCAATTTTAGGATATCCGGCCTCCTACAGAAAACAATTAATTACGTTGTTCTTCCTCGAATTTCCTCGAGCTTTAATTAACACTAGCTCATTGAGTATTCGGCTCATAAAAAACGCTTCAATTTGAAATGCTAGTGTACGCATGAAGAAGTAACCCTCTGCACGACAATTTGTTGAATGAATAAAAAAAAAGTTTCCTTTCGAATAAATTCTGACAACTAAGATACAAACCGCTTGAATGCGTTCGAATTGAGTTATAAAATTTAAATTTACAATCCGAGTTGTTGAACCCGTCGTGCTTTATGGGCAGATTGCATGTGAAATTGTAATGCCTTTTGATTGATAAAAAAAAGAGAGAAAAAACAGCCGTGTTTCTGTTCGGTGTGCACGACAATAATGTACGTTTCATAGCCGTACGCTTAATTACGTATGATGTAGTGGCTCATTTAAATTTTATCAGCACATTATTCGATGTGTACGTAATAAAAGCGAAATATTGCACATTACTGGACAGAAGTAAAATTGATATGGTCGGTGTACGTGTGCGTTACAGATGCCTATCGATTTCGAAATGCACGTGAAATATTCTGAGCGTGTCGAATTGGAAAAAAAAAAGGATATTTTTACGATCTCTCTCCGTACGACATTTATAAACTCCACGCAATTACTTTTAAGGCCCTTCCAGACGTGCTTGGAAGTTTGAAACGATGTTTGTTAAGTTGTTTGCAAAAACAGGATCTTAGATTAATAAGGACGATATGCAAGACATTATTTTTTACACTCGTATAATCCAAGTTGTAAGTCCTTATCTGCGTAGATAAACGACATATATTCATCGTTGATTTGTAAGAAAAACTCGTTGAAATTGCCCGCATTAAGCACACCAACGCTCTCTTAGATGTTAGTCATCAAATCATCAATTTATCTCCGCAACATAATCAGGCACGTCGATTATATCAAATAAATCCGCGAAAACTATTAATTTATGAGTCATTAGCGTTATAGGGTGTTACGATACCATCTTGATTTTTCCTCAGCTTCCATGGCGTAATTGAAGGAAGCCGCGGCCATTTAAATAAATCTGCATTCGAAAAAATAAAGATCGTCACCTCTAACGGACGATCAACAATTATTATCATAATTAATCGCGTTCAGGTAACACGAAAGAAGTGAATCTGCAATTCTGATTTGGCCGCATCTCTTTCGGGTGGATGAAACGACGACGACGACGTCGACGGCAGGAAACCGTTCATCAAACAAATACGAAAAAAATCGTAAACCTCTGAAAAAGCAGCGTGAGCTTGTTAACCAACATCATAAATTGTCAGACGAGTCCGTGTGACTCATTCTCGACAGTTATTAATGCAAGAAGGAGTACGGGCACGTTTCCTTTTATTTACTGCTGGATAAAGTAACATGAATGAGATGTGAGCTCTTTAGTTAATTCGATTTTTTTTAGAAACGAATCTACATCACCTTTGGAACTGGCATCCAAAGGAAACACTCTTTTATAATTTACTTAAATCGAAATTAATATTAAGTAAACACAAAAAATAATAATTAGAATGCACTAATTTAAAACATAAAGAAAGCTCTCAAAATGCACCTCGCAAGAGTGAGACACCTTGACGAGTCTCCTGATCATAGAAAAACCAAATCACTTTTGAATATGGTTGACCAGTTGTCTGATAGTTAGGTTGTTAATCTAGGCCCCAAGATCTTTACCAAGAGAATTTTCTTGTGGTTACCTTCCTATGGACCTTTAAGTATTTTCGATTATGTCATTAAGTTTCCATTTGGATTAGATTTCATTAATAACCAAGGGACATTTGGAGTCGGCTTAATCAATCCTTTTTTTCACGAGAATGGTGCATGTATACGTAAAATTTTCCGTCATTTGTTCTTCCTGGTTTGAATTGGAATGGGCAAAAGTGAAATTCAACCACGTTCTTATAGGTACCTAAAAGAAGAGATTGATTGACTTCAGTAAAAGGAAGGCAAATGGAATTAACTTATTCTAACATGAACGCTTTCTGATGGCAGGGAATACAAATTTCAAAACGCTCTCGTGGTATGACAAAAGGAAAAGTTCCCAGCCTCCATTGCTTTTAGTCAAAACTTGCCGTTTTAATAAGATCACCTCGTCCCAATCACTGCGCTGAATTTTCCTTCTGAATAGCGTAATTGCGTTTTCCTCAAAAATGAAACCAACTTGGATATAGCTAATGCCTTCCCTTCTTAATACTTAGTCAAGGTCTAGAATTCTCACCAAAACTTGGATTTGACCTCGTCCTATCTCAGCTGGAAAAAAAATTACATTTGGAGTTCCTGGCAATCATGATCAAAGTTACTTTTTCCTTTGCTTTCATCTGCACGTTTTTTTGATAAATTTAGGTAAGCTAAAATCGAAAACCCAAACCTTTTTATTGAAGGACGCGGATGAATTCGTTTGCTCTTGTCCTTTCTTAACTGGAAATGACATGTTTTCTTCATTTCCTTTTGAGAGAGGACAAGAGCAAACGGATTCATGCTCAGAGTCAAAACAATACTCTTAACTTCAAGCTACAAAAGAGAATATTTGGGCTAAATTAGATTTTTGATTTTCCTTAAAAGCTTTAATGTAGAATAATTAATTTAGAATAATCGAAAAATTATTCTTTTCATCTGATCTTTCAAGGCTTGTCGGAGTAGAGGCTGGTCGCTTAAACTGCCTGCTGTGGACTTACTAAATATTATTTGTTTCAACTTTCATCTTGCCAACTGGATAAACGCAGAGAACGAATTCAAAGCATCTGGCATGAATTCGAACACAGCCGAAAACTTTTTTCTGTTACAAAAAAATCATCACACATTCCTGGACAGGAATCTAGGCCCAGTCGAGCATTAAATTCGTTGTGAACGGTGCGACTCTGCTACTCCTACATTTTTAGCTTATATATATGACACATTTCAACAACAAGAGAAAGGACTCGTTTTTAATTTGTTCGATTTGAGTCTTCCTATCTAAAATTTTCAGGTTCATATTGAGAAAGCACATTTCTTCTATTTCTTTCTTGTAACGTTCATATCTTTTGTTGACCGTTACACTTCATTTTTTTCGTATTCTAACGCCCTTACCTCTCAAGACCTTTTTGTTTTAGTGTCAGATAGTATGCGGACTTTACAATTATCCTCTTAAACCCCTTAATTTTAGGTTCGAAAATTCATCTGTAGATGTCGCCCATGGTCAGGAAAATCAATAATTTAATCGATACTTCTTGCTGACGTATGCAGAAATTGCGTAGTGCATTTTTGACGTATTTTCTTCTTGGAAAAATCTCTCGAGAACATTCTTGTGCATAAGTGTCGCCTTTGCAGACGTGTTTCTGGCGTTTTCCGAGTTTGAAGATGAATGGTTTCGAGATGTTCCAGTTTGGCTACATTAATTTGAGTCGAAAGTCCCACTATCGTTGTTTCCATCAATTTTATCTTCAACTGCATTTTTCGTTTAACACGTGTTTGTACGACGTGTTTCAGTATCGTTCTCGTTAGGAAAAAGCTAGCGGAAGACTAGTTTCTTTTCCTTAACGGAAAATACCTTTTTTCTGCGTTGTCGTCGAAGCTACCTTTTTTGCGTTGTCGTTAAAGCTACCTTTTCTGCGGCATCGTCGAAGCTACCTTTTTTGCGTGGTCCTTTGAAGATACTTACTACCGAATAGGTCCTCGTCTGGATTGCGTAAGACACCCGATCACTATTATTCTTATTGACAAACATATCGTATCGTATCGTATCAACATATATCTTTGCATTATATCGTAACGACAAAACATCGTATCAAATAGACTGTTGTGCCGTATTAGAGTTTATTTTTTTATTGTCCTTGGACAATATTTTGTAGTATATTGGGTCATTTTCTTATAAACTAACGAAATGTTCAATTATTTTTAATCTGGGCAAACTTTACTCATATCTTGAATAATTTTGATATTATTTTCTTTAATATTTATCATCTTGTATATAATTGTATATATGTTAGGTATAGTTACTTGCCAATTTATCATTTTGTTACATTTTTACTGACTGAATCAATGTAAAAATTTATTTCTTTTACACTCTTTCTTTTGCATTGATTGATATGGTTAGACATTTTTTTTTTAATAAATTTGCGTAATCTGTATCGATTTCATTTTGTTATTTTACCGGATTGTTTTAATAACTATTGAGGTTGAAAAGTAGACGTTACGTAAGACTTGGAAGGTAAAAAAAGTAAGTTATAACAACTTCTATGGGAAAAAGACAAACACAAGAAAATCTATGTGAGTTGTATAATATGTGCAGTGCAACTGCGGCCTTTAAAAATTAGAGGACTTTAGAATGATGCATTTAAAAGTTTAATGGTGTTGCAAGAAAAATAGCAAAAGAAAAAAAAACTTCAATTTGAAATGCAATGAATTATTCATGCCGTTATTACTTACTAAGTTACGTATTAATTTGCAATCGCTAATACTCGAGTAAAAGTTGATAACCGATGAATTAACCGATTTCTAAACGAGTGCTTCCGCCATCTTTGACGTGAAATTTCAATTAATTCCAACGATAATTAAAGACCTCGGTTATATCTCAGCGTGATTACCATTAATAATTCGTTTTTCCAGCAGCTTTCATCTATGATCCCCGTCTTATATTACAGACGCGAAGAATAATTTAAGAATACTCGAGTGTATTTAGTTGCTACGAGCGAGACGAGAAGAAAGTGCAGTGGCTCTTGGTAATTTGATTAATGCAACTGTTTCCGACGGAGAACTTATTATTTATACAAAATAATTCAAGTCCCGGAAAATATCCGGCGTCACCGTAATAACTGTCTCAGTTCGCGGCGAACTTTGATAAATAAAGTTTTTACATTCTTTTCGAACAAAGTTCGGAAGACGCTGCACAAATCTGAAAGTTTCGCGGCGGTAATAAAAAGCGAAGAGCAGTTGCATTTTTCGTCGGGGGATCAAAATGACCACCGCACTAAGTAACCCCGCATTATCGACACGTAACATCACAAGAACAGTAGGCTTTGACCAAGGGGTCTTGCAACCGCTGTTTCCATTAGCGGTTGCTTTAACGGAGTGTGTACTATACTGACCAAAAGGACGTGTAAGTAAGGGAGCTACGGAAACCGCTGCTTCGTAAGTATTGCGAAGTAATTTCATTTGTGGTGGCCCGGCGGATCCAAATGGAAAAGCGCGCAATTAAACTGAAATGAGGGATTTCTTTCATATGGAAATTAACTAATTATCGGAACGCCTTTTGTGCGGCGGTCCCTTGTTTTTTAATTGAAATTTAGATTTAGACACGACCGGGCGTTGTTCATTGTTAACTACTATATTAATATTCAAATGACTAGGCATTTATGGCCGTAATTAATGGCTAATAAAACAAGCTTCTGTTTTATGAGATGAGTACGTTTAATAATAGTGGACATGTTTGGAAGTACAATTACAAGTTGTAATTAAGAGTCGTTTCTTTTTAATAATCATTCTTCTAGTTAATTCACAATTTTTATTCGAATGATACTTAGGGTGGCGCATTCGTGATATTGCAGAATAAACAAGAGCTTTTCAGTAAAATTGCATTTGAATTTGCTATTTAAACATGTTTAAATATTGACGGACGTCTAAAAAGGCAACCGAATAATAATATTTTGCGACTGTCACTTGCACGCAGACCCGTTTTGCATCTGTCAACGCAGAGAGAAATCGATAGATTATATTGGTTGTGGCACGGCTATCGGTTTTCAATTTGAGGCCATTTAATCATGGCAAGTCGCACGTGGTACCATCCGCATCCACTCGCCATACATATTTGCATGAACCGCCTTTGATTAATGACGCAGTTTATACATAATATTCAAATTTGGGCAATGATTTCGTGATATTTTATTGTCACGGTGCGGTTAAGTTAACGTCGCCAACCCCCCTAAGCGATTTTAATTTTAATTAATAACCCCCTCCCGGACGGTGAAATATGAGCACTCTTTTAAAAGCGAGTGACTCACTCTTTCAAACCAGGAAATTATTTGTTATTAATAGATAGCTGAATTTGTTTATGTGGACGATATAAAATTTTTACGGCGCAGACGTACGGTGTTAGGAAGTTGTTAAGTGCCTACATGATCCATAAAAAAAAGCTCGAACACGAGGAACGACTGGATGAATGTCTTTTGCATATACAAAATATGAAAATTAGCCTCGGACTGTCGATGTGTTCTCGGAGTAATAACGAATGTTTTCCACTTGTCATTGCTTATGTGAACACATAAACACGGACCGAGACCGTTTCTTAACGACGTCTCAATAAACGCTTGCATAAATTTATATACAATTCACCCAAGAATCTTTAAAGCTTTGATTTAGTATCATCGGGGAGAAAAAGAAATAACAAGTACGAAGTAGAAAGAGCCAAGGATATCGTGGGAAAATACGTTATTTATTGACACAAGTAAATAAGAAGGCCTCTCCTTTCTATAATCGAATTCAATCAATTTCTTTCTATAATCGAGTTCAATCAATTTCTGCATTAACGGAAAATAAAATATTCTTATTAAAATCGATATGGGTAACATAATCGAAATGTTTCCTTGGAAGGTAGAATAAATATTTTACACCCCTCGTAGCATTTTTCGATTGATAATTGTTTTTAGACATCCTGCTTAATTGGCGACAGCTGTGAATTGTAATAATTATTTGTTGTTCTCCTATTTTTCAAAAATGAAGATAATTTTATTAAAAAATTTCCGTAAAAAATTACATGAAACGAAATTACGTTATAGCTTTCGAATTCTAAAGGAAAGACCTCAGCGTCTCACAGTCTATTGCAGTGGTCGTCAAACCGTCGATCGCGAGCTACCGATAGCTCGCAAAGGCAATTCTGGTAGCTCACAGCATATTTTATATTTTAAAAATAAAAACGGTTAAAAATCATAGAAACCTCCGTAAATTTCGCAAATTTTCATAATAAACACAAGCAGTGGCAACACTGCGGTGAGCCACCATGCTAGTATTGGTTAGAACCGCAGAGCTCTAGTATTCAAGAACGATCTGGTTTGCTTTGAATGGGATAAATACGGATTGAGCGGTGACATCAGTTAAAACCGAACGTCACGTAATCTACGTCCAACAGTTCGGTTCGTAGCGAAGCAGAGAACAGTAAAAAATATTAAGGCAAGCAGTAGTAAGAAGGCAAAAACATACCATTTCCATTCGGAATGGGAAGAACAATATTTCTTCACAGAAGTTAAAGGCAAAAATGTATGTTTGTTGTGTAATACTTTTGTCTCCGTTGCCAAAAAAAGGGAATATTGAGAGGCATCATAAAACTGTACAATCGAATTTTCAAAAATCATTTCCATTACATTTTGCCACCAGGAAAGAAAAAAAAAAGTTTATTAGGCATCACCTTATACAAAGCATAAATAAGGAACAGAATAATCACGCCTAATGGGTGTGGGATCAGATGAAGTAGTAACAAGTTACAGTTCCCTGATTTACCCCCCGCACCCCCAAAATCAAAAGAATACATTTAATCCACGTGAACAGAAAAAAAATTAAAAGAATAATATGCTACATAACAATACCTGTTGGCAAACTTACACAGATTAGATACATAAATCTAATTAACTAATAAAAGTAAGAGACATCTGAATGTTTTGGAGAATATGAATTACTCAGCCTTGCCCACTGAAAAGCTTACGATACAGCCTTGTTTTAAACGTGAATGGTGACAGTTGCAAAAAACCTGTAGGTAACGAGTTCAAAACATTAACAATTTGATACTTGTAACATTTTTTAAAGAATTCGAAATTATGGCGAGAAATTATCAAGAGATCTTTGCGTCTTATGTTGATGTTATGAACATCCGTTCGGAACTGAATTTTATTGTAGAGGTAAGGAGGACATTTATATAAAATAATTTTATGAAAAAAAATTGCACTGTGTAAATAACGTCTGTTTTTCATATTGAGCCATTGAAGTTCATTTAGTTTATGAGAAATAGGACATCTACGTCTTATAACGCATATAAGTCTCATGCAACAATTCTGGACTCTTTGTATACGAGAAGAATCAGAAACTAACAAACAAGGGCCATACACACTATCGCAGAAGTTAAAATGCGATAGGAACAATGACTCACATAGCAAGCGTTTAATTGACGGGAAAAAGAAGTGTCGATTAACTTAAATTAATTTTAGATTTAAGAAAGCACGTTGAATAATTTTGGTAACATGAAAAGTAAATTTAAGATCAGAATCAAGATGTAAACCTAAACTGCGACAACAGTCAGAAAGTGACAAGTCGATATCATCCAGACGCAGATTAATTAAGTGAGAAATATGAGAGCGATATTTCTTTTTGCCAAACAGCATAACGTTAGTTTTGGCGGTATTAAGACGCAGGCCATGACTATTTGATATTTTCACAAGATTTTTTAAATCATCATTGATCCTATCGCACGCCACATTAACCTCCTCAATATTAAATGCATAATACAACTGTGTGTCATCCGCATAAAGATGAAATTTACAATATTTAAGAGATGACGATAACTGAGAAGTATAAATAGAATATAACAAGGGACCCAGGATAGAACCCTGAGGAACACCACAATAAACGCTTAAGGCATCAGATAAAACGTTACTACAAAATACTCTTTGAGCTCGGCCATTAAAGTAATTATGAAATAAACTTAGTGCAGAGTCGCACAAGCCAATAGGCTTTAAAATAGCCAGCAATACCTTGTGATTAATAAGGTCAAACGCTTTAGTTTAATCCAGTAATATTAATAGGACCATCTTATTGTCATCTACCTCGGTAATTACATCATCAATTATGTTATGTATCGCACTGCAACAATTGTAGCCTGGCCGGAATCCAGACTGCATCACAGGTAGAATGTTGTGGACTTTGAGAAATTCTAAGCTTTTTTCAAGAACTTTAGATAATACAGGGAGAATGCTGATTGGACGCAAGTCACGAAACGATTTATGGTTTTTATTTTTAGGTAAAGGTAAGATGCGAGCTTCTTTCCACATTACTAGAAAGACACTGTAGACAATGCAATAATTAATGATATGTGCGAACACCGGCAGCAGAAAAGGACAACAAACAGTCAACAAGTCAATATTCAAGTTATCAGAACCGCTTGCTTTGCTGGAAAAACTCAAAAGAAGTCTAGCAATAACATCCTCTGTTACAGGAGAGAATTCGAAGCATTGTCCGTTAAGAAGATTATTGCAGTAAAAATTCACAGTTTCAGGAAATTCAGAACCAAAATTATTTAACGATTCCAAAAGGAATTTATTAATTTTATTAACATCGTTAAGAACATCCGGTATAGCAAATTGTCTCCTCTCCTGTGCACCTAGTTTATGCAGTTGCTTCCACATTTGTTTAGAGCTACGGTTTGCAATAATACTATTAAAATATGCTCTTTTCTCACATCTAACTGCCTTAGTAACAATATTCCTCAGAGTTTTATAGTAAGTCTAATGTTCATTCCGACCAGAACGATTGAAACGTGCCGAAGATTTATCTCTGATATTCATCATAATTAAAAAATCAATTAATTGACAACAGTCAATATTTTTAAAAACAGTCGACAAAAATAAGGCTGCAACTGAAGCATCATAACGTGTGTCCCAGATAATTGTACAAAAGAAGAAACCTTATGAAGACGGGGAAATGATAAAACAGGCATTTTTGGAAGCTGCAGATTCGTTATTTGCCAACTTTAGAAATAAAGACGAGATAGTTTCAGCTACCTATGTCACTTTATGCTAATACAGTAATGAGGCGAGTAGAAGTTATGAGCAATGATATTTTTGTACAGTTAAGAACTGACTTAGATAACTGTGTTTATTTTTCACATGACACTTCCCAGATGGCCGTGTTTGTAAGGATGATTTTTAGTGATTTTACGATAAAAGAAGATCTTTTGAAGTTTATTCCACTGAAAGGACATACATGCTGGTCAGGAGTTGTTTTCTCATTTCAAAAATATTATTTCATCCGAGAAAATTCCCAGATCAAAAATGGTAGGCTTGATTACCGATGGCGCTCCAGCTAAGGTGGGTTGTGATAAAGGTCTGGTGGCGTTATGTCCTAAAGATGAAAGTTTTCCACAATTTCTCTGTCACCACTGCATTATCCATCAGCAAGCCTTATGTGGAAAGTTTCTAAAACTAAACAACGTTATGAAACCACTTGTAAAAATTGTGAACAAGATTAGAGCTCAAGCGTTACAAAGAAGGTTATTCTAAACATTGGCCGATGAAATTGACTGTCAATACGGGGAGCTACTTCTTCACTCTGAAGATCGATGGTTAAGTAGAGGATGAATGGTGAAACGTTCCAACGATGTCCTATCTGTCATAGTTCAATTTTTCAAAACAACGCGATGAACCGATTCCTCCTGAACTGGAAAATTCAGTCTGGCTTAGAGATTTTGGTTTTCTTGTGGACATTACCGAAAAATTAAATGAACTTAATTTAAAGCTTCAGGGGAGGGACAAAGAGCTAGCGGAAATGATTTCTGGTATAAAAGCATTTATAAAAAAGCTTCAGTTTTGGGAACAAAACCTAATAAACCGCGATACCAGACATTTTCCTATTCTTTCAGAAAAAATATCTCAAGATCCATTGGAACCCTATGATAGTAAACATCATGTAGAAATAGTTTCTAAGTTGAAGGAAAACTTCAAAAATCGTGTTCAATGAAATGGCTTTAGTGGCGCAATTTGTTGTTTCACCTTTCATGGAAATTGATATCCAACAGTTTACAACTTGTGTTATGCAGAACTTGGCGAAGACATCTCTACAACAGAAATGGAAGTGATTGCGTTTCAAAATGATTTAGCCTTAAAACCATTAGTCTCATTATCTGGCCTATAGTAAGTAAAGAAAATAATTCAGTTCCATGTCGTGTTGCGTTGAAAGTAAAAGCGTTATTTAGTTCAACCTATTTGTGTGAATCTGCTTTCTCCAATATGAAGTTTATTAAGAATAAATACCGCAATCGACTTACAGATGAACATTTGGATAATTGTATTCGAATGGCTAGATCAAACCCCACAGCAAACATTAAAAGACTTATCGACGAGTCTGAGTGTCAGCCTTATCATTGAACATGAATTTTACATCAGCACATGTTTTTGTTTAAAATAGTGCGTTATACTTTTTGATATTTTTATTCACTTTTATTAAATCGCATATAACATGCCATTGTGACTGCATAAAAATCTTGTTCATTTTTCAAACACCTACGATTGGTAGGTATAGATTTATTCTGTTTAGTTTTAGTTTATTATTAGTGCTTACGTCGCTTAGGACTAGGTAGCTCACTGTTTATTCCAAAATTATCAAAATATCACAACACTTTGGCGGCCACTGGTCTATTGGATACAGATTCTCATTAAAACAAGCCACTAACCCACCAAATGGTGCTGCACAGCGAATAAGAAATAATAAAACTGTTCTTCAACGATTTTTATACACGACTTGTTCCTTATCCGTTATTAAATCTTAACTTAATTTAAGAGGGTCCAATTTTGGCGAAAAAAAAAGACAATCTGTTCTTTCCGTGCAATTTCCTGAACCATATATTACTTTGTGGCCAAACTAATAAACAACGAGGCACCCATATAATAATATCGTACCTGTTCCTTCTATAATTGGGCCCAAAATAAGATTTCTCATGAAAATAAGGCAACAGCTGTCGAATGCGGCGGCACAGGTACCCGAAATTAGACCCGCCATCCACTTGTGGGTAACCGCCAGAAAGCCCCGAAATTCGTGTCACCGCCGGTGAATAAAGTCCTGCGTTTCGGTCTCACAAGGCGGAAGATGTTGGAAGTAAAAATCGCGTGAAATAATTGGGAGGCCCCAAATGCAGCGTGACGGAGGCACCCTCTAATTATAGGAAGGCCGCCATTTGGTCGCTCGGCGGCCGGAGAAGAATTTCTGCGAACTGTTCGTTGTGTTGTAAAAATTTTACTTAGGGTTCTTATGTGAGTGTCAAATGATGATTGATGGAGGACGTATTGTCGTAGTAATAGGAGGAATGTTTTTTGGAAGACGGTAGGAAGGAAATGGACGTTATTATTTAATAATAAATCAACGAGAACAGTCATGAAATAAATGTGTTGTTGTTACAACCTCATAAAAAAAAAAACTCCTTTTTAAATTTTTAATTAGGACAAACCCAAGAATTCCATTAAAAAAATCTTTACCTACGAAAAGTTTTATTTTGTATTTCCATTTAAAGATGCTGATGGATAAAGCTCGAATGAGGTCCTTCTGTTTAAATTTAATTATTCTTAGTTACTTATCGAAGTCCTTATTTTTTCCTCAAAGTTTTGAACCTCACACAACTTTCTGCATTTATTTCTGTCATTGACTATCTTTTAAGCATAGCTCCATTAGTTATCCTTTGCTTCGAAATGTTGCGCGCTACTTTCTGTTCGTCTTTGGTCCTCTTTGTTTTTCCCTTCTATTCTAGCTTGTATCTCATACTTTCGCGCTAACCAAACCAGGTCAGTCGATCTGCTTCAAAACTTATCCCGGTGTTCTTATACTTAATTCTGACCTGTCTAATAACCCCCTTATTTCTAAACGTTAAGAAAGACACGAAGAACAAAAAATAATCAAATAACTCAAAATTCCCTTTGCAAGAAATGAATTAATATTTCACGTTTGAATAATTGGACACTTAATTGAAACGAACTTTGCAAACAACGCAAAGAAATTTAATTTCGCGATGGCAATATCGCTCAAGGACGAGTCCTCTTTTCTTTACCTCCACCTACACAATAGCCCTGATACTTGCGCCCCCTAGCGTACATTGGGGGGGTCTCATGCGCTTATCTACCATGTGCAAGTTCTCAGGAGTAATGACACGCATATTGTATGCTGCAGATAACAAAACGTAAGAAGCACGGTTCTAATAAGTGCATGAATCAAGTCTGGGCACCCCGCGTGGAATTAGTTTATACAGGGCGTGTCCAAAAAAAAAAGAAACGCTAACTCATATTTTCAGGAAGCTGTAGTTCATATACACATGTATATGTACACTGAATAAGAAAAGTAATGTCTCCCCTAAACACAAAAGCTTATGGGGAGACATTACTTTTCTTTCTTAGTGTACACGATCAAATATAAGTTGTTTCGTTTAAATTGCTACAATAAATGTTTACATCAAGAAAGTAGTTAACGGTGAGATGGAAACGTGTGATTAAATCAATTAAGTCGGATTCTATCTTGATATAATTAAAACCAAAGTCATAATTAAAATAATCTGATCCGAATTTGATGTAATGATTAATTAACTGAAGAAAAAACGCAAAGAAGCGGGCGTTTATGCGTGTTTCTCTCATTACGATCGTCAACATCTCACTCAATCTGATAACGGTTTGAAATATAATCATCCGGCTCGTCATTATTAACAAGTTTAATTAGGAATCTTTTTCGTCGAGGAAAAATCTAATTAAATCCGCAACAGCATACAGAGCGTGGAATAACTAGTTTGTTTTATGCCGTGTCACTGATCTGCTTGAATAATAAAACATTTCGATGCGGGGTGGAATGGCAGAACGCCCCCGCAGCCCCCGTTCATCCGCCGACCACGGCGCGCCCTTAATTAGGGAACTGCAGACGGTATTTGCAGCCGCATGCATGGTGGTGAATTAATTTTCGGATTATATTTGTGCATTTTTGATGCAATGTCGGGAAAAGTTTAGGAAGGACTTAATTAAAACTGCTCGGTAATTAAAATTATTACATTTTTTTATTGACGTAATTTACAGTCACTCAAAGAAATTATGCAAAATAAGTATATACAAATGCTTTCAAGTATAATTTATAAACAAATTTTAAAGGAGAATGCAGAAAGTGGAAAGAGACGGCAAAGAGAATTTTGGAGGTCCTGACAGAAAATCAGTTAAAAGCACATTATTTGATGAAAGAAGACAACAAATCATATATACAATCAAAAGAACGTGAAATTGTGAAACGAACCAACAGATGGATTTAAAATCTTGGGCATAGCTGAAGAGACCCTCTTTGACCATTAATTTACAATTTAGGACTAAAAATACAGTCCGAAAAGCCAATGGCAAAAGCAGGAAGTCAGTGGGTAATGATCTACGCAGATTACATGGCCTTGATAACCAAAGACAAAAAGAAACAGTGGCATTAATAGTGACAACACAGTAAGTCAGTACTAGCCCGAAGAAAAGTGAGAATAGAAACTTCATCAACAGAAAGAAGTGGAGTAGCAAGTAGAAGGCAACTAAAAGACAATAAGGAACCCTACAATTTTATATGGATGTGAAGCTTGTGATAGAAGGAAAAAATTCTAGACAAATCACTCAGATGGAAGGAGGAGAGTATTCGAAAAGAAAATAGTAAACCGGAAGCCTATCTTGAAGATTTCTGTGGAAGCAATAGAAGAGAGGAGATTGTAATGATTAGGTCATTAAAAATTTCAAAATAGTTAGGGAAGTTGCATGAAGGGACTGGTTTGTTAAAAAAGAGAGGAATATCGAGATGACTAATTGTGGTAGAAGATCAGGAGGTAAAGAATGTTAGAAAGTGGCAAAGAAAAGCAAAATCAAAAGGAAAAGTGGAAACAAGTTGTGTTAGAGAAATGCTAGAAATTAGAAAAGAAAATCGTAGATCGGGAAAAAAATGTAATAAATACATTAACTGAAAAATCATGAAAATAAAAATTTTAACTTAAATACACACATGAAATAACCAAATTAGTTAAAATGGATTCTCTGAGGTATCTGAGTTACGTTCTAAGTAGGTCTAGAGAAAATTCTGTAAACTAACTCGCATTAAGAAACCAGAAGATAAAGATGAAACCCAAAATGGCGTTTCCTTGTTAAAATGGCGAATATTAATCGTAGAGGATGAAAAAGGTGACACTCATCCAGGTTTCCTAACTGAAAGGAAGGACCTCAGAAAAATCTGTGGAATGTCAGAAGACGATTCCAAGGAGAGATTTATATTGTGTTAAGAGATTCCAAAGTAACCCAATCAATTAAAATTCACTATTGATGGTAACTTTGTCAGTTGTGAGTGAACTTTCTAGTCTTCTTCTGGAAAATCTAGAAGACAGTTTCCTTGACAGATTCGAAGAAGAACTTTAACTAGATCATGAAGAGAATGAGATTCGTAAAACTAATAGATTCTGCCGATCCCCATTTCTGGAAATACTTTCTTCGTCCTCAATTTCATATGCTCTTTTCCTTTTGCTAATCTAGTAAAGAAGTGTATGTTTATTATTGATTTCAAAATCAATTGGGAAGTGGTCTTTATTTTTTATATTGACTATCTTATGCCTTCGACTAGGAGCTAGTTTTCGCTTTCTAGTTTCCTTCGAAGATGGTCAATGTCCATCACTTGAAGTGATCCTTTCATAATTTCTTTGCCCATCACTTCCGTGATCTTTCCAGTTCTTCCTCACCTAGGATAACTGACAGGGCAAATTTGGATAGTTATATTGTTGGCTTCTCTTATCTAATTCTCATCCACTGACCTTGATCAATTTTATCACATTTTCTACGCTGCATTCTTCGCACATTAATCTGGAGACGTAAATTCACTTTGATTATTCATCTGGGAAGCAGTGGTAGCTTCGACTGGAGGATTTTTCTCTATCTCTAGATTTATTCGGCGTGTTCATCATTTGGTGTAGTCTCTCCCAATGGGCTTTTTCTTTGCCCATTCACTTTTGTGTTTTTCCATTCCTTGCCTTTGGCATTCTTGGATAGTCATCTAAATGAAATCATCTTCTGTCAAGTCTATTTATTTTTTTCTTAATTTGTGATACATATTTCTTCACCTTCTGGTGTCTAAGCATTATTTCGTTCAGTTTGGCACCAATAAACTGTAAACGAAATTAACAAGTTCATTAAAAGCCACACGAAACAAAAACTGATTATTATTCATGAGGCATCTCGTAAGCGCGCCGCGGTGGTCTTCGAAATATGCAAACGAAAAGCAAACATCCCGCTAATTATAGGTGAAAAACTAATTATAATGGCTTCTGAAGCCCGCGCTGGCGCGTCATCCATCATAGGTGGTTGACGGTTAATTCAGTGAAGTCGGGCCTGAAACAATTATACAGCGTTTCCCGTGCCTTTGTAATAATAGCGCGTGGATATGTCGTTCAATTAGTGCGAACAAAAGATAGTCGCTGAAAATGGCGAGGCCGTTCCGAACACGGTCACGTGACAGAAATGACGGCTATAGTCGTTAAGCGATATCGTTTATTGTTCCACCTTGGTCTTCTTCGTTTTCTCCTGTGCTCTACGGTCCGGACGAGCGCGAATAAAAGATGATAACATGAGTTCCAAATAGTCAACAGCACTTACGCCACGGTCATAAAATACTGATTATGTTTGGACGTAAAGATAGAAACTATGTGTAATCCTTTTAATTAGTAATGGTATATGTATGTAATAAAGAAGATATTTCCTTGGATGTTTTTTTTTCTGCGGTGAAAAATATGAAAGAATGGAAAAAAGTAATTAAAATCATTTGAACATGAACGCCAACGAAAGCTATGATTGTAAATTATTTACGAAACGCCGGAACGATATTAAAATCGTAAGAAACATCTCGCCATCCAATTTCGCCAAAAAATTCCTTAATTTTGAAACAGAAATAAAACAGCGCAAATTACCTACTAGCAACTCTCCGACTTAATACAGGCAGTGTGCGTGCAAGCTTGCAGTCTTCCGCTGAAAAACTCCACCGTAATAAAGTTATATTAAGCATTTTATTAACAAATTCAGCTCATCTGCGCGTATCAGATGCACGAGTTAATAATGTGCCGAGAACTCTCGCAAACGACTTCGGGGATATTATGATAAACTGATTTAATATCGTACTTTTAATAAAAAAAAAGAGGAAACGTGCGAGGGGTTGCTTCGCTTCTTGCTTACTCGCTTGCTATCTGCCTACGTGTATAATTTAGGACTGCGCAATAAACTTCGGATTGTTACCGACGAAGTTTCTAGGGAAATTTAATTTTTTTCTTAGAATGAAAATATTTAAATCTGGAACATAACTACATCAGAGTTCAAATTTACTAGACACACCATGTCATTCGTTCAATCATTTCGAATGACGATTAACTAAGGATATCTAAGGGCCAGTTAAACTAAGTTTAGTCAGAGTTTAATCGAAGCAACAAATTCGTTTGATAGAAAACTGAAATCACAATCAGTTGGCTTGAACTGAAATTTAAACCAATATTGTATAATCGACCCCGATAAAATTAATTTGCAGGAAAGCACATTTGATCAAGACTGCATTGTAGTTAGTTGTTCATATAAGATTTATAAAGGGGAAAACCTACAAGGGAACATGTGGTTGGATATTTTTAATTTGTTTATAGGGAAGTATAACCTAATATGAAACAGATGTGTTATAACCGGCTCATTGATTTTTCTCGGCGGGGCCGTACCACAAGAAAAAATATATCGAATGCTTCAACCCTTTTTTGATAGATTACGGACTTAGCACCCTCGCCTGAAGGGAGAGAGAGACCACATTTCCGTTGATCATTTAACACCGGCATTGATCCGTCGCGAAACACGACCGGATCCGGTTACGTTACGTCTGCCGAGGTCCCATGTGATCGCAAGAAGAGATGTTGATTGCGTTTCTCTTTCTCCGGTGTTTACGTGCGGAGATGCGGCGCGTGAGAACGATTAAGACCTGATGGATCGAGTTTAATATAAGAGCTCAGCTTCCCAAAGGTGGAAACAAGATGCTCTGGTTTGCCGCTCATTATGCCCATTACTCTTTCGGTCTAATAACGTCTGCCGGAATTGTACTTTGTTCTGGTAGGATCGATTAACTCTACTTAGTTGTTTGCAAATGCCGCAGTAAATTCTGGTTAACTGTGCAGTTTAGACAGACGTTACTTTTGCATTAATCAAAAAGGGATAGATGGACGTGTTGTTTGTTGAATGTGCAATTGTAATTAAACAAGTGAATTTTTAGAGGCCCCTGAATATTTATATGAAATAGTTATTTAACTTTTCAAAAAGACCAATAATTATAGACATATACCAACTTGTATTTCGTTGTTCACGACTCAACATATTAAGTTAAAATAACCATTCCTTAGGATTAGATGTGTTCCTTTTACTTTGCAGTACTTTGCAGTTCAGTTAATGTGAAGTTCACACGGAATGGCCTGTAAATTCCAGGTTTCATTATTATCCTTTCTATTTCTCTTTTAATATTCCTTCTCTGTAGTCCTTTAAGGTTTTTTGTCCTCTACTGAAACCATTCTCAAGTGTAATTGTTCCATCCATTCTCCATTATCAATGTTCTTTTATTTTATTAAAGAGTTGCCCTTTAGGTCTTCAACTGCCTCTTTATTATCCTGATCAGTTCTTTGTTGGGTCTTTCTCAGGTCTCCTTTTATAACAAGACCAAATCAGATAATCAATTTTGATTTGATTAACTTAAATTCTCGTAAAATAATACAGATTTTCCTTCACAGACTGCACTCGTTGATTTCTGGTAGAACTGATAAGGTGAGGTGATCTACTTTAACTGTGGTTACTCTGTGATAGGCCCACTAAATGAGCCATAGAAAAAGAAGCTGGTTTCTTGTCGATCCAAAAAAACTAGACTATTTTTTTCGCCTTTATTAATTTTAACCGTCGAAAAAATGAAGTCCATAATTTGTTTATGTATAGAAAGGAACAATAGATGGCGCAGTATGAAGCGACTAGCACAGAAACTATTAATAGATGGCGCTGCCTGAAAACACAATGTCTTTCTAAAGTGCTACCGAAGAATTAAAATAATTTTTAACTATGTCAAATGAAGAGTTTATTAAAAAAAGCACGTGATAAAAATTTTGAATTTGACGTTAAAAATATAAATCAATATTTATTTATCAATGTCAGTATAATTCTTAAAATGAATGCAATAAATGCGCTGACAATCTTTCACCAGCAATACAATTGTTTATATGAAGAAAGAAAAGTAGATGGCTCTGTATGGTACGTTTAGACCAGAAAAGTACCAACAGGTGGCGCTGCTTAAAATCATTTTCTTAATCTGTCAAGAGGTCTTCTAGTTGAAGGTTGACGAAGAGCCAAAAAAAAATTGATCCAAAATGACTTTAAATATTTCGTTCTTCTTCAAATTCTAGTTCTAGGAAAGAAAAGTAGATGGCGCTGTATGGTACGCTTAGACCAGAAAAGTACCAACAGGTGGCGCTGCTTGAAATCATTTTCTTAATTTGCCAAGAGGTCTTCTAGTTGAAGGTTAACTTTCGTTAACCAAAAAGCCAAAAAAAAAATTGATCCAAAATGACTTTAAATTTCGTTCTTCTTCAAATTCTAGTTCTAGGAAAGAAAAGTAGGTGGCGCTGTACGGTACGCTTACAACAGAAAAGTACCAACAGGTGGCACTGCTTGAAGTCATTTTCATAATCTCCAAGAAAGTCTTCTAGTTGAAGGTTGACGAAGAGTCCCAAAAGAGAATTGATCTAAAATGACTTTAAATATTTCGTTCTTCTTCAAATTCTAAAAAGTTTGTTTTAAGAAAGAAAATTGATTTTAAATGTAGAAATTGTGGCTTCTCCTCGTTTTGAAAAGCGCTTCTCCTTTTCCCCATTTTCTTGTTTGTAGACACAGAGTTTCAATATTGACCAGGAACATAGAAGGTGCAGCAGATATTGTCAGTTTTATCCAGTTGTTGATATTTACTCATTTCGAAGCACAGAGAGGCAAGGCAAATAAATATTTAAATTGAAGTTATAGAAGAGAAGTACGAGAGGGTAGTCCGCAAAAGATGGCCAGATGATGTGGAGGAGGACCTCATAATCACGCCAATCAAATTGTGAAGAAGAATAAAAGTAGCGAGTATGTCAAACTGAAGAAAAAAGGGAACAAGAATCAACAGAAAATAAAGAAACAGCCCTTCAATTGGAAAAAATGAGTAATTGAAAAAAATGGTATAAATAGGAAAAAAATAACAATTTACAAAGTTCTTTCATTGATGAATGAAAGAAGGCCCACTGTGGTTTGCCTTAATATTGTTACTCTATTGAAAAGACTCATTACCAAATTATTGATAAAATCCTGAGGCATGTCTTCCCAAATTGTTTGCAACGCCCTACGCAATTACTGTAAGGTTTGGGAGGTTGCTGGACCTCTCGGATCAAGCATATTCAATTCATAACTGGTGAGCAGGGTGGTAACTCAAATCTCGTGATTCGATCATTTATAAATAAACGTGCATTATCATCAATAAAAACAAATCCAATCAAAAACATATGACACAAATCTCCTTCATAAAATCAATGGTTGCTACAAATGTTTCGGCCAGTTACAATGAGGAAGGCCATCTTCAGGCTGTAGTCAATGCGCAACTTACCACTTGGTTAGGTAAGTTCCGTTTTCTTTTTGTCTGCAACAAGCTAAGTTGTGTTTTTGATTTAATTATCCACTTCATTATGTGTATTCCTCGTGGGTTTCCCAATGTTAAAAACAAATCCTTCACCAATTGCAGCAGCAAATGGCACTATTATTGACTCTATAATACTGTCACGATATCTTATGGCAGTCATGGTTTCATTAACTAAAGCCAGCAAATAAAAAATATGCCTCCCCAGGCACAAACTGATCTTCCGCCAAGAAGAATGGTTGATGCCACTCTCCATACCAATATTCGATCATCACACGTGTACGAACAAAATCTTCATAAAGAGGCTATGGCTCCAATTTTGAAAATTGCACCGTCAACCGAGGGTGTGTGCGTCTTCCTGCGCGCAAATTACGTGCATGCAACCCCCTTCTGACAACTCTTCCATTAAGAAGAAGCTGTTAATTCATGAAGTCGTGAATGTTCGATTTCTTGTTAGTCTCGAGTATGGGTTGTGGCTCATTTTCAACCTCCGTCATGGGTGTACGATGGAGGCTCAGTTGCTAAGTAGCGATTCCATGCTCGACTTACGACACTTTGCAACATATTCTGCCAGTTAACGACTTCTTCTCGAGGCAAACTTTTACCGATCCAATTACTTACTCGAGTTTCACTGTTTTCAAACGTTGTAAAGGCATAATTTCTATAACACTCGTAGAAATGTCGGCAAAAATAATAGCGACTTCGGTACAAGCAATTCTATTTCATTAACTTGCTAACATTTTGGAGTCATATTCCTACCTTTTTTTATTAAAGTGATAACAGCACAAAGCAATAAAAAAACCTTGCAAAATATTCTGTGTTTTAAAAAAAAATGAACCACCCTGAAGGAATAAACGTAGAACTTTAAAATTGCATGGAAATAGGAAGTGCATGGAGACAAAGCATGATTAAATAATGACAGCCATTTGTCACTTATCAAAGAAGATATCTCTTAGTTATCACCGAATAAGTCTTTGTTTCAGTTACCTTCTTTATCGTATTAATTTGCCTTTTTACTGGTGTACTTGTTGGTGCCTCTAAGATGTGCCAATTTTCACCAACTCACAGCCTTTGAAAGAGGGCGAATTATCGGGATGCACGAAGCTGGCTTAAGCTTTCGGGAAATTGGTAGACGTGTAAATCGACCGCACGCTACTGTGAGACGAACTTAGAGAGATTGGCAGGAAGAACACCTAGAAGCTCGTCGTGAAGGTAGTGGACGTCCCAGAGCAACACAAGAACGGGAAGATCGCCTCTTAAGAGGAAGTGCAATTCACGACCCTTCAGAACTATCACGAGCTGTTGGAATCAATTGGGTAAGAGCAATTGGTCGAAGAGTCTCTATGAGCACGATTTATCGCCGAGTACGTTCATGGGCACTGCGCTCATATCGTCCATATTTTCGTCTATCTATGACAATACAACATAGAGCTATCAGACTGCAGTGGAGTCAAGACAGGCAGCAATGGGACCATGAATGGGAAGAAATCATCTTTAGTGATGAATCCAAATTTTGCTTGTGGCATTCTAATGGGCGTGTACGGATTAAATGCCGAGAGGACAGAGGCAAAATTTGCAGTATGCTCAGCGTCGCCATACAGCTTTAACTCTTGGGGTAATGGTGTGGTGGGCAACATGCTACGGAGGCAAGTCTCCCTTAATATTCATTCCGGGCACACTAAACGCGAGGCGTTACATTGATACAGTTCTGGAGCCTGTTGTTCTTCCATTTCTTCAAAACCTTCCAGAGCCTGTCTTCCAGCATGATAACGCGCGTCCTCATATTGTCCACGTAACTTTAGACTTCCTAGCAGAAAACAATGTAAACATTTTGCCTTGGCCGCCAAGATCACCGGACTTAAACCCAATCGAAGATGTCTGGGACATGATGGATAGAAGACTGCATCAGTTACCTCATCCTCCTAACACATTAGACAAATTGCGTCAACAACTGCGGGTAGCCTGAAATGAGCTCCCTCAAGGGACAATCGACCACCTGATTTCCAGCATGCCCAGAAGGGTTGCTGAATGTATAAGAGTACGAGGAGATGCAACACATTATTAATTTTTATTTGAATAAATAATGTTAGACTTAATTGACAATTTAATCATTTGTTTGTCTGCACGCGATTGTCATTTTTACGCAATTTCTAAGTTCTGCATCTACTTCAGGGTGGTTCATTTTTTTTGAAACCCAGCGTATATTCGTTATAAAACACTATTGAGAGACTGTATAAAATGCAAACCATTTAATGACACTTTTGAGTGCATATTTCTATACAATTATAACTATCTATTTCAATTGTTGAGCAGTATTTAAATTTAATTTAAAGACAACTCAGAATTACGTCAAGTAAAATAACTTACTACCTATCTACTATTTTAAACGGCTTTTTTAATAACAATAAATCCATAGAACTCACGAACTCACAATTAGTTTTGAGTCTCCCATTATAAAACGGACAAAACCACCTTGGCAGACGGTAGAAGACATTACCATAAATAATTCATTTTTAATCAACATAAAATAATGGCATAAAATAGCGGAGATAAAAGTTTTATTGCTCATTTAATGGACCGAGGCCTTGCATATTTCATTCGAGTTTCTTCATTTCAAGAACTTTTTGCATCTTCCGATGCACATACATACTAAACAACTAGTGACTTCATCCTTCATAATAAAACCACAAGCGCACGCTCTTTCGCTCTTCAGACAGGTCGACGAAATTTATTATTTATGAAAGGAACATTGCATAACACGAAGATGCATCGGGCCTGCCAAATTATCCATCAGGGCATTTGCATGATGCACGATGAATCTGAACGTAAAGAAAAAACGAGTTTGAATAGTTTTCGTGATGCGACCCACTAATTCGATATAAATTAACATCGTATCTTATAATTCCGGCGCGATATTGACTGCTACAGTCATTTAAGGCCGGCTAGGGTAAACAGACTGCGCGTCGGTGATATCGGCCTTTAGGGTGTGTGCAAAAGACCAAATTACCATCCTGGCAAATATTTGCTTTTTGTACAGAGAATGGCCGCACTGCTCTCTGATGATATTCAGCGCAAATAAATATGTGAGCCGTACATGAAATTCGTCGTCGGTTTAAGGGATGAAGCTTTCAGCTTTTCCTCATTTTAGAATGGAACTCAATTTTTTTTGTAAAATCGTGCGATACTCAAGGAATAATTTTGAACCCTCAATGAACTTTAATGATTCAATTTATTAACACGTGTCCATGATGGATGTGTTTGAAATGAATTTGTGAAATCAATTTTTGGAAAACATCATGGACACGTGCGGTCGTACACTCAAATTAATAGCCTACGATTTAATTAATTAATACCCTGGCGCTCTATATTAATTAATAGCTGTTGATATCGGTGAATTTATAGAATACAATTAATATCAGATTCCAACTTTCGATAGGACTACATTACATCATTAGTACACGTTAGATAAGCATCGGCAGAACACGTAATTACCGGAGAGATGTATTTAATTGAAACCCGCGTTTCGCAGATCGATCAGAGCCGGGCCCTCTCCCCCGGCCCGTTGGTCCCACCCTGCACCGAATCGACTTGGACAATCATAATTACGGTTAACATATGCTAATCGCTTTATCAATATTAATTCTCGGCAATTAATTACCGACGCAATTTATGCGGCACAAAGTGAACCCTCGAATGCGCACCGGGAGCGAATTTATTGGTATTATTGCGTTTTGTTTGGGAAAATGCACCTGAGCCGAGATTTATGTAAGTGCACTTGCGTTATTGATTGTAGAGGTCGTTAGCGTACTCTTATTTGCGGCTAGGGGTTGAAATAGACAGGGGAACTTGATGTATTTTATTACTTGGGGTTGTTGTGTAGTGGAGATGGACGTCCATTTTCACCAGAGAGAAAAATTCACTTAGGTACATCACATCAAATACATTATACATACAGAGCGTGATCTAAAAATTGGTTTCAGGTACACCGTATATTGGATACTTATCGAATTCGATTAGAGATAGGTCAGGACAGCAGACTTAATAATGATTCCCAGGCGTAATTGAACTTTCGAAGAGTCGCTCGTTTTCAGTTCGGGGAGGTATTTTGTAGCGAATCTTAAACAGTTCAAGCTGCTGCTGACGTTCCGAGGCCGTAATTAATTCTCTCGACATAATGTCGGTTTTTTGCGAAATCCAATTTGTTCCGAACGTTTTTTCGGGATTATACGTTCGTGCCGGGAATATTAATTCTGATACAGTGAGACAGTGCCATTACGAAAGCGCTGCATTTTCAGTTTATAACGCCTTTTTTTCTAATGGAAATGGAAAATCGCATCGCACAACGTAAGCGAAATCTCTTCTTAATTCCCTTCGCAATTTAAATCAAAGATAGAATTATCATTTCAATGAAAAAAATTTAGATGTCAAGTTCAGGTGTAAATCCAACATTGAAGAAGAAACTTAAATGAAAGATGATGAGAAAGTGAAGAAGACATACTCGTGTAGGACAAAGCATATACCGAAAAGTTAAAGGTAGTGGTAAAAAAAATAATAGAAAAGAACCTAATGAAAATTATTTCAAAAGAAAAGAAAGGACATGGATATCTCAGGATGATAAATACCATCGTCCTCATAAACAAGATTAATTATGCTGGAAGAGGAAACATGAAAAATGAAGACAAGATAAAATGTGTATATAAAGAAATTGCACAAAACTTGGAAGAAAAGTCTGAAGTTTATAATAAAAAGTAATTCTCACGTGGTGATATGGTGAATGTAAAGGCAAAAATTTAAAAAAGAAAGCTGTTTAAACACAGAATGGCTTCCAAAAATGAGAAGAGTGAACGAAATATGCAGCTCAACGAGAAAGAAGACAAAATGGATACTTGGATCAAGAATGACGAACGAAAGAAGTGGCAGTTTAACGAAAATGAAGACAAAACGAATTTCAATTAGGTATCAAAGAGCTGGCTTAAAAAAGAAAAAAAGTCAAAACTTCTTTAGAGAAGTCACTGAAGATAAGGAAACAGAAACAAGTCATATATAAGATACAAACTTGTAAGGGAGAACGCAAAAACTGGGAAGAATGGAAAGAGCATTTGAAAGAAATTCTAAATGGAGATGCTGCACAAGGAGCCTGCATCAAGAAAGAAACTTCAACAGAGATTAATACAGTATCGAAAAGGAAAAGTTTTATAAAAAATAAATCCTTGTAAACGAGGATTCTAAATCTAGCCGCAAAGAATTTGCGGAGGGAAGCTAGTCATCAACAAAAAAAGAAAATTTTCTGTAGATAAGACAAGAAAGGTTCTATTTATATAAAGAATAAATTCTTGTATCTGAGGATGCAGAAGTGAACACTTATTGTAGGAGCATTTAAAAGTACATGATTTGATGAAAAAAACATAAACTTTGCAGAGGAAGTAAACCATAAATAGAACTAAGGCAATGTGAAACTTTCGAGGATCGATCAAGAGTAACATCTGTAATGAGAAACTCCTCATGGATTTAATTCCTATATATGTAGATATAGATATAGTTGTTAACACTTTGGTTACGACTACGTGGCACGCCACTACTTAAAGATCAGGATCGAGAATGCTATGTAATCCTTCTTAGATGAGGCATGTTGTAGTTCGGAACAGAACCTATTCCGTAGCTAGAATCACAATCGAAATTAATTTTAATTCTACTTAAAACTAAGCTCGAAACTACACCAGATCGGTTTCAACGCCTGAAATATAAAATATTAACTTTCAACTCTAGTGGAACTAGACGAAAGCAATTCTAGATCAGAACCGTTATGTTAGTTTACAACCAAATTTTAGTTCAGATGAAAACCAAATTAATGTCAAATTAACAACTTTTTCAACGAAAAATTTTTAAATGGAAAGAACAAGAAAAACTACAGAATTCTTGTCGCTCGCGATAAGATAATACATAAATAATTTTTTTTTTAATTAAATTTATATATATATATTTATTTCGTTTTTAAATCTATAAGAGCCAAAGGAAAAAGCAATTTTAGACGAAAACGGTCAACTTTTAAAGCCAAAAATTGAAAGCAAACTATTTTTATCATACGCAGATAATAGCAAGTTAGAAAGTCAGTACTAAGCAGAAGAAAAGTGAGAATAAGAACTACATCAACAGATATGGTCCAAGAAGTAGAAAGAAAATCTAAAGAAAATGAAGAGGATGTATGAGGTATGTAAATTAAGTAATGAGATCGGCAACGTAGCGTTCGATCTGGCAACACTTGGGACGCGGGACTTGGAGGGGCGGCAAGTGAACATGTAATACGCCTTCAATACGAGTTTGAACTCGCCAAAGTCATTTGGTTGTCCGTAGCAATTTTTTTCGTGAAACAGTTTTTTCTAGTGCGTTCTAGAAATGACATCAATTTCGAGCAACGTTGTGCTATCAAGCTTTGCTTCAGATTTGGGCACAAAGCAACGGAAACTTTGCAAAACTTAAGCAGGACTATGGAGACAGTGTTTTGTTAAGAGCCCAGGTTTTTCGGTGGTTTAAGGCATTTTCAGAAGAAAAGATGAAGATGAACCACGGAGCGAAAGGTCTTCATCTTCAAGAACCAATGAAAATGTCGATAGAATCCGGGATCTTGTGTGTTAAGATGGTCGGGAAGAATTGGATTTGACTCACACCATCGTTCGTTAGAATTTGACCAATGAATTGGGAATGAGAAAAATCTGCGTAAAAATGGTTCCAGAAAACCTTTCGCAGGACCAAAAGGATATCAGGACGGAAAGGTGCCTTAAGTTTTTGGTCGATTGAAAATGATCCCCATTTTCTGGAACGTGTCATTACTGGTGACGAGTCTTGGGTGTTTGAGGACGACTCGGAAACCAGGCGCCAGAACATGGAGTGGCACACTTCAATATCTTCGAGGCCCAAAAAACCAAGAATGAGCAAATTGCTTTTGCGATAGTCAAGGAATCAACCACAAAGAGTTTCTACCTCGAGGCTAAGCGATCAATCAATACTTTTACAGAGAGGTTCTTGAAAATCTTCAAAAAAGGGTCATGCGTATCAAGAACAACTGGTGTTGCATCATGATGACGCGCCTTGTCACACAGCAATCTCAATAAACGAGTTTTTGGCCAGTAAAAACATTCCTGTGACTCCTCGTCCTCCTTACTCGTCTGACTTGAGTCCTTATGACTTTTTTCTCTTCCCGAGATTAAAATGTCACCTCAAGGGAACTCATTCTGGGACACTCGAAAACGTTCAAATCCTTGTAACCGACCAGCTGAAGGCTATTGCAGTATCCGAGTACCAGCATTGCTATGAGAATTGGAATAACCGCCTCCAGCGCTATGTAGCTTCCCAAGAAAGTTATTTTAAGGCAGAAAATGTTGAATTGTAATTCTATTTGAATAAAACAAATTGAAAAAAAATCAATCTCATTACTTAGTTTACACACCTCGTATACTTGAACGTTAAAATAACCATCAAGAGTGAAGAGGAAAAAGTAAGTGCATACAAATGCTTTCAAGTATAATTTTTCTGCGGTGTTATTTGCGAACCAATCATATCATTGACTTACTTTTTCACTTTTGCTCAAGTCTATGCCAAAAAGAAAAAAAATTGAACAGACAGAAAAACAGTTAAAAGCGCACAGTTTGATGAAAAAAGACAATAAACCATAAATAGAACCAAAACAACGTTCAACTTTGTGTTTTAAAAGCTTGGGCTTGGCTGAAGAGACCCTCTTTGATTATCTACTTACAATTCTTCTTCTAGTACTAAAAATACAGCCAGTAAAGTCAATGAGAAAAGCAAAAAGTCAGTAGGTAACGATCTATGCAGATGACATGGCCTTGATAATCAAAGATAAGAAGAAACAATGACATTAATATTGGCAACTCAGTCAGTCAGTAGTAACTACACTGCTCAACAAAATTATCGTATCACGTTATCAAAATAGAATTATCTTTGTAAAGAACGGATTTAATTGTTTCTGATATAAGATCGATGTTTAATCTTGAATCTTCATTGTTTGAAATATAAAAAAATATAGGAGGCGTTGATGGTTTGCATATAAACATACGATAATCAGTAACAAAGGCCATTCAAGCTAATTCTTGTGTCACTAATCGATTGGTTTGCAGTGATTTTTGTGTAAGGTGCATTTAATTTTTGTCAATAATGGATCCTCGTCGTCAACAAAGATATTTAAGCACTGAAGAAGTGGTTCGAATTGTTACTCTCCTCCAAGAAGGACGTAGTCAGAGATATTTGGCTAAGGTGTGTGGAATTAAGCAATCTTCCGTATCTAGAGCAGCCAGAAGATATAGAGAGACTGGAGAATATGTACGCCGTCGAGGACAAGGCTGAAAGAGGGCCACTTCCGAAAGAGACGATAGATTTATTCGAATGAGTGCTCTTCGTCAACGTTTTGTGACGGCAAGACATATTCAAAATCAGCTTTCTGAAGTACGACGAGTAAGAATAAGTGATCAAACCGTTAGAAGACGTTTGAGGGAAGTGGGCTTGAGGCTACTGGACTCCGGTTAACCAGAACACACCGAGTGTCCAGGTTAAGGTTTGCCCGTGAACACATTAATTGGTTTATTAACGACTGGTGCAACGTGCTTTTCACAGACGAGTCAAGATTTTCCCTAACATCGTCTGATGGACTTATTAATGTGTGGCGTCGTGTGGGAGAACGATACGCTCCAGGAAACATGCTTCCAACTACAAGTTTTGGAAGTGACAGGTATGTGGTTGACATTTTAGAACCACATGTAATGCCCTTTTCCCCATTTATTGGGAATAACTTTGGACTAATGCAAAATAATGCCAGGCCCCACATAGCTAGGGTTTCGCTTCAGTATCTTCGTGATACTGGACTTCAAGTCATGGACTGGCCAGCTTGTAGTTCAGATCTTAACATCATCGAGCATGTATGGGATGTGATTGGAAGGCGAATCAAACAAAGAGAAGTCGCTCCTGCAATCAATTGCAGAACTTGGTACGACGTTGACTGCAGAATGGGACAATTTTCTGCAGGAGTCAATGAGAAACTTATTTCACAGTTTAGCGAGAAGAATGCAAGCTGTTATTAATGCCAGAGGTAGTAACACGCGGTATTAGCTGTTTCTTGTCTAGTTTCTTTTTCGAGTAAAAACAAAATCGCGTTAGTATAATGTTCTCTTCTTTTTGTAAACTTGTTGAATACGGAAGAAATAGTTGCAATATATAAATATTGAGTGACGCGATAATTTTGTTGAGCAGTGTGGAAGAAAAGTGAGAATAGGAACTTCATTAACAGAAAGAAAAAGGACAAGTTATATACTTGGAGTTTGAAATGAAGAGGAAAAGGAAAACAACCAAGAAACAATAAATCACTGAATTAGCCCAAGGAATCCAACAATTTTATATGGATATGAACCTTGGATATAGAAGAAAGAAAGAAAGGAAAATTACTATTCTGGAAGGGAAAGGAGAGCATCGGAAAGAAAAAGATAAACCGGAAGCCCATCAGTGGAAGCAGCAGAAGAGGTAATAAGAATTTCAGTCAAGTAGCATGTTAAAAAAAATGAAAGAAATATCAAGAATAGACGGAAACAGGTGGCTTAGAAGATCATGAGGCAAAAGAAGTGGCAAAGAAAGGCAAAATCAAAAGGTAACCATAGACCATAGAAAGCTTGAAATAAGAATGAAGTAAATAACCTAAGCACAAAGACATCTGCAATAAAAACTCTCTCATGTGCAGAATTTCTTCGTGTGTAATTTCCGTGGATAATAATTAACCATCTTGCTCTCTGATTTAATAGTTTAAAATTGTTTTTCTTTTAATAAGTAAGACGATAAGGAGCAGACTTTAAAACGGGTTAACAAACTTAAAAGTTCGAAACAATTACGGTTCGTAAAATCTGAAACGACTTTCAATCGCGACTGAAAACCCATAAAGCAAATATTACATATAATTTACCATGGCACATAAAGATCGAAGTACCAACTCGCGCGATAAAACTTTTACGATACAGTAACCCCACGGATACAATCGGAATCTCTTATTAATTGTCCGTGTTTACGGCGGCGTCGAAGCGGCGATTGAATAAAAAAATTTCGGTGATTACTATTGCGAGATTAATTCGGGAACGAACTTGTTCAACTGCCAGTTGCAGAGGCTCTCCATATTTAAAACTGTAATTAACCGGGAGCGGTGCTTGTTTACCCGGTGATCCTCTCGTCGGGCCGCCGGCATCCGGTCAAGTGTCTCTCGTGCGATTAGTCAGAGAAATATGTGGTATGTCACGTTTATGAAGTGGAAGCGTAATAATAACGTTCTGCAAAAATTAACTCGTAAGTTGTTAAATATATTACCGGGGCTGGAACACGTTCAACGTAATTTAAGAGTTCCGCTGTTTAACTTAATGATAATATTGATAGCTGCTGACTTAATCCGATAGACACATTTTGCGTGTTTACAGAATGAATTTTCATTTTATGTCAGGTAACTAATTAATGGTTTCAGACTTCCTGAGGTAATTTAATAAATTTGAATAAAAAATAAATAAATATTAAGTGCATCCGTTTAATAAAATTCAAATGATTGTTTGTAATTCAATTTAATTTATCCTTGAATTAATTTTGTATTAAAAAATGAAATACTCTCTGATTTGATTAATCGATTAATTAATTGTATATTTGTAACTATAAAAATCATAGTATGATTTACAAGAACATTCACCTAGAACTCATTGCAATAGCCATTACTTAGACGCAAGTTGAATTAAGTATCGTAGTCCTAAAGTTGCCAAGGCTTTCGTTATTTAAGCCCGCAGACAAATCTGAAATACGTTCCACATAGTAATTGCGCGAAATTATTACTTACGAGAACAATGAGTTACTTTCCAAAGGAACGTAGCAACGATCGATTTTGGCGCCCATTGTTTGCGACAAAGGCCCAAACCGTCGGATCTCGTGCCGTGCATCATAACCGTACATAATATTGTATAATGGAAACTTCGACGGGGTTTTTGCGTTTCGTTTTGCTGCACTGTTGTATGTATGTTCGTATAGTCTCTGGCAAAGGTTCAAAACGGAACCCTGTTACAGATTTTTCGTCGGGATTAGGATAGTGAAAGCTTAGCAGGGAAGATCACCAATATGAAAACAAGGTGGTTATAGGATAGGCTGTTTTAATGGCAAACACGTGTGTGTGTGTGTGGTGAAATTGTTTTTTATGCAAACAAAACCCGCTCGGAGATAAAGGGCTGTTTACCTTTTGATCGAAATTTGTTACGAGTTCCGAGAAGCAAAATCGTGTAAAAACATTTGAAGAATTACACATAAACTTCGATAAATAAATTTGTTCCATTTTAAGTGAGCGCAGTAGAAGCAGCAAACTTTCCACCGAAATGACATTGTATGTTTTATTCAGGCAAAAATAAAAATACACGACGATTCGGGCGAATCTCCGCAACAAATACGAGGCACTTTATTGAAAAATCCATTTTTCCGCGCTCGTTCGAACAAGATTCACAATCGAATAAACCTCTTACCTGAATCATCCCGAACGCATAACACGGCGGAACATAAATAATCAAACGCCCATTTTCCGTTTAAGGCGCTTTGCGAGTTAGCGCTTGAGCATGCTCGCAGGTGAACGAAATAAAATTCCGCGGAACAATGTTATTATGTTGATTTGCAAAGGCCCTGGTTGGAAATCGTTCTTAGCCAAAGGGTTTTTCTGCAAAGGACTTAAAAATACGGAAAAAGTTTTTGATTTCGTTTCTCGAACTCTCGGAGTTTTAGAGTTTTCATTTTAATTTTAATATCAATTACTAGCTCGTTCTTAATAAGTAAAAAGTAACAAATTCTAAACCAAATCAAAAACAAAGGGCATTTGTTAATATAACGTACAAAAAATGCCTTTAAAATAATTGATGAAAACGAAAATTAATTTAACTTGAAGGCTACCACAGCCGTTGTCCATAATTGAATTGGCTTCCGGTTGGAACCGCAGAAGAATTTCCTGCTGGTGGTGTTACTGCTGCTAGCAGAGACAAGACAAAGAGGAAGACAAACCTGTGAGAACTTCGACAATAATTGGTATATTTAATTTGCTCTTTAACTTTTCTTATTCGTTGTGATAATCATGTTATACTACTTTCCTAACTGTCAAACACCATATCAAGACCCATACTTCTAACAAAATCGTTCAACGCACCAGTTTGGCCTTAGTTCGAGAACGCATCCAGTTTACCCAACATCAACTCTCCAGTCTATCTACTACAATATTTCGTCTTCATCTACAACTTACCAATACCCTCACCCCAAACGGACTGGCAACTAATAGACAGATTCACCTACGAACAAGCGCCGCCTGCACCCATGAAAACATTATTAGTACCCACATATTCGACCATTTACTTTTCAAGTAACCACCTAATCGTCATCATGAATCTTATTCCTTAGCACACACCTGTGATAAACGAATCCCGCTACCTCTTAACCGAACACGAAATATCCATCGTCACCAAACCTCAAATGTCGCCATCACCCCAAAGAGGATGGGTAATTGATCACATCACAACTGGAATTGAATCCGTCCTTATCAAACTTCCTTCTCACATTACTGACCAATTCACCACGAAACTTCCAAAATTATAAAAACAGCCAAAATTGTACAAAAACTGAATTTCAAGCCCTCAGAATCCTGAAAACTAACAACATCCACAAAGAGTTTCTGCCTCGAGGCCAAGCGGTCAATCAATACTTACCGCAAGGTTCTTGAAAAACTTCGAAAAAGGGCCATGCGTGTGAGACCCAACATCAAGAACAACTGGGTGTTGCATCACGATAATGCGCCTTGTTACTCAGCAACGTAACCGACCAGCTGAAGGCTATTCCAGTATCCGAGTTCCATCACTGCAATGAGAATTGGAAGAACCGCTTCCAGCGCTATGTGGCTTCCCAATAAAGTTATTTTAAGGCAGACAATATTGAATTGTAATTCTATTCGAATAAAATAAATTGAAAAAAAAATCAGTCTCATTACTTAATTTACACACCTCGTATACTTGAAGGCTAACATAACCATAAGGTGTGAAGAGGGAAAAGAATAAATACATACAAATACTTTCAAGTATAATTTTTCTGCGATGATATTTGCGAACCAAATCATTACTTTTGCTCAAGTCTATACCAAAAAGAAGAAAATTTGAATTAAAGTCCTGACAGAAAATCAGTTAAAAGCACATAATTTAATGAAAAAAAGAAAATAAAGCATAAATAGAATCAAAACAACTTGAGACTTTGGAACGAACTAACAAGTGATTTGAAAATCTTGGCCTTAGCTAAAGAGACTCTCTTTGATTATCAGCTTACAATTTGGTACCAAATCCAGTCAGCAAAGTTAATGAGAAAAGCAAGAAGTCAATAGGTAACGATCTATGCAGATGACATGTGCTTGATAAGCAAAGATAAGAAGAAACAGTGGCATTAATATTGGCAACTCAGCAAATCAGTAGTTCGAGAACGCATCCAGTTTACCCAACATCAACCCTCCAGTCTATCTGCTACAATATTTCGTCTTCATCTAGAACTTGCCAGGACCCTCACCCCAAACGCACTGGTAACTAATAGGCAGGTTCACCTACGAACAAGCCGCCTACACCAGTGAAAACATTGTTAGTACCCACATACGTACATTCAACTATTTGGTTTCCTAATCGTCATCATGAATCTTATTCCTTAGCACACACTGTGATAAACAAATCCCGCTACCTCTTAACCGAAAACAAAATCTCCTTCCTCACCAAAGCCCAAATGTCGCCATCACCCCAAAAACGACGGGTAATTGATCATATCATAAATGGAGTTGAATCCGTCCTTATCAAACGTCCTTTCCACATTGCTGACCAATTCACCACGGACTTCCAAAATTATAAAAACAGTCAAACTAAATTGTACAAAAACTGAATTTCAAGCCCTCGAAATCCTGAAAACTAATAACAGGCCTTTACTTCTTTCTTCCTTAAACTCAAGTGTTGCTTCAGATATGTTGATGATACTTTTGCAATTTGGCCACACTAAGGATTCCCTAAACAACTTCTTTGAACACCTAAATTCCCAATATCCTGACATTCGTTTCACTTTGGAATACGAAACTGACAGTTATCTTTCCCCGATATCTTACTAAGCCACCTCCCGAATGGCAGATTAGGACACTCTGTGCATCGCAAAGCGACCCATAAATAAGTTAATCCTCTTCATTTCAAACTGAATCGATCCACATAGCAAAAGTCAACAAACACGATATCCAAATACTCATTTGTCGTCATCTCACCCCAATTCCACAACTCCCCAAACCTGATATGCCACCAGTCGCTACGGCTTACCTACCTTAGTAGGCAAAACATCCACGAATCGGCAAAATCCTCAAACAACAGAACATCAAATCCATTTATTTACCCACAACAAATCTTTCAGATTGTCTACCCTCCACAAAAGACCAAACCTCCTTACAATCCGTGTATCAAACTCCAAGTTCCTATGGGTATGCATACTTCGGTTAAACAAAACGATCTGTTAGGACTCATGAACGTTGCATTAAACTAATCCAATCAACTAGCTGATACCTACTCTCTCTCATCGATTAATGAAAAGCAGCAGCAACACCAGCAGCAACAGACCTGAGGAAGTTCTTCTGCAATGGACAACGAAACTCGGGAGTAGAAGCAGTCGTGACACAGTTCCAACCAGAAGCCAATTCAATTAAAAACAAATATTGTCCAACGGTTTAAAAATGTAACTTACTTCTTCATGTGCAAGTTTTATTACCCTTAGCAACTTTTAATTCAGGGAAAAAAACCTTCGCGTTTCTTCTCCAAAAATTCTTTTAATTTAGTCTTCGACGACAGACCGAGAGAACCTGCTCTATTTGTGATTTGTCCTTCTTTGAAAAAGTCATGAAACTTATGTGCGTGTACTTAGAAATCTTCACTTCTTCGGCAAATGATCTTCTCGATATGAGTAGAGCGTAAATCCCTTTTTCACTTCATTATTCGCTCAAGAAATGAATCGAGATTGTCACGAAAAAAATAAGATTACTAACTTCATCTTCCTTTTTCCAAAATCCTTTTAACTTAGCAATTGACAAAAGGTAAGAAGAATCTGTTTTACTTGAGAAATGATATAATCTTCTTCAGGCCACCTACACAGTCTTCAAACTCATGTTTCTCCAAATCTAGGTACGTGTACATCGCGAACTTCTCGAAGCGAAAAGTTTTCTTTTCCACTGAAGAAAGTAATCGAGGCTTTTCAGGATTAGCAACTTCATTGTCCTTCTGCCAAAATATGTTTAATTTAGCAATTGACAAAAGACAAAAAGGGTCTGGTTTACTAAAGAATTGATGTATTCTTCCTCAAAAGTCATCAAACTCATGCTTGTCCAAATCTAGGAAAGAAACTTTTCAGTTCTTTGTCAAAAAAATCTTCTCGTTGTAGAAGTTTAAAAATTTTAATCGAGGTTTTGCAGGATTAGCAACTTTATCGTCCTTCCGCCAAAATCCTTTTGTTTCATTCTAAAAATTTATAACATAATAATTTTGCTTTTGAGAAAATTTAATAGATTTGTTATTAATTTGAGTGTCATAAAAGTCTCGTTGTTCAGCACTAACCAACCCCACTGCCATATTTTTCCTCGAGGAAATGGCCTTAACGGTCAATAAAGCGAAGTCCCCGGTGGTTTCTTAACGTACAGTAATAAGCCTCGGTCCACTACTACTTACACAAGTTATTACACCTCGACTTGATAAAAATTCAGGGTGTAAAGTTGAAATTGGCCATATATGAAATATCTATAACTACGGTAGTGGGGTGCATACTGAAATAGAAGGGGGAAAACATCGAGGAGCAAGCGCGGACTTCAGTTCGAACGTAATCGCAAGTAGAGGAGGGCTATGCACGTTTTGAATTACAGGACACGCGTGTAAATGTAATATGTGCTTCTGGGGGACGTAAGTTACTGGTTGAGCCTTACGTTGCGATTACTGTCGCCTCTGATTAGACTTTACGTACGCGCGCAACTTCGACGAGTTTTCAAAATAGGTGCTACTATTATTATTGAGATCGATTGTTTAATTATGTGGAAGTTCTAAATTGTTTCGTGGGTACGCAGGTTCAGTGTTGTGTGAATTATTGTTGCGTTTTGGATTATTCTGGTACATTAAGGTACGTTTTACATTATTCAAATCTGAAACCTGAATATTAAATTTTTATTTTCATAATGCTTTTAATTTCCTCTTCACAAAAGAAATACACAAATGTAGTCAATCAATTAAGGTTGATAATTGAATTCTTTAAGTGTCCAAAAAAAAAACATAATAATGCTTGATTTGATTGAAATAATGAACAGCTTCCGAGGGGTGTATATGAAATGAATTGATGAAGTACTTGACGAATGATTTTTTCGAGTTAATAGGCATTCGAAGTTGCAAAAGCCAAATTTGCATATTGATGAGATCGGTGGCGTTTATAGAGTTTGTAATTCGATGTTTTGGCATTTTATTCTCAGATCAGGCGCTAATCAGTTTCACCGAAATTAAAGTGCGTGATGAAAATTTATAATTCTTGAATCTTAAGGGGTTCAGATGAAAGAAAAGATCACAAACTCAAATTTCATGCAATAATTAAACTCAAAGTTAAAATTTAAGGCGTGCACAATTTTTTTAATACTTTATACTATGTACAGTCGTGGACAGTTAAAAGAGGAAGTTCGAAAATTTGCTTGGGACTAATGCATAATAGAGATAAGGTCGAATTTGCACAATTTTATTACCTGACCATAACTATACCTACAGATAAAAGAACAAGCCAATAAAAGCTTTAAAAATATAAAAATTTGTATTCTTCATTATTTTCTTTATATTTTCTGCTTTTCTTACACTATTTTATATGTATTTTAATATTAAAAAATATCGAATGTGTTGATCCTTTTATCTGTTTCAGTCGTCCTTATCTTTTCTTCTTCTTTCTCACGTTTTCTCGTCTCGTTTTGTTTACGATGATAGTATCGAAAAGAATTGCCTTTCATGTAAACAATTTGTCGTTTCCATTATCTACTTATATCTTTCTTTATCTTCTCTCTCACTGTTCTTATTCATATAATTTAAAAAGAAGTTCAAATTGTCGTTCATTGCTTCTTTTCTTATCCTCTAATTGACTTTATTTCCAGCCAAGTCCTTAGCATCTTTCCTCCTTTTCAATATCTTGAACCTCACGTTGTATCTTGGTCTTTTCTTCACACCGTTTCATTCACCAGTCGTTTGCTTTGCTCTCTCATTTTTGGTCTTCCCTTTGTATTTGTTTCATAATGCTCTTCATTGGCTCGCTTTATTTTATTACTAGATGCTTCAAGATTTCCACAAAAATGGTATAACAAGTTTAAAATTCAACAAGCCGTGGTTCATTTCCTCTTTTCTTCTTCATTACATCAATTACGTGCTCCAGCCAAACTTTCAATTTTCTCTTTGCTTTTTATTCTTCAACGCTTGGACATTCAAGGGAGTTTTGGACTAGTGCGGAAGTTTCCTTTATTTTATTTCAATCTTCAACTCGTTGATAAGTCTAGTAGCATTTCCTACTCACGGATACCTCTTTTCTTCTCTCTTGATGTTCTTCTTCATATAATTTAAAAAGAAGTTCAAATTGTCGTTCATTTCTTCTTTTCTTATCTTCGATTGACTTTATTTCCAATCAAGCCCTTATCTTCTTTCTTCCCCTTCAATATCTTGATCCTCACGTTGTGGCTTGGTCTTTTCTTCATACTGTTTCATTCACCAGTCGTTTGCTTTGCTCTCTCATCTTTGGTCTTCCTTTTGTACTTGTTTCATAATGCTTTTCATTGGCTCGCTGTTTTATTTTATTGCTAGTTGCTTCATGATCTCCACAAGACTGGTATAGCAAGATTAAAATTCAGCAAGCCATGATTCATTTCCTCTTTTCTTCTTCATTACATCAATTACGTGCTCCAGCCAAACCTTCAATTTTCTCTCTGCTTTTTATTCTTCAACGCTTGGACATTCAAGAGAGTTTTGGACTAGTGCGGAAGTTTCCTTTATTTTATTTCAATCTTCAACTCCTTGCTGATAAGTCTAATAGCGTTCAATACTCACGGGTCCCTCTTTTATGATGACCTTCACTCTTCGTTTTTCTACATTCTTTCCTAATGGCCCATCTGAAGTAGTCTTCTTCTTTCTTTAAAGGCGTTAGGATTTTGGTGCGAATTAAAGAGGAATTGTAACTCAGTTAATCGCCTTCTCAGACAAGTGTGTTGATCCTTTTATCTTTTTCATCGTCCTTATCTTTTCTCCTTCTTTCTTTCGTTTTCTCATCTCGTTGACGGTATCGAAAAGAATGTGCCTTTCATGTGGACATCTTTCTTTATCTTCTTCTCTCTCATTGTTCTTCATATAATTTCAAAAGAAGTTCAAGTTATCGTTCATTACTTCTTTTCTTATCCTCTATCGACTTTACTTCGAACTAAATCCTTATCTTCTTTCTCCCTCTTCAATATCTTTATCCTCACATTGTGTCTTGGTCTTTTCTTCATACTTTTCGTTCACCAGTCGTTCGCTTTGCTCTCTCATCTTTGGTCTTCCCTTTGTATTTGTTTCATAATGCTCTTCATTGGCTCGTTGCTTTATTTTATTGCTAGTTACTTCAAGATCTCCAGAAGACTGGTATAACAAGTTTAAAATGCAACAAGCCATGGTACATTTCCTCTTTTCTTCCTCATTACATCATTACGTGCTTCAGCCACATCTTTAATTTCCTCTTTGCTTTTTATTCTTCAACGCTTGGACATTCAAGGGACTAGTACGGAAGTTTTCTTCATTTTATGTCACGTTTCTTACGCCGGTACCCCTTTTATGATGACCTTCACTCTTCGTTTTTCTACATTCTTTCCTAATAGCCCATCTTTTTCCTTTAAAGGCGTTAGGATTTTGGTGTGAATAAAAAAGGAATTGTAACTCAGATAATCGCTTCCTCAGCCATCTTTGTGAATTACTAGATTGTATGTCTAATTAAATAAAAGAAATTGCCAAAAAAATTCAACCAAGCAGATCACTATGAGTTCCAGACAATCAGTTTCGGGAGAGGATGTCTCTCCAACTTCCTCTGTGTTTTCCTATGTTGCGGTTTTCTTTTGTAAAGGAAATTCTGTGGTACTTCACGTTGGAACTACAGGAGACAGTAAGTAAGAGATACAAAAGTGTTCGGTACCTTACTCACACCTAAGATGGTATCAAGAATTCCGAAAATAAAATCTCCAAAACAGTAATAAGACCCACAGTAGTAGTGGATAAGTTTCATAAAGGAAAAATAACAGGATGGAAAAGAAAACAATTACGAAGAAACAAACAGAGAGGTGACAAAAGATTAACATTGGCGAATGTGGGGAAAATCAAGGCGAGCGTATAAAGTAAGATAAAATAGAAGGCAGAAGAAGATTTAGGACGACAAAAACTGGATTGTAAATGGATTGTAAAGGAGAGCACAATATAAAGATGAATAGAATAATCCTTGGGCCTGACTCGTTGAGGTGACTTCATTAAAATTTATTTAAAAAAGGAGGAGGGAAGATAGAAATGGCTGTATTATGAAATGACAAATGTAAAGTACATGTGTTTGCTGATCTAGCCTTCGTCGACACCGACATTTAAAGGCAAATGCGCGGAAGATATGCGTATACGTTTACAACTCAAAACGAAACATGTGGTATGCATAATCGAAATTGCTACGTTCTCAGCTCTGCGGAATTAAATTTCAATCTTCTCTAATACACTAATTAACGCGATGAGAGTATTTATTATTCGCTATAAAACCTCAATCTCAACACATTGAATCAATTGCGCTTCATTGTTAATCACAGTCTAGACTCGCGATAACGAACTTTCCATTTACATGAAATTTATATTAGTTAGATTATTATTCCTCATATTCTCGACCGCATCATTAGCGGAACCGTCCATGCGAGTAATTGTTGAATTTAATTATTATTCGGTTGTGCTGTCGACGGCAGATTCGTTCGGCTCAGTTCCAGGCGCGCTCCGGAAACTCAAAGGCGGTGGTAAACAATAAGTTTCGTTCGGGGGCTGTTTGTTATTCTTGAAGTTTTTTCTGCGCACGAGCTCCTCGCATCCAGATAAATTAGAAAGTTCGAACGTTAAGAGAATCATTTCAGGCGTATTTGCTGAAAGATTTATCTGTGAAAAACAGAGGTTCCTTTGAGAGATACTTACTTGAAAGAGAACGAGAGGAAACGATTATTTCATAATAAATTTACTTTTACTCAACATAATCTCATTTTAAGTTTATTAAATTGTTAATAATAATAATTAATTAAAAATATTGTTACTGTGAGAAACGTATTGGGTTAAAAAAAATATTTTTATATCAATTACAGAAGCAATTCGAAATAAATTGAAATGACTCTTTTATGTCGTCTGCTCCCGATTATGACCGTTTTTTACGTCCTTTTTATTATTAATCGCTTCAGAATTTGTCTGGAAGTTATTTTTTCCCAAATCGATTCGTTATTTTTTACGGCCTGAAATTTAACGGGGGTCATCGCGCCACCACACATTTACGAGCCCGAATAATTAATTTCGATGTTAAACTAATTAATTCGGACGTTAATATTGCCGATGGCCCTGTGCATTAAGAAGGACGCGAGTTATTGATTTTATGGCACGGTTCATCTAGAGATAAGGCGAGTGCTTTTACGTCGCGGTGTTAATTCCGCTTTAACGTCCGGATAAGAATGAGGATTTTGACGTAAAACTATTTTATCTCGGCGTCTTATTGCGACGATCGAAGCGAATCATTAAAGCGTGTTTCATTAAACTAAATTAATCGAAGAAAGGGGAGTGAAAGAGGGCCATCACGCACACACGCGTTTATTGCGAGACCCTTTCGTTTTTACTGCTGCTAAACATAGCATTAGCTAAAGAAGGGAATCAAATTTGAAGTGTTGTAAAATGAGATTGAAGCAAGTTACTGTGTTCAGTTTTAAAATGTATTAAAAATTTATTTTTTTGCCCTTAAAACTAACGGTAGCACTTTTTGCAAGACTAAAATAAATTTCTTTTATTCTGTAAATCAAAATATAAAGTGCTGTTTCTTAACTTAACTTTAATTGTCATGATATTTTTTTTATAAATCAAGAGAAATTTGTTTAAGAATGTTTCCTCTTTATCTGTTATCATAATAATTGATTGATATTTCTTTGAGGAAAGAAAATTTTTGTTTGCTACTTATACGAGGAATTCAAGAAAAAGAAAATTTCTGTTTGCTGTTAATACGAGGGATTCAAGAAAAGAAAATTCTGTTTGTTATTGATACGAGGGGGGTTCAAGAATATTGTTGTACTTAATATTGTATTGATTGCCTTATGTTAGAGTAAGTAATTGCCAAATGTGATAAGTCTAGGTTTATTAGTTTAAAAATTGTTATAAAAACTTGCATAATATAATATCTTTCAGGTCGTAAGAACGGCAGAGGTTATTCATATATACAGTGCTGATCAATATTTCAAATACGCCATAAAAATAAATGAGATACATTCTTTAAAAAAAATCTTAAATAGTCCTTATAATTTGTTGAAAAGTTTTGAAGAAGAAATTAGTTTAGATGATTACATGTGATTTAACGAGAAAAATCAAACAACGCAATGGAAAAACTAAATCAAAGAAAGCAATTCATAATTCATAATCGAAATTGTAGAGAAGATAAAAACAAGAGAGGCAGAAAATCAATGAGAAGGAAGTTACGTTTCTTCTTTACCTTTCCTATTGTGTAAAAAAAGTTTTCTTCTTTTCTTTTGCTCTAATTTACATGTCCACGTATGATTTAACGAGGGAAAACAAACTACGTAATGAAGAAATATCGAAATTAAAGAAAATAAATTATTATTTATTTTAATTATAATTCATCATCAAAACTGTAGAGAACAAGAAAAGAAAGTTATAAAGTCAGCAAGTTACGTTTCTTCGCTATTTTTTTCTCGCGTGATACATCACCACAGTAATTTAACGATGGAAAACAAACTACTCGATTAAGAAATATTAAAATGAAACAAAACCATTGGTACTTCAGTATCAAAATTGTAGAAACAAAGAAAACAAGAAAGTTGGGAAGCCAATGAATTTCTTCCTTACTCTTTCTTCTGTAATATAAAAGAAATTTTCTCCTTTTCTTGAACTGCTTTCTAGACAAACCCTTAAATTTCTCTCTGCAGCTTCTTCTTCAATTACGCGACAACGCAGGTTAGTTGAATTCCAAAAAGCCAAGAAGAGGGCATTGTGCTTCTGGAAGTTCATTTCTTAACGTACACCACTAAAACAATGATGAAGGAGTTACATCGCTTCTTTACCTTTCTTATTGTGTAAAAGAAGTTTTCTTATTTTCTTTTGTTCTAATTTAGATGTCAACGTATGATTTAACGACAAATAACAATTCACCGTCAAAACTGTAGAGAACAAGAAGAGAAAGTTAGGAAATCATTGAAAAGCAAGTTACGTTTCTTCAGTATTTTTCCCTCGTATGATACAGAAGGTTTCTTCTTTTTATATGAGGAAAAAATGGAGGAAAAACAAAGTACTCAATTAAGAAATATTAAAATAAAAAACACCAATGATAATCCAAAATTGTAGAAGTAAAGAAAACAACAAAGTTGGGAAGCCAATGAGTTTCTTCCTTCTGTAATGTAAAAGAAATTTTCTCCTTTTCTTGAACTGTCTTCTGATCAAACGCTTAAGTTTCTCTCTGCAGTTTTTTCTTCTTTTTCTTCTTGAATTATGCGACAGCGCAAGTTATTTCTTCTTCTCTCTCATTGTTCTTCTTCATATCATTTCAAAAGAAGTTCAAATTGTCGTTCATTACTTCTTTTCTTATCCTCTATTGACCTTACTTCCAACCAGGTCCTTATCTTCTTTCTCCCTCTTCAATACCTTGAACCTCATGTTGTGTCTTGGTCTTTTCTTTATACTGTTTCATTCACCGGTCGTTCGCTTTGCACTCCCATCTTTGGTTTTCCTTTGTATTTATTTCATAATGCTCTTCATTGTTTCGCTGTCTCATTTTATTGCTAGTTGGTTGACTTCAAGATCTCCACAAGACTGGTATAATAAGTTTAAAATTCAACAAGCCGTGGTCCATTTCCTCTGTAGAGAACAAGAAAAGAAAGTTAGAAAGTCATTGAAAAGCAAGTTACGTTTCTTCACTACATTTCCCTCGTGTGATGCAGAAGAAGGTTTCTTCTTTTTATATGACCACATGTAATTTAAGGAGGAAAAACAAACTACTCAACTAAAAAATATTAAAATAAAACAACACCAATGATAATCCAAAATTGTAGAAGCCAAGAAAACAAGAAAGTTGGAAAGTCAATGAGTTTCTTCCTTCTCTTCCTTCTGTAATATAAAAGAAATTTTCTCCAGGTTCTTCCAGGTTAGTTGAATTCCAAAAAGCTAAGAAGAGAGCATTGTGCTTCTGGAAGTTCATTTCTTAACGTGCGCCACAAAGCAACCCTGAGTGAGTTACATTTCTTCTTTACCTTTCCTATTGTGTAAAGAAGTTTTCTTATTTTCTTTTGTTCTAATTTAGATGTCCACGTATGATTTTAAAAACTAAGAAGAGAGCATTGTGTTTCTGGAAGTTCATTTCTTAAATTACTCCACAAAGGCAACGATGAAGGAGTTACAAATTTCTCTAAAGACTTTAAGTATTCTTTAAAATTTGATTAAGATTCACATCTTCCAATTTCCTGAAGAACCAGTTATATGACTCCAGCTCAACTTTAAATCAAAGCTTAAACCCTTAACAAGAATTGCTAAAACAAAGCTTCAGCTTAAATTTAAAGTTGCATTGTACAAGTGGGTCTAAGTGTACCTTTCTCTCTTCTTTTTTCTCGATTATGCGACAACAGATCGGGGTGGATTCCACGAAACTAAGAGAACATAGTGATTCTGGAGGATCATTTCTTAAAGAAAGAAAGCCATAAAGACCATGATAAAGAAGTTACGTTACAAACTCGAAATTTTCATTGGAATTTGTTGAGGATTGTTTCATTTTTCGACTAATCTATGAAGTAGCAAAAGTAGAAGGAGCTGGGACGCCCTCCAAGGAAGTTCTGTTAGGAAACGCGAAACTCCGATAAAAAAAGAAATCAAAGATGCCACCGAGGTTGTAGAAATCCCGCTAAACTGAAATTGAAATGAGAAGGAAGTTACGTTTCTTCTTTACCTTACCTATTGTGTAAAAGAAGTTTTCTTCTTTTCTTTTGTTCCAATTTACATTTCCACGTACGATTTAACGAGGGAAAGCAAACTATGCAATGAAGAAATATCGAAATAGAAGGAAACAAATAATAATTCACCGTCAAAACTAAATAAAAAAGAAAAGAAAGTTAGAAAGTCAAGTTTTCTTTTTTTTATAAGACCACATGGTAAATTAACGAGAGAAAACAAACTAGCAATTAAGAATTACTAAAATAAAACAACACCAACGATAATCCAGCATCAGAATTTGCAGAAACAAAGAAAACAAGAAAGCTGGGAAGTCAATGAGTTTCTTCCGTACTCTTCCTTCTGTATTATGAAAAAAATTCTCCTTTTCTTGAACTGCTTTCTGATCGAACGCTTAAGTTTCTCTCTGCAGCTGTTTCTTCTACTTCTTTAACTATGCGACTGCGCAGGTTAGTTGAATTCCAAAAAGCTAAGAATTGTGCTTCTGGAAGTTCATTTCTTAAAGTACGCCGTAAAGGCAACGATGAAGGAGTTACATATTTCTTTAAAGTCTTTAAAATACTTAAAGAATACCTTTAGAATTCGATTAAGATTCACATCTTCCAATTTCCTTAAGAATCTTCCTTAACTTTAAACCAAAGCTTAAACCCTTAACAAGAATTGTTAAAACAAAGCTTCAGCTTAAATTTAAAGTTGCATTGTACAAGTGGGTCTAAGTGTACCTCCCTCTCTTCCTTTTTTTCAATTATGCGATAACAAATGAGGGTGAATTTCACAAAATTAAGAGGACATTCTGGAGGATTATTTCTTAAAGAAAGCCATAAAGACCATAATAATGTTCATTGGAAATTGTTGAGGATCGTTTCATTTTTGGACCAATCTATGAAGTAACAAAAGTAGAAGGAACAGGAACGATAACCCTGCAAGGAAGTTCTGTTAGGAAAAGTGAAATCAAAAATGCCACCGAGGTTGTAGAAATCCCGCTAAGCGTCTGTTCATTTGAAATTGGAATAGCGGAAATTGACGGTCTGTGAATAACGCAGCTTAGATTGGAGGGAGATCTACCAATATGTTTGCTACCCCGTTGACATCTCTGAAAGAACCAACCGAAAGTCTTAATGAAGATGGAAGTTTTATTCCGTTTTGAAGAAGAGTATAACTACGTGAGATAATCCCTTGATTAAATGGGGAATTGAACAAACATGTTCAACAAGTAAAAGCTCTAAGATCAAGAGAGAGATCCAAGTAGATCACTGAGAGAATGGTTAGAAGGTTGGGGTGCCATATCAACAAAAACGAAAAAAAAAACTTGGTGAAGGCCTGTAAACAAAGAAGGAGAAATATAAGCACAAAATAAAACGAGGGAAGGGAATCTTATTTCTTCTTTTTCTTAAACCATTTTTCACAGGGTTCTACAAAATTCCTAGTAATGTGTGCATATGAATAATAATGAGTGGTAGTTTCACAACTTTGACATGGTGTGTGGTTTTCAAAAATCACTAGGTAGGTACATAATTAGAAAGTAAACTATTGGCCATTAATTATCAAGTAAACGAAATTAATGAAACCGCGCACTGTATTAAATTTAAATCGCACTGGAATGCCGCAGCACACGTCGAGATAAAATATACGCCTCCGCGAAGGATAAATAAAACAAGGGGAATTGTCCGCCAGATGAATTTATTATCTGCAGCGAAAGATACCGCCGCTACTGACTGCGGTAAGTAGCCGGTTGACAGAAATATGTATCAGATACGAGCGTAATTTCGTTCCTCGTGTTCAACGCGAGAGCAGGTAGTATTTGACAGGCTCATAATTAGAAATAACCACTTCCTGACGTGCTGTTAGCTGTTACATTGGCGAACAGTTTATCTCGACTTCTTTTTTGGGCGCGCGTAGAAAGCTAATTAGCGCCATTTTATTTCGTTTTCTGCAGGCCGCGACTAAATTACTTCCATATGAAAGTTTATGAACTTTTTGCTTGCTCTACGGCCTGGGCAAATCTAAAAAAAAAATCGTCAGTCTGTCTACTCTCCGTCGGTTTATTAACGCGATACCATCTTAATTAATTTCGATACATGAATTTTAATTAACGGTTTTCCGCGAACATAATCCCCTTTTTTATAACAGAAAAAATAATTGGCAGCCTAACAGTTCTTAAAAGAATATTTTCTAAAACTGATATAGCGAATAAAGAGCGGTGAAATATTCAACTGTCAATATCAGTGATTGAATGTGCACGGCGACTACAAACAAGTACACGAAAGCCAACAGCTTTTAGATAAAAGCAAAACGGTGCAGTGTAATTGAATTTAAAATGTTCAACTAAAAAAGGGGGGGAATATTTCAACAAAGTAATTTCAATTAGAGTCGTATGTACTTTTCTAAAACTACGAAAGCAAATTTGTACGCGGAAGCAAAATCAGAGGCAACAATAAACGTGGAATCAATTAAAACGAAACCGTGAGCAAAAACCGCGCAAAACAAGAAACTAGCTGTTCCAGTGGAGCTTACATTACCAAGCTGGAGCTTTAGAAAATTACAGCCGCATCCGTAACGAGATCCACAATAACGCGCTTTAAATGTACCGAATGCAAATGCTGCAACGGCTACGTTTTATGCTAATAAAATGCTAATACCGAGCGTTACGATTTCATCACCGCTCAACAACACGAGTAGTACACAGGTACGTAACAAGCAGAGCTTTGATGTGGTGATTTCCTATCATATCCGCGATCCCATTTTTGATTTTGCTTCTTCAAGTGAATCTCTAGGTTCGCGTTTTTATTGCGCGCTGGAACGTCTCTTGCACAGAAATGCAAATAATAATTCCGGTCATTTAAGTCTGGAAGGAAACTATTTAGCGGGAGAAGACGACAGAAGTTTCCACGGTCTTATAATAATAATGAGCGTCGGCTATTTGCATATAATAGTTTGCCGTTACCATAATATCCGTTTAAGTATCTTTACGACTTATTGCACTTGTAATAAAATAAAGAATCTCAATGGCGTCCGCATAAAAACGGTCCATAAATAATTGGGATGTACTATACAAAATGCCTATCAAATAATTTGTCAATTATCACTGTTTTGGTAATACATAGTGATGTTTTTTTTATTTAAGTTCTTTTTCTTTTCCCCTTTAATATGAATTTCATCAAATATTCCATTATCAAACTATTTTGTGTGGCCCAGTCCCAAAGTTCCTGAACGGATTTAACTTGAAATGAAAAAAAGTCGATATGATTCGAAATTAAAACTTCTCCTGTCCATTGTTATTTCTGGAGGGTTAAGTAATTATTTTTGCCCTAACCCTCTTATCGATCGTACTCTCGTTTTCTAACCGTATGTTTTGGAGCAGTTCTCTCCATCAGATAAAGTGGATTTATGGGCCAGCTGTCGCGGGGAAATTCGAAACATATTTTATTCATACAGATTCTTCCGAACTAAAAAAGCATTTACATTATTAGAAACTTTTATGGGCGCACATAAACGTGGATGTTTCTTAAAATGTACTTTTCCCTATTCAAAATGTATATTATTTATTTTTTTTATGTATTCCATTCTGTAATGAAATACATACGTGTAGGATGTTATTACGATTCAGATTGTCGTCTATTATTCAAATTGAAAATGTTTTTATTTATATTAGCTGAAATTTTAATCAGTTTTCCTCACTTTAATAGACTCTAAGAACAGTTTCTACAAAATAATATCTTTCACTGCGAATAAAACAGCTTAAGACAGTTCGCTTTCCATCTCCGAGATTTATAAAGTATTGACTGTATGAAAGTAACTAACTACAGCGCCATCTTTTAAATAGCATTGATATTTTTTTGTTGGAATTATATATCATTCAAAGATGTTTTCGTTATTATCAAAAACCCATCAATTAAAATTCAGGACTCTTAAAGAACAGGTCTTGAATACTACAATACAGTAAATGGTTCTTAGGGACACGTAGCTACTAATATTGCTACTTTCAAATTAAATTTCTATTAAAAAAATACCTCAATCCTCTCACTTAATTGAAACAACTTACTGATTTAGATGTAATCAGAATAACCCTTCAACTAATCAGGCGATAACAACCAATAAAATATGTATTAACGTGATGATACTTTTCTTTTCCTTTGTAAAACCTACTTCTTCAACATCGACGACAATGTATAATGAGATTATACAGACGCCGCGGCTAAATAATCTGGCGAAACGTGCGGAATATATTCGTTAAGCTCATTATAATTCCAAAGGAGAGAGAGTTACATTTTTAGTGCATTCTGCAGGCGCTTTTATTGCCGTTTGCAAGAGAGAGCCGAACGTTTCACGTATTTGCATAAATTTCAGCTGAGTCAGAAATGTGAGTATGTGACACCTGCTTTAACACACAAAAAAAATTAAATATCATTACTTATTTCTGTCTCCTTTGTTCATAATTATTAGTGTTACATTCAATACATTGAAAATGTATCTTAATAACTCATTTTTTTGATTCGTGCTTGTACATTAAAGTGAGTTATGGATATAGGTGCATATTAAAGTCATGAGTCCACGCCTAACTAAAAAGATGACTTTTGACCTGAAAATGCTTCCAAATCCGTGCTCTAGTTATAGGTAGAATTATGATTACAACAAAATAGAAAATGTGTTTTTCTAGAAACAACAGTCAGAATGTGATCTTGTAAGGAACAAAAAAGAGAAAAGGCGAAATAAAAAAGAGATTACAATTAAGATGAGCAAAACTAACGAGCAATAAAAAAAGTAATGGAGCCCCTAAATTCCGTTTTATGTGGCATGACTTTATAAAAGAGAAGTTGCATGCAACTTCTTGGCTTAGAAGTGTTTAATTTGAAAAGAAAATTATTCACAAAGGCTTCTAGAAATTAAATTCTGGTAAAAAGTTGTCGCGTGCCAAAAATGGAATACGTCAGAAACGAATAGAGAAGATATTGACATGAATAAGGACTAAAACAGGAAGCAGTGTCTATCTATTAGGTAGAGAGAAATGAGGCAAACCAGGAACAAGTTGGAAGTGGGATTGCTAAGGCAATACAAACAAGAACCTTCAAAATGATCAATGGCAGAAAAAGGCAACACGTATGCGTTTGACGTGCAAAACGATTGAATCAAGAAAGATCAAGAAGCATCGTAGAATGAATTCGACACGAGTAAGGTAAACAAAGGAGAAGTTGGATGAAGAATGCAGAATCAATAACACAAAACCATTATCGACATCTTCATGAAAAAGTTTATTCGAAAAGGAATAAAGAATCTACGTTAGTCTTCTTTAGGTACATTTTTCAATTTCTTTTCTGCATTGGTCACTGGCCTTTTGAGCAGTGGGAATTATTTCCTTTGATTTCTAACGTTTTCTAAATAGTTTACATTTAAAAACTAACGCGATTAGAATTGACCTCATTCCTTTTGGTCTGCACGGAATCCACTGATGAGCATTTTAGCCAACATGTTCGACTTAAGCCCAGACACGTTTTTCAAATCATCACCATCCCAAATGATTTTTTCTCTAAATACTCTAAGAGGAGAACATAATACGTAAAGTAGGTATTCCAAACATGATTTCACCCACTGAGATCAAGAAGTATTGAGGAATCAACCAGAGCATGTTCGCACTGTTCGGGGGCAGGATTGTGAACAAATTCACATACTAATAAACAAATAAATTTTGAACGCTTTCGTATTCCGGGAGGAGCAAAAATTGATCTTTGGATTTTCATACACTAAGCCAAAGTCAAAAAAAAGAGAAAACCAAATTCTTTTACCGCGCATAAAGGGGCAGCCTCAAACCCTTGCCTTTCGACTTGCCCCCTTTTTTAATTAGGTCTCACTTTTATGAACATTTACCGAAATTAAGCATACCTTGTCGTGCTCTCATTACAGGGCAATAAACTCCACCCAGAGCCAAATGTACTTTCTCCTGTAAGATAGCCCATTTTTCCCTGCTGCTTACAATGTAATCAAAACTAAGAAGAATTATTAATTTAGTAATTGGTTCACTTGCGTTAAACTGTTCGTGAAACTTACGCCCCATTTGGTAACTCGACGTATCTCCAAGCACCCATCAATCCAGTTGTGACACTCTTCAATTTCACCGTAATATTATGGTAAACCTCGGACGATTTGATGAAGAACACCCTAGAAAATGAAGGCACTTGAAGATCCGCCCCACATTTAAATACCTCATCCTCCCTGTAATCCAACGAATCTGCGAGGTAACTCTCCAACTCATCTTCTTTGTTCACCCCCAGCAAAAGCGTGTCTAAGTCTAAGTCTAAAGTAAAAGTCGTAGTGATTAGTCCCATCTTCGGTGGCGTTTTATACTTGGTACTCTTTAGCGAGCACGCTCATGTGGTACTGGTTCCTCTTGAGCCGGATGCTTCCGCAAATTTGGCCCGTTTCGAGCGTGAGCTCATAGCTGGTTTGATTACGTGCGTAGATGTTGTCGAACGTGTAAAAATCGGAGGCACTGAGCACGACCGCAGGTGAAAAATGCGATTCGACTTCCACACTACATGAGAACGTGTTTATAAAGTTTATAGATGCCTGGTGGCATCCTGGGGACGCCGGATAGTCTTGTTGGAGGATGATTTCCAAAAAAACAGTGCTTATGAACGAGAGCCCCGCGAGAAGACCATCGACGGCCATGCGGTGCAGCAGGTTTTCCAAGCAGTTAATTCTTGTGAGGTATGGATAAACGACTCCATCGAATAGGGGGTGAAAGCGAGTACCATAGATAGATAGATAACTTGCATCTTGTCAGGGAGGATTTGCGTACCTAAGAAGTAATCTAAGTCCATCTGGATCCTTGTTGGTCAAATAAAGACCAAAACAGTGGAAGGGGTGTGTACAGTAAAAGAACTGCAAAGACGATTTTCATGTCGTGTATTTATGTTGAATTTTTCTTTGGCGTGATCCAACCAGTGGCAGGGTTATCTGTTGGATTTCGCCTTTTTCATCGGAGCAAACTGTAATAAAAAAGGGCGATGTTTACTTAATCGACAGGGGAAAGAGGTACGTACAGCTGTGCAATTTAAAAACTGTACCACCACGTTGCTTTTGGGAACCTTCATGCTGCACCAAGGCTTGCCCATGGACGAAGATCCAAAACAAGTTCATGTCGCTTTTAATTGCTAACGCAGAAGTTGCCTTTTGTTTTATTATCAATTTAGTTCTAATAGGAGCACACGTTTCCAAAAAGGAAATAACATCAAAAAAATTAATAATACACATTTTATTTTTTTATGGCTTTCGGTTGTATTGTTTCGAAATTCTTCTTTCGTTCTTTCTTACAAAAGGGCTGTTTCTGCCGCTGCTTAATGGGAACTTTATCTTCGTTTCAAGCGAAGAAAACGTACTAGTAACTAGGATCAGAAAGTTAGGAAAAGATGTAGACTACGCAAACTGAATAATTCCGTCCTTCGAATCAGATTTTTAAGACATTTATAAAAAGAGATATGCTGAGTAAAATTGAAGACATATATGAAGCTTGCCACAAAGTACACTTCCCCTTTTGGGTAAAGGTAATAAATGGGTTAACAGTGATCCTTTTAAATTACATATGAATGATGTGGTCCTTTTGGGATATCCCTGAATTTATAGGATCCCCCTAAGCTTATGGTCCCGATTATTGGTTTCTACATAACACATTTGTTATCATTAATTTACGTAATCTCCCTTAAAATCTTGTGGGCTAACATTCGGCCGCGGTTTCCCGCACCCAGAGGCCCAGCAATCTAAATATTTGATCCCATCGCGTATTTGCTCCGTCTGTAACAATGGCGGGCCGCGTTAAGAGTCCCCGTTTCCATAAATCCACTAAAATATGATACACGGAGTAGTGTGCTCGCAGCGCGCGCGTTGATGAATTTTACATCGCAATTTTGCAAACATGGAATTTTAAATGCGCGCGTTCTCTCCAGCGGCGGCGGGCGTGCCTACACGTTCGTGAATTATGGAATGCTTTGTTTTATGCGAAGATTTAATTATGAAAATGCCGGGCGTAAATTCGCGTTTATGTGTCTGTTGCTCCTCTGCAACGAAATTCCGCGTTGTAAAAAACCAGGTGTACACGGTGGGTCCGATGATGGCCCAAAAAAAAAACGCAGCTGTCGGAATTATTTAGGAGAAAGCGGAACGTTTTTGAATATTTCGATTTTGGATGATTTGGTGCGTGAAGAGAGATTCATTTCATTAATTTCAAACACATCCGCTCATGCAAAAAAATGTTTTGTTCAAATGGAAATATTTATGATGTAAATGAAGACGTATCTTTGGCTACTTTGAAACGCATCCTTAAAGGTACTGAAGGTCCGTAAGTAGTCTGTTAAGTTCGTAAGTCATCGTCATATCAAGGACATGTACGTGTCTGTCTTCATTGGGAAAACTATCGGGGACACCATTTTTATTGTTGATCGCAAAAGATGGTCTTTTGGAAACCCCACATTTATAATATGGCCATTTATGAAACGGCATGAGCTTCCGATTGCCGCCATACGTCCACCAACAACAGATGGATCTACTTTTAGATTCACAATGTATCCAATATCGTCGGGTATAAATCGCTCCCGGCTTTTTTGCGAATTTTTCGCCGATTCGTTCCGCACACAAAAAAGTATTTGCCAGCAACTAGTCTGAACAGATGGCGTTGACACCATTAATTGCCATTTGATACGTAATTTAAAACTCATACGTTTCGCCTGACAATTATTATCTGTGGATTTATCGCTCATATTGTGTTTCAAATGGATGCTTTAAGATTGTATTCATGTTTGTACAACACAACAGCTTAGATGTACATTTTTTCTTTATTTCGATCACAAAGAAGCAAGGAGGAATATTTGTTTTCTTAATAATTACTTCTTTCTTTACTGAAACGATTAAATAAATCACTTCAGCGCAAAGAAAAATTAAAACTTTTTTAATGAAAGTCTCCTGCTGACTGATAATTAGTAGGTAGACGAAACATTAAAGAAAGACTAACAAGTTAATTAGTCCAGCTCTGAATACAAAGAAGCAAAAGAAGCGGCGAAACTTTTTTTTTTCCTTAAGACGACAAACGACGCGATTTCTTGCCGACGACAAATCGACGCACTTACTCCCCGTCTAATCGGGCGAGCTGCTGCCGAACTTTTATTCGAAACACAAGGGGCGGCAAAAAGCGGGAGAACTGCTTTTAAATTACTTCGATAACTCGGAAATAGAACGAAGCCCGCGGCGGTTCTGCCGCTTCAGGATTTTTCGGGGAATGGAAAAAGCGCTCCTTTTTTATGTTTTCCGGCTGTCGATCAAATTTGAGCGCGTGCACGTAACGCCAACGTTTGCTGTTTTAACGGCGGCGGCGGTGAAAACAAATTCGACGCCGATATCGTATTTTAGACGCGTGTTTATAATAATTCCAAACAGATTCGGCCGCCGGCGAATTTATACTTTCAGGAGAATATGTAAATCAAAATCGTATTTACGCTGTGCGTGTATAAACAAAATAGGTGAAAGCGTTGAAACGCTGGATTATGAAACGAGAAAAATGCTTACATTATATACAGTTCGTATACAAAAATTTTGTACTTTACGCGTTTTGCTTATTAATTCCCTCCCTAACGAAGGAAATGAATGTCGCAATTACTATAGCTGTCCTTAGCAAAAATAACAAAGCCCCCAACTATGGAAGACGTGTTCGAATCTTAGTCCATAGATTCAAGTTCAATCATTTGTCCCCGTTTAATCAACTATATGATTAATTCTTTCTATATGGGGTTGCTCTTTCAGTTCTTGCTTCGAATTTATGAGCTTTACCAACAAGGAAGTGAAGTCCCAAGCTCAAGGACCTTGCATTTTTGTTCATTTTTGTTATTTTGCTTGGCTTATCCACGACCTTCGAGTATTGTTGGAGTCAGGGCTATTACTACCTGACGTGATAATTTCAGAATAAAAAAATACTTTGAATCTCTATTCGTAATTCTGTTTCGCCCGAAGACAATGAAAACGGCAGACGCAATAAATAAGCATAATCGCCATAAAGAAATTTACTTCCCCGTAATTTCGGAAAACACAGAGCAAACAAAAACGCGCAAAAAATAAACAATAGAATTAAACGACCGCCGCGGCATAAATTCACGGTTAGTTAACTTGATACGTCTTATTCGGGGGCTAAGCAAAGATCCCGAACGCCGCTGGTGCTTTATCTTTATTATTTTTATGATGGCGATTTTATGGACCGTGGTTCACCCTACGCTTCCTAATAATACCGACCGAAATGAGAAATTTCTTCATTGCCCTTATTTTAGACCGTTTTATTATATGCGGCGGTCATTTTGGCAAAGCAGAACGCAAAACAAGATTATTATTTTTAAAGGCGCATTTGATGTCGGCGGTTTTCTTACCGATATAGTTTTGGACAGCAGTGTACACTTCTGGCGAATCGAACTACCCTCTTTCTTGTAAAATAAATATTTGAAGCAAGAAATTTTAGGGCTGCCAGATATGATAAGATAGAACGCGTTTTATTTTTCAGAGAGTTTGATACAATTTACTATAAAATTTAAATTGTTCAAGAAATGGCATGAGTGAAACGATGGTAACGATTTTAATGGCCATCCACTATACATATTGCAATGTTAATTACCTTTTTGAAAAAATTAATTAAACAAATACAGTACGTGAGAAGAGTTAAAAATATATTTAACAGTGCCACTGTCCAGCAGACGTTGGATTGGAAATTATCTTAAAATAGCTGGCGGAGTGCAGAAAATTTTGCAATTTTGCTAATTTTTGAAATTTTTGGGAGCGTGGGCACCTCTCAGAAGATTGGAGATTACCTTACAGAAAATTTTGCCAACAACGGCTTTCGAAACAACTTGACGAGGTAGACGCAAGAGTGACGAGACGTTTCGACAGAACCTCATGCATCTAAAACAAAAAAACAGACTATGACCAATACAAAACGAAAAGGGACACTTGCAAATGTGAATGCAGCAGTTATAGAAAGCATAATTGTAGCTCAAATCAAATTAGCATCGCAGAGGGGAGTTCCAAGGTGGTCGACCAATTTCAGTGGGCGATCAGGCACTGAAATTTTGTAGAAGCAATGCAGCAGAGGTTTGGCTCATTCCAGGGGCCACTAATAACATTACACTATCCAGTATATGGGAACAAGCCGCCCGAAAACAAGAAAAGACTGATATATTTGGAAGACGGCCGAAGAGTAGATGGGACCAAGTGCCGAACTTCTTGATTGACTACCAAAAATTATGTGACGAACACTTATATGGAAAGGCTAAAAAAAACAAAGTGTGGAGAATAAGAGAAAAGGATATTATTATTATAGGTTAAGTTTGTTTTGTTGAGAAATATTTTTAGATAAGTTATGTTTTATACGTTAGGTAATTAGGAAATAATGTGTTTTAGATACATACCTATTGTTTAGAATTAAGTTGATCCATTTTTAGTTTAATTTCAATGAAATGTAGTCATATTTAAGGTAAAACGTTAATTGTCAAACGTGACGTTTTGGTTACCAACTCAAATCAAGTATGTTACTAGATCAGAACGCGAATGTTCCGGTAACCATGACAGTGCTATAAAAGGCGAGCGCTCTGCGATCTGGAGCATTCCTCCGTGAGAGAATTCCTGCTTCGACCATCGTGAACATTCCTGGTTCAACCTCCGTAACAAAAATTCCTGCTTCGACCATCGTGAGCTTTCCTGCATCGACCTGCGTGAATAGAACTCCTGATTCGACCTCCGCAACAAGCAGACAAGAAATTTAGGCGAGCGCTCTGCGATTTGGAGCATTCCTCCGTAAGAGAATTCCTGCTTCGACCATCGTGAGCATTCCTGGTTCAACCTCCGTAAGAAAAATTCCTGCTTCGACCATCGTGAGCATTCCTGCTTCAACCTCCGTAAGAAGAATTCCTGCTTCGACCTCCGTGAATAGAACTCCTGCTTCGACCTCCGCAACAAGCAGACAAGAAATTTTATAGGTTATTTAGTACGAGAAAGAAACATTTTTGTATCCTGAATACCTATATCCTTTTTCTTCAAACAACGACATGGACGACGCTTCAAGGTAGGGGCATACGTGACAACACAAACAAAATTTTCATTTAAACACCGGACAACGGGAGACTTTTCGGTATTAGCGAAGGGCGCCTCTCTCTTGTGAAGGAGTTGAGTCACATGCGCGATCGGCAATACAAGGCGTCCCTCTTTTTAACAAGGATACATCAGGTAAGGCAAGAGGTACACCTACCTTGTGAAGGGTATGATAACATGATCGACTTGTGATACCTTGTGTTTGCTTTGCATGGGTCTGTTCGTCGAAGGGCACCTCTCTCTTGTGAAGCAGTTGAGGCACATACGTGGTCGGCGATACAGAGCGTCCGCTTTTAACAAAATATACATCAGATAGGACAAGAGGCCCACCGAACCTTATGAAGGGCGAAGTGACATTACCGACTTGTGCTAACAAGACAGACAACAACCTTTTCGATAATTTTTTATTTCTTAAGCTTAAATAACATTACATTATTACAATATTATTGACACCCCAACGAGTGGCACTTACACAAACATTACAATATATATTTCTACTTGTAATAAGTCTTGCGAAAGGAAGATTTTAAAAAAAGAAGCATAAATGAAATGATGAGAATAATAGGTCCTCTGTTACAAAAGCCTTAGTTCCTTCTAGATTACTCCGTTTCGCACAAAGGGTTGGCAACCTTGAGCAAGTATTAATCCCCTCTTTTTAGGCGGCCCTCTTAATTACCATATCGCTACAGCAACGCTGTTTTGTCTTGACACTTCATAATTCATGATTATTCACACGGAAGCTAATTGTATAAGCCGAATATCCAGAAGTACGCGCAGATTAACCTCTTTGTTCCACCCCCATTATGCATACGCCAGGGCTCGATATTATTTTGCGCCGTAAAAACCGTGCCAGGAACACGATTACACTTGTTTCGCGCACAACATACACGACGAAATTCATTGTAACACACACACACACACATACGCGAATACCTTTGTATTATCCATCCGGGTCGTAACGACAAAAGATTTTAATATCCGACCCCTTTTGAACGACGCAAAAACTTACTACCCCCGTTTTACTGCATACAACCTATTCTAAACGGTTTATGAATTTGTGATTTACCTCCGTCGCGCCGCAGGCGAATGAAAAAAGAACGTAATTTCGAGTTTCCATGGCACATAAAATTTAATTAATGCGCACATGCGATAAACCATCAACTAATTACGCCTAAATTTAAATGTCAGCCTCAACTGCCATATCATTTAATTGCTCCTCGAATCGGCGAAGGCGTAAATAAAAAAATATTCGCGAGATTGCGCCGGTTAACATTTAATAAAGTCCGGTCACGCTTTATTACCGATTAATTTACGATTTAAATAATAGAGAGATATTTCGTGTTTCATATAATTATAATAGAGTTGCGTCGCTCGTTTATAAAGCGAGCCTCGATAAATGGGAATATGTCAGGGGTGTAATTAAGGATCGGACAATCGTAATAACTTAAAACGCAGCTCGCGGTTAGAATTTTAAAGAGCAGGCGAGCGAACGCTGTCACGAATAGGCGCCGAAATGGTTTTTCTTTCAAAACAAACAAATCTCACGTATCGATTTGCCCCGGAGTTATTACTACATTTGAATCAATATGTTGGCGGTCAACGCCTCGAAATGTTTTAATTTGAGCCAGTCGTGGAATTACTTTCAATCTAAATGAAAAGCTTTTCAGGTTTTTACGACCGAGTTCTATCGCAATTGTATACATTTTCTTTGTATTAGTTGGTATGGTGGTGCCATGCAGGTAATACAAATTCGTTTTTTACTGTCCTCATTCTAATTGTCAAGATTATTTCACAACTGGTATTAATATCGTTAATAATAACTATTATTACTCTATTAACAGTACTGAATTTAAAATTTTACAAGAAATAGTAATGAATGGTGTGTGATTCAGCACCAATCTGAAAGCTCATATGACTAGATTGTATTTCGTTGTTTAGAACAGCGCACATGACAATAGATGATAATTTCAACACTCGTACACAAAATCGATGCAACATCATTATTACGCATTTTTAGTAATTAAATAAATCACCATTGCAATTTCACACCTGAAATATACGAGTTTCCCTGATAATAGGAAGACTTTATTATCTAAAAACCGTGCGTGCATTAAACAAAATGTGATTGGATGCAATTAAGAAAACGCTTTCCACTCCGTCCATTACTCCTGCAATGAATTTAATTTCCGAATCCATACTAAATGAGTTCCCATTCAGGCTACATTTAATCAAACACATTAGCGCCGAAAATCCACGTTTAAATAAAACGGGGTGGGAGACGTTGATAAATCACTTTCACATATTTCTCGTACATACACCTCGACGCTTTCCCTCTGCCTCTCTTTTTTTTTTGAGTGTATAATACATAAATGCAGTAGTCACCCTCCGTTGTTTAAATATGCCCGCTCACGCCTATATCACTATATTACTTACAGCTTACAAGTGAATTTTGTGTGGCCCTACCCTTTAAAAAATACGTGACGACTTTACAGATGCCCAGCCTTTTTCGTCGAGCGAGGCGAACACGCCCGAAAAAATAATAAATATTAATAGGGGCTGGGATGAGGCCTTTCTCTCTTTCTCGCTTGCGCTAGGTTGATGATAATAATAGGTAGCCGAGGCACAAAACGCTGGTGCTTGCATACAAACGTATTTTTTTCTATGAATCTATGACGGAAAATCGAGTATGAATATGATAATGTATTCGGCGTGGGTTACCTCTTCTTCCTGTCAATTACCAGTTACTCATCCTGTTACTCGCTTCTTCTTTGTGTACGCTTATAACATAATAGGCGTGCACAAAGAAGGCGATTTTGTTGGACCCTAATTGAAACTACACTGAAAATGGAGTTACACAATATTTTTATAAATTAGAACCTCGCTGTATTTTCCGTAGACTATGTCGCATGTACACGTATTGTATATCAAAGCAAACTAATCATTAGTGCATGCTGTAACAGAGCACCTCTCTCTAACAAGCTGTCGGTTATTCCTCCAACAATCTCTGCTTCTATTGAAATAATAATTCGCGTGTGCATATCTAATTTGCGCGCTAACAAGCCCCGTGCATACTGTAAGAATTTTTCGCATGAAAACCCCATTTTAATTAGCTCGTTTATGTTGGCAGCGCGGCCGGTGATTGGGAAGGAGATAAATTGGGAAACAGTTCCGTATTTTAATTTTTGTAATAATTTCATAATAATTCGCTAATAAAAATTAAGTGCCTCGTGAGAAATTGCGCTTTATTTTAGAATGAAATCGTAAATTCTGTTCTTTTTCTTAGATTTCTTGACTCTAGCTTTTCTAGTTTCAAGACATTTTCGCTCTCTTTGTTGAAAAACGTTTCACTTCTTTTTTTATCTCGTTGTTCATATTTTTACTTTGTTCACCTTTCAGTTTTTCTCTGATTTTGATCATCCTTTGAAGTCTCTCTTCTTTTCTCCTTTAGGAGTTTGCATCTTTTCTCCTTTAGAAGTTTGTTTCTCTTCTCCTGCTTCTCTTCGTGTTATCATCTAATGAATTGTCTTTCCTTGTTGCTAGTTTGCTATTGTTTATTTTTTATACTTTCCTCAGGAATTTTTAATTTTTCCCATTTCCTTTGACCCTTGTCATTACTTGAATTGTTTCCTGCTTTTCAAATTTTTCAATTGGTTGATTGCATTTCTCCATAGTGATTGATGCACTATCATTGAAATATTGGCAGTCTGGTGTTTGTGGGCAATATGAGGAAAAGAGGGACGAAAAAGTCTACATCCGAAAATGATGTTATCATGTTCAAAGATAAAGAGAAATTGGAAGAGCATAAGCAAACGTTTATTAATGCAAAATTCAGAGTACGCAATGTATACGATGAGTAAACCTAAAACCTCCCTAAAACCAGAAATATTTGAGCAAAACGTATCAGAACAGATACACAGAAAGGAGAGATAAAAAATAAAAATCGAGATGAATTGAATACATGGAGAGAATGCCCAGACACCCCTTGTGTCAACGGGGAAAAGAAATTTGTGAAGATAAGGTTATGCTACCTCCTCGATGAGGAAAGTAATGTGGACGGAACAAAAAAAAAACTAAAAAAGAATGGAATAAGTAATTCAAACCAGTCGAGAAAACGCACAGGTAGAAGAGACTAAAGATGCATTACAAATATTAACTCGATAAGGACGCTATTAAAGACCAGAAATGAAAAAACGGGAAAAAAAAAGGAAGCTCCTAGAACCATAGGCAGAAAAGCTGTGAGGAGACTATGTACTCCTTGATGAGAATGCAATGGAAATCGAAAGCGAAAAACAACAACAACAAATGGAAGGAGCTCCAATCGACACGATCTTCATCCTATGATGATGATTTTAGTAATTACTCAATAATTATCACTCTGCATTTTGAAATGAAAACAAAATGACATCCTGGGATTGGCAATTCTGGGAACTAACTTGCAATCTTCATACCAGGAGCTTCGGAAATAGCTTAATCCTTATACCTTGCGGCTCCAAATTGTAATTATAGGTTTATTATAGTATAAAAAAGACTCGAAATCAAAGAACGGGATGAAAAAAGGAAGCTCCTAGAACCACAGGCAGAAAAGCTGTGAGAAGACTATGCACTTCTTGATGAGAATGTAATCGAAAACGAAAAACACCAACAAATAGAAGGAGCTCCAATCGACACAATCTTTATAGATTATAATGGTGATTTAGGTAATTCCTCAATAATCATCGCTCTACATTTAGAAATGAAAAGGGAATTAAATCCTTGAAAACAAAATGACATTCTGTGATTGGCAATTCTGGGAACTGATTTGCAATCTTCGGAAATAGCTTAATCCCCAAATCCTTGTACCTTGCGGTTCCAAATTGTGATTATAGGTTTACTATAGTATAAAAAAGACTCGAGACCAAAGAACAGAAAGAAAAGAGGAAGTTCCTAGAACCACAGGCCGAAAAGGTGTGAGAAGACCATGCACTTTTTGATGAGAATGCAATCGAAATCGCAATCGTAAAACACCAACAAATGGAAGAAGCTCCAATCGACACGATCTTTAAAGATTATATCGCCAATGATGATGACTTTGGTAATTCCTCAATAATCACCGCTCTACATTTTGAAATGAAATAAGAATTAAATCATTGAAAACAAAATAACATCCTGTGATTGCCAATTCTAGGAACAAACTTGCACTCTTCATACTAGGAGCTTCGGAAGTAGCTTAATCCCTACATCTTTATACCTTGAGGTTCCAAATTGTGATTACAGGTTTACTATTGTGTATCATGGGTTTTTTCATAGATATTTCCATTTCTTCCTGTCGCTTAATGTAATTACTATGGAATCATACTTATTATTAACATCTAGGGATCCTCCGCTTTTCTTTCTCATTCGTCTGACTTTCCAACATTGCCTTTACATATATATCCCAAACATTCTCATTGCCCTTTTTATATTTTTCTGATCCCTTCTTTTTCTTCTTCTTTTTCTCCTCATTGATCTGCAGGTTATTTTTATTGTCAGTCGTTTTCGACCGTTCGCTTCCTTTATTACTATGTCTTATTCCATTTGCTTATGAATTTTTCTTTTACTAAGATAATTGTTTCTGTTTTGTATGCCTTTCCAGCATAAACTAAACCTACAAACTTGCAAATGATAATAAATAATTTAAAAAATGTTGAAAAATTCACAAAAAAGGAACCATGAATCCATTTATGTTGGTACTGAAGGTAAACAAGAACCTTTATCGCGTTTTAACTTAACTTAAGTGACTCGTAAATTACAATTTAATTGTTAAAATAATTACCACGCGAAGACCGAGTTATATTTATGCTGGCTGTGAAGCCACGCATCTTTCATTTGGACCCGTCAGAGACGCCAATAAATTTCACAAAGGGAAACTTTACGCGTTCCCCATAACGTAAAGCGCTGAGCTGTCGCCGGAACAAATTAAAAGTAGGAATTAATATGCACGAACACCATTAAAAAGACTACCAATTAGTAACCGGCGTGTGGGTTTGCATTAACGACCGACTTTTCTAATTTCTTCGTTAAGCGACATCGAAGCTCGAGCGGGGAATTTATTTCGCCCTAATGATGCTCATACGTGGACGTTTATTATCGTCCTACGTGGTTTGCATTTTTAATTACCTTCTCGTTATAATTCCAAATTGGGATGTGAGGAGGAAAAAAAAGGGTTATCGGGCATTAAAATAGTGGGGTCTTACGTGGTGCTGATGAGGTCGTATGTTATTCACACGGACCTGGGTGGCCCGTTAGCAAGGCACCCACGGCTTGCACTTCTCTGTTGGACTGTTTACAAACTAACTGTTCGCTCGCCTGAAGACTGACAACTTGCTGAATGCAGAGTGGGCGCTCCGCTTCTAGACAAACACTCCACTGTCTAATCTGATCTCTTAGTTAAACCGAGGTGAAGAGCTTCGTGTGTTTACAGGAGGCTCGTTATTTACTGCTGTTGTGTTACGGATGCAATTAGTCCATTGGTCCAGCTTAAAAAATGCACTTTCGACATCTCACCGACGATGTATTGACAAGACGTAGGCGTTACACTTGCTCGCTTGTAACATCCAAATGACGTGTGTGTGTGTACCTATTTATAAACTGTTAAAGAAACAGCCTTGTCGTTGTGTAAATATTAGTCTTCGTGTAACATTAATGAATTAGGCAGAAGATTCCAAGGAAATATCGACGGTACAATCCCTTTTCTAACAAACCAAAAATCTTCGACTGAAAAGAACATCCTCATCATTTTTTTAAATTCTATTTTGATGGTACTGATAAGTAATATTTCATACTCATCGGCTCAAGTACATACAAGATTCTTCTTGTGTACGTAATAACAACAGCTGGCATGCGTGTGTTTGGAGGAGGATCATCCATTCATTCGAATACACATCCACTTTTTCAATTAGAAATATGAGCGCGACACGTGTTGAAGCTTGCAGCTGACGAGACTTGTACAAAAGATAACGTTACATTTATAATGAGAACCGCATGCGCATTTATAGAATGTATTTGTGCAAATCCCCTCCCTGTAGAATTCGAGTGTTTATACAATTACGCCGGTGGAAATGGAAAAAAAAATTACGAAGCACCGAAACCTCTCCCGAAATAATGATTTATGACCTGAAAAGAGCCATAATTAACCGAGGGCAAGTCAGTAGCCGACCAGAGTTGTTAGCAACATCAACCCCTGTCGCTTCAACGCCCAGGCCGGATATTAACCAATTCCCTTACTCATTACCCCTCTAAATTCTCATTATATTGATATGGACGCCGCCGTCTGACTTGGCGAGGCCCGCTTGATCCTGGACGTGATTTTGTTCAAGATAGTAACAAGTTTGCCCTCGGATTTCGATACGCAAAGTTACACTTGCGGATTAATGTAGTTAGATGACCATTCCGCCGAGACATGTTTATTCATGACAATGATTAATTTAGCATTTCGAGTTTCCAACTGAATTAGCAAGTATATGCATAGGCGGTTGCACCAAGGAGAGTCCTCGTTTAATGAGATTTAGTTTGGCTTGGTTTGGTTTAATGCGAGGCGCAACGATTTATGGCGTAGGCAAATTGTAATTGTTACTTGTAGAAAACAAACAGAAACATTCATCTTCAAGGACAAAGCTCTTTAAAGGTGCAACTACGATCAAAACATCACATAAAATGAGCGTTTGACCATAACTTCAAAGAATTTAACAATGAAAACCTGGAAGCTTAATCTCAAAGTCATGAAGAAGAAGGAAGGTACATCGATTTCCTTAATATTAAGTTACAGGCTAAAATTGTTGAGGAAATTGAAAGAAATCTGAAGAGAAATGTTTATAACGTGTTTACAAATGGAAGAATATGAAGAACTTGTATGTAGTGACGCAATAGATGATATGGTTTTTAGAAAAAGCAGGTAGAACCTGCCCCAATTAATCGCTTAAACTCAGAGTCAAGAAGAAGAGGGAAGGTACATCGATTTCCTTAATATTAAGTTACAGGCTGGAATTGTTGAGTAAACTGAAAGAAAACTGAGGAGAAAAGTCGATAACATCGAAAATGGGAGAATACGAAGAACTTGTATATAGTGACGCAATATGGTTTTTAGAAAAGGCTAATCGCTTAAACTCAGTCAGGAAGAAGAGGGAAGGTACGTCGATTTCCTTAGTATTAAGTTTCAGGTTAGGATTTATGAGGAAATCGAAAGAAAACTGAAGAGAAATGTTGATAACATCGAAAATGGGGGAATACGAAGAACTTGTATATAGTGACGCAATAGATGATATGGTTTTTAGAAGAAGCAGAAAAAACCTACCCCAACAAATCGCTTAAGCTCAAAGTCAGGAAGAAGAGCGAAGGTACATCGATTTCCTTAATATTAAGCTACAGGCAAGAATTGTTGAGGAAATTGAAAGCAAACTGAAGAGAAATGACGATAACATCGAAAGTAGGAGGATACGAAGTGACGCGATAGATGGTATGGTTTTTAGAAAAAGCAGGAAGAACCTACCCCAACTAATCGCTTAAACTCGAAGTCAGGAAGAAGAGGGAAGGTACAACAGTTTCCTTAATATTAAGCTACAGGCTGGAATTGTTGAGTAAACTGAAAGAAAACTGAGGAGAAATGTCGATAACATCGAAAATGGGAGAATACGAAGAACTTGTATCTAGTGACGCAATATGGTTTTTAGAAAAACCAAGAAGAACCTACCTCAGCTAATCGCTTAAACCCAGTCAGGAAGAAGAGGGAAGGTACATCGATTTCCTTACTATTAAACTTCAGGTTAGGATTTTTGAGGAAATCGAAAGAAAAGTGAAGAGAAATGTTGATAACATCGCAAATGGGGGAATACGAAGAACTTATATATAGCGACGCAACAGATGATATGGTTTTTAGAAGAAGCAAAAAGAACCTACCCCAACTAATCGCTTAAACTCAGAGTCGGGAAGAAGAGGGATGATACATCCATATCCTTAATATTAAGGAAATTGAAAGAAAACTGAGGAGAAATGTCGAGAACATCGAAAATAGAAGAATACGAAGAACTTGTATATAGTGACGCAATAAATGATATGATTTTTAGAAAACGTAGGAAGAACCTACTCCAACTAATCACAAATTCTCATGTAATCTAATAGTTTTACTCAATATCAAATTTTACGAGGTAAAGTGCCCTAATCAGAAGGATAACTACGTTTCCTCGTGCTTTCTGCTTCCAAGTTTACACACCCTTGCGCTTCCATACTTTTCTGCATGAATTGTTTTTAGTTCTTCTCCTTTTCCTTCTACCTTTCGTGCCCATGTCTTTTATGGTTTTACTATTCGCTGCTCTGGCAGCTTTTCTATGTGCCCCCAATTAACTATCCCTCGTAGCCATGATTACTGAATTTACCTCGAGCAATGCTGAGCTGGACTTTATCCTGAGCGATACTGAGACTAAGCAGCAATTTATGTTCATTTTTTGTTTTCTCTACCCGTTCCTTTTATATATTTCATGTTTCTTTATATAATGTCTTCTTGGGTCTTCTTCTTTCCTAAGCGCTTCAGTCGCCTTATCCTCGTAGCTCTTAATTGAATTTCCAGAAAACTTCTTCATTTATCTTCCTGCTCCATATTTCTTCTTTCCTTTTTTCTCCATATTTTTTAAATCTTTTTACGTTGATCTATCGTATTTAATGCTCTGTAAAATTGGTATTAAAAGAGACATACCACAAGGTAGTATTCTGGGACCAATCTTATGCTTAATGATATTAATTACTAGAGTTCTATTAGCATTCAGAGTATCCATACATGCTATTTTTATGAGTTTAGTTATTTAATGATTGGAACCATTCTGAATAAAACATGTAAATCAAAGATTGTTTTTGTATTATACTTGTATTCGTTTGGGTTCTAATCCCTTCGATGCATTTCTGAAACCGAAATCTCCTTAATAGTTTTAATAAATATGTACATAATGTCGTAATAAAACGGCTTTGTAATACACTTATTTCATTTTAACGTTTCGGCTGCGGGATTACGGAGAGACTATTCCTGTCAAAACACAATAGGAGCTTTTTAAAAGCCTACTCAAAATTTATCGGATTTGCATTGATTAAGCGGCGCGTCCTTCTTCTCCTTCGGAGAATAGAATTTGTCAGAATAGAACTTGAAACATACCTCTCCGGTTTACGTCCCACTAAAAATATATGACCATAAAAGTTTTACTGTGACTGCACGCTGTATATACTTTTACGGTTATTTTTATAGAAAAATTTCGAGTTATAAAAGAGTCGCGGCAAATAAGTCTCCCGGAATTTCTCCGGAAATCAGGTAACTTGATTATTTGAAGCGCGCTCGAATTTTATACACGTTTGGGTATAAATTTTAGCGCCCTGAAGAATTTACGCGACACACGCCCGTAATTATGGATGAGGCTCCTTAAGTATTTTCGCCGCCTGATGGCGGAATAAACGTAAAACTGTAAGTATTACGACCTAACGAAATTCGTTTAAGTCCTGGAAGCCGTGAAATATTAATTTATATCGCGGGGATAAAGTTTATTGTAAGCGTCGTTTTTATTTACAAACGTTTAATCGACGGAAGTTTATTTATAATGTGAGCAAAAATATTTCAGTTCTAATTTCATACTCTAGCAAGTATGGTCGTTATCGCTAGTTCTGCAAATTATATCAGTTCGAAACTTGCGCGCATATTATTCGCATGATTTACAGCGAAGATATTTCACCTGGCGCATTAATCATTGTAAATTATGGGAATGTAAAGTTTACTAATGGTCAGATATTCAGCGGTTCTAAAACTTTCTAATCTCCATACTGGTTTGAGTTCAAGAAAAATTATTTAGATATTGATCTTTGTAATTATAAACTATATCATCTCAGTATAAATTACATCGAGATTCCTGTAAGCATGCGAGCCCAAATTTATAAACCGTACCAGCCAGAACGTATAAAGAACAGGGCGAAGTGCGTTGGCGTTGATGTATAGAAGAATAATATGACTGAAAACATACATAAAGCGCCTTTTCCCCACATGCTGCGCCCGTAAATATCGACACAATGTCGCTGTCATCCTGTTCCATTTAAAGTCCTCCTTCGATTTACGGCCGCATTATTGATCTATATCGAGCGGAGGTAAACGATCGGCCTATTATCGGCGGCGCTGCCGTGAACTTGTTCTCTGAACTGCGGTTTACTTCTTGACCATTGTTAAATAATGGACGCCGATTCCACGTCCCGATAATAGACAGAAGTCTGATCACTCGTAATCTATCCCCGAACAAAGTTTATTGCTTCGAAATTCGATTATCAAACCCAGAATTAAATATTCTCTGCTTACGTGGTTTTCCAAATTTCTGAATAAAATTATTGTTTATTACAAACATAAATTTAGTATTCCCGGAATGGTAAGGCCGGAAATATCCCATTAAATGAAATAACTTCCACGCAGCCATAAATACCACTTTCATCGAATTTGTTTACGCTTATGGCGCGGCGGTAGTTTATAAATATTCAAGGCATATTTGGAGTGTAAATCAATTCACACGCTACATAAACACAAACAGACATTAATATTCATTCAAATCGCTTTTCATTACAAGTTTTATCTTACGCGCGCGCCTCCATCACACACGTACCGATAAGCATCTCCGCGAGGGTATTTTCGGGGGCCCATTCATCATAAATTCTCCAGCCAACCCTCTCCCGCGGCGGCTTATCTTCCGAAACTGTTCCGGAAAGAGCTGCAGGGCTCTGTTTGCACTTCCGGTAGCCATCGCGTAGATCGCTCGGGTCGTCGGTAATAGACCATTCTATGCATACTAAACACTTAAGCACCCCATAAATGATAAGAACGTACGCTCAGTGGTCTTTTATGTCGGACGTATCGGGAACTAACTTGTAGTGTTTGGGTTGGGGAAATTTGTCGACGTGTATGCACCCTGTAAGCTCCTGTATATGGAAAGGATTACATTATACATTCGCAGTTGAACTACTGCAGTTTGTTAATTCCACTTTAATCTTCTACTTAAACGCTTAAGTGAATCTAATTTCGACTTAATGCCGAAAATAAACTCCTTTCGTCGAGATCATTTTAATAATAATAGCCGTGGATGCTCCTGAAGCATCCTGTATTTCTTTCTTTCTGTAAAGAAAACAAAAAAATTATATAAAATATGATGTTAATTTGAAGTTATTCAGTTGGAGATACCCATTTGTAATTGAAACGACCGAAAACTTTTCCATTTCCGCGTAGTGTAACAGATGGATTGAATTTGTGTGTCCCAAAGTTATTCGTGGCTTTCGTTGATTATAATAAGCATTCATAAAAAGTTTTGCGTCGTCCCCGAAACGTATTTAAATTCAAATCGGGAACAAGTCAAATATGGGTCAGAATCGAGGGGGCGCTCGTTTCATGTGGGAGCCCAGGCAGTGATCACTGTTTACGAAAAACTTCTCCGCTCGGAAACGTTGCGTTTGTCACATGTTTTATTTATTTTCCGTCCCCCCTTTTTTTTCACCCGAGCCCGTTTTGATGTTTTATTCTTCGAAGGCGGAATACTAAAGCGGCGCTGTATTCAAATACACACTTTGATACCCCGACGATTGACAGAGCGCGTACACTATTTACGTCTTCCTTTTTTTGCCCTCTCGTCCGCTTCCGTTGAATATTTTACGCCAGGCAAGAAGAGAAATCTGTTATTGAATGGTGGCGAGGTGCGGTGCGACGGGGTGGGTGGTGGAATTTCAGAAATCCTATTTCGTTCCGTCAAATCTTAGTTAATTAGGGCGAATTTAAATTTTAAATACGGCCTCTCTTAGCGCCGCGCGCGGCTGCTTTTATGCCGGCGAAATTTAATTACTGAGGCAATTTAACATTTTTATATCGCGATTTCGCGAATTTGATTGGATTCGGAGCGAAAATCTGCAAATCGGGCGCTACGCGCGAAGGGAGCGGAGGGTGAAACCAAGTCGACGCTCAATAAACGCCTTCCTGTAGATATTATCTATATTTTATGTGGCGCCGGTCAGTCTTTTACAACCCACTTATTACTGTGAGGGTTGGTCAATCAACGTCCAGGTCGTCGTGTACGCTTGACTTACGGAAAATTAAATGAAACATCACCCCCCTCAAGCTACAACCTGGTACAACAATCATCATTTGAGCTTTTCGTCCATTTGATATTAATTTTGCCTTACCTTTACACAAAGAGTAGGATTTGTAAAAGTACATCGAACTTACCACAGGATGGTATACTTGGTCCTACATTGTACGTACATATTATTCACAACTAATCTATAAATCAACGAAAATATTTTAAATTTAATAATCTTGATTACTTTACAATCGGTTTAATAAATTGAAACAAAAACGACAAGCAAATCAAAAGACGACCAACAACAAAAAGCAAAAAAAAATTGTTTGAGAAAATTCCAGCAACGAAACAAAGTTTGACTAACTACAATATAAACGAAATGTAAAATGTAAATAAATAAATAAATTTTAAAACGGTTTCACAATAAAACTGGAAAAAAAGCGGCTATAGACACTGAATAATTGAAAACGATAAGGAAAATCAAAAGACGAATGACGAATCTAAAAGAGAAAGCAAAAGTGAAACAAAAGGCGAACAACATCGGAACAAAATCAGACTTGGAATTTGATTGAAAAGAAAAGAACCCAAGGAAACAATATCTAAAAGTAACGGCAAGGAAAGAAAATTAAACAAAAAACAAACGAACGGTTCCACTCTTCCACTGAAACAATAGCAGCAAGTAAAAACAAAAGACGATTGACTTCAGTTAGACTTAAAATAGAACGATATTCAATTTTTTTTCAGGATTGTTTTCCTTCGTCAATTAATTTTCTTCATGAATGATTGTTAATTGTTTGTCTTCATTGTGAATTGTTTTTGCATCAATTTTTTACTGTTTCACTTCAGTATTATTTCACAAACTTTTTTGTTTTGTATGTTCTACTTTTGTGATCGGTTTTCAAGTGCTTCTTTTCGCGATTGATTGTCAATTGTCAATTTTCAGGTCATTTTTACGCAAAATCGTTCAAGGTCATTTTGATACTGGATCATTCCATGAATAACATAGCAAATATATTTTCAGGTCACTCCTATGCGAAATCGTTCCATCAAGGACATCCTTACACTGATTCATACAACATGTAACAGATCAAAAATATTTTCAGGTCGTCCTTAAGCTGAGTCATTCCATGGATCATCCTCTCTATAACAAAGTAAAATTATTTTCAAGTCATTCTTATACTGAATCGTTCCATCAAGGTCATTAATTATGGATGAATCGCTCTTTAAAGCATAGGGAAATCAGGTCACTCCAATGCTGAATCGTTTCTTTTTAGAAATAAAAGAAATCAGAAGCAATTCAATCACATCGAAATAAGTGACACGAAAACGAAACGTAAAAACAAAAGGCGATTAACTGCAAAACGAAACCAGACTTAACATAGAACATGTTAGTAAAAAACCGAATCGAAAATGAAAAGGAGAAACGAAAAACAAATTATTTTACAACAAAATTTGAAATAATTGGCAATGAAAATAAAATTAAAAAAAAAACAGACGTTTCGTGGCAAAATTGCAACAAAAGCTGAAAAATAACAGTACAGGGTACTTCCAAAATAAGTGCAGAAATTTTAACCACACTACAAACACGAAAAAATACAAAAAAAATTCGTATAACGGAAAGAAAATTCCTTTATGCGTCGCTTATTCGGCACTCTTGAAATAACAAAAAGACTTACGGACTTGTTTCGCTGATCTTGGCAGTAAACATCGAGGAAACAAACGTTCACAACAGCATTTAGAAATGTTTATAACAATTGTTCGAAGTGGCGTCCATCATTAGCGACACACAAGCGACCTCGGCGAAGAAACGATTTTTGTGTTCGTATTAGCATGTCAGGATTAGTGCGAATACTGTCGGCGGCGTTATGAATACTGTCAACTCATTTAATGTGTTTATAGGGGCGGCATACACTATTTGCTTCAGGTGATCCCACAAAAAGAAATCACACGGATTTAGACCAGGAGATCGGGCAGGCCACCACATGGGTGCGTTTCAACCAATCCATTTTCCTGGAAGTGTTCATGAAGCCAGGTTCTAACAGGAACAATATTGTTAGGTGGAGCGCAAACCAGGTGTTTCGTAAAACATTCAACGGTAATGTATCCGAAAAATCTTCAACGGTGTTGCGCAAAAAATGTAAATAGGCAGCACCTGTTAAACGAGGTGGTAATATAAAATGCCCTACAAGTTGATCACTCAAAATTCCTGCCCACACATTGACGCTGAAGCGCTGCTGTGAATAAACTTCACGTACAACATGAAAATGTTCATCTGATCATACATGTCGTCTCATTTGTGGTCATCAGATTTTGAAAAAAATTTGAATGTTCTGCATGTTGTTCCTGTAACCACTCGCAAAAGGTACGCCGACGTTCGGAATCTCCCAGTTGTAATTTTTGTACGCGTTGAACGTGGTAGGGATGCAAACCCTGTTCGTGTAACGTCCTTCAGACAAACTGAAGCATTCATTCTGACTGCCAAGCGACGTACACTTATTCCCGGATTTTCCGCAAAACGTCCAAAATTTCTGGTTCCAATTCTAGAATAGCTGCATCACGGTTTACACCTTGCGGTTGAAACATTGCGTAGTCGCGTAAATGCTGCACATTAGCTGTAAATATTCTTGCAGTGGGAAGTTCTCGGTTCGGAAATTTGTTTGGATAAAGCCGCCATGCTTCTTCAGCATTTCCTTGAGATTCGCATATATGTTCTCTCGCCATTCGTGAATTGCGGCATTTTAGCTTTAACTCGTTCAACCACTTTTCACTAACTAAACTGTTGATCCAAAGGATACCAAGCAATAAATTGTGTGCCAATAATTATAAAAAAATGAACCAAATTCTTTCGCTCAGCTATGATACGACTTTCTTGACTCAATAAAAATTCCTTTTCTTGACCTACCTCAAAGCCATACACGAACGATTAATTCTTGCCCGATTTCCAACTGCGATTTTCTCGAAATGTGTAAAACTTTTGTTAAGGACATGTAAGTTCAATCATTCTGCACTTATTTTGGAGACACGCCGTATAAATGACTTCATAACAAAATGTAACTTAAAATTTATTTACAAATAAAAGAAAATTAGAACGATGAACCATATCTAAGTAATTGAAACGAAAAGTAAAAATAAAAGCGAAACTAAAAAAAAAAGCGTCAAGTAAAATCAAAAGACGCGAAGTTCTTTCTTCCTAGTTGTAAATTGGTTTAGAATAAAAACAGAATGACTAAAACAAAAACGAATAGGAAAAACAGAAACAGTATCACAGCAAGATTGAAACAAGAAGCGACAAGCCAAAATACAATTATTAACTTCACAATTTAATTAAAAAAGTTGACATAAATAATCGACCATAATCCAAAGTATTTAATTTAAATTACTTTAAAAACTTACCTAATGGAGGACGGAATTATTTCAAATGGGCGTTCTCTGTAAGTAATTATTTTGAGCAAAGAAAAGCAAATCAACCGTTACGAAACTCATTTCATAAAGTATAAGCAATTGCGTGCTGCATGTGCTTTTTCACATTATTAAAATGAATAATTTATATGCATAAGAGCACCCTACATTCATTTAACAGGATAAATAAATAATATGTACAGGGAATAATAAATTATTATTATTTGAGGTTTTACTTTTACCTGTTTACAAAATGATGACTGTAATATTTGATGCTATATTTAACGACACATTTGATATTCTGTATGGTTTTTAATTGGTCATTTTTCCACGGCTGTTAAATAAATGTATTTCCAGGATGAAGGAGATTTCAACTTACACATAAAGGAGATTTGAACTTACACATAAAGTATTAAAGTGACACTCAAATTTCCTCGATACTGCACCTGCCCGACACATGCAATACGCACTTTAAGTTTTCCAAGAAAGTGGATGTCACTTCTCATATAAATAGCACCGTCTGGTCGCTAATCGGACAGACATTTTCACAAACAAGTTTATTCTCCATCCGTAAAATTAGCCTAAAATAAGAAACAGTAGAACGTCGTTTGGGGGCGCGCGATTACAGCGGGACGCCGAAAAAATGAGATTTCGTCTGAGCAAAAAGGAAGACATAAAAACAACAAAAGCAAGTCAGCTCCATTTCGCAACATTTGGCTTTAAGAACTCGTATTTGCTTTATGACCCTTTTACGGCTTAATATTAGAAAGAAAAAGGGTGGGTTGAGATTATTAGCAAAGAAATATTATTATAGTTTGTGTCGCTTTTACACTCGCAGCTTAGTTTTATTATTGCGACTTCCATTCCGCTCGCCTTTATTTTATGCTTAATTAATTGCACCCCGTATTTCTCTTCGCGAGCGAGCGGAGAGCGAGAGAGGACGTTTAGCGATTCTGAGCGCGTACGAATCCACCCCATAAGAAAGTCTACATTGTCACTGCCATCTGTTGCTACCAGTCTATTTGCATAATCACGCCTACAATGACGATCTTGTTGAACAACACCTGTCTTCTGCTCCCGGTCCTTACAAATTCGAGCTGTAAACAATGATTTGTGTTAAATCTGCCCCCTCGAATTACTCTGATTACATTACACATAAATACATTTGTAACTACCACCCCCTACGCAACAATTTCAATCTTTATGCCCATCAACTCACAAAGAAATCACTTTGATTGATCTCAGGGAAGTTTCGACTTGAATCCTCCTCTATCCCTCCAATTAAATTAACAATGATAGCCTTAAACTCAAAACTCTCGATTCCAATTTCTCAAAAATCTGAAAGGTCTAGATGTAAAAGAAATTAAGGTAAAATAAAGAAAAGAGAAAGGCCGAAAAAGACTCAAAATGATGAAATTTGAAATACATTAAGTAATGATAACAGTGAGTGGAAAAGTGCAACAACGATGGCTAAAGATAAAGAGATGTGAAAAGGACTTTATTAAGGGGACTCCAAACCCTTCACAGTAAGGGTAGATGAAGGTTCAAATATTTAATAAAATCGCAAGAAGCCAGAAGCTTAATTTGCAAAAGGAATGCGGCTAAAAAGGATATGAGATGAGCAAATGAGCTCAGAAGCAGCTAATGGAAAAGTGCAACAAATATGGCTATGGTCAGATAAAATAGAAGGATTTTGCCAAAGGTAGTCCAAACTTCAAAGTCTGAACTTCCTACACGAGAAACTAGAAGATGAGCCTGAAGGATCAGATAAGTAAATATTCTGTGATTCCCCAACTATAAAGACCTCACTGATTTGGAGGATAACTTTTTTTATTAGAGATAACTTTAAAGGTTACTCTAAACAAAGAAAAAGCAATAAATCCATACCTTTCCAAAATAACCTGCACACTTAGGTAACAAGGTGGAGTAGGTTCTAGTCAATTAGCGAGGCAAGATGCGTGTCCAACAGAGACTCGAATTACTTTGGGGGTTGGGGGAATAAGTCGATGCTTTACGATGTCTGCCGTCAACGTTTATGGGGCATCATATGGGCCTCGCACAACTACCGACCGAATGTGTAACTCGCACCGTTCTCTTCCATTACGTAATAGAATAGAGAATTATGGAGATGATAAACTGCCTCGGTGTACGGCGTAAAACCCCCTTCGCTCGACAGACAAACGCGCTCGTAATTACCGCCCCGTCGAAGATACATATTTGAGCGTTGCATGAATACGGTCGTTATTAGCGGCGATAAATTTTCAGACATAAATCAAATCCGCACGGCGGGTACTCCTAGTAGATTAACGAAGATACTGTAGCGTAATACTCAAATATAAGGAACACCGACAAATGAACTGATATTGATACTGTTGCGTTTTGCAAAGCCCATTTACAGACTTAGATCATCTTAACCACAGAGCTTGAGGCGCTAGAAGGCCTTTCCACTTTTTGACGAACACCTTCTAAGAGATCCAAAAACTACATGGCTTAGGAATATAGCAACATTTGAAAAGTTTTCTTGAAAATTGGGGAAAAGTCTTCCGATATATCGAATGCAGACCATAAGACCGCCTACAACCAAAGATAGACGACCTACTGGTGTAGATTTTATCTTTATGGAATTCGGAAGAGATACCCGGAAATTAGAGATTAGGAAAAGGAGAGCACAATGTAAAATTGTCAAAATGATCCCAATCAGACATGACTGATAAGAAACCCTCAAATCAGAAAAAAAATGAAAGATCAGAAGCAGAAGAGAATAGGCATCCAGAGAAGGACGATTGATGCCAAACAGACCTGGATTATTATCACTGACTGATACGAAGTCCTCAAATTAGAAGAAAAATAAATTGTCAGAAGCAAGAAAGAATAAAAACCAAAGAAGGATGATGCCAAACAGACCTGGATGACTATCACTAACTGATAAAAAAACGCTAAAATTCGTGTCAAACTGATCTGGATGACTATTAGGTTGATAAGAAACTCCCAAATCAGAAGCACTGCCAGGAGCAAGGGACCCAGAGAAGGAAACCAACAGACTTGGATGACTATCACTCGCTGATAAGAAGCCCTCAAATCAGAAGAAAAATAAACTGTTAGAAACAAGGGAGAATAGAAACCCAGAGAAGAATACCAAACAGACTAGGATGACTATCACTGGCTGATAAAGAAATCCTCAAATCAGAAGAAAAATGTCAGAAGCAAGGGAGAGTAGAGACCCAGAAAAGAATAGGTCGTGCCATGCCAATATCGATAATTATCATTGACTGATAAGAACTCCTCAAATAAAAAAAATAGTGTCGGAAGCAGGGGACCCAGGAAAAGATTGGTTAAAATGAATTATTTTTTGGAACATGATAGCCTTAATCTGCATTAGTCATCCAAATATGTTTGATATCCTTATTTCTGACAGTTTATCTTTCTTCTGATTTGAGGGCTTTTGATCATCCAGTGATAGTCATCCAAGTCTGTTTGGCTTCCTTCTCTGGGTCCCTATTCTCTCTTGCTTCTGTCCTTCTGATTTGGGGGTTTCTTATCAGCCAGGTTTGTTTGACATCAATCACCTTTCTTTGGATTTCTATTCTCCCTTACTTCTGGCAGATTATTTTTCTTCTAATTTGAGAGCTTCGTTTCAGCCAGTGATAATAATCCAGGTCTGTTTGGCACCAACCATTCCTCTCCAGGTCCCTATTCTCTTTCGCTTAATCAGAAAATTTCTCAAATCGAGAAAAGAAGGCAAAAAAGAACATGAAGTCTAAAAAAGGGAATTGAGCATATCTTCTTAATCCCTCTTAATCCTCTATTTATCTTTAAATATTTGTGGGATATTCTATTTTTTTACATTTATAGTGCATTCCCTTAAATTCCGGTTGGTTTGAATAAGCAAGACGTTATTACAGGTTTTTATCTACAGCTTTCCATGTCAAGTCCATTGATGCATGCTTCATAATACCTTAACTCTTTTTAATTCCCATTAGCTACTTTCAGGCCATTACTTCCAATTTCCCTAAAACCTTTTCTACTTCTTCAATCCCACTGATCTCTCTTTACAGATGTTTCCTTTATTTTGTGCTCTGACTATATCCTTCCAATCCATTATTCTCTTGTTTTTTTTTTCTCTTTTGTTCTCTAAATATTCTTCTTAACGTTTTCTTCGTTTGTACTTCCAATATTTCTTTTTGTTGAAAGAAGGTAATAGGCAATTGAAAGCATTTACACCATACGACTTAGAACCCGACAAGCAACAGAGGATAAAAAAATAATAATCAGAAGACGAGAGGAAACATCTGATGAATTCAAACGAGTACAAGGAGGGTTTACTGTGGCAACAAGAACATAGAATGAGAATGGAAGTCAAAAGTAAGAATTTTCAAAATGAAATTGGGAAAAAAGAGGAAGTGTAATTGAAAACGCAAGACATACGGCCACACAAGGAAGAAAAATAACAACACAGGAAAAGCTAGGGATCTAGCAAAAGCATTCAAGGATTAATCTAAATTGTCGCTCATTAATATTAATAATAACACTTTTTGGAATCTTGAAACGAGTAAAGAATAAAATCAGAAACAAAAAAAAGGATTATGTGAACAATTTCTGAATTATATTTAAACCCTGGTTGACTTCGAAAAAGATTATTTGTAGACGAGAAAAGATACAGGCTGAATATTTATTTTCATGTCAACGCCTCAGGTATACAAACATGACACATTTTTGACACGCTACACCTAAATAAATAATCTCAGATGCATACATACGTTTTGTCTTCTTGATTGATGCTCCAAAGCTAAAATGCGCTCTCAAGCCCTCAAAATAGAAACACCGCCTTCTCGTTTGCTTATTTAAAGTTCTAACCACCAAGTTAATAGAGGTTGTCACAGAAGCGAATCATTCAAAGTACACACATTGTTTGAAATGCGATTCATCAATGGCAAAGTGCCGGAAATGAAGATCAAGTTTACGAACCACAAAGTAATCCTCACAGAATTATCTATTGGAGAGGTTTTAACTTGTAAAATCTGATCGCTGTACTCGAAGATGAATCTAGTATTTGGGGTCACCCTCCAGAAAGGGTCCAATCTGTTACGTGATGTCTTTATTGCGAACCTAAGGCGACAGTAATAACAAGAGAGGGCAAGCCCACATGTGACCAGATAAGTCCTTCCCAAACACGACAAACACATAAAACAGTTTTCAATAATTGACCATCAAGTTTAAACATGTGCGCTCGATTTTAATCACGAAACACATGTTATAAACAGTTTGTTTCATAAACTGACGATTGACTTTCGCTTGTAAGTCATGTAGCTGAAATTCCTCGTGATATTTGGAAGCTGCTTATTCAAAAACTCGGCACGTAAGCCTCGTCATTAACGGGGGCGGAGGGTAAAAAGTTTCACGGTTATAGTTTCCAAAGCCTAGGTGTTAGAAGTTTGCGCCCTCTGAGTGAGTGCCTACTTCTTTGAGCGAGTTTGTCACCTCGAGTTTCAAACTTCGCCGAACACTTAACTCGATAACTGCTTATTGAAAATAATTTAATAGAAGTAAGACGAGGTCTCCAAAGGTAAACTCATCGCCGAATATAATATGTTGGAGAGGTATTGTGAACCAAACTTACACAGAGTTCGAGAAACTTAATTTTGACTTTCACTGATTGTGAGACATACGTATTTACTCGAAAAATTATAACACAATTGTATTGTTTGAAGATTTCTCCAATCCATTTTTAATTGTATTCACTCTGTACATTTAGTAATTAATGAATAATTAAATGAATGAAAGTTATTTGCAAGTTTTGGTTTCAGGGCTGAAGCTATTGCAGCAACTACTCCACTTGCAGTTACGTCATATCAATTCAGGTATGTATACAGGTTGGTTCTAAACCTCTGACTTTAATTAAAACTCACTATATTAGAAAATAATTTTCCAAATCTAAACGGTCTTATTAAAAAATGAGAAACTCACCCGCCTGACGGAGTCACTTCGTTGTGAAATCTCTGCTCAGTTTATGAGTTGTTTCGCAATCGTATCTAATAAAACGCAATAAGCTACAATAAATTTTTTATTTACGTGCAGAAGAACTACGTCTAGGTCTCATTGTAAACGAACATGAATGACTTATAGACGCCATTGTCGCAATTTTCAAATATCCGCGTGTGTTACATCGACAATTGACACAGCGAAATGCGTTTTCGTCGGTTTTTATTAACATGATACGCAAGCACGTGTTTATTAAATAAAGACACAGATAACTCTATAATATGTTACATTTACATTCAGGTAGGTAGGTACTGGTGTGTTTGACAACAAACAAAATGAAATTATTTGCCTTTCCAATTAGTTTTACGAGTTTATAATAAGTAACCTGTCTTACATAAACAATTATTATGCCATAAATTATCGCCCAGTAAAAAAACCGTTTCTCGCTCTCCCCTGCCATACTTGATTTAGGTAGGTGTAAACATGCGTCTGTAACTTGCATAACATTACGTTACTTTCACCGCTCGACGAAATTTCGATTTACAAGAGCGTCCAAAATAGTTCCGGAAGAAGTTTTTCACCGGAGTTTCATGGTCGGATGCAATTAAAGCCAGAATTCTCATTATAATTTTCGCCCTCGGGGGTGATTCCAACCATTAATTGTCAACAAGTCACTGCATAGATGAGCAGCGGCCATTAATCTCCAAGACATAAAGCCTCTTTCATGCGTTAATTTCCATGTTGTGAGCAATCTGCACGTGGAATGCGAGATATTCTCGGTGTAATTACGGGAGTGCGGCTGAAGCGTGGATCAAAATGCAGCCAGCCGAGGCCTGTTGATTACAGCACGTGCCGACCGGATTACTTAAAAACTCAATCGGGCTCGCAACTTCACCACCGTGAAAATTATGTTGTAATTTGATAATGTGCAGTTAACTAATTTCGAACGCGTTACGCTTCGCTAATACCATTAGGTTGATATCAGTTTAATTGATGTCCTCAAATCGTTATTTGATATGTAAGTTTTACCTCGAATTTCAAAAATGTAAACTCATGTCTGCTTTTGGTAAATCAAACTGTCTCTCATTGCTCATCAAATCCTTAGTGCCTTTTAGTTTCGACTCTTCTTTTTCTGTTCTATTTTTGACGGGTTTTGACATCGTAAATAAAATGACCAAAATTAACAGCTACCCCAAAACTAACTCCATTATGGCACACTCAGAAATAACACATCCAGAGTCTCATGTACAGCCTTGGCCAAAAGTATTAATCACTGAAGCTATTCTTTTCGGCAGACTACTTATAAGTTTATGACATTCCTCTGCGATAATATTATTCCGTTCTTTCAATAACACGTTTTTTAAAATTGCTTTAGATGTAATTGGATGCCTTCTAATGTTACGTTTTAGAATCCCCTACAAGTGTTCTATGGAATTTAGGTCTGGGGATTGTGCAGGCCAATCCAGGAGGTTAATATTGTTTTCTTGAAACCACTTCATGGTAACTGTAGATTTGCGATAGGATGCATTATTTTGTTGCTATAGCATTTCTTCCATATTTGTATCACCAAACATCTTGGAAAATGATTGCCGCAATGTCGTTACCAATACGTTTATGTAAGTGTGGGAGTTCATTCGACCTTCACAAACAAACATTTCGCCTACACTGTCGGCTGTCATACAACCCCAGATCATTACACTGCCTCCTCCGTGTTTCACTGTTGGTACCCGCATTCTGGAAGGTATTCTTCACCGATTCTTCGCCTCACGTAAGCTACACCAGGAGTTCCAAGTGCCTTACAATTAATTTAAAAAAAACATAGATTTTAAACACACCATATAACTTTTTACTGGCGAAGTGTAGAAGATGCAAACGAATTCAAAATTACAAGTGATATAAAGCAAATATTACCTCAAAATTTGATTCGTCGGACCATATAACATTTGCCCAATCCTTCTCTGTAAAGTGTTGGTACTTTATAGCCCATTCCAAACGAGACTTTTTATTTTTTTCTGAAAGCCAAGGCTTCTTTCTTGCTTTACAGCCTTTCAAGCCAACTTCATTAAGTCTTCTTCTGGTCGTTCTGGCACTGATCGATCTCCCGATTTCTTCGGATAAACTGGCAGCGAGCTCAGAGGAAGTTTTCTTTCGATTTTTAAGTGATCCTCGAATTAAGTTTCGATCCTCATGATCCGAAGTTATCTGTTTTCTTGCTTTTTCTTATAGAGGTTTAGAGAATCTTCAAAAGACGCCTCCGGATACATCAATCCCGGAGGCGTGTTGGATTCACCCCTGCGCCTACCAACTAAACTCCTTTCCTCTTTCAACTTTTTCAACACTCTGCGCAGGGATCCCGCCTTTCGGCATTTCTTCCCCTGCGCATGTTCTCTCATCATCCTCTTCTCTTCCTCCTCTTCTCTACGTCCTCTTGTTTCTCTTCCTCCTCTTCTCTACGTCCTCTTGTTTCTCTTCCTCCTCTTCTCTACGTCCTCTTGTTTCTCTTCCTCCTCTTCATTCTTTTCTTTTTCTTCATCCTCTTCTTCCACTTCTTCCTCCTCTTCATTCCTTCTCTCACTGCTCTACTCTCCCCTGCTGCCTATATCTCTCGTCCTCGCATTTTTTCTTTATTAACTAACGTAGCATGTTTGCGAAGGCCGGCCACGTACGACCGTCCCTTTCCATAAGTTCGGCTACATTTCCCACATTTATCTCTCGCCCAGTTTCTATTTCCGCCGCAATGCGGTCCGCGGCCCATTTTGGGCACACAAAAATTGTGTGTTCCAGTGTATCCCCCTCGTCCCCGCAGTACCAGCAATCCGCGGTGTCCGTCTTCCTGACTGCCTTCAGGTACCTCCCAAAGCACCCTGTGTGATATGATAATCGATCTCCTCCTCGGGTCTGATGCACCAGGTCTCTACATTATTTATGAAAACTTTGACCCAGCTCTCGTAGCTATTCCATCGGGTCTGCCACTCCCGATAGAGCTATCTTCTGGCCAAGTCTCTTACCTTGTGCTCCTCCTTATACACTTTTGCTCGTTCTGCTATTTGCAATTTGATGGGGGAGATCTCCGCTATCACTAGGACGGCCTCGGTCGACGCCGACGCGACTCTTATGGCGGCCAGTCTGGTTACCCTTTCTAGCATCTGTTCATGGTGTTTGAACTTCATCGCCCCCTCCCAGATCGGGGCAGCGTAAAGTATTATCGAGGGACCATCGTTGCCAGTAGCTTCCTCTTTTTCGCACCGGGTCCGCCAACGTTTGGCATCAGCCCCGCCAACGCCATGTAGGCCGTCTGGGCCTTTGCGGCTACTTCTCTAACGTGAATGGTCATTTTTAGTTCTCTGTCGAGGTGAAAGCCCAGGTACTTGACGTGCGCCCTCGTCTCTACTTCCACCTCTCCTACGTTCTAGACCACCCTTGTTAGGTATAGTTTCCCAGTTAGTATAGCCGTCTCTGTTTTTTGCCCTGCCATGGTCTCAAGAGTCTGTTCGATTTTCTCAATGGCATAGGCGGTTCTCTCCTGCAATAGCCCTGTGGTTTTGGATGTAATTGCCACTGCCAAATCGTCGGCATAAGCAATGATGGTTGACCTAGTTCCAACATCAAGTTCAGCTACTTTGTTATATACGATGTTCCAAAGGGTCGGTCCTAGTACGTATCCTTGCGGGACTCCGCGTGTATCCGTTTTCTACCTGTTCTTGTTCGGTTCGCATGTGATCCAGTATCGACGTAACGTTTCAAGGCAGATTGCACCGCACAACGCGAACGTTTAATATTTTTGACTATTTCTGTCTGTGTGTTGCCTTGTTAGTGCAAGAACCGAATTCGTAAACGTAAATCCTCACCAAGTTCGTTCTTTTTAGGCATTTTTACAGCAAAAATGACGATATTCAAAATTATAATGAAGTAAACATTATACTGGAAGGATCTTTCTTACTACCAGCGCTTATATAAGACTGACTACCTATTCACGGAACCACAATTGCGAACTATCATTTGCCACATGTTTTACAACCGCTGTAAAGTATTATACATTATTTAAATTATCGTTTATAATTGCCGACTATTTGATAGTAAAATTCTAAAGATTGCTGAGTAATATTTTCGCCTAATACTTTTAGCCAAGGCTGTATGTGTATGTTGTAAGTACTTTTTTTTAATTATTAATTTATCTGTGCAATGTTGGAAGCACCTAACTATGTGATAGTGTGTATATTTTTTGAATTTATGAAAATTTGCATGGGTATACTAAGTGTGTTCTATTTCTGGTGCTTTTACCCCTGTTTAATTATTCACAAAACAAAATGCGCTTCGCTTGTACTACGACAGTAATAATTACCTTAACTAATAATTTATAAACGAGCTCCAGTAGCGAAGTTAAATATTAACGTGTAATTATTGTAATGAATGGCTAAGAAAAACGGCGTCGGGTTTTACTCGGGGCAAGTGATGCAGAACGTGTTCAATTATTTATGAAAAAGCCGCGGAAGGCAATAATTTCCCGATCAAATCCGAAGATCACTTGACGTGTTAACACTTTAGCGTTGCACCACCACAATGGGCATCATTGTATTAGACGAATGGTGCAGACAATCGACGTTTGAAATGTATACGGTCCGGATTACGCATTCAATGAGTCTGCATTTCGATTTATGGCGTCGATAGTTCATCGATTTGGCCGGTGGATAATGGCGATTTGCATATAAGGGATGAAGCTTCTGAAACTTTTTTACCGGGGCACAATGCGCCTATAATTATTTCAGCGGATATTAAAAATCTTCGGCCGGTTTGTGTAGAGTTGGGTTCGGAATTCAGCGCACGTTCGCGACTGTAAATAGTAAATGGAATCTGGAAACACGAGAAAATGCATTTGTACGAGTGGCTGAAATTGTTTTTCGATTTATCGAATTTTTATCGGCGCTGAATTTATTTCGTAGGACGAGTTTGGAAAAATAAATATATCTATTTATTGACTCTGTAAACGTGTGGGGAAAACGTTTGCAAATAAATTAGTGGTCTGGTGAAATACACTCTGAATTTCTAGATATTAAAAAAGATATTTAATACAATAAAATTAAATGAAAATGAACTCGTGTAACAATAAAAAAAAAAGCAACAAACATTACAATTACTTTTAATGGTTGCTTCTTTTTATTTTAATTACCCTGTGCCATGCGACTTCCGAGCAAAAACGCCCATTAAATTACACATTCATGCAGAAACACAGAACCGCTAGCAAAGTGTTCCTTCTAATAACCAACCAGTCAGGGCGTAATACACATACACATAAAAAATAATATAGCGCCCTGGAAAATTCGCGGCGGCCCCCTTTATGCACTTGACGCATGGCCGGTAATACATACATTGTGCGAATAAAATGCCAGGAAAGTCAGATATAAAAGGCAATTTCTGCCAAGAGTCAATAACGGTCAGTTTACACGTCTCAATATAAGGGCCCACTAGAGTCCGAAGAAGTAATGAATACTATCGATTGGTGAGGCCAGGAAGGCATGAAATCGACTCGCAGGAAGCCCCTCACGCAGGACTAAATTAACGGAATGAGGGAGGAAGAAGCTCTGTTAAGTTAGTTTTCAAGTTAAAAGGAGCTAGACTTAGTTAATCTTGTGAAATTTGTGAACAACTTTTTAATTTTAATCTAAAAGTAAATACAAAAGTAAAAGGGAAAACTGCTAATCAAGAAGAACCTCTAAACAGCTGAGGTCTTATAAAACTAATAGCGGAATGAATGAAGCAAACACGACACGAAATAGTAGAAAAGAAAACACAAGGAAACCTAAGGAATTAAAAAAAATGAAAGTTTTAAAGATTAAACAAATCAACCTATACTTAAGATCCCCAAGGAATACAAAATCTCCTTATATCTGGCATTCATAAATTACCCTAAAGTCTTCAAGACCTGAATTCTCCAGTAGGAGTGGGTGGATTCAAGACACTCTACCATCATCATCATCGAAAGCTTAACACAAAATAGCCAAAAATCTTCAAATACTCAACGCGTGAAACACCTTACTTAGAATTATGTATGTTATCGTTCAGGATATCTTCAAACAGTTGGATGAAAGATAAGAAGAAAGTTTGAATATTATGCGTACCAAAGACCTAAAGGAGATCTCCAAGATGGTGATACTGGGAATAAACCTTAGCAAAATTAAAATCCTAGAAGACTAAATCTATTTAAGCGATCCACCAAAAGATTCGTCAGTCCCCAACCGACTCCCTTCAAGTTTTCTTCAACCCTAAGGCCCTCGAACAACCTTAAGTGATTCATCGACGCCTTTCAAGTTTTCCCCGTGCAAAAAGTCATCACCTCCTTAGATCGAACAAATTGTTTGCAAAATGTTCTTTTAAAGTCAATAGCTACATGTATATAAACAGCCTGTATATTGATCGAATACCATGACCTCTAAAAATTGGAGCTGTATTACTCAATTAATATAAGTAACTAAAGATGATGTAGTAAATAATAAAGCACACAACCTTTTCTAACTTTATTGAGAAAGAAATCCTTTACCTCCTTACCAGGTAAGGATGGATGCTATATTCAAGCGGTTTTATCACGTCTGCCTATTAAAACCAGGGAATGGTTGAGGTTGAGCGTCCTCTCTTCACAATGCAATTTAAAATAAATAAAAGTTATGAAATAATCCAATAAAAGATATTAAAGTATCATTTGTGTTTAGGTCCTTGCTCCCATTATGACGCACAATAAGACAAGGATTTAGAAAAGGGGATAACCTGGTAAATACTTTGTTTAAAAATTATTGGAAAATGAAACGATTCAGTTCGCAATAAACTAAAGACCTGAAAATAATAACTACCGTTGTAGAAGATGATAACGTGAAAAGCATGCTGGTAGAGCTTAGTTAAGGATAGGATGAAAAGAAAGTTTGAAGCAAAATCCAACACTTAGAGCTGAAAATACGAAGAATATAAAGCAGTGGGGGATGACAAGTAAAAGTACCGCGAAGGACAACAAAGCACATTGCATTGTCATCAATCTTCATACCAGAAGACATTACACAGGGAAAAGAAAATAAGGCTTTACAATTTCTGATCTAAACAACTGCAACATGTACTAGGATCACCATTAGATGTAGTTGAATAGAAAATGTTAAGGCATACGGATCGGGGTGTTGAAAATGGAAACTGAATTTGAAGAGAAAGTTTCAAAAATGGACAATGGAAAAGCAGAATGAGAAGTAATAAAATCAATTAGCGCCTTGATGGAAAAACGTAGAAATCAGGAAGAGCCGTAACGTAAAGTGGAAGAAAACTGATCAATAGACAAGAATTAAAAAGAAGGAAGATTAAACAAATTTACGTTATTTAACGCAAGAACAACTGAAGGACGATATTGGGGGAGACTAGGGAGCTCAGCACGAGGAAAGATGAAAGAAACAGATGTGATTCAATGTCAGAACGACTGGAGGAAGACACTGGGAGAGGGTAGATGTAACAGGACTCAGGAGAGTCCGTTAGCCAAGAGTCAGGAAGAAGAATGATGAAAGAAATTTACAGAGAGACATTAGGGGAGGCTAGGACTGCAGGAAGAGACATAAAAATGATGAATAAGCAGATCTCGATGTCGTGGAAAGGATTACTTTGAAGGAAGATGCAAAAACGGTAACTCGAGGAAAGATGAAAGAAACAGATATGATTCAAAGTCAAAATGATTGGAGAAAACAGTGGGAGAGAGTAGATGTAACAGGACTCAGGAGAGTCCGTTAGCCAAGAGTCAGGAAGAAGGTTGGCGAAAGAAATTTACAGGGAGACATTAGGGGAGGCTAGGACTGCAGGAAGAGTTACATAAAAATAATGATTAAGCAGATCTCGATGTCGTTGAGAGGATTACTTCGAAAGAAGATGAAAAAACGGCAGCACTGCTGGAGGAAGGTGCTGAGGGCGAGTAGGGTTATAGGCTCAGGAGAGTTATGGATAAGTAGATTATCAAAGACATTGCAAAAATTAGCACGAGGAAAAATTAAAGTGTTAGACATAATGCAATGTGAGGATGACTGGAGGAAGGCGCTTGGAGAATTATCTTTGTCTAACAATAAGTTTATAAAAATCAAAAAGTTTCGATGAAAAGTGCAGATGTGGCAACAATATGGTCCTGAATAGTATTAAAATTGGAAGTAAAAATGTAGACCTGCAGGTAATAAGTGGACAGCATGAAAGAAGATGCCAGAATAGAATTGGAATAAAGAACTGAAGTCGAGACTAGCACAGTATGATGATTGATTAACTTTTAACTTTTTGTTTTCCTTCTGCTTGTTTCAAGTAGTTTCCAGCTTATGATTATTATTTTTTAGATTGCCCTTTCATCGTTTTTAGATCATCCTTAAATCGTCTTATATCGTCCTGATTTTTTTAATTCCCAAGTTAAAGTCTCCTTTTACGCAATACTGTTGTATAATTTTTCAAATTCAAGTTGCCTATTGACCGTTGGCTTGCTTTATCCAATATTATGCGTATCAAAGACCTAAAGGTGAACTTCAAGATGGTGATACTGGGAATAAATTTTAGCAAAATTAAAATCCTAGAAGAATATATCTATTTAAGCGATCCACCGACTCCCTTCAGGTTTTCATCGAACCCTAAGGCCCTCGAACAACCTTAAGTGATTCATCGATGCCTTTCAAGTTTTCATCGATCCCTAAGGAGTCGATCGTTGTGGACCCCTGCTTTAGGATATAAAGTCAGAATCGTTAAAGAGAACCATAATGTCGTAATAAACGCAGAATCCATTATCCTTAACCAGATACGATTGATACGATTTAGAAAGTATGGTTATTAAAGAAAAAACTAAAATCCAAACAAAAAACAAAGAGAATTAAACACAATTATAATGGAAATCGATTGTACTGAAGGTAAAGAAGGAAGAGAGTCACCATGGAAGATGGAAGGACGACGTTAAGAAACTGGAAAGTACGAAGTAGAAAATAAACGAACACAGAAAAGAAATTAAATAAAAATTATTAATATTGTCTCCGTTTAAATTAGATTTCAATTAGATAATTTTATGTATTTTGAACTAGTATTTAAACAGCAAAGTATTCATTTGTTTAATAAAAAAAAACATCGATTATCGGAAAATAAACCCATCCATCATGTCAGAGTTTAAGGTGAAACCTCCTTATTTGATCGACTGCGCTATCTTAAAGGGAGATAAGCAACAAGGAGCTCTTGTCATCCAATCAGTTGCCCTTTCTTTGCTAAACTTCATCGCATCTTTGAAGACTACGCACACACACACACACACACAAGCACTTAATTTAAGTAAAGAAAAAAAGATCACTTCCGCGACGAAACTTTGAAATAAAACCGCGACGAATATGTTTATCATTTTCAATCCTCGCTTGTTAACAACACGAACTTGTTGGAACATCAAACGTCTCCCCGCTGCATTTCTTCGGGCACGTAAGTCGAAGTAATTTACGGCGTGAATTAAGACCTAGCAACCGTGGAAATATTTCGTTTCAATAAACTAAACAGTCGGAGTGGAAGGCAAACGGCTGGAGGAACTGAAAATTTAATTAAAACGTAATCCATAAATAGATGAAATTTACTGTTCCAGCGTAAATAAGTAACTTGCATGTTGCTGTTACAACTCCTTGATTTACAAGAAAAAAAATCCATGTTTATTGCTTGGAATAACACAAACATAAGTTACATCAAAGCTTTAGGAAGTTAATTTTTTTGTTCTGGATTCGTTTCCCTTCGATGCGATGCAAAGGCCGTTCTTTTCGTATTCTATTGGAATTCGTGTTAATTTCGTATCGGGATGCAAATGAGTTTTCCTTCCGTGACTTGTGTTACTATTATTATGAAGATTTCGACCGCAATGTGCTCTTCCTATCGCATCGATTGACCTAAATAAGAGAGCTACTAACCTTTAGGTGCGTTGCTGCTGCCATAGCTTTACGCAATTGATGCAGAATGCCAGGGCCTAATCTGATGACTTTGTTGTGAATACGCCCGAGAAATACCTGTGCATGCGCCTGCCCCATTAATATTTATTAACATCGGTTATTTATTTATGGGAATATGGGTGGGTGCAGAGACGACCTTCGCAAAGTGTCGTCCGATGAATTTGCATTAAGTCTCGCAATTCTTTGTTTTATTTAGTCATTAAGGCACGTGAGATTTTTTTGTTTAGATTAAAGCAGCATAATACAGTTGGAAAAGGAAGTCAGATTTCGTTTTGGTTTTATTATTTTTTACAAAAGTTGCATTGGTTTCGAAATCAAACTTCTACAAGTCAAAAACAAGTCGATATTGTGAATTTTGTACTTGCCATCTATTGGCCTGACAAAAAAGGTTTTCCTTCTTTCCCTTGTTTAATTAATTAATTTAATTAAAGGAAACGCTTGTTCTTCTTCTATTCAAAAACCAAGAGACTTTTTAACCCATTAAATCCTTCTTAGCTTTCTTGCACTTGTGATATAAAGGGCCAGCAATTTTTCCATCGCTTTAACTATTGGTCTGATAGTGGTTTGAACATTCCTCGTTTTAATGCGACTTTAGCTAATCCCCTTCTTCTTTTTGACAACCGAAACTACTATTTACGCGTTTAAAATTTATTCCTTTTGTTCTCCTATGATAAGAGATAAAGAGTTGCCTGGGGCTTTTGCCCACTTCTTTGGAATTTATTGAAATTTGTAATTCTTTACATGACTTGCTTTTAAATATCTTCATGTGAGTGAGTGAACAGAAAAGAACACATTCCAACGTTCAGCCATATCGTAAAAATACACAAATTGCAGCTGTGTGGCAATGTCTCACCGTACAGATTTTTTTTATATCACGCTAACTTATCAATTATTGTTTGCTTTGAAACTATTTCCGTTATCAAAGACAAAGAAATGAATCATACCATTCTTTCTGACCTGGCAACAAATAAATTCGTAAGAGTTTGCTATTTGTTGTTTAACACCATTATCTAAAAACCAGCCAGGATTATCGGCCAGTTTAACGGGTGTTTTCGAAACGGAACGTCTCATTTCATGAGTCAATAAGTCACCATGATGACACTCGTTCCTCGAGTCCGAACAAACAAACGATAACGTAAATCAAAAGAATTGCCGGCGTTCACGGTAAAGTGAATACCTACTCCAGGCAGACGATATTTCATATCAGATATCGCATGCGAGAGGAGAACAACCCGACCGTTTTTGTGACATGTAACGATCCCGTTCCCTTTCGCGTCGCTTACCACGTCGGTGAAGACGACGACGATGACGACGAAGACGAAGATCATTTCCTAACAAGGCCTGGCTGGCTTCGACTTCCTCGCAGCGAATGCAAAGCGCCGTGTGTTTCGGAACGGAAATTACCAGATAGAATCTTCGAATTTATACAAGAAAAACGTAGATCATTCTTACGTAATAGCTTCTGATAAGAGGACGTTCCTTGCTGGCTGGAAATGACAGGACGTGATTGATAGCTTTTTACTGTGTTTGCTTTAGATCTTATTACGCTGGGAATTTTTATTCATAGCAAGTTGCTTGTCCTTTAAACGAACGAAGATCAATATTTACAGGGGAGTATCCATATGAAAAATTACATTCGTATTAAAAAAATCGGAAATCTAATTAAAACGAAAAAAAAAATTCTCGTCATATCATCGAGAATGTTGTAAGTATTCTTTTTATTAAAGACGTTCCAAGACGATTTCCTTTTAAATAATAATTAAGAATAGCGTTCGCTTCCAACAAAGAGATGTAAAGACCAGGTTTTATTATTTCTCTAAAGGAAACGCAAGCGTCTCTTTCTCTCTCTCTGCTTCAGGTTTAAACTTGTTTTTCATGAAACGATGATCCCTTAAAAGGATAATCCCGGTGTTTACGGCAGTTTTCAAGATTAGCAGATATTTCTTTAAGCGCGTGCTCGTCGTCCTTTTGTCCGGGCAAAAGCAAAAGCAAAAAAAAAATGCAAATTCGTCTTTGAATTTCATCCGTCTGCGCGGAGGATAACATCAAACCGCAAGTTCCTTTGAGACTTGGTGGTGAAAGATCCGATCGGCGGGCGCGACACGTGACCGGATCCCGAAGCGTAATCAACGCATATTAATATGAATTCCGCGAAGCGCAAACAAAGGAGAAAATTCAGCAAACAGGAGGAGATCATTTGCGGCGCGCGATTTATTCCGAAACATAAATTCTCCAGGGCGAGGGGGGGCTTAGACCACCGACGCCGTGCGCTAATGCCGCAATCCCCAATAACAAGCAATGAGGATCGTAATAAACGCATCGAACAAGCGGGAGAGAGAGTCGAAGACAAGAATTCGGAATTCCGTTGTTAACAATGAAGTTTAATACCCCATGCTTTGTCAGACGTAAATTGCTGCTTTTTATGTTGGCCAGTTATTTTACTTTCGAAGGCAATAAAAGGAACTGCACATAAAATCCGGCAGTGCCTACGTTTTACTAACATTTTATACCTATTCTAAAATATGTGTAAATATTTAGATAATGCAACAGCGTATTTGTACAAGCTTAGGAAGTATGTTGTTCTTACTTGCAACGTGTTGACTTTGATTAGAAAAACAAATTTCGCAATAGTAAATCAACTTTAACGCCCATCTTTTTTGAAATTGGACTAAACTTCTGCAATCTAAAGAACATATTCACCAAAAACACAGTTTTTGGGGGGCGTTAGTGGTTCATCTAAATCTCCCTCCCCACACGCTTTCATCGTCATGTTTTAGCTGCCATTACCTGTTTTGGGTACTTGAATCAATAAGTGATTCTTAGAAACCGTTATTAAAAAGTGAAGGAAATTATTAAACCTAAATATACAAGATGTGTCGCTTAAGTGTATTTCTTCACTAATGGTTACAACCACCGTTATCAAATGGCTCTATTTTGAAAAGACAGTTCCAATCAGGCATTCTCATTTCAAAAAGCTACAACATATGTATAGTATACAAACTTCATATTTGACACTAAATAATAACTTGCTGACATAAAATAGATTTTTTTGTAGTTGCAGTGAATAGGATGGTTTAAATGAAATTGTCCACCAATTAATGTTTGTTGCTTCATCGCAACGTTCGTAATCTCATTACAATACACATCCCCACTAATCAGACATAGGAAAACATAAATCATACCCACATTACTCTGATTGCTTATTATTAGTAAGTGCACCGCGCTTTCATTATTTAAACGGTCGCTCTGCTCGCGCCCCGAAAAAACAAAGCTCCCGTTCGTTTTTATTTAATTTTTTTTTTGTGTCGAGCTTTCATACTCCTTTTAGTTATTAAAACGTAAACATGTGTGCGTCGTGATTATTAAAAGGCATCGCCGGTTTCGAAGGATGTTGAACTTATAAACAAGCCGGTGTTTGTTTATTGTGTTATCTCCAGGGGGGGACCGTGTTCTGGAGAGTGTTTATTGATATATAAAGTATCAGGTATGTAAAGTTTATAGCTTCTAAAACACTGCGAGTATCCATGTGTGAAAAAGAAAATGTGAATCTGGAAAATGTCAGACAGACGACACCTTGGTTCAACGAACAACGACTGTCGAGCCTGTGTATGTAAAATCAATATTTGTATTTTTATCGTCTGCGGATAAGTCAGTCGTCGCGATAAATTAATGGTGCTCAAATATTTGGACGGGGCGAAATTATTTAACGCCCGCTGTGTATTTATATAAAAAAAAAAATAGGAAGAAACCGAATTCACGACCGGCGTAAAACGGTTTTATGCTTGCGGTTGCACCGAAATAGAACGGCGTTAAATTGATGAATTAGGTCAGATCGATAAAACTATTTTTTTGTTTCACCACCTTTTACTCTAAACAAGTCTTGAGGTAAATAAAACCCGCACTTAATTTATTTTGAACATCATCTGGCTTTTTGCAACTCAACTCTTGGGCTCATAAGGATCTATAAATTTACTAACGTTACAATACGACATTTTCGTTGGCATTACTTTTTAAACATCCTCTGTAAAACCGGCTAAACATCATTAAAAAAAATTCTTTAAAATGGTTTACGTTAAAATACCGCATAAAATAATAAGCTCTCTTGAATTGTAAACGTGTTAATTTTAGCGTGTTTTTTATTGAGGTAGTAAAACAAATAAGTTACATAAAAAATTCCTTTATGTTTACCTTCTCCCCGGAATTTTTTACATCTTTAAATATTTTATTTAGTAATAACCAGACCTAGGGAAATTCCGGACTATCTTAAAAAGTATGTGATTTTTAGGTAAGATGCATTAATTCTAATAAAATACACGTTTGCGGTTGTATTTTGCCGACTTTTCTGAATACTGGCATCAATTACTAGACAACGCTTGCCAGAAAAAATGACTATTGCAGACCAGTAGAAGTGAGGCTCTCAATTAAATGAAATATTTGTGTGATACTGCTGTGCGATTGCTTTAATCCGGTCGTCAAAATGAAAAAATAAATAAATTCAGTTCACAGAAGGTTTCATGAGCGTCACATAGGAAAATATGAAATCGGTTTATGCATTTAATACACTTTAGGATCAATTAATTTATCGGTTATTGTCGTATCCTTTGCATTCAAATTTATAATTACGGGAAAGCTGTGTATCCATTAAATAGTTGACAAATCATTAATAAACAAAAGAAATAGTTGTGGACACTGATCCCTGAAGAACCACATTCTAAAACTGTACCAACATAAATACAAACTGTACGAAATTTTTTAAAATACAAAATCTTTTCCTGTTTTAAAACGAACCGGAAAATTTCACATAAAATACATTACGAATGCCTAAACATAAATAATTCATTTGCTAGTCGTCCAAAAATTACGTTATCATATACCAGAGCTTCGATTTCGGGTCCTTCCGCATCGAAAACGAAACAAAGCAAACTACCTAAATTATGCACGGATTCCATACATATTTAATTCCGGTCGCTGCTGGATACTGCGGAAAAGTAAATTTGAAATGGAACCGATAGATTGATTTGGGCCATTAGCCGGCCACCACTGTTGCCCGCGATACAAAGCGGCGTCATTTACAAAATGTCCGTTACATGTAACGGCGGCGTTTCGGGAGAGCAAATCTATGTTCCGTTGTCCTAACATTTGTAATAAAGTCGGTGGAACGGCCGTTTCCGAACGTTTTCAAGGTGTATTACATCAATAAGCCATTACAAACAATATGGACGATTTCGAGTTTTGCTCTTTATTAATGGCCTACCAATGAAGTTTTGATACACGAAAATCAGAACTACTTTCTGTATTTGTACGACTAAGAACCAAATACTAATATTTTACACGAGGGATGATCAAATTTTGTTGTTTGTTTGGCAAGCTTCAAGATTCTGATGTTCAACAATCCTCACTGCAAGGTTTATAAGCATCACTTAACCAGGAGACCTAATGGTTGTTTTCAAATGCATGTGCAGCAGAAGTGAATGCTTTAAACACCTCTTACGATTTAAAAATGTTTTAAAACTGACAAGGACGCAACTTTATTTTGAATTAAATCATCCTGGTTCTTTATTACACGCTGTAAGCTTAAATGTAAATATTATCACAAAATAATTAATAGTATACAGAGGAAACGCTTTCGGCGTCCCGTTTGATGTTTGTTTGCCGTCGAAGAAGACTTTGATCGATATCTGTCAATTTACGGCGAGGCAGTTAACCTACATTTTAAGCTATTACCGTGAAGCTTCCAAAATTCCATTATGCGCCGTCTGAAAGGAGACGCAGTGAGACGCTTATTTACAAATTTTGCGATGAAAGGAAATTAGCGGGCAAGTCTCAAACACTTCCAGCGTGTGAATTTCGTCAGCCACAATTACACACTTATGTAATTTCGGCAGAAAAAAAATCACGTTGTCGAGGCTTGTTTCGATGCTTTGTTTCTTGTGCTCATGTTTCCTGTGTTAATACACTTCCTTTGGAAACCAGTTTAACAACAGATGAACCACATTCAAAATATTTGTAGCGCACATGTCTAAGTGCGTGTTATTAACACGATAACACAATGTCGCGTTAACAAAAAGAATACACAAGGCAATAAATAATGCTTCCTGGATCTACTTTAACAGGAAACGTTCTAAAAGTTTCTTTTTTGTTGATTCTATTGATGTATTGACGCAAGTATATTTCTGAAGAAAAATAGGGAGGACTTCATGTAACCAAGTACAAAACTAAGGAGAACATTTACCTTTTCGAAAATCATCCTATTGATTAATCACACATTTGGCTATGTTACTACGTATATCCGTTTAATTCGAATGTGCATCTATATTTCAACAATCACTGAAATTGTGTGATTCAAAAGGGTCGCACCATCGCTTTGGTGTAAATACAGACCATTAACAGGAGCACCTTGTAGATGCACTTACAAATTTGAAATCATAGATCATGGTACTCTCTTTTTGTTGACAACTGCATATGCTCTGGTTTGTCAAAATAAAATTTGACATAATAATAAATGTCAATTCTTAACTGTGGTTCTTAATATCCTACTTTCTTCAGCTATTCTAAAGTTCTCAAGTAAAAAAAAATAATGAAAGAGTTGGTTGAAGCGTGCTTTTAAAAAAAAACACGGTAAACTTAGAAATTAAAAGAGGCAAACATGCAGACTACAAGAGCAAGGACAATAAGGTTCACTTCAAAATGTAACGCTTTAATAAATTATTTAAATATTATGTAAAACTAAGCGAAGATCAAACAAAAACAAATTAAATTCTAAACTAAAAATTAAATAGCTACAATAAATGTTCGAAATTTTGCCCATTTGCCTCAATACATTTTTCTATAAGCTTCTTCTGATGCTCTCTTGAACATTTCTTAACATTTGAGGCGTTATTGTATGTGAAGCATCTAGAATTCTTTGACAAAGTGTTGGGGACAGTACGATAAACAATTTGTTTATGTCTCCATAAAAAAAATCTAGCGGAGTAATATCACAAGACCGCGGAGGCCAAGCAATATTACCTCCGCGTCCGATCCACCTTCCTGGATAGTTTACATTTAACCACTGCCTTACAGGTCTAGCAAAATGCGCAGGCGCACCATCTAATTACAACCATATTGGGTTGACTAAAACCGCCAAGGGAATATTTTCTAGCCTCTCAAGATATTCAAACAATTATGCCCATTAAGGCGATTTGGTAAAAAGTGCGGGCCCATCAATGTGTCGTTGGTAATGCCAGCCCAGACATTGACGGAGAAACGTTGTTGAAATGCTCGTCGATGTATTACATGGGGGTTTTCTATTGCCCAATAATGAAGATTGTGCATGTTACACATACCGTCACGAGTGAAGGTACATTCATCCGTCCACAAAATCAGATTTTGAACATTTGGATTCAAATTGATTTGATCCAGCATCCAATGTCAAAAGTTAAAACGAAGAGGAAAAAACAGAGCTTGCACTTTTGTATAGTGGAAAGAATGGTAACTTTCTGTTTTTAATACACGCTGCCAGAACAACTGAACGCTGAACAACATTGTAATTTACGTTTAAATTTCGTCCAATATCTCGAATGCTGACGTTAGGATTGTCTTCAACGAGTTGTAGAACAGCTTCCTCGACTTGGGGAGGTCTGGCGGAGCGTGGCCTTCCTATCACTTCATGGTTTACGTCCAATCGACCTGTTTCCCTCACACGCTGATCAAGCCATTGAAAAACATTTTTGTCTGGATGTCCACGTTCACCGTATCGTTCAGCATAAGCTGCTGCAGCGCGTCGAAAGTTTCCTCCACTCTCTCCCAGAAGAAGATACATATCACAGTATTCATTTAAAGTAAACATTTTGAATTTGAATAAATTCTTCAATTCAATCAAATAATTTGAGTTTCAAAACGTGAACAACATTGATAAATTTTACTTGTCAGGTCACACTATGGTAACCACAGTAAAATCGAATTTTCGGTGGACCGTTGCCGGTTTTACTTCTAAAATAATGTAAACATTTCCAAAGACTTTTCCTGCTTTATTACCTAATAAATGTTATGTTTTATTAGCAAGGATAATCTTTATCTACACCTTCCATTAATAAAAACATAAAGTTACATTATCTAATTACTATAAAATCAACATGAGTTTCGTAACTTTGAAGGCCTATATCTTCGTAACAAAAGTCATCTAGAAACCACCTAGGTGATGGTGCGGTCCTTTTGAATCACGGTGTATATATTTATACAGGGTGATTCTTAGACAAACCGCCAAAAAGAAAATATGGGAAAGGAATTGAATCATAGATTATGAGAAAAAGTATTTAAAAAATTCTTTGGGAAAATTTATAATTAATTAAAAACGACCCCAAAAAGCACGTTACGCCAATGTGTATGGAGTTCATCGCAATCGTAAGTTTTATGATATCGTGTTTTCGTACATTTTATTATGTTTATTACTCAGATCAATAAAACTATAAAAGTTAACCGTGAAACTTATTTAATAGAGGAAACGCCGCTGTAATGACCTGCCTCAAACGTTTAAATTCATCCGAGCATTTATTAATTTATTAGCAAGAAGACGATGACCTGCGATCGTCCGCTGAGACATTTAAGCCAGATCCGATTAAAATCAGTTTCAACAAAAGACAGTACCTCTGTAACAATTTAAAGCATAAAACACCCTGCATTACGTTATTATGCTGGGTGTTTTGTGCTTTAAATTGTGGCTATGAAATAAATAAAAAATAATTGCAATAAATAATTTAAAAATTCTGGTTTTACCTGTCAAAGCAGATGTTCGAACTGAAGACCTTTGTTACTAATGCAAGGTATAGCCTATTTGCTCAAATTTTCCCTTATCGAGGATATTTCGAATCACTTCAGCAGTGTGTTCGATGCGTTCATGTAACTCCTGTAGAGCATGCATTGGGGTAGAATAGACAAGCTGTTTCATCCACCCCCACAAAAAAATCATTGGGATTTAATTCTGAATTCCGCGGGGCCAAAGTACTGGACCACCTATTATTGTAATTAGTGTTTAACCACTCTTTCACAACACGAACTGCATGAGGGGGTGCTCCATCGTGTAAATATCACATATCGCGTCATACAGCTAAGGGCACATGATCTAATAGTAGCTCAAGATCATTATTTAAAAATTCTAAATAATTTATGGCATTCAAATGCTGCGTTAAAATGTAAGGACTACCATCCAAAACATTTGCCGAAAATTGCTGCTGATGATGGAATTCCGTTGTAGCGTGTGGATTTTCGTTACTCCCTACGTGTGTGTTATGAGAGTTTCGAACACTATCCCGAATAAAATGAGCTTCATCCGTGAACAATACCACGTTTAGAAATTCGTTGTTTTGGTCAACTTTATTTTATATCCACTGACAAAACCTAACACGATGATTTGCATCTCCCAGCTGTAATTGCTTTCTATAAGAATAATAGGCTCACAGATTTCGAGAGTCTTTTTTAATAGTAGTAGTAATTTATTTACTACATAGGAATAACAGTTCTGATAATATCAGCCTTCGTATGTTACAACTCTGCTGTCCACAACTGATTGTACATATAACTTACATTATTAATTTTTATTTGTTACATGGAGAATTTCCTAATGGATGGAAGGAAGCCTTAGTTTTACCTCTTCCGAAAGTAGCTAGGCCTAGTGATTTTAAAGACCTTAGACCTATCAGTATGTTGCCAGTCTTGTCAAAACTGGTAGAGAAATGTGCTGAAGATCAAATTCGGGCACATTTATCTAAATTTAATATTTTGCCTTCTTTCCAGTCGGGTTTCAGGAGAAGATATAGCTGTGCAACTGCATTGTCACTGATCATGGACGAGATCTTTACGGCAATCGATAAGGATAAGATTACTGTGCTGATATTACTTGATTTCTCAAGGGCGTTTGATACTATAGATCACAATCTTTTACTTTCTATATTATATTGGTTTTAGGACAATTTCTATACGTTTTTTTAAGAACTATTTATCTAATAGAAGCCAAAAAGTTATTCTAAAAGGTCCTGTATCTGAATCCTTCAAGCTTAATTCTGGAGTTGCACAGGGAAGCATCCTGGGGCCATTATTGTATTGTATTTACACAAGTTTTGTTTTTGATAAAATCATACATTGTAAGTGTCATCTTTACGCTGACGATCCACAGCTATATCACTCCTTTAATCGAATGAATATTGTTGCTGGTGTGGATCAGATCAATCATGATTTATATACTTCATGTACTTCGGCTACAGGTCATACCTTATCTATTAATCCAAATAAATCTTGTGCGCTAGTTTTTGGCAGGAATAAGTCTCAGACAGCTGCTTTAAATTTAATTAATTTACGTATTAACAATCAACCTCTGCCTATTATTGACTGCGCTAGAAATCTAGGTCTCTTTATTGATGTAAAGCTCCGATTCAAAACTCATGTAAAAAATGCTCTACGATAACAAGGAAATCCTTAATCAAAAACTGAAAAGGTATGCAATACGTTGGTTCTATCGCAATTTAATTATTGTGACGTTATCTATGGTCCATGTTTGGAAAAAAGTGATGTCAAAAGAATTCAGCGTGTGCAAAATGCATGCTTACGTTTTACTTATGGGTTGAGAAAAAGAAATCATATTGCCATGAACGCGGCTCCGGTGCCACCTGTTGGTGTTCGGTGGTACGTAGGCGGTAGGTCTACCAGGTAGGTTAATGAGTGATAAGGACAGTCGTGTGTGCACTGGACGACCTGGTAGACCTCTGAACCGAGCTGGGGCGAATAAGGGGGTTAAAGTGAAAGTGCCGTTTCCATTAGTATAACCCCTCAACTACCCCCACAGCGAACTGAAGGAGAAGGTAAGCCTAGCCCTTTCGCAACTCCACAAGGTACCTCGAGCTAGCGAGTACTCTTCCGGGAGGGATACGACACCCCATTTACGAAACCTCCCGAGGGTACGTAACGATATTTCACACGTATTTGATAGAGCGAAATGGCTAAACATGACTCAGAGGCGAGTGCTACATTGCTCTGTATTTTTTTATAAAATCATTTATACAAAAATTCCTGGTTACCTTTACAACAGACTATCTTATAGGACATTGTTAGAAACAAAGAAACAAAGGTCTCTTAACACCGCCTGCTCATCGCACTGCTATATTTCAAAGGTCATTTTCTTTCAACATTGCTAAATTTTATAATAATTTGCCAGGAAAACTGAAATCTTTAACGATCATCTTATTTAAACGATTCGTGAAAATACATTTATTAGATAATCAGCAACCAAACATTCCTCATTGACCAGTTCTGCTATCTTATCATTTTGCCGATCATTATTCTCCGCGCAACTAGAACTAGAATTAGTATTTTTTTGTATTTTGTATTTTTCTTTATTGTTATATTTCCTAGCCGCTAAAATCAATTTCATTTACGCATTTCTGTTAATTTGGGTTCCGAGGGTAGAGCAGCATATTTCTTTGGAAATTGCTGATTCGGAATCCCTTGGTCACACTACTTGTACTATATAGTTTTTTTATTATATATATATATATAAGCTATGTTATGTTATTTGTGGGGTGACCAATAAAGATTATTATTATTATTAATGTGTATACTTTTTGTACACGCTGTGGATGCAGTTCTTGTTGACAGAGAATTCTCCAAGCCGTCCATTGGTAAACTCCAGCCCTGTACGCCAATCCTCTAGTACTGATGCTGGGTCCTTCGTCGACAATATTTAAAATATTTATTTCAGCATCCAACACTCATGGAGTTGTCTTTGGACCATGACTATTTGGAGGACGAAAATGTCCGTGATTACGCAAATGCTGCACCACCGAAACAAAAGTGCTCCCACGCGGCACTGGTCGTAAAGCTTATTTGAGACAAAAAATAATTTTTTCGAACGCAAACGGACAAACTTAACGAGAAACAAAGTTTGTAGTGCCAGTGGGAATAAACTTGGTGATCAAATTACAAACCTCTGTTATCCTCATTTTATAAAATTTGTACTAAATAATATATTACAGGTGATTTGCAGTTGCATGCCTTTACCAATGTTGTTGTAAATATTTTAAAACTCTTTATTTAGCTGCTTACATTGAATTCCGTTGAAGGTCAAATTCGCCTGATTTCTCGCCGCAACAGCCATAAAACAATAAAACGTTTATGACTGTATTTATTTTCATTCATTTAGCTGCTGGTTCTTAACCAGTGAAGTATCGTGTGTGTGGGTAAAATTTTTGATTAATTATTTTTCGAGAAGTAAAGAACGCAATATTTTTTTACCAGTTTAACTATAATCTGTGATTTCTATTCTTGTACCGATTATTATTTGACGTTCTATTAAAGAATCACCCTGTATTTATAATATGTATTACTTTTAAGAGACCTCTTCCTCACATCGTATGTTATTTATTTGCCTCACCCCGTATGTTACTTATGTACCTAACCTCGTATGAATTCATATAATCAGCTATCCATTGATATACAATATTATTAAAATATTGAATTTGATTATTGCCCCAAAACGCGGAAATGTGAAAATACAAAAACAAGAACTCTATTTTAGTTCGAAATATGTAGGTATAATTTTGTTGTCCTTACTACATACAATATAATTCCATACAATTTTTCTTCTTAAAAAAAATTACTCCTGCACTCTCTTGACAATTAACATTAATAAATGCCCTCGTAGCTAAAACGTTAATGATACATATCAAGAAGTGAGTAGGTTTAGACGTGTTAAAACCATAGTAACTCGACCGCTAATTATTTGCTGGCATTGAAGAGGCTGCTGCCTTAATTTTTGCGCCGAACGTTCGAAAATAACCGTAATTAGTCGGAGAGCAAAAAAAAAGGGCAGCTTTATCTTTTCGCACATGCACCGTCATTCATCAGCGTGCATAATTTATGAGGCATAATCGCACCGCATTATTTTTTCATTACGGCAACATAATAACAAGCCAACGACGCCTAAGCCCGGACACTCCTTTAATTTACATTGAAAGCTCTCGCTAAGCGCGATATTTTTGCACATTATCACCATTTTAAATTATTTACACACTCCGCATAAGGGTAGTGCATAATAAGGTTTTACGACGTGTATAAAATTTGCACATGCATTACACCGCTACCGCACTAAATTATCGAGAAAATTGCTTCGAGGAATAGCATTATGGTGAATCACAATGCCACTGTTACTTACTTAGCACACATGTGTTAGCAACACTACATTTATTATGCTCGCTAGTGAAAAATTAAGCCTAGTTAATTTCAGGAATGATTTCAGAACACGAAATCATTTCAGTGGCGTTGACTGTACGCACAGCGGCGCCGGCTTGAACAAACTCTGGGAGATAGGCGCGTCTGTTCTGTTTGCTAAATATACAAATACGTCAGAGGAGAATCATAATAAAAGCGAATCGATACATCCGTTTGAAATTTGAGAGCCCAATAATAAATTCGGTAAGACATATCGGCGGCACCTGTACAAATAAACAAGTACGGACATGTAAACTGTATAGGTTCCTTTTGTTACCACACAGACATTTTGTGTATAGGCTAAAAATAAATAGCCACATCGGGGCAATCGGGTACCTATCAAATTCTGATAGCTGATAGAAGAAACACCTTTGATAAACACAATAATAAAAACGCTAAGTTATTTCAAGAACATAGCGCATAACATGATCTTTACTTAACTCTGTATGTATAAACTGCTAAAAACGTAAAATACGTATTTATTGACTGCTTGTAGTTGGCACAATGTTATTTTCAGCGGTTTATATTCAAGAGTAAATTAACTAAGCAAGGAATTCGAAGAAACTTGTATTTGCGCTGAGCTAAATTCCGAGTGTGATTAATGTTTCGGGCATTTTTAGATGTTGTAGTTGTAATTGAAGCTAATAAAACTAACGTAAGCCAAAAGCTCTGTTTAAAAACCGAATGACTAATTATATCGTGTAGTCAGCCATGACGGCGCGACGTACTCAAAAAAAATCATAAACGTCAAAATAAATTTATTAGAATCTTCGGTGGTAGTGCAAGCACGATGTTATTCGTGCTGGTACCTCTTCCTTCCATCCTTTGTCTTTTCGTATTAAACGTCTGCTGCTTCCTGACCTTAGTGTGTTGCGCGTAACAAAGAAGAAAAAAGGACGAAGTTCTTCACCGAAGGAAGCAACTATGTGATGGAATTTCTGAATAAATTTTAAAGAAAAGCATTTTTTTTGGTTTGATTATTTTAAATCTGGCTTTGAGAAGGAGAAGGAAACGAAAAAAAGTAAAATGCAATTTGCAGTCTGACAAAGTCTTTAGCTGCCAAATTAAACATAGAAACGTAATCAGAATTGGTAATCTTTCCGCGAGCGTAATAAAGAAAATCGAAAAGCCTTAAAATACAGTCCCCCTCGCTTTCTCGCATTCAACGCGGCCACCCTTTTTCTAAATATAAGGTTACAGTTTACGATTCGGATGTCTGCCGCTAATCACCAATAATCTCCCCGCCTTATTCTTACGGTCTTAATACGGTTTCCCCGCTTCATTAATATTAACCAGCGGAGGCTCAACGCGGAGGGTACATGTCAACAGTGTAAGGCAATACCGTCAATAGGATTAGGCAAATACGAAATACCGTACTTACATATCCTGCGGATAAATCAATTTCTCTCTTTCACCTTCCCTCTTTTTAAGTAACGATTTTCATGTTTTGTTTCAGATGCCTTGAAGAATAATCACTGGCGGGGATACATCCTCGTCTAGGAGTTGAGAATGAGGATCATTTGGGTGGTGGCCCTAACACTTTTAGCCTTGCTTCCTACAAATAATGCTGTTGATCTTTGTAAGTATCTAAACACTTAAATGTTATAAAAAAAGATATACATACTCGTAAATATGTTTGTAGACATGTTTGTTTGATGCAAAGACAATGTTGACTTGGTTTGATATGTTGTAGATTAAAGGTCGAGTTTTTATGGTTCTGCGAGCATGTTTACAGCCATACCCACTCGTATGTGGTCACCTTTAACAGAGTAGTTTTTAAATTAGATTACAAAGGTGATTACACGTCAAGTTTCCAACTTTTTCTTCTCCAACTACATAATTGTTTACTTACATCAGTGTAATTTAGCGCCATTATACTTTGCTTAGTTCGCTCGCGTACGCTATAATTATTAAATATTATTCGTAACAGCGGCCATGCAAATTTCGCACGCCGTCGTCGCGGCCCTAATAGTTTGATCGATAGAAAGTTGCCGGCTCCAAATAACATGTCATTAAATTTTCATCTTTGTGTCATCATGTCATCAATCAGGTCCGCGCGAGGCCCGTACTTGTCGATCCATAAATTACTTTTAAATCGAATTAGTTTTTGGGTTATTTTTTTTTACGAGTTTGTTTAGTATCGAATATTTCTATAAATAAATTGGTGCAATTTGACGATTACTTTAATAGCGGCGCCCTTTTTTCCTGGCGCCACGTAAATTTCTTGGCGCCCATTTAAGGTTGGCGTCATACTTAGCATGCAATGGATGGGCGCAGGGTTGTAGAAAATCGATGCATCACTAGCTTTACATTTTACCAAGGCCACTTCCATTTGCTACCCCAAAAATAATACTCCAAATTAGCACTCCTTTTGTAACTGAAACAACTATGTAAGTCTAGGTCATGAGAACTTGGCTTGCATTTTCTCAGAATTGGCTGATTTTTTTAACAACATGCAGCACTAGTGCAATGCAAACTTTAAACCATTTAACCTGCCCTCGGGATTCGTTGAAACTATGTTGGATGTCCTACTATTTTTTGTCAAAACTGATATGAACTAAAAGTCCTGCAAGAACTTATTAGTAATTGTATACAAGCCGGCCCGAATGAAACAAAATACTAGATGTTTTTACAGTTAAATTTATATGGGAAATGCTATAAAAAACATGCCATTTTGAAATAATTTCATATAGATAAAAAAAAAGTAAAAAAGGAATTTTGTTTTAAAAAGAACAGTTTTAAAGCGTATAAATTTGTTAAAGCTATTAAACAAATAATATAACGACATTATGCGACCCATAACAATTACATTTTATTAATGTTAAACCCCCTTCTTTAACGCGTTTCACATTCAAATAGCACATCTAAAAAAAAAAAACAGCATAAAATAAAATTCCACCGCAGTTAAAAGTGGAAACAATTGCGAGAGAGGGAAAAATGCAACGAGATCACATAAATGCAGATATTCTGTTACAAACTCGCGTTTGAAAATAAAACACCGAAAAAAAAGGACCCAACTGAATATTTTGCTTCTGCTTTCAGCGCAATGCATCGCACCGCTCGGCATGGAAAACGGAGCCATCAAAGACGAAGACATAAGCGCGAGTTCTTCGTTTGACAGCGGCAACGTGGGGCCCCATCACGGCCGGTGAGTTCGAATTTATGCTAATCGAATAAGGCGAACTTCCACAAGCTCACAATCCTTCATGTTTCCAAATTGAATGCTCCCGAAAGAAATTCATGGAATTGGCCAACCGGCCGACCTAAAGAACGCCTTCCTTCCGCTCCTGACATTGACAGATGGCGCGAGGCGTTAGACGCAAACAGACGGAATATGAAAATTTGAAAGCACCCTCTAGGTCTGTTGCGCCACTCAATCTTCTCCACGGTGGATTCTGTCAGGTTTATGAGAATTTAAAACCCTTCCCTCCTGTCTTGCCCCGGATCAATAAAGCGCTTCTATGTACTTTGCCTAGTTTGCAATGCCGCTTGTGGCCTATGCCAAGTTTTATTGGTACACACACCTAGCCATGTTCGTAAACATGTTCGTCTAGATCACAAAATAATTTCATTGTTAGTTACGGAGTACTAGATACAGAAACAAAGATGTGACGCAAGGAATCTTATATACTTGTAAAATTGAGTGGTCATGTTTGCAACTTTTATAACATCCTGAAAGTTATAAGTAAGAGTTTCTTCTCCTGCCTCTTACCGATCTGTCGATTAAATCATTGCTAGTGTATTTTTACGTTGTCGTACGTGACAGATCAAATCTATGTACCTTGTTTATTGTTGAGGGTTTGTACTTGCATCGCAGCGGTTCATTCTGTTGATTGATTTGCTTGTGGATTGCGAATTTTATTTTGGAGGTGAAAACTTTGAAAGATCATGTTTTCATTGAAGCGGAATCCTTATTTGTCCTCGTTTTATGTCCTGTACGTTTTCATCGTGATTGAATCGAATTGGTGGATGCTTGCTATGATATACACACGTCGCATTACATAAAAAATGCAATACATCATTGTGTACATACATACAAGATTCCTGAACTAATCGATTCCATCTATTCCATTACGAATTTGCCCATAGACTTCATACAAAACATGAAACTGTAACCCTCGTTGTCCATTGTTTTCTATTTCAAGATTTCCTCTTTTAATTTAATCTAGAGTCATTGAGAAACAAAGATTATTTTGTTCGCCAAAGTTATGAAGTAAATATAAGAGTCGCTCACTTATTTCATCCCTCTGTTCCAGTAATTTCAATTTCATGACCATCCACGAATAAACCAAAAATTTATGCATACCATTACAGTAAATCTCCAGATAGATCAACTCCTTTTAAATTTAAAAAAAGTGTGCTTTTTCGAACATGTTTACAAACTTGTCAAGGCGTGCGCGGCGCCGTTTAGTAACATCGATTATTCTGCCTTTCAAATTACTAACGATCCACACACATGCTTCCTCGGATACGTTAAAATATGTTTATTAGACACTAATGCTCGGGAGTTTACGGCACACAAATCAATTTTCAAGTAATTGAACCTGCTGATATGGAAGAGGCCCGAACTTTAATCTCCCAAATAACTTACATCGAGCTGTCGTCGGGGGCATACTTAGGAAATCATTATTAAAAATTATTAACATCGTAATTTAGCGAGCATTTATAAATTCTAAACGCAAATGTTAATTAGTATCAAAGTAAATACTTGAAGCAGAACTTTCAGGCACCGTTTTGTTCCAGACTAAGAAAGATGTTTGTTGTCCATAAATTTTAAACAGGCGACATGAAAATACAAGGGAGGTTTTTCTTATGCCTCGATGTTTTACGACAGGATAAGTATTTTCGAGCAAATATTTATTATCGACCTGCAAACTTTCCTTATATTCACAAACAACAAATCTCGTCGAAATACCGCCGCCGCACAAACGCAGAACTTTTCGTATTACCGGCGCGCGGAGAAAATAAATTTCTTTCACGCCGCTAATGGATCCGAAATTAATTTTGATTTGAGTGAAAAGAAGTCGACGTGGTGGGCGGGAGCTTATAATTTAAATAGGGCCTAATCCGGAAATTTGCCCATAAATAAATCCGGGGCAAGAAAGAAGGCGCTTTAGCTCCGCTGCATGTCATATATAATTTCGTCGTATTACGAGGTATTGAACTGTGAATCCATTGAATCCCGGAGCATTGTAATACCGTGATTCAATATCTCTACCTTCATCCTAATATAGTCAAAGTTCGTATATACGACTGAACAGGCCATTTATATTCAATGTATAAGTTACAAAGTCTGGATGATATTACCAGGAGAAATAATGTTGCATCAAAACTTTTAAAGTTTTCTTTCTTTCTTTCGGTTTATAGTTTATGCAAATTGTAATCCAATTAACTACGCTACATTAAAAATAAATAAATCCTCCGTCCGTCGTAAGTATACTTTTCTTTGCCGCAGTATCAAAGTGTAGTAACTTACAAAGAAAGCTCTCTGAGTAACTACTAGTTTAAATAAAATGCGCTGCTTAAAAGAAAGTTTGTTCTGTTCCATTCAAACACACACACAGATATATCTGCATTCACTGCTGTACTTCCTTCTATTCAACTTTGCATTTTTATCAATTTCTTTGTGCTTCGACTAGTTCCTATGTGCTTCCCATTCCCATTCCCATTCCTATGAAAATCTAGTTGCTCGTGCAGATTTAAAATAGACAAATATTTATACGAGAGTGCTCCTCAGGTTGGTCGTTCGACTTCCATCTGAAAGAAATCGATGAATAATGGATGGGGATGCCCCGGAGACCGCTTTTAAAGCACAAAGCTGAGCCTTCTTTTCTTCCGGGGCGAAAGTGGGAATGTTGTAGTTACAAGTGCTGGGCGATCAGTGAATTGCGAAGCAGAAATTAATAATGTTTCGAAGTTAAAGTTAAAATTTTAGAAACTGAACTTACCTGAACTGTGGTTTAAATAAATATAATTTTGCCGGGAATTCATAGTATTGTATATTCTTAGAAAGTTACTTATTAATAATTTCCAATTCGTTTTTTCTTTTAGTGTAAGAACTGAAAAGAACGGCGGTGCCTGGTGTCCTTTGAAACAGGCAACGACAGAACCTGAGGAATGGCTTCAAGTCGATCTGAAATCAGTCCACATGGTCACGTCTACAGGCACGCAAGGTCGTTTTGGTAATGGGCAAGGGGTTGAATTTGCTGAAGCCTACATGGTAGAATACTGGAGGCCACGCTTGTCCAAGTGGATTCGATATCATAACAGCAAGGGGGAAGAGGTAAGCTTTTAGGTGTCGTTATATTTAGATTCTTCAGTAGAGGTGTCTCTAGCTTAAAGGCGAAGGAAACATATTTCTAATATTAAATATCCGCAAGTCAAAAAACTAAAAAGACTAAAGCAAGTCCTGGAAGTGCTTAACATATCGCGCATAACCCAGCAAAGATGACAGACTAAATTTAAAGCGACATAGAACGTTTAGAGCAATTATCGAAACCGCAATCACACGCCGCCGTATTTATTTTCGAATGCCACATGGCCGTTTCAGTTATTATTAGTTATTATTTTCAGGCGCTGGCCGGCTGAAAACCGAGCGCGCCGACAGGATGCGTCTTCCTTTGATTCCGCTCCTCAAAGCGCCTGCTAAGTTTCTGTAATTTTCTCTAGATTTAGTGCTCGTAAATTTTCCTCTCTTTTAATTTAACGATAATCCGTTTTATAACCCCTTTTTTTATGCCGGAACACAAATCCCCGCCAGGATGATTGATTTATTTACCGAGCTGTAAAGTCTTTATTGGCGCTTTTCTTACCGCTGCCTCTTTTTTTTTTCTTGGGGTTGTCGCCTTTTTTACATACGAATAGAAGCCTTCTATGGTCGTATAAAATGTTGACCTTAAATTTCTTTCAATAATAAAGTGTATGCGTACCTCCGACAAGTACACAACGCAAGGGACGCATAAAAGTGTTATAAATTTTATTTTTCAAGTTCTCTATTAGCGTTCTTTTCAAAACTTGTCGTAAATTAAGTATTCTTCCTAAAAATGATTTAATCTGTAGGAATATATAGACTTCATGTTCATGTTAAATCAAAAGCTCCCCACAAAACGAAGGCCGCGTTTGAGCCAGAGCTTTCGCGCCGCACTTTCGCCATTTTAATCATGGTTAGTTAATGTGTTATAAATTTCATTTTTTTAAAGCTTACACTCTTTTTCAAAACTCATTAAAGTTTAAACATTCAACCTAAAAGTGATTTAATAGCTTTGAACAGCACAAGAAAATTAATCCTTTTAAAAACTAGAAGCTATATGTTGTCTTATTGGGTACAGCCTGTATAAATTTTGTAATTACAATGCATCTCCTTTTTGTATTTGGTATAACTGTTAGTGCATGAAGAATGAAAGTCATGTAAGTTCGTAACGGTTCATGTTAAATCAAAAGCTACCCACAAAACGAAGGCCGCGTTTGAATCAGAGCTTCCACGCCGCACTTTCGTGATTTTATTCATGGTTGGTTAATGTGTTATAAACTTCATTTCTTAAAGCTTAGACTCTTTTTCAAAACTCATCAAAGTTTAAACATTCAACCTAAAAATGATTTAGTAGCTTTGAACAACACAAGAAAATTAATCCATTTAAAAACTAGAAGCTATATGTTGTTTTATTAGGTACAGCCTGTATAAACGCTTCAATTACAACGCCCCCGTCTTTTTGCGTTTGGTTTAAATCGTTAATGCATGAAGAACGAGAGTCATGTAAGTTCGTAACGCCTCGTGTTAAATCAAAAGCTCCCCAAAACAAAGACGGCGTTTGAGTCAGAGCTTTCGCGCCGCACTTTCGCCGGTTTATTCACGGTTAGTTTTCATGATTAACGGAGGAAAGCCGAACATTTTCAGGTTCATTTATTATTAGCTTTGTCACGCGACCTCGGCAGAAGCTATCGATTTTTTACATGAAAAGACCGACTCACCACCGCCACCACTCCTTCGCGATGAAGCCGACCGCATTAGGTTGCTACCACCAACCACACTATGAAGGCAGCTTTCTTTCACGATTTTAAAAACGCATTTTCGTAATTAATGACTAGAGTTAATACATAAAAGCTCTGTGCTGACACCCACAACTATGGAAATGAATGTGATTTCAAGTAGCTAAACCACAAAGAAATTAAATTGCTTCAAATTAAATTTTGCAATTTAAGTCGCGAGCGGATGACGTTAATTGTAACGCAATTAGCGTTAAACGCGTGGAATGAACCGAAACGAAGGGCATTTCAAAAATGCCCGATATTAACGAAGTCGAGAGGGCGTGCGTAATACGCCGAATTTGATCTAATTAATTAAAACGCGCCCGCCTGTATTACATTAGGTAACCCGAATAATCATCAATCGCCCGTTTCGAACGTTTTGCGACATGGTCGGCGCGTGTGGGTCGGGATCATGGTTAATCGGAGCAGGCGCCGTGCAGGAAGAAGACAATTGAAGATAAATTGACGTAATAAGCGTGTGCTCTTACCTTGACGGCGACGGCCACTGAACAAATGTCTCTTGCCTTGATTACGACTACCAGAAAGCGCGTAAATAGAAGTTCTTATTAAGTTCGTTAATTTACGAGCCGATTTAGATAAGCGTCGAGACGTTTAAGGAAGTAGTTCGGATGCACTGGACGTATTTTTCTCGACAACTTATAGCCTTAAGAATTACTTTTATGGTCATTTAATTCTTAAGACTCTAGAATAGAGTTGACGTATAAGACTTCTTTTTGCATTCTATCTCTTGTGCTTGCAATTTCAAATTAATTTTAGAATGCATTGTGCACTCACGTTGCATAATACCCGATTAGAAAAGCGTTGGATGAAGGTAGTTAATGTTTGAGAAACATATAATTTAATGCAAGAAAATAATTACTAGAAAACGGATCCTGTAATTAAATAATTAACAGCGACATAAACACTTAAGTGTTTTCAGCATTTTCAATTTCTTCTTCTTCTTTCTTTTATATCTTAGGTATAAGAAATAGCTGCTAATACACAGACTTGCAAATTGCCTTTTTTCGATTAGAAGTTATGCAAGAAATTGTTCGCAATTTAGATATTTTTCTGGAATTAATCTGATGGTGTTTGTTCACGACGTTATTTATGCCTGGCTGTTTAATGTAAATCTGATATTACCCACCTGCTATATAAATATTATTACGCAAATGCTGTCCACGTAAATGGAACGCGCTAATCCAATTTAATTCATTACGAACGAAACGAAACGTCAACTTACATCCGCGGCTAAACGAGAAGCAATTAATATTGTCATTTTCTATTTCTGTTCGCCCCCATCAAAGACATATCAAATGAGCGGGCGAATTAAAAGCTCCGCCACTTATCTTCGGAGCCCACGTAGCGTACTCCGGCGCATTCTAATTAAATCACTCCTTTTAATTCGTTGATATATTGTAGTAAAATATTATCTTTCCTTTCCCACACAGGTTCCTCGCCTCATTGCGATTTCTTACATACATCCCACGTCCCACATGTCTTATACCTTCGCCGCCACCACCGCCGCCAGATTTCCTCGCTAATTGGATGGCTCGAACGTGCTCCGTCCATCGAGGTCGTTCTTAAATGGCACATAAAAAATAACGACTCTCTCTCGTTTTGACAATGCAATTATTTTCCGGTTCGAATTCGCGGCGCGGCGTTTAAGCGCGCGTTTTCACGTAATGACCTCCGCCTTCGAAATTGATATTTGGAAAACTTAAGCGCGGACGGCGCTTTCCCGGACGGATAATTGGTACTTGAAGGTGGATTTATTCGTGTTTATTTTGCGCCTTGCGTTTTTACTCTTTACGTCCGTGCACTTGCGCCACGATCGTTATTTTTAATTAAGTTTCTGCGAGCGGGTAGTGAATATTTATTTATTGTTTCAATTCGGAACGGTTTTACTGCTTCATCTGGCTAAATTGCTTCGGGGTTTATATCACTCAAGATAAACCAATTAAAAAAAAGGGAAATCCGCAATAAAAGGGAAGTTATTCTTTTTCCGTTCTATTTCGAAATCTGAATTACCCTGTATAATATTATAAAAATATTAATTATTTTCCTTTTCAACCTGAAGCTTTCGAATTTTTTCCCCAAAATCTCCATCTGCATAAATTTTATAACGCACGATCTATACAAAAGCAGCAAGTCTGACAAACTAAATATTTAAATTGTGGAAATTATTCCTGTGAAACAAATAAAACTAGAAACTCTAATTTTGCGAATACATATTTAAATACCAGAGAGAAACGAACCACAAAGCGAACTAAGTCTATGGGAGAATTTAATTTTCTCTCTTCCATTCCCGTAGCCTTCCAATAAAACGACTTCTGCGCAACAATTTTTCTTGGCGCAAATAAACTTTTATCTTCTTTCCGGCGGCGTCTATGATAGAACCGGCATAAACCTTGTGGTTTTTTACGAGCCCACCGCCGAACTCTACGATGTCATCTAATATTCATTCTCATTTTCGCCGGCCGTCTCGAAGATGTAGTTTGTGTTTCGTGTAGAAACACCTGGAACGCTATCGGATCAATAGAAAGCAAATTACTTCGCGCCGTCTTCCTCTTCTTCTACGTAAAACGAAAGAAACCTATTCGCCTTATTTAGAGGGACCCGAGTTCATTATGGAAGCATTCTTGAAGCGAGATTAATTACAAGCGCTGCAATATTATTTGAAATTGATAAATGATGCTTTTAATGTTGCGTGTCATTAGAAAATTGTAAACATTTTTCTTATCCTCGGGATGCCATATTTACATTTCATTATTTTTGTTAATTATCGTCCGGGAAAAATGTTTGCTGTCAGAGCAGACACTCCAGCACTCTTTAATATTAAACAAAAAAAGCATGAGAATGTATTACCAGAAATAAACATTAATTAGAGACTGTTATCTACGTCGTAGACACGAGAATTATTAACTCTCGACACTCGACAATTAAATTTTTATTAAAATCTAAACCCATTTATATCAATCTGTAACTTTACGGTCCATCTGCAGCTTGAACTTTCTGGTTTGGTATCCGTCTGCCAAGTTCGCGTCGGAAACTTTTAATAAGCAATGCGAAAGTTCCTCTCGTTCTCGTTTCGTTTTAAAATCCTTGTTGTGTTTAAGCACAAACAAACTGCTGTTTATATTCCAATTTGAGTTATTTGCTTTCCAAACGAGGCGAAATTACACTGTAAGTTCCGAAAATTAACGAGCAATTTGTTTGCAACAACAGCAACGACGAAAAAAAAACACGACGGAATTATCGATGCAAAACTCGTAAACAGACGAATTTATATGCATTGCAAAATTGCTGCAATAAAGCGGAGATAGCATCTTTACTCAGCGGTAAAGTGAGTGTTAATAGGGTGTTTAGCAACTTTCGCCGCTCGGGTGTTAACAAATCACGGAATTTATGTCCACCAGAGTTACAAGTCTGTAGAATCCAGTTACAATATTGCGGAACATGGGCAAAAAAATTGTTGGGAAATCTGGTAATTCCCACACACACACATACTCGAGGAGTGTACTATATGTAAACAAACGAGATACAAGAAGAAACATCAACAGTTTTTCACAAGCAGCGAAACAATTGATTTGAATAAGGCGAAAGCTAAAATAATTTCAAACCAAGTTAGCTGTTTCAAATTTATTTTCCTGCTCCATCCATTTTCCTACATCATTAAATTTTAATCAAGCAATGTAATTCCGAATTCAGAAGAAACGTATTTACATTTCTTTGCATTAATGGGCCACGAACTTTTACGTGTTTCGTCTTCCAAATTGGAGACGGTAAATTGAATCAAATTTTATATGACGCGAGATCTTTATCCAGTCGCTTGCCTAAGTGGAACGGCACAATTTTAAAACCGGGGCACGTCTCGTGATGCAATAACGAGGGCGCACAAAAGAAGTACACATAAAAAGTAGTCCACCATAGAAAATTTTTGCCCGAGTGTGGTGAGAACAATTAAACAAAAGCCCACCCTTTCGCGAACGTGCAGGGCATGTAAAAAGGTTGAAATAGTTGTTTGTCGTTTTTTCACCGGGGCTCAAGACGTGTGCGTGACCTGACATTCGTCGACGACAATGCATCGGTAAATGGAAAAAGAAAACACAATGGGGGTTATTAAACGCCAGAAGAGGAGAGAAAAGGTGAACAGGGGCGCCAAATGGGCTAGTGCTCGCGTGACACCTGAAAATTAGAACTCTCGCATGATTTAGATTATTACCTTGCTTCTGTTGATAACAGTCAGACGGGTGCCTGCCTACCTCGGGGCTCGAGAGCGTCGCGCGAGCTTTCGGCAAAAGCTCGTCGCAAAAAATAATCCGCGCGCTTTCAAAACATAAACGCCGCCGCGCACGTATTTATGAAAAACGCCCGTTCCATTTTCGCGTTTTGTTTCATCGTAATCCCCGCATAATTTAAATCCCTTTCAGTTTGTTAACCTTCCATAAAATTTCATAAAATAATTAAATTTCAGTGCACGCTCTCTCTCTCTTTGTTGTTATGAAATAAATTCCGACGATAAATATTTACAGGGACGAAATGCACGCGAAAAAAAGTTTCTATCTGCCGTTTAAATGTTTACTGTTTCGCGTTTAAGCACGTTTGCATTATGTAGGGGGGACAAATATGAAATAGCGGGTTGTTACGGTGATAACGAAAAATAATTACCGCAAACAAGTGCTTTATTTATGCCGAGAGTATGTACTCACAACGCAGGAAAATTTTACTAAATTCGAAATTAAATGCTAGTAAAATATTATTTATTAAAATCAAAATACCATAATCGCCTACGGTTAGTTAAAAACACTGAATAACACAACATTTTTATTTCTATGGTCCACGAATCTCTATTAAGTTCACCTCTGAATATTCGATATGACTTTTATACAGGACTCAACTTTTCCGGACAATTCCAGCATCATCTAGAGTGTGCGTCGAAGCTTTTCGAATCATCATCATCGTCAGAGTTGTTTTTATTTTACATTTTGGACTTATGCATTTATTCTAACAATTGTTTTAATCTTTTGCTCCTTTCCCTTTTGATTTTAAAAATAGAAATCCTGTTCTGGTTTTTAAGTTTTCTTTGTATTTTTACGTCCGAGCCGCCTATGATTCAATTTTAGCATATGACACCATCTACCTTCTCGATTATCCCAGTGAGTTTCGAGTCGAACGCCGGGTGCCGGGCGAGCTATTGAAATCAGTTATTACTCCGAATTCGTAACAATATATGTAGAACAAACTCACCTTAAGTACTCCCAAGATAATAACACTATTGAACACACACACACATTTTGTGACATGGACATTTTTAGATGTTTCTGATGTATTTCGGCGCTCTAAAAACGAATTTGAAAATAGAAATTGCCTATCACCCACGAATCTTTAGTAACAAGCATTTATATTTTGCAAGTGTGCAACATATGCATATTACACCGCTTTGTGTAATGTATCAGCACTGACGAATGTTCCGTGTTAAGACAAATTCATTCCTATCTATTACATGCAAGAAGTACGCACCCAAATCAGATATTGTACGTTTGTAGGCATTTATCACCATATGAAGTTAGTGCATTTCCTTTATCATCCCGCGAAACGTCGTTACTAACGTATTTGTGTTCTACATATTTGATTTATGTTTATTTCTGTACTGAGATTGATTGTGAATTAACAAGTAAGTAAAATGCCTAGGCAGTGTGTAAATAATGTCAACAGTTTTTTGTTATGTGTGGGGAACTAACTTTTAAATAGCAAAAGCGTACTTTCACCCAATATGTACGAAGAGCTTACGAACTTCATTTCGGAGTTAAAGTAGAAAATCAAGATAAGTCATGGGCCCCTCACATATGTTGTAAGACTTGTGTAACATTGTTATTAGGTTGGTTGAGAGGTACAGAACGTAAAATGCGGTTAGCAGTACCCATGGTGTGGAGAGAACCGAAAAACCATGCCACAGATTGTTACTTTTACCTTATTAACATATTGGGCTTCGGACTGAAGTCCAAGCATACTGCGCAGTATCCCAATTTATCATCAACCTCACGGCCCGTCGAACATAGTGATGAACTTCTTATCCCAAATCCACCAGAATCTTGGACTTTGTACGAAAAAGAATCTGAATGTGTCGGTGTTTCAACTGATGATCATGATGTTGAATTCTTGGCTTCCGGTTGGAACCGCGTGTCTCGGATTTCTCTACTGCCGACGTTTCGTTCTTCGTTGCAGAAGAACTTCCTCAGGGCTGCTGCTGGTGGTGATGCTGCTGCTGTTGGTCTTGTTGCTGCTTCGCGTTAGTCGTTGAGAGTCTCAACGACTAACGCGAAGCAGCAACAAGACCAACAGCAGCAGCATCACCGCCAGCAGCAGCCCTGAGGAAGTTCTTCTGCAACGAAGAACGAAACGTCGGCAGTAGAGAAATCCGAGACACGCGGTTCCAACCGGAAGCCAAGAATTCAACAATGGACGACGGCCGCGGAAGCCTTCAAGTTAAATTGATGATCATAATAATAATCATAATAATCAGGCCTTTAGAGCGTATGTTAATATTATGAACGTCCGTCCGAAATTCAATTTTATTATAAAGATAAGGAGGTGTTTGAGTTTGTATAATTTTGTGGAAGAAACATGATGAGTGTAGTAACCTCCTGGGCTTCATATTAAGCCAATTCAAATCCGACAATTTGGCCGAAACATGATTACGACGTTGTAACCCAAAAATAAGTCTTATACAAGAATTTTGAATTCTACCCGAATCAATGCAACTAATGCAAGGACTGTATACGACATCACAATAGTTGAAATAAGACAAAACTAAGGAGTTAAGTAAAATGCATTTAATTTTTTTATTTAAAAAACTATGATTAGAATAAATTAATCTTAAGTTAGAAACTGCTCTCTGAATGCACGAAGAAATACGTTTAGAAAAGCGTAATTTTGCATCAATATGCACACCTAAACTTTTAACACAATCAACCGGGGATAAGACTGATGCACCAATAGTAACAGAGAAATTATTTAGTGTATTTTCACGATCTTTCGCTTTACCAAATAAAACTACAGGCGATTTATTTGGGTTGATAAATAGTGAATCTTTAGTGAAAAAATCGACAAGTTTTGCAAAGTCATTATTAATATTGGAGATAGCACTTAAGACGTCATTAAAAAAAAAGAGTAAGATAATTGGGTATCATCAGCGTAGCAATGTTCTTGGCAGAATTCTAAAGTACTAGTTACATTACACGTATAAATGTTAAAAAGCAGAGGACCGAGAATAGAACCTTGCGGCACTCTTTGTGAAAGTTGAGCAACCATAGATACGGACTTGTTTAGAACAACTTTTTGTGAACGACCGCTCAAGTAATTTTTAATTAATAGAATGGCATTCTGGTTAAATCCAATATATTTTAAAATGGCTAGCAGAAGTACATGATTGACCGTATCAAAGGCTCTTGAAAAATCAAGAAGTTTAAGAGCAGTAAGTTTATTTTGTTCAATGTTTCTAAATATGTCATCGGTAATATCACATAAAACAGATTTCACAATTTTAACGAGAGCGAAATCCCGTCTGATGTTCTGGTAAAAGTTTGTTTAAATTCAAGTAGTTACTAATTTGTGTGAACATAACTTTTTCAAGTATTTTCTAAAGACAGGAGAGTATGCTAATGGGACGTAGATCTTTAAAGTCTTGAGGTTTATTAATTTTAGGCAGCGGATGAACCAAAGCCACTTTCCATATAGCGGGAAAAGTACTAGTCTGTAAGCAACAATTGATAATGAAAGTGATATAAGGTAATAAAGAAGGACAACAAATATTAATCAATTTAATACTTACCCATCATCCCCGCTACTATTAGAAGTAATTCCAGATAAAATTTTTGCCACATCCAGCTCTGTAACAAATTTAAATGAGAATAGGAAATCAAAGTTGGCCCGAAAATTTACTAAGTAATAATTTAACAAGTTATTGTTGAATTAGTAGAATTAAGAAAGAAGTCGTTTATTGCATTCACATCAGCGAGGTGATCAGGAACAGAGTTGCGCATTCGTGAATATATAATTAAATCTTGAAGTTTCTTCCACAGAACTTCCTTGTTCGAATGAAGAAAACCAGAGCTCAAATAGGCTTTTTTCTCTTGTTTAATAGAATAGGAAATTCCTGAAAGATTTATAATATTCCCAGTGATGCGGTAGCTTGGTTCTCAGAAAACGCGCATGAGCTTTACCACGAATGGACATTAATTTAATGGACATTAATTTAATAGTGTCAGTGAGCCACGGTGATTTCGGTTTAGTGAACTTGGAAGTTACCAATGGAGCATGGAGATCAAATAAAGCGGTTAGGTTAGAGTACAGAAGCTCCACCATATCATTAACATTATTAAGTTCGAACAATTCGCTCCATGGTAAAGATTCTAAGTATACCGCAACTTATTTGACGCATTAGGACAGAAACATGAACCAAGCAATAGGCGCCTATTCATTGATTCAGCTAAACTTAGCTTAAAAGCAGCAATAGATATCCATCTGCAACGATAGCTCATTCCGTTCGTACGAAGGAATCGTACGAGAATATGCGATGTCTCCTGGAAGACATCCGGTATAATGACTATGAGTGGTTAATCTGTGGAGACCTAAAAGTGATAGCGCTTCTTCTTGGACTGCAGCTGGGGTGTACAAAATGCTGTTGTTTCCTGTGTAAATGGGACAGCTGTGCAAGAGATCGTCACTACATACAGAAATAATGACCACTACGTCAAGCACTAACTCCGGGTCTAAAAAATATTACCAACGAACCACTGGGTTATCCAAAAAACGTATTTCTACCACAACTGCATATTAAATTGGGCTTAATGCAAAGCACAAGATCGGAACGGAAGAGGGTTCTTGTATCTGAAACTAATTTTCGAGAGTTAGTGAGGCAAAACTTAAAGAGGGCATATTTGTAGGACCACAAATACGAGAAGTATTAAAAGATGGCGAGTTTGACAACAGTGGCGAGTTTGACAGCACACTGAATGAAGTTGAACTAAGAGCATACAGAGCTTTTAAAGCAGTTGTGACCAATTTGCTTGGAAATGTCAAAGCTGAAAATTACAAAGATATTGTAACTGCATTACTTAGTACCTACCGAGAAATGGGATGTAACATGCCATTAAAAGTTCACTTTCTGGCTGCTCATCTCGATTTCTTTCCGGAAAATTTGGGTGCCGTAAGCGACGAATGTGGAGAATAGTTCCACCAAGACGTTGCAACCATGGAAAAACGATACCAAAGCAAACGGAGTACTTGTTCCTTGTTACTGCTGGACGTTGCAACCATGGAAAAACGATACCAAGGCAAATGGAGTCCTAGTTTCCTTGTTGATTACTGCTGGACATTAATCCGGGATGCTCCAGAGACAAAATTTTGTACTGATATTGATATTGATATACACTTCTGGACAAAATTAAGAGACCACCAGTAAAATTCAAAATAAATTTAAAGCAAGGTAACGAAATTTAATGAAACGAATAAATATATAAAGTGTTTCCTTACAGTTTAGTTGATTTAAGGGCTATTAAATTTAACAAACTTCAAAATACTTTAAATCTTTAAAATACCATTGGTCTTCTCATGAATTTATACCCTAATTTGTAACAAGTTAACAAAATTAAAATTATTAATAGCGTGTATGCCCTTCTCTTGCAGCAATACACGTTGCTAATCTTCTTGGCATGCTTGAGATTAAGTTTCGTATACTTTCTTGAGGTATCTCTTCCCATTCTTGAACAAGCATGTTAGAGAGCTCATCAAGTGTTACTGGCGCTCTCGGTGCGTTTTTAATTTTGTTGCCCAATTGATCCCAGAGATGCTCAATAGGATTGAGATCAGGGCTTTTGGCTGGCCACTCCAAACTTTGGACTTTTGCATCTCTCAATATAACTGTGACAATGTTAGCTGTATGAGGTTTGGCATTGTTTTACATAAAAATGAATCTCTTGCCGAAAATTTCGGCAGATGGTTGAAGATGGGTACAATAATCTGGTCCCTATATCTTCTTGCTGTTAGCGACCCATTTCGTATCAAAACCAATTCTGTACTACCATTAAATTGTATGCCACCCCAAACCATTACAGAATTCCCACCAAATTTGTCAAATTCTCGAATGGCACATTGTGCAAATGCTTAGGAGCAATTTGGACTCGTCCGAAAACAAATGGAGTTCCACTGCCCCTCGTCGCAAGCTTGATGATTTTGACAAAAGTTTAAGCGATTTCTTTTGTGCGTAGTTGTGAGAGTTAGACCGGTTGCTGGTTTTCTAGCAGACAAATTGACTTCTTTTAGTCTTCTTCTCACTGCTTTGGTAGAAATTTCTTTTCCAGTGGCTAATCGAAGATCATTTTTTAATTCACGAGATGTTACAAACCGCTTTCTTAAACTCTGAAGTTCGATAAAGCGATTTTCTCTGCGTGTTGTTTTTCTTTCAGCACCTTGTCCACGTCCTCTTTTGAAACTATCAGTGTTTCTGAACCGTGCTTCGGCCCTCTGTACCACAGATTTGTTGGTATTTAGAATTCCAGCAACTTTTCTCTGTGAATATCCTTCACGAAGAAGAATAATCATTTGGGATACTTCTTCTGGTCTACAATGGCGTCTAGACATATTTAGTTAACTTAATGCAAACAAATTCACTAATTTTCGAAACAGAAAGCACGCTTTAATAATTAAATGACTTAAAAAGGTGTCAACAATTAGGCCTTTTTGTTGACTTTTCGTTTCCTAGCAGAAAATGCCTTGCTATTGTTAATTGTTTTATGGCACACTATTTGAATTATGGTTGAATTCTTGGCTTCCGGTTGGAACCGCGTGTCTCGGATTTCTTCACTGCCGAAATCCGACACACGCGGTTCCAACCGGAAGCCAAGAATTCAACAATGGACGACGGCCGCGGAAGCCTTCAAGTTAAATTATTTGAATTATGTTTAATAAACGTAAATTTATGACATGTGAGAAGTCTATTAAAAATAACTTGTAAATTGGAAAAGTTATTTCAAGTTTATTTGGTGGTCCCTTAATTTTGTCCAGAAATGTATTTCAGTATCGCACAACACTTCGTAGCAAACAAAGTGTTAGTGATAGAGAAAATCCATGATCATTTTCTGCTTCCTGGTAAAATTTTAAATAGCATACACCCTGTTTTATCCATGTCCCAAAAAAAAAGTTGATTTTCGTTTACTAGTGTAATTAGAGTTTAACATTTTTGAGACACATATTTTTTACCTAATATCAGGAATGCTTCGCAAAATTATTTATAAGCGCGATATTTTTTTTTACCTTTGGAGAAAAACATTGCAAACAAAATAAAGGCAGAGTAAATTTATATCGTAATTACTGTCACATCATCTTTCACAAAAGGAATTTAAAATTCTCCTCGCGGAGCCGAGAAACGAATGAAAATTCGTGAAACGAAATTAAAAATCGATGGACGGACGACTTTTTCCTTCCTCTTCGTACACATTTAAATTAAACGAATTGCAAGTATTAAATTACGCCCGCCTCTCGCCGTGTTTCTTCTCTTTCCTCGGCGGTTCTTCGGTCGTATACTTACGTGTGGAACCTTATCGTTTATTTCGTTTTAACGTCTGCACGCACTCTAAATACAGTAACGCGGGGGCCATAAATAATACAATCTTTAATGTCGGGTTTATTTTCCGTAATTTTAGAGCGCCGCCGTTATAAATTATCCCCGTTTGAATAATTTAGTTTTCATTGATCAAATTATTTTCTCCAGGCGCAGGATAGGTATTTATTATCATCATCATTTATGAAACTCGAGGAGAATGAGCTCGAGAAAAATAATATTACTACCAAGTAACAAGTAAGAAATTGTGTCTTTTTTTTCATGTTTCTTCAAAGTTTTATTTCAGACTATTAGTAACTGACTGAGTTATTGTGTGGGCATGATAAGTAAGTCCATTGCGGCTCTTTTTAATTACATCATCAATTAATTAATATCAATCTTAGTTGCGGTTTGTAATATGCAACAGGAAGAGGATGTGGCTTTCACATCGCCGATAAACCCACATCACTGACTGGTAACTCTGTTTATCTTCGGCTAATTTAAGGCAATCTGGAACTGTGATGTGCCAGGCTCGTTATCATTAGCTCAGAGATAATGCGGTTTACAAAGTAATCCATTGTATTTCTTAGCAATTGCAAATTTATAATAAGTACTATCGCGCTTTAAACGTTTAAATCATATCAAATTGCTTAGATACACAGTACAGTCAATAAGTTTCGAAACCAAATTCATATTTAATAAAGAACATATCAAAAAAGGTTTAGAACGTGTTCTATACAATTACCTTTATTTCGAAGGGCACAGCAATTTTACTTTTGAAAGCGAGAAGTCTCTCAATCTTTGGATTAATTTTTTTTTTGTCGAAACCAGACTTTTTTTTATCAACTCTTAAATAACAGTGTTCTTGTTGGTTTTTCTGCTTACATCGAGGTGACTGACCCTTCGCCTTTTGCAAAGCATTTTTCTTAATTCAACCTGATATGTCTTGCTTCGGTTTTTTCTAGCAAGAGAAATTCAACACGCAAAACTTAATTTCATCATTCTGTTCTTTCCAGGTAATAAAAGCCAACATCAACACTTACCTAGAAGCAAAAAAAGACCTCGATCCCCCAATCTGGGCAAGCAAAGTGAGATTCTACCCCTACAGCTATCACAAGAGAACAGTTTGCATGCGCGTCGAACTCTATGGCTGCAAATGGACAGATGGAATCGTCAGCTACTCAATGCCCCAGGGGGACAAGCGAGGCTCCAACTGGGAATTCTACGATTTCGCTTACGACGGCCACTGGGACGGACACGAGCTCAAACACGGCCTGGGCCAACTCATCGACGGCAAATTCGGCCACGACGACTACAAAGCAGATTTCTACGACGGCCAAACCTGGGTCGGCTGGAAGAACGACACCAGATCGAACAAACCCATAGAAATCAAGTTCGAATTCGACAAAGTCCGCGAGTTCTCAACCGTGCACATTTACTGCAATAATTTTTTCACCAAGGAAGTCCAGGTGTTTTCCATGGCGAAAGTCTTATTCAGTATCGGCGGGAAAAGGTTCAACAAGGGCGAACCGATCACCTACGAGTACATGGAGGACAGAATCTTCGAGCATTCCCGCAACATCAGCATCAAGCTCCACCATCGCGTCGGAAGATTTGTTAAACTCCAACTGTATTTCGCCGCCAAGTGGATGCTGATCAGCGAAATCAGTTTTGAGTCTGTCGTCGCGCATGGTAACTTCACCGTCGAACCGGAACCAACGACGGTTTCCCCAGTGAAAATCACCGAGAAAGCCCTCAAAGAGCACAAAATTGAAATACCCGTTCCATCGAGTAAAATCAATGATCCGGTGTATCTAGCGATGATAGTGATTGGCTTGACAGCCATCATTTTGCTGCTCGGAGCTGTGATCTACCTTGCAATAAACAGGTTTAGGAATCGCAAATTCTTCCGGAGTCCCAACTCGTCGAACATCGGCTTTCCCGGGAATACCCTGCCTCATTTGCAAACAGACTCGGTGTTCAACACGGTTGAAAAGGGAAGTGCAATTGAGGCGTACGGGGTGACGGAGATTGACGATTGTAGGAGGAGTCATAGTACTGTTAAGTCGAGTTTGAGATCCACTCTGCCCTTGCCTCATCCAGGTCTTGATCACATGCAAGAAAGTAATGAGTACCAGGAACCTTACCAGGCGATGAAATTTGCACCCTACTACAGCTATAGCTCGGTTGTTATGGAATTACAGGATGACTTTATGAATAGTAATAAAAAGTACACCCCTACACAATCAGGTAAATCAGGTAAAATAATTTTTTTCTAATTCATTAAACCCTCTATACGCGTAGACAAAAGACGTTATACATATTTGTTGGTTTGTTCGTTGACTTTGTTTCAAACATGTAATTATGCAAAAGAATGCGATCTTTTTTGTTTGTAGAAACAATACTTGAAATAAGATGGCATGTGTGTAGAGGCCTTAACGTTAAAAACAACAGTCACTTTGTAACATCGAACGAAGACCACTGGAAATTAATATTGATAGGTCACGCTAATGCAAGTGACCATCAGGGGAATTCACACGTGTCACGTTGATAAAGTTTCCTAACTGCATTTTTATCATCTTCTGCACAGCATAATTTATAAATAACAACGCAATTACGTTGTGTAACAGATGGAGGAATTGATTTCCAATTTATTTAAAGCAAACATTTATAAATGGACCATCTGCATTACAAGTACGTAGTTAAATAAACAGAAAAATAGGGCAGGGATAAATTCTGTTTATAGCCGGGTTTCGGTGTCCCACTTTCCTGGGGGCAATCTGCTCGGTTTTGTTTTGGTGCAACTGTAACATTTTTATTTGCGTTTAATCCTTGGAAAAATCATGCGATTTTATGAGCTGGTGATATCTGTTTGTGATCTCATTCTTATTTGGCAGTATTTTTAAACAAATATTCAATTTTTGCTTCTGTAATTTAAATGTTTAGAAAGAAATAATTGCAACAATTAAAAATAAAAATAGGACTAGACTGTTGGGAACTATCGCTATCTTTATGCAAGTTGTTAGAGACTTAGTATCCAAATAATTTTTAAACTATTTGCGCTGAAAATTGCAAATTGCAATGCTGCAATAATTTCCAGTTTTCCCGCGTGGTCAACCTAAGTGTCATCTAGTAACTACGACGAGTACTAAGCTATCCATTTGCAACAACAAAAGAAATCTATACTCGTTTAACTTAATTATTATCAGAGAACAAATAATTTAAATAATAATAATTACTATTCATTATTATTCAAGATGCATACTGCATTTCACGACACTTGGAGAACTGAAGTAAACTGTAAATTCTTGGAGACTGCTTGTGACAGCCTTGTTGCGAACCGAGGGAATGTTAAGTGCAAAGTAGATTTCTATATAAAATTCAGCTGTTTGTCGAGAGATGGCTACATAGTTTAAAAATACAAATTTCCAAAAATTAGTTATTTACATGATTACTGAATTTAATTTACTGTATTTCAATGTGCTGCTTTGTTAATTCGAAATTATGAAATTTGTTACACTTCGTATAAACAACAAATTATATAAATATATATTATGACAAAATAAACATACGGGGGGAATTCAGTACGAAAATAACCATACAAGGGGCATTCACTAAGTAGTCTACCATTGGTTAATGAAGAACCTCTAAGGGACAGTTTCATGGTGGAATTTAAAGGAGACTTAAAACTAGTAGTCACATTCAGATGTAAAAACGCAATTGTTTCACATATAAAACGCCCTAAATAATTTATTGTACATTTTATCATTTCACAAGCAGTCCAATACTTATATCATCGTTTTGCAAATTAAAAAAAAAGTGATAATCAGTCGAGACTATGAAACATTTACCGAAAAATCCTTGCCTAGCTTCTCAGTTGTGTTCAACCTAGTGGATACTTACTAGAGTTGTCACTGCTGTTGTGAAATAATAAACTAAGAAATCCTATTTTAAAAATTTCTTTGTATTTTAGAAACCCTTTTGTTCAAGTGACTCATTAATTTATTTAAATATGTCTTCCAGACGCCTATGACTACGCAGTTCCAGAAGCGGGGACGCTGCCGTTATTGGGATCAGAAAAAGCAACCCTGCCTATGGTTAGAAGTAGAGGTAGCAGTGTCACTTCAAAAAATGCAAGACTTTCAGCACGCAATAGTCACACTGGGGTAAATAAAGAAACGTAATTACTTAAAAATAAAACAAAAACATCAATTTCCAATTAAATATTTGTAGTAAGTAGCTTATTTTTCAAACACAGCCATCATTTTGTTGTAGTCTCCCACTCAACACGAAGCCTTAACTGCCCTTAAGAAACGACTGGAAGAATCATCGAATTTACCCGAATTTCCCAGGCACAGGCTGCGAATGTTATCCAAACTCTCAGAAGGGGCATTCGGAATAGTAAGCGTCAAACTATTCCAGATTCAATTAAAAAATAATAATTAATTCCAGGTTTACATAGCAGAAGCCGATGGTATAAACGAATACTCCTCAGCCCTCACTCTAGGCACCAGATTAGTAGCTATTAAATTCTTAGGCGAAAATGCGAATGAAAAAGAAAGGTAAGCATTTTGTTTCCCAGCAAAACTTTAAAAAAATTTAATTGTTTTCACGCAGGAAAGATTTCTATCGTGATGTAAGAATTTTGGCCGCCCTGGAAGACCCAAACATAGCAAGAGTGTTGGGAATATGTAGTCAGGATGAGCCAGTATGCGTAGTGATGGAGTATTTAGATCACGGCGATCTCTGCCAGTTCTTGAAGACCCACGTCTCTGAGAACACCACTAGCATACCCTACGGTTTAAAAACGCTTAGTTTCAATTGCCTTCTCTACATGGGCGCTCAGATTGCATCAGGGATGAGGTACCTGGAATCTCTGAACTTCGTCCATCGCGATTTATCAACGAGGAACTGCCTGGTAGGAAAGGCCTATCAGATTAAGGTGTGTGATTTTGGAACATACAACGAACTCTACGTCAACGACTACTATAAGGTGGATGGTAACACCCCTCTTCCAATTCGTTGGATGGCATGGGAGTCTGTGTATCAAGGAAAATACACCACCAAGAGTGATGTATGGGCCTTCGCTGTGACCCTGTGGGAAATACTGACGCTTTGCAGAAGGCAACCTTACGACGGCCTAAGTGATCCTTTAGTAATGGAGAATCTCGCGCACATGCATTGTGATGATGGGCAATACATGTATTTGCCTAGACCCGTCACCAACAAAGACATAAACGACCTAATGCTGGAATGCTGGCGAAGGAAAGACGTAGAGCGACCTTCCTTCACGGAAATCCACTTATTCTTGCAACGCAAAAACTTAGGGTACGCTCCGACATAGTTTTAGAAAGACTGGATTAGTCTTAGCGGGATCAAGAAATAGCGTAAACCGCGACTTCACTAGGCAATCGCATTGAGAGGTTTTAATAATGTTATCCGCGAAATTTATTATTAGAAATTGAAACGATATTTATGATAGAGTAAGTAAGTACATGGAGCCTTCTGCTTTTCTCTGTCGTTTGCCTGTGGAGTCCTCGTTTCAAACATGTAAATAGAACACAGGGTGATACTATCTATTTTAACGAGTAAATTATCTTTTTCGTAGGGTATTTATTTCTAACGTGGAGCTTTCCTTGCTTGTAAATATTTTCGTACGGTTTTACAATTTTGGTTGTTTCTGTTTTTATAAAAAACCTGGTAGTGCTTGTAGTTTAAAAGAACTATACATTATGTAAGCCAAATTCCTTTGCCTTGTCGACTTATTATGTTAAATATCTTCCATATGCATTCAGAATAGAAACGTGTTCAAATACAATCTGATGTGTTCGTCTTCCCAATTTTATTTCTCTTAGTAAAAGAAATTCTTTGATTGATGCTTACCAGCAAGAGTATGTGTGTTACAAATAGAAGGCACTGAAATAGCTTGCACGTTTTCATTCAAGCACTACCATCACAATAGCTTTGTACAGTTACCAAATCTTACAGGAGATTTTTTTGTAACTGTACGCGTTTCTATTGAGGTAGACTACTTTTTTCGGCAGCAGCAGCATAGAGATTGCTTGTTCATTTGTTAAGAAACTTACACGTGGCACAATAATATGAGACAATGTATAGATGATACTAATGTAAGAATAAAATCAGTGTTATATATTATTATATTTACTAGTCAATTGAGTCGCGTGTGTAAAATATTTTCAACGATCCAGACAACTATATGTATGTAAAAAAGCTTATACACTTACTAAATTAAAAGAAAATTCTAAAAGTAACTCTTAAACACATCGATACTATTAATTAGTTTTACTTTTAGTTACCATGTTACTACTGCATATTATACCCAATGTAAGAAATTTATTTTTTAAATCACCAGACAGCTTAGATAAAAAGATGGAAGGTTTTGTGAGGAGTTCAAATCGAATCGAGTTGAAATTTTGGTTAGCAAAGTGCCAACATCTATTACCTACCACTTACTTAGTTTGACTCTGCTTCTCTTCCTTTGTAACCGAAGGCGTGTGTTTTGAAACATATACATTTAATAATGCATTCCATATCCTTACTGTTAGCGGGCACGTAATGATGATGATGATTATTATTATTATTGTTCGTTGAAGTTTATTATTGATAGTTGCAATAATTCATTTTGTGATCATTTTGTTGTTGTGTATTTAAATTCCTGCAAATAATTGTCAAAGTAACATATCAGATTAATAAAATGAAATTCGTAAAATGAGCTGTTTTATTTTTGTGTTATGCAATTGAGGAAAATTTAAAAAAAACATAGCATCCCAAAGGCAACTACATAAAGAATTCTGCTCAAGATAGCGTTAACCTTGGAAATATTTACTGAGAAATAATCAAATTTAAAATTAACTATTTGAATATTGCAATGTGCAATTTCTCGTGGTAAAGCTATGAATTTCATTCGTTTAAAATTTGAGAGTAGGCAACACATTCTACTCCCGTGCTTTGAATACATTATGAAAACACAAAGTCATTTCTGATTTGATTGATGGGTTGCCTACTATAAAATTTTCAGGGGTCATGATTTAAAATTGGCCCTGTAGCTTATACTTCAAAAGATCGGTTTCATATCATTGCATCTGGAAGAGAGAATTTACATCTCAGATACTTTCACATCAGTAACCAAGAAACTGTTCCTTTTTTTCCAACATTTGTTAGTTTTTATTAAAAGTTCTCCAAATAATCCAGACAATTATGTTTGTCATACTTACTTTTCTGCACCTTACTCTTTATTTATAATAGTTGCATACTTAAACGTTTTTGTATGAAATCATAAATTTAGATTTCTTTAATTTGCAGTGGCGTCCATTACTACATCTTGTAAACTTTAAAACAAATTGTAAGAAATAAAACAACTTTTTTAACGCAAGAATAACATTAACCAGTCCTGTTCTTTTCTAAAACAGAAAAAAATAAGTTAAAAGATAAATTAACAAAATCAGTAAAGTTTATGAAATATAGAGCGTTCATAAATGATTAAAAAGCGTTTGAACATTAACTAGCTGTTCAAATAAGTCCTTCATCATCGAAGTCGCATTACAGTAGGTATAACGCAACTATGTACATAATCATTAAATCATGATTTAAGAAAGAAAATGAATGTGACATATTTTATATACGTAAATACGTATTTCGGCAGCTAAGCTGCCATCTTCAGTACAGGCACCTCCAAGCACTTCATAAAAACTAACAACATATTCATAATTTATAAAAATAATAATTAAAATTAAATGAGTAAAAATAATAAGGGAAAGAAAATATAATTACCTGAAATTAGACCGTCAAATGTCAAAAACGGAGATTAATTTTTAATTATTTCTTAAACCACAGTCTTCTTTACTATTTTTAATGAATGTGACAGTTTGAATTCTACCAATTAAATGACGTACAGTGTTGTCAAATCCAATCAACCATTTTTTCCTTGATTTTGAATCTAGATTAATTAATCTAGAAAACAGGCAACCCATTCTACTTTTTTACGAATCGCAACAATCTGCGATCACTTTTTGACACAACATTGTATAGGAAATGGCAAATTGCAGCCAATTTACTCCTTAATAAGTCATTACATACAAGGCGGCATATTGAAAGTTTTAAAAATTTTGTTGCAAATCGGTTTTAACTCCAATGGATCTCTCGAGTGTCCTCTGTACAGCTGTTTCGGCCCTATTTGGGCCCTCGTCAGCAGAAGCGTATCAAGAAATGATCGCAGGATGTCGCAATTCAAACTATTCATTATTATTACATCGCATTTGCGAATAATCTTGGACAGGTCGGTTTGGTTTACAGTGGAAGTGTTGAGCTACGCTTCTGCCCCAAATAGAACCAAAACAGCTGTACAGAGGACGTTCGAGGGATCCACTGCAATCAAAACCGATTTGCAACAAAAGTTTTACAGCTTCTTTACGTTCAGTAAAATTATTAAATTTGATGAGTTGTTTTTGATTTGATTGACTGGTTGCCTTTTCCAAAATCTTCGGGGTTAGCTTGTATATCGATGTTCCAAAATTAGTGGCCGAATTACAAGAGAGTCTTCCTTGCATAAAAATATGCAAATAAAAATTTTCCTTGTGAAATTAAAAACTCCTGGCTTTGGCCCACTCAATTTTCAATTATCTTGAAAACTGTTTGAGCTATTGATGGGTAATTCTCACGATTAACCAAAAAAAAAACTCAATAGTTTCTTTCCTAAATTAAATGCTTTTAAATAAATAATCGAAGGCGCAAAGACAAGCTTTAAATATCCCACGAAAAGGGATATTCTAAAAAGTGCAATTAGTAAGTGTATGTAAATGTAATGCAACAAAAAAATATTAAAAAGGCTTATGGAATTACTATAAAATTACCACGAGATTATTTAAAATTATAATTAAAGTAGGCTCTGAGTTTTGAATTAGAGTGGCAACACTAACTGTCGACAGCTGAATTTGAATTTGAAATGTCACAATAACGCTTTTGAAGATATGAAACGGCGAACTGACAGTTGCATGGAAGTCGGGGGCGAACACTTTGAAGATTTGCTACGATTTTCAATAAAATTGCATTATTTTTTAGTGCTTAATTTAATTTAAATTAAAACGATTAGACATGACTAATTTGCAAAGCGAGTCAATTGTCAAGGTGAGCAATCGTATAAAAAAATTCCCCTACTTTAATTAGAAATTTAATGTAATAAGCAAATTGGTACGACTGGGCGCAAGTTGGCGGACCTGGGAAAACATTCGGTTGGCGACATTGCGGACGGGGAATGACGGGACGGCTATGAGAGAGAGGGGGATTCCTGGTTCGACTGGCATTGTGTTTGCAGTGTGACGTTGGCAATAAATTATTTTTGGCGTTTTGATGTTTCATTAAAAACTTAGTATAACATTAAATTATCGCGTGGTACTTAGTTGTTGACATACTATAATTTAAAAAAAAATTAATTGAAATTGTGTAACTGGCAGTATAAGGAAAGAGTTTATACATGTATTTCGGCCTTATTGGGCTTCATCAGAACTCTGTACCTTAAAAAAATTTGGTTTATTGAAAAATTTAGAAAAACTTACCCCTTTTTTGAATTTCTAAAATCCCAAAATTGCCAGTTACACTATTTTAATTAATTCTCATAATTTTCATCTGGCAAGAAAACTTGATTTTATAATTTTAAAAATTAAAAATTTGATTAGGGCCTCCTATTTCCTTAAGAAGAGATTTTCAGAATAGTTTTCTAGCTAACAAAATCACTTAGTCGCGCCATCGCATGGTAGGGTAGCTTATGAGGCAGCAAATTAAGCTCAAAAGCTATGCGCTCATTTATAGTTTTCTTATTTTTTGCAAGGAATAAGCTCTTGTAATTTGGCTGTTTATTTTTGGAAACATGCTGTATAATTGGACCGTCGATATATAGTCGATATATGCTGTGGGCCTACATTTTAATAGTAAAACACTTAAATTTCCTTAAATGGTAACAATTACATTTTTTTTTGACTCTGAAACGGAAATTATCCTTAAATCTCTGAAATTTCCCTAAACTAGGCAACCCTGCCGAAATAGTAGATCTAGGGATGCGTTTAGAAACTACAATTTGGACTCTCTTAGATAGTATTTCCACGACCTACTAGATTTCACGAGATAGCGTGTCTTTATCCAGCCTGTGCAATTTATTAATTCAACTGTTTCTCCGCTGGCGCCACCTAAATAATTATATATATATTATACAGTGACCGCCAAAAAGTTCGCACCATATGGGGAAATTTTTTATTTTTGATTTTTTCAAAAACTTTTTACGCTAAAAATTTGTGCACGTTCGACAACCTAAAATAAGCAAAACAGATCTGGTGAGCAGTTTTCATTGTGGCCAAAAATGGCGCCTATTGAAAATACGAAAACTGAAAAATTGTTTTAATTTGGACTTACTGTATATGTGAGAGAAATTTATAGTAGGCCCTGATAGGCTTTTTCAAAATGTATCGTTCAGTATTCAAATAACATTTCCAACACCATAATATTTTAAAAAATAGAAGATTTTCCATTTTTTAAGTTTTCTTCAAGATTTGAAACTCTAAAGGAGCATTCTGATATTTAACCCCTACGAATAGTCAGCTTATTCATTTTTTATCGTAACAATTATTTAAAAGAATCTAATTTGTTGTAGGGTTCTAAAGCGTAGCACGAATAAGAAAATATGAGACGGTTTTTCACGTTTTTGGTGCAATGCCTTTTTCGCACGAAATTTTCTGTTATCCTTTTTTATTCCGACATGGTACATTGCTAATAAACCCAATTTAACATAAATACATAAAAAATTACAAGAATTACACGAAATATTTGCTGTGACTTCATTTAAAACGGTTAATACAAAATCGACATTTTTATGCCGTTTTTTGAGAAAATTAAAAAAACAATTGCAGAGTTCTTAATAATTATCAAGTTTTGTTTACATCTGAGACATCCTCGCTTATAAAATATGCCTGCCTCATTAACAACTCAAGAAAAAATTGAAATTGTTTTGATAGTCGGCGATAATTATAAATCGCATAGAGAAGCAGCTGAAAATTTTAATCAAGCACATCCTAACAAACATATTTCGCATACTATAGCTGGAAGAATTTTAACAAAGTTTAAAGATTCAGGATCTGTTGAAAATTCTTTTAAAAAGCCTCACAGCAACTGGATTACTAATGAAGACACACAGATTGAAGCCATACAAAACGTTTTGGCCATTTTTGGCCACAATGAAAACTGCTCACCAGATTTATTTTGCTTATTTCAGGTTGTCGAACGTGCACAAATTTTTGGCATAAAAAGTTTTTGAAAAGAAATAAAAAATAAAAAATTTCCCCATATGGTGCGAACTTTTTGGCGGTCACTGTATATCCGGTACGTTATTTTACAGGGTCATTTTCAATTAATGTCAAGCTCACGTAGTTTATGGCAAGTACAGTTGTATTTTCTTGCTCAAATGTACAGGAAGATCTAAATTTATTGACCTGATGCAATACTGCCTTCTTCGATATTTATATTCAATTATTAAAATAAAGTTAGTAACATAACGAGACCTAGGGAAGTTACTAGATATCCTAAAATTTTGTTGACAGTTCAATGCCCCAAATTCACGAAAAGTGGTTTATTTCATTATTATAGCAAACTGATTAAACAATATTTATGTTCTTTATTAATTAGGTTAGGTTTCATGAATGTTCTATGCACGCCACAAGTCAGCATTGTTTTTCGTTCTAACCTTCATGTAGTAGGTAGAATTATTGATGGAAGGTAGAGTAGGATCAGGACAATCAATTTCATTCTCCCTGTAGTTTCCGTGTGATTTCTTTTTAGATATTTACAGTGTTTCTTATTTGGGTAACTAGCGTCAAGCAGAGGAAATTTTGCGTGAAATATAGCGAAGGTCGGTTAAGAGCTCTGTCTGGTGAAATCTAGTAGGTCGTGAGTATTTCAATCACCGTAGTATAAAATATTGCGAATATTTACATTCTTATCTTAGATTTTCAGAAAATAAATTAGGAAATGCAAGACATATTGAAAACCATAAGCGAGAAGATGCACAATTTCGGAACGCAACCTGAAATCTCCTTCACTAGAAAAAAAAATTGCGCAAGTACGCCATTGAGTGCGCTCTGGGGAAATACTGTGTTCTAATTTAAATATTAGTAAGCATATAGCGGTTTTAAAATAATCAGTTGAGATTTCTATATTGTAATAAACGGCTGAATAATTTAAATTTCGCGCCGCTTCTGCAACGTCTTATCGATCGAGTGGGTGCTGCACCGATTGAAACCCAACTTCACGTTACTAAGCCCATAACCTAAAAGTTGACGTTCGAGTGTGTATTGTGTGTGTGATTTCGGCTCGCGCGCGTGCTTAAAGCGTTCATCGTGAACAGACATTCTTCGGGGGCCGCCTGCTGGGACAGTGCACGCTCCAATCTTACCCCGTTTCGGAGAAAAAAACGTCACGACAATCACCAGGAAGAAGTGTCAAAAATCAGTATGGTGGTGGTGTGTTTACAATGTGATTTTAAAAGCTGAACCTTCCGGGAATTTCGAGTATTTTCGACCCCTCTGACTATCACGGTGAGTAACAATTTGAATTTGCGTTAATAAATTAATTTGCGTAAACGTTAAGCAACGAGATTCAAGTTGGATCTTTAAATTGATGACCAAGGACTCTGTGCTTGCTTGTAATGAATCGATTAATTAATTCATTAGTTAAAGTGAACGCGTGAATATATTCAACTGTAATATTTATTTATGCCGGCGATTAATAGAGTGTGATCCGCTCTATGCGATTATTTGTTTACTTATTAAATAAACAAGGGTCTTTATTAGTTACATTTGCTGCTAATAATGCGATGTGTTTACGTATGTATGTACGAACGTCTCGGTTATTTATGTAACTTGCATCAGAGGTGAGTAACCAAATGTCTTCGCCCACGCTCCTCGGCCTTTTGACGGTTCTTGCCTTTGCCATTGCCAGTAATAATTGTATAAATAATTTGTTTATTTTTGGGGATGTAAGTAAAATTACGCGATGTTTTGGTCGAAATTCGTCTTATTCTATCTTTAGCCCGGATGACCTTCGCTGAAATTCCTGAATTACTTGGCTAACAAACGCTGACTTTCATTGGTTTTATCTGTATATATTTTTCTGGGAATGCGTTTACTTTTATTGTTAAACTTGCCTACATTCTGGTGTTATTAGTAATTAAATAAGAAATGAAGTGCACAGTGGCGTAGTCACAAAAAAATCACAAAGGGCACAACCTCTTTTCGATGACGCTGTTTGACGTAGACATTTCTTGATATACAAGGGAAATCGGGTCGCGTTATAACAAATTTTGGTTCTTAACTGATTATGCTAATGATGTAAATCAAACAGACATCTTTTTCTTTTCCATGTATCCTACACAAGTAAATTGAATCCAGAAGCGTGAAGTATAACACTTCTGAGGTAATTTGGGTCTTTGCGTATTGACTTACATAAAAAAATGAATAAAGTGGTGACGAATGTGTAAGGAAGATAAATCAACAGGACCCAACCCAACCAGCGCTTAGCAAGTTTAAACAAAATCCAACCAAAGTGTAACCGAAGACGAATTTCTTACTCAAGCACCTCAAGTGTGTTCGTGTTAGTTTACGCAATGTACTATGTGGTTGTGTACCATCCTATACATATATTTTTTGTGAAAATCATTGCAACAAGTTGTTACTAATAAAGTGTATCTATCTATCCAGGTGTTATTGACATGAACGGTGAAAACCATGAGGAAAACAGCTTCGAAAACCTGTTACTCTACGTGGAAGACGGCAATCCGGAAGAGGACGACCTGGAATTTCATCACACCATAACCGCAGAGGTAATAGATCCTCAACCGGAAACCGACCGGCTCTTGATTCTGGAGAATAAAGAGTGCATTTACTGCAGTGGATTTTACGGGCCGTGCTTCGAGGAGACTGTGTGTCAAATGTGCCATGCCTTTTTGTACCCGAATATGGCCCCCGATTTGGATCACTTGACGCTGATTCCTGGGGAAGGTGATGATAGTGATAGTGGTAATGATGAGCCCGCCGATGATAACTACCACCCAGTAACCACAGTGGATCACTTGAATGGGGCAGGGGATGCCCCTGCAGTTGAAGTTGAGGGACTAGCTCAACACCTAGATAGACTGGTGGTACCTCAACACCACATCGACATCAACATAGATCAGTTACCACCCGAAATTCTTATACATGCGTTTCAATTCTTAGATGATATATCCATGTGGTCCGTGGGGCAAGTGAATGGTAGCTGGAGTAGCATTATGACGATGCACACCAATCAAGATTACTGGAAGAAATTCACGTTAATCCGTTGGCCTTTATTAAATCTCGCCGATGAAGTTGAAGACTGGTACAGTTTGTATACGGCGATGATGCAAAGTAGTTGTTGCATGAAATGCATAAGGCAAATGGCCGCTCGCGAGTGTGGTACCGGCGAAGAAAGTTCTTGGCGCAAGCACCGTTTAAGAACGGAATTACGAACTCTAAGAACCGACCCTCCGGATGGTATACAAGCGAAGCCTTTGGACCCCATCTACAGTCATTGGCAGGCGACTATAATCGGGCCGGAAGGAAGCGCTTACGAGGGCGGAACCTTCTTCCTCTACATCCAAATACCCTATACATACCCCATGTCGCCTCCACTGGTGAGATTCATCACGAAGATTTTCCATCCGAACATATCGCGTCATGGCGACATCGGAATTGATTCGATCCACAGTAATTGGTCGTTGGCCCTCACCATCAGCAAAGTCCTGATTTCCATTCAGTCGCTGCTGACGGATCCGGTTTGTGACGTTTGCATGGAACCGGAAATCGGTAAACTTTATCTTAACGACAGGAACGCGTTCGAAGAGCAGGCTCGGAACTGGACCTGGAGGCACGCAATGCACGAGTATTTGCCGCACTAATCCATTTTCACCAACCAGTATTATAAAGAGTGTTCAAAAAATTTGCTTCAATTTTTGAACACGCTTTATTTTTCCTGTGCTCATATTTTTTTAATTAGGACCAAATTATTCGGACATTTCTAACTATGAAACAAACAAGTCTCCGCCTCTTTTTCCAGTGATTTGCAAACTATGTATTCGTTTTAGTTTTAAGGAATTTTTTATTAGTGTTAAATGTCGCTGATTAAGTAAGCCTCTTCTTGAATTGTTTCAAGTGTATGTATACTGTCCTTAATTTTATTGTTATTATTTAATTATTATTATTAAATAAGTTTCATGGAAAATATGTAATAAACTGATTGCTTGCGATGACTCGTATTTTCCATGTCGCAAAGCAAGAATACGTAACGTGGTTATGAATTAAATTTTTAAAGTGTAAGTTGTCTTCTTGCAAATAAAATCTTTTTTTTTGGTGTTACGTTTTTGTTCCTTATTTTTTTAAATTCCAGTAAACCGCCAATATCAAAAGAATTGTAATTAAGAAACAAAATTAACTCTCCTGAACTTCTGTTATTTTTGCACAATGCCCAAAGTCATTAAAGTAACAGAACTAAAATACATGAGCAAAATAGTAGTGGAAACAAGAATGGATAGAATAAGAAATGAGGGAAGAGCTCAAAGCTTCAAAAAATGACAGAAGAAGACGAGAAGCCCTAAGGAAACATAGAATAGATTGGAATAAAAGACTTCGAAGACAAGAGAAGAAATGACAGTAAGTAGATAGAAGAGGAAAAAGTGATTAACAAAGCAAAGATGATCGATCAGTGAATCCAAAATCCGATGCTTTAAATAGCACAAGGATCGAACCAAGTATAGCCAAAAGTTTGTTACTGGAAAAAAAATTGTGATTTTAGCGCCTTTTGTCTCTTAATATGTTCGATGTCATTAAGAATCGGGTTATTTGAAGTAAAGTTTTTCAAAATATGGTTTGCTGTTCAATTATACACTTCACGCATCACTTTTGATACAAATTGCTTGTTGCGCTAAACCAAAACCACAAGAAGACTCCACGTTCAATATCTGGTGGCAAAGAGCTCCTCCTGTACTAGATTTATACTGTAAATATTTCTTCAAATACGTTGTTGTTGAAGAGTACGATTATTTATTGCTGTTCATAATAAAGCCCACCCTGCTACTGCTAAAACACATAACGGCCTTCCTTAATTAAGTTAGTCGGGCGAATGACAAGATTAATTGCAACGGGAATTGGAAAGTTGGAATTGGAATGTATCGGTAGTTTTCCCCAGGAGGAAATATGCAGTTTCTCTTTAATGAAATATTAGGATTACCTAAACAGAGATTGCGTTTTTGAAAAAGGCAATAGCATTTAAAGAAATTAAATGATGACTTTGCCTTGCACAGAGTAATTCAAGCTGTTTAAAAATAGTTCGATTAAAGCAAGTGCATCTCAGATCGTAATTGGTTCTTATTAACTCGGCGTTCAGGAATAGCTTCATAATTTAGAAAACGATCATTTAAATTGAGTCGTTAATCAAACTAATGAACCGATGCGTTTCGTAGCTAACTGCAACAATTTTCCTCTTACATTTTTCTTCGTGTTAATTTGCTTTAGTTCGATTAGATTCTTACGAGCAATTTGTCTTAATTGTCTAGTGAAATGTTCAGAATTTGAAGAGAAACCTGTAAATCGATGGTCAGAAATTGTTGAAGTACAAAGTTAGCAGCTGGTCAATTATATTTTTAGACAAGCTTTTGGGTTACGTTTTGAAATTAATTCTCAATTGATTAGATTCGCCTTCTGTTGCAGGTTTTCACTTGGAACATTTGTGAATGGGCGCAAAATTATAAAGAAGATTGATTAGTGAGCTGGTGTGTAAAAATGGTAAATACTCTTTAGTTCTTATCTCTACTATGTTTAGCGAAAAACTATTTCAAATTCGTTTAAATATCATAACAAAAATACATCTTTATTAGATTTTTAGTATTAGTAATGAATAAGTCTAGTTTAAAAAAATTGCTTCGGTTAATAAATTTAAACTGAGAGTATTTTATTAAATTTGGTTAACTTGGTAAGTGTGTCGTCAAATTGGAAGCCCCCTAATGCTCACCTTGTAGACGCAGCAAAACTTGTTTCATTAATTACACCTGTTACCAGATAACAGAATGTCCAAGAAAGAATTTTTATACGTTTGTGACTTTGAGCGAGGTCGCCTAACATTATTAATGTTATTACACGTTTTATTAGGCAACTTTCATTTTTCTAATTGGGCCAGCATGTCAAAATTAAAGCGAACATAGAAATGATAATTCTTTCTTTTTCTTCTTTAAGGAATTGAACTGCACTCTATTGTGCTATTTTAAATATTTCTTGGAGTTCAGGTGGCTTTGTCCTAAGCGTTTCCAGGGAAAAAGTAAATGGGTTTACGGTTTCGTGGCTTTCAGGCTTTCAGAGCATGCCTCGCGTCATTAAATATGAAACAGCGAGCCGACACATCTTTCAGTTAATAAATCAAAATGTAACGGATGCTTTCTCTCGCCTCAGCTCCTGCTTTTGATTTGTGTTCAATTTAGCATCGCCAGGCCCTGCACTTAAAAATAAAACGAAGAGGAGAGATCGAAATCGAGGTAGCATTGCCAGTACATATCTTTTGTCTTATATGTGTTAACTGAAATGAAAATGTGGGTAGATAGCAAATAAAGTTGTGAATTAAATATGATGAATCATTGAAGTGCAACAAAGCTATGAGCGATTCTAATAAACTTAATTTTCATCTACTGCCAAATTATGGGGGATGGATTTGCCGAATTAGGAGAGTGAAATCGATTCCTGTCGCCGAAAATATAGTTCAAATTTCCAGTTGAAGCAAGAAATGCTTGTAAACTAAACAATAACGTTGAAAATTTGAAAGGAGATAAGAAATCATTAGACCAGAGTTATCCAAGTAATCGATGGATTATTAGAAACTTTTCGTATTAATGATTGTGGTCATTACTCCTCACAAGGAATTTTTATCGAAGATTGATACAAAACCTCAGTGTGGTATTCAATGCGTTTCAACCGCAATTACCTTCCGCCAATAGACATTTCAATTACTCCCTATTATCCCAGCTACCGTAGAAAAAAGTGGTCGGGGAGCTTAAACTACACCAGACCGGACGGGACTTCGCGTTTCCAAGACACGCAACATACATGCGCAGACGAAGTTCCAATTGCACGTCGTCCCCCAAGTTCCACACATTTTCTCACGTACCATCGCGCACTGCGTTCGCCGGAACAAAAGAGACCCAAACCATTCCCATTTCCCATTCCAGCCGATCGGTGGTGGTAAAAGCCGGACGTCCGCCGTCAAGAGACAATGACGCGGTCCTATTAAGTCACGCGTTCCCGCCCGGTCCGAATTATGGATGCGGTTTTTTTCTTCCGAGAAAGTACCATCGCACACATCCACATCCAGTCTTGTCTCGTCGTCGTGTGATTGTACGACTCCGGTTAAGTTACGGTATCTTAACAAGAGGCGAACGCTGAAGTAGTCGAAGCTACCTCGTCAGTTGTTATGTTCCTTGCTTTATCGGTCGGCGTTTAAACGCCGGGAAAACGAACGTCGATTTTTCCTTGATGTGAACGTGCTGCTTTGATTTCACCGGATAAAACGAGTGCAATGTTGACTCGCGATGAAGAATGGTTGTGGTGACTTCTACTGATATTTGCATACCTGTCACCTATCACCAAAATTACTTGCGCGGAAGGTCAGTTGACTTTGATTATTGCAAATTTATTTATGTATTTACTGTTATGCACCTTCGGTGAGTTACGTGGTGAGTTAATTTAATGTAGAAGTTTACGGTTCATTTAAATCACGCCTGGGTGTAATGACGTCTCGAGCATGTGGTCAGCACAAAAACATTTCTCCTATGTTCGTCTGGCGCTCATTAAATCAACAAATTAGGAATTTTTAATAAGCGTTACTGTATTTCTTGCAAATTACTTTAATTATACGCCGAGGTTTATTTTAAAACGAACGCTTCCTTATTTCGCCGAGTGTCGCACAGTAAATAATAATTAAATTATAAAAATTCAGAACAGTGCTGGTAATAATAATAATAATAACAACGTGGAAGATTCCGTTTTATGTATGGCTGATTTTAACAGTTATATATTTCTGATTTATATGGCGCGTTTACTTGCTGCTGCACAGCTGGACGATTTTAAAATCCATAACGTAGATTGAACCTATCTATCATTATGACATAGTTTCCGAGTTGTATCTATAGATACAGCAGATACTCGCAGTAATTGAAAATTGACTGAATTATTGCGGGACCATTTCGCCTGTAATTCATTGTTTTTATTGATGGTCCAAAGCACATTTCAGCCCGTCTCTTATTTCCTTGATTTACTTGTCCGAATATACTTGAAAATTGTTCACCCAAAAGATTTATTTTGCACAGGAATTATCGATTTCTGGATTTTGGCTTCAAGTACAACAATTTTAGTGTAGACTTTGTCGCTTCTCGTTTCTTAAATTGTTAATATGAAAAGATGGGGCACCTTTCTCAACAGTTTTGGTCATTATAGGAATGAAGAATTTTGTTGTTCAAATTCTTAAGCAAGAAAAATCTTTGTCTTCATTTCAATTATGTCTTGCAACTATTTATAGGCGGTACTAATAACCAGACCTTGACTGAAACTAAATTGATCGTCTTTGCATTTTATTGAATATTGGAAAATGTATTAATCATCACCTTTATGGAGTATTTGGCGACGTTAAGTTCCTAGATTAGAATAAGCCATCGATTGTTTAGCCAGTTTCTTTCAGATCTGCGAATGGTGAATCACGCCTTATCAATAGATACGAAACGTTGAAAAGAAACACGCGCTTTTGTTCAATTGTTCGCAAACATAACGTCCCATCGTATTCAACGCTTTTTATATGCAAATGTTATCGTAGGATGTCATGTATGAGTTTATGTGATGTAAGGTCATGTCTCTTTCTCATTTAGCTTCAATCAGAGCTCACTTGAAGCTAATCACGTTTTTAAAAAGCAGTGCAGTATAAGAAATTAGGAAAAGTAGATTCCTCTAAAGTATAAAGATGAAAATTATGAAAATTAATTAAAATTGTATAACTGACAATATAGAAAGTGTTAGGAAAGAGTTTATACATGTATTTCGGCCTTATTGGGCCTCATCAGAACTGTGTACATTAAAAAAATTTGGTTTATTGAAAAATTTAGAAAAACTTACCCCTTTTTTTTTGAATTTCTAAAATCCCAAAACACAAGAACTATAATTAACAATAATTAATTTTTTTTCATTAATTATTGTTCTTGTGTTTTGGGATTTTAGGAATTCAAAAAAGGGGTAAGTTTTTCTAAATTTTTCAATAAACCAAATTTTTTTAAGGTACAGAGTTCTGATGAGGCCCAATAAGGCCGAAATACATGTATAAACTCTTTCCTAACACTTTCTATATTGCCAGTTATACAATTTTAATTAATTTTTATAATTTTAACGTTCGTTTTTGAGTGAGATTTCAGTTGTACCTTCGAAATGATGGTTGTTTCCTTTTTGAACAAATTTTTAAACTTTGTCAAACGAGGATTCTAGCTTTGGTACTTCAAAAAGAATTTTAGAAATACAATTTTTTGCATATGACATTTTCGTCCTGAAAAAAGGAATTAGTAACATTAAAAAGGAAAGTGGTTAAATATTATTTAAAATGTTGTGTTGAGGGTTGGTTTTATCTTCTTCATTTCTTCTTCGGTGTTTCCTTTTTTACGAGTAGGTAAGTTATATTTTACCTTTTGTTAGTGTTCGTTGGTTACATGGCTTTTGGAATTCTTCTCCTTTTTCTTGTTCCTATTGGTTAACGACATAATATTTAGGGTTATTGGATTGTCTAAACTAAACATCGAAGGAAACAAATAATGGATATGGTTAATAGAAACAAAAACTATGAACTTGTGCTCGAAACTGGGATGGAAAAGGTGGAAGAAGTTAACAACCATAATCATCATATTTTAATTAAAAAAAATTTAACAAAAAATATTGATTTGTAACAACCAAACTCTATTTCCCTTTTATAATATATTTTATTTAAAATAACAAAAGTATAGTGTAGTCATAGAGGAAAGATCCATTGTGAAAACATAAATTGAGGATCAAATCATGAATCAATCGGTTCGAACAACTCTGAGAATCTCCTTAAATCTAACCCTCTTGCCTTCAAGTTCGCCGCACACTTGCAATTTGCAAGTCAGAACACAAATGATTTATTTAATCCTTTCAAGCTGCAATTACGTGCTAATTGAAAAGCACACGTACATGCTTGCAGCAGGTTTTCCGTTGCCTCCGATAATTATGTGCAGAGTTAATTAGTAATCCAGTAACTGTTGGCTGCGTCTTCCTCCTAAACCACTATTTTGAGTTTGCAATTTTTGTTCTTGCTGACTTATCATGGCCATTTCAATTTCAGAATTATTACCTCTTCCTGGGTTTTAATTCCTGTTTTATTACGCCTTGTGATGAACGTGATTATAGCGCGGCGTTAAGTAATTCGGTTCGGTTCATAGCGTTTTGCATTCGACTGCTTTTAATCAAGAATCGAGAGAGAATGTTTTCAAATTAAAAAAAAAGTAATAATATATGGCAGAAGAGAATTTTTAGACAAATCCAATCGTTGGAAAGTCGAAAATGTGTTTATAAACTCATTTAAACGAGATATTTTCTCTTTATTTAAATATTTTTCTAGATATGTTCAGTCCAAGAGTCGTATTATGTTTAAATTATACCTTGTAGAACATGTTTAAAAAAATGTTTAGGTGATTTTTTGCTTTATAAGGAAACAGGTTTATGTGCAACCATATTTTCCATTACGACTGAATAAAAAAGTCGCCTACTCTTGCAAGTAAAAGCTAAACAAACGATGGTGTCACTAGGTCAGGTTCGGAATATAAAAATTTTACCGACCTCGCGAAGTAGGTGAAGCCTCGTAAAATTGATGGTATAAAGTGAAAATGCGAGTAGGAAACCTGTCAGATCGAAACGTGAATCTTGGTATTTATTTCATATTTTCATGGAAATCAAAGTAAGTTACGTGGGTAGTATTGAAAGTTAACGCCCATCAATCTAGCTTCTGTATTTAGAAAGTAATTGAGGCACAACAAAAATTATAAATTGAGAAAGAATGAAGCGAAAGTGTTTCAACTAATAGTCACTCTGCGATATCTCAGTTTAAGCGCTCTATTAATTTGAATAGAAATGATGATGGACTGTATTATTGAATATGATGAATTTATTATACTGGCGATTAACTTGTCAGCTTTAAAAGAACAACGCGAGACTATTATAAAGCAACTGTCCTCTCAGGAGAAAGTATTCAGATTTCAAAACTTATTGATTACACCTCGTGCAACGTCATTGTTCGCTTGCTCGAAATAATTACATGCCATGCTAATATTGAAACAATCAGCTCGTCTTTGCTTACCTTGCAGAGAAAACGCTCGTGAAATCGCGATTCCCGTGCGTAATAGTTTTGGTACAGTCGAGTTTCTTGCTGTGGCCATTTACGTCGTAATCCGCGCAAACCAGATCGTCCTGTATGGCAAGGCTAGTTAGTGATTCAAGGCAAAGACATTAAAAGTGAAATTAGACTGGACGGGCAGTTTTTAATTTGAGTACCGTTCGGTAATCCGTTAGGTTAATTGCGGGTTGGCACTGTTTTTGATGGATGGATGAGGGTATCAAAGAGGGAAAAAAATTTTGTAAAGAAAAGGTCACGCTCAGAAATCAGAACCAGGCCAAATTTTTTTGTTTGCTGAGATTTCTTCTTTCTGATCGAGATGGAGATCGAATTTGTGAAATTGCGGTCGCAAATGTTAATTCGGAAAATCATCAGCTGCATACAACAAGAAAAAATGGAAAATGGGAGAGCAGCTTTTCCTACAAGATGCTATAGTTTTCTCATAGGTTTATAAACTTGACGACGTTGTTATTATTAGTTATTTCGTTTCATATGATGGCTGCTCAACGTATTGCAGTGTTAATTAACTTTTTGGAAAAAATTAATTAAACAAGTACATTACGTGAGAAGAGTTAAAAACATATACAACAGTGCCACGGTTCAACGTTCAACAACAACTTTCGAAAACAACTTGACGAGGTAGACGCAAGAGTTTCGAGACAACGACATGCACCTAAAACAAACAGACTATATTACAAATACAAAACAAAAAGGGACACTTACAAGTGTAAACGCAGCAGTTATAGAAAGCATAATTGCAGCTCAACGAATCAAATTAACATCGCAGAGGGGAGTTCCCAGGTGGTCGACCAATTTGAGTGGACGATCAAGCACTGAGATTTTGTAGCAGCAATGCAGCAGAGGTTTGTCTCATTCCGGGGGCCACTAACAGCATTACACTATCCAGTAGACGGAAGGAAGCCGCCCAAAAACAAGAAAAGGCTGATATATTTAGAAGACGGCCGAAGAATACGCCGCCGATGGGACCAAGTGCCGGACTTTTTGATTGATTATCAAAAATTGACCAACACTTATATGGAAGTCTAAAAAGGACAAAATTTAGATAGTAAGAGAATAGGATATTACTATTATAGGCTAAGTTTGTTTTGTTTTGAGAATTATTTTGTATAAGTAAAGTTTATAGGTTAGATAATTAGGAAATAATGTATTTTAGATACTTACCTGTTGTTTAGAGTTAAGTTGTTCATTTTTTAGTTTAATTTCAATGAAATGTAGTCATATTTAAGGTAAAACGCTAATTGTCAAAAACGTGACGACTGGTTACCAACTCAAATCTAGTATATAACTAATCAGAACGCGAATGTTCCGGTAATCCTGACAACGGGAAAATAAACAACGAAAAGCGCTATAAAAGGCGAGCGCTCCGCGATTTGGAGCATTCCTGCTTCGACCTCCGTGAGGAGGATTTCTACTTCGACCTCCGTGAGTAGAATTCCTGCTTCGAACTCCGTGAGGAGGATTCCTACTTCGACCTCCGTGAATAGAATTCCTGTTTCCATCTCCGTGAGCAGAACTCCTGCCTCGACCTCCGCAACAAGCAGAGGAGAAATTTTAATTAAAAAATTTATTTAGTACGAGGTATTTTCATTAAGAAAGAAACATTTTTGGATCCTGAATACCTGTATCCTTTCTCCTTAACCAACGACACGGCCGACGCTTCCAGGTAACACATACATGACAACACAAACAAATTTTTTTTATTGAACACCGGACTGCGGGAGACGTTTTTTATTGAACACCGGACAGCGGGAGACGTTTTTTATTGAACACCGGACAGCGGGATCGGTAGTACAGAGAGTCCCTCTTTTGACAAGTATACATCGGGTAGGACAAGAAGTCCACCGAACCTTGTGAAGGGCGAGGTGACATGACCGACTTATGATACCTGGTGTTCGCTTTGTACGGATCTGTATCGTCGAAGGGCGCCTCTCTCTTGTGAAGGAGTTGAGGCACATGCGTGATCGGCGATATAGAGCGTCCACTTTTAATAAAATATACATCTGGTAGGACAAGAGATCCACCGAACCTTGTGAAGGGCGAGATGATATGACCAACTTGTGGTAACCGGTGTACATTTTTTGGGATAGACATCAACTTTTTCGATAATTTTTTTATTTCTTTTTCTGACACATACGGACGCATATACATTTAACACTCTCACTCCGTTCCCCTCCCCCTCACATTCCTGTGTTTTGTCGTTGTATATGCCCACCATGGGGCCATAAAACGAGAAGCGGGTAATTCCGAGCGGCCCAAAGAGAAACCCTGAGAGAAAGATGAAAAGAAAGTACCCACAAACAACATACAAAAACATTACAAATTGACACCGCAACTTGGAATCCAAAATAACTTCAATACTACAGTATGCTTGCTTACATGCATTTAGTATTTCTCATATTTTTTTGCGAATCATTCAATGTTAAAACAGTGCAAAGCATAACACAGACACTCTCACGTTTTACGTGCTTGAAATTCCGAAACTGATTACCCTTGAATGCGAAAATACTAAGTAAGTATAATGTTTGTTTACCACTGCATATGCATCATGACGCAAAGCAAAACCTCTAACCATAAACGGGGCACAGATATAAAGATGCACTTCCGTTTCATGACGCAAAACAATCCAAACAAAGTAACATGTCTTTATTAGCCGCAATTGAAATGCAAATCCTTTATAAATAATTTGCATTTAAGAAGTCGTCTTTGTAAGCGTACAACAATGTGTATTAACTAATAAGTTCTTGGCCCAACGTGTATTTTTGGAACTGAAAAATAGTTTCAGATTTGCCTGGAAGTGTGCTGCCATTTTTTCCTTTGCCATGAAATCTCATGCTCACTCAAAGTTTTATTCGTAAATCCATTTTCAAGGTTGCCTCAAGTCATCGGTTTCACGAGACATCGATCTGTTTGTTCCTCCTTAACTTGTTTGAGATCTCCAAGGATTACTTCTACCTCGCCGATGGGAATATAAATGGCAGAAACCAAGCAACTTTCCGTCTAAATCACAAATCCTTAACAGAGTAATATCTTTCAAGCAAACGCTCTCAGGGTTGCACGAAATCATTTTCAGACTAATTTAAAAAGTCGCTTTTCACGAGGCGCTTCCAACGAGGAATAAATTTGTTTTGCGGCGGCAGACTTAAGGTAACGACACGTAATATGCGTTAACACTTTCAAGCCGGAAGAGGATCTATACATAGAATCGGTGTATTTTAAGCTTTCTATTATTAGGGAAGTATGAATTAGGGCCGGATTAATAAATCAATTTTGTTTTGCGTATAGAATTGGAAGACGTACCTTTTTATCCTTCAAATATGACCTCAGTTTTACAATTCGTTTTATTGTAGGGAAACAAAAAAGTTCCTGCTTGTACATTTAAGGAGTTCTATGTGCTTGTAACATTTAAAGGCGATCGTCAGACCTTCAACCAAAGCTCTTCTATTTGGCAATCAATTGCATGAATATTAGGGTGTGTACTTGAACTGTCCTCGTATTCAATATGCACGGGAAGCAACAGGCTAAATAAAATGTAACTTATTTGCTTCGCCAAGTTTGTTGCTTGCATTGGCGATTGCAATTTCCTATTGTTGTAAACTAACGGTCGACTTATTACTGTTCAACAGATGGTTCTAATCATACGAGCATAACATTCCTTGCTTTACGACATTTTCGATTTTCCAAGTTTAAACGTGCTCGAAGCCTCGTATTTATTTTATTTAACAAGCGTTTCTGTCTTCTGTGTAGGATGCAAACTAATTGGAATGATTTATTGAACGCTAAAAATAGTGCAGCGAAGAGTAAATGCACTAATTGTATAACGCGTTTCCGGTTTATCTTCTTTCTTTCCTTTTTCAGGCGTACTGACATTTAATGTTGTAATCAAATTTGATTATAAAATATCCCGTGCTCATAAAGTCTTCAAATATGTCGTCGAACAAATCGTTAAACAAGCCATCAAACTTAAGCACCACGTCTGGAACCTCTTAACACCAGAAACAAATTTTGATGTTCATAACTTGATCTATTAATAGAAATTGTTTTCTATTAAGAAAATGACTTGGTGAGTGTTTTTGATATTAAATTTTCTCGTGTTTGTTTAGCTACTCTCATCGTCTTCTGGAAGCAGATTGTTATTCCTGTGCAGCAAAATGCTTCATCCGCAGTGGCCCATATGTGTCTGTCATACACAGATGTTTGCATAATAAAAGATGCCTGCGACATCGACTTTAAATAGCGCATAAGTTTGCGTAAATTTTTAAATTGCTCCGTCTCCAGTCTACCAACCATACTCCTCATGCAGCAGTATAATTTTTGTAATACTAATTTTTATATTAAATTTATTGTGCTATTAGAAATACAAATAAGTCTCCTTTACTATTCTTAGTTTACATCTAAACCATTCTCTCCTGTATTACTCTTAGTTTACAATTTAAATTGTCCATTAATTGGAGCATCTGTATTGTTTTTTTTTTATTCTCTTTAAGCCGTCCACTACAGTACAAGTCTAGAATGGATCTCAAAACGAAATATATCTTGAGGAATTGTAACGGCAATCAGACAAAAAATAAATTATTTTCCCCTCATTCCATACGAATTACTCTTTACATATCCTAATGAACTGCACAGTAATTTGTTTTTACTTGCTGCATAATTAGAGCTTTTTCAATCCGATAAAGCAAATCATGTTGTTATGTAAATGGTTTCCAGTTCATCAAAGGGACAAGTCACGTTTTTAAATAATCTCATTTGCATTTGCATTAATGTTTTTTTAAGCTAGAAAAGATAAAGTATGTTGTTCTCCTTTCACTTCGTACCCTATCTTCAATTCCACTCACTTCGTCATTGAAAAAGTCCCGCAATTAGTTTCTTTGTTTTTTTTTTTCTGAAAAAAAAGGGATTCTTTTAATTAATAACTATCTTATTTTACTGCAAATTAGAAATAATTCGTCGTTTCTTCAAGCGTATCGAAGTTATTTCCTCGTTTGAAGCGGAAAGATTCTTTTCCATCGGCACTTACGTTTAACATACGGCATATATCGTGTGTTAAGTACATGCAACTATACACTAATATAATCTAAATATAAAATGTGGGTCAGAGTCCACTAACCGCTGTCTTCTTCGTTTTGTTGCCTTAAACGAAGGTATTCTGAATTTTGCTTGTTGTTATCCGGGAAGCCAAAGTTGAACGCGCTTTTGAATCCTCGAATACCCTTTCGTTTCCTGAATTCGCATCCTAAGACCACACACCTGCATTTGTAGGCAAATAAATTATAATACTTCAACTTTCACGAAAGGACACGGTGTTCAGTTAATTAGTTTAGTCATTTTTGATCAATCCGCATTGGCTTTGCTTTCATTCCAGCGATTAATAATGCGCATGAAACCCAATCCGTGCAGTCGTAATTAATTAATTCGCAGTTTCTAATGAGGACAAGTCTCGTTTGTCATTGTAATTTATGAAAAAAATACGACAGAACTGGAATTGCACGTATTCAGTGCGCGGGCTTATGCAACGATTTCATTAAGTAACGACTTAAATCGGCCGTAAATTTTTACCTTGGCGGAAATGTATGGTTTGAATCGAAGTGTTTGTGAAACACACGAACGCATTTCTGCCTATTTTATTTATAATAACGTCGGATTGCGTAATTTATTTAATAACCACGGCGCGCGTTCCTTGAAATTTTATTTCTGTTCAGCAGCACTGTTGCAAAGTGTAATGTATTTTAACATAAATAAATTAATTATAAATGTTCGAAAACACCTAATAAAGAATAATTTCGATTTAGACAAGCCTCCAGGAATGTGGGTAATGTGGTTTTGGTCCCGAGAATGGTGTTTGTGTTTACGTCGAGTGGCTAGCCCATTGCTAGACTTCAGTTTTGATTAATCTTTGGTTATAAAATATGAAAGGATAGTGTTATATTAAAACATGTTTTGCATGGTATGAAAAATGTTTTTGTGAACTTGTGTTTAGATTGATGACGTGACCGAAGTAACGCTGTTTACTTAGTCTTGTAATTACTTACACCTTCGTAACTTGAATTTACGATCGTACTGTGTGTGTGTATGTGCGTGGTCGTACTTAAACTGCAGAAGTTTTTCTTTCATTAGGCGTACAACGACTGCGTCCATTGAATAATTAACGAGTCGAAAGTAAATTGCTGAACGCTGCTGAGGTCGTTCCTACGTACGCATTGATTAACACGTGACCGGCTACGTTGCCCTGACTTATTAAACTTATTTATATATTTTTTTTACTTCCAGCTGTCTGTTTTGGCATCAACTTCTTTCCTCCAGATTTAGAAGCTAAGTAGTAAAGTCTGTTTCTTTTTGGTCTAAAAGGAAATAGTTGTCGGTATTATTTTTGGGGAAGGAGTTTGTGAAATCCTTGAAAAAGTCTTCAGTTCTTGTGTCACTTAATGACGCGTGTAAATCCTCTTTTTCTATCGGGTGAATAAAGAATTAAATCTTACATCATATCAAACATTGACTATTTTTTAGTTTTTAGAAATGATGAACCTTTTGTTATTATTTTTCTCTTGCTTTATTTTACTGTGCTGTATATTTACGTTGAGACTTCACAATGTGGGGCCATTTAAATGTTTGATAAGGATTGGATGAGCAAAAACAAGAGCAGCATCTTAGATTCACTTTCAAGCATTACCAAAGAAGTTTGTCACTGTACTTGACAGTTGTCAAACTGTTAAATAATGTATTGTGTAAAATAATTTTTATAAAAAGTATTTGTTTTGCAACAGCTACGAGACTTCACAATGTGGGGCCATTTAAATGTTTGATAAGGATTGGATGAGCAAAAACAGGAGTAGTATCTTAGATTCACTTTCAAGCATTACCAAAGAAGTTTGTCACTTCACTTGACAGTTGTCAAACTGTTAAATAATGTGTTGTGTAAAATAATTTTTATAAAAAGTATTTGTTTTGCAACAGCTACGAGATGCAACGGTCTAGAAAATCTCTTAGATAAACGAAATTATAAAACAAGTATGGACTTGTCAACCATTTTTTTTTCTTGGTCACCCCTTGTTAGTTGAACTTCAAATTCTTGTAAAAATTTCTTAAATTCTTTAAAGAAATACTCATTACACTTTCTGCCTTGTTTTAACATGGATTTAACCAAATCAATTTTATTTTACTTTCCAAAGTTGTTACGACGATTTCTTATTATCCGGAATTCTTTCCTGGAGTTTTTTTTTCCTTTTTCGAATACATAAATTCTTTTCGTGATTTGAAACAATCAAAATAGAAAATTTTGGATAAACTAAGTTCATAAAGTGGCTAAAACTAGTTTCTATACAAATAAAAGGCGAGGAAATTTCGAGAGGTCGCACAGTGGTTCGAATAGAATACGCTAGCTGGAAAAAATTATTTCTGCTCATTATTGAGTTTATATGAGTCTATGTTATAAGAAATTAACTCTCTTTCTGTGAATATTTGAATATAATTTAAAAAAATTATGACTGTACGATTAATACAAATTAAAACTATAATTAAAACGCTTGATTTAAAATTGTTAACTGTTGAACTTTCTTTTTCACTGCTTGAGTTATCAGTTTCCGTGGAATCTGATAAACGATAATCTTCAAGATTAATGCCGCCGGTTACTTCTCTATGTAACACTGTTTCATTAGATTTTATAATGAGCAACTTCATTACTTCAGATGCGGAAGTAAGTATCGTTTTAGGCAGCTCGCGAAAACTATTGATTAATAGATCAGAAGTAACCAGAAGTATTCTTAATGAATCATAGTTAATGGCTATTCTTGAAGTTTTACGCGTATCTCTCCCTAAATCTACGACAGTCTTTATGGCGTGCTTTTTGGGCCTCTTCTGACATTTGACCTATAGGAATTATAAAGGATTTTATGACACCACTTGCATGATAAAATAATTTATGCAGAATTACTGGCATTTTATCCCAAAAGTATAAATTTAAATATAATTCTTTAGTAGAAAAACAAAATTGTGAAAATTTTTCTATATTAATAGAATGGCCACATAACAAAGTTTGCAACAAAATTCCTAAATTTTCTATTATTTGATGTCAATACCTGTAATTGTTTGGATTTTTAAAAAACCTTCGAGCCGTGTTACCATCATTTGTGAAACCAAAGCCTGGTTTTGGCTGAACTATATTCAAACCCATTTCTTCTCTAAATTTCCTTTGAATTTGTTGTTTTCTGGCTTTTAGATCAACTTTTTCCGAATCACTTCTTATTTGCCATATCTTTAGATTTAAGCGATAACTGATATCCAACATTCATTCAAAAATTCGAATCCAAAAATGTAATGTAGATAAGCCAAAACGATCATTCTCTTTATTTATATTTACTTGAGGAGGTTCATCATTCATAGATTCAGGCGTAACGCCACAAATGTAACATCTCGAAGAATTAGTTTCACTGAGTACATTGCAAACTTTACCATCCACCATTGTTAGGAAAAATTTGTAGTTTATTGTGACCTCCGGTTCATCTACTAATAATTTTGTATCTGCCTTTAAAATTTAGCTACCTCGTTTCTATTGAGATCATCACTCTCTTTCTGAGTTATGAACTTTAAAGGACGACAATATCTAGTAGAAGACTAGAATTTTCCCAAACAGAATGAGACTCATTACTTAATTTTATAGGTACAAAAGATAATAACAATAGAAATTAGGAGATAAAAGTTTCTGTTTATACCTGCTTTGCCCTGAACTGCCATCACAACCCCACTTACAAAATATTCGTGTCAATATACAAAGTCAGAGCTTCATCAGGTGTCATCGCTCTTTGTTTTAATTATTCATTTCGCAAATTCTTTAATTCACTTGCAACACCTGAAGAAGGACATGCTGCATTTCTGACGAAATTAGCGGCACTTCTTTGGCCTGCTGTTCGTAAAGCTACTTCTGCGGCGAAAGTTATTTCATTCCAAGATTTTTCTTGCAAAATTTTTCTTTATTACTTTACATTTTTTTGTTTTGTATGAAGAATCTTCAGAGGGTTTTATTGGTCTTCCAACAGAAACACTGGACGTAGAAAGTTGACTATTTTCATCAAGTCGACCTTCATATAGAATAAAATCGTCTCCTTCAAGCCAACCTTCAAACTTATTAAAAAAATGTACTTGTTGGCGACCCCTTTTCTCCCAACGACATCTTATTCGGCTAATTAACCTGGAGATGTTGGCCCTTATCATTTGCATTGAGGTGTCCGAGGTTTTAGGAGAACCAGTTTCATGTAGAACTAATGTGAAAAGTTGCTCAAATTCCGTCTTTGCTGGTAACATTCGCCACAAACCGAAAAATTCCATTCTTGGAATAGTGATACGAGTAACTAAAAAATAACAATAAAAGAATACTTTTGCAAATAATTGCAAATTGACATTTATGTAAACCGAAAGTAAAAACTTTAAAGTAATTGTTTAAACATGGTCGAGAATCACTGGATAATGAATCCTGTCCAGATCGGCATGTTGATGTGCCTTCACTTTCGATTTTATTGAAACAACCAAGTGTTTGGTACTGGAAGATGCAAAATTAAAGAAGCGACAATTAGCAGCTTTATTAGGAGTTTCGGAAACCACGGTTTCAGAACTCTACACGAATACCTTGGAATGACAAAGGTGAATGCGAGATGGGTTCCACGAATGCTTTCGCCATTCCAAATGCGTATCAGGATGGAGACGTGTGAACAATTTTTGGCGCTTTGTGGAGATGAACCAGATTTAATTATCAATCAACTTGTCATTGGAGATGAAACCTGGGTTCATCGTTTTGATCCTGAGTCGAAACAAGAAACGATGCTGTGGCATATTAAAGGCTCCAGCCCTCCCAAGAAGTTTAAAGTCACCCCTTTTGCAGGAAAAATATTGGCAACTGTTTCTTGGGATTGCCAAGGAATTTTAATGATTGATTATCTGAATGAAGGTAGTACAGTAACAGGAGAGTATTATGCAAGCTTAATGCATCGGCTCAGAGATTCTATTAAAATGAAAAGGCGCGGAAAACTGGCGCAAGGTATCCACGACAAAGCACTACCCCACAAGTCAAGACTTTCAAAAGCTGCGGTTGCTGAATGTGGATTCGTAGAAATTGACCATCAGCCTTATAGTACGGATCTAGCACCTTGTGACTATTTTTTGTTTCCAAATCTCAAAAAAGGGGAACAAAATTTAGGGACGATGACGAACTTCTAGCGACTATTGAAAGGCATTTTGCGGACAAACCAAATGAATATTTTTATAATGGATTAAAGGTGTTATTGAAACGATGTAGTACTTGTATTAAAAAACAAGAAGCCTATATTCAAAAATAAAATTTCTATTGCTGTTCTAATCTCTTCTTTTCATGCCTAGGCCGGGAATATAAAAACGATCCCTCGTATAATAACAAACAGGGTTGAGCCACATAGTTGGCCACAAAATTTCTGGAGTTACCGCCAAGGACTTTATTTAGCCTAATTCCGCCATTGCGCTTTAATTTTAGAAACTCATTTCCGTATTAAAAAAAAACGAATTGAAAAGGCTGCAAATATTCCTAAACTTTAGTCCTTTCGTTCGTTTTCGATGCCAACTTTTTCCTATTACAATTTTCTTGATTTTTTTAGGAATGTTTGCTGGTGTCTGCAGAGTAACGTTTAGTTCGGGATATTTTGGGAATGAGAAAATTCTGGCAGTGTTCTACCCCGTGCGTTTTAAAACCGACCTCGACCTAAACCTTGCCTTACAAACCCCGCCAAGACTCTCACAGGTAGTAATCCCAAATTTTCTTTTGTATTTTGCGAACCGCCCGTTAAGTAATTCAGATTCTGTTAGCGTTGCACGTTTGAAATTTTGCAACACGACAAGGCAAGGATTTAAGTCCTCACGTCTCGCGTGTACTGTAACGGAAGACATAGCAACCGGGTAACAGCTCAATAAAGATGTCGCCATTGCGGGTTTGTCTTCGTAGTATCTGCCTCTTGGACACGAACGGCGCATTTAGTAGATGGATGTATGTTTGTATGCAGGAGTTAAGTGCTTGAGAAGGTAGATTAGGGATAATTCGTGACGCTGAATGTATTTTGGTTCACAGAAGTTTATCTTACGATATGTAATTTCGAAAAATCATTTGAGCTGAGCTCATTTAAATACAAGTACAACTAAATTGATACCTTTCAATAAAATTCGATGTAGTTGATTGCCACTGTACATTAAAGACAAACAGGAGCACAAGTCAAGTATTTTTTTTTATTTAAATTAATTCAGAATGGTTCTGAGACTTGCCTACATTTTTTTTTGCTTACGACTTCCTCTTTTTATAAATCGTCTTAAATTAAGACATTTCAGATGAATAAAAAGAAACTTAGTGGCACTTTTTTCGAATTTCTATTTTGGTAAGTACCTATCACCCCCTCTCTCTCTCTTTCTCACCGAACAATAAGTGCTAAGTCCAGTAAAATGCACACCACCAAGTCCACATGCAACTGCTTAGTTTTAGTTCGGCACCTACCAATGGGCAAGGACGTTGGTCGCACGCATTGACGTAAACAAATCGCTCGAAATTCGCAATCCGTAGCAATAATTTCTCTCTGGTAAGAGAAGAAAAGGCGGGCGAAACTGGTTTCGCGCCGTTAATGTGGTAACATTAAACGCAATGGTGACATTGGTGTTTGTTCAATATCCACAGTCGGTGCCAAAAGGAAGCGGTTGTTGTGTCTCTGCGCGTATTTATAAATAAATCCGGTAAGTCGTTGTATGTAGTTCAAATTGCGATCTTCCGATCCGCGGTTTCTTTTCCTGCGCGCGTGATTTATTTGCATTTTTGCCTGCTAACCCAATTTACCGAGGAGACAACGTGCCTCGACTTGCTCCCTTTTTGTCGGCTGACTAATTACAATCATTTAATGGTTTGCGGACCGTAATCAGACGTGACAAGGTCTCCGTATTGATTTAATTGCTGGCACAAATCATTCAAGACTTGAATGACATTTTGTTCTAATTATAGAACGTTATAAACGTTGTGGTCGAGAAAAATGTCAATGATGACAAAAAAAGTCACTTGTGATGAGGATAACAAAAATATTGGTAACAATAGACCCAAGTAAATGACTTTTTTGAATTTTTTTTTGTGAAATTGCTATTAAATAACTTTAGTTTTCTGGCTCTGTTGTCTTGACCATGACTAAAATTAATGTATCGTTGTCAAACAGACGTGATTTAAGTAACGAATAGCACCGGTCCAAATATCGACTCCTGAGGTACTCCTTAGCTGTAGATCATATTTGTCCGTTCCTATGCCGTACGTTGTTTATAGTTAATACAGTTTGACAAAATTTTAAATAATTCTCTTCCTATTCCTTTTTTAATTATTTATGTGAAACTTTCTATCTTGAGAAATTCTATTGTAAGCTATCATATCATTAAATTGTAGAGAAATGGATAATAGGTTCATAAAAGCAAAAGTCTCAGAATTGTAAATATATATTCTACAGTTTAGTTGTCCAGTCGTTAAATAAACAGGGTGATTCGAGTTTAACTTTCACAACTTTAGGAATCGAAAGAACTTTTAAAAGCAATGAAACTTTTCCCAATAAATTATATTACTTTTTTTTATTTTTCTAAATGTCACAATTTCGAAAATTAGTTAATCATTAATAGTACTTACTGATGTCAATGTAATAGTACTCATACCGGGTGTTACTTTTTCTAGAGGACACGTAATCCGAAACCTATCCTACTTTTCAGTTATGCCTCGGGCTGTTTTTGACCTTAATATTTAACATATCTAACCTCTTGCTCTAATTTATATTTTATGTTTTTTCGATATTTTTCTTTATTTTTGATCATGCCATTGTGCCGCCCCTTGTACCATGTCAAACAGATTCTGGGTGATACTGTAAAATGACCATTGTGATATTGTTACGAGTTTAATTTGATATTACTGAATGTTTAACACTCCGTAAGATAATTGTATCATTAAATAATTACTAATCAATCGATCAAGAAATCACACCAAGCATTAAGATCATGACTATAAGGTCCAAATTTTGACATATCGCTCATATTCAACTCATACACAAAATTGAGGTTTGACGTTATTATAACTTTCACAAATGCTTTCATATTTACTTGTATAGTCAAGTTTATAGTAAATATAAGTATTTTGATCATTAATGGTTTACGAAGAAAGTCAAAAAGTCATTAAAAAGATAATTAAAGCGCTTCTGAATTTCGAAGTAACATAAAACTGTCAATTAGAGTGTGAGTTGAGTTTGAGTGATTGGTATTTAAAATTTAATCTTATTTTTCTTGGAAACGAAAGCAATTTTGAACATAGTCCCATTGTTTTGAGGAATTCTATCGATTCATGAAGTCTTACAGATTAATTCAGAATCACCCCGTATATTTATATTACATTAATGAAATTAACTAAAGAAAAGTATTTGCATCTCTCGTCTGTCTGTAACTTGTAAATATAACAATTAATTTCGTCCTTAGTCTGTTCATCGAGATCCCAGAGCGAGATAAAACAAGTTCTCCTTGTTTTACACCGTTACATCAGGTTCTGCCACCTTGCATTGTTGCCACAAGATAAGCCGCATTGTTTTTTATGTCTTATGCCAACATTTCTTCGATAATTCGACATCGAGTTATCTTAAATCAATGGAGAAAGAGTTTTTTTCGACTCTGTACCATTAACTTGATTAGAGATTGATGCCATATGACTTACTTCATGTCATCATCAGTTATTTTGGATTTTTTTGGCGCCTGTGTTTCTAACCATTTGAGTCAATTTCAATTTTACTTACATCTGATGGTTCTTAAAACTGCGGTGATGTTTGCGCTTTCTCTTAGCTATACGTGAAATGTGTTAAAATCCCTTTTACGATGTTTGTTAAAAAAATCTGTGCAGTTTTAATTTCTTTTCCCTAAACTGTTTATTTATATTTTATTTTTTTGCTTGATGAAGTTGACTTATCGTGTAATCTAATTCTTTTTCCGTGGGTTTTCAAGAAAAGCCACACTTTTAAAATTGGCAAAGAGGTGAAGAAACCACTCATAAAAATTTATGACGCCTAACAAGCTCGACTGCTACGAAATGGGTAGCATTGTTTCATAATGAATGGTCGCTGTTTGCATTCAATGACAGCCGTGGGTCTACCTGCCTAACAATTTTCTCAAAGAGTTTTTGCCAACACTGCTTCACCTATGAATAAATTGATACGGGAATTGTCTTTTATTCATCGTATGGTAAATATGGAATTTAGACGGAAGCAATTGGCTAAAGAAAACGTTTTTGTATCCTCCTGAATGGCTGCGTCTTGAAAGAAAGCATTTTGCTCCGAGGAATTTATGAATGTTTCATCGCTTTTAATGGCTTGCCTTTCTTACTTCGTAGCGAAAGAATACTGCGTTTTTATTTAGCTGAAAGCCTGGCGAAAAGCTTCTTTTAAACCGCGTGCTTCTCTTGCAGAAGTTATTTTTATGACGATCATAAATGTTGAAGATGCTCATCAACGTTCCAAGTTTCACACAATGCAACTATGTATTTATTTATTTTGAAATTGAAAAGGGCCACTTGAATTTATGTAATGAAATTTGTATATCAAATTAAATGTCCAATTTGTAGAAGGCGTAAATTTTCTAAAGTTGTTTACTATCACTTAGAATTACGCTCAATTACGAGCTGCTGATTTGGTATGTAAATTGAAAGGTTGCAGAATGCAAATAAAATATTATTAACACTAATTCGCTGTTGCAGCTGCTTGTCAACATGGCTTAATGTAAAGACAAAACGCATTAATTAATTGGACGGGAATTTTTTACCTCAATCTCTCAATCATTCGAATCCAAAATCCTCGTTTTGTTTTATCCTTAATTAATGGTGGTTATATAAATTGCGTTTCTGGTGATGTAAATAATTTTTTACACGCTTTCTTGCGTTTCGAAGTTCTTGATTAGTTAATCTACATTAGTTTTGTCAATAAAACAATTGAAAATAAATTTCAAACTTTTTCGTTTTCGTTTTTTCTTCTAGAACTCTCTCCAAGTAAGGTCTTCAAAATCCTTGCCAACAGGTTTCAAACTTGCCAGTTCAATCCAGATGAGATAAGCCCAACCGGCTTTCCTTACTTCAGCAATACAGTAAATCCTACCCACCTGCAGGCAAATCTAATCTCTGTTTCGTTTTCCTGCATTTTATTGCTTGGATAACGTTGAATCGTGCCAATTTCACGTCCTCACGGCTACCGTTGCGAATTTCCATCTGTTTCTTAATTACACGAAGATAGAGCAACAAAAAAGTTATTCGCGAAGTAATTTGCGATTCGCAGTGGTTTGCTTTGCGTAATTCATTACGTGGCCGGTAAAATTCGTTCGAGCGAAAGTGATAAGAATGTTGTCTCACTTGCGATTGAAAGTGTGGTGTGTAAATGCGTACATGCATGATTATTTATACCCGCGAGGAAGGCGGATATTTACGAGGCAAAATAGATCATCTGTAATTCAAAGTTATTCATCAGAGCTATTTGTGTTGTTGTGTTGTGTTGTGTTGCGACAAAGATGCTGTGTTTGAGCTTCGTAATGCAAACAAGAAGAAATTGATTGACGTGGTTTGGTTCAAAAATTTTTGATTTGCTTTAGAACCCTGAAGCCAACAATCTTCTTCCACTTATCTTCGTTTTTGACTTCTCGTTCTGGTCATTGGTGTTGTCCCGATATACCTTTTCGCGCAATGTGTAGTTGGTAGTAAATCGTTTGAGATTGAAGGGTCCTATGATATGAAAGTAAATAATTTATGCTGTGCACATGAAATATTTAAATGTTGGTGTTTAGTGAAGTGCTGTAGCTCGTTTGTTTATTGTTTTATTGCGTTCGGTGAGTGCAAATAATTAAATTATTAAATCCAAAAATCCTAAGCTTAAAACTCCTCCTATTTTTCAGATATCACATGAATATTTTTGTTATTTTAAATTGCTTTTTCTCAACACGCACGTATATAAGTTTCAAATTCCAATTTCAATGTATGTAATTTCGCTGTCGCTCCCTGTGATAAGAAGTAGCGTGGGTTTCGTGATGAACTCAATAAACTTATGGAAAAAGTTCGCGAAAGTTATGGAGACACAGATACGTGTTTACAGGTGTTTGAAATTGAAATAGAATGTCTTCGCAAAAGCGGAAACCCGTAAATCATACTTTGTTTTACGTTTTTGTTTCGCCATTTGTTTGGTTTTCGTCATACCTACGTAAAATATTAATAATTTATCTTCACTTATGCACAGCGATCATTTGCAGTGAATAATAACAAGTAGTTGTTACGGATACATGAGTTTATTGACCCGCTTAACAAATCTTGAACAATACATAATCATTTAAAGGAGAGTGTCGTTGGTGAATAAAACATTATGCGTGGAATTTGCCATGATATTAAATCAGGTGAAATACCGACGAAGTCCTACGTTTATTAAATTTTTATGGAAGAATATTTGAAAGTAAGAAGCATGAATTTTAACCACATAGAGTTTAAGAAGTACTTAATCTCTTGAACCTGTCTACTCTTATGGGTATAGGGCACTTGGAAGAGTTGAGCTGTTTTCGGTTGATCTTTTTCACATTTCTTTCAATCTCTCTCTATCTTGAATGGTGGCTTTTTTGTTTCTCCTATTTTATTCCTCCTTTCACCATTCATTTCTCATTTCTTCCAGCAACAATCTTCTCAGTTTCCCTTTCCGCTTTTGGCCTTTCCTAACTTCCGTCATTGTTTTCACATGCCCATACGATCTTAGTTGTCTTCCTTCTGTTTTTCTCTATAGGTTTCATTTTCATGTACATATCTAATTTTTTCTTTGTCTTTCCATCAATGTTCATGTTTCCGCTCCGTAGATAAGTGTTACTAATTTCGACTTCTCTCTTTCCAACGCACCAAGAAAATTGACGATAGTTACGAATATTTAAAAAAAGGTTGGGCAGGATATTCTAAGTTTCGAATTTTCTTATGGACTCATCCGGGCCGACATTGAAATTTACAAAACTGCTTGTAGTAATTTCGACTTTTCTCTTTGGGCAAGATTTTCTAAGTATCGAATTTTCTTATGGACTTATCCGGACCAACATCTCTTATATCTTCCTCCATTTTACCATCTTCTGATATTACTGCCTTCAGATATTTGAATTTTTGTACTTGAAGTATTTTTCCTCTCCTACTTGTACTGTCATGCGTTACGTTCTTTCCCAATGCCATGATTCTTGTCTTTTCTGTCCTAATTTTCATGTAAAGCTTTCTTGTAATTTTCCAAATTTCTGTTAAGTCTTTTTTATCTTTGGCTATTATAACCATATGGTCGACATAACATACTTAATTGTCTTCATCTTCCAATATCCTACTTCATGTGGCCTTTTCGCTTCCTTTATCACTTCATAGAGCACCAGTAAAGTAATATTCTCCTTTTTATTATAATTGTTGGAATACTTGTTTTTATATAGCTCTGGGCTAACTCCTTGTGCTGCGAAAATTTCTGATCTCTCCTTTTTTGCTCTTACATGGCTTTTTGTCTTTTCGTATAGACTGTGTATTCCTCATTAGTTTAAATTTGCATAATTTGGAGTCGATGTTTTTTGAAATACTGTAGCGCGCGGAATCGTGAAACAAAACCGGCGATCTAAGTTGCATTTATGAATGGCACACAACTGCCGGGGGGTAATAAATCCATAAATAGCGAAGAAATTTATGACTACATTTTATTTCGCCCTTGACCGAAAGCTCGGTGTATTCAACTTTGCTACACGTCGAATGCAGCAGCGATGTGAAATCGCGTGAATATTTAAACTTATTTAGTTTCATAATTAATTATTAATTATTATTAAATATTAAATCTAATACCATAAAGTCCTTAATTGGGTTAGTACGGCGAACGAAATGTTTTGGGTAAAACCAGGTACTTGGGCGCTAAATTTCTACGAACGATTTCATGAAACGGTGAATGTGAATAATAAATTCTTAAATAAGCACAAACTACTAAATGCTGGAACAATCCTAAAATTCTTTAACTAACAATTAGAAAATTCGTATTAAATGGAAAACAGAAAAGAAACGACTAATTATTATTTTTATTGATTGCTAACAACCATGATGTTTTAAATGTGTTTTGCCGAAGCGATTGGGGCAACATTCTAGAGGCAATTAACCAATAAACCGATTTCGTATGTGAATGAGTAACAATCCGTTCACTCTCATTTAAAGTCCACCCTAAAAATATGCGACTTTGCTTACAGAGAAAATTTTACAAAGAAACTTTTCTTTCTTTTCCCGACATCCAAGTTTGATGCCACTTCAATGAAACACCCAGATTTTACTGAAAGCTTTTTTCAAATCATTAAGACCTACTCTTCTTTTATCGCTTTTTTCTCTATTTTGCCTCACGATAGACGTTGCATCATTTACTCCTCTCTTTTGTCTGAAGCCAAATTTTGTGTTTTAGTCTTTCTTCTAAATTAAAGCCGTAATCTCCTCTCCCAAATCTTAGTATACGTTTTAGCTGCAGTCTGATTGATTCGATTTGTCTATAATTTTGACAATTCTTGCCAACTCTCATCGACTGAACGACTAAGCAGAAATCTGGTTAACGAAAGTCTATTGCTAATTATTTGTAGTATTTGTAGCCCAAAAGCGACTATTGCGGCTAATATTTAATCTTAAGCCAAGGGAATCTTGTAGAGAAATATTCAAAAAATTCAACCTCTTAACGTTTCCGGCTATTTATATCTACAAATGCTTACTTTTTGTTAAAGCTAACGGTAACAAATTTAAAACGAACGCAAGTTTTCACAATTATAATACGAGAACTAAAAATTTATTTTCTGTGGAAGCTCACAATTCCACTAAGTTCGAACAATCGCCGACTTATATGGGCCTGAAATTTTTCAATAAATTGCCGGAGTCGTTGCGGGGTGATAATTTGTTTTCTTTTAAAAAATCTATTAAAAAGATCCTTTCCAGTAAAGGATACTACTCTGTAAGAGAATTTCTCAATGACCCTAGCTTTATATAGGCTAATATCTATTTTCTTTTTTTTTATATATACATTTTTTCCTACTGACATGTACATCCATTGTTATATATGGCCAAGTATAAATAAAATTATTATTATTATTATTATTATTATTATTCAGCTTTTCTTTGTTTACTACGTTTTGAGTTAAACACGTTCTTGCAAGCAGTGCATAATTTTCTTGTTCTCTTCTTTATGCCTTCATTAACTGAAAATGACTGCGGTTTGGTAACTTTTGAAATTTCTCAGTGTCTACGGAAATAAAACATCGTAAATAGATTTGATAAACTCCTCTTAATGTAAAGCGAGTTTGAAACTTTGATCCTCGGTTCGTACTGGAAAACACGGCAGGAAAGTTTTCGACTGCTTTCAATTTAATTTCGTACCCTGTTTAAACGATCCGTTTAGTTTTGAACAACCACGCAATCAAGAGTTTTTAAACCACAATTTCTTTTTGGAGCATATTCTAAATTTTATATTATAATATTATACGAGAGGGAAGGTTCTTGAGGCTCAAAACTGTTGTGGAAATGTTGTATCAAAAAATACAGGAACGATTGCAAACTTCTGTTTGCTAAACAGCTACTTTAAATTCACGACTTTTTTCTTGCATTATAACATTCTCGTGAAAAAATGTCCTATACTTACACTCCCCTCGTTATTTGCATTATGTATGAAGTCACGATCGAATTGCTGTTACATTTATGAATGCCATGTTCCCCAATTTCTCGTGCCTTACGAAAACATTAAATCCAGTAGTTTTCGCGTTAAAAACTTTCACAAAATTTTCGCAAGTTGTAGTAAAAAATGATTAAATTAATAAATATGGTGAACAATGTAAAATAAACAAAAAAAACCAAAGTATTCTTATCCTGTGCTCTGTGATTCATTTATTCAAACGACTTTTTCCTCCCTTTATGTGTGTGCTCAGCCATTTGTTCCAAAGGTCGCCAAGCCAATATCATTCTCATTCGTGTTATTCACATCGTCTTCTAAACAACGACCTGCTACCTACTCACATCAACAACAACACAAAGGGAAACGACTCCACAGTTGCCTAGGCGATTATCGATTATTTAATTTGTTTGTGAAACGGGCGCGTATCCTTTTAGCTGCAAGAAAACATACGTAAACACTGGCTCGGAATTATCGCAGAAAACTAATAACGGTTACCTGGGCGAATATCGATTATGCATTCGGATTTAATTCTGACACCAGCGAACGTCGCGACGCTCGCTCGCTCTTTCGCTCGTTATGAGGACGCGACATCTGTTTGTAGCAGATTTCTTATTTGCCGAGTGAAAGCCGAGGTTAAGCTAATCTTCCGATCGACAAATTAACAGGAAAATTTAGCTTATTATATTCAAGTAGAGAGAGAGTAAATTCTCTCGACGGATGCGGAAGTGTTCGCTGGGATAATGGGTTCGCATTACCGTCGCGTTTACATTCTATTTTTTTCTGCTCCGGGACACTTCATTTCTACAATAGTAATAATAGTGGTGATAGAGTACAAGAGGAAGTAAACCAGACGGTAATAGACCCGTTAATAGAAAGTTCGTCAGTTCATATTAAACATGATATTCAATCACTTGCGATAAGCCAAAACCTGTTCTGAAAGGAGGCTTTTCTGAGGAATCGATCGTTTTTCAATAGCGATATTTAATAAACGAAAGGTTATTAACTGAGCTTTTTTTTTAGATTACAGATTCGATACGTGATGCCGTCAGCTCGGCTAACCCTCCGAGAGGAGGACGTCGTGCGGCTGGCCCTCGAGTTCCTCCACAACCGCGAGCTACACATCACCCAGCTCAGTCTAGAACGTGAAACCGGTGTCATAAACGGAGGATACTCCGACGACGTCCTCTTCCTGCGCCAGCTAATCCTCGATGGACAATGGGACGACGTCCTCGAGTTCATCCAACCCCTCGAAGCGCTTCCGACATTCGACATGCGAAAATTCAGTTACGCCATCCTCAAGCACAAATACGTCGAGCTGTTATGCATCAAGTCCGAGGCTAACATGCAAGGAAGCAGCGTAGATAACGCAGTCGAAGAAGTCGTCAACGTGTTAAGCGAGCTGGAGAAGTTTTCTCCATCAAAAGAAGAATACTCGACGATGTGTTTGCTGTTGACGCTCCCGAGGCTCACGGATCACCTGAGCTATAAAGACTGGAATCCGAGCAATGCGCGAGTTCAGTGTTTTAGGGAGGTTTACCCCTTGGTCTCCGAGTTTTTACCTGGGGATCGAAAGACGGACCCTAACGCGAATAACAGCGCGAAAAACGACAGGTTAATCCAGCTGATCATCAAAGGGATTTTATACGAATCGTGTGTTAATTATTGCCAGGCGAAAGCCACGGGGAGCAAAGAAACGCAGACGCAAGAAATGAACTTTTCTAAGTTACTAGACGGTAGTGTAGGTTTTAGCGACTCGGATTTAAGTTTACTTTCGTGGCTTCAAAGTATACCGCCGGAAACGTTTTCGGTACCTTTCGAGCAACGGACTTTAAATGTAGATGTTGAGAGATTAGAACGGCCGTCTTTAGAAACGTCGTGGACCGAACACATGCTCATAACTCCAATAAAACCAAAGACTTTCCCTCATTCGGCAATGCCGTTCACCAGGCCCAGATCTGCCGCTGATATAATGTCGCGTTCTCTCATGCCGGCCCTGGATGGTTTACCCTACGGTTTAGCGCACGGTAACAACGCCGTCCATCCGGGGAATCCCCGGATTATGGCGTTGAGTACCGGCGATATAATCAACAATAGTCCAATGTCCAGGTCCAGTTTCGCTAGTTTCCACCTGACGGGTATCAAAAACAGTAAGCTAATGAACAGCTCGGTGGATAGATTGTTTGAGAACGAAGGGGAGGTGTTTCTAAGCAACAGTTACGCGGAGTTTCAACAGCTGCCTTCGATCCAAGAGCAGACCAGCACGCCCAAACCGAACCAACCCGTCGCCGTCTCAGGCCCACGCTCCAAAAGTCCGGAAATCAAGAAGTCTTCCGCGTCCACTCCGGAACACAGAGGGCGCGAATCGCCCTCTTCGGTGGGCACTGCTAGATCGTCAAGACGGGATTCTCTAAACGAAAGGCCGATGAGTCAAAACGCCCATGTTTCCACTCAAATTTCTCAAAACGCCGTCATCTCCACACTCGAAAGGCCCCCGGTGAACCAGAGCGTCGTCAACGCGAATAACGTGCCGGTGCTCGAGCAGAGCTTCAACGGGGATTTACTCAAGGAGTTTCAGAGGCAAAAACAGAAATTGCAGGAAACGCTGGCGCTGAGGGAGAGAGAGAGGGAGGAGCTCCTTCGTCAATTGAACACCCCCGATAACAAGTTGCTGGAAGAAGGGTGAGTAGTTTATGATGTGTTCTGCCGAGTAATGCAATAAATCGAGACTGAATCGATACTTTGAGGGTTTATGACCGGGGGAGGCGACGACGGTGGTGAAGTAAATAGCTAGAATAAATGAAACTCAATTTACTGTTGTCGTTTACGACCCTGCAACAAAAATCTAGTATAGTATAAATAAATGTCGTCTATTTTATTTATTAATGAACTTTTGTTCATTTACCTATAAAGTTATGTAAAATTAAATGCAATTTTTTTGGTGACCAATATGGAAATAATGAATTAATGGCAACTTTCCAAATTCAAATAATTTCTGCACCAAGAAATTTATGTTTGATCAAGTATCTGTCCGAGCAAAATTCCAGTGAAATCGAAAAGCGTGTTCTAAAAATAAATCCTCGCTTTTGCTCCCTGCTCTTTGGAAGTGAATTGATTATTCTCGGGACAGGTTCAGTTCCATTGACACTGTGAAATCGACCAATTGACGGTTAAAGCAGGCATAAAAAATCGCATTAAATTCCATTAGTCATGAATAAGTGGCCGCAAATAATATGGGCATTTGGCCACCTGTTAGAGCTTTACGGAGCTTTTCGTCAACACTTCAACTTGATGAACGTAAGCGTTTTAATCTCAGGATTTGTACGGTTGTATTTTAGAATCATCCGCGTGAATATTTTTATATTTAATTCATAGTTCGTTGAATTTTATCAACAGTAATTTATTTAATTAAGAGCAAATTGAATTATTCAACACTTTATTTATTTTACTTTAAAAACCACGTCGCTTTCCTCGTTTCCCATCTCATAAAATGTTTTAAATAATTTTGAAACAAGTAAGAGAACGAGTTCTTTCGAGATCTAAAAAGTTCGAATAATTCTACAAAAATTTCATGAAGAAAATTATGAATGATTTGAGTTATTATAAAATTATGAAAACCGCGTTATTCAGTGTTGAAAAAGAGTTAAAACTTGTGCTGCTACCTGTTGGGGAATAGCAACGGAACAAGTTGAAGTTAGAGTAGGCGATCGAGTTTTCTGTTTAGTTAAGAAGTTAATTGCATTTCTTGACAGAAAGTTATGCATTCTGCAGAAAACTTTTTAATAAATGATAATTCGTATTTTCACATTCAGAGCGCAACACAGTTTCGTTTTTATCACATCACAGCTCTTGTTGTTTGGCGACTTAATTTAGACTCATTTTCTATTATGAATCTCTAAATACAATAATCTGTCGAGTTGTTAACAAAAAGAAAAGAAAGAGATTTAATTAAGAAATTGTTTTATTACTTCAGCTTTGTAAGATGTTCTTTGACAATATTTGAATAGACATAAAGAGCAACTTTCAGGGCATTTTCTTTTCACTAAAATTTGAAAAGTTTTCCAAATCAAATTAAATTAGATTACTCGTTAATTTGTTTCATACTTCACAAGAGTTTCGCCTTTTTTTCTCACAAATTCCACTTGCCACTTTTGATTACCATCCACTCATCTAATTAACAAAAACCCAAAGCTCTCTCATGGGTCCTCAGAATTCACGTGATGATCTCCTCGTAATAAACACTTGCCCGACCTTCACTTGGTGCTCACCGAGGACATTTACGGCGTCGGTAATCCCAATAGGATTAAATTATGCGTCTCACGTGACAGTTTTCTAAAGGATCATTACGCAATAACATTAGGAACGTAAATAAGATCTGCGCCATTAATCTGAACAATTTGCAATGTAAAATATCCTGGGGCGGTCGACAATTACGCCTGACAATTTGCGGAGTAAACAGTAATTTTTGTGGAACAAAGCAATAATTTACTGTAATTGAGAGTTTAGATTAATTAACTGGAAAATGTAATTAAGTAACAACGCGTGCTATTGCGTAATACCTGGAAGCGGTGATAAAAATTTCCAAAGCTTTGATACTTTTTGCATTCTACAGGAAACATTAATTCTATAAAAAAAAAGATTTGTCTTATTCACAAGACACACTCTTTATGTGACTTTATGAAAAAAATCTTTCTAAAATAAAAGTTTCATAAACTGTAAACTTGAATTAAATGATTTAATCTAATTAGTAGGCAAAATTCTTAAGATTACATAAATTTCAAATCTTGCTCCTGGGCAAACCAAAATGACTGAGATTAAAATCTGAATTACATACATAAAATTGTTTTGCATAAGTTTTATCACACTCCGTACATATACATTGTAAATTACAAGATAGTTGACGCCTTATACATAATATTTATTGGCTGTCATGTCCGCCCATGCACAAAATATGAAATTGATGGTTACATCTCCGGATGACTCGACATTCTCATTTGTGCACAATGGTAATTGAGATGAATGTGATCAGGCGGTGATGTAATTTGACATGCATATCACCAATTAGTATAATGACGCAGTTTGATGTATTACAAATTTGTATGTACATAAAAAAGTTGTTATATGATTATACGAGGGAAGCTCAAGTACAAAGGAGCAAGTCAGCAATTTCTTATCTTTTATCTTGAAACTATTTTGCTTCTACGTCTTTGAACATTTGCAACTTATTCAAACAATTGTGATAAAGACAAACAAAACTTACCCAATGGTTACATCCCCGTAAAATTACGCTTTGAGGCTCTAGCATTTTGAGTCTGCTTCCATTTGGGATGACAAAAAGTTCGCTAGCCAATATATTTGGAAGTAATTGGAATCTGTCCAGGTATTTGGTATTTTCCCCATAACTATAAAATCAAACTAATTAATTAACATCGTCAATACCCGGATACAATTTTAATCCTTTCACTTTAAGAACAATTAAAATGTCAAAAGGCATCTCGTAAAACGAAACCCAGATGCACGTACAATTTACTTCCTCGTATGGGAAACGGCTCTAACTGTACTTTACGTTTTTCTCATGTTAATCAACTTTATTCTGACGATCAAGGCAAAAATTCCCATAAAATTACCATTAAATAAAGATATCTGAGTCTAAATCGTTAAAAGCAATTATGCAGACGTATCATATAACGTTCGTGACTGCATCATTTCGTAATACCTACTCACACATGCAGCAAGAGTAATCCTCCAATCCAAATAATCAATTATAACAGCGTGAGTTACACATCTCGGTCTAACATGCAACTTTTCCTAGACGCGAAGCGAATAAGTAAATAATATTATTATGTTGATAACGTTCAAATGTGTGAGTATGTAAATAATACGGGCTTCGTTGGTTTACCAGTTGATGTTCTGACTACTCAGTGGGAGTGTGTGCGTTGTTCGGCGGTGATAGGAACGGTTCCTTTGAAGTGTATATGCGCTGAGGAGTTGTTTTTCCCATAACTGTCGGTACACACACGTGCTTGCTTCCTGAATCTCTGTAAACAGGAGCTTTTTTTTCGTCGTCAGTATAAGCGCGTGTTTATCGTCGTGATTGCGTGTTGCTGTTAGTTTAGGTTCGCCGTAAGTGATTTGGCCGGGTTTTTCGTTTTTAATATATATATATTGGAGGTCTCGAAACATGTATGAACTGCGTGACTTCGAATACAGTAATAATTCGAGCAGTTGCAAAACATTTTATTTTATCATTGTGTAATTTCCGTACAAGTTCTGCTGTAATAAACTTCCTCATATAAGCCATTTTATGATAAATATTTAAAAGTAGAAGCCGATGACTACTTCGTAGAGCAGTAATTTATTTGGGGATAATTATTAATGTTGCCGACGGTTAGCAACATATTTATATTTAGTGAATAAACATACGACCTTCAAAATGTCAATAATAAAATGCCAGTAATAATTACAAAGTAGGCATTTTTTAATCATCAAATTTTATTCACTAATTAAAATTAAAAAAATTCTGATCTGAAACATTTTGTTTTGTTTTTCTTCTGAGGACTTTCGCTTTTCTTAACAGAAAAACTCTTCACATTGAGATAATGTACTTCTTGCTATCATACGGTTAATGCGTCATCGAGACTGACTGTGGGCGTTTGATGTAACTCTATTTATAAGAGTAAGTCGAAGCGAGAAGTGATAGGATCAGTGCAACGTACAGAGTGGCCAATGAGATGTCACACTGCACTGTTTCGGCCCCTTTAAACATACCTCGGTCAGTCTTGACTTAAAGGAGCCTGTACAGGGTGGGCCAAATTCGACACTTTTAATAGGAAACACCTATTTTCAGAAGAGTTAGACAAAAACTGACCTCGGTCCCTGGAGCTCGATTTTTAAGACAAAGTTAATGGTGACAACCGCATTTCGATATCTTGTACCGCTTAGGAGCTATAGGGCGTTTCTCAAAATTCTACGATTTCTAAAAACCTTCATAACTTTTTTGTTTATGAAAATTTTTGAGTTCTGTAAAAACTTCTTTAAGGCACTTTTTCATGCAGAATTCATTGCTCCAAATTATTTTTTTCTAAACTGCTCAATATTTGAGATATTAGTAAGAACTTTGATTTTTTATATGGAACACCCTATATATTTTTAAGTTTTTGAAAAGAGTATAAAATTTCATTCTATAAATATAAAACACTTGATATTTTATTCAAATAGTTTGTGAAATATAGAACTTCAAAGTTTTAATCAAAAATTTAATTGTTTTTACAGCATTGAAGTAGGCTATGGATGACGATAACTAAGCGATTTAACTCTTTGTAACTTCCTGGTAGGCCGCCATCAAAATTTGACGCAGTCTCTTACAGTACTTGCATTTCTCTTGAATTTTACTATCTCTATAAAATAGACTTAGGGAGATAATTAAACTTGTATGAAAACTACGAGAAATACAACATGTTATAATATTTATACCAACTCAAGACTTCACGAAGTGCCTTTAACTTGTAAGTGTATGTGTATACTGAAGATGACAGCGTAACTGCCGAAATACGTATCTACGGATACAATCTATTTTAATTTATATTTAAGGATATAAAATTTTTTGATTTATTACTATTTATTATTATTATTATTTATTTATTTACTAATATTAAATGTTAAAGTGTTTTATAGAAATTGGCGAAAATTCAGAAGCAGCGATTAATCTTTACCACGAGTGGTATCCTGAAAGATGACAATCCTTCAGAGATATATTCTTTAGATTTAAAAACAATTTAATAAATTTTTAGTCATTTAAACTGATAAATACTAAAAATTATGAATCTCAAAAGAAATAAAGAATTAGAGAAGATCATAATTTTGGGAGAAATTGAAAATGGCCGACGCCAGTTGGAGCAAACATCTTCGCAAGAACTTCTACAATACGAATTTTAAAGAAACAAAGATTCTGACCTTATTGAATAAGAAAAATGCATCACTACCAGTCCTTGAATTGGTGATGTCAAGGAACCATAACAAAACGGAATCGTTTATGTTTAGTACAAAATGGCCGACAATTTGATACTTTATGTAATTTTTGCTCAATTTCGATTACATTAGTATTTATTCGTTATAACTTCGTTATATTTATTACAAATAAAGTAATATTTTTAGGGCTCATTGAATCTTCAAGAAATATTTAGCTATCATCATCCACAGCCTACTTGAATGCTGCAATGACCATCAAAATTTTAATTAAAACATAAAAGCTCTACAACTCAAAAATCTTTTGAATAAAATATCAAGTGTTTTATATTTTTGTAAATAGAATTTTATGCTATTTTCAGAAATGTAAAAATATATAGGGTGTTCCATATAAAAAATCAAAGTTCTAGCTAATATCTCAAATATTGAGCACTTTGGAAAAAAATAATTTGGAGCAATGAATTCTGCATGAAAAAGTGCCTTAAAGAAGTTTTTACAGAAATGAAAAATTTTCATAAACAAAAAAGTTATGAAGGTTTTTAAAAATCGTAGAATTTTGAAAAACGCCCTGTAGCTCCTAAACGGTACAAGATAACGAAACGCGGTCTTCACCATTAATTTTGTCTTAAAAATCGAGCTCCAGGGACCAAGGTCAGTTTTTGTCTAACTCGTCTAAAAATAGGAGTTTCCTATTAAAAGTGTCGAATTTGGCCCACCCTGTACATATAGACCCTTTGTAATCAGAATGCAATTTGATTTGATTTTTAAATAAATCTAGAGTGTCTAGAAGTATACCGAAGTAGACGTGACATAATGATCAAACAAACGTTTTTGTTTTATATATTTTACTTTATAGTATGTACTCTGTTCAAGATTTTTTTGCATTCAGAGTAGGCCGTGTTAGGGTGACATTTTTGTTGGTACCACAAAAAAATATACTTGTCAGAAATTTGATAGACGTTCTTTTTTAATTTTGTGGTTACGTTTTTGAAAACTGCTACTGCCAATAGGCGCTTTCCAATTACGAGCTCTAAGCACTTGAACTGATCTGATCCAAGCTACACTTAGAAATCGTAATGGGTACGCTAGCAAGCGTCAGTTGTGACGTATATGTCAAACTGACCATGTGCCCGCCACATTTATTCCCTTTCCCCACCCTTTTGGTGCTCGAAACGCAAACGATATGACAGGTGCTCGAGGGGAAGAGGGAAATCAAAACTGATTAGTTCAGGTGCTTCACGCTCTTACAATTGGAACGCTTCGGATCATCTCCGGACTAGTCCCGAGTAGCACAAACGTGTAATTGGAAAGCGCCTAATGTTGCCAGTTCAATTGTGCTGTACAAAGTATTCCATGAAAATGAGAAATATCGTCTCGAACAAACGTTTAATGATTAATTATTTTTTTCATTGAGAAAATTTGGGGTGAGGTGTGTTGTTTGCGTGTTCTTAGTCAACAATTGTGCCATAAAGCAAAGAAGTGTTTCTTTATTAACAAATGTGACTCCAGATATGATAATAAACAATAATGACAGAATGTTTGTTTGTGTTTTCATAGAATCTTGTGCACAGTGGTGTGGCTAAATGGATCTTGCTACTTGTGCAGCGGGTGGAGAGGTATAACGGCTTGTGCAACCCGTGAGGATGGCTTGTTCAGCTAGGAGTTTTTTTTCGGACTTGTTCAGACCGAAGAACTGTCGTCCTTAGGCCATAGATGGTCTTATTATAGGGTTCGCGACCATTTTCGCTTCACTGTCGCAGAAGGGGTGAATACTCGAGGCCGGGATGATTTTCTGAAGGGGATTCGAGTTTGGTGCCTGGCAATGATCTTCTTGCTGTTGCCGGTGTCTCAGAACCTTTTCCATGGCCATATTTATGTAAAATATCTTATCATTTTTCCCGAGAAGACCATAAGCTAGATCTCATTTAAAATTCTGTCTACTTTCACTACCTCCTCCAATACGCACACCATCAGATTCTTCTGCTAACACTAGAATTCTGCAAATCTGCTTATATTTGTGCATATTCGTGGCTATTAGATTTGACTGCTAAAAGGATCGTCCCAGTCTATTTAGAAGTGTTACAGATATACACGCGTTTTCCACATATAAAATTTTGATACCAAATTAAATGTTCCCTATTCCCCTTCCATTGATTCCATAGAAGAATCTGATTCATCATCAATTTCTGATTCTGAATCACATTCTCCTAATGTAATAATGAAAGGAGGAATATTTTCAAACGAAAAATTTCCATATGTTTCGTCCAGTCTTCCGAAATTAATTTTTCACAATGATTACAAAAATTTTGCCACATGTCGGGGGTACATTTTGAAAGAGCCTCACGCCATAAGTTCACAACCCTATCTTTCGATACTGGTTGCGAATTTATGTACTTATTGTAAAAGCCTTTGCCCTGCCCCCAAGCAATCTCAATAGGATTGTATTGACAATGGTATGGAGGCAATTTAAGAACTTTATAACCGTGCTCCTCCAAAATTCCGTCAGTCGCGTATTGTTTTGTTGTTTCATCTATTCTAAAAGGCTTAATTAATTCCCATAATTGTTTTTTTTGTAATTTTGCCCTTAATTTCGACATTGTGTTTAAACAACCACTCCTGCATTTGACTTTCTTTACAGGAAAATGTGGTTGGTTTGTCCAACTGCACCGAGTGATACCGTGCATTATCCATCACCACCATACATTTTCTTTGCAACTTGCCTAGTACAGAAATAAGCTGATTAATCACCCAATTTTGAAAAATTTCTACATTCATGTTTTTATGGTAGTCTCTGTCATTGTTCGTCGAGTCAAGTAACAAGTCACACCCTTCCAAAAAGGGTTCCCGCATGCAAAATTGTAAAACGTTTCCCTTCACTTTTAATTTTGGCTGGGTTACTTTTCAAATCTGTTTCGTATATCCATCGACGAACCGCAGACCCATTTTGGTAGATCCACGTTTCATCGAGGTACACGAATATTATATTTTCACTAGAATTTTGCAACTGTAAGAATTTGCTCAAAAAAGAAATTTTGGATGCAACGACGTGTTTTTGTTCACATAAAATTTTGCGTCCATTAACCATTTTGTGTTTGTAACCCATAGAATTCATAATTTTGAATAAAGTTGTTCTTCCCCCTTTAAATTCCAAAGTATCGCGAGCGTCTGTAAGTAATTTGTCCAAAGTAAAATATTCATTTTTCAAATTATATTGCCAAATTAGTCGTTGCAAATCTTTCCGAAACATGTAATTTGTAAATATATCCGTCTTTTTACGTCTGCCAGATTGCGAAATTATTGTTCTTTGCGAAATCTAAAACATACATATACCTACATTAGAAAATGGGGCTCATTTAATTTATGTAAGCCTTACTCCATATATATCTATCAACCTGCTTATAATTTCATCTTGTGTGAAATCTGGACGATCCTTTTTATAATACTAATACTAATTGAAGCGCTTTTTTGTTTGTTGAAATTTTCACAAAATTATTAATTACACTTGATTGAAGAGTTTGTAAAGTCACTTTAAAAATGGACGTTTCGCTGTGGGTTGACAACTTCTTAGGTGCAAATAATAAATAATATCCTGAAGAAGCTACCGATTCACAGCGAAAGGTTGACTTTCTTATTTCTTCTTTCTTTCTTTCTGTAAAAACTACAGCAGTAAATTGAAACATTGTTACAGTCTCTCGGTACGATTAACTTTGACTATTTCCTGTTGCCTTGGGGCTTCTCAATCAGGACGCTTTACGTAATGTTAAAAATGTGAACAATTTCATAAACAAATACACGATTTTAACGACAAGGAATGAATGGAATTCGAAGTGAAAGACAAAGGCAAATTCAGCACCCCCCTCATTTCAAATTAGTCATCCAAATGCTTACACAAACGAGGTGTGTAAGAAGACTGTTAATACAACAAAACCAACTTTCTTCCACGAAGCGCTCTTGCGTATTTTGTAAACAGCGAAGATAACAGATAATCTTTGTCACTTCTACGAAATTCATAACTGGGTTAACTTGACAAATAACTTTCAGAATTGTGCAATAGTAACAACTAAACTGCATGACGTGCATTAATTTTCGTGTTGAATGAAACTAGTAATGTGAATTTCGTGCGGACAGACTAATCAACGGCACAGTTATCGGACTCAATAACTTAATTGTCAATGCCGAACTAATTAATTTCGATTACAGAGAGGCTTCGGTGTCTGGAAGACATTGAGTAGAACGGGCTCGCAGTTCTTGGCCGGTTAATGTGCGAGCGCCTTATATTTTATTTTGTCGGGCTCCCATTAGGCGTGACTTCTGAAATAACATGTGATGTAGTTTTCAATTAAGTACTTACATACTCGAGCTTGCGGTTCTGTTTAATACCCATTGTGAAGTGCTGTGAACTAGAGAGGAGTGAAGATGTATTACAATAACTATTTGCATCCGCCGGTGGAAGCCAAAATTCGAGAGCACGGAATGAGAAGGGTGGTTTCGTACATTGACAAATCCAATTGTGAGGTTCACGGACACAAGTAAGATTTTCTTTTTTCGATTTCAAATTACATACAAGTGAACAATTTGTATTTTAAGGAATGACTAACATTGTTTATTGGCTTTGCAAATTAAAGAGAAAATCGATGGCAAATGTTTTGTTTGCTTTTCTACTTTGCACTGTTGATATAGTATTGGATTGTATTGATTTATTCAAGTTAAATATAGCTTGATTTAAATCTTTCTTTTTTAGCACTTGCTCCGCAGTTGCTATGTTAGGATTTAATTACAGAATTCTTGCTGTAACATCAACATTTATATTCAATTGTAAAATCTCAACCCTTTAATGTTTATTAAAGATAAAGATATTCGCTTGCCCTTGGAATAGTTTCAATCACCATCTCTTTTATGGTTGACCTAACCAAATTGCTATTCATTTTTGGCAAGTCATGTTCTGTTCCATATTCTCAATAAAATTAATTAATAAAAATAAAGTCACATTTTGCTCTTGGGTGTCCGAGTCAAATTCGGCCCCCTTCGTCCAAACCTGACACTTTTTTCCTTTTCATTCACGCACTTCGTGGCGCTTTTCTAAACCTATTTTTCTCGGTGGTTCATCTGAAGGAAGCGTTTTTTTTCTTCTTCCTTCTTCCACTGTCATTCAAACTTCCTTTCCCTTCTTTATCCATCCACAATTATGTTCCTTCTTATCATCATCGATTTTAACTTCCTTGTTACTCTTGTTTATAACTGCTCATGAGTCAGTGCCGAATGGCTTTCACGACTTCTAAGAGAAGTCCGCGCGCTTCGATTTGTAAACTAAATTAATAATAAATTTTAAAATGTTAGGAATTTCAAGTTGTACCGTTTAAAGAAAACCAGCACAACAGTAATTACGTAAAAGACAAAATTGCCCATGCTAAAACTGAAATACCTCCGTTTTAATTGTCCGGACATTTTAATTAAGTATAAATTGCCAACGTTTCCCGGTAGAATACGTAATTACCCGGCAAAGGAAAGCGACGCAAGAAACAGAATGACAAAGTACAGACGTTTAATCTCGCTCTTCCGGGTCGGTTCATTTTTTTTGTTGCGTTTCTTAAAGCAGAAGTATTTTTCTTTGGCGTTTTTACGTCGTTAACGTTTATTGGCAGTTTTCAAAAGTGAAACCACTGTGGTCAAAGCCGCCGCCAAAAAGAGAATCCAATGTGATTACAACCGTTAATACCCCTGCAATAAGCGCCTACGTTTTCCATAGCAGCACAAAAAAGTTGACACCAACACGCTTGGAAGTGAAAAGGAACGCGAATAATTACAGCGTCCTGGTTTTAATGTAATTAGTTAGAAATCGGCGCAAGCCTGAAACGTTCGTCGTAATTAATCAGGCGTGTTTTGGTTATGTTTGTTTACTTCGATTTCCACTGTTTTTTTCTTTTAATTAAATGTACTAATTGAGTACAACTTTACTTTGCAGGAAGCAGACTGTGAATAAACCACTGAATGGGGCTCCTGTGATGAATAGGAATATCACTTCGCCACGTCTCAACATCAATGGAAATACTGATACATATAGGTAAAAAATGTTTTATTGCCTTTCATTAATTTCCTTTTACAATTAATTGTGATGGTGTGATAAATTGCTTCGTTTTTCTGCTAGTAGACACTGATATTGTTTTCCGTTTTCCTAACGAAACGCCTTTGGGATTGAAAGATTGAGATATCTTCAGAGTGTATTTTTTCCCTTCTTCTTAACTACTAGACTTGCAATGTGACTGATCTTGACATAATGTAATGGTTCCATAAATGAGCAATCAGTAAAAGGAAAAAAGAGTAGAACTGTATCCGACCTGCTTATATATCCTCCTCGGACCTGGGCTTAAAATAATGATAATTTTCATTTTTTTTGTGTGGATTTTGGTACTAAATACAGATTTGAGCACACAGTAATTTTTTGAAAAATTTTTATTTACGTTTTTTTCCAATAAAAGTTATGTCCATTTGATTGGACTCTCAGCCCAATTTTTGTTTTTTGTGGTATTTATAAAAGCAGTTGTGATCTCCTGTAATACAATAAAACGCATCGCATTTTTCACATAGAAACTTTCACATAGAAACGTTTTTTTTTTTTGTACACTTTGGATATTTGCATCTCACAGAATTTTTGAGCTCCGACTTCAAAACTGATAAGTGTTGCGGTTTAGTGGTTCTTGAAACGATCCAGGTTGAGCCAAGGGTTGTAGCGGGTGACATCGAAAAGCCTTTAGGGTTGTTCTTAGTTTGAAATGATCCTGGGCCTCTGGTCTCTTCGTCGCCTGTTTTCAGTAGCATTTGCGCGATGCTCAGTTTGAGGTCCATCAGTTCCATAAGAGCGCTTCTTCTGTGTCCAAATTTGCGACAGTCATTGCGGTACACAATCCAAGAGTTGGCGATTGCCAAATCAAAAAAATGAAAGATAGATTTTACTTCCACTAGTTTGTCCTTGCAGAAATGCAATAGTACGCAATCATCCTATCGACAAGGTCGATGCCTCCTAGCGAGTCATTGTATTTCGTCACGATATCAGGCCTCGTAACATCAATAAATTTGTTTTCCACTTTGGACCACCTTTTGCAAGTGTCAGTAGGTTGCTTTTGAAGGATGGTAGAAACCAGCAACACTGGTTTCATGTCGTACCATTGAATGATGTTGATTTTGTTGACATTTTGTTCCGTGGCTCCTCTTCTCAATCTTTTTAGCGTTTTCTCCTATGTCAGGTGAACAGATGAGACTACTCTCGTTTTCATTATTGTTCCTGTGCCATAAATTTTTCTCTCCAGCAGATATTCCAAAAATGGAATCGTGGTAAAATATCTACCCGTGTACACATGAGAGCCTTCTTTCAGTGTGTCAATGAGTAGAATAACAACTGAGGGGTCGACGCCCAGTTCTTTGATATCATGTAGGAAAGTGTTTTTGCCTTGGTAAATTTCGAAGTCTAGAACTAGGCCCGACGGAGCTGCACATACGAAGTTCTTTAGTCCCTCTGGGTTTGGTTTCCCATGTATAAATTGTTTAACTCCACAGACGCCAGTAAAGGGAATCATCTGTTCATCAATAGCAACCGTATTTTCCCTTGGCAAGCGCAAACATGCCTGTCTAACTCTTTCCATCAGCGGTCTGATACGCCAAAGCTTATATTTCTTTCAAGCATCTTCGGAAATATCTTCATCCACAGTTATTCTCAAGTGGCTTCTGATCGTAAAAAATCTATCCCTTGACATTGCTGTAGCAATTTAGAAAACCTTGGTATTTTTGACCAGTACATTCTAATCTGAGGAAAATTCAATATTGACATTGTAGTAACAGTGCCAAAAAATTGTTTGATCTCTTTAACGGGGAGATTTAAGATTTGTGGTGCAACATCATGTACTTCACATTTGTATCGATCTAGTCTCGCTGGTGTCTTCATCTGGTTGGTAGTTCAATTCCAGAGAAAACGTTAGAATTTTTCCAAGTAAACTTAGGTTTAGCTGGTTTCTTTGGTACCGTTTTATTTGGTTTGACTAGTTTTTTCTTTGTTACATTTAGATTCTTCCTCAGGTATGCATTTAACGGCAAATCATCATCAGTATCATAATTATCGTCGGACAGTTCTTGTACATTTGGCTTCTTTTCCAGATCTTCTGCGGCTTCAATTTGTCTGACTCACTTTCTTCGTTCGCATGACCTGGTGATTCCTCAACATTGCCTTCGTAGGCTTCCTGCTCTTCTTCAGGTTCAAAGTGGTAGTACCGTTCTGTTTTACTTCCCTCTCTCTCGCGAAATACTCCCTTCCTATGTCATCTTCATCAACGGCATCATTATCTTCTTCTTCACACGGCTCATTTAGGTCCTCGAAGTCAGAAGTAAGTTGCAGTGCTTCCAGCAATTTATCGTCGTCTTCTCCTGGTCTCAGATATTTTTTGTTGCCTAAAATCGCTGCAAAAATGAAGTTTTTCTGTTGATTTCTTCAAAGATGAGGTTACATTTTCAAGAAAAAAAAAATAGTTATTAGAACCTGGTGTCCATTCTGTTGGACGGGGTGGAAATGGGTTAGTAACTAAATATCATGCATCCCTCTCAACAGCCGAAGCTGTAATTACGTTAATGAAGCATTAGTAATTAGAAATGGTCAAAAACATGTACTTACTATCAAGGGTTAATTTCTTGAATGTTGACATTGTGAAACACACATAAACTGCATTTTTAGATGCATCATTTGATATTTGACAAAGCGAATAGATGGCGCTGAGCTAGGATACATTGAGATGGACACTGGGTGTCCATTAAAGTGGATGCGGAGTCCGAGGAGGATATAGTAAGGAGAACAAACCTCATTTTCATTTTTTGGAGGAATTTCCACAATACTGCATTCTTTTTAGTACATCGTCTCAACAGGTCTTCATTTTTAATCCTTTTCACATGGTGCGTTCCAAGACTCTTTGTTAAAACTTCGTTTCCATCGTTTGAGAGATCTTCCAGATTGTGTTCATCTTTGCCTTGCTTTCTTTGAACTCCAATCCTTTCCACTTGTACGTTTCAGGTCCTATTTGGTCATTTTTTACAATTAACTTCTCAGTTATTCTTGTTAACCTTTCTTCTTTTTGATTCATTTTGGTAATTATGCTTTTGTCTTTCACCTTTTCACATATTCATTCTCAGTTCTTATTTTTAATCACTTGAAGGTAAAAGAAATGTCTTCTCTCAGTGATACTCCTGTTATTTTTCTTGTTGCCTTCACTTCGGTGCTTCTTAATTTTCTCTTTGTTACTTGTGTCTCGATTTAACATGAGAAATAACAAATTTCTGCGTTAAATAAAACTAAAAGGCGGTCATCTTTTGCAGGGCGCCATCGAGACAAAGCGAACCTGATCAGAAATTGCATCCAGAAGGTGTTTACGACACTGTAAAGGTAGGATTATTTATTTATTATTTCCAATTTTTCCTTATTCTTTATGGTTAAAGATACTATGAATTGCAAATCATTTCATTCGAATTAAAACTGTTTACTAAAAATTTAAATTAAGAGCGCCACTTAAATGGACAAGCACGCGATCTCATGTTATTATTACCTATTTAATAACAACGTGGTAATTAATAATCGTCGTTACCTAACACTGGCCTTCGCATTTTTCGAATACTCGATCTATATTCTTCTCACACGCGCGATAACACTGGTAGGCGTGAGGCAGAGTATAACAACATTATGTCCTGATGTAATTGCCCCTGGATAATTGAATTAAACAATGATGATTCAATCACTATAATTGACCCTATTGCGGTGGTGATGTCACGTTTCGTTTTATCGCTTTCGCATTTGCAGGAAAGGTAAATACGAGTGTCATCGCCGTTGGATTTTGGCAATCCTCGCCTCTGGAGATTCCTTGAAAGTGTTGTTGCATGCTAATTTTTTCGCAACATTATAAACAAACACCTGTAGGTGTTGAATTAAATGACGAACGACGCGATATGAATATAGTATTTTACGTGTGCTTTTGACCTAATTGTCCTTGCCATTTCTGAGCAGTTAGTGTTTGTAATCTTCTTATAATTACAAGTTTTTTGTATATGTTCTTTAGCTATTTCGCTCAGGTAAAATGCATTTAATTATATATCGTCAAATATTTCATTATATAATTAATATTGAAACGTGTTGCCTAAAATAATTGTTTGCCTGCATGCGCCATAACATAATTAAACAGGTCTCCAGGTTTTTAAAATTAAAAACCATACAGGAATAAAATTCCCAATCTTTAAAAATAACGATGTCTTAGGTTGTTGTATTCTATTATTAAATTGAGTGCCACCTCATTTAACTTGTATACATGTAGCAATCTAACATATCTTTATTACGCTACCGCAAATAATACACTTGCAAATCGACTTCGATTTTAATAGCCCAATACGGCTTGCGTTTACATACAACATAAAGTAAAAAAAGCTTATTACGTTACTTAACGATTACTTTGCTTGTAAAATTTAGATTTACATTAGAATACAGTTTGTTGAATTGCCGCGTTATTAAAACTTTGTTGTTCCGCCTTGTTTGCCATGAGATTATGGCTCTGATTGTGCAGGAATTTTCTACTAAATTAATTTTTGCCGTTTTTGGACGTCGCGGATGTAATAAATTTCGCGAGCGTGCAAGGATAAGGTTACGATGTAACCTCGCTGTTTAACGTTGACCATGTAAGACAAACCATTTAATTTCCTTCTTCTTCATATTTTTCGTTAGTTTTCCATCGTCTATAAATCATCGATTTACTCGCAGGCGCAAATGAAAGTTGCAAACAAAACATTCTCCGTGGCCTACAAACAACGCACACACATAGAAGTTAAAATATAATTCCGTCGTCTACTTTGCAATTATCAGAGTGTAGATTTACATTCCGTTTTCGTTTTTATCGGAAAGAAGTTGCGTTTGGTTTTCTTGACCTGATTACTCGAGCGTTGCGTTCGTCCGCGGGCATTATTTTGTTTGCGATAAATAATGTCCCACGAACGATTTCAATCCTGACACTAACTTGTTCTCGCCGTGTAATTGTTATGTATTTATTTATTTATTATCCTTGACATATGCAAGCCGATACGTCATTATATCTTGCTTATAGTTAAGATTAGATATCGCATGTTACTTAATAAATGCTCGTGTCATATTAACAAGTTTAATTGGATTTCGATGCGTTGATATAATTAAGCGCTTGTCAAGATTGCTTGAAATATTATTTTCTGATTTCCCCATTTGAAATTGAGAGAGACTTCGGTGATAGTGTGTCACATTCAAAAACATGTTCTCTCTCGTTAGGACTTCCTTGCAAATTACTTTTACTTCAATTACCTTTCATTTCCATATCAAGTCGTGAACGCGTGCGAAAGATTAAAAAAAAACCAATTTCATTGAAGCCCGTTTCGTTGAGAGAATGCGCGCGTATCACATCCAGAAGCAGAACGGAAGTTACATTATTTTCGTAATGTTAAATTATGGACATGCGAAGGAAAAAAGCTGCTAATATACAAGAATTAATTCGCATTTACGACCGGTCTTGCAAGTAATTGTGAATTTGCGTTCCTTTATTTACGCACGTTGCATGAACTGAACAGATTGAGGTGGTTGACTATAAAAAGAAGTTACTCTGACATGTAATGACTAACGTAATCCGTTTTCACATGCGGTATTGCGAACGGAGTCCTTGAGGTTCGTCGCCTTACCTGTCGTTAAAGTCTCCAGGTTTAACTCGGTCTGTCGCTTGCTAAAGTCGCCACACTCATTTGTGCTAAATGAACTTAATTTAAAATGAATAAATGAGTTAATTTAAGCTAGATAAATATCAGTTGTTTTTTGTAAGGTGAAAAAGTACCATTGTCCAAGGACCAGGTCAAAACATCATTTCCGGTCGCAGTTTCAATTATTTTCTTTATTTTGCTCGATTACTTTTTGACAATAAATTAAATACGGCTTCAGTTTGTTATTTTTTAATCATTAGTGCCCATCACAATGTTATTTTGATTTAATAAACAATAAGTTGTTTGTTTGAAAACATTGCATTTTGCATTCGCTTAACATGTTTCTCGTTGTTTGTCTCATGTTTTTTTTTTTTGGCTTCGATTTTCGGGGTTTTTTTTTTTCTTTTATTGTGAAAGGTCCACAGTAATTGGATTTCATTACTTGAGTAATTTTATATACTTTTGCGTACCAATCCAAAGCCTCATTTACCTGAATTCTTGTGCGTAAAAAATTCTTGCGTACGAAGCTCCACATCGCATTCGTCTTTGTAATTACGTAACGGTATGTTACTCCTGCATATGTGATCAATGCGCGCAAAAAAGCTTCCCATTCTTTCCTTGTTACCGGCGACTGGCGTTACGGTCAACGAATTCTCTGGGAAATTCATTATTTTTTTCTTAAGTATATTTTCTGAGTGCTGCGTACGTTCATTTAAAAAATTTAAAAAAACACTTCCGCTAAGTCTAACGATTATTACAACCTCATATACAATTTTATTAACCGTCATAATTTTAATTTAAAAGTGCGTAAGTGTGTTTACATTTCACTTGCTTTGCGTTAGTATGTCATAGTTTCGTACGAGAAAGTCTGTAGTGAAGATCTTTTAAAAGTAAGTAATTGTTGCAACTGATTTCTATGTAGGCAAATATTTGATCGGGAAGCCAAATTTCTTCGCCATAATTAAGGACGATCTCATGCACGCTCGACTTAAAATATAAAATAACGCGAGAATTTTTAACCCAGAAGTTTACAGCCGAAACGAGCACATACATATTTCGGTATTTTAATTTACGAGTCATTTATTCTCGCGTTCATTAATCGTTATCTGGCCTTCAAATGAATTCCTGCAGGTGCTGAAAATGCTGAACTTCAATTTGAATGCACGAACGTCCCCTACACTTCTTGTTTTCAAACACATTTACCAAGTGTATAATTGGACTGCTGTCAGTGCTACAGAGCTTTAGGGAAAAAGACATTGAAATCATAAGGAATTTAATTGCATGCTATATTTCACATAAGCCTTCAATCAATTAATGATATGCAATTACTGTTTCGATTACTTTCACCATTGAGCTTTAATACAAGTAACGCATTGCTTACTCGACCGTGTTCCTTGATCGGATCCGATAGTTTTCACTTTGCTTATTGAATCGTGCGTTTCGTTGGAAATTCTTAAACAATAACGATTGTGATTGCTGCTCGGAATTTGGTGGCAGAGTGGGTGCGTTGTGGGTTGCTGTCGCGGATCGCGGTTCCGTGGTCTTATATCGTGAATTGGCCTCCGTTGGGACAGTCTCCGATCGCGGTTTGAACGTGGAATGCGCCTTGAGTCATGGGAACCTGCTGACACACACACTCATAGACAACGCACAGTCTAGTACAAAACGCGTGAACACAACGTGCGTGTAGTTTTTGGTAGTGCTAAAGCGTGGTGTGGTGTCAGTGTGATTTTCCACCGAAAAAAAAGGAAATTTGTAAGAATAGGTTTGAACAACTAACAAAATAGTTCACATTCCTTCTTAACAACAATTCCAGTGAATACACACAAATGGCAATATCAATTTGTGAGTAATAATTTCAAGTAAAGCAAAAAAAAATGGCGTACTTTAATCGATCATTATTTTGTTTTTAAAGGTATTACAATTGTTAACAAGTCTATTAGCGAAATTCGTTAATTATTTCATACTTCTATATCAAATATGTGTAATTGCAAGGGTTTTCTAGCCGAACTAATGTGACAGTTTTTAAAGTGCAAGGTTCCATGAGCTTTAAATGACGAAAGTTCCTTCTAAAAAAATTTACTTTTGTTTAAAATAGAAATTAATACTCAAATTTAAAGTTTTTTTCTTGGCTACAAATTAAAATAAAGTATTTCCAACACAGTGACATTTAAAAGGTGAGACTCTCAAAATTCGTATACAAGTAATTAGGGAGGAGGGCGCTCTGGAATAATAATACTTAATTTATTTTTCTTCCTAGAATTACCCCCAAAAATTATGTGTGAATGATTCATGAAACACCCATACAAATTTAATTTATGACAACTTTTGATTGCCTGTCACGAACGTTAGCATTTTAAGAATATTATGAAATTATACTTTTAGGCAATTTGAAAGACTTTCATTTAAAGAAAGTGTGAGATTTTTGTTAGCACAACAAATCCCAATTTTAGACTTTCAAATTAAAAACATTCAGGCCAAAATTAGTAATTCAAAATGATAGAAATTTGGATACTTAATTGATGGTTATCATTTTATTTATTTTTTTTATCGATTAAAATGGAAAAAAGAGAAATTAAAAAAAATTTGGAGAACAATTAATAAATGTCTATGAAAAGCATGGCGTCGCTCAAAATTACCAAATTAATTTCCCGTGCTTTTAGGTGTTTATTTTAACGACCTGCGAAGGCGGACGTGACATCATGTCATTTCCTTAAGCGGAATGTATTTTCGAGCATCTGCTTATTCATGGTGCATTGTTAATGTCGAGGCGAGCAAGTCGAACTTCCCTATTTATAGAAAGAGAATCGGCGGCGAGCGATCGCTAATCTAGGAAACGTGGAACAGATTACTAATGAAACTGTGTCCCTGATTTGCATGTTTAATTTATAAGAAAGTGTTCCCGATACCTACTCTAACAGCGACAGCTAACTACATCAAAAATAAGAAACAGTATTAATATTGGAAAGTGAGGTTTTTATTAGGATTTGTTGAAAGCTTCAACGCAGAAAGTTCCTTGCGTATGAATTGGATGATTTTAAATAGAAAGCCATAAGGTCGGAGTTGCGAGGTTTTGTGAGAAATATTTTGTATTTTGCCCAAATTTTTCCAAAAAAACGAAGGTGGAACACATTTGTGTTTTATGTCAGTTTCTTCAACGGGTCCGCATTGCCGATTTTTTTATTGAAATTTACTGGCGTCTTATTTTATTGCCAATCGTAAATTAAAAACCTATAAAACTGAGATTTCATGGAATTCCACCATAACTTTCTTTTCAGATTTTTATTATTAGTATTACAGAGAAAAATTCTTTGATACTTTTTCAAAAATAAAAAGTTATTTGTGTCCGAATTGTTACGACTTTCGAAAATTAAATCTGAAAACAATTATTGATTATAAAACTATACTTTTTATTATTAATGATATTCAACGCACGCAAACAAAGTGAAGAAAAATTGATATTGCCATTCTCCCAAGCGTAAAATGATAAACTATCCTTTCCTCCCCTTCTATTATACAACATCCAATACATATGAAATTTGAAACGAAACAGGGTGCTTAAAACGTTTCGCCACTCGGAATGGGCACGGCCATTAATCACGCCGCCGCCATGAGGCGGTTGGAGTCCTTGTTCGAGGACGTGAAGCTCGACAAGAAGACGCCGGATATCATTCATGTTCAGCACAAGCACGACCTTAGGTGCGACGTGCACGGGAAAAACGCGTCGCGACGCGGTTCTGTAGGGAACGTGGCTCACGTCGCTGCGAACAGGCGCGGCTCGATTGGAAACGGAAATTTGAAATCGCAGTACGGGGGAGTTGGCCCCCGGAGAGAATCGATGCCTGCCCTGAATTTAACAAGTAATTATAGGTAAGAGGAGGTTGTGAGGAAACGAGGTCTTCAGGCATTTGCGTATGAGAATTTAAATTATTAAATTGCAAAAAAAATTTAAATCCTTTTTGGAAGCTCACCAAATTCTTTCGAATTTAAGTGACAGGTCGACTTCTTGCGAATCTTCTTTGATTGCAACCTACATTATTTAAGAAGTTTTTGATTAACATTCTAGAAAAATTGCTGTTTCAATTGAAAATCTTTATTCTGACCTCTTCTCTAGTTTCTCCTTTACACGAATAATTCTTTATAATTTACACAAGACTTCCCCGATGACCAACAGTAAATCTTTTTTTCTGGTGTTCAAATTCAGGAAACATTTTGAGAAAGCGTATCAAACTCTCTCGCAATAATTTAAATAACATTGCAACTTCTTCCCTATCACATGTGATTGACTCTCAACGTGTTCCTCCCATTCATAAGCAGAATCTTAGCTTAATTTGGCATTATGCAATTAATTACGCGCGTGGGAATCACCAAATTCACTTAAGAATACGCTCGTGAACAAACAAGATCAGATTCGTTTCGCATCAAAAGAAAGAGAAAGTAATTTATAGTTCTTACTGATCTAATCCTGCGAAATAGATTTAAGAGTTCAGTGACATTCATTCATTCGAATACACTCACTCCAGATAGACATTTAAATTTAAAATATAATTAGTTCATTTTTAGTTTTGTTGCTCTATGTTACCATCACTCATTTACCTCCGATTAAACGCAGTTACCTAACTTTTACGATTCAGTAATTCCAGCGAAGCTTCGCCCCCTCCCCCCATTAAATTCAGAGCAAAACAACTTTCGTTTCGTCAAAAAATCGAATTTCTGTGCGACATCGAGTTGACAAACCTCTCGCAATGTCTCAATCACCTGTCAGTTGCAAGAAATCGAATCAAGTCGATTTTTAACGCACGACGTGCATGTCGTAGCAGAAAAATGTTCAGTACACGTCGACTTAAATTAAATATCCGTCTCCTTCATTCCGTTAGTTATAACGTTTTACTCCAGTTTTGGTTTTTAAAAAATTGCACGCAGGTTAATTGCGCGTGCTGTCATAATAATTCCGATTTACTTATTCATAAGGGAAACGAGTAACGGGAAGTCTAGGTATTGCAGTCTCGTTAAATTCAAAATTAATTTCCATGTTCGTTCGAAGCCGAGTATTTAGTGGCATGACGGATGAAATTTCCTGCTTCAGTTGGGTTAGTAGTACAGTCTGAAGTGCACTTGGAAAAATCCTTAATTGCAAAAGAGCAAACTAAATTATCTTTTGCAATTTTGTTTTGTTTGATTGAATCACTCCATACGCAAACGCCAGACCTAAAACCTCCACCTGAAAAAAAAATAATAATCCCTTTGGAATTGCAACGCCCAGTAGGCGACGCGAATCATACGGATTCCCGCACGGTCCTGCCAAAAAAGAGCTCGAACACCCCAGCAACTTTCCATCCATGCTGCGCAAAGATGAGGTAGGCTCGACGGGTTCGCTGAAGAGGGACGGCAATTTTAATTCGTGGAGTGCCCGTCGGGATACCTTCGGTGGTTCCCTGTCTTCGTTGCGCAAGGATAACGCAGGTCTTCTACAAGTTCCGCACGGGAACAGGAGAAATTCCAGGAGGTACTCCAATGATTCCTTGGACGGTAGGAGGAACTCGTGGGACCCCAATAGGAGAGGCAGTTCTGGGAGCTCGTGCGGAATTGACGATCACATTTGGGAGGATAAGAGGAAGGTAATCGCGAAATTACAAAGTTTAGACTTTATGACGGCAGTAAATGTCCAGGTTGTATTCTGCATTAAAATAATTTAATTCGCTCGTAAACTAACTTAATTTTGTTTGGACAGGACGACTACAGCGTTACTTTTATGTGTATTCCACGTTTTATTGCATTATACGCCATGATAGTTAAATAATAATCGTATGTAATTGCGCAAAGCGAAGTGAGTTTATTTTAATGTTCTTTTTTTGCTTTTTTTTTCGTTGACGGTTACTCTAATTTGTTTATGTGATATGTGGGTTTCGTATTTTTTACGAACGTTTCTGCAACCTACACATTGTATTGTTTTGGCGTCGTAAGAGCCTTACGGTATTTTCGAATTATATTCGTCGATTTATTTGCGAAATTAATTGCCATTAACTGTGAAAACGGACCTCCCACGTTATTTTTAATTTACTGCACAATTTATTATGTTTTGTGAGGGTTTTCACTCTCCAAAAGGTTGTTCTTAATTTCAAAGTTTCAAATTAAGCTCGTACAACATTCAATACAAAAGAAGATGAAATAAATTCGAGGAGAAGCTGAAGAAGAGCTACTGAAAACTCTGTCCCCTTTTTAGATCTTCATTTGCATTAGCGAAAGCTACTTTTTTAATCAAACTTTTAAGTAATCATTTATTTTTTGGAAGTTCCTATATTTGTTATGATTTCATTTGCCATTAAACTTGCCTTCAATACAAACCGTCCAAAGGCAAAGCCATTACGTATTTCAGCCTCGTTTCAAATCCTGTTGCAGTAACGAACAGAATTTTCTCTGGAACTTCTTTGATCACTTTTAAGAGCCTTGCGGAGCTCTCCCTTAATTAAGATCGAAAGCCTCGTGTAACAAGTTTTTTTTACAAGAAAAATTCAGTCACGTGCCACCGCCACACAGTACTGTGTTATTTTTCATTTCAGTTAGGTTTTCGAAATTAAAAACAAAGCGAAACAAATTTGTCACTTCTTCCTTTTACTTATAATTTATTTGGGTCGTGATAAGCATGGGCGTAATCATCGCATCACGCTGTTAAGTCAGGTGTTTAAATCCTCTGGAACTTGTTTGATCACTTCTAAGAGTCTTGCGAAGCTCTGCCTTAATTAAGATCTAAATCCTCGTGTAAAAACTTTTTTTCTACAACAAAAATTCAGTCACGTGCCACCGCCACACAGAACTGTGTTGTTTTTTCTTCCAGTTAGGTTTTCGATTTTATAATCAAAGCGAAACAAATTTGTCACTTCTTCCTATTACTTATGATTTATTTGGGTCGTGATAAGCATGGGCGTAATGATCGCATCACGCTGTTAAGTCAGGACAGACGAAACAGGTGTTTAAATGCTCGAGTTATGGCTCATAATCACAGGCAACCTCCTGGAATTTCCGGTGTAATAACAGCGTTACAAATATTTTGTTTGTTAGATGGTGCTCACGATTAGACCGAATAGCTAAACCAACAAGGCGTGAAACTGCGATTAAATTTTATTGATAGCGTCGTTCCATAAACAATTTTTAGTTCAGTTGTTACTAAAACCTAAACACTTACGTATTTACAGTTACATTCATTCAAGTGATATTTATTTGACAAAGAAAATGGAATAAACTCAAAATAAAATTCACAGTTATGGGGGAGGTCAAATTATTAAGAAAGGCACACACACAAGTCTGTGGCTTATCTGTTTAGTGCTAAACGAAGCAAGGAAAACAAGGAGTAATAACAATATATGTTAGGTGATACTTAATTAATTAGATGAATGAAGAGCTGCCCCCTTTCTGGTGGAGACTAACTTGAAAAACTTTACAAATTAAATTATTCAACAAGAAATTCTCTCTCATCATCGTCTTTGTCCTAGATTTTTCCGTTAATTACGCATACAATTAACCTAACTGCGTTGAAATTCCGACAGAGGTCATCCACCTTTAAAATCTCTAGCAAATCTTATTGTCAAAGATTAAGCTCTACAATTCTTATAAACAAAGTGATGCGCAAATTTGTTGTTTAAAAGGAGCTTCAAGACTTTTACGGTGAGTCAAAGAAGGCGCCCACGGCGACTGTTCTGCTCTCGCCTTACCAGGTAAGGTCACCCGGAATAATCAAGGTTTCCAGCACGATTTTCAACACTTTTCCATATAATGTCGCTTTATGCGCATTGTGAAATGTGTAGCTACATTTCCGATGCTTATAAGGAAGTGGCGGGCTTTATTTGTAGAACAGGTTCTTTTTTGTTTGTGGAATCTGAACACCCAAACCTAAACCGTTATTGATTTTCGCAGCTGTTTACAAAAGAAAAACAGGAGACCGTTGATGAAATCTGGAAAAATCAAAGAATCTGAGGGACACTTTCATATTTCTATTTATTGGCTTCCATTTTTTCCATTTAGGTTTGTCAAAGCTTGAATTCTAATAGATCAAATTTAAACGATGACTAAATTTGTGTCACAACCAATTTTGTCATCGGTTGTAAGAAAAAACAAACACCAACGTTTTTAACTACTTACAGCATAATGCGTCCTGCATTCAATTTACCATAAACAATAACAACAACAATGAATTGTTTATTGTTCAAGAGCAGGCCGTAAAATCTGATAAAAACACTTATAATTGTTACAAGCGAGTTACGATTGCAGAATCGCTGTTGCTTTGAGCGTTTTTTGGTTTTTGAAATTGTTGCAGAAATCATTTTAGTTTTTTTTATAAAGCGAGGTTGAAGTTGCGCGATAATGAATGCGCTGTAACGAAGGAGCTCGTGTCCTCTGGTGTTCAGGAGCATGCACTAACCACTCTGTTGCTTTACGACTTTCCCTTCTAGCGTTCGCAGGTATCATTTCCTGAGCTTTCACTTCTTAGCACGTCCTCAAACACACTGGCTTTTTAGTGCGGTCGAAATAAACCAGATGGCAGCGTGTTAACAACAAGACGATTCATCAGTTTAATTATTTTGTGTCTGCCGCGAAGGAAACAAGTCATTTGTTACAAACATAATTTGAGAATAACATCAGCAGCGGTGTAAAAAAGGAAATTAGAAAAAGAAATGCTGCCCGTAATATTTTAGAGATTTAAGTAATTCTTCATAAATGCTACTGTCTGGTTTTAAAAATAAAAAAGTAGTTGAAAGTATTGGAAACAGGACATGCGTTTCTTAAGTAAAGTGTTTAGAATGCGTTTCTCTCTAGTTTGTGTTTAATATAATAATTAACAAGTTATTTTCCCCCTCACTTTTTAACTCAGAAATTAGTAACAGTTAAGGGATTCTGGATTTTTTTTATTTTCTTATATTTATACCATTTAATATGTACTTTGTTTTACATACGCTTGTAATGTATGCGTATTTTTTTATAGAAGATTATCCTTTGTAAATCTATTGCTTGAAATCGGATTCGGACTTAGGGTCCGTTGGCACACCTAAGTCTTGTTCCCCGTCAAGAGAGTCAAATTCTTTGTTTAAAGATTCCAAATGATTTCGTAAAATGTTTAGCCTACACAGCTTTAAGTGTCGACAATCTCTGACACTCACTCATATTTAAATTGTCGTGCAAGGCGCTTATTAAGTTGGATTCGGACACTGTCAAGGTCATGCAAGTCTTCACACTATGGTCCTCCAGGACATAGCTTTTAATTTTTGCATTTGTTGATGTTTTTTTTTCATCGATTAAAATTGTCTTCGTTGAATTCACCCCTCATTACACCAAAATTTCATTATGCACTATGGCATTCCCGTCGTGGTGAATCATTTCCATACACACCCAAATCGTTTTTGACTATCTACCTTTTTGCAATTATCATGCAAGGCGCTTATTAAATGTCAAGGTCATAGCAACGGTAGAGTCTTCACACTATGGTTCTCCAGTACATAGTTTTAATTTTTGTATTTATTATGTCATTGTTTGTTGATGTATTTTTTTTGGTATCTTCGTTAATTCACCCCTATTAGACCAAAATTCCATTATTCAGGTTCCATACTTCATAAATCGTTTCTGACTGTTCCAATTATCGCGCAAAGCACTTATTATGTGGAATATTCACACTATGATCCTCCAAGAGGTATTTGTATTTATTATGTCATTGTTTGTTGATATATTTTTTTCTGTTATCTATTAGAATTTTCTTCGATCAATTTACCCCCTATTAGACCAAAATTTCATTATGCAGTATGGCATTCGGACACTGGCAAGGTCATACCAGTGGTAGACTCTTTACAATATGTCCTAGAGGATATAGCTTTAATTTTTGTATTTATTATGTGTTTGTTGATGTTTTTTTTTTGTCATCCAATAGAATTGTCTTCGATGAATTCACCTCTATTAGACCAAGATTTCATTATGCAGTATTCCATACCTCATAAATCGTTTCTGACTTTTTCAATTATCGTGCAAAGCACTTATGTGAAATTGGAACACTGTCAAGGTCATACAAATGGTAGAGTCTTCACACTACGCTCCTCCAAGACATGTATTTGTATTTATTAAGTCGTTGTTTGTTGACGTATTTTTCTTATCTATTAAAATTTTCTTCGATCAATTTACCCTCTGTTAGATCAAAATTTCATTATGCAGTATGGCATTCGGACGCCGTCAAGGTCTTGCAAATGCTAGAGTCTTCACACTACGGTCTTCCAGGACATAGCTTTAATTTTTGCATTTGTTGATCTTTTTTTTCCATCGATCAGAATTGTCTTCGTTGAATTCATCCCCTATTAGATCAAAATGTCATTATGCAGTATGTCATTCCCATCATGGTGAATCATTTCGGATACTGTCAAGGTCATACCAATGGTAGAGTTTTCATAGTGTGGTCATCCAGGACATAGCTTTAATTTTTGTATTTATTAAGTTATGGTTTGTTGATGTATTTTTTTGTTATCTATTGGAATTGTCTTAGATCAATTTACCCCCTATTGTACCAAAATTTCATTATGCAATATGGCATTCGTACACTGTCAAGGTCATACCAATAGTAGAGTCTTCACAATATGTCCTTCAGGAGATTTGTCATTGTTTGTTGATGTTTTTTTTTGTCATCCAATCGAATTTTCTTCGATGAATTCAGCCCTATTAGACCAAAATTTCATTATGCAGTATTCCATACCTCATAAATCGTTTCTGACTTTTTCAATTATCGTGCAGAGCGCTTATTATGTGGAATTCGGACACTGTCAAGGTCATACCAATGCTAGAGTCTTCACACTATGATCCTCCAAGACTTAGCTTTATTTTTTGTGTTCATTATGTCATTGTTTCTTGAAGTATTTTTTTTGTTATCTATTAGAATTGTCTTCGATAAATTCATCCCTTATTAGACCAAAATTTCATTATGCAGTATGACATTTCCGTCATGGCGAATGATTTCCATACAGTCGCAAATCGTTTTTAACTATCTATCTTTTTCCTTGTCAGAAATTTTATGCGGTGATGACCTGATTTAAAAGTCACTTCTCTCATTTAATAAAAATTAAAACCTAATTAAAATCAACATTTTCAACTTTCGGAGCCCTAGCAATTTTGTGTTTATGACTCGTATTAAGTCATTTTGCTCTTCCAAACGCGTGTGATATATAGTTTCTGCGGCGAATGCCATATGTAACAAGAAGATATGAAATCCAGTCTCATTGAATTTTCTGATATCCTATTTTCTAAGCAGGGATCATTTACTACGTCATAGTAATTAGGAGGAGAAGACCGTCTCAACTTTTTACATACATTTTGATGAAAACTTTTTCAATTTCATTACCATTCATTTTCTTCTCTTTCTCAATTTTTTCAAATCTATTTATCCTTCAATAGATACAATTGGCTTTTGCAATCGCTTGTAATTTATAAATGTTTCAAGAAAGGTTATGAAATAATTTACTTGCAGAAGAAACCACAAATTAATGTTGTCATTATTACTGGCGGGGAAACGTTTTTGACTTTTTTTATATTTTTCTTCATCAAGGTTGTGTATTTGATCGTGAGAAAATTCATTTATTTGAGTAAATTCAACAGGATTTTACCTATTATATGCGTTTTATTTCAATTGACCCAAACCCATGAATTGTCTTTTAGTCACGACTTAATCATTCAATAAACGAGAAGGAAGAAAAAACCAATGAACATTAATCGCCAACATTAATTAAAAAAAACAGATTCCAGCGAAAGCAATAAATAAATAAAACAGCATTTTTCCAAGAGTATTCGCTTTCACTAATTTCTCAGGTATTCAAGAATTCTTGCCTCAAGCAATTTCGCAATTGAATATCTTCGTTTCCACGAAACACAATTATTCAATAATTTAAATCCTCGATATTAAACTTCTTATTTACCACGCTCTTAAGATTTTAAGTTTCTACCTTGCGTGCACCAAATTTGACTTAAATTATAGGATGAGCGAGTAAACTCCTTTCTACAACAATATTAGGAAACGCGTTACATAATTACACCCAGACAAAGTGAAAGTTAAAAATTTCAGTGGATTCCTTTTTGTTTTTAGTATTCTCTCGGAGGTACTTGAACGTCACCGCGACGTCTCTCCTCTGGTAAAGAGCAGCACTTACCATTCTTATCGAAACAATCATTTCCTCTATTACCTAAACTCATTAAAACCGGAATGCATTTCGAACCGATTATCCGTGACGCCTCGCGCTTTTTTAATAATTCCGAAATCCAATCCCTGTGCGTTACTCCGATCGAAAGCAGCAGCACCATTTGGAGAAGTGGAGCGCAAAATTTTGCCCGAATTTGCAGTCGTGTTCTGTGAGACAATGCGGCTTTGTGTTCTGCGCTAATTTCTTTAATTGAGTGCCGTAATTACCGTATTGTGTGAACTTTAATTTAATAGGAGTTTCGTGGTGGTGTTTACGTAAGGTGTTGCATCACTCTTCGTGGTGACCTTTCGGACTCATCAATTGATGTAATATTGTTATTAGGATTATTGAAATGCCACAAGAATAAGATTTAAAATTATTGTTGTTGGTGGTTGTTAACATTTTTGCAATTGGTTACAATTTCGAAAACTTATTTTGATGAAACTCAAGCTTGCTTATTTATAAAATTTAGTTTTGCGAGCTTCGTAATTAGATGTTGCTTCTGAAGTGGCAGCAACAGCATCCTAAGGCAACAGCACTTGCTTCAACCGAACAAATACCTTCACGCACTTGACCTACAGTTTCGTTTAGACTTTACCAATGGTGATGATGCGAACATGTGCAAGTAATTTCGTGTAATAACCATCAAACAACAGTTGATTAACTCTGTCTGTTATTGCACAATCTGCTGTCGTCCGCGCACGTTTATTTTTCGCCGGGAAAACTCATTTTCTTTTTAAATGCACGTGAAAAATGCGCAGGGTTCCACGCGGACAGGTCGAAAAGAAACAGATCCCAAGGTTTGGAAACCTCAACTGCTGTTCTTGTTTGGGAACAGAAGAGGGCAATGACTTCGAAGTTACGTTCTCAGAAGATTCCTTCTGTAGTAGTACTATGGTATGTACTTTTATATACTAATCATATTCAGAATTTATTTCCACGTTAAAATACGTTGTGGTTTTAAATAATAAGCTTTCCATGAAATAAAAGCATCAGCACAGTTAGGCGTAGATTAAAAGTTCGAGTTTTCACCGATGCATTTCCTCTACATATCAAAACAAAGACGGGAGGTCCAAGTCTATTGTCCTGTGGAACTCCAGTTTTTGTCTTTCGAATGACTCTCATACTATCAGCTATTCATTCAATAATATTCTGCTCTACATTTCAAGCTGCTAATAGATTTCACATCCTAAGTAAATGAATTGTTAATTACGCATTAACACAATTTAGCTCACATGCGTGAAACCAATGTGACTCGGTCGATTTAAAATCGCTCATAAACTACGCAAATAATAGTACATTCACGTCGTCCATTGAGTTTCAAACCGTATGAATGCCCTCGTGTTACTGTAAAAAAACGGTAGACCTGCTTTAGTTGTGTCCCGTGTTTCTCAAATTTAGTGCTCGTCGAGCTTTCCCGTTTAGGAACACGCTTTATGTAACTCGCGTAGACAAGCCAACACATGCCAGCTGTAAACATGTAATTAATTACGAGTATCTGTAACGACATATGCGAAATGATGTCGAATTTTCTCTCTGCGAGCCGACGGACAGGAAATAGAATTCGTTGCGTCTATGAAGTGGCCGCACTTGTTCTCATTTTGCACCGGCGATGTAAAAGTTGATCCAGAGAAAAATATGACTGTCACCTTGACATTTTGTCTTGTTCTCTGTAAATGGAAACTCATCGGCATTGAAGAGTTGGAAGAACGTTAATTTGTCGTTCGATTTTTGCAATAATTTTTTGGCCTCTTTTATCAAAAGAAAGAGAAAGGTGAATACTTGTATGACTTGTTTTGTGATATTTGTTTATATGACTATATTTGTTATCCTTTTGTATTATTGATGTAGGTACGATTTGACTTGTCCATTTTTACTATTGTAATTCTTGGATGAATATATTATTATTATTATTATTATTATTATTATTATTACCGAATTTTTTTGGAAATGCCCTAGGCTCTTGTTCTGTCTTAAAAAATTATCACTCTGCTTTTGAATTGAATAAATGTTCAAGTCTGGATTTAATTCAATCTAAAGTTAACTATAATATTAGTAGACTTACTGGCTTAAACAAATGAAAAACTTTTTTGATTTGATTTTAGATGATTTCCACCGAACGTTACTTTCATTTTCAATATTGCTTGAGTCCCCAGCCATCCTTAAATTGATCATCAGTTACTCAATTTTTCGTAAATCCAAAGAATGAAGATCCCTCGAGGATCACTCTGTACCTAATTAGCTGAAGATCCAAACTTGTAATTGCCTTTCAAATTTAACTTAACAGTTCTACAAGAAGATTAGTTTTTGTATCGCTTCACCCTGGTATTACATACTTCCAGAAATTAAAAAAAGAAAAGAAAAGGAACGTCCCAAAATGCATACATTGTTTATATCAGATAATAAATTAGCTTGAGGAAAATAAATAAATAAATTGAGGTGTTCAGGAAGTAATTTGTAATTTCCCGTTTCTTTTTCTCTTCATTATTAATAAATTTAACGCTTTCATTAATAGCAGCAACCGCCTAGCTTTTTCCTTCTGTATTTACAAGCCGAACAACTAGAGCAAATTAACTATGACACACTTTTGGAGCTCGGCGAAAGAGTGTGGGAGACAATTAAAGAAAAAAGTAAGCCAAATTACTCGCCGTTTTAATGGAAACGTGGGCATTTCTTTTCTTTCGGGCCCATTTCGACAGCTTAACCTTTAACATTACGCGGACCTGAAACGGTAAGCGCCCGCTTACGCAAAAGCTCGTTTCGTGTAAAACACAACAATAAAGTTGTTTTAATGCCGCTCGATTCTGTAAACTTCAATTATTATTTCGCCCTGAAACACTTCATGCAACATTAATTACCCAACTGCCTTTCACGAACGCGATTAATTAAGTTGGTACTTCGAACGGCACGTTGTTGAACAATGAGTTGTTAGCTCGACGAACGCGGAAAAACTTATTTGAATTCCTAATTATCTATGCTTGCGTTGTCTTTGGCGTAATCGTATATTAAAGCCTGGCAAACATCGACGCACTTGTTCCAAGACATACGACGATAGAGTGCAACTTGTGTTTGGCATCACGTATCTCGTCGAACATGTGCGCACCAATGTGTGCAAGGCTTTATGGATCACGGCGACCCATTTTGTTTTGCATACCAGTGGAAAACGTTGCGAAACAGAAAGGACTTTTGTCTTAATTATAACGTAACGACTATACATAAATTGATTTGCGGATATCATTGAAGTGTGCCTTTTTTTCCCGCGGAAAATTGCGGTAGATTTTATCGCGTTCAATAATTTATAAGTCTTCAATTAAACTGACATGATCGGCCGGGCACTGCGCTTGAAAAACAGGTCGACACATGTCAACGTTTTTTTCCAAAAGTTGAAAAGCTGTCGCGGAATAAATAAATGTAATGAATCACAAAGTAACAAGGAAACAAGTGTGTAGTTGCAACGCTTGTGCGTATTAGGAACACAATTTTAAATAATTTTCTTAAACCTAAGACATCCTTTGGTTTAAGTAAGTAAGTGGAGTCTTAGCATATTTGTCGCACTAAGAAACTCCGTCGGTAATGAATTTCGAATACCTCTAGAATTATTTGCATTACGTGGCCTTGCGTAAAGAACCTTTTAGATCATGTATTTGCACGTAAGCAATAAATAAACAGCGGGGTATTAAAATAATAACGCGCACGTCTCTATTCTTGCTTGTCACGAAGAAACGCTTTGCACAATGAATTCGAAACGTAAACCTATTTGAGTTTCAGGTTTTCACTCCCTTTTTTTAATAGTTGTCAGCAGCAGTTTTTAATTTATCCAAAATAAAACTCCAGGCCTCTTGAACATCATCACATTTCAGCACTCTGAATATTATTCGACATCAAATAAAAAATTTATAAAAAGACACGTTCTATTACCTGTTTAATTTATTATACAATACATGTAGAAATCTAAACGTCTTACTATGGTTAAAACTAGTACATAAATTTACAAATTTTTACTAAAAAGTATGCCAAGCGCATCCTACCCGTCTAATTTAATTCTTAATTCGAAATTCCATGCATATTTGCAAACGATTTAGTTTAATTAACAAACGGTGCTGTCTCCCATTCATAAATGATTTGTGCCCGTTCTTAATATCACACGAAAGCCGTGGATTTACGTAATACAAACTTGATTAGATCAAATTAGATGTTTGGCACCACGGGGAAAAGTGTCCAAGGTGAGCGAATTGCGACCTTTACAATTTCGCGTAAGCAAAAAAAAGCATTTGTCGTATGTACGTCCGAAGAAACTGGAACTTTCGCAAAACCTCCTCTAACAACAGTAGCTTTGGCTACGACAAGCAGAGAAAAGAGACAGCTTGGAGGGGCTATAAGAAGTAGGTTGGCGCTTACTGCTGGTGTGCGCTTCAAGTATATTACAGACGATACGCATCACATCGTCCGGGCAGCTTTGTTCTTCGTAATTAGTGGTGAATTTGTTTCACGCCGCGTTAATCAAATTTGGTGCGCGTGAAAAAAAATGGGTGACATGCTTTTGAAGCAAAAACCGCCTCGAATCCAACACTGGCAGAGCACCGAAATGCTTTCGCGTAAACCGTGGCCTCAAGTGCACAGAACCGCACCACCCCGTCCGGCATTTAACTTCCGTCCTCCGGAACCAACCACCTGGAGGGATACGTCATCCTACGCGTACGCCAACGTCGGGTACAGTCCGGGTTCGATTTACCACCAGAACAACCGAAAGAAGGACCATTATTTCCTAGCACCGTATTACCGCAATGTTATGCCACCCCCGCCGAACCCTAATAGACTCTTAATGGTGGATCCTAGACGAAGGACTAACTTACGTAAACCGGAACTCGTGCCGTGCCAGTGCAGATCAAAATCGATGGAAGACGTGCGTACCGAAATCATTGAGGTCGGCTCTGAATGGGAGGAAGACTTCAACGGAAACGTAACTACCATCAATAATAAGAAGAAGTTTAACAACATCAAGGTGCTCAATCGTAGATCAATGGAGAACTTATTGGCCGATGCTACCTACGCGCCTTCCGCCAAACGCAAAGGAAGTTACCAGGTTTGAACAACAAATTAACTATAATTCCGATTGTGATGTTATGCAATGGCATTGACGATTGACGATTCGTTCTGCTTCATTATGAACATTCTCCTAAGTTACCTTGTGTACAATGCCATCGTCTATGTCTTTTAGTGATGGATGTAGGTCTGATAGGAGTGATTAGAAATCGGGGCAATTAAGTAAATCGTTGAAAGCAGACGTGATTATCGCTCGCTACATTAAATCGCTAAATTAAATAAATTCTTTGCTACAATTAGAGATAAATGCGTAATACATATTCATCCTCGCTGAAAAGAATTGCTAATGGAACTACCAAGTTACACGTAGATCGCCGGTATTCAAATGGCAAGACTTTCTTTTTATTTCGGTTGCATCTGTTCGATAATGTTGCATTTTTTCTTGGTGATTCATCGCATTGACATACTTCGATTTTATCTGCATTCGCCAATTTTTTTTTCACGCTTATCATCAGTATCACATGTCAAGTTGTTATTAGTCGAAGGTTAACAACCAAAATATTTCTTTTACAAAACGTTAACCCATCTACTTCCTATCATCGTTTGATTTTATTTTTGCCCCAAAACTTTACTGTTTTCCTATCGTTTTGATTTGTTTTTCTCATTGCGTTACATTTTGAAGTTGGCATGTGGAAGAAAGCTTAATTTATTCAGTAGAAATTAGAGCTGCGAACTACTTCGATTTAATTTGAACTAACTTAATGTGGATGTTAGCCAATACATTACAAACGAGAAATGTGCGATGACATGCGAAAGATGTACACAGATTATATCGCTTTCATTCTGAAGGAATTTTATTATCTCATTATTGTTTAAGAGCAGTTAATTAACAGTACTTCGACAATTTATTATACGGACCTTAGTGACTAAAGAACATCACTCATCAAACACCTAACTCCCAGAGTCGTCGGCTTTTTATTTCTAAACACTCAAAGTAATGATCATGATCACCTTTTTAAGTGCGAATAGTTTACAGACGTGCTTGAGGACGACAAGCAATTTTATGTCGTCAAATAACTGTCAGGTCTCTATGAGCTGCTTTAAATTGTTTAAACATTTGAATTCATTATTAACGAAGTTTATCGCTATACAAAGATCGTATCGCTCTATTTGTATTTATGCAACAAGGCAAAGGACAAACGTCCCATTAAATTTAACTCCTTACTCCCGACCTTTCTAATTTATACGTATCGTACCGGCATGAAATAAATAATAATGGAATTCAGACGTAGGCATGAAAAGAAAAGCGGGTAAACAACAATAACGAGAAAAATAGCGACCACAGTCATCGATTCCACTCACTTCGCAAGGTCTTTTGCATCAGGAATTATTACGAACGCACAATGTGTTCGTTGAAAAAGTTTCAGAAAGTTAATTTTAGTCGAAAGTAAAACGTGAACATTCAACTTTAATTACGGATTCCTTCATCGATTGACTTGCAATTTTGCTTCCTCCAAAAAAAAAAAAAAAAACCGACCGAAGACCCGTTGACCATATGCTGTGTCCATTTGGGACAATGTAAATCTTGGCGTTCCATCGTTATTTCATGCAATTATCCCGCAGCGTTAATTATTATAACAGTTGCGTTCTTAATATACTATATCGCCGTCGATAAATGAAAGTTCCATCCAGTTCTTTTAAACGCACAAAAAATTATAACTTTGGGTGTGAAAAGTTGAAGAGAAATTGACAGCGTCCATCGCGTTAAGTAATTAATTACTAAAGACAGGTGATGACGTGACGTCTATTTCACAGACATAATACCAATTCGCAAATCATTCAGAGAAATAATCATTTCGAATTGATTTGTTTGACCCGAAAATATCTGAGTGTATTGTTTAATTAAGATATGTGAATTCTTGACAATAGTATTTATTTATAAAATTTAATTTTCTAAAAAAAAAAAACACCTGTGCTGTATCATTTTAATTTGATGTGACGATTGTAAAAAATTGTATTTTTAAAACAATGTTCTTATTTTGGAAGATGAAGGAAGAAGTTGCTCTGGGTGTTAAGGGCTACAACCTTTGAACTCCTAGGAAGTCGATCTTCAATTGTTTCGAAGCGGCCACGTTTTCTTCTGTTTCCTTTTCAAATGTCATAACTCTTCACACATAGACATACTTGTGTTGGTACTCGCAGACCACAGAACTCAATCACTTTTCTTCAGACTCCAAAGCAGGATGAAGATGAATTCGTATTAATTTAGCGGCGACTGTCTCTTGTTTTACTACCATTTTGAAATTTTCCGTCTCAAATACTAGTGCTTTTTTCATCTCCCAGTTTCCATTCTTCATTCTTTACAATTTTAGTTGAAAGTTGTCCATTTTGTCGAGCTTTTCTGTTTGTTGCCAAAGTGAACTTTTCTTTTTGATTTATTTTGGAATGAGGTTAGAGATGTGAGAGTCTTTTCCAAGTCCCTTTTTTTATTTCAGTCTCGATAACATAAAATTTACAGATTTTTGTTGCAAGTCGGTTTTAATTACAATTTATTTTTTAGGATACACAATAATTGGTTGGTTAATATTCTTTTTTAATATGTAAATAGAAAACATTTCTTTATTTTAAACAATTCACTTCACAGGCATGGACATGCTCATGTCGATGTTCACAGACCAGAAAAGTGACGTTTCTTCAAATTCTAAAGCAGGATAGAGATGTGTTGGGTTTAATTTTAACGGCGATTGTCTCTTGTTTTATTGTATTACTTCGAACCGTCTGTTTCATATTAGAGCAGTTAATCTTTCATTTACCGTAGTCTATTTTTTTACAGTTTTAGTTGAAATATCCGAATAGTTTTTCTGTGTTTTATCAAAATTAACCTTCATTTATTTAATTTGACCTGCGAACTCGGTACATGACATTTTTTCTCAAGTTTTTTGAAATTCGACACACACACATACAAAATAGAAGATTTTTCTTATATTTCCAATTTCTTGTACATCCAGAAAACATTTTAAGTGAAAAAAATTAATAAAAAAAAAGTATTGAATTCTCGCCAGTTGAAGAAATATTTTTTGTTTCTATCGCATTTTTCCTAAGCGCCTCCTTCTTCATGTCTATCAAGTTAATTTTAATTCTTTTATGAAAGAAGAAAAAATGATTTTTGTTTGACGGATGACTGTTATCAAACTGTTGCGATTTGCTTTAAACCTAATGCTAATGTCACGTTGGTTTAACTCAAAACCTGCTTCACAATGGTTGAGTTAAGTGAACAGACTCCACACAATCGTCAAGTCAACGGTCATACTAAACCACCTGACCAAGCAACGATTGGGGAAATTGAACACGTGGTTTGGTCTGACCAGTTTGAGTGTTCACTTACCGCAGACAATGTTATGAAAAATTCCTAGATGAACTTTTTAATTGCACACACGATCTGCCTGTAAGATGACCAACTGAATGGAAGTTAAGGCTGTTATTCGCTATGACCTTGATCAGATGACAGTCGTCAAACTATTGTCGTGATTTGCTTTAAACCTAACGTTTTTGGTTTGTTGTGACATTTGCGTTGGTTTAACTCAAAACCTGCTTCACAATGGTTGAGTTAAGTGAACAGACTCCACACAATCGTCAAGTCAACGGTCATACTAAACCACCTGACCAAGCAACGATTGGTGAAATTGAACACGTGGTTTGGTCTGACCAGTTTGAGTGTTCATTTACCGCAGACAATGTTATGAAAAATTTCTAGATGAACTTTTCAATTACACACACGATCTGCCTGTAAGATGACCAACTGAATGGAAGTTAAGGCTGTTATTCGTTATGACTTTGATCGGATGACTGTTGTCGTCATTTGCTTTAAACCTAACGCTTTTCGTTTGTTGTGATATTTCGCGTTAGTTTAACTCAAAACCGGCTTCACAATGGTTGAGTTAAGTGAACAGACTCAATTGCACACCTGACTTGTCTGTAAGTGGACTGTCTGAATGGGACTTAAGTCTACGCTTTTTTATTTGCCTTACAGTTTTCTTCAGAAAAAAAAAAATTTGCGATTGTTCGTGCATGTCCGCCAGCATAGCGACACGTGGAGTAAATGTCATTGTACTTTTTATGCTTTTTCAAAATTTATATCATATATAAAAGTTAGAAAAAAATAGCAAATGAAATTCAAGAAATGTAGGCCAAACACCCATGTTTAAATTGAACAATGTTGCAGAAACATGTACGTTAGTACACTTTATGAACGTTGAAAAAAAAAGTAATAAAATTAAATTGCGGCCATTAAAATTTAATAACATTAAGGTACTTTCTTTCACGTTAATTGTCAGTATTCATTGAAATAATTATACGATTTCCATTAAATTAATCAGACGAAATGATTTTTTTTTTGTAACGGAACCTTCTGATCTCCTTTTTATATCTCAGTTCTTTTATGATATTGACTTAATTCACGAAATAAATAGGTTTTTTTCCAGTAGTTACAAATTAAAATTCTACTTGCAAATTGTACTTTCAGATTCCGAAAGCCACCGCCAGAAGTTTTATGTATTTACTTTCTTTTCGAGCCATTTTATTTTGTTAATAAATGAGGAGAAAGACGAGCAATTTCGTCTCCGCGACAGATCCGATTTAACAACAACAGCTTTCTCTCTTTGCGACATATGGCAAAATAATAATTATTCAATACCTCTGCGCAAATCAGAATCAATCACCATCATTAAAATTGCATTCTCGTGACTTACTCCACTTCCTGTTTACACAAGGCTTAATACACGAAGCAGTTGATACTAATCGAAACGATTTATATTTATAATTTTTTTTTCTCTCTTGATGATTGCCCTGGATACGAAGCCTCATGTTTATGCTGATGCCGAACGTCTTTAGTTATGCATCAATGGCTTAATGTTTCAGGCAAATGTGAATGTGAATGATTCGTGACTGTGTTGATTGACATGTAAAATTGTATTAATAAAAAGTTGTTCTACTTTTTGCTTCCAAGTGATACACATTGAGGCAACGAAATTTAATTCACACGTAATTATCGTCGGGTTTAATTTTAAATTTAAAAAAAAATGGGCGGCAGGCGGAACAAACGAGTTCTTGCTTTAAATAATGTTGTTTGTTATTGTTTAATTTGCGAAATATTGAGAGCGTCCTGCAATAGTACAGTTAGACGGAAATATAATGATCTGAATAAAAACATTTTTTTCTTTCTCTATATTTTATCGAAACAAGGAAACGAAGTTATTAAGTTTGTGAATTATGAAATCTATTTTTAAAGTTAAATGGTCGATTAGACACTAATGGTCTGATTGGGAAATTAAATATAGACGTAGATGTTTCTATTTCAAATGCTAGATACTTAATAAAGTTTAAAAATTTACAGCAACAAGTGAAAAACTGAAAAAAAAATCATGTAATTGGAAATTTAAAAAATTGTGATTTAATTTTATTATGTTATAATTTCGCTTAAGGGTAGACGCACACTTAGACGAGACGAAGCGCTGCGAAGCAAAATTGCGTCCAAAGTACTACTAAATAAGTTGCGAAATGTCAAATTCAAAAAAGTGTATCATCTGAGAGGAGAAGCAAAGGAAAATAATGTAAACCCCAATATATTTTACAACTTTCCTGAAAATGTGGACGCGTGAAACTGAAAGCGAATTTGCATTATCTACGCGACAAAAAAAAGTTCCATGCAAATTTAATTAATATTTAAAATCCGACACTTTCTAAATAATCACCTATTTACTTCTGGCTTTCACCACAATTTATCACATTGTGTTGTTTTAATGGTCGATTAAAAGTAGAAATGTTGTTCCAGCCCGCGCCGAGATCCAACAACGATTTGGACACGACAGATGGCAATGGAGTGGCCCGGCCGAGGTTCGTCGCCGTTACGGCCCTCGAAGACGTCCAAGCCGTTCGTTGTGCGGAGTTCCATCCTGGAGGACAACTTTACGCGGTCGGCTCGAATTCCAAAACATTGCGGATTTGTTCTTATCCGAAACTCAACGACCTCAGGTAAGGACTTTATGATTATTAATTGACGCGGCATCAGGTTTCCAACTTAAGACTTTCTCTAAAGTTAAACACTCGTTTCATACTCATAAATAATTATTATTAATTAAAGGTTAGCACAATGTCTTCGAATTTATTAAATTATAAACGTGAAAGTACACTACGTCTTCAATCAATCGTAAATAATGGCTTGGCGTAGAGCACCACATACATATTTATGTAAATGTTGAGGTGTACATTTAGCAATGCGTCTTTGTTCTTTCTTCTTCAGAGAAGATCATCAAACTTATCAACCCATGGTCCTTTTCAAGAGAACGAAGCACCACAAGGGCTCAATTTACTGTCTCGCATGGTCTCCCGTGGGGGATTTAATGGCGACCGGCTCCAATGATAAGACCGTCAAACTGATGAGATTCAACGCAGACACATCGAACTTGGAAGGCGAGGAGGTAGAACTGACGATGCACGACGGCACGATACGTGACCTGTGCTTCCTTGAAGACACCTCAAACAAATCCAGCTTGCTCATTTCCGGGGGCGCCGGCGATTGCAAGATTTACGTCACAGACTGCGCGACTGGCACCCCATTCCAAGCTTTAAGCGGACATACTGGTCACATCTTATCCCTGTACACCTGGGGAGGTGCAATGTTCGTCAGCGGATCACATGACAAAACGGTCAGGTTTTGGGATTTGAGGACGAGAGGGTGCGTTAACATGGTTACACCGGTGACCGTTCCAGGAACGAGGCAGGGTTCCCCCGTTGCTACTCTCTGCGTGGATCCGTCGGGACGACTGTTGGTATCGGGACATGAAGACAGTTCTTGCGTGCTTTATGATATTAGGGGTAGTCGCAGTATTCAATGTTTCAAACCACATTCGGCGGATACTAGGTCTATAAGATTCTCACCCTCTGCTTACTACTTACTCACCGGAGGATACGATAATAAGTTGGTCCTGACAGATTTACAAGGTAATTTTAATTAACGCACGCTTATTGAGGAACCAAAAGATCTTATGAGCAAGAACATCCCTGAAGTGAAACAAAAATTTGTTTTAGGTGATTTAACATTGCCCTTACCAAGCGTGGTCGTCGCCCAACATCAAGACAAAGTCATTTCCGGACGTTGGCATCCAACAGAATTCTCCTTCCTGTCAACATCGGCGGACAAAACGGCAACGCTCTGGGCTTTACCACCAATATAAAACTCAGCCCTTGTTTTTATGTGTTAAAATCCCTTATCATGTAATTACATAAGTCTGAACTAATTTTTGAGATGAAGATAGTTTACGTTGTTTACTGTTTTAAGAGGTAAAGCAAAAGATAAGGTAAACTATCTCGGGACGAAGATGCACACACGCAATTTCGGACAACGCGACGAGTGACAAATGTTTTAATCGAATATTCATTTAGCATTAACTCAGTTATTTATTATTTATATGCAAAATAGTAGATTTTTTTAATTTTTACTCCTCGATGTAGATTATCTTTTAAAATGCTAATTGTGTAACTTTTTATCGTTTATTATTATTATTATTATTATTTTAATAATACATGAGTAAAATAAACACGTTTTATTACTATCGAAGCTTTTGCTGCATCATACATATTTTGTGGAGTAAACGTGCGCACTTATAAGGAAAAATATTTCCAAAATTTATTCAAAACCGCTATTTTGATATTTGTATAATGTATATATATTATAAGTAGATATGTAAATACCAGTTCTGACACCTTCCATTTATTTTATAAGAAATTTAGTTCTGTAAATTTGGCAGGCTTCACTGAACTCTACATATAATGCCCCCCAAAGCCAGTGTATCTGTAGAGTTAGGAATTATGCATCTTTTTTCTATCATCTTTCCAGTTTAAGGATTGTTTATTTACTTCATGTTTATAACTTCTAATAAATGATTGTTTATGCCATAAAGGCTGTTTTTGTAAATTTAATAGCTCTGTGTACTTTAGTTAATTCCATTTGCCGGTAGATGGTGCTTTAAATAAGTAAACATTAGATTTAATTAATAAATCTAGGCGTGGTGTTCAAGATTAATCCACATTAACTTAGAATCCATGATAGTAAATGGAGCAAAGCAAGACTTGTTATGATATTTTTCGTTACCAGTGAAAAAAAAAAATGAAAAAACATTTCAATTTAGCATATTCTGCTATAAAACTTGATTTAGTAGTTTTAATTTGATCATAGAAATAATGGAAGGTGGAAAATGTAATTTTAAGTTTTCTTTCCAACTGGTAGAAATAAAGGTGTTGAATTTCATTAAGATAAATCAGAAAATTGGTATTATGGTTTTGATGTTCCCTCATTACATAAAACAAGCCTATGTAAGTACTGTATTAATACATAAGATACTGTATTAATACATAACATGCTTTAGGCAGAGAGTATTAGGCTCCATGCTTCTTACGGTGAAGACGTCGTTGAGTTATCTCAGGATGACATATATGCAATTCGGTACTTATATGGAAGACCTGAATGATTAAGAATACGAATTATACCAATTATGTTAAATAATTATACCAATTATGTTAGATAATTTATTAATAACTTCAAACCGCCCTTTGTATATATTTCACAAAAATAGGTTTGGATAATAAACATAAATAAATATAAAGATCAAAGACCTTCTGGAGAAGTTGTAATATCAGAAGAAAATAAATATTATTTGATTGACTTTCCTAATTTTCAAATAAAGCCGTCTCGAAACATTAATAAATTAGGAGTACCTAGTAATAAAATAATTTTTAATTCATACACAGGACGTACGCAATTGATTGAAGTATAGATAATAAAAATAAATTTACACGACGCAAACAAAATCATAATTATAAAGAGGATATCATGTTTTAAAAATTTTGTTGCAAGTCGGTTTTGATTGCAGCGGATTCCTCGAGCATCCTCTGCACAGTTGTTTTGGGCCTATTTGGGGCCTTGTCAGCTGAACCGTAGCTCGAGAATTCCACTGCAAACCAAACCGACCCCGTCCTAATTATTCGCAAATGTGATGTAATTGTATTGAAAAGTTTAGATCGCGACATGCTGCGATCGCTTTTTCACCCAATATTGCATTATAGGATTGACAAATTGCAGCCAGTTTACTACTTAATAAGTCATCCCATACAAGTGGCTATGCGTGCTGTCAAAGCATGATGGAAGTTTTAAAGATTTTGTTGCAGCTGTATAGAGGATTGTCGAGGAATCCCCTGCAATCAAAACCGACTTGAATAAATTACCAGATGAATGATACTCGAAGTTTTAAAGAATAATATCAATGTATTGCTTCTTGGATTTTCCTCTTAATTCAGAATGTATCAACCAGTGCTGCCAACCATGTAGAAAGATCGTATGCTAGGGAAGATTTGATCGTACATTGGACTCTAAAAATCGTACAAAATCAAATTTTTGTTTTAAACAAAAAACAATTCGTTTTATAACATCACTGCATTCAGTAAATGTTTCAAAGTAGTGAAATATTTACACATTAAAAAAAAATAAGAGTAAAGAACGAACATATATATGCATATAATCTCCGCTCACTTTTATTACGAGTAATATCCGTTTTAGATTCAGAGCAGATCATGTTAGGGTGACATTTTTGTTGGTACCTCCAAGAAGAAATGTTTAATTTCAATTTGACGGTTATATTTTAAAAAAATGGGCCGAGAAATATTATTTCTAGCATTTTGACTTAGTACTAGAAAATCACAAGTAATTATTTGTTTCAATGTTATTATTTTACTCTCTTCATGCCATAACAGAGTACAAGAAGCAATATAGTCGATGGAATTGACGATAGAGCGTCAAAATTTTACATTTGTCACATTTTGAGTTCTATCAAAATACATGCACGTAACTTAACGAAAAGAAAGCATAGCCCTCTAGACCTTTTTTTTTCTTATGGTACGATTGATATTGCAGTTGAAGTTTTATTAATCAAATTATCTTTTAATTTAACTTGAAGGCTTCCGCGGCCGTTGTCCATTGTTGAATTCTTGGCTTCCGGTTGGAACCGCGTGTCTCGGATTTCTTCACTGCCGACGTTTCGTTCTTCGTTGCAGAAGAACTTCCTCAGGGCTGCTGCTGGTGGTGATGCTGCTACTGCTGCTGCTGTTGGTCTTGCTGCTGCTTCGCGTTAGTCGTTGAGACAGTTGAGACAAGCTTGTGACTTGTCTGAGGTTTTTAGCCTAAGTTTTTATACTTACCAAGAAACATGTTGGGTATGTAAATAACCAACCTGGAGAAGTTGTAAAAACACTGATAACTTTTTAATTTTTAGATAAAAACTGTCTTGCAGACTGGGTTAATTTCCAGAAATTGCGCAGTCTAGAAAAGCGAACGAAAATGCGGGTATTTAAAGACGTTGTGTTTGTGCAGAACAATTTTCAAGAACTTGTGGACGTGAAAATTGATGATAAAGTTGAAATACAAAGAAGAAATCCAGATGATTTAGGTATAATAATTAAATCAGAAAATTTAAGAGGATTTTCCGACGAAAATCTGAATATCCGCTTGACCTTTAGAAGACAAGCCCCATATGTGCTAATATTTGGAAACGCACAGGCACACTCCGAAGCAAAGCAATTAATAAAAATTATGACGAAATAAGCATCAATAGCTTTGTTCACAGAGACATTGTGGACTGGTTTAGAACCATCAAATCCATGCATTCATGAAAGTTATATTGTACACTTAAGAGTATTGTTAAAATTGATCATTACGACATTCCGCATGTAATTTTAATAGATCCAAACTAGTGTGGAACGTCTCCCTGAACAAACTTAACATAAAACCAACCAAACTGGATCTCTATAAGGCATACGAATCATGAAGCAGCGGGGCCAAGTTAGTTGTGGACAAAATATTGGCGTATGTCTGACCGGTAGGGCTGCAAAAATTTATCAATATATCGATATTATCGATAATATTGATAACTATCGAATAACGATATTTCCATTTTCAGTTATCCATATATTGATATTATCGATATCATCGATATTATTGATAACATCGATATTATCGAAAATACCGATAATATTGATATCAATGCATATTGGATAGAATATCAAAAGAATATATTTTAATTATTACCGTAAGAAAAAGCTATGTAAAAGGCTGCGAAAAGTTATTGATAATATCGATAATTATCGAATAACAATATTTCTATTTTCAGTTATTGATATATCGATAATACCGATAATACCGATAATATCGATATATCGATAATATCGATATTTTTAAGTTATCGATAACCGATATTGAAAATATGATATCATGCACCCCTACTGACCGGCATACATGTGATATGTAATGTGCAATTTTAATTTAAGTTGATTATGTAATTTACAATTATTGAATTGTTGCCCATAATTAATATGGCTGGCATGCTTCAAAAATAATGCTCATGGAGAATCAACAGTTTGGTTTTATATCATCTCATTTTATATACAGGTGATCATTTTAAAACAAGTCACCTGTATTTTGCAGTTTATTGTGTACTAATTATTATGTTTTGTTTTAGCGGTGAAATTGTTGTGGACACACCACCAGAATCGTCACCTTCATCTAATGAAGAAATTTAATTTTTATTTAAATATGTAAAGATAATATTATGATCATTGATGATCGGGACCTGACCTTTACCTTGTGAACAAGTGTTTGCTTTGTGTTAATTTTTTACTTTATTTATTTCAGGGCAGTTGCTTGCTTGCTTCATTTTATCGCAATTTCAAACAATAACATACTATATTTTATTGAAAAATTAATATATTTTTTTTAATATAAATATAAAATGAAGCAAACATTAAGATGAGTGAAATTAAATGATATACCCACTGTTCTGAAATACAAAGCATAATATTACGAAACGAACTAGACTTAAGCTGGTTGCTTGTTTCCAGGTTCAGGTCCTACAACTGCAGGATTACATTTGTATTTTTATACCTACAATGAGTTTCATTTTACATGACGACACCTAATCATAAAATACCGTATTTTATAAAAAAAGATATGTATTTCTGCAAAACTTGCTGCAATACAAAGGGAACCCTTTTTCATTTTCACCAAGGAAACTGCTCTACTACTTTATTTCGGAACACTGTATGTACAAAGACATTTTATATCAGGGTTTGGGGTTCGAAACAATATTTTAATTAAGTAATGGCGTTGTCATGTTGATATCTATTAAGTTGGCTACAGTGTTAAAATAGGTTGTCATTATATAGAGAGGCGATTTTTTAACAAAATTTGAACGAGCAAATTTACATGTAAACATATCAGTATATCTAGTATTTGAGGGGACTCTGATATTAATCTGTGACAACATACAACCGTCATTCACAATGCCATTAATCATATTGAAGAGATGTACTACCGCATAAACAATCCTGCGTATTTCTAAACTATTAAACTCAAACATATTCAACATAGTAGTGAACGATACTTCACCACTACTGGGGTAACTACCGAATTGCTTGAAGTATAAATATTTCATAAATTTTTTTTGAACGTTTTCCAACATATCTTTTTGATATTTATAGAAAGGAAACCATACTAATGAACAATATTCGAGTACTGATCTGACTAAGGCAGTATATAAAACTTTAAGTGCTTTTATATTTGTGAACTCACGACTGTTGCGTATAATAAAACCTAACATCCGCATACCTCTGTTGGTAATTTCCCTCAGATGTGGTTAAAAAGTAAAATGAGAATCAAATGTAACCCCCAAATCTCTTATTTTTTCCATCCTCTCAACTACCTAGGATCCAATCTTATATTCATAGATAACTGGATTCCTTTTTCTTGTAAAAGTAACTACTTTACATTTGTTCACATTCAAACTCAACATATTACTTGAACACCAAACGACAAGATGATTTAACTGTTGTTGAAGAAATTCACAATCACTGTGTCCATTTATTGCAGTAAAAATTTTTACATCATCTGCAAACAGTAAATTCTGACACCTAATAACTCCTGTTAAGTCATTAATAAAAATAGAAAACAAAAGGGGACCTAAATTTGACCCTTGAGGCACACCAAGTTATGAAAGTCCGCTTTTTTGAAATCACGGTATTTAGTATGTTCATTTTGTTTAAGTACGGAACTTCGATTCCTATTTAGAGTTACCTGAATATTCAGTGGTGGATGGTGAAGATCAACTTTAACTAAAGGACTATCCTCTTTAATAACCACTAATCTATCAATATTAGAAAGAACCAGATCAAGTAATCTTCCATTAGAATTATAAATACCGTTCCATTGTTTCAAATTTAAAATTTCAGTAGAATGATTAAGTCTTATTGATTTGGCATCCCCTACCTGAAGTTGCAGATTAGCTACATTAAAATCTCCCGCTATCAATATTTTACCATCAAAATCGAGCAGGTATTCTTCAAGTAATGTTAAAAACAATTCCAAAGTCTCAGACTGTACATCAGGAGGAATATATAATGTGATCAATAGTAGAAATTTTCCTGGCTTTAGCAATAACTTACTACCTACAATTTCAACAAATGGAACTTTTGTCCTTATCTCAGAAAAGTCAATTTCTATAGTAGAAAATTTATCGCAATTAAACATCCACCTCCTCTAAATCTGCCTATCGCTTCGAAGTTTCTATCACATCTTAAAACCAAGTAGTTGGAAGACACCAATTCAGATGAAAGTACATCTGCTGAAAGCCATGTTTCAACTGTACAAATTAGTATACGATACATTGCAAATGAAATCCGTTATTTTGTTTCTTATACTCCTAACATTTTGAAAATAACAGTTAATATAAGAATCAGTTACATTCCTGTCCTTAATATCACCCGGTGAGTCCCCTACAACTAAGAATGTGCGGACATGTGAAATTAAATCAGATGTATTCCATGTATTGGTCGTATTAACTGGTTCTGATTGATTGCCTCGTATAAAAAATTATTCTCATTAATATTCGCGTTTTCCAAATTACCATGACATAAAGAGTATCACAAATTACTTTAGTTTCGCCTGTAATGATATTATGCAAAGCCTTAGCGGTGTTCAATTTATGAACCTGATAGAACTTATTGTTGGATCTCACAAAATCAACAAAAAACGTAGAATCATGTTCAGTACTATTCACTCTTTGAATAAAATGACTCAGCTTATAATTAAAGGCAATCATCCTGTTTAAAAAAATTTTATCCGGTATCAAGGGAATAGACATGATAATAACATTTGTATTAACACATAATCGTAGTTTATGCAACAGTACTCGCATTTTCGGATACTGTTTATTTCTAAAATCATTAGCTCCCGCAGATATAATTACAAAATCATTTTTATTATAATTTTTAACCAGAGAAGGAATACCACTTAATACTTCATCAAACTTTGCATTTGTCTTAATAAAAGATTCAATGATAAATGAATCATTACATAAAGTTCGCAGTCTATTTAAGAATAATTTGCCAGTTTCATCTGCCAATACCAAAATTTTATGTTTTACGCATGTTTGATTTTGTTCAGATTCGGCACATCTATTCAAGAATTCTAGTTCATCATACAGAGATAGGTTGTTGACTATATCCTCACTTGTTTTTGAACTTAGTGAATTTATTGAGATATTATTCAAAGTTCCAGCCAATTCAGAGAAATCCGTGATCGTGGATTTATTCTGCCCCTTTGATGTAGAGCCTGTTTGAGTTGTCTCTGACTTTAAACTAATAACCGCCCTACTGTTTTTTAACTCCTGTTCAAGAAATTTGATTTTGAGTTTGAATTCAGTTAGTGTAACTTCTTGCTCGTCAATAATCTTATTCAACTCCTCTTCCATCATTGTAGCTTCATTTTTAAATTCATCCATTTGATGTTTCACTTTACTAAAATACTCGTCTTTCAACACTAATCTTGAGTAATGGAAGTACTATCTGAATTAAATTTGGAACCGTTATCACAACATTTAATTACATTGTCCTCAAGAAACGAAATTTTATTTTTGATGCGAACAGCGCACGATTTATGGAAACACCCAAAACAGTTTACGCACATAAGATATTGAAGAGGTTTATTTTTGCAGCAGCTGAGAAATCCAGTAAACTGACTGCAAATCCCGTTAGTGTCACCAATAATTTCATTGTCACCCATATCGTTCAGAAATAAAAGAAACAAAAAGTTATAACAAAAAGCATATATGATACACACCAATTTATATGAATTAAATTAATTCACGTCAAATAAAATGTTTAAAAATTTATATTTAGCAGTACTATGTTGAATGCGGCAAACCGTTTCAATGAGGCACAAAAGTCGCCCAGTCGACCCGTCGAAGCGACCTTGTACACCTGATTTATATTACAAAAATAACTAATAATAACAAAAACTTTATCAAATCAAAAACATCTAAAATCGCTGAGTTACCACTTTATCTATGTATAGTGAAAGTGAAAATTAATTAATAAATCATAAAATCTTCAAAAATTTGTAAAACATTAAGAGCACAACACTGCACAGCATACATACAATTAAGCGGACTTAATAATATGCAAGGAATGGTTAGGATACGATGTTGTTTGAATAGTTCCCTGCAACTGGTCTAATTGGAAACTCCACATAAGACTCTTAAAATTTGCTTTTGCCGCAGCTCCAGCTGCATTTTCCCATAAAAGAATTCCATAACTTGCTCTGGCGTGAAATTTGAGTGATACGTGGCTCTGGCGGCTTCATAAGTAGAGCAGTATTTCAATCTTCTTATAATAAAAATGGCAGTTGCCAGTTGTTTCTGCAATTGCGTGTTGTGGAATTCCCACCTAGTTAGGTTGTCGAGGTTTATCCCGAGAAATTTTGTATGATCTTGCTTCTCTTGATTTTGGTTAGTTAATAAAAGTGTTTGTGTTTTTTTTTTAAATTTAGTTTTAGTGAATTGGCATTGAACTATTCTTTGGCCTCTGCAACAGCTTCGTTTGATTTATCTGACACCTCATCATCAGCAAATAAGCATATTTTATCCGCTCTTAGTTTTCTGGTAGGTCGTTTATACTATTAGGAATAATAACGGACCTAATATAGAGCCTTGTGGTACTCTTTTGGCATTTGGTAACATATCTGAGAATTTTCGATCCAGGAAATAGTTTGAAGCTGTAGATTGCAGTTTGTTTGCTGAGCCCATAGGAATGAAGTTTTTCTAGCAATATAAGATGGTCTACGCTGTCGAATGCTTTACTGAGGTCACATTTACGTATTTTATTTTTGTTTGGATGGAAAAAACTAAAGTTCCTAAAAAAGACAAATGACGATCACAATAAAAAATGAAAACTTAAAAAAATAATTAGTAAACATTATGGTAACAAAAATGTAAAGAAGAAAGGGTAATGGGAAACAATCGCTTGTTTACGACAAAAAAAAAAACAAAAAATGAATTTAAGAAAAATGGTAAACAATTAAATATGAAAACTAACAGACGACTGAGAAATCCAATCGAAATGGAAAATAAATAAAAATTTCTGAAAAAAGTAACAGAAATAATTTACGATCGTAATATTCGCGAAGCAACGAGGAACGCAGATTATATAATTTCAGATGACATAAATAACAAATGAATACAAAACAGAAAAACATTTTTGGTTATTGGAAAAATGTTATCGGTATAGGAAATGAAAGAAAACAATATCATCAAAACAAATAACAATCGTAAATTTTATGGAAAGAAAAGACAATTTACAATCGTAATGTTTTGAACGATTTTCATTTTTCATTTGTTTTATTTCCTATTTTAAATCTTGTTTGCCTTTTGTTTGTCATTTTTTCATTTCATTTTTGGTTTTTGTTTTCCTTTTGCTTTTTATTCTTTCCATTCAGTTTTTCATTTGCCTTTGGTCTTTCATTTTAATTTTCCCCTTGTTTTTCACTCATAACTTTTTCCTTTAATATTTGCTTTTTGTTTTTCATTTGTTTTTTTTTTCTAATTTTTCCTTTGCCTTTAGGTTTTTATTTCCCTTTGTTCTTTCGTTTGATTTTTTATTTTTCACATGTCTCGTTTTATTCTTTATTTGGTTTTGATTTCTTTTCTTCAATTATGTTTTTCATTTCAAGTTTTAGTTACTTCAGTTTCATTTTTTATTTGCCTTTTGCTTTCAATTTTTTAATTTGATTTTGAGTTTTTGTGTTTCATTTGTTTTTTATTTTTATGTTTGTGTGTCTGTTTAATGTTTAATTTTCACTGCAACAAACTGTGTATAAAATTATCTTTAAATTACGAAATAAATGTGTGTACATCAATTATCCTTCTAAGAGCCTGTGAAGAGGGTAAAACTGTCCCTTTTGGCAACACTGAAGTGGGATAGGTTCGAGTTCTTAGAAAAAAATCAATCATCGACATGATTGAAATTAATTTCGCGTCCTGCAGATAAGCTGCTAGGATGGCTGGTATTTTTTTCCAGGATTTCAACATATTTCATTGAAGTGGAATCTCCGTTCACAGAAAACAATTTTGATGTTAATATACTGACTCGACTTTCTATGCTCTTTTATTTATTATTTTGTTTTAAGTTGTAAAATCGAAGTAAGCCAAAAGGAATGCTTGTCTTGTCATAAACTACAAAATTATGTCGCGTAGCTCAACCTCAAACAGTTGTTTCTGACATCTTCGAATCAATAACTAAATTCTCCGTGTCTTCGTTGAAAACGTTGAGGGACCTCCTCTGCAGATGTCGTTCGTAGTCCGATTTAAATCCTCAAAAGTAAACAAGCCTGTCTCGTCTCTCGTCGGTGTTTACCTTGCATGATTTTGATTTTTTGCGTGCGAGCGATTGATGAAAAGTGCGGTTATATGTGCCTGCGCTTAACCAGTGCGTTTTCGAAGTGACAGCAAGAAGTGAGGCCCCGCGAAGCTAGCTCGACAAAAGTGAGGTTAACACGTGTCCTTGCATCGCCAAGGTAAGGCCCTCCGCTAAGAACTTCTTGGTGATAGCATCAAAATGCTTTAATGATTTAAGGCAATCAAAATTACTTGTTTAGGACCGCAGATTTTTTTTTTTTTTGTATATGTTCTAGAAAAATTTTAATAATTTAAGCCGGCTTGTCAAAAATTCTTCAAATTTTCACCAACTGTCTCAGGGGTATCAACGTTCTAAAAAAAAAAACTGATTTTTTTTGCTGCATTTACGCGTGTTTATTTACTACCTATTCGAATTACTTTTACAAAATACTTTTAAAGTTTGAGTGAAATCATTTTAATCCGAGAATCAAGTTGAAGATGATTAGTACTGATTTTTTTTGTTTAAATTTGAAGTATTTTTTTCAATTATCGAATCAGCTATAATTTAAAGTGTCACCGAATGCGAATGTTAAATTAAAATAGATTTTTTTTAAATTAAATAATTTTCTTTAAATCGTAAACTACTGAACCTGAAAGCATCGATTATAAAATTTAAATAAAGTAGCAAAATTTTTCTAAATCACATCATAATTGGTAAAAATTATTAATGAACAATAGACGATCGACACGTTCAAGGACAAACTAATAAAAATAGTTCAACAATCAATTTTATTAATAACAGTAATAATTTAATTATTTGTTCTTTAGCAACATATTTCAATAACTATTTTTTTAAGCTAAGAAGTGCCACAGAATTATGGATTTTATTTTCGTTAATCGTTTTCTTCTCGTCTTTCTTCTTCAGGAGATCGTCATTTGTTTTTTCGTTTGTTTTTTTTATTTAACACGGTTTCTTTCTTTCAATCAAAACAATTTTAGCAGTAAAATAAGAAGTGCTTTAGTAACAATATTCATTTTAGTTTTGTTAATAGTTTCTTCTTTAATTTTCTTTTGCGTTTCTTGTATTTCAAATTTTCTTTGATGCGAAACTTCGTACCTTGAAAAGTACTTTACAAAATTATTTTAAATTTCTTTTACGTTTCCCCTTTTTCTTCTTTTTGTATTCGTTTCTTTATTTCAAACTTAGAATTGTAATTTTGGTTTTCTTTGTGTTAATAGTTATTTCTTCAATGTTCTTTTGCTCTTCTTGCCTTCCTTCTTTAGGAGATCATTTTTTGACTTTTGCTTTTATCTTCAGTTCCCTCTTTTATTGAAAACTTTTTGATTGCAAGAAATGTCGATTTTGATTTTGTTAATAGTTCTATTACGTTTTATCTTTTTTTCTTTAGAGACCGTCTTCTTCCTTTGCCATTGTTTCTCTTCTTTCATTCAAAACTTTTTTGATTGTAAGAGGCGTCTTGGTATTGTATCTCCGATTTTATTAATAGTTTCTTCTTATTCTTCTTCTTTCTTTAGGAAGCCATATTTTGACTTTTATATGCCGTTTCAAACAACTGCTTTGAATTCGTTAAAATTCCTTTTTTGTTTTCTTTTGCTTTTCCTCTCTTTCTTCTTCAAACATTATTTTTTTTTTCTGTGTTGTTTCTCTGTTTTAAACAACTATCTTTTTTCATTCTAAGGCGCGTTAGTTTTATGTATGTCTCCGATTTTATTAATAGTTTCTTCTTATTCTTCTTCTTTCTTTGGAAAACCATCTTTTGACTTTTATTTGCCGTTTCAAACAACTGCTTTGAATTCGTTAATAATTCCTTTTTTTGGTTTTGTTTTGCTTTTCCTCTCTTTTTTCTTCAAACATTGTTTTTCTTCCTTTGTTGTTTCTCTGTTTTAAACGACTCTCTTCTTTCATTCAAAACTTTTCTGATTGTAAGAGGCGCCTTAGTATTATGTCCCCGATTTATTATTAATAGTTTTTTCTTATTCTTCTTCCTTCTTTAGGAAACCATGTTTTGACTTTTATTTGCCGTTTTTTTGGTTTTGTTTTGCTTTTCCTCTCTTTCTTCTTCAAACCTTGTTTTTTCCTTTGATGTTTCTCTGCTTTAAACGACTATCTTCTTTCATTCAATTCTTTTAACACTTTGAGGCGCCCTGACATAATCGACTTTAGTTTCTTCTTTGATTAAGTCTGTTGTTTTTTCTGTCTCTAGCTTCAAGCTTTAAATAAAACTTAAAATACTTCGAAATTAAAATTACTTATTGTTTATTTAATTCTTTGTTCTTCAACAACATATTTCAATAATAACCATTTTTTTTTTAACTAAGAAGTGCTACAGAATTATCTGTTTTGTTTTCGTTAATCGTTTTTCCTTATCTTTCTTCTTCAAGAGATCGTTATATGTTTTTTTTTATTTCACTCGGTGTTCATCTTTCAACCAAAACAATTTTGACAGTAAAATAAGAAGTGCCTTAATAACAGTGTCCATTTTAGTTTTGTTAATCGTTTCTTCTTTGATTTTCTTTTGCGTTTCTTTCTTTATATCAATTAGTAAGTTTTTCTTTTATTTTCCATTTCATTTTTTTTTTAAAGCGAAACTTCATAGCGTGAAAAATACTTTACAATATTATTTTCAATTTGTTTTACGTTTCCCCTTTTTCTTCCTTTTGTCTTCGTTTCTTTATTTCAAACGACTCTCTTTCATCTTCTTTTACCTTGATAGTAAGCGGCTTATAACTGTAATTTTGGTTTTCTTTGCGTTAATAGCTTTTTCTTCAATGTTCTTTTGCATTTCTTGCTTTCCTTCTTTAGATGATTTATTGACTTGCTTTTATCTTCAGTTTCCTCTTTTGTTCAAAACTCTTTGATTGCAGGAAATGTCGATTTTCATTTTATTAATAGTTTTTCTTTTACGTTTTATCTTTTTCTTCTTCAGATATCGTCTTCTTCCTTTGTCATCGTTTCTCTTCTTTCATTCAAAATTTTTTTGATTATAAGAGGCGCTTTAGTATTGTGTCTCCGATTTTATTAATAGTTTTTTTTTATTCTTCTTCCTTCTTTAGGAAACCATCTTTTGACTTTTATTTACCGTTTCAAACAACTGCTTTGAAATCGTTAATAATTCCTTTTTTGGTTTTGCTTTACTTTTCCTCTCTTTTTTCTCAAACATTATTTCTTTTTCCTTTGTTCTTTCTCTGTTTTAAACGACTATCTTCTTTCATTCAATTCTTTTAACACTTCGAGGCGTCCTGGAATAATCGGCTTTAGTTTCTTCTTTGATTAAATCTGTTGTTTTTTCTGTCTCTAGCTTCAAGCTTTCAATAAAGCTTAAAATACTTCAAAACTAAAATTACCTTGATAAGAAAGCGACTTAATTGATTCTTCAATGATTTTTCTTTTTGGTCGCTTTATCAAAAGTGATTCGCTTTTGATAAGCAAAGAGACCAATTCGCGAAACGTCAAGTAAGTGCTTTAACATACTTTTGCTTGTTTTCTAGACCATATAAATTTTTTTCATGCCTTATTTTTTTTCTGTAATGTTATGGTAATTAATTTCAAATTGTTTGATGATGAGAAAGATGATTTACCAATTTCAAATAAAACAAACCGCAAACAAGTAAACCCGAATCAACACGTTTTGTATGTTGGTGAGTTAAGCAAATTTCAACCCCCTGTCCACCGTCGAAATTAACACCTTTCATCCACAAGTAAAAACCACCCTTTTAACACTCACGCACATTCTTATATGTAGGTTTTGAAAGATATATTAAAAGCTTTAATCGTAGCCATTTAGCTTTTATACAGGTCTTAGCGTGTTTTAACTAGGAATTGAAACGTGCTTTCGTAAAACACTGAGATGACGAGTTTCAACACGTTCTAATTTGTTTCTTCTGCCCCACTTTTCTTACTTTACCCCTTAGTCTATCTTTAGTGTTCGTAGTAGAAGCATCATTACCAGTTGTATGTATTATACATATTTTTACTTCTCTTAAATTGTGGTGGCGGTTTTAAAATTAAATGTTAAATAAATGTAAATCTTAATCAAAATCTGTTTACTTGCGAATAACCAACTGAATTTTCTTTTACTTTTAAAACTTTAAGTTTACGTATAAAAATCTTATAAATTTTGTCTTATTACAAAATTTGCAGAACTTTTGTCATTTGAAAGGTCACAAGATATTATTAACACAAACGGTGGACACAAATTCAGTTCATTTTGCCAACTGTGTTATGTTGTCGACTCAGCCAGTAGACATGAGAACTCTACAAATTCTTTCATTTTTCCCAACTTATTCCATTTTATTGCTTTAATTTCTCTAAGGTTTCTTCACTTGATTTTTCATGAATCTTGCTTCAATTGCCTCATGTAGTACCTCAAACTGTTTCTATTCGTAAGGAATTATTTAGAGTAGGAACACACATTTCATAATTTCCTTTTAAATAGCTCCAATTGTTCTTTTCGAAGCCTATCGATGGAAAATTAAATTAAAATAATTGTGTAGGCATCATTAAGACAGAACAAAATAAGAATAGTTTTAGTTTTTGACGGTAAGTATTAAAAGAAAAGTTAAAGTCAACTCATCTTCTTTTATACGAGGGTAAAGCTGAATTTATTGAGAATAAGAAATCTAGTAGGCCGTGAAGTATGGTTGTTGAAGTTACGTTCGTTGGAACCCAAATTACTAATTTTTTAAAGCGATATTTATCATGGTTTTAAAAAAGGTTTAAACGCTTATGAGTGCAAAAAGAGTTTAGATTGGGCTTTTAGTGAACAAGCACCATCCTTTGGCTACAATTTACCGATGGCATAAGGAATTTGAACGCGAAAGGAATTCTGTTCAGCATCAAAAAGGAGCAGGGCGTTCTACTAAGGCTGTTATCGACAAAAAAAACATTGCTGTTGTTAAAAAATTAATTGAAGAGGACAATAAAACCACTTATGCAATAATAGAACATCAACTCAAGATTGGATCCTCAGTTGTTAGAACAATCACACACGATCACCTGCATTTTAAAAAAGTGTTTAGTCGTTTTGTACCGCATCACCTTTCTGACTTCCAAAAAGCAGAGCGTGTAGGAATTTGCCATGAAACTTTAAATTTCTTAAATGAAAGCGGACATCAAATTTTTACCAAAATAGTGACAGGTGACGAAACTTACATTCCCTCTTTCGACGTACCTACCCGCCAAGAGAGTCGTGTATGGATTCACGAAGATGAGGAAACTCCACCAATGACCAAGAAGCAGCGAGCTATGAAAAAAGTTATGTATGCGGTATTCTTCAGAAGTACGGACCTAGTAAAGGCAATTAAGCTAGATGGACAAAAGACAGTTATAGCTAAATGGTACACTGAAAAGTGTTTGCCTGAAGTGTTCAGTAGAGTTCCAGGCAAGGGAATTGTGCTGAACCATGATAATGCATCGTCCCATACGGCAGCTTTAACTCTTCAGTTTTTGGCTGAAAAAAATATGGGAGCAATGGAACTCTGTCGTATTCACCTGATTTAGCAATGTGCGACTTTTGGCTATTTTTTGGGCTTAAAAGGAACTTGCGGGGTAGAAGTTTTTCGTCAGAAGAAGAGATTGATCCCGCAGTTCACGCTGATTTTGAAGATGATTGGTTGGGAGCTTTGAACAGTAGAAAGAAAGAATGGTCCAATATATCATTGCTGAAGGGAATTACTTCGAACATATTTAAAATAAAATCCTAGAAAATATTAACCATGGTTTTTATTCTCAATAAATTTAGCTTGATCCTCATAAAATGCATTCTTAATCGAAAATTCTTAAAAGTAGTGTAACTTTTAATCAATAATGATCATTATGTCATTTTCTTATCTTGCCCAAGTCTGGTTGCTCACCAAGAGGTTCTCCTTATTAAACAAACGAGAATACATAAGCCTTTTGGACAAACTTGAAGTCCTTCGCTCTCAAGCTACCATATAGGAGACAACTTTAAAATTTAAGTGAATACATCAATCGTATTCTAAATCTCATAGTCTCTTCGACTGACTGCTCTAGAGCAATCTCAAAGTATCTCCTACTTGTTTTAACCTCATGTAATAACAGAACAGGGGATCATTTTAATTCTTGCCGTTTTGATAAGAAGTCAGAATCTCTTTGTTGACAAATTTTCACAGGAGCTAGTAGTTTCCTCACAAGTTGACTTCAGGAAGGACCTTCGTCTTCTAACTGACTCTTTTATGATCCTTTGTGAGGTGAAGAAGTTTATGTGACGCCAATGGCTGTGCCAATAGTTTCCGCTTCTTCTCTTAACTTTGTAAATTGGTTCATCAAGGAATTAAATATTAATCAAAAATTTTCTTGATATTAAAGTTTTTTTTTCGGGATTGGCCTGTAAACCAGAATAAACCAATGAAAGTGCATTTCAAGGCACGACGAATCCATATCATTACCTCATTTTTAACGAGATTTCAATTATCTTGCACCTTTTTTGGGCAACCACGACGCCTATAAAAACTGCATTAACCGCACGCGAACCGCTTTTTTGCTCCTCTCCTCCAAAGAGCCGCGCGTTAATTAACGTCGTCCGCCTCAAAAACCGCGCCGCAAAGGACCCAATTATTACTTCTTGTGATTCAAGGCGAGGCACGTGCTTCATTTTTAAAAGTTGATCACTCAAGAGTCGATAATTGTGTCAAGGTGACAGCAACTAAACGGCCGATGTTTAAAAAGGGGGAAAGAGAAATGGGCACGCGTCGTTTAACGCCCGAACGAGCACGACGGAACGCGTTCATTAATTGACAGAAATTTTTTATTAAAAGGTCTGCCCTTAGTTTAATTTCACGTCCTGGGCCTGGGCTTTTATTTTTAGCGTTTTCGTTTGGAACTGAATACCTAATTGCCATTAGAACCGAGGAAACGTCTATTTTAGCGTGCGGCATTGAAATTAGCTTTTTACGAGTGTTATAAATACAAATTCATTGCTCGTTATTATCCTTGGTATCCTGAAAAACTCATTTGCGTTTCCATTATAAAGCTAATGCTGATTTATTACATTATTTACGAATGTTTTATAAATATCCGCCTAGGAAATACATTTTCTTGCGTGCGCTATTTGGCTTGGTTCAAAAATTCGCATGGGCTTTCGCAGTAATGCCCACAGAATTTTTTATTTTATTTTATTTTTTTGAAAAGATCAGAAAACATCTCGCCGTTAATTACGGCTTTGATTATAAAATAACGTCGGCCGGAACTTGCTTATAAAACAGACTGCAGAGAGAGAGAGACGTGAAATACGCAGCAGAACATTCATTTATTTCGCAAAGAGGAGAAATAAACATGGAAAATTAATGGAATAATAAATTCTCTCTTCGTGACTTTCTTAAATTTTCAAAGCAATTTTTTTGCACGTGCTACAATGTGCGTGTATACGGGGTGGTTTTATCATTGACGCACCCGACTAAGCTGTTATTCACTTCTATAAATAATGAGTTTGTAATTATTGGTGCTGTTTCGCTTTCATGTTACTTAAAATGATACTATTTATTTATTGACACTCCCGCGAGAACCCGCCGGCGATCTTTTCAGACCCGAAATATCTCGCGAGCCGCCCGAACGTCTGAGGTTACATAACAACATAACGTTTAGTCAGTCACATGCTTGTGAATCACCACCAGTCACCATCCGCCGGCTATGCTAGAAGCTGCAAGCTCAAGGAGAACCTCATCGTGCGAGAATCCAGGTTAGGTCGTGCACCTTTTCGTCTTGCGCAACTTTTGCAAAGAACGAGTCTCGTGATCTATGCAACTCTCTTTTCCTACTTTAAGTGATTGTTGTTAATGGTACATTGCTTCAGTATTGACTCTCGAGCGGCCGTATAAGAGTGAAGGGAACTTAGGGAACTGAAATTTTAATATTTACTTTCAGGAGGTCTATTTGTGTTAGTTGATCTATTTCTTACTGTACAAAATTTGGTTCAATTTAGAACAAGATATTTGTGGGTTGCAGATACGGTTTTGAGGTAGAACATGTTCTATTTTTCCAGATAGATCAGAAATTACTATAGTTTGATCTGTGCAATCAACTGTTCGCACGTCACTGATACTAAAATGTTTCTGACATGCAAATTCATAACAATATGAAACTCCAAAATGCCTCACGTTAGCAGATAGAAAATATAATTTAATCAAGTTTTAATTAAGCACAAATTCGATGAACTTGTCCCGCGTCACTAACTATCCCCAAATTATTAAATTAGGTCCTATCGCTTTCATCTAATGGAAATGTTTAGCATATTCCCCATCAGCAAACTAACTAATAATCTCCATAATAATTGCTCGGCCAAATCAATAACATTTTCCAACCAAAAACGTAAACACTTCGCAAGTCAATCACGACGCCTGACGCCGGAGGATGAAAAACGGACATAGTAAATAAAACGTCAAGAATATCTTATCTCGGCCTGTTATTCGACGTGTCTGAACAAACTTCCTCGCTCCGTTGTTTCAATCACTTAGCGCAAATTGTATCTGATCGCTATTTTATACCTATCGGGAGTCCTTTGGGAAAATAAACGGGGCGCTAAAATTAGCGAGACAGGTGAAATTCGCTGACTTTACCCTTTTCAAGCGTTTCAATGAAAGAAACGAATCGTCGGGAATTATTTATGCTTCAGGAGAGTAAATATTCTGCCACATTTATTTTGAGAGACGCCAAGAAGTGAAAATGAAGTGACGATAAAGCGTTTTGTTTTATTTTAATTAGGAAGGGTGGTTTGTAAAGGCAAACGCTTTTGCACCGCTCAGTCAGCAGATGAAATAATCACTGATCGAAAATGCTGCGAAACAGACCATTTATTTTATCTGCGAACGTTTCGATCCTACATAACACCCTCAGGATTACAATTCATGGCACATATAAAAATGATCCCTCATAATTTATAACTTCTATCAAATTAATTGTGTACACACCCACCGGCGGTGTTGTTCGCAAATTCCCCCCTAAAAGCAGCGGTGTTGCCGCTTGCTCGTTCAATCTAATGGATTACTTCTAAGCCCAGGTACGCCGGTTGTTGTAAATAATGCTTTGTGTTTTTGCCGCGGGGGTTACGTAACGACTTCGATTTAGATGTCGTCTTAACGTGAAGCAGTAAATTTATTTATTTGCCAGTTAAGCATTTTTGAGTGGGTTATCTTGTAATACCCTATCATTAATCATTAAGCCTCGATTGCTGGTTGACATTAATGATTTGCGTGGAGGGCACGAGACTGATAACGTAATTTCGTTTTATGTTAAGCAATATTAATTAAGACTGATCAAATTTGCATGATAACAGCTGATCCCATCAGCAAGATCTTCAATGTAAATCAGATAATAATTTCCTGAATTTTTTAATGTTTTTCAGAAGCCTTTCGTGGTATACATCCAAGTGATTTAAAAAAATTTTCAACGAATCCGAATCTTTCAGCCCTTTAGCCCTTTAAAACTGAATGCTTTCTGGTTGGATGGGGTAACTTACAACATTAAAGAACGAAGGAAGAACTGGACACTCTTTAACAATGGTAATGGAAGAACATACCTATAGTTAGATGGCAATGGAAAAAGTTAAATAACTGCATAGACTTTAAAAGAGGTTGAGGAAGTCTCTCTTCGGGGAATTATTTTACGTAATCATGTTTGAATCTGATACAAGCTCAAAAGTGCAGGTGTTTTAAATAGTGCAAAGAAATATTCATTAAATTTGAAAGAGAAGAGAGTGTCATAGGCGATGAAGGACTTTTATTCTTCCGCATAAACGAATCTGGATGTTCTAGTTGTTTCCAGCAAGCTTTGGCTTCTGGCTGGTTCCTCTTTTACGTGATTAATAGTTCAGTAAATTTTATAACACTTTAAAATAAACAAAAACTGCAATATTGGTCTTTTCTGGCTTCAATTTACCAGTTACACCTATTTTTTGACCCAGTCAGAGTACTGATACATTTGGCAAGAAATAACATGTAATTTTTGAAAGAGATACTCCAAATATAGACCAAATTTCTGAAATGAAGAGAAATTACTGGTAACTTCGAGGAGAGTTACATAATCACTAAAATACGTACGGAAAAGGAAGAAACTCTTGCTTCATAGCATTAAAATTGCATTTCTTATTTATACTCAGCGATGAAGTTGAATGAAAGGGCATTAAATAGGGAATGTAAAGAAAAACTATCGTAATGAAGCTGATGATGGAGAATTCAGAAGCAATGTCTCGAAAGAGTAATGGGTAATGAATTCGAAGAGGAAGGGATCTTCTGAAGAGGTAATTGTAGATCATCAATTTGTAAGAAACGAAGTAAAATTCAAAGCAAAAGATGAGAAGAGATTGGAAAGAAATGTACAACAAAATTTAAAAGCGGGGCGTGAGGGTACAAGTCACTTAACTTCATTAGTCAACCTAAGGTATCATTAATTTTTTAATTCAACGTTGCAATTGTTTCTGCAACCGGAGTCTCTTGTGTAGCTGATTCTTCCCGTGGTATTTAATGACAGTTGTTGAGTTGTCTTTGTTTAATGTAGTTTTCCATTTGTCTTAATGTCTTCCGACATTCGAAACGTATCTTTATCCAAATTTCTTTTTCTCGTCCTCGATTTCTCCCATTTGTTCCATTTCACATACGATACATACATACATACATACATCTTCGATTCCGTCTTCTTTCCTCATAGAGCAGAATTCTTTGACCTCAATCCTTTTCATTCTGCTTTTCATTTTCTTATAGTTCTTGCTCTGCTTTTTATTTTTCTTTCCAGTAACGTTGTTATGATATGTCCCTACACTCCTCATTGTTTACTTCCCAGTTTTGGGACGTTGGTTAAAAATAAAGAAAATATTTTGGTGTTTAACATAGTCAACTTAGGTGTACAGTGAAAGCTCTATATACGGACAGCTCTTATAAGCGGACGTCTCTAATGAACGGACAATTTTTCTGGAATCAAAAGTTTGAGTATTACTTCGCTTAAGCTTTCTTGTAAGCGGACAAGAAATTGGAACAGTTGGTGTCCGCTTATGAGAGCTTTCATTATACTCTGTATTCTGCTTGATCTAATCTCTTCTATTCCTTGCCTCCATTTTTCCTTGATTTTCCCACTTTTCATTTTCCTAATAGTTCCTGCTCTTCTTCTTCTTGTTCGCTTTTTCCAGTAAAATCTTTGGTACAATATTCTTTAACGTAATTAGCTTGGGAACCAATACACTTGATTCGCCGTTTCCAAAAACCTCGCCTGTTGAGTCTCTCATTTCTTGCACTCCGATTCTTCAGATCTCTCCTATTCTTAATAGTTCTTTGGTTTTCCTCATTTTCTCTTCCTGCTACATTTTGCCCTCTTTTTTTCTTTCTAATAACATCCTTGAGACCGTCCTCAATGCTTGCCTGCCAATTCTCGTGATGTTGGTTCAGTAATCAATTTGAAAGCCAAGAGTTCACCGTTTCTGAAGACGTTTGAGAACTGAATGACAAGAAAAGACGAAAGTATGATTCAAAATCTATGAAAATAAGAAGAACGCATCAGAGCTAATCGAAAAGCGATTAACATGGAATGAATCAAATACCTCAAGCAATATAGGGGAAACGAGAAGCAGGTGAAGAGAATGAAAGTGAAAGCATTTAGGGATGCGATAAAATAATACTTGTGTTAGATCCTTAACTCCATTTGAGAGAGCGATTAAAGCTATAAATGTAGATTATCGTAAATCAGCCGGTCAATCCAGATCCGTGTATGTCAGTGTAATTTACACAATAATTGATCGATACGTCGCGCGCGATATCATCGGATGTCAAAACTAATTATTTACGATAGTCGCTCGAAGAAAACAACGCACTTAATAACTTATTCTATTTGCCAGGAGATAATAACGTTGTATTTGCTTTGAGGATGGAATTCATGTGTGCGTATCTTCACATGATGCTTTTTATTGTTTTTATCGGTGCAAGCAGCAAACTTGAAGCGATTATAATTGACTCTTCTCCGGACTGTATCAGGCGATTCCAGTCTAAATAAGTACGTGCAGAAGACATCAATCTTGCAGGCCCGATCAATATGGAAGCTCTTAGATAATCAACAAGTCGACTACATATAGCTTTGGGACCGGAAATAAGCAAAGAACGCTCCGAGATATTGATGAAAGAAATATGTATCAATAAAGAAGTAAACAAAAGTAGCGTTTGCTGATGAAATTTCTTAATTTCAGAAAGGTCATGTTGCTTCTGGCCGTTTCTATTTTCAATTTTGAAAGCAAATCTTATCCTTGGTTTCCACAGAGTGATTTAAAACTACAAGTGTTTTTCAATCACTTTACTCTTCTGAATTAGTTCTTAATGTGGGGTCCTTCGAAAGTAAAGGAATAAATTTAAAAAACATGACAAACACGAATGCTTGAGACTAAGTAAATTTTAACCGACATCGTTGCTTGCCCTAACGTAGAAAGCTTTTCATTATTCATCATTTTTTCTGTGATTCTGAAACCACTACACGTACAGCGCTTAAACGTTCTTGTGCTTGTTTATAAATACGACTCGTTGTAATGAATAGGTTTTAAAGGGGGAAAGGAAAAGGGAGCCCATTAACTTTGCACATTTTCCGGCTTAATTAAAACGCCCCTGTATTTCAACAGCAATTAGCGGGGTGTTTTCGCAGCTTTGAACTGTCCAGAAAAAAAAATCAATAAGCAAGAGGGTCACCTAGTTCTGCTTACCCGATTAAATTTAGCATTGCATAAGCCGCTGCAAGATTATCGCTGTTTGTTTAATAAGTTTTAACTGCAACGGAATTTATTAATTAATTGGACCGGTACGTCATTATGTTTCTTTATTGGCCACAACGTATTTAATCGAGGCAAATATTTGGTGGTTTAAAGTGTGGACAAATATTTGATATTCTCACGTTCCATTGGGTTAATCGCATCGATTGTTTTTTTTTATTATTATTAATTAAGCTGCATGAGATATTTGTCGAATTGTTGGATGAAATGTCTGAAAACGTATCAGTATCAGACAAAACAAACATATGAAGTATCGCTGACATCTCTCTTGCTGCATCATCAAACAGTTGCTCGAAAAGAAATTTCAATTAATTGTTTAATGAAATAAGATTCAAAGACTAATGCAGAGAGAGGGAAAAATGTGTGACTTTTTCCTAAAATAAATTGAGGAGAGTTACTTGAATATTTTTCGGAGCGTAAAATTAAACAAACACGCTGTGAACCCCTCTCACAACTAGAATAACATTTTATATGTTATCAAATAACCTTTTGCCATGGTCTGGAAATTTCAACCACCGCATAGTGTGGAATAATAATCAGTTCGAAAATGTGTTGATCTTGGAGAAGCGCACGCAGAACCTCCAAGTTACTATCGCAATGTTGATTTTGTAACGTCGACTTATTTGCTCTGCAATTTCAAATATTCCGACGAGCAATAAACTTAGACCACGCTAATCGAGGAAACCGCAAACGAACGGTAGTCGAGCAGCGTGTATGCAGAATACCACTTTACTCGCTCTGAGCTGAGCAAACCATCCAGGCGACAGCGAAGCCGAAAATTGCAGGACTAGGTCCGGAGGAAATTAATTTTCGTTTGTGTTTTATGAAGCTGAATCAAATCGACGTAAATTTTTATCGAAGGGTGACACGACGCAAGGCTCATTTATCACTGGGGGCGCCCAAGTAGAGAATTGTTGTAAAAGCTTTGACGGACACATTTCTTCGAGTTATGGATGATAGATAACACTCCAAACAAGACCGAGCTCGGTTTTGCTGCGACACATTTAAAGACGACTCCTGGTTCCGACATTGTTTGCGGTGGACTTATTTCGTTTCTGCAGATGATAGATAGCACAGAGAACAAGAACGTCCGCAATAAAGTTTAATAGTGAGTCTATTTTTGTTTTAGATCCAAATTTCAATGCAGGGTATTTCACCAATCTAGAGCAAGCAATAGAAAATGAATCCGTTCTAAGATTATTTTAGCTCTCGAGCTTAACTTTCAATGAATATTGAACTTCGTTCTCCTGGAAAACTTTTGAATGGCACCGTCTTACGTACTACAAATAGAGATCCTCAAGTTTGATTAATTGTAAACAGAAAGATGCGTCCGTCCGGTTAACGAAATAAAGTTTCCAACAGGTGAATTCAGGGCCTGTATGAGAACGAGAACAGCTGGAAATAAGTTTTATTTGCGAGCCGGGCACGTGTTTCCATCTGCGATGTTTGTTCGGTGAACTATCGTCATGGAGGCCTTAACGGAGTTTTATAACATAATTAAGGAGTTCACTTTGCTATTAGGATCTGGCCGGGATATTTCTGGAACTTACGCAGATGCTTCGTTTTCTGGAATTGTATACCTTGGGAACGATTACAACGACTCATTTTTATATTATTATATATTTTTATCAAAATAAAATACTCATATTCAGTTAACTATCCTCTAAATTCGTTATCTTCCTCTGTTGATCAAGATTACCTCTGGATTAGTCTCCTTTCCAAGAACTACACGATTTAAAATACTTAAAATATTTAATTATAGCCAACGTGCGTCATCTTCTAAAAATATGAAAAAGTGCCAGACGTAAGTGTGGATTGCATGCATTTTTCTTTTTAAAAGTTACTTAGAAATAAAGACGGGAATTACAGTATACGATTGAAAACAAATTTTAAACGTTTGACCATTTGACCAAGGGCCAAGTGATAAAATGAAAATGAAAGGCGCCTGCGTTTTTTTATTTTATTTCTTCTCACAGTCTCATACGTAAACTTTTAACATTCAATTCAAACTTTAGTACACTCGAATTTGTATTTACACAGCGACTTTTAAACTGAACAATTCCAAATTAGTTCTAGTCGGAACACAAAACGAGTTATAAAACAAACTCGAATTCTTCCGGGACGTAAACTCCTTTAAATTCGATTTTTTAAAACGACATTGCCGTACCGTACGTTATTTAATAACGCCGCGAAAATAAAGTCGGGGAATAAAAGCCCCATTTAAAAAAATAACAAAGGCATTAAATGGATATATGTTTATGCTCCTGGTGTTAGCACGAGCCAGGCATTCAATGAAGGTATTTCGTGCGTAAACAGCTTCTTATTTTGTAATTCCAGTCGTATCAAAGTGATGTTGGACTTTGTACCTACCTTCCGGAAGCGATAAGAGAAGCCAGAAGATTAATTGTGTCTTTTTAAACCTGTGAGTGCTTATTGTCAATTTTGGAATATTTAACTGCACTATAAAACAAAAAAAGATCAGAGTTTCTTTGCTTGCATAAATTCAAAGTATTATTCCAGAGGTTTGTTTCGTTTTCTCTAAGCCTTCTCCAAATACACTCCAAATATTTTTCTAATCTATCCATCTTCTTAGCACGCTTAGTTTCGTACTCTGCTTCATTCGGCTAAGAACCTCAAAAGAAAAAAATTGGGATTTGTTAAAACTGCACCAGGAGAAGTCCTTAATACTTGCAAAGAAACAAAAACCTAAAGGATTTCGACTATGCAAAGAACAAACAAAACAGAGAAGTGAACCAATTATAAATGATGAGAACCGACTCATTAGGAAACTTGAAAAAATATGTTCAGACAAGAATAAACAAAGAAGAGAAGATAATCAAAGATAAGAACTGACTAGTCAAAACTAGGCAAAGAATATTTTGCAGAAAAATTCGAAAACTTCCAACTTTCAAAAGGACAAGCGGAGAGAAAAGACTCGATTTAAAGGTTAAGAACTGACTCGACAAAACTAAAGCAGAGGAAGTCTAAAAAGGATATTTTGCAGAAAAATTAAAGACTTGCACAAGACTAAACAAAAAAGAGAGATAAAGGGTAAGAACTAACACGTTAGAACCAAGACAGAAGAAGCCTGTAAATAATATTTTACCGAAAATCGATTTTCAAACGAACAAACAATACGAAGAAGAAAATAAATTATAAAGACCGAGACTGATCCGTTAAAACCGAAGTAACTTTTAAATTCTTCTTTGCATAAAATTTTCAAAAATAAAAATAAATAAAAGAGAGAAGAGATCCAGTTACAAGGGATAAGAAGTGATTGGTTAAAACTAAGGCCAAAAATGTCTAGGAGGGATATTTTGAAAGAAAATCAAAGACTGTCGACTCTCAGAAGAACACACGAATAAGAGAGAAGATAACCAGATATACAGAGTTAAGAACTGACTCATTAAAACTAAGGCAGAAGAAAGCCGAAGAATGTCAATTTCTAAAGAAAAACAAAAAAAAGATGATAAGCAATAAAAGATTAGAAACGAACCATCAAATATAGAGATCCAGTTATAAAGGACCAGTGACTAGTCAAAACTAAGGCCAGAAATGTCTAGGAGGGATATTTTGCAAAAAAAATCCAAAAAATCAAAAATCAAATCGACTCTCAGAAGAACACGAATAAGAGTGAAAATAACCAGATATGAAGAATTAAGAGCTGACTCATTAATACTAAGGCAGAAGAAGTCTGGAAAGCCGAAGAATGTCTACATTCTAAAGAACAAACGAAAAGAAGAGGGTAATCAATAAAAGATGAGAAATGAACCATAAAAAAAAAGAGATCCAGTTTTAAAGGATAAGTGACTGGTCAAAAATAAGACCAGAAATGTCTAGAAAGGATATTTTGCAAGAAAATCAAAGACTGTCGACTCTCAGAAGAACACACGAATAAGAGAGAAGATAACCAGATATGAAGAGTAAGAACTGACTCATTAAAATTAAGGAAAAAGAAGCCTGGAAAGCCAAAGAATATCAACTTCTAAAGAACAAACAAAAAGAAGAGGATAATCAATAAATGATGAGAAACGAACCATCACAAAAAAAATGATACAGTTATAAAGGATAAGTAGTGATTGGTCAAAACTAAGGCCAAAAAGTATATTTTGCAAGAAAATTAAAGACTTGACTCTCAGAAGAACACACAAATAAGAGAGAAGAACTAACTCATTAAAACTAAGACAGAAGAATGTCAACTTCTAAAGAACAAACAAACAATCAATAAAAGATGAGAAACGAACCATCAAAACTAAGTCAGAAGTAATTCTGTGAAGTCCGGCTCGCAGAAAAATTAGAAGAATTTAAACTTTGAAAGCTACAGAAGGCAGAAGATAATTAATTGTAGAGGATAAAAAAAGATCTATTTAAATTAAGTCAAAGAAAGTGACAAGGGCATCCAGGACCGACGAATCAAGTATTTTGGTCATTGCCAAAATGATACCGGTAGACCAACTAGCGCACGAAAGAGCAAGAATAAGTGGAGCGCAGAAAGAAGAGAATAGCTGCAGAGACGAGAAAGAGTCCAAGTGGCCAAATGGACAATAGGAGATATGGGTAGTTAGCGAACACGGTTGCTTTGAACAATATGAATACAAAATAGAGAAAGTTGATACAACCCATTGCTGCTATCTTGGAAAAGAAACTGATGACATTAAATGCAAAAGGGGAAGACAACAACTGGAAAAGACACCGACCATGCTCCAAAATAAAGACAAGTGGAACAATATCAATGTTTCACAGATGAAATTACGATAATAAAATAAAGAAATTGACGAATTCTCAGTAAAAAAGAAGAATAAAAAAATCCTATATTTTTGAATTTTATTTTATTTCCAGAGACGACTTTAAAAAGAATCAAAATTGTCTGCATGGCTTAGGCCTTCCGTACACCACCAGTAAAAGTTCCCAACCCTTTCGAATTAATTTGGATTTAAGGAAGGTGCAAATCATGTTGTGAACCTAATTCCAATGGTACCTAACTCTTGAATCAATTAATCGATTCCACAAAAATAAAATACTTTAAGAAATCTCTTCAATATCCTTTGTTTATAAGAATCATGTGGAATACATAAGTATTGAATGAGAGAAGTATTGATTGGAAAAAATAATATATTCTTAGAATTCACGCCTTTTACGGACTTGCACATTCCAGAATTACAAGTTTATTATATTGCTTTAAATAATTCTATACTGGCTGTGTCGTTCTGTTAAGACGGTTAACCGAAGCCATAGCGTAGTTGTTAGGTCATAGAAGTGTGGATAACAGTGTAATGTAAGAATTTTCTGAAGTCATTTTCTAAAGAAAGATCGCTTCTGGAATTCTAAAACATTTTTCATGGAAAGCCATGTATCAGTCAAACAAAAGTGGGAGGATTTAAAATAGTATTTCTTGTATTGTGTTAGTAGGACTCAGTTTAAAATGTTCTATCTATTAATTGGACGTCTTTTTGAGTTTGTAAGAAATAGGAAATTGTAGACTTCCTTTCCTGAAAAGTATGAAAAATAACATTGATAATCTAAACGAATTAAAATTCCTGCGATCACCTAAACATTGGATTAATGTCCGCCTGGTAAATAAACATTTCGATCGTGCGATATGATGACCACACGCTGTCAGTCCACATGCCGATTATATTATAACTGATTATATTCCGCTAATCTACCGTCGTCTCTCATTGTTGCAGTCGCACTTTCATTTTAGTGTGCGCGTAACACTTACGAGGTACACGTGCTTTTTAAATCGCTCAGAGTTTTGCAAGCTTTGATCGTCAGTGAACTGTTTACTCTATTTATTTGGTTTTTTCCTTTCTGCGTTGCCTTTTACATAATCAAGCTCCGATGAGTTAGCTTAGCAAAAGCGTTTTTTTGGTAAACTGTTTTGCTTGTTGTGTTTGTCTCGTCCTGTTCCGGTAAGTACTGTCAAGTTGCTTTTACGACATGAAAACGCAGCCGCCGGAATCGATAGGTCTGTATTGATTTATTTCGCGCTAAAATGTTGCTTACTTATTAACAATCAGCTCGCGTATGAATTACACGTTTTCCATCGGGACTCATTAGAACCTCATAATAATGGAGGTATTCGAGGCCTCCGCGACGTCTTCATCTATTGTGAAAATTCTTTAGTTTATTTATAGCGTTCGCTTATTTTTAGCTGGCGCAACAGACTTGGTAATTTTTGTACTCCGTACAAAAATTTTGTGCATTGGAATTTTTTGTTGTGTTTTGTGGATTACGTTTCGAAGTAATTTACGTGCCTTATCATTTAAAAATATGTTCTCCTATCAGTGATTGTTCACGAACAGTAAATTTTATCTTATTTATAAACATATCCAGTTGCAGATTTGGATGGGATTAGTTTACAATTGAAATTTTATTTTTTTTTATAGTAGTTAAATTGAAAGATAAATAAATGAAACCAAAAATAAACTGCAGAGTTTATATTTTCATCTAAGGGCCCAGCATTGGTATACTTATTAGAATCGACACATCATGTATATCAAGAAATGGTGAAGAATGATTTTGAATCCTAAAGAAAAGTAAAAAGAGAAACAGTTTTTGTAAAAAAAATATTTTGTGTGCTTTCCAATTCTTTTAATTCTAACGTCTATTTGCAATCGTAATGTGCCCTTGATTTAAGTAATTATTTTTTTTAATTTCCTAGATTTTTTTAAGTAACACACCGAGTGATCATGATTCCAAGTAATTTTAGTAAAATTTTCTTGATGGCTTCTATTAGTTTGTAACATTACAGTGGTAGGAAGCGCCATCTCTGATTTAGTATTTATTTGTTGCTTTTGATTTGTGGAAGTTGTATTTCCTGCCTTTGCTAACTTTTCTGGGGAATTTATTTATTTTACGTTTTATAAATAAAGGTGTTTAAGAGGAATTTCATTGAATTGTGACGTAATTATATAAAATAGGACAGTTTATAGGATTCAGCAAAGAAGAATTCAATTAAAGAAAGTGAAATTTTATTTATTTTTACACTATCTTAAATAATTATTTAATTTTACCCATTTACAATTATTTTTATATTTCATTATTAATAAAATAGATTATAATCATTTTTATTTGCTGGACGTTATTTTTCATTTAAGAAGAATAAGAGGGGTGGGCGCACATTGATGGAAAATAAAACTAAAAGATTAAAAGCAATACATATAAAAAAATTAAACAAAAAACTTAATCAGCTCAAGTAATAAGCATGTGTAAAAGAATAAGAATTGAAGAAACAAGTATTTTTAAATCAGCAAACATAGAAATTTATGCATCGTTTGATTACATCGGTCTGTATTAATTCGTAGCAAGCGAGAAACCAAAGAAAGAGCTGCAGAAAGCAGACAAACTCCAAATACTAAATAAATAATTAAATAAAATTTTCTAAATAAAAAAAATAAGGAATTATTAGTAAGAAGTAATAAAGGACAAAAATTCGTTACCAAAGGAAACTGCTTAGTGAACGAATGAAAGAGCTGTGAAGAGATGGAAGGCACATTTTTGTGGACTAGAAGAAGACAATTGTTAAAACCAAAAGCAAGAAAAACCAACAAACTTCTTACTCAAAAGAAGAAGTGAAAAGTAATTAAGCTCTGAGAAAAGTAAAAGGTCAACAAATGTCGCTTAAATAGAAAAGTACAGGAAAAGCAATAAATCAGAGAGAGCGTTTCAAAAGGAAAAATAAATACAAATAAGGTGCAGACATTAGGAAATGAGGAAGAAAAATGTTAAGAATGGTTTCATCAATCAACCAATTTTTTTTTCTACATTTAGACATCTTAACTCTTCCTAGTTAGTCCCAAGTATATTCAACTTCTTACCATTCTATTTACGTCTGGTATTGAAGGGCACGCTCTGCTTCTCTTTGCTTTCCACATCCGCCGCTTAAGAAATATGAAAGGAATACTGTATTCAATCAACTAATTCTTGTCCATTACATTTATTCAATTTTCTCTCTTCTTGCTTTCTTCAAGTTCATCCACTTCGTATTGTTCTGATTGTGCCATCTCACAACTTCATTCAAAGACATTCTCTGCTCATTTTTGCTTCCCATCAGTAAGCACTGGGAAAAAGTAAATGAAGTTTGAAACAACGATTCAATAATAATAATAATAAGCTTTATTGACTGTAAAAATAATTATACATGTGAATACATATTCAGGAAAGAAAACAACTTAACTAGAGTTAGTACGATATGATTTCGCAATGAAAATAGAGAAATAGCAAGAGACAAGAGAAAAATAAAAGAGATTTCTTAAAATATTTTATTTTTGTGGAATTGATTAATTGATTCAAGAGTTAGATACCATTGGAATTAGGTCCACAACATGATGTGCACCTTTCACAAATCCAAATTAACTCGAAAGGGTTGGGTGGCGTTTGGAAGGCCTAAGCCATGCAGACAATTTTGATTCTTTTTAAAGTCGTCTCCGGAAATAAAATAAAATTCAAAAGTATCTTTTTTATTTACATTTTTTATTCTTCTTGTTATTAAGAATTCGTCATTTTCTTTCTTTTCTTATCGTAATTTCTTCTGTGAATACCTCGATATAGTTCCACTTGTCTTCATTTTGAAGCATGGTGGGTGTCAGCTTTTGCTTCTAATTTCTTTTCCAGTTGTTGTCTTCCCCTTTTGCATTTAGTGTCATCAGTTTCTTTTCCACGATAGCAGCAATGGGCTGTATCAACTTTCTTTACTTTGTATTTATATTGTTCAAAGCAACCGTGCTCATATCTCCTATTGTCCATTTGGCCACTTGGACTCTTTCTCGTCTCTGCAGCTATTCTCTTCCTTCTGCGCTCCATTTATTCTTGTTCTCTCGTACGGCAATTGGTCTAACGGTATCATTTTGACAATGACCAAAATACTTGATTTGGTCCTGGATGCCTTTGCCACTTTCTTTGATTTCGTTTAAATGGATCTCTTTTTATCCTTTACAATTAATTGTCTTCTGCCTTCTGTTTGTTCCTTTCAAAGTCAAAGTTCTTGTAAATTTCTGCGAGCCGGACTTCACAGAATTACTTCTGATTTGGTTTTGATGGTTCGTTTCTCATCTTTCATTGATTATCGTCTTCTTTTTGTTTGTTCTTTAGAAGTTGACATTCTTCTGCCTTAGTTTTAATGAGTCAGTTCTTCTCTCTTATTTGTGTGTTCTTCTGAGAGTGGAGTCTTTCGTTTTTATTGGAAAATATCCCTTTTAGACATTCTTATCTTTTATATGTGGATTTTTTTGATGGTTCGTTTATCATCTTTTATTGATTACTCTCTTCTTTTTATTTTTTCTTTAGAAGTTGACATTTTTTGGCTTTCCAGACTTCTTCTGCCTTAGTTTTAATGAATCAGTTCTTACTCTTCATATGTGGTTAACTTCTCTCTTATTCGTGTGTTCTTCTAAGAGTCGACAGTCTTTGATTTTCTTGCAAAATATCCCGCAAAAACCTCTGTTTGTTCCTTTCAAAGTCAAAGTTCTTGTAAATTTCTGCGAGCCGGACTTCATAGATTGAATATTATCGGTTATCCAAGGTTTACTAAAAGAACACTTTTGAAGGAGTGCATGTATAACAAACAAAGTGATAATATTGGATTAAAAAATTCAATCAAAGCATCAACATCGTTCATATCAAATAGAACAAACCAAGGAATTTGTCGAAGGTCTAACAGAAATAAATCATAATTAAAATTATAGAAATTCCGAAAAATCCGCTCGGTTGGTGGCTTATTGTTGTGTTCTAACGATAGTAAAGAATTGACGAGGAAATGGTTGCTAATATGCAGATCTAGGACTGAGGTGTTTGTTACTGTGACATCATCTCCAGTTATTATAACATCTAGATGAGAAAAGGATCTGCCAGTTATACTTACTCTAGTAGGCTCAGAGGCTATTTGCTTCAAACCTAAGGAATCTAGAAGATCAATAAAAAGAGCGCTTGCTCTGCTGAGAGGGTCAAGTAAATCGCCTAAACATAATATTTCGTGTGATGTACAAACCAAATGAGAAACTAAATTGCTTAAATTTAAGATAAATTCAGAAATATCAGTATAAGGTGGTCTATATATCACAATAATACTTAATTTATGGTTAGGAAGAATTCCAAGCAGTCATGCTCCTCAGCATAAAAAGTTAACTTATATTTAAGATTTACCTTGGTGTAGATACCCACTCCACCACCCCGTCTCCTATTAGACCTATCCCGCCTAATAAAATGATAGCCTTGAATATGAAGAGCATTATAAGGTATTAGGGGAGTCAACCTTGTTTCAGTGATAGCAATTATATCATACCTCATAGATAAAATGTGGTCCTTCAAAATGTCGAAACCCCTGAAAATAGAGCGAACATTAAGATGGGCTATACATTTCAAGAATTATTGAATCACTGAAAGCAAGGCATAAAACAGAAAATGATAACAAAAGACACGACAAAGAAAAGCGGTGATCAATGAGGAAGCGGTGGAAAGGAAGATGCTAACAGACGAAGATCTGGTAATAAGGAAAGGAGTGAAAGTCATGAACGATTGAAGTAAAAAACGTTGAAGAAAAGTGATGACCAAGAAGACGTTGAGGTTACGTTGCAGTGTTTGAAAACACATCCCAACCATTTTTCCTTTTCCGTTTAAAAATACTTTCAAATTTCCTAATGCCTTTGAGAGTGGAACACGCTTGCTCAAAAAAGAATAAAAACCAAGATATGACAAACCAATGAGTAAAAATGTCCGACCAAGAAAACGATAATATAATACGGTCGTGGAAGACTGAAGATGGCGAAAATCAAAAACTGGATAGAAAGTAAGGAATAGATGATGTATATCGAAAAGATAGGAGAAGAGTGGACTGATAAGGATAATAGTTTCACAATACAAACAGGCGAGTAAATACTGAAAGGAATGGCCAAGAAAATTATGATATAATCTTATGCCAGAAGATTTATAGAAACTAGAAATTAAAGATTAGACTAGAAAAGAACGCCCATGCTCTACGTTCATTTTCTATTGCTCTAAAGAAGAATAAGGAATTTACGAGATCCTTTCTTGCCCATAAGGAAAAAAAACTTGTTTACTTTATTGCTTTCAATTTTTTAATGAAATTGTTGTTTTCTATCGATTCCTTACTTAGTTGTTTTTGGTAGTTCGTACGATCTTAAACCTCGGCGGAAATTTCCAGCGGAATGTAGATTCGCCCGTAGACAATCGAGATGAGCGATAAAAAACAAATACGGCGCTCGATACCCTCGCGAATGATGATGATGAGATGCAGATAAAGATGATTGAGCTGACGGGCCTTATCTCCGAAACGCATAGTAATTCGCATTTTAATTTTCCACCGTTCGTTTATTATTCGGCACGTGTCCCCATCAGAGGCAGCAAACGCGAGAAAACATTGCTTTCTATTCTAATGATGACATTCAGAAGTACCCGTTGAATATTTATTGTTTTAAACACTCGTACAACGAGTTATTATCACCGAACGATCTTTTAAATATTTACGTGTCACGGCTCTCGTGTCGTCCTGATATCGACGATTTCGAGATACCACCGAAGATTAGTAATTGCAATATTATGTTACGTTCACATTTGAGTGAACTGTCACAGGTCTTGATAAGTAGAATTCTTTTCTCCTTGGTGGAATTTAGGACTGCTTTATAAAATGTGTTGCAATATTTTGATTTGGTATTCCACGGTTGCAATGCGTATCAATGGACGTGCGAAACTGTTGACTTTATTAATCAGGTTATTGCTTGCCGCAAATGTGGCGCGCAAACAATTTTAAATTTATTTCTATTTGCTTTAATTACAAAGTCGGTTTAATCTGTTTCGCAGGGACCGATTAATTGCAGGCCTTCCATGTTTGCTTTATTTCACTATAAAGTCAAGTCTTCGCGATTGTGAGCGCAGTCGAAACTCTGATAACGTTACTATCGGTAACGTGTGTGGGTGAGTTCGTTTCATTAACAATTTATTAAATGTAATAATTGTGATAGTGTGTGGAAACTTCATAATCGGTGCGTATAGTTCAACAAAAAAAAAGAATTTTTCGTTTGAAGACGTTCAAATATCTCGTCAGACATCTCAGCAAATATCTCAGCGATTTTTTCCTTTAACAAACTTGACACAAGCAACTTCGAAATACAATCTACGCACTTCTGCGAATCTCCTAGCAATCGATAATTTGCAATTATTTTTAAATTCACTTTTTTTTAGCTACTTACTTCATACTTACTTGCAAAGATTAGCTTTCACATTGCGTATAAAAAAACGATAAACGAAGTATTAATCTTCATCGGGCGCGTATCAGATACAGGTGAGAACGTAGATGTTATCATCGGTTTTTCTCGTACTGAACGAGATAGATGTAATCCGATAAGTTGAAGCTTCCCTTCAATGGAGATAAAAAACTGTCTGAATAATTTCGAGGCTCCAAATTAATTACTGCAATCTGTGATAGCTGCTCGGGAGATAATCTACGGCGATTAAAGTCCAAGATGAATTGAAATCACATGCAATTACGAGCCGGTTTTATTTTTCTATTCTAGTTTCGTTATTTACTCTATAACTTGAAGTCAATTAACCAAGAAAAATCTCAAAAAAAAATTTTATTCAATGAGTGTGCTATTTTAGAAATAATTTTTATAATAATTACTTTATTTTGCATGTTTTTTAATCTTTACTTTAATTAAATACTCTATTTTTGTGCCTTGTAGGTCTAGTAAACAGCTTACATCTAATCGAAAGCTTTCACTTATAATAATAATATTTTTTAAGTTTTAAACAAATTTTGTTATAATAATTTAGTGTTAAAATATATGACACCTTGTGTAATAATAATAATAATTTTCGTAATCAGTGCTTACAAATCACATTCTTAATGTTTCATAATTTCCAAGTACAGTGCAATCTCGATAATCCAAACTTATTATTACGTAAGACCATCCCGATTATGTTCGTGTTATCTCAGACTGATTTATTTATTAATCAATTAATGAGTAATTGTTTTGAAGACGAAAATGTCCAATTATAATAATATAATTATTTTATAATTTTTTCTTATTATTTTCTCTTCCTACTCACTGTTTAAATACATTGCATATAAAAACTTAAATTAGTAATGTTCAAAAAAAAATGAGAATTGAAAAAAAAATAGTTTTTGTAATTTACAAGTCCAAAAATGCTCTTTTATACCATACATTTTATCAAAAGAAAAAATCTTAATAAAAGTTCTGTAAGTGTCCATTTTACATAATTCAAAATTATTTTCAACTACACAGGATGGTTCACTTAAAAGTTATAGACCCATTTCACACTTTTTTTAATGAAACACTATATAGGGTGTCGCTAAATTACTTAACCACAGATTTCTTGGCCCAAAATAAAATTATTGATCCCTACGTTTCTATATTCAAAAATGCTCTGTTAAGCCAAGCATTCTGCTTTAAAATTCTTGAAAAAAAAAAAAGGAATTTTTCTAATAACAAAATAACGCTTGAACCAATTTGGATGATATTTTATATGAGGACCCATAGGAAGGCGTGTGACCTTTCCAGAAGGTTTTAGTAATATCAAGTGAACAGCCAGTGCGAAAATCGGGATTACCATAACGCAGATTCTCTAATAACTTTTTTAAGGTTAAGAAAATAACTATAATTAATGAGTTTTTGGAAAGGAGCATTCATTAGGAAACTTTTTCGTGTCGTTGTAATTGTTGATGCTTCTTACGGTTTAGCCACAAAATAGGAAAATCTAAATGTTTATTGGAAAAAGTAGGAAATACGTGGAGAACAATTTAAAACGAAAGAGTCACTCCTTAGTAAACTTTTCTGTGTCTTTGCAAACATTGATATCCGTTATAGTTTAGTCAAAAAGATTTAAAAGCTTATAAAATTTTTTGCAAACGGTTTCTTGATTAAACCATAACAGGTATTAAAATTTCCAAAGCCAGGAAAGTTTACTAAATAAAAAAATAATAAATTAGTTATGTATGTAAGAGGCATTTGTTCTTCACGTATTTCCTACTTTTTCCAATAGTCTCTTAGATTTTGTGACTAAATTGTAAAAATTATCAACAACTACAAACACGAAAAAGTTTTCTAATTAATGCTCCTTTCTAGAAACTTATTACTTATAGTTATTTTCTTAAACGCGAAAAAGTTATCGCAAAATCTGAGCTGTTCACTTAAAATTACTAAAACCATTTGGAAAGGTGACTTGCCTGCCTGCCTTGTGGGTCCTCATAGCAAATGTGATCCAAATTGGTTCAAGCGTTCTTTTTTTCCAAAAATTTTGAAGCAGAATACTGACTTAACGAAGCACTTTTGGGTATAGATACGTTGGGTTCAATCATTTTATTTCGAGCCGAGGAATTTGTGGTTAAACCATGTCCACGTAATTTAACGACACCCTGTATATTTATTGCAGTTTTGGTTAGCTCCTGAAGAGCCAATGAAAACGATAAAACATTATATTTACTTATTTTGAGTATTGACTGAATTATTTTTAGTTTTATGCACGAATTGGGTCATATTCTATCGGTTGCCAATTGTCATTTTTAATGATAAGACGTTCAATTTTGGACCAAACTTTTTCTACATATCTGAGAGTCGCTCGATTTTCAAATATGTTTTGTAAATATTTCTTAAACTTTTTAATATTGAGTGCATTATGATTACAATTGTACAAAAAGATGCATCTTTTCTATCGAAATATTTGTCCCTACTTTCTTAATTTCCGTTTTTTTTTTTTATTGCACAAAGAATCTCAGATTATTAAATTTCTTTCAATTTTGTTTCTCATTTGTACAGGGTGTATCAATTTGAAGTGCGCGTATCTTTCAAATAATTTTCTTTTGGCTCATTTTCATTTAGTTTTAATCTCGAACAAAATTTTTTAAGAAATTACTGGGCTTATGGTTTTATAGTGTTTATGGATAGTACTGAGAGTATTGAAAATCCATAAAAAAATTTGGTAAAGGGCAATCGCTTTTACGACACAATTTAATTAAAAAAAATTGAATTGACTTCCGGTTGGAACCGCGTCACGACTGCTTCTACTGTTGACGTTTCGTCCTCCATTGCAAAAAAATTCCTCGGGGCTGCTGCTGCTGGTAATAGCAGCAACACCACCACTAGCAGCAGCAGCCCCGAGGAAGTTCTTCTGCAATGGAAAACGAAACGTCGGCAGTAAAAGCTGTCGTGACGCATTTCCACTTAAATCAATTATGAATAACGGTCGCGGAAGCCTCCAAGTTAAATTACTTCTGCGTCTATGTCGACGTTTCGTTTTCCATGGCAGAAGAACTTCCTCGGGGTTCTGCTGCTACTGACGATATTGCTGCTACTGGTGATGTTGCTGTATTTACTAGCAGCAACAACGGCCCTGAGGTAGTTCTTCTGCAATGGAAAACGAAACGTCGGCAGTAGAAATAGTCGTGACGCGGTTCCAACCGGAAGCCAAATCAATTATGAACAACGGCCGCGAAAGCCTCCAAGTTAAATGAAAAAAATGGTGAGAACGCACAAAAAAATAATACGATTAAAAAATCCAAATATAAAATTTAAATAATAATAAAAACAAAAGACAATCGATTCTACAGCACAATTCAATAAACTATCTATTTTTCGTTTTTTTTTTACACCATGTCCCAAGCTCTCGGAGCTTGTCGCGAAAGTGTTGGGTTAAAAAAAAAGAACGACTAGAAAGCAAAGAAAATGAAGTAATGGAATTAAAAAAAAATACGAAATAATAAAATTTAGAAAACAATAAAAAGCAAAAACCTTCGATTTTTTCGGCTCAATTCAGCAGATTAATAGTTTTTTTCTTAAAAAAAAGACTGTTCGGAAGGAAAGGTGACAAAACAAAAGAACACAATAACTTTACAGCACAATTCAGTTGGTTAGTAATAAATAATAAAAAAAAAAACATTTGTAAAAATTATGACAAAGCAAAGAAAACGAAATAATAAAAATGCACAGAACAAATAATAAAATTTTAAAAATAATAATAATAATAAAAACAAAGGACAATCGCTTTTACGACACAATTTAACTGATTTAAAAAAATTTTAAAATTTTAATTAGTTTCCGGTTGCAACCGAATCAGAACTGCTTCTACTGTCAACGCTTCGTTCTCCATTGTAGAAGTCCAGAGGAAGTTCTTCTGCAATGGAGAACGAAACGTCGGCAGTAAAAGCAGTCATGACGCTTTCCAACCGGAAGCCAAATCAATTATGAATAACAGCCGCGGAAAGTTAAATTAAAAAAAAACTGTAAAAATGCAGAAGTCTGCTAATTTACACCGTGTAGAAATCCAATGCTTTCAAAATACTGTTTGCTTATGTTTATTTGTTTGTTAATTTTGAAATTAATGCTTTTGTGTCACTTACTGCAGCCAGGACTGATTGTACGTTTAGACTAAGTCAGATATTTTTGGGCCAGGTCTGAACGTGTAACCAAAAATGACAAATTGAATTTCAAAACAAAAACATATTTATTTGTTATGCTGATGTGTTCTATATATTTATTTTTAAATAAACAAATAATGTTCTAATTTCAACTACATAGTTGAAATGAGAACGGGATAAATTCTGAAACGGTTTGGCTTACAGGTTGCTTGAAAATATGTTTGCTTTGTTTCCGATTTTCACTTGACCAAATTGACTATCATTCTTGGAAAGTGTGTTTCGGGCAGATTGGTGATACCGTAAGATATTTCCGTGTCATAAGAGCCAAATTCTGAAACTCATACTCAACTCACACTCAAACTTGACGTTTGACGTTATTTGAAATTCAGAAATACTTTTAAATTTAAATTTAAATTTACTTGTATAATCAAGTTTCTAGTCAGTATAGATATTGCGAGCATCAGTGATTTAAATTTAAATTTAAATTTACTTGTATAATCAAGTTTCTAGTCAGTATAGATATTGCGAGCATCAGTGATTTATGACAGAATGCTAAAAAATAATTAAAATGAAAATTAAAGCATTTCTGAATTTCAAATTAACATCAAACCGTCAATTTGAGTATGAGTTGAGTATGAGTGATATTTTAGAATTCGGCCCTAAAAAAATTACTAAATTGGACATAGATATACTTTGTAATCACGACGCGATGTTCCAGATTTATTCTAATATTAAATTATTTCATATTGCGTTTTAATTATTTTGATTATCCTATTATTGTATTAGGGGAATTTTATTTTTAATATTACTTTAAGTGTGATTTCGGTTGCCTAATTTGAGTGATCACGTGGAACTCAGAAATTATTGAAGACACGGTACTTTTTCAGTAGCTTTAAATTTATAGCGTCATCAGAATATTTACATCTTCTCTTATTACGTGAAGTTAAAACAAGACGAAAATACTCTGAGGGTGCTCTAGAGCAGCGATTGGAAAACGCTGTTATTTTCAAAATCAAGTTTTCTTGCCAGATGAAAATTATGAAAATTAATTAAAATTGTGTAACTGGCAGTATAGAAAGTGTTAGGAAAAAAAGGGGTAAGTTTTTCTAAATTTTTAAATAAACCAAAATTTTGAAGGTACAGAGTTCTGATGAAGCTCAATAAGGCCGAAATATATGTATAAACTCTTTCCTAACACTTTCTATACTGCCAGTTACACAATTTTAGCTGTTATTTTCGATGATACCTAATCAAGACAAGGGCGATGCGAACATTTAAGTTTAATTTTTGACATTTTATTTTCTAATGCAAATCATCGTATTTAAGCATGTGACTTTTTTTATTGTCACGGCGTAAACAAACATCGGAAATTGTGCAAATTTCAAATTATCACGCCCCAATCAGCACGGAAGCGTTAACCAAGTAAAAGGCGACAAAAACCATTCATCAACACTTTTGATATTCTACTTAAATATTTGCCGTGCTGTTTGGTGTTTAAATTTGACCAAATCAAGAGTGAACAGGTGAAAATTGTTTAAGGTCGCTGCTTAGAATGCAACGGCATGCAAAAACGCTACTGTCAATAGTTACACAATCTCAAGGTAAAGTTTGATAACGTACGTGAAACTTTCAATGGCGAGCATTAATGTACATAGTGAGAATATTTAAATTATGATGAGTTTGAACAAAAATTGGCGGTTTGAATTTCTTTAAATAAATATCCTCCGCGAGGAAAATTTCCATTTAAATAAACAATGACTGGCTCGAAGATCCTGGCAGGCGGAGATATCGCCCGAATTAAGTCGAATTTTGTCAAACAAGCTTGAACCAGCACGATAATTTACGATTTGCAGGCATGTCACGCGAAAGAATTTTTTATCGGATTAATTTCAAAAATGATCGATCACCCAGCGTATTTGACAGAGTGCGCCGGCTATGAATTAAGGTTTTACGTAACAATAATAATTAAAACAATATGCAGTAATTAGCGCAAAGCGCGTGATGTTATTGCTCTCTAAATACGATAACGAGCTTGGAGTTTGGCGAACGAGATATTGGATTAGCGTTTTGTGGATTTGATGGATCTTCCAATAAACTTGCAATTTAATATTGGGGAACGTTGTGATTTCCTTACGAATTCTGTTGTTTTAATTTTTTAGAAAATACGAAAATAAATAGCTACCTCGTTAAGTTAAAGTTGTTTTATTTTGTAATGTAATTTGAAATTTATTATAATCATAATCAAAATTATTTCTAATATCGACCAAGAGATGACGCTGTAAACTCCCAACCGTAAAGTAAAAAGCTTTTAGCTGTTTTTCAGACATTTCGATTTAACGATAAATTAATTGTAGACGTTCTATTTCAGTTAAAATTTCGTTTTTCTAGTAAAGATTGTGTATTTACCTACCGACGCGACGACGCTGCTCTAATTCTGCAATTTATGAGGTCAAAACCTGCCTATTATATGCGGCCCCTGCATAAAATATGCGTATCGGTTACTGCTTAGCGTTTTCAATAATAAAATTAACTCCGTTCGTCCTTGATGTCTAATAACTAATAAGAAACGTCGCCGACGTTTGTTTTCCAATTATTTCACCCTACAATTACGCTTTACGTGCAGCCGCTGCTGCGTCTGTTCCGTTCGCTTTTCCTTTTTCGTCTGTTGTTACTGATTCCCCCCAACTAACTGTAAAAATAACTCGATAATTAAGACGTATGACAACATGAGATCACATGAGCGGAGATAGAAATCGAGTGCTTTATTAATAATGGTATAGTCATGTGATGCTTGTGTTTGTGTTGATTTTGACACGTCCGTCCGTTTACCACATGTACGGCTATAAATTTTTAATGCACGCGTTGTTGCTTTCCAGGTTCTAGTACCTCGTCCTGCTGAGGCGGACTGGTCCGTGTCACGGATCTATTATTTACGAAAATTTCCTGTCCTGAGGGTGCACGCCGAAGCATCGAAACGTCGGATCTAGGATACCCCATGTTGACGCAAATCCTGTTCGCTATTACCCGACTTGGGAGATCGCCCCGGAAAAAAGTTCTCGTTGGACTGCCATAAGTTCAATTCTTGACTTAACAGTGTTTTGTTCAGTTACATTTGTTTACTTTGATTTTTAAAGCGCAATTGTGTTCGATCAGCCCCGCCCCTTTTCCGTTCGTAAATTTTGAGTGAGTTCTTTTGTTTTTCCCCGTGGTTACGATGAGTGATAACGCGAGGAAGACCAACTTGAGAAAACTGTCCTTCTTGGGATTTGGAAAACCAAGTGTCACTTCGGTAAGTTAATTTTTACCATAACAATTAATTTTAAGTTTACGTTCGTTATTAATTGATTGAGTAAACATCTCATTAGAACTGATGTATCACTTAAAATTAGCGCTATACTAATGGTCTTTTCACATTCATCAATACGAGTCAATATTTAGTAACAAATTGCAGCTAAGACTTTCACAGTGAGAAATTGTAACTGAATTATTATCTTTAATTCTTATAGTTTTAATTTTCCATTTCATGAACATAATTGTATATTTTAGTACTAAAGGCCCCAGTAACTTGATGGGAGGAAGCCCTATTATTTTAAGAAATTCTTTCAATTTCTAAAAATTAAGATTAAAGGTAAATCAACCTATATATTATGTATTTTTTATAGTAGAATTTTCCGAGGGTGGGTTTGGTTTACATATTTTCTTTCTCCTTATTGTTTCCTTCCATATAGAAACACTCTTTCTTTTTGGGTCATCTTTTACTTCCTTTTTCTTTCTCCTCCATATGTCTCTTTCCAATGTTTCCCTTTCTGGAAGCTTATTTACGTGGCCTACCCTTAGTCGTCCTCTTGTTCTTATATTCTTGTACCCCTTTATTTCTTCTTTCTTGAGTTTTATTGTTCCCACATTGTAAAATCTTGCAACATGGTTAGTCTGATAACTATTTTATAAATCCTCGATACTCTTTTGTTTTATGCTTTTCTTTCTCTTCGTTGGTTTTATTTAATTCTTCTCGTCTCTTTCGTGGCCATTAATAATATGACTCTCAGGTAATTGGGTTTGACAGTTTAATTATTTCTTGTTAAGCCTAATCATTACTGTCCAAGTCTGGTCGTTCGAAAAGGCTAAGGCATAGTTTTCCAATTACAAGTTAACTTTATTCCCAAAGTATAATTACAATTGTTCTGAGGTTAAAGTTAATTTGTGATTGAAAAACCGGACATAAAGAAGCCAAGGGCCTTGAAAATGCTCTTTTCTACGTGCTGGCTGTAAATGCTTAATGGCCTCTTAAAGACTTGCCTCTGTTTTAAAAAAAATTAATTATTGAAACTTTCAGATTCTAACATGTGTACAAAAGGTCTTCCCATCTAGTCTGTTGCTCTCATTTTTTTGCATGTTCACTTATGTTCCTTAGGGATCAGTAAACGCCAAATTGACATTTAACCTTGACATAACGTCAACGGAAAGTCATAACCAATAATTACGATTTATTACGTATTTGAAACCAAACAAAATAAAACATTGAAAATAACGTTGAACGTGAATTTACACAGATGTTGGAATGGCCTTCGTCTTCTTCGAGGCATTTTCTACTCTTCTGCGACATCCATTAATAACATTTTGCAAAATGTGGGGAGAATTGTTTATTTCATCACACTTTTCGATGATGGTAAGTTCCTGTAAATCGTTAATGGGCGTTCTAAAAATGGAATTTTTCAAGTAGGGCCAAACAAAGAAATCCAAAGGAGTTAGATCGCAAGATCGCAGAGGCCATATGTTTGCCATATTTCTGCTAATTATCCGATCTCCAAAAAACTGTTGAAGAAAATTTAAAGTATCTATAGCAGCATGGGGCGTTGCACCATCCTGGTGGAAATATCCAAATTGCAACTCGTCATCATGCAGTTGATAAATAAAAGGATGCAAAATCTCTTCCCAATATCTAAGTGCTGTTAGTGTGCCATTAAAAAATATTGGACCTTTCAATCTTCTCCGACTTAAACCTATCCAAACACTAGTTTTTTTGTGGCTGGAGTGGGGCTTCAATGAAAATTTGAGAGTTTTCTGTACTCCAGATCCTCATATTTTGGGAATTAATGTATCCTGTTAATAGGAACCAGGCCTCATCGGAAAAGAAAGTTTTGTCCAACAAATCGTCACTGTTAATATTGTTTAAAAACCAATGACAGTGTCTTCGCCTTGGTTCAAAATATACTGGAAGCAATTCATGCACGGGAGTCAAACGATAAGGGAACATTTAGGGACTTCTTAGAATAGTCTGCAGGTCCCGACAGAAAGATCAACTTGTTGTGACAGGTGATGGAGGAAGTGCGAGGAGCATCAGTCATAATTTGTCTTACATTTTCAACTACCTCATCAGTTCTTACTTTAGACCTACATGACACCTGTTTTCTAGCCACACTGCCAGTTTCTCTGAATAGTCCTACAGAGTACTGAAGTTGATTAACAAATTTGTGGTACAGAAATACAGTTTCTGGAAATTTTTCCTGAAATTCTTCAGTACAGTCAGGAATAGAATAGATCCATTCGCCATTGATATTTTGGGCGTTTCGAAAGTAGTATTCAACCATAAAGATTTTCCTCCAAAATGAAAACCATTGTAAAATCAAATCAATAAAACATTTTTTTTTTAAGTTAGTACTCTTCTTCATCTCATTCTTCTGAGGATTCTCCCCTAGAAGTCTAGCCCCATCAATTGAATTAGGAATAAATTGTTTACTTGTCTGCTTAGGGTATGGATCAAGTAAGGAACATACGTGAACATGCGAAAAAATGAAAGCAACACGCTAGACGGGAAATGTTTTTGTACACATGTTATTAGGAATGTTGTGTCATAAAAGGGATTCGAATTTTTAAATGAATGTCATCAGTGACATCGCCATAGAACTTGCTAACGGACAGTATGAAGCAGAAGCTTCTCAATTGAGAAAATCTGAAAATTAAAAAAAATAAATAAAATAAAACAAATATCTTTGACTATTACCTAAGAGTTGGCGTTCTATATCTACTTGCAACAAAGCTTTTGTCATTCACATCTCATCAAAGCTTTGACAACTTCTGTTTTTAGTTTTCTCTTCTGGGTTTGATTCCGAATCAATTCTTGCTTCGTTCCACGCTGCTCTAACGTATTCAGAAGAGTAAGTGTTTTATAAGAATAATGTTACAAAATATTTCTCATTTTTTTTTTAATTGCTTTGTTATTATTTTGAATTGAACTGTTTGAATTGAACTATTTTCTCTTCAAATACAGAATAAAACGTAGGCATCTTTGTTTTGAAAATGTTTATTAATTAATCCAGCATAGTTTGATAAGAACGTTAAGAGAATCTAATGCGACAGGTATAAGTGCTGACACTCATCGTCTCGTTGCTTTTATTTTTCTGGACTTCTTTGTTTATTCAAATTTTGAGTGACATGATAACACTTAGAGATATAATCGATTAGCTTTAAGTGCACTTAAATAAAGTATGTAAGTAGGTGTCTTGATTGCTATTATTTTTATGAAAATGGCAACTATTATTTTTTATTTTTAATAAACATCAATTGTGACAGTTATTTTAATGTCATTTCTATTCAAAATCAAATTTCGCATGAATTGCGAAAAAATAGTATATGCAATCTCCTTAGAAAAGAATGCTTTTTGAATTACACGCTCGTATTCAAACAAACCAAACTCGCTTAGTAAAACGTCCCTTTCTAAACTCATTGCCTAATATACTATTTACGAAGTCACATTCTCAGTTTAAATTGTTTTTAATGAATTTAAAAAAAAAAATATTTTATTTATATCCTGATGAGGTACACAAAGGACAAAACACGAATTTTTTGTGCCAAATTCGTCTACAATTTCCCTTTTGTTTGACAATCTTTATTTCCTTCGCTTGCAGATTTTATAGAATGGAACGATTTAGTAGATTCATTTTTTTCCAAAGTTTTAAATGAATTATGTCCCTCTAAATAAAAAGTTTTAAGCTTAAAATCTGTATCTCCACTCGATAGAGAAACCTTTTGTAAATTTATTAGTTTCTCAGTTCTTAAAACAGCGATTTATTATGAGCATTGATTCTGCGAGGAATCTTTTTGAAGTAAAACTTTTCGTAAACATTCGCCGGAATGTGTGGTTAAATGTTTCTGGAAATTTTCAGTTTTATTGAGTTTGTGGCACTGAAAACTGTGTTTAGTAACCAGTTAATTGAATGAGACGACCATTTTATTTTAATTTTACTCAAAAAAAAACTGACTTAAATCTTCAATATCAAATGAAAAAAATAAAAACAAGACGAAAATAAATGATTAATAACTTTAAATTTTTCCAACAGATGGGAACTCTGTTTAAATTTATTAGCAGTAATTTCGGTATTTTGGCAAAATAGGTCGTGCTCATAAGCTTATAAAATTGTAACATGAAATCGCAATTAAGTGTGGTTTCCATTAAAATTGCTGTAAGTTTCTTTAGTGTCCAAAAATGGAGTTGCTTACAATTATTTTTCTGAGGAAACAACTTTGGAAGTTGCCCTCTTTCTTTTGATGACTGACGTTTCCCTTTTACGATTTTCCAGATGCCACTGGATTTTATCACACGGGGATGATGGGATAATTTCTTTGCACGTTGTCTCATAATGAAATTAATCATGTGCGTTTAGAAACGATAATGTTTATCGAATTAATTCAGAGTAACTAAATTCTGTAATGTTCAGATGTCCTGTTAGCGTGATTAATGTGATATTTAAATTTCAGATATCTAACGGTCACTTCATTAAGATGCATACATTCATATTAGCAACACTGGTGACCTCATAACTCCTTCTATTGGATTTATTATTCGTACTGCCCGACGTTAATGAAATCATTACGAAGCCTGTGATTAACTAATGCAAATTAGCTTTATTGAATGATGCTGTGCCTTTCCTAAGAATAATGTCTTTTCACAATGGACAAATTAAAACATCATGTGATCCAATGATAAAGTCTTCCTCAGAAGACCATGGAATTTAAAATCATGTCTAAATATTGGGAACTGAAATTTTCTGAAAGCATAATTTTTAATTCCGAGGTCTCCTGAGGACGACTTGATAATTTAATTCCAGGAAAATTCTGCGTAATGATCACAGACAGGCAGTACTTACGTTATGCAATTTCGTTACGGCAATTTGTTGAAAGGATTACATTTCTCGGTACTTTAAGCTGGAAACTGCGTTTTATTTGTGCATGACGAATTCTTTAATTTAGACTCGTGTTGTTTGATGAAAGGTGAAGTTAAATTTCTTTATTTCTTAGTCATTTCGTACCACTCGTGTTGTTCTAAAGCAAGCGATTCTCAAACTTGTGAATCGTGATTCCGCCAGGGAACAAAAAGGGACGAAATGAGTATGAATGAATGAATCTAAAAAGTTTGAGACACAAACGTATTAGGTCTGTTTAATTCTGATTTATGGCCTGATTACACGCTACTAAAAACGCGATAATTCTCGGTCTATTATTGCACGTGATTCTGCATTTTGTAGCTTTTTCATCGACTAAAAATAATAATGAGTGCGGCTTATTGTCCAATTAAATGGCCATTTGATATGTATGTACGTTACTAAGTCGGTCGTTTAAAAAAATTAATGACTCGTGTTTACGAGTCACATGTTTCAGGAACTTTTTCAGACTTTTCATTTAACTGCAGACTTGAGTTAACACGCAATCTCCAGACGCTTTTTTTGAAACAAACGTTCAATTATGCAGGTTCTACGAATTATATCAATGCCGAAAGCGAATTTTGTTTGTTTATTCGTAGAAAACCGTCCTGCACTGAAACATTCACAATAAACGTAACTATACATATTTCAACAGGCAAATTGTCATCTTCAAGACCGATACGACTGATACAATAACAGTCAGAAGGTGCTGAAGATGACAGCTTGGGTATTGAAATATGCAGGCTATTTTTATGAAAAAATTACAATAAGTAATTTGTTTGTTATTTTTTGAAACCAAACAGAACGAGCAATTTCACTCCAAATTTTTTTTTTGCTTCAATTCGTTCTAGTTCTTTAAAAAGTAAAACAAGATTTTATCATTGTCATTGTCATTTATGGATAAAAAAATGTTAAATTGAATATAAATCTTACTTGTTTATGAAAGATGTTTCAACATACATCGGCGAACAAACCACTCCGGATGGTAAACAAGAAACTACTGTCACAGAAACAGTGCCAAAAAAGAAAACTCGAAAGCGGGGAATTTAATTTTTTTGCTACGTCGCGTCGGAAGCAAATCAAAATCGTACGAACCAAGAGAGATGGAGGTCGTCAGGCAATTAAGGCAAAACCGAGCACAAAGCGACCAACAGATCTTATGACCATTTAATTGGGCGATGGTTCAAAAATTGGTTGAATTGGTGTCACATGAATCCAATCAGAGGACACAAACTGCGAGATTAAAGTTTTCGCTTTCAGTTGTGAAGTGAATTCAGAAATAGTTTGCGTTTTATTACAATTTACACTTTAAAGGACTGATTGCCAAAAGAAAGGTATGAATGAGAATTTTTAAAAATGAATAATGATTTCTTTTCTTTCAAAGAATGCTTGTAAATTTTTTTCTTATTTTTAAATAATAAGCTTAATGCAAAGGCCTAGCAAATAGTCTATAATTATGGGCAGCATTTTGCCTGACCGCGTTCTGTCTGCTAGGTACAGGTTGGCCCAAAAATCCACCCATCTTTTCCTAAACAACGACATCGTGCAGTTAACTATTCTTATCGAATGTTACCACCAAATTATTTAAAACATAATTTTTGTTTACACAAATCACAGTACTTATAACAGAGCTGTCCTTGTATGCATTCCATTTCTGTAATGTAAATTTTTTGTTGCTTATTATTGTTATTGTATCTTGACAATAAATTTTAATGAAAAAGCTACAGTTAGTAATTTTAATTAAATTAGTTTAGATTATAACTAGCAAAACCGCAACCGGCTATTTTTAGCGAATGCAGAACGCAACAAAACAATAACCGTAACGAGGTAAAACGACCGCTTTGTTATTGATTTTGTTCCGCGAGGCAATTTTCCGCCGATTGTGAACTTGCGAACGCGCCTCGAACTTTTTTTCTGCCGGAAACCTAAAAACATGTCGAAACCGCAAGTCATAATAAATCAGGAAGTAACTTTGCCCATTCCTCGCAAAAATCGCAACATTTTTCATTTAGATACTTAGTTGATTTGTTGTTCCATACTATTGTTATTAGTAATTATGGTGACCTTAGAAAAATTGCGCGGTCGTTAAATGTGCTCGCAGTGACTCTCCTCGTTATTAATCCTTTGAACGTTGAACTGTAACAAATTCAATTTAAGCCGGTTGATTTGTCATGTGATTTTATTGATTCGCGTGCGTCAACTTTAAATACGCCTAACGACGTTATTATGCAACGCCGGTTGTATTTATTAATCATGTTACTCTTCATTATGTGCACTCATACGAGGCAAACGCCAGGAAATTCCGAACTAACAGGATAACAAATATACATCCAAACAAAATTTTATCATTCTTCTGTAGGTCTATTTCAAAATCATCACCATACTTCAAATATATTTTAGTAATTCAATTTGGAGCTAGAAATAATAATATAAGTGTTACCATGAGACCACTCAACAACTCAAACAGTTCTGTTGAATACAACATTGCGCTTCTTCCCATCTCTAACCTTTCTTTGTAATTAAAATTTTCTAAATTTCTGACAAGTTAGGGATTTCTAAGGGCAAGTTCTTGGCAATCTTTTTTGGAACATCTTGAAATCGAGGGCACAACCCAACGATGTTGTAGAAACTCGCAATTCGATTAGGATAGAACAGACCACGAGGTTATAAATGCTTTTCTGTGGATCGCGTATCGATGTAACTTTTATGAGCCCGCTATAAATAATCTTGTTACAACAGTTGTACCAGTTACAGTTCGAAATCGAGCCCGTAAGGTAAACAAAAGCAAATACGGAAAGACTGCAACATTAAAAACCGATTTTATGCTGCGTCACGTCAACACTGTGACAGTGCTGAAAAATTACACAAATGCGTCCGTATTAATCATCCCCAAATCCCATATTGCGTGTTCCGGGTGAAAAATGTTTCAGTTCTGAATGCGAAACGAAACGTATTGTTTTCAATTCATTTGACGAGCGACGCAAACATAGATGTTTACACCGAACGAAAATAAATACATATAAATTTAAAGCGCTTAAGGTTACTGGTTTTATGGAATTTATTGAATAGTTAGAATAAATAATTTTGAATTAATTTGCGAACAAAAGGAATGCATCGGCCGGGAATCGAACCCGGGCCGCCCGCGTGGCAGGCGAGCATTCTACCACTGAACCACCGATGCTTGCAGATCACTCTCGCGATGGTAATAAACGTTCACTTCTCACCTTGAAGTGTTGCAATAAATGCTTTTGCGTTAATTTATCAACAAAAGGAATGCATCGGCCGGGAATCGAACCCGGGCCGCCCGCGTGGCAGGCGAGCATTCTACCACTGAACCACCGATGCTTGCAGATCACTCTCACCATGGTAATAAACGTTCACTTCTCACCTTGAGTTATTGCAATAAGTGCTTTTGCGTTAATTTATCAACAAAAGGAATGCATCGGCCGGGAATCGAACCCGGGCCGCCCGCGTGGCAGGCGAGCATTCTACCACTGAACCACCGATGCTTGCAGATCACTCTCACCATGGTAATAAACGTTCACTTCTCACCTTGAGTTGTTGCAATAAATGCTTTTGCGTTAATTTATCAACAAAAGGAATGCATCGGCCGGGAATCGAACCCGGGCCGCCCGCGTGGCAGGCGAGCATTCTACCACTGAACCACCGATGCTTGCAGATCACTCTCGCGATGGTAATAAACGTTCACTTCTCACCTTGAGTTATTGCAATAAGTGCTTTTGCGTTAATTTATCAACAAAAGGAATGCATCGGCCGGGAATCGAACCCGGGCCGCCCGCGTGGCAGGCGAGCATTCAACCACCGATGCTTGCAGATCACTCTCACCATGGTAATAAACGTTCACTTCTCACCTTGAGTTGTTGTAATAAATGCTTTTGCGTTAATTTATCAACAAAAGGAATGCATCGGCCGGGAATCGAACCCGGGCCGCCCGCGTGGCAGGCGAGCATTCTACCACTGAACCACCGATGCTTGCAGATCACTCTCGCGATGGTAATAAACGTTCACTTTTCACCTTGAATTGTTGCAATAAATGCTATTGCGATAATTTGACAACAAAAGGAATGCATCGGCCGGGAATCGAACCCGGGCCGCCCGCGTGGCAGGCGAGCATTCTACCACTGAACCACCGATGCTTGCAGATCACTCTCGCGATGGTAATAAACGTTCACTTTTCACCTTGAGTTGTTGCAATAAATGCTTTTACATTAATTTGTCAACAAAAGGAATGCATCGGCCGGGAATCGAACCCGGGCCGCCCGCGTGGCAGGCGAGCATTCTACCACTGAACCACCGATGCTTGCAGATCACTCTCGCGATGGTAATAAACGTTCACTTTTCACCTTGAGTTGTTACAATAAATGCTTTTACATTAATTTGTCAACAAAAGGAATGCATCGGCCGGGAATCGAACCCGGGCCGCCCGCGTGGCAGGCGAGCATTCTACCACTGAACCACCGATGCTTGCAGATCACTCTCGCGATGGTAATAAACGTTCACTTTTCACCTTGAGTTGTTGCAATAAATGCTTTTACATTAATTTGTCAACAAAAGGAATGCATCGGCCGGGAATCGAACCCGGGCCGCCCGCGTGGCAGGCGAGCATTCTACCACTGAACCACCGATGCTTGCAGATCACTCTCGCGATGGTAGTAAACGTTCACTTATCACCTTGAGTTGTTGCAATAAATGTTTTTGCGTTAATTTGTCAACAAAAGGAATGCATCGGCCGGGAATCGAACCCGGGCCGCCCGCGTGGCAGGCGAGCATTCTACCACTGAACCACCGATGCTTGCAGATCACTCTCGCGATGGTAATAAATGTTCATTTCTCACCTTGAATTGTTGTAATAAATGCTTTTGCGTTAATTTATCAACAAAAGGAATGCATCGGCTGGGAATCGAACCCGGGCCGCCCGCGTGGCAGGCGAGCATTCTACCACTGAACCACCGATGCTTGCAGATCACTCTTGCGATGGTAATAAACGTTCACTTCTCACCTTGAGTTGTTGCAATAAATGCTTTTGCGTTACTTTATCAACAAAAGGAATGCATCGGCCGGGAATCGAACCCGGGCCGCCCGCGTAGCAGGCGAGCATTCCACTACTGAACCACCGATGCTTGCAGATCAAACTCGCGATGGTAATAAACATTCACTTCTCACCTTGAATTGTTGCAATAAATGCTTTTGCGATAATTTGTCAATAAAAGGAATGCATCGGCCGGGAATCGAACCCGGGCCGCCCGCGTGGCAGGCGAGCATTCTACCACTGAACCACCGATGCCTGCAGATCGCACTCGCGATGGTAATGAACGTTCACTTCTCACCTTGAATTGTTGCAATAAATGCTTTTGCGTTAATCTGTCAACAAAAGGAATGCATCGGCCGGGAATCGAACCCGGGCCGCCCGCGTAGCAGGCGAGCATTCCACTACTGAACCACCGATGCTTGCAGATCAAACTCGCGATGGTAATAAACATTCACTTCTCACCTTGAATTGTTGCAATAAATGCTTTTGCGATAATTTGTCAATAAAAGGAATGCATCGGCCGGGAATCGAACCCGGGCCGCCCGCGTGGCAGGCGAGCATTCTACCACTGAACCACCGATGCTTGCAGATCACTCTCGCGATGGTAATAAACGTTCACTTTTCACCTTGAATTGTTGCAATAAATGCTATTGCGATAATTTGACAACAAAAGGAATGCATCGGCCGGGAATCGAACCCGGGCCGCCCGCGTGGCAGGCGAGCATTCTACCACTGAACCACCGATGCTTGCAGATCATACTCGCGATGGAATTAAACGTTCACTTCTCACCTTGAATTGTTGCAATAAATGCTTTTGCGATAATTTGTCAACAAAAGGAATGCATCGGCCGGGAATCGAACCCGGGCCGCCCGCGTGGCAGGCGAGCATTCTACCACTGAACCACCGATGCTTGCAGATCACTCTCGTGATGGTAATAAACGTTCACTTTTCACCTTGAGTTGTTACAATAAATGCTTTTACATTAATTTGTCAACAAAAGGAATGCATCGGCCGGGAATCGAACCCGGGCCGCCCGCGTGGCAGGCGAGCATTCTACCACTGAACCACCGATGCTTGCAGATCACTCTCGCGATGGTAATAAACGTTCACTTTTCACCTTGAGTTGTTGCAATAAATGCTTTTACATTAATTTGTCAACAAAAGGAATGCATCGGCCGGGAATCGAACCCGGGCCGCCCGCGTGGCAGGCGAGCATTCTACCACTGAACCACCGATGCTTGCAGATCACTCTCGCGATGGTAGTAAACGTTCACTTATCACCTTGAGTTGTTGCAATAAATGTTTTTGCGTTAATTTGTCAACAAAAGGAATGCATCGGCCGGGAATCGAACCCGGGCCGCCCGCGTGGCAGGCGAGCATTCTACCACTGAACCACCGATGCTTGCAGATCACTCTCGCGATGGTAATAAATGTTCATTTCTCACCTTGAATTGTTGTAATAAATGCTTTTGCGTTAATTTATCAACAAAAGGAATGCATCGGCTGGGAATCGAACCCGGGCCGCCCGCGTGGCAGGCGAGCATTCTACCACTGAACCACCGATGCTTGCAGATCACTCTTGCGATGGTAATAAACGTTCACTTCTCACCTTGAGTTGTTGCAATAAATGCTTTTGCGTTACTTTATCAACAAAAGGAATGCATCGGCCGGGAATCGAACCCGGGCCGCCCGCGTGGCAGGCGAGCATTCTACCACTGAACCACCGATGCTTGTGTAACGCTCTTGCGAGGACGGCAAACATTCACTTCTTTTCTTAATTACTACAACGAAAGATTGCTTAATAAATTTTGAACAGAAGGTTGTTTTAACTTGTCGGGGTTTTCTATATTGACAGTATTCGTTGCTGCACTCGCTAAGTTTTTATTAAACAGAGATATCGGAAATTACAATTTTTAGAGAAAATTTGAGTGTTTACGACGAATGTTTATGTGGCAGTTAACTTTGCAAGATATAAAGAGAATCCACGCAAAAGTGCAACGTTTTCTTCCCTTTTTATTGACTTCTCGTCCTAAATGAAAACCCTAGGTTCTTAAATGTTCCACAATGTTAAACGTTTCACACTTGCCTTAGTAGATTATAATATTCAACATGTACGACTTCTTTCCTCTTTAACACCTAAAAAAATTACGAGAAACCTGGCAGGTTTTAATTGTAGACTACTCAAAACCACTTGTTTTTCGATGTAAAATTATCATGGCTGAAAATTTTTAAATATGTATTATCTTAATTAAATGTAAATTAATTTTACTTTTAAATAATTAAAAAGTGTTTTCTCTAAGTTATTAACAGGCTGTTGAAATTTAAGGACTCAAAATGGCGTCTTGTGATTGGCTGTTACTATGGTAACCAAATTTAATAACCCTTTAAATTTAACGTCTTTGATGCAAAATTCGCTCTTAATAGCTTTAATTTTACTTCATTGAAAATACGCTTACAAAATACAATAACTATTTTTATATTTTGAGCAGTGTAATATATTTTGAATCGTGCTTACGTAAGTAAATGGCATTTCTGATACGTCAACCCATTTATGTCTCCAATAATATCCGATAAGTTTCAGTCAAATGGGTGTCAACGAAGTTGATGCCTTTCAAGTGCGCTATTTCCGGGTCGCCGTCAGTTCTGAAAGCGACCTCCTGAAATTCACCCTCTTTGAAGTCCGTGATCTCATCAGCGTCGCGGTGGACAAAGACATTCATTTCATATTTTATCGGACGAAATTATTTAGTAACTCGGCACGTTTTTAATTTTCCCTTTTGCTCGATAGAATGCTTCGTTGTTTCCTTTAGGCCGAAACAAATATTTATGCTTGAATAATGAAAGCCAAAAAGGGATGTATACTACGTATAATGCTATCAGAAAACAGAATGCGTTAGTCGTTTGTTTAAGACGAAAAGTAAACAAGAGGTTTATCCTTGTTTCACACGAGGGAAGCAAAATACCTCCGAGGATTTTGTATTAAGTCGAATTTCGCTTTTTCTTAAGGCTTCAGTTTTGTTTCTCATTTATTCGTAAAAATTAAATTCCAGTTCGTCTCGCAGAGTAAATGTATCGACTAAAAATTAATTACTTCTTCGGGGCGAGATTTTAGGCGGGCAAACTGCGACTCAATTTTGCCACTTTTGCTTCGAAATTCAAAAGCAAACAGAACGAGGAAAAAAATCAAAGCGTCGGAGTTTGCCGGGTTAATTACGGCGATATTTAAGGAAAACTTCACAGACGGTGCAGAATTTATTTTATTTATGCTTTGGGGATGTGGGCGAGCTACATTCGGTGGGCATAGCCGGTGTGTGCGTATTTCTCTTTTGAATTAACCCTTAATGAAGATCTGTAGCCGGGGTTGAGTTGTTTCATTGTCCTTGTTTGTTTACTGTTTTCGCCGATAATTAATTTACGTTTCGAAATAAAATACCCACACTCCCCCCCCAAAAATAAACGAAAATCTTTTTTCTGAAGCTTTTTAATTTTCTGCCTTACGATCGAAATACAATATTTCCTCACTCACTGATATAGCAGGGGAGAATTATTAAAGACAAGTTAATCTATTTCTGTCTCGCCGGCGAAGAAAAATATCGGATATTCAGCAATAAAAGGCGCGGAAATAACGGGGGATTTATTTCGGGCGACTTTGTGAGAGCATCATCCCTCGCAGACGGAAAATGGCATGGGATCGTTTTGATGTTCGGTTTACCTTTCACACGTAGCCGGCGTTATGTTTGTATTGGCGCAAGTCAAAAGAGAAGGACTTGCCTTGAGCTAATTTGTTACAGAAACGTTAAAAATAAAACGTAACGCTTTGCAGAGTACAAAAAGAAAGATTTTCGCATTTGCTTGGAGATTAGAAAATAACTGTGCCATCCCCGTAGATAACAACGTAATAAATGAATTTGTTCTTCTTGGATCAACTTTATACTCGACGTTAATCCTGAGGATTTATTTCCAGACTAACTCTTCTTTTAATCTCTCCAAACCATTTCATGTCCATCTGTCTTTTCGAACAATGCGCCTAAGTATTTTTTTCCAGATCTATTTCCTTTTCATGTTGTTGTTTCTATAATGCCAGTTATAGTTAGAGACTTTGCAATTCCATATTTGTTTTGCTCGTCTCGTTTTACGGTTTATTATCTTGATTTTTAAGATGTTGTCCATAAATGAAAGAATCTCAGCAGTTAGCCAATCTTTTTCTTTGTCGTTCTTAAAGTGATTCTCCAATCCACCTCATTTCTCATTAATTAGTTCATTATCAATTTAAATTTGAAATTCTTATGGGTTCTGACGTAATCCAAGTCAAAAGAAACAAGTAATTGCGTTTTTGAACAGCTCGACCTCACAGTATAACAAAAACCACTTGAAAAACATGTTTTTTAAATGGAATTACAAGTATTTGTAAGAGGATGGTCTCTTGTATGTCGTCAATAATGCGCAATTAGTATAAATCTCCTTTTGGAAAACTTTAACGTTCATCACCGATAATGATCATTAAAGGGCGACGCAGAAAAAAAATATACTGGAGCTTTCATTTTATATAAATCTCCGTAATGAACGTTTAAAGAAGATGATGTATGTATAACACTAGACGAGCGCGTGAACATGAATCAATCTGTATGAAAGCAGTGAAACTTTCCTCCAGACGGAACGTTACTCGTAATTAGAGCTTAGAAACCTTACACTCACCCACAAGAGAAGATTTTCCACGTACGGTTAGCGCCGAAAAAACTGGTACAAGGTTTAACCATTCGAAAATTAATTGTTTACTAATTTATTTAAATGAGGTAGCATATCTCTCTTACCACACACTAATGAAATCTAAAGAAAATACTTCTACAATACAAATTTGTTGTACCAGAAATTTTTTTTGAAGACGAAGTATTTTGCGTTATAAAAATTGTCTGTCAAGTAAGATAACAAGCAGGCGAATGTAATTTTCTCGTTGTTTTTGTTTGTTCGCCTCGAGCTGCTTTACAGTAAAATGAAAAACGAAGCTTTTCATTCCCGGGTAATTATTGCAGCTTGGTTGCACTTGAAAGTTCCCGCCCTTGAGTTAGTTCCAGAAGGCAGAGGAAAATAAGTTTGCCTTAATTATGAAAATCGCTTGTTTTGTTCAATTTTATTTTATTATTTAATTAGAACGGGCGCCAAGGTTGAATTCACAAAACCCCCGATTAGCAGCAGTTAATGGTAATGGCCTAGGGCAGTTCCGAGCTTACGCAGACGTTAACCGCAAATTCAGCAATTCAACGACGCCTAACGGCTTCCGTTTGGCTTAAACGTGACCACTTTAATGTCGCATTGCAACGTTCACGTCTTTATTTTACAGTGGCATTTAAGGAAACTGTTCGTCCTTCCTTGGAAGAATGTATATTTACGCTCCCGCGACTCTGAGTTGATTTTTAGATTTCCTTTAACTCAAAACTGGGAAAGCTATTTCTGTGTTTTCAAGAGGGAAGTTTGTTACAGTCGTAAAACCGTCGGGAGTGTAGATTATGAGCTCTGGATATACAGAGGATTATTTGTTGTGGAATGGGAGGGCAAAAATCATACATAAATGTATTTACTTTGTGTAATTTTTTTGGTAATTCCGAGTTAGATGAGATTTCTTGAGACTTATTTATTGCCTGCTGTATATAGATTGCAAACGGCACCTAAGGTCAGGCGATCTGAAAAAATGTGAGAATTGAATGCTTCTACGACTGCTAGCAATAGGTCAAATATGAAAATAAAGAAAGTCAACATTGAAATGAGAAAAATAAAAGACGTGGGCAAGTATTGATACGACAGCGTCGTCTAAGCTGTAACTTTAGTAGCCGCTCGCAAGCTGTATATTCAATTATACATGAAAACCTCAGAATTAGGAGTCTTTCTGTTGTGATGAGAATTTAAGTATAATACCTTGAAAAGCAATTCAAGAAAACTCAAAAAAAGTGTACTTTAGTTTTTAGCGGTAATTATTTACAGAATTATTATTCTTATAAAAACCCTTTGTAATGCAATACCAATTAACTATTGCGTACTTGCATATTTATAATTACAACCGGCGTAATTGTATTACGAAATACGCGATTGAGAATCTAATTAAACTTTTCTTCTACGAAATTGCAATTAACTTTGGGATCACCAGGGGCAATTGTAATTTTCCGCGTTTCGAAGCAAGGATTATTCTGTTAGATGTTTCTAACAAGATCCTAGGTCTCTTGTTATGAAATCATGAACTGAAAAGAAGACCAATCTAATCTGCTAATACTAATCTGCAAGGACTCTCATTCCTTCTGCTTGCCAAAAACTAATAAAGGAAGCTACTTTGCAAACATATCAAACGAAGAGTATGTAAAGTCAACGCAAAGTATGTAAAGTCAAAAACAGTTTTAAAAAAACACATTTCTCCTATCCCATAGATGAAAAGTTTAAAAACAGTTTTAAATATGATTTTCCTGAGTAGCCCTAAAAAACTGTCATCGGGTGTTGCTCTAATTTTTGGGATTGTCAATAAGAAAAGAGAATTTCGAAAAAGGAAAACTGTGAAAGCGATTTATATAGTATGTCTACGGATTTTTTGCAATAGTAGGAAAAGTTTCGGAAAATTTTTGGACGTGTTAATTGTAACATGAATGCCAGGATATTTTACATTAAATTTACCAATGATCGTTTGGCAAGTAGTTTCTCCGATTCCCTAACATTTTATTAAATAAATCCGCTGCTGAAATGTGACCACACCTTTGACTAAGGGCATTAATTACCGAAAACTACTTAAGGAATAAGTTTAATTAATCACTTTGACAATACCGGCTAATGCGATAATTCTGAATGTAATTTTAACTTGAACAATTCTTTGAGAAAAATTTAAAGCCATACACAATGCATTTCGAGAATTTTTGTAAGTTTTAATGCAAGTAAAGGATTGGTTTTTTTCCTAAAACGTAAAATAAAAAAGTTTTCCCTCTTTTGCTGAAAATCCGTGGACACAGTGTATTTATAGATGCCACGTATAGGGTGTTTCTGATTGAATATTCTATGAATATTTCAAGGTCTGTTCGAAATGCGCGTTCTGATAATTCCGAACATCCACTCATCAGAGTTGTACTTCTCAAAGGAGCTGTCAAAATAATTCGAATGATTCGACCAGTTTTGAACTGGTCAGAACCTGCGGTTCGAACAAAATGGACTTTATTTGGGTCAAATTATTGCTGGTTCAAAATTGTCGTTAGAAAAGAAAGAAAATAAAACAAGATATGTTGCGTCTAAAATAGGATCCATCACAAGCTCGCAAATAGATATTTTAAGGAAGATAATTGCATATGACGACATTAATTTTGTCAGATGGGAAGGATAAACCCTCCTTGGGCCTCTTTTGAGGTACTTTTGGCATCCGGCGGAATAAAAGTAAACGAAGAGCTTTTTTTCTATTTTTTTAACGCTTTTGGGGCACAAACAATGTTTAACTCTGAACTTAGTTCTATTACTATTAAATGTTGCCACAGTAATAAAACCAAGGTCACAAGTATATCATGGTCCACAGTTCAAATGTTTGTACAGGGTGGCCCAACGATGCGTATTTCTTCTGTGAGGCCTATAGCAAAAAAATTAAGAAAAAAATTGATAAAGAAATTTATACTAGACAATACGCGGCATATTGTAAAATTATTTTCAATTATACAGAGTGATCAGAAAACTGGTGACTCGTGGAAATTATCGCCTTAAGTAAGAGCCAGTTACATAATGGAAACTAAAGGAGGCTTTAAAATTAAAGGCACATTCAGATGTTTAAACAAATGTTTTCATATTCGTTTTTAAAATACGAACAATATTAAGATATCTCTTTGCATTACACTGAGCGATCTGTACTTACGAAAAAAATTTGGTTGCAAAACATTTTTCTAAATATAGTTTGGGTGATATTTATGTTTTTTTTATAATTCTTTGAACGCTGGTCTTACTGATATCTGTTATCTTGCTTATTTCGCGTGAACTTATATTTGTATTTTTTATTATTGCTGCCAGGACTGTAAACTGATTATCCTCATGTGTTGTGTTTGGATGATTAACGATTTTCTTCTTGTAATGAACACTATCGCTTTGTTGAAAACGTCTCTTTAGGCTTCTGAAACATTTTATTTGAATAGGGCGACGGTCTGGATATCCTTCACTATAAATTCTGGAGGCAAGAAGACAATTTCTATTACATCTTCTTAATATGTAAATCATATGAACCATATCTTCTTATAACTATAACTTTCGAACGCAGTGAAGAATTACATTGGTTAAATTTTTAAAATTTGATTTTCATGACATACTTTTTAAAATATATTTTACTAAGGACCAGTTTCATAATGGAATTTAAAGGATTTAAATTTAAAATTACTTTCTGATGCAAAAACAAATATGAAAACACATTTGTTTACACGTCTGAATCTGACTTTAATTTTAAGCCTCCTTTAAATTAAAAATATAATTAAAAAATAACGGTATATAATCTTATATCATCAGAAAGCTGCATTTAAGTGCTATCGATTTCTAAAATAAAAAGTAGGCCGTTCCATTAAAAAAATTGTTTCGTAAGTATCGATCGCTCGGTATAATGCAAGAAAGATATCTTAATTTTGTTCACATTTTCATATAGGCCAAAGTCCTAAAAATATCGCATTAAATTTTCGTTGATCTGTGTTATCTCAGTAATCAGAAATTCAAATTGACTGAATTTTTGAAGAATTTTCTAAGACAAAAAAAGATTTTACGAAAGTAGTTTCAATGAAATCTATATATATTTATGCCATTGTAATCAGCTCACTGCAGCGCATTTAAATATCTAAAAATATATAGGGTGTTCCATTTAAAAAAAAATTGGTTTCCACGAGTCACCAATCTTCTGATCACTCACAATTTTACAATATGCCGCGTATTGTCTAGTATAAATTTCTTTATCGATTTTTTTCTTAATTTTTTTGCTATAGGCCTCACAGAAGAAATACGCATCGTTGGGCCACTCTGTACAACTGGCCCTTAATAACATGCGTACAAAAAGCTTCGTGTTGCTTTTATTTTCACGTATGTTACTTACTTGATCAGTAAACGCCAAATTGACATTTAACCTTGACATAACGTCAACAGAAAATCATAACCACTAATTACGATTTATTACTTATTTGAAACCAAACGAAGTAAAACATTGAAAATAACGTTGAACGTTGAACAGATGTTGTATTCTTCGAGGCATTTCCTAACTCCTCTGTGACATCCATTAATAACATTTTGCAAAATGTGGGGAGAATTGTTTATTTCATCACACTTTTCGATGATTCTTTGGGTAAGTTCCTGTAAATCATTAACGGGTGTTTTAAAAATGGAATTTTTTGAGTAGGGCCAAACAAAGAAATCCAAAGGAGTTAGATCGCAAGATCGCGGAGGCCATATGTTTATCATATTTCTGTTAATTATCCGATCTCCAAAAACTCTTGAAAGAAATTTAAAGTATCTCCAGCAGCATGGGCCATTGCACCATCCTGCTGGAAATATCCAAATTGCACTTGTCAGCATGCAGTTGATTAATAAATGGATGCAAAATCTCTTCCCATTCTAAGTGCTGTTAGTGTACCATTAAAAAAATATTGGACCTATCAATCTTCTCCGACTTAAACCTATCCAAACACCAATTTTTTGTGGATGGAGTGGGGCTTCAATGAAAATATGAGGGTTTTCTGTACTCCAGAACCTCATATTTTGGGAATTACATTAATATATGCTGTTAAATGGAACCAGGCCTCATCGGAAAAGAAAGTTTTGTCCAACAAATCGTCATTGTCAATGTTGTTCAAAAACCAATGATAGTATCTTCGCCTTGGTTCAAAATCTACTGGAAGCAATTCATGAAGGGCAGTCAAACGATAAGGGAACATTTGCAAGAACTTAGAATAGTTCTGCAGATCCCGATAGAAAGATCAACTTGTTGTGACAGGTGACGGATGGAAGATCGAGGAGCATCAGTCATAATTTGTCTCACATTTTCAACTACCTCATCAGTTCTTAATTTAGGCCTGTTTTCGAGCCACACTGCCAGTTTCTCTGAATAGTCCTATAGAGTACTGAAGTTGATTAACAATGCAGAAATACAGTGGTACAGAAATACAGTTTCTGGAAATTTTTCCTGAAATTCTTCAATACAATCGCCATTGATTTTTTGGGAGTTTCGAGAGTAGGATTCAACCATAAAAGATTTTTCTTCCAATGTGAAAACCATTCTAAAATCAAATCAACAAAACAATTTTTTTAAAGTTACGTTTGTTTACTTGTCTGTTTAGGGTACGGATCAAGTAAGGAACATATGTGATCATGCGAAAAAATTAGAGCAACACACTAGATGGGAAAACTTACACATGTTATTAAAATAATTATGTTTAAAGACCATTATACACTATTCTATTTCTTATAATTTGATTCAAATTCTACAGAAATACAAGATATTTTTGGGCTTCAAAATTTTTTTTACGCATAGAACAAGCTCTATATTTTTCAAGCAATTTTTATCAAACTAACTTTTGATACAACTTATCGCAGTAAATTAAATAAATAATAAAACCAAATCGTGCACAAAAAAATAGGGCAGTCTAAAACAGCCTTAACAAGATATTTGTTATGGTAACTTTGATTTCTTTGTATTTATTATAGAAAAATTAATAGCGTTTTCGACTAACTGCTCCAGAGCGCTCCGAGAGTATTTTTCACATTAAATTCATAAAATTTAGTAAAAAAAAGTTTTGGTATGTTTAGTGATGATGGAGGGAATTTTTTTGTAGTTTGGAGGGAGATTAACTTCAGTCGAATCTGACAGCACTGTAGTACTAGTTTCACTCGTTGTAGATTCATAATCCCTTTCATTTTTCTTCGCTTCCTGCTGGACGGTTTATTGGAAAATTGTCTGAAAATATCAAAGTTGACTTTTCTAATTAAATAACTTAAGAGAACCCTTTGAAGGTTTACTTAACACTCCCAGTCGAAGAACGTTTCTTGATATTAAAAAATGGTGGTACAAAATTATTAATAAGCACACTTAGAATTGGAAGTGATTTGGCAGAAAATGGGCATCTACACGTCACATCGATAACATCGAAAGTAGAAAATAGGCATTACAATAGTGCATTACACGTGCAACAAATGGATACTGGAAGGTGGCCAAAGAAAGTGTTCATAAAATGTGAGAGTTCAGCCGACTTTCACATTGATAACATAAATCAATAATGTCATGATGGAGGATTACAAGATGATGATTGGACAGACCGGGGTACTTGTACTTGTAATAACTACAAACCCTTAGAGGGAAGGGCCAATAGAGAGAGATCGAAAGAATTTGAAAAATTCCCAGAAAGGAATAAAATCAATATTATTGAAGAAAGCGTAAATTATCTTTCCCGGTTCAAGAACAATCCCTGAATTGAAGGAAAAGGTAAAAAATTTTCCATAGAGAGGAAAACATTTATATTTGAAGAAAGACTCAGAATCAAATCGCAATACAATGGGAGATCACAGATTAAACAATGTTGGTCATTTTTGAGGGCTACTTGGCTATGGAAATCTTTTTCTAGCTTAAAAGTATTGCGCTTTTATTTCATTAGCTGCTTGTGAATGATGTACTCGTGCAGTTATTTTCTGGAAAAATCGGTTTTCAAGTGTACACCTCGAATTGGGATGTCTCAAAGTGACTGGGCGTTGTATCCGAGGGGGAAAGTTATGGAACGAAGCTCGTATAGGGGTGTGTCACGTGCATTCAACATGTCTGCAAATTAGGCACGTAAAAATAGATTACAATTTACAAAATAAGTGACAGTGACCTTGACTGTAGAACGTTTGTACTGCATGCGCAAGCTGGTATCGACCCAGCAGCGTCTAGGAAAGGCAGTATCCTCCTCACTAGGTCAGTGCTCGACAGATTTCGTTGGTCGCGGTACTCGCAGCTTCCAGCGCCACCCTCGATTGAGCGCCGCGCGCGTGTGAGAAACGCACCCTACAACCACTATGATTCCTGAATGAAAATTTCGATTTTCACTGGTGCACCGCATCTGCACGAACCACAACCTCCCAAATTAAACTTAAAAAACACATATCGGTTGCCAGGACTGCCCTAAATCGTATTGATGTATTCTGCACATTTGCATAGAAAAAAACGAGTTCTGAGTGAGAGTTTGGGGACTGCTTTTACGTCATAGTTTTCTGGCCGGAAGCTCGGAGCTGCAAGGGAAAAAAAAACTTTGAAAGATGAAGAGGAAGAAAATGTTGCTGTGAGGTTCTTGGATTCAACGAACGCCTGAAGTTGCAAGGAGCTAAACGCTGGGAAATTCATTGTACCTGAAAATCGCTCAGGATGTCGGAAGACGGAAGCTGAATGAGAGTTTGATATTTTTGTATCCGAATCTTTAACGTGTCAGAATCTATTTTAATCGAGTTTTAAGCGACGCCCTCTACTTAAACCGAAATAATAAATAGTAATAAAATAATAAAGTTAGCCAGATAAAAGAATAGTGTGCAGTTATTTTGTATAAGGTGTGATATTGATGCAATGTGATTAAAAGCTTGGGGTATGCCTATGAACAAGGCATCATCCGCGGTCCAGAAAGCGAATCTGTTCCAAAAAGCCGGGGGGAAATTGATAAACTGGTTACGTCGATTAGGACAACAGGTCAGTTTGAACTTTGTTTACCTTAAAAAGGATCAAGTATCAGGTTTAAAGACCTCTCCGATGCATGAAATTATGAAAACCATTTTAATAAAAGGCGCTTTTCAAGCTCCGGAGGACTCGTTGAAGTGCTCTTCTATTAATGACTCGCGAAGTTTGCAAACTGATGCAAGGAGATCTGAGAATAAGGAATATAATCCCTTTGTCGATGCCGCTAATCTAATTCTACGTGAACCCGGGAAAAGTCTTGTTTAAACTTGCTTAAGATTTAATTGAATTTGCAGTAAATTCGTTTGGTCATGTTTTGTGCGTGTGAATTGAAGGAACTGAGTAAAAAGTTGCTGTGCTCATTGAATTTCAAATTTTTATTTTCATTCGTTAATTAGTAATTCGAAGTTCTCCTCCCCATTTGTGTCTCTATATTTTTTATTTAATGTAATTTTTGTATTGTCTAGTCACTGCAAACTGAATTATTTTGAATTATTTCGTATTGAATGCACGTGATATATTATGGAATGTCATGTATGCCAAAGGCATTTTAGACGACAAACAATTCCCCAATAAATACCTGAAAAGCACAGGACCATACTAACAAGAAACAAACTACGGTCAAGGTAAAAAAATTGCAAGAAATTTTTCCATCTAGAAAGGAGCACCGCGTCTGCGAAAGCAAATAAAACAAGATTCTTTTGAAATAAACATATTTTTTCTCAAAGAACCCCGAAGGTATTCAATGCAAATATAAAACAGCAAAACGTTTGAGCACGGTTCTACTTAGTTTAAAATAATTACGCTTTTAGACTCAGTAACTTAATGAGATGCTTTGAAAGCTTACGCTTCCCAAGTTTAAGACTTTTCTGTTTGTACGGTTGCAGAAAATCTTTCTAAGGCTTCCCTTCGCTTCAACTGAATCCATATTTTCGTAGCTTTCGCGGTCATTAAATCCGTCGAAGTAGAGGAAAAATCGCCGCAAAATCGTTAATTTTACGTATTTCGGAATATCAGCGATAAATAACTTGTACGTGTGACGGTTTGGTAGGCTAAAATTAGACATTATTGCATCGGGGAATATAAATCCTCAACGTGGAAAATCCATCGGACGTGATGGCTAATATAAGCTTTGTGTTTGGGTTTCACGCCACGATTATCATCCCCCCTCATATTATAAGTAAATAACATAATACTCCCACGGAAGCATTTACGCATCTGCAATGAAATTAAATTCGTAATTAGGGTGGAACTAATCTCTGAAGTCTCAGCTACCTTTCAGATTTGAAACAGCCAGTAAATCGTTAGTTAATTCATTCCAAATGTTATCAACGACGGTAAAGGAAAGGTCAGTTGAATGTCTACTTTGTTTTAATCAGTTTTATTTTAAATGTTAACGTGGTCGTAACGAAAACTGGAAAATCGTATACGTTTCCGTGTCGGACGCAAATCGGCTTATTGTTGGTAAGCTCCGAGCTTTTGCAGGATTTCAATGGCCGCGACGGTTCTTCGCTGGACGAATGACCTGAAGATAAAAGTTTCCGGAAGTCTTTGTGTGTGTATTTTTAGCTTCCTTTTGTACTAAATTTATTTTTAAATTAGATTCTCGTCCGTTAACTGGTTATCCTGAAAAAGCTGCTACTAATTTAGCGAAAATAGTTAAAAATAAATTACTAAATTTATTGTTAAAACCGTACATCAATGATTTGTTGTTAATGTTCAACTAAGTATCTAAGAATTCGAATTTAAGTGATTTATTTCAATAAATTTTTCTTCTGATTCAATTTCAACTTCTTGGTCTTCCTCAAAGTGATCTGCCAGCTTCATATTCTTTTCGTCCTTCTCTTGCCATCCAATCTGTCCACATGACTCAAACGTTTTAACTTGCGATGTCAGAGGTTCTTTGGATTAAGCTTCAATCTATTTCAAGCAAGAGAAATAAGCTGTTGCTCATTTGCCATTGCTGATTGCTATTTAAAGTTATTTGCCTATTCTATAATCTTCAAGCAAGGAAGTGCTTTGAGGTGAGAAAGACTAAAAGTCCAGTAAAACCACAATAAGCCACAAAATATTCTTACAAACCAGATCTTTGAATACGTAGCCAAAAAGTTGACGCAATTAAATCCAGAAGTCAACTCAACAAAAGCAGATGGAGTCCAGTTTGTCTCAGCCAATCTGAAAACTATTCAAATCACGCATAAAAAAATAAAGAATCACTTCATTTTTCGAACAATTTTCTAATCCAACAAAATCAGTCCTGAAATTTAAATTAAAAGGGATAACGAAGTTAAAGCCAATCTTCCCTCATAAGCTATGGATTGAGCCACAGCTCTCAAAGTTAGAACAATTTGAATTAGAAACCACCCTGCCAATATAAACCCCTAAACATGAGCAACACCCTTAATCCAAATGTAAAAGATCTTTTTTTAAAAAGAAAAGGAGAATTAAAGATTAAAATTATAGATGATAGGATTTTTGTTTGTATGCATTCATATTTGAATATGTAATCTCCAATTGTTGCCTTCCGGAGTTCTTCGAACATCCGTGTTTTTAGGCTTTCTCTCATTTTCTGAGATCCTTTTATCTGTCGCATTTATCTTCGTATCATTCTTGTAAGTTTAGAGACAGTAGCAATATCGTTAACAAACCTGTACGTCAATTATTTCTAATTTTTGATTTCACTTTGGCATTTAAACGTCTTACCCCAAATAACCACTGAATGATGAATCTTTTTGCGCTTTGGAACCAATCAACTGTCGACCTGACATATTTGAAAGGTATGTCCAAAACTTGAAGGTCATTCGTCATTTTTTCCTGTCTCTGAGTCTTCTTTGTTGCAAGCGTTTTTCGCATTTTTACAGAAATGAACAACTTTGTCAACAAATCTGTACCTAATTACTTCTATTTCCTAATGACTCCTCCAAGGCTAATTTAAACAGCGTTTTGCAGCTCCACATCTTCCTCCAACTTTATTATTGGAAGAAGTTATTAATCTTCATCAACCCTTCCTGCGTTTTAGAACCAACCAACATTGTTTTTGTGCGCCTGAAATTTTTGGAAGGTAGGCTCAAAATGTGAAGGCCATTCCTCTTTTTTCACCAATAAACATACAAACAAAATAATCTGCAAACAGAACTTTTTCTTTTTCGCCATAAAGCTGGCTGACTTTAGGACAATTAAGATATGGAAAGTTGCCCAATATTACCCTTGTCGATCTTTGGTGTACTCTGTAGATTTGTGTGAAGAGATGTATACCGAACAATCCCAGAGCCCATTCTTATGGGATCCTTTCTTCTTCTCATTTCCACAAGGAGTTTCTTTCATTTTTAACAAAACTGTTGTAATTCTATACTTTCTGGTGCTTTCCTTTTCCTGTAAAGGTTTGATTATGCTTTATATCTTCATCAAGTGAGACATGACACCTTTTGGCGAAGTTAAGTCTCCCTGTTGCCCTTCAAGAATTTACTCATCATTTCGTCTACTGATGCAGTTCCTTCGTTGTCCTCAAATCTTTTATCTTTGGACGGAGTTTCTCTCAGCCTCTTAGAAAGCTTTCTGCTTCCATTTCTCCTCTTCTTTTTTTGCATTCCTTCTATTATCTATTAGGAAGTCTAAAAAAAATGTAACACGATATTTCTTTGGATGAAACCAGTTTCAATATCGTCGATTTTTCGCCGATAAAACAGCACACATCATTGACTAACCGAGCCCGCGACCATTTCACAGCGATTTTCCTTTTACGCGAAACAAATTGAAGCGCATTACGCTAACGAAGTCACGCGAAACGAATCGCCTCGTGCGAACTAAACTCTTTAATGAAATTACGGCACTCAATGAAAAGTTTCGCCTTCGAGTCAACAAAGTGCACCTCTCGACTGTTCTCCTTAAAAACACCGGAGGAAATTGCGTTTGGCCACGTCGCGTGGAGATGATCCTGAAATTGAATTTCCAATGTTACAGACAGGGCACTTTTTATGAAGATCTGAAGCAGACGTCGTGAGACTTGGGCGAACAAATATAAAATCTTCTTTAGTTGAGGACCCATCAAAGGAGTGATTGTTTTAGTTAATACGTTCATGTGCAATATACTCAAACATAATTCCTATCATCTCTGTGAAAAGATGTCTTATTACAAGCGCCTTCCGGAAGACGTGCGCATCCTGCAAATGCGGTGATCTAAGAGAGCGTTGCACCCAGGCTCGTTCAGAAGCAACAACGTATGGCACGTTGTGTCAGTCCACGGATTTCAAACTCGTGATCGTCTGCAACAAGGAGAAAACACGCTGTTCTATAGAATTACTCAATTACTTGTGACGTCGTTTTAATGAATGAGATATGCACGTTTGTTTACCTTGATATGAATAATGTCGAGTGTTGTTAAGGCACGTTTTCACGATGATAGTACTCTCATGAAAATACTATCACAAAAGTGAATGTGATAGTTACGATAAGAGTTAACTGTCTGCTCGAAATCAACTGTCAAGTTATTTACACATTTCATGTCAGCAACTGTCTCGGAAACTAGCATCGTGAAAACCAGCCTTTAGAGCACTTTCATGGTCGTACATTTACGTGTTTTTAAATGAAATCTTGAATGATAATTTATATTATTTAAAAGAGTAGAGGATTGCATGCGCAAAACTTTTCATATAGGCAGAGGAAATTTCATATTCAGAGTTTCCTACTTATTTTACATTCCACAGTCTAATCTGAACAGGGATTAGCTTTAGGTTTGCAAAATATGCCAGCACTTTAAATTAACAAACATCGAAGTGCACTCTGCAATGTTTTTGTGGGAGAAAAGTTAAAGGGAGAATTTAACTTTGGAACTGTTACGGGGCATAAAATACAAATAAATAAAACCAACTAAATTAATTAATCGAGTATCGATTACACTACATTTTCAAATAATCAGTGGTGTTATATTTTCAGTCAATTATATTTTATTTTATAAATATATCGAATGTCGAGTTCTGAGATTTTGTTGGAACTTTCAGTTTGTAAAAAAAATAAAAACCTAACAGGAAGTGGTCTTGTGGTTATCATATAAAAGACAACTCCTTTGGCTTCAATATTTCGTTGTAATTTGCAACATCATCTGGTGGTTTTTTGTAAAAGTTGTAGTAATCTTCTGATATTGTTGCAAATTACAACGAAGTTTCGAAATTAAATTATACTCTTAACTTTTCTCCCACAAAAATTCACGAGATCACATCCAGTTACGTTTTTTTATTTTTCCTTCTATGTCTGGTCGCGACTTATAAAGCGTTTACTCCTAGTTTATTCCCAAAATAAATATCATTGGAATTTTATTTTCGTTTGTTTAACTAATATACGAGGATTACTCATGTGAAATCCTATCAAGATGTTTATTTGGTATTTTAATGAAAGAAAACGTAAAAAACTGGAGTAGAATATAGATAAAATATATTCGGGTTGCAGTAATGACCTTAGAAAACGTCTGAGATAAGCCTTTCATGGTTGAGGTAGGCCTTGAAAATGTATATTTAAAAAATTTTTAAAAAAAGTATGAAGAAGAGTAAGTATAATCAAAATTCGCTGCACTAGAGCACTCTGTGTATTCTCATCTTATTTTGTCCTTAAATTAATATGGGATGGAGAAGAAACCAAAAACGTTGTAAGAAACAAAGATGGTTCAACCAAAACAACTGAGACAAGATATTGTAAAATTGCAAACTGTTCGAAGATATGTTAATCACATTTAATTGATAAAGAAATAGAAAATAGAATTTTTTCGATTATTTTCGACTTTCGTTCGTGTTCCTTCAACTGAAAAATAAAAAATCTACAGTCTTAAAAAAAGGTCGCTTGTCTTTTATTTTATTTTCTTTTTTCTTGTGTTTCGGTGATGAGTAGAAGAAAATATGAATCAAAATTATATTATTTATATTATTAGTATTCATATTGTTATCTTTTATATAGATTTATTAATTGGATTAATATAATTAAACAAACCTTGGGCACAAACTCAAAAAAGGCTCTACACATTCACGAAAAATTCATTATTATATAATAATAACATTTATTATTATTACTATTTCCAACCGGTTAGGACTTGACGTCGCGCGGCCATTTTGTTTCCTAAATAGGTCCAGAAATGCATTGCAAAAGAAACCTACTTGCAACAAATTTTTAAAAGTATCTAAATTATTATTATTGTTTTGTTATTTTTGTTAAAGATACTTGCAGATAGTTGATAAAAAATATTGATCGTCTTTTGTTTTTTTTTTTTTGAATATTTATTGGAGGATAATAATTTTTTTATGCTTGCGCCTAAATATTTTTAACGTATTTTTCGAATTAAAAGTTTCTCAAAAATCTGTGCCCATTCTGCATAAAACAGGAAAACAAAAATAAATTTTTTGGTTTTTTCTTCGTGGAAAAAATAAAAATGCAAGTTTCCGACATCCGTTTGCTCTTTCTGCTCCTTTTTCTCTTCTAACGAAAGAAAGGCATTCGTTCCTACAAGCATTTGTTAATTGATATCTCGACGACGAAATGAAAATCGAAAATTTTCTGACACTGTCGATTGTCTTTAGTTTTTGTTTTATTCTTTTCCTTTTTTGCGAAGAAAATAAAATTTATTAATCGATCATAATTTATTTGACCCTTTTTGGAGAACTTGGAGAATATATATTTTAATAATTTTACAATTTTCTCATTTCTCCAGTCGAGATTGTTATTATTAAAAATTAATTTCTTTGACTTCCTGTCGATCGCCTATTGGTTGCTGTTTTTCTTTGTCTTTCGAGGGAAGAAAGGCGACTCAATCATTCTTATATATATATTCTTATATCATTATATTTTTAGAAAGAAAGACAAAAATGCGAAAAGATTCCATCACTTTTGCTTTAAACGTCGAATAAAAGAATCCGCGGGCTTTTAAAACGATCGATCGTCTTTTGTTTTGTTTTCTTTTTTTTGTGTTTCGACGGTGACGAGAATAAGATTCTAGTGATCACGAATGGCCGACCTATTTGAAAACGATTGCTTTTTACACAAAATTGTGTCAAAATTGTGTAATATTCAATTTAACTTTTTCCAAATAATAAAAGTAAATCAACATGAAACTTGTGATCAAAGCTGCGCATTCAAAAAGGAAACGGCAAACAAAAAAATCATTGAATTATATCAAAACCAAAACTACAAGTTGAGAAATCAAAATTTGATTACCACCAATAGCACTGTTTTGCTTCTGTGTATTAATTAAAATGAACCAATTGAAAATCTATAATTTGTCAAAACTAAATAGATTAACATATTAAGAAAGGAGAAAAAAATTTTAAAAAAAGTTCAAATATTGAATGATCTACATAACATGTGTACAAAAGAGATCCCACGCTCACATATGTTCCTCACTTGATCAGTAAACGCCAAATTGACATTTAACCTTGATAACGTCAACAGGAAATCATAACCAATAATATCGATTTATTACGTATTTGAAACCAAACAAAATAAAACATTGCAAATAATGTTGAACGTGAATTCACAACAGAAGTTGAAAATGGCCTCCGTATTCTTCGAGGCATTTTCTAACTCTTCTGCGACATCCATTAATAACATTTTGCAAAATGTGGAGAGAATTGTTCATTTTATCGTACTTTTCGATGATTCTTTGGGTAAGTTCCTGTAAATCATTAACGGACGTTTTAAAAATGGAATTTTTCAAGTAGGGCCGAACAAAGAAATCTAAATCGCAAAGCCATATGTTTGCCATATTTCTGCTAATTATCCGATCCCTAAAAAACTCTTGAAGGAAATTTAAAGTATCTCCAGCAGCATGGGCCGTTGCACCATCCTGCTGGAAATATCCAAATTGCAACTCGTCATCATGCAGTTGATTAATAAACAGTTGCAAAATCTCTTCCCGATGCTGTTAGTGCATTAAAAAATATTGGACCTAACAATCATCTCCGATTTAAACCTATCCAAACACCAATTTTTTGTGGATGGAGTGGGACTTTAATGAAAATACATTTCCAACTACCTCATCAGTTCTGATTTTGGGCCTACCTAATACCTGTTTTCTAGCCAAACTGCCAGTTTCTCTGAATAGTCCTACCGAGTACAAATTTGTGGTATAGAAATACAGTTTCTGGAAATTTTTCCTGAACTTCTGCAATACAATCAGGAATAAAATAGGTCTACTCGCCATTGATTTTTTGGGCGTTTCGAAAGTAGGATTCAACCATAAAAGATTTCCGAGTAAGGAACATACGTGAACATACGAAAAAATGAGAGCATCACACTAGATGGGAAAACTTTTTGTACACGTTACATATTTCATTTATTGATATTCGTAATTTAGATGTCTATGGTAAATATTTAAAGATAAGTAAAAAATCAGACCGTTTCCTATAAAATATTAATCTACTTTTAACTGGTTAAATAAATATAAATAAACACAACATCAAAAGCCCTGGACCTCCTCTATATAAAAGGAATGATAAGTGTATTTTTATTTCTGAGTACTAATTAAAGTAGGCACATTGTATGGGAAACAATAGCAAAGACATTTGATGATAATGCACGGGTGATTTATTGTCAATTGTTGAAGAAAAGGGTCAGTTTTATTGCATTTGTAGTCAAACGATTTTCGTGATTATCTCGTGTTATAATGCCAGTCCGTGAAATTTCCATTTTCAATAGAACAAGAATTATTGAATTGCATTATGCTGGACATTCAAATCATCAAATATCCGCGATGTTAAATATCCCTAGAGCATCTGCTGTACGCATAGTGCATAGATATGCAGAAAGTTGTTCTGTGGAAAGAAGACCACGTTCTGGGCGTCCTCGAGTGTCGAATAAAAGGGAGGGTCGTTACTTGGTTCAATATACCCGAAGGCATCGAAATGCTTCAGCTCCAGCCCTAAGAGCCCACTTCCAAGGTACGTTTCTGTGTTATTTCAACCTTCACCATTCGAAGAAGACTTCGTAGTGCGATTTTACGTGCCAGAAGACCTTTAAGAGTACCCACACTACTTGCACGACACCGAGCTGCCACTGGGCGCAGGGGCACAGGGATTGGCTTTTACGGCAGTGGCTATGGGTCCTATTTATCGATGAGACCAGAATTGGATTGGTGAGTGATGATTATAGGCAACGGGTCTGGAGGGCACCAGGTTGTCAAGAGTGATTAAATTTGCCCCGTGAAGTTGCTGCTCCTTACGAAGGGGGACAGTCACGTTTTGGGCTGGTATAATGTTCAACCGCCGTGCTGCGCTAATTCCCATACAATGGAACATGACAAGTGCAGTTTACATTGAAAACGTTATTAGGCCCATTATCTCTCAATTACGCAATGAACTGGGTGAAAATTTCATCTTTATAGATGCTAATGCCAGACCACATCGTGCAATAAGGCTTCGGGAGGCACTTGAAGAAGAACATATCACCAGATTGGATTGGCCAGCACAATGCCCCGATTTGAACCCAATAGAACATGGGGATTTTGTTGGTAGAGCCATTCGCAATCGGATTAACCCACCGCACACCGCGGAAGAATTAACCATAGCGGTTATAGAGGAATGGAACAATATTCTGCAAGAAATCATAAATTCATTAATTGTTTCAATGCATAGGCGTATCGTTGCCTTAGTAAGAAGCAGAGGAGGGCATACTGACTATTGAATATTGACTTATTCCTTTGTTTCTATATCTTTTCTTTTTTATTAAATTTTTAAAGTTTTTCTTTTTGCTTCTTCTTTTAGTGCCTTCGTTGGTCAACAATTATCATTATCAAATTTTCATCTGAAGAAAACATGTTTTCAATAGCATATTTTTACTTTTGTTAATAACAAACTATTATCATAATCTTTTGGGGGTCCAAGACTTTTGATGTTGTGTGTATTTTATGTGATGCTGTTTAGAGGATCAAGTGTTATATCTTTCTATAAGAAAATACACAGGTGTTCCATTAACAAAAATCCTGTTGCCTGCTGCAAATATTTTATATTTATATAGGTAGAATCTCCTTGTGAAAGGAAAAAAATCTATCTCGTTCTCTAAATGTGCTATCGAAGAAGGGCCGCTCACACTGTATTTTACCTATATTTGGACCAATAATTATTATGAATTATGATTAGTTTTTGGGAAAGCAACTTCGTTATTGTGTAGTGCAGAATTTGCGTCCCTCTTAAAATTCCAAAGCTGAATTCTTAAAAATCTCCCGCCTCCTCTCAAAAACTGTACGAAAAACGAAATTGCTAATCTTTACAATTTTTTCATTGTAACAACGCAATAAATGCAAATTAAAACGTGGGTGTTATTCTACAACGAACTCGAATATCCTACTCGTCAAATTCGCTTTCACAAATCTACGAAAACGAATTTTTAATTTCCCAACTCTAATCCCCTTATTTCTGTTTCCAATATCTAGAAAGACGTAGGTGCATTAACGGCGCTGACAAAACTCTCCAGTTTTTAATTAAAATCCCGCCCGCGCCCCGCATTTTTAAAGCCCCTCTCGCCAACGACAAATCAATCAAACACCGCTTAACCGGCGCTGAAAAATAACAAAACATAGTGTCCGGAAGTAACGAGAATTTTAATTGGAAATTTCCGGGGCGTCGTTTTGCTTCATTGAACCAACCACAAAATAAAAAAAACTTTCTTTTGATTGATGTTCTTGAGATAATCTAAGTTCCAAGTTCCAAGTTTTTTTTTCTGTTTACTTAATTTTAGTGGAAGGTTATTTTACTTACGCGTTAGCTTTTTATCCAGCTTCTCGCTGATTATTTATTTGTCACGCACACACAATGCATTTGTCAGCTAAGAATCACATTAAACGTGCCCCGGCTTATCACACCCACCTTGTCAGATAACGACGATTACTTTGATAATTTGAAGCATACGTAAAACAGATAAAATAAATCTTAGAGATTTAGCCAATTTTGGATAACATTCCTTGGATTTACATACTCTTAAAGATAAAAGTGTTTATCAAAGTATAATTTATCTGATGCTTCAATGCCATTTGATTTTTAATGAACCCTATCGAAACGTTTCCAAACAAGCAAAATGACTTTAGACTTATTGCATAGTTCCAAAAAGAAGAATAGAGAAAGAAGATTAATGCAGTTCAAGTTGGGAAGACAAAAATTGCTAATAGACAAGGAAGACTTTCTATGGAATTTGCTGGATTTAGTTTGACTTTTCGTTTTTATCTTTGATCAACACAAAATGGAAAAATTATGACTTGCGTTTTCATTCAATTTTGCGTTCGTTTCTAACAAAAACAAAGAAAATACCTTGAAAGTCGCTTGTTATTAAAACGACTTGTACACCATAAGAAGAGAATCGTTAAACCCAATTCTCATTCTTGTGGTCTGCTTCTATGTTCAGAGTTTTGAAGTTTTAATCATGTCTAAGGCATTCGTTTTCTTCCTTTTTCTCTCTCGCCATGTATTTTTCACTTATTTTTTGTTGATGTTATTATTATTAAAAGAAAATAATAAGAGAAAAATCTTGTCCTTGAACAAATAAAAACAGACATCTAAGAATACTGCAACAATCACCCACGCACAGAGGAAACGTAGTAGAAAAAACGTAGGTGTTCCGTTGTCCTTTTAACCGTTCCATCACCTGGAAGTTTGAAAGTCGCTCTTAAAATCGGACCTTGTTTATTCTGCCCGCGTTTATTTAATCATCCATTAGCCCCCATCGATTTCAGATACACATTTAATGCATGAAATGGCAATTATTTCCCTGCTTGTAATAAATTTGATGAAACAACGTGGAATTTTCCGTTTAAAATTTCTAGATAATCGTTTAGGGGTACGTGAGTAAATTCTGGCGTGGAAATTACCGGCCCCTAACGGAAACCGTTGCTTGAATTTATCGATCCAATTACCGCTCTGTACCTATGACAAGACGAGAGACAGCGCGCGAGTGCCTTTTGTAAACACGAGATTAATTTTGTCTAAGTGGATTTCACGTGGCTCTTGTTTTTCCTTCGAGGTGGATACGTGGGTGTGCTCTGCATTTCAGATTCGGTTTCATTAATAATGGATAGCGCCCGGCGAAGTGTTATCCACTTGGATCTGTGCGCTTGGGTCTATCTAATACATGACCCTCGGCGATTGAACGTCGAACACAAACGCAGTCTTCTCCCGCCTAAATGAATTTTAGATAAATAAAGGACTTTTTTTTATTGCAGAACGATGGATCAGGTCAAAATGAACCCGAACTCGATGAAGAGTGCGCTAAGGTATTTGCGATGGATGATAATAGCGATAAGTTCGACCTAGGTAAGATCCATGATGAGCCATCTACGGGAGAACCGAAGAATTATGGAGAAAAGGAATACCAACGTAAGTATAAATTACATATCATTAATAAATTAGGTAAGGGATGTTTAAGTTCGATGACTTTACACTATAGAAACACCCTTTTCTTACCTTACTCATTTTCTTCATAAAAAAAACGCGCACGAGGTAAAAATGAAGTTATTTATTTAGCTTTTCATTTCTGCCAACTTCGTAGAATCACCTGTTAACTCTCCCATCTCATATTTTTCTTCATAAACTTGTTCCATCCTGCGCCCGCCCCAATAAATTCTCAACCGTTTCAGATTTCATAAAGGCTCAATGCCAAGCACATAAAAAATTTATCCTCCGCCTGACTTCATTTTTTTGCCCCCGACTCTTTCTATTTTCCACCACATCGCTGTGCAAAAACATAATTTTGGGTCTTTTGTAGTGCATCGGGAGAGAAGCTACCCGCACATGCACGTACCCCTCAAGGCCCCGAAGTCCACGAGGAGGCGCAGCAGCAACCCTCAAATTACGCCGACGGCAGCCCCCGTGGATTTCCCCGTTGATCTACCCCTTTCGCCGACATCGACTATCGCAAACTCTGGGCCAACTCAGACCCCGTCTAGTGTTAGATCGCCCGTTTTTAAAATCACCGATTCCGACACGGGGCTCATGAGCCCCTTGACTCTCCACGAACAGGACGATGCCGCTTTGAGCTCGGAATCGGAGATTCTTTTATCTGATCCATCTGGATTTCGCAGCCCCATCGATTCCTCACCGGACAGAAAGGTGCAATTCCAACAGGGAAATAAAATTCCCGACATTCCTGAAGATGGACAGACCAGCGCCAGTGATGAGAAGCAATCGGATAAAAAGGAAAAGAAGCATAGACGAAGGTGAGAAGCTTAAAAATCTTATAAAACAAACAAAGAAAAAAATAGAACCAAATAAAATTTCTTATAAGTTCAATTAGGGTCTTCCCCAGATTGTCGTTTCCAGGGTCATTGAGTAAAAGAATCTCGTGCGCCATAAACTCACGAAACCCGGATAATACCAGAGGAAAACAGAATAAATCTCCTCCAGATTCTACGTTTTTTCTAATTTGTTTTCTCCATGCACAAATACCTCATTTTATGCAGAAAATCTTCGCTCCGCTGAAAATCCGCTTGAGAATAACGAGGAGAAGCGGTGCGCGTGATTTTTCACGTGCAAATCCTCTTGCACTCATAAATTACGTGCAGATACCTCCCTGGACGGCGAATTAGTTTAACGGAAATGCAGTGTGCAGTTTATTTATAGTTCGGTTGTTATTGTGATGTAACACATGAACGCGTGCGTCGAAGCAAAAAAAAAAGAAAACACGTATAGTAAAAGCAGATGTTCGGTCGGTTATTGATTGGGCATTTATTATGTAAGGCTTTTCCCGGTTGTCATTCAATATAGCAGCGTTTTATCTAAAATTTATGAGCGACGGAGGAAATAACACTTTTCTTTTTACGCCGCGGCTCTTATAAGGGGCATGTAAATATCGTCGGCGGAGTTTGAGTTAAAAGCGAAAGAAAAATCGTACGAATAAGTACGGACGATAAAAAAATTCATTGAGTTTCACCACTAACCGAGTATATCAAAGGTTTTAAGTAGGTGCTACTCGAGTTAAAAGCTCACAAACGGTTGTACAGTCGGGGACAGTTTAAAGAGAACGGAAATTTGCTTAGCACTATTGTGTAATAGAGAAAGCATTTAATTTGACACTTTTCGTTTTCATTGAACTATCCACGACTGTACGTGTTGTTAGTACGATCCTAGGCCTGGCTTTTTACACAGATCCGTTCCTGTACTCTGCCTCAATTGTTTCTAAAGAAAAGTACTTTTCATTTTCTGTCTTTTTTCCTCTCTATATCTGTGTGTTTAAGGTTTCTTCAATCTCTTATTCACGTTCAAGTTTTCTTTTCCAGAGGTTTTGCAATTTCGTTAGGAATTCCATTGTGGAGAGTAACAACAAAGTTTTTTTTAACCTGCTCTCGGTATAGTCCTTCGATGACAACTTCTTTTGAGTCTCTTTCATTTGCCTCCGTTGATTACAAGCATCCAATTTTTTTCTTTCACGGTTATTAAGGTTCGTCCAAATTTCTAATTGTCATCCTTTTTATAGGCTCTTTTTTTTAGAAAATGCTTTGCGAATTCCTTGTCATCTTTTTTTCAATGTAATCCGTCCATTTGAGTTCTTCTATTTGGAAAATTGTTGCTAAGCATTTTATCTTCATTTAGCATATCCCCACAAGATTACTTTCACGAATAGTGACACAAACAGTAAAGGAGCAAGAAGTATGTTTACTTAATAATCGAAAGAAGAGGTAGTCGAATTGCCAAACTTTTGAGAGGTTGCATTCCCCGAATGACCTAAAGTAGCAGAAACCTTTTAGTCAGGCAGATATATCAGAGGAATATCGAAACGTATTAATAGAGGAAGATCGTTGATAAACCAAATATTTTCTAACGTGAGACAGAGTGACGGTTTGCAACGAGGAATGCCCTTGAAGTTAAAAAAAATCCTGAGGCGAAACAACACCAATAACAGAATCATTTTCTAAGGAAGGTTAATGAATAGCTTTAACGCAAAAAGAAGATAAGAACTGCAGGTCTTCGTTGCAATATAATTAGAAGAAATCGAATTTAATACCTGGAGTTGTTTAACGAAGCGCCAATCCCCTTGCCTAGGGTTCCAACCAACTGGAATTTGCAATGGTGCCTAGAAACGAAAATAAAAGAATTTCGTTCATCGATTAATTTACAAAACAACGAATTGATCGATCGTATTGAGTGTAGAGGCGTGGAGAAACATGGAAATAACGGAAGAAGTTTAATATTTAAGACTAACACGATTAAACGAAATACAAGAAATAAGCCAAAAGTTAGCTGGAAGAATGTCATTAAAATTTAATAGAAGAAAATGTCCGTGGTGCTAATGAGATTATAAAGTCGGCGAAATTTGGATAATGAACAGAGAGCTCCAGATATGAGAGAAAAAGTTCTGATTAAAGCCAGAGCAAATTAAAGGATCCCAAATGGAGAGGTATCGGATCCATTTGCCACTAACTCACCTGTTCTTTATAAAGGGGTCACCGGAGTTCTATCCCTGGATAGCTAGAAAAAGAAATGCATAAGTCAGTAGAGTAAACGCAGCTAAAAATTATCAAGACTCGAGATGAGAAGAGCAGATAAAGATGACCAAGAGAAAGATAGTAGAAATGTCTCTGAAAGAAGCATTAGCTAACGAACGCATCCATCCAATGGGAAGACATACCCTTAGAATTTTTGAGGTTATTTCGAGGTCTTGTAAAATAAAAGAAGATACAATATCAAATTGCCAAAGGGTCTTTTTAAAACACTGGAGGTGTTGTTTGGCTGCAAAATTTAGATAATAAAAACCGAAATTAAGCTCGAGTTGTGGAAGACTAAAATAGAGGATGCAAAACGAAAAAGAAGAACTAGATTATAAGAATTATAAAAAATGAACAATAATCAGAAACCAAGAGAACTACACATATATAAGGACAAAAGTTGCTAAATGAGAAGCGGATGGAAAGAGAAGACAAGGAGAATGGTTTTGCAAATGGTAAAAATGGATCTGAGAGAAGGATTAGTAAAGGATATGGTAAAGGTAAATAGAAAGCTTCTAAAGCATATGTATATACGAGGGCAGTCCGATTTTAAAGGTACAGGTGGTTGTGAAACAAACACCGCAAGCGAAATATTGCCGTCATATGCATGTCTAGACAGGTTGAAACGTGGTAGTAGAGTCTGGAGCGTTGTTGTGTGTAAGATTCAATTTACTAGCTTACGGGAAGCAAACAAACATGGCGTGTGTAGTCGCAGAGTATTCCAAGTATGAAGTGCATGCAGTTATCTGATTTAAGGAGTTAACCAGAGCGAAATTCATCGCAGGTTAGAGGGCGTTTATGGCCCGAAGGTCTTAAGCCGAAAAGAAGTCAGCGTTTGGTGCAAACAATTTAAAGATGGACGAACGTACTTGATTGTTGATCTAGAGAAGAACAGAGGCAGACCTAGGACCTCACACACAGGTGAACACTGCTCAATTGTTGAAGGTTTGATTATGGAAGATCGTCGCATTAAAGTTCGTGAAAGTACGGAAATGACTGTCATTCCTAAGAGTTGTATCCATGAAATCATATGCGACCTAAACTTTCGCAAAGTTTCGTCTCGCTGGGTGGCGAAAATGCTCTCCGAGAACCACAAAACCAATCGAATGAGTGCGTCACTTCAACATCTCACCTGATACCAACAGGAAGGGGATTCTTTCATTGAAAGCATCATCGGAGATGAAACCTGGGTTTATGAGTTCATCCCAGAGTCGGAACAACAGTCCATCTAGATTCTCCAGTTCACAAAAAATTCAAAACTCAACCATCTGCCCGCAAAACCATGACTATCGTGTTCTGGGATAGTGAAGGCCTATTGCTCTGTGAATTCCTTGAACCGCGCACAACCATTAACAGCGACAGATACTGTGAAACTCTCCAGAAATTGCATACAGCCATTAGAAGGAAAAAGCCAGGATGATTACGACAAGGAGTTAAACTTCTGCACGTTGACACAAGACCGCACACGTCAAATCAAACTGAGTGGTTGACAGCGGAAGTGGAACGTCCTCCAACATCCGCCATCTAGTCCCGATTTGGCTCCCTCCGATTTTTATGTATTCGGACCCATGAAGAAATTTTTGGCGGGGAAACGCTTTGCGAATCAACAGGAATTGCAAGACACAGTTGTGGACTACTTTAATCGACTTGACAGGCAACACTATCGCGAAGGGATGTTCAAACTACTGTCACGTTGGGATAAATGTCTCAATCTTTATGGAGAATATGTCGAGAAATAAACAAAAGTAGGTAGTTTTTTGTAGAATGTATTAAAAATTTTCTTTAAGAATGTGAAATTTTGGTTTGTACCTTTAATCTCGGGCAGCCCTCGTACAAGTTGCGCCCATTGTTTTAGAAATTTAAAGTTTGTTTAGTAACCTAACGAAAAGAGAATTTAAATTGCCAAGGGAAGTGAAGACGTTATTGCAAGATCTTCCAACATTTCCTCTCCTACTTTTTCTTACGGTTTAGTTTTCACCATATGTAGGTAGCAACTAGAAAAAGTAGTGGCGACGCTTCTTTAGTGTTGGATGACGTTCCATTCGATTAATTAAAAAGGAAAGAATTGCAGAAGAAACTCTTCGATTGCCTCTCTTTATTTCCTCCATCTTTTTTCTTGAACATACCAAGAAAATTAAAATATTTGCTCTCGATTACTGAAACAACTTTCCTTTTTACAAGATGTGATTCCAGTTTGTATTTAAAACCGAAAACCATTATTTTTCTATCGATAAAAAGGTGTGATAGGTTTAAGTCCAAGTTCCAATTTGAAAATAATGACCCAGTGGAGTTTACTTCCGAAAAAATATATTTTATTTCGTTGGTAAACAAGAAGTCTTGTCGGAAATGTAAACTGACCCTGCAGGTAGCCAATCAGCGAGATAATTTTTATCTCCCCCCATTATTTGTAGAAATTATTCATTCTAAAATACCAGGGGTTAAATGTTTCTCCTGCGAAAATCAACACCCCATTTATGTTCTCGTCGTGTTCGCTCTAGCTCCCGTTTATTTTTCCAACGAATTTGTTAAATATTTTGCTTAATTACCCATAATAAAAACGTGTGTTTTCAACCCCCTTCCCCCACGACTGGGTGGTCGCTATATTTTTGTTCACTTACAATTTCATTTGACTATCAAATTTAATAAGACTCGATTAATTTTTTTTTAACGTCCACATTTAAATGAGTTGCCACGACAATTTTAATTAACCGTACTGTTCACCCCTAACATTCAGTCATTAATTACCTAGGACGGTCTTTTACAAACAGACTAACACAACCGGAATGCTCGTTTCTTAATTATCCTTGCCGTGCCGTTGTCACTCATTGTCTTAGTTCGCACTAATTAATTCCGCGGTTTAATCAATTAACGTAACAAACGCTGTATTATTTTTTTTTATTACGTTATTATACGTGACTGGCTGCCTTCGATTTTAAGTAAATTCACGTGTCGCCCGTTAAATCCTGGATACATATTTTGCCAAATGGAGCCGAAGCGATAATGATTAAGATAAATTAGATTAATTTGCGATTGATATAATTAAAGAAAATATTGTGTGTTATATTCGTGCGAATACGCTAATACGGCTCATTCGTTTTTTGTGCCATAAATGGTACGGTTCGGCGACTTTTCTGTGCGTTAACTCAGGCCGTCCGCAAATATTATGAGGTACGTGAAGTGTGTGCGTTTTTCATTCTCGGCTATTAAGCATTCGCATTTTTCACCAAAGCAATTTTCTTCCAAAATTCTATTTTCTTTCGGCCAAGTGAAAACCACCTTGGAGATTTTCGTTTGTTGACGGTACCGCTTTGCATACTTCGTTTAAAAAAATATTTTAAAAGCTTTCGTTTTCAGCGAACGCACCCCACTTTATATTGTATAATGCTTTCGTCAAGGGAAATTTTTCTTTTTTATTGCAAGGAATGCCTTTGATTTTTTCTTTTTACATAACAAATTGTGTCGGGAATATATTATGTATTACGGATCATTTGTCATTGCGTTTGGATCGTTATCAGTAGTGGCAGTATTTACCTGAGGCTGATTAATTTGGTAATCTCACGGTAGCAATAAGCCGGGCATTATTGTTAACATTGTTGCTTTAATTATGTTCGACTGTGTGCGTGTGTTATTTAGAAAAACAAACTCAGCAAAATTTGTTACAGAAATAAGCTCCTACCTAAGATTTTTTTCTGAATTATTCACGTAATCGATGTAGAATTGCGATGGTTAGTTTGTTTTATATGTAATCAGTGTAGATTTCGATATAAAAAAAATTGCAAATCATTTTCTAAATTTTGTTTAATATACCGCCATCTGTGATCTTGTTTTAAAAGCTTAAAATTAATGTAAGGGGATATCCCGTTTAGCAAATTCATTGTTAACTAATTTTCATACAAAATGTATTCGCTTTGGACTCTTTGCTGTAATAACAGTTAAGAATAATTTTTTAATAAATTTTTAAATAAATACGGTTATCCCTTGGGGGAATCCCCCATTTACTTCTGACGATATCGAGGTTTTCCACTTGTATTATTGTCTGTTGAAAATTATCACCAAATTTTTAATTATGAATGACCGAATAGTTTGTAAAATCAATTTAAAAGTCGCCTTGAGGTATCCTGAAAAAGCTGTTAACCCACAGCGAAACGTCAGCTTTTAATTATATTTCATAATTTTGTGGCAATAAACAAGTTTGCGACTGTTTTGGGATTTTGTTTATAGTTAATGTTAATTCTGTTATTTATATTTCGTTCTTTATCGACGAAATTGCATATTTTTAAAGTTATTCTAGTAATCGCAAGGGTGCAAAATATTTTTACTTTAATCTAATAACGGGTGTCCGAAAACCTGTCTAGTAAAAGGACGTAGGTAAAGTAAATGTAGACGATCCCTTTTTACTTAGATCACGTCACTGAATTGGAAGTATTGGCGAAACTAAACGTGAAAAGAAAGTCTTTCTGATTTGAAGCTGGTTGGCTTTCTGAATGGAATGAATTCCAAGTTTTTAAAGCAAGAAAACCGAACGAAAAGAGATTACAATGTAAATTGAAAACATTTTTTTAAATGTATATTCTATCACTAATTATTCTTTTTGTATAAAAACATATTCGAACTCAAATAATTTTTTCCACAAAAAAAACATTACATAAAGTTTGCATAAGTAAGTAAACTCTCATTCGATGAAAATTCTTTTTAAACTGTGAAGATTAAAAATAATTTGTTATATTTATTAAATACATATTTATTAAATACATATTTATTTATGTGTAAGTTCTGATTAAATTTCTGAAAAACGGTTCGCAGGGAATTATTTTTATGATGCGGGTAGGTCAGTATATGTCACATGACTTCACGTCATTCTCAGCTACGTCAATAACCTGTGATCCGTCATATGATGTGTTGGAGTCATATGACGAATCACAGGTTATTGACGTGGCTGAAAATGACGTGAAAGTCATGTGACAAATACTTAGGCCCAGTTGACAGTAGCAGTTTAAATTTAAGTTGGAGCTTAAACCCATAGCAGCGATTATTTCAACAATTGTTGTTAAGGATTAAGCTTTGGCTTAATAAAGTTAAGCTGGAATTGTACAACTGGGGCTTATTGACGCATGTAGTTTGAATTTAAGCCGCAAATTTTATTATTACTTTAGAAACTTGTTGTAAGATGTCGCGACCTAAACTGTTATTATTACTGTTCCTCTATTTTTTTTAATTTTACTTTTGTACTTTTACTCCTGCCATTTTTTTTGAAAAATCTCTTGCCTGACGTCAAGCAATCAAATTTCTTTGGTTTAATTCGTGTTCAAATGCAAAACTGTAACAAAGTATATAAAATTTGAATTCCGATTAGTCTCAGCTATAAGTAGCCACTATCATAGCGAAAAATCTTTCACCTTTGTATACAGGATAACAACAAATATGTTAAAACAATAAAAATTAATTAAATTGAATTAGTCAGACCATTTCTCTGCTGGTCTCTGATCACACATTCTTTTTCCCGTTTTTCATGCTGTTTACTAATCTCTATTTTGTTTAAATTCTTTTATATTTGCTCCAGCCGACTTGAGCAAGGTCTACTTCGATTCTTGTTTGTGGTAGAACGATTCCAATTGTATCCAGATTTTCTTGATACTTGGAGATCTTTTTTGACCTCTTTTCCCACCTGGTCATCTCTCATTCGCAATATCTTCAGAAAATTACAATTACCTCAGTGAAAAACAACAGTGTACTAATTTTCTGGATAATTTTCCTGAAATTTTCAGCAATTATCTGGCCACATGTCCCATTTCAGCAGGTGTTCCCCCCATTTTTTTTGGCCAGATGTAGTAACACTCCATCTCTTCGATTAGTGGTAAAACCTGTAATTACAATGAAACTATGGACAAAACCATGTGAAAATATTTTTTCCATATTTATCAAATTTACGAATTTACACTTACGAAAAAGCTCTTTTGATCAATTTCGCTCTCTGTAATATATTTTGTGTTTTATTTTGTAGTTGACGAGGTCAAATTAATTAAAACAATTAAAAAAATACACATCAAATTACTCGAAGGGTTAAAAAAAATTAGTATTAAATCAAAATACTGTTGCCACGTTCACTTTACATCTCATTTTATTAAAAACATTTTTATTACTTACTAGCATAACAATATTTTTGGTAAACATTCTTTTGAACTTGGAAAACTGATACGACTATATATTAAACAAAGAAGAAATTCCAAAAGCTTACAGTTAATCTAAAACATTTAATTTTAAGTAAACAAATTTGATGAATAAGTTGAAAATGTTGTTTTTTTAAAAAGTCCTATAAGCGCAGATAAGCAATTGGTTATCTAGAGACATCACGAGAATCTTTATCATGTTATCTCACCGGTTCACATGCAAGTGGATATAAGACAGACAACCGTACTAATTGAAAAGATAATTATGTAATGATAGAGTGTAATATAACAATAATAAACTTTCCATTATTTCGAGAGAGAAATATTTCAATTTTTTTTGTAAAACGTTGACAATGGCCTACAGATATCGAATACATAGTGTATTGGATCACTTTTAACTCAGGCGGTACTATTAAGGCCTCTAGCAATGAAGGATCATCCATCACTGATGATGCGAATGCACTGACAGTACGCGTCAAACAATAGCCTTGATACATCAGGACCATCAGTTGCATATGAAACAGGCTTAAGCTTGATTTAATCGCGGGTTTGAACTCGAGACCTCTCGATCTGTAACCAAATCCTCTACCAACAGAGCCATGCCCCTACTTTTTTAGTGATTTATTTATACTTCTATATATAATTGTAAACGTGTATAATTGTGTTTGATTTCAGTTAAAAATTAGGTGTCCTTCCAACCTTAATTTGATCATCTAAAATTTGTTTATCAATTTTAATTAATAAGTAAACAAAACTTTGACTTGCGAAAATTCAAGTATAATTAAATTCGAAACAAATTAATTAGTTAATTAATTAAGAAAAGACGAGACTTTTCGTTTTACCTTTGCCTAATTTTGCTTTTCGACGAAAGCAGTCTCACAGTTTCCGGACCGAGTAGAAAATAATCGTAAACGAGTTACACAACCCGGAACAAATTGGACAATCTCCAGCTTCCAAAATTATTAAAATTCATCCGCGTGCCTGGTGGAACCTCCGCCCAATTGCCCTCCCTCTATTCCCTGTGAACTCTCCGCCGAGCAGGAACTTCTAAAATCCTGAAAATGACTCCGCAGCGTTCCAACTAATTAAATGGGAAAGCAGTAAGCATTATTGGTCCAAGTTTCTCTCGGAGTAGACTGCTGTTTCTATGGCAACCATCTTGCAAGTGTAGGAGTCCTCCTCGTTTGATCAACCTGTTGTTCATAACTGTTTTATTAGCTTCGCTGTAATAACGCCACGAAATACGAAGGTATCGCTTAGGGAGATAAGACGAGACACACGTGCGTTTATTACATTCGAGTTGTTGAAATTCCAGGCAGGTTTAAAATGAATTGAGGAATTCCAATTTTAAAAAGGCAATTTTGAGTCAACTATACACATGTAGATATGTTCGCAAGTTTTTGATGAAATTTGTCCTCTTCAAGAAAAAAATGTCATAAAAAAGAAATGTATGATAATAGTTGTTTAGATACGAACATACGTACAAGTATGTCTGCTCGTATGCGGAGGCGTTTTTAGAAACTGTTCTATTAATTTTTTTTTCTGTATTATCAGCTCTTTACAGATGTTCTTCTGGTAAGTTTTAGGAATTTACAATTGAAATTTCCGTAGTTAGTATATCAACTCTAGTAAGGTTTCCTTCAGTAAAACATTTGCATGTCATTAGGGAATGAGCAAAGCAAGCGCTTTCAATTTCATCGAAGCTCTTACCATCCGCTTATCATTAGGCGCGAGCTTTTCATTTTCGGGCTGTGGGAAAATGCCTTCTCATTAACAGGTTTCCTTGCTCGCTTCAAGTATCTTACGCGTTGCTAGCACATTTTTGTCTAATTTCCACTCGACGCCGCCAGCTATCGAAGTTAAGATTGACGCCCTAATAAGGGAAGCGTCGGGGCACGAAACGCGATACGGCGAGATAAAGCGACAGCTAAATTCAAGCTTTCATCCGAGTGTGCCGAAATTAAGAGAGCGAGAGTGGCAGAAAGAATTTTAACGAAACTGAATTGACTGAGGAAAAATTTATTTATTTTCTGCGGAGGGAGATTTCTTAAAAGCTGAACTTTGGCCTTATTTGTTTTATATGTTGAGTATTCAAAAAGAAAGAGAGTTGTAGAGTGCGCCGTAGTCATAATACACGAGTGAGTTGGCATTCGTTGTTGTTGTTGTTATAACGTCGGAATCAAGCTCAAGACAATTTAATAAAGTTACTCCTAAATAACTGAAACGTTTTGTTTGTTTGCTTAGTTAATTGAGTAATGGGATACAATGTAAATTATGTATCTGTAAGGACCGTAAGATCTGTAAGTCTGTAACTCGATTATCAAAAAGTGGAATTCTAAGTTCTCAGTATGATACGATTTCTTGTAAGTCTCTTACGAGTAATCCTAGAGACCTAAGAGAAATGATATCTTCCATAGAACTTCAAAATTTCATATTTTAAGTTACAATGAAATAAACAGAATAATCTTGGAGTTATTTGTGCCCAAAACCATTGGTTTTCTCCTGGCATGTTTGTTCATATAAAATTTTATCTTAACACTCATTTTCATTCTGAAGAATCTGGAGCGCTTTCCTAAATTCGAAAAACATTCTGCAAGAATTTGGTTGGTCTGCCTCAGTGACTGATAAATGAGGCCAAGTTCGAGCTTTCGCCCCCATCACTCCATTGAAGATTACGTGAAAAATGAAATGGCAAGACTAAAATCGATCAAACCAAAATCGTTAGTTAAGAAAAGAAAAGCATATGTGTATGTTAAACTGATCTCGAAGAGCAAAGATTTGAAATATTACCAGTAGACATGTGGAAACAGCGTATTCCAATGTTCCTATCTGCTCTTTATACAATCATTTTGAATTTCATATAATCTGCAATGATTAATCAAAAAGATTAGGGCCAAACTGAGCTTAATTAAAAAAGTACGAATTTCTCTCGATTTTGCTTTGGTTTGATTGAAATTCCCTTATTCTCATTTGAATAAATGTTGGCAAAATCCACGTCCTCTGCGTTTGAGCACACATTTTCCTGCACTAGTTCGATTATTACGAAGTTACATTTACTATCAACAGAGTCTGCATTCCATTAGCTTCGAAATAAATCCCATTACCTCACGACCAGACTTTTAACTGTGTTGGTCCAACTTTTGCGATAACAACGCTCGGTACGTGCCGCAGAATGCATTTTCACGATTTTGCAGGCGAAAGAACACCAGACAGTTCAATTTCGCATTCACTGAAAAACAAACTCGATCAAACAGCGAAAAAACGTTTACACTGCGATAAAATGCGACATCGAGCAGGACTTATTCAAATGATGAGGTGCTTTAACGTATTTGAAATAGAGCCTTTAGGGATTTATTTTTAATCGTTGACGTCCTCCATCAAGGCTAGTGCCAAGTAGTACTTGCAATCACCCTGCTTGATTTCATAAATAAAGGACGCATGTCAAGATACATTTCAAGAGATGGTACGTCTTCGGTATCATCTCTACTGTTACTTTTATTCTGCTTCATGTTTACTGCCTGTTTCTTGCATGAGATGTAATTTTGCAAAAAAAAAAATAGAATTCGTTTAGAATTTCAAACGGAATTACGTTTCGGCGAAGCGAATTGCAGTGGTCTGCAGTACACAGAGGGGGTGAATTGATTTCACCCTGTTTCGAAAATGTATTATATTGAATGGCCGAGTTGATGGATTTATCGCCCGGACTTTTGGAATTTCAATAAATCAGAGAAATTAAAGTTCCTGCCTCTATTTTACCAGTCTACGGTCCATGATTTATTGGAAATAGAAACTCGCGATCCTTAATTTGTAAAAATTTAAATTGTAGAAAATAATTTACAGATCAAATGATATTTAATATAAATTCACTCCTACTGTAATGTAGTAATTATTTTGACGAGTAGAGTTTCTACAATTTATTTCTGAACCGATAACAGCAGGTCATTATCGTTATTGTTTCTCTTTGCATACAAGCGTAAACAAGACGGTAAAATAGCCTCTTTACGAACGCGTTAACGTCGAGTACCTTTCCTCTAGAGTGCTGTAAACGCCCGCTCAAAGCAAGAAAAAAATTATGGTGCTTGCGCCGCGTTTGCATGCGAAATGCATTTCAAATAATTCCACCAACATTATTATTCTGAGCTATGTGAAATGTCAGGACATTAAACGAAGTCCTCGCGTGGTTTTACCCTGTTTTGAGTTTTGCTCTCAGATTCATCGTAAAACTGCACGACTCCTCCACCATTTTTACGCCACGAGTTTCATCTTCCTAAGTAATCATTAAAGTAGGGCGATAAAATTTTTATTTATCGAAAAATTCGCCTTCCATTAACTTCAGTATCTTATCAATTTTAATGCGATTAATCCTGTTGGCTTTTGCAACAATAGTTTATCTCGTCCTTCGAATTATTACCGGACCCATCGAGATGGAGGTGTTCGTAATACCCTGGAGAGCGCTTCATCATCGAGCCCTGCGTTCCCCGTTTAATTAAAACCTAAAGCACCACTTAAGCACAAAAACAGCTGACGACTCCCCGTAATTTAATTATTACTTCTGCGTTATAAATTGCTCTGAACAAAAGAAAATTTTGGAGTTGTTGACTTTAATTCGCGATTCACCCTAATCTCATGGTAATTGCATCAATTTCGCCTCGTACTACTCACTTGTTTACTTACTTATCCACCCGTAAATTGCGGTAATGCATTTGTTTATGTTTCAGTCGTCATCACGCACCCCCGAAGATACGAAAGTTCTCGCTGGATGATGATCAGAAGGGAGAAGGAAAGACCCGCCGTGTTTCGACCCAGCCCGAGGACCTACCCCTCGTAGACGCTGACAGGGACCAGTTAGAAAGTCACCGCTCGGATGATTCCAGGGCACTTAGGAGACACAAGACCCGAAATGCTTCCGTCGTTCATATCGGCAGAAAGGAAGGGCAGGAGACCCTGCAAAGTCCTTATCTCAAGAAGATGTATGATCATAGCCCCCATGCGGTACGTGTCTTAAACATCCCTTTACTTCACATTTCAAAAGATGAGCAAGCTGAAATTATTAATTCGATGATAATTATCTTCTGCGTGCCTTGTAGCTATTATTAGATGAAACGAGAGATAAAAGTCCCCCATCTCCCAGCAACCATTTCCTTTTAATGTTGCTCTAAATAATAGATGGAATCCTTGAACTGGTTAAGATTGATAAAACGGGAATAAAAGAAGCGACTTCCTGCTCTTTCCTTTTACTCCGAAACCCACCCTCCAAGTCTCAGGTTACTTTAAAGGATCTGCGCCTCGCTTACTTTTTATATCAAGTTTCAATGCCGTTTCTATTTTTCGTTTTCTTATCAATAGATTTTCGTGCAACTTGACGAGCTCTGCGAGGAAAACGATGAGCGTGAATGGAAAGAAACTGCCCGTTGGATCAAGTACGAGGAGGACGTGGAAGAAGGGGTGGATAGGTGGGGAAAACCTCACGTGGCCTCTCTGAGTTTCCACTCGCTTTTAAACTTGAGGAAATGCCTCGAAGATGGCGTGGTCGTCCTCGATTTGGAGGAGAAGGACCTTCCCGGAATTGCGTACAGGATCTCCGAGGAGCTATTTCGGGAAGACTTGATCACGGAATCGGATAAGACCAAAATCATGAGGGTGCTCCTGATTAAGCACAGGCACGTCAACGAGCACCACGATCGAGGGTTTAGGTTTCCAAAAAAATACAGCTATTCCTCGCTTCAGGTGAGAGCTTGCTAGAACTTTTCGCTTTTGAATTTTGGGTGTGCTTGTGGATGGGAAGGTTGGATCGGGCTTTCGATTGACTTCGGTAACTTAATATTAAACATGTTGGCCTGGCTTGAACTGCTCTTCTTCTCAAAAAAAAAAAAAAAGATAAAGTGAGTTTCTATTGCGCTCATTTGCTGCTTTGTCAACTTTATCTTTTACAAAATTGCTGATTACTATTATTTTCTTCTCATTATTTATTGCTGTTATACGTGTAATCGATATTTTAATTACCTTCGTCACGCAAGGCGTAATTACACGGAATTAATGAAAGAAATAAAATATTTAATGCAGTTTTAATGGTTGCTTGCATACGATGTAAAACACAACCGGAAATACCTACATGTAATGGTGTAATGTTTATTACGTGATAATTTTTAATACTTATTTAATTCTTTTAAGTTTCGCAACAATAACGGCAAAAGAGTTGCCAAACAAAATCCCTTTGTTGTCTGGATCAACAACTAACTATTCACAGGAGTTGTAATTACACCACTTAATTAGATTTAAATGAAACGAAGCTACTAACTTCAAGACAAAAATATTTACAAACTCGTTGAAAACAAATTAGATCCGGTTGAATACTCCTGTTACACAACTCGGTAGTTGTTGCTAGGGTAATAAAATGGCGTTTCAAGTTAAACCACCCCCTGGAACAGACGGGCCTTAAACTTTATGAGTCGAGGACTAAAAACACACAGGAGGGATTATAATTTCGAATTCGAAAGTAGATTTAACCAGAGACCTATGCTTTTTTTTAATTAATCGTCATTTCGGCTTCGCCCTAATCCGCAACGCGAAAGCAGAATTCGAGAAATACGGAGATAAAGCCGAGGCAATAGCTTTTTGCATCTGCGTCTAGTAATTGCTTTCGACGTAGTCTGGGCACGATCGTCGTTTTACGAGCAAGCATTTTTCGCTTGAATTTAGTTTTGTTTCATCGCAGGTTTATTTATGGAACTCGTCGATCGCGGAAATGAGAAAGACGCTGGGAGGAAACTCGTTTTGAAACACAAACTTGAATTCAGTTTATTCAAACGGCAATAATTATAATGTAAAATTTTCATTTCCATTAAATTAGAAAATAAATATTTTTCAAATTGATACAACATTCTGTGCATTCTATGCTCAAAGGAGATAAAAATGTAAATAAAATAAAATTGGCTGAACCCTCTCCTGGAACATGCACGCAATCACTCAACGTTATTCCCTTTTAAAATTGTATGAAACAAACTGAAAGCAATTTTACTTCCGCGCCGTTTTTATGCATGTAAATAAGAAGGTAAAAATTGAGTTGCGAGCTTTTGTTGCGAAGTGCCCCTGACGACTCGATAATACAGGGGATGGAAGGTGGAAGTTCGCGGGCCGTTTCCTATTCGTGCCTTCGAAACGCGATCAGCGGGCCGTTACACCTATTCGATTAGGAAAGTTTCAGGGAGGTAGTTTATCATTAAATGGAAGTTCTGTAACTGAAATGATCGGTGAATATTCGATGAGGATTCTTGTTGGAATCAAAACTGCTTATTGCAGTTTCTCAACTTACAATGTAAATGTTTCTACCACAATTGTGGATTAACTTATTCAATTTCGTTCGTTTCTTTTTCTTGGTGGGGAATAAGTACCCAAGCGTCTCATTTCCATCTAAAGCATGATTTATGGCCCATTTGCGAATTCCAGCGCGAAATATACGAGCTTAAAATAGACGGGTTCCAATGGGCGTTATAAAGTGGAGTCGTTCACGCATGAAAACTCGGGAAGACATCGAAAACGCATCACGTGAAATAATCTCCCCCAAATTTACGGTTATTCGGCTGAATACGCCCCCATACAATAATTATAAAAAGCAAATAAAACTTATTCTTTGGTTTTCGTTGAAAGAGTCACGTGATTTCTCATTCGTCCGAATTAGAAACCATGTGTATGGGGGCATAAAAATTGGAAGCTAAAAACGAAGCTAAAAGTCTGACTGAGCTGTGAGCTTGCTTATTAACTACTCTATCGATAGCTGTGGTACTGTTGCTGAGGTGACGGTTGCTTGCAGTCTTTGTGGTTGGAAGACGGAGCGAGCTACGATGCTCTCATGATGGCCAGATGCTCCCTCTGCTCGGCACAGGGTTACTTGTGTGCGCCGCACGCGCTACCACGCTCTTCCTTCTCACACGTAATGTTCACTTGCCCGTTGCTTTTTTACTTAACCCTCTGTTTACCTTTTAAATCCCGCTCACTTTTGTGTTACCTCCCAAGAACTTAGTGTAATCGTTTGGAAGCACGCCACTGTACATGCCTCATCTACTTAATATACGTTTTCGGTTTTGGTCTAACGCACAAGACCTTTAGAAAAACTTTTCGCTTTCGCCCGAGCGAGTGAAAGAAAAGTTCTTCTAATGCGCCCCTTTGTTTCCAGTGCCGTCTTCATCGTTTTTGTTTTCATGCTTTTTTTCGATTTAATTTGGTAGCGTTTCAATTTTTCAATTCGCCAACATTACTGCAACTGAATTAATTTTGGTTTTACCATTGTGCAGAGCCTCCACGACGGTGATAAAAAGAGACCAAGTATTCCCACCGACATCTTGAACGCCGTCAAAAACGGAGGCCAGACTGATCTGGACGGCAAGCTCGTAGCGCCCACAGATGGCCACACGATCGTCGACTTGAAAGAAGAGACTTACACGGCAAGCACCGAAGACCTCAAGAAAAATCAGAATGAGACGACGATATTCAAGAGAATCCCGGAAGGTGCTCAGGGATCCAGTGTTCTGGTGGGGAAGGTCGATTTCTTGCAGCAACCCGCCATTGCGTTCGTTAGACTCGCCGAAGGTGCAAATATCCCGTTCCTCTTCGAGGTTAACATCCCCGTTAGATTCATCTTTTTATTACTGGGACCTCCAATGATGAATCTGGATTACCACGAAGTAGGCCGATCTATAGCTACTTTAATGGCCAATCCTCAATTCCACAACATCGCGTATGGTGCCGACGATCGCAAAGCTTTATTATCAGCGATTAACGAGTTCTTAGACGATAGCATCGTCTTACCCCCTGGAGATTGGGAACGTCAAGCGCTTTTGCCCATCGAAGAACTGAAAGCTAAGAGTGAGCAAATACGTAGACGCAAGGAAAACGCTCTGAAGAAAGCGAAAGAAGCGGAAGCCTCTGCGAAACCTCTACTATCAGCGAGTGGGGGTGATGGTGATAAACCACCATTCCCCAATCCCCTCGAACGGACTAGGAGACCTTTTGGAGGATTGCTCAACGACATCAAAAGGCGTTATCCACTGTTTCTCACTGACTTCACCGACGGATTGAACACCCCATGCGCAGCTGCTTCTTTATTCATGTACTTCGCCGCCTTATCAACGGCCATCACCTTTGGGGGTTTAAGCGGTGACAAAACAGATAACTACATTGGCGTTTCCGAAACACTGATATCAGGTGCGCTTTGCGGAATAATCTTTTCCCTCTTCTCCGGCCAACCGCTCATCATCACCGGAACCACGGGACCTCTTTTACTATTCGACGAAGCCCTGTTTCATTTCTGCAGGGCTAACGACATAGAATTCCTAGTTAGTCGCGTATACATCGGGATTTGGTTGGCGATAATTTCGTTGTTCGTCGCCGCTTTAGAAGGGAGCGTTTTGGTCAAGCTCTTTACGCGCTACACGGAGGAAATCTACGCCGCCTTGATTTGCCTCATCTACATCGTGGAGAGCGTGCAGAAACTCATCATGATATTCGGTCGTCATCCGTTACTCGAGGATTACTGCGGTTTTGATCGGTTCAACTCGCACCTACATAATTTAACCGGGTCAAACTCGACCCTACTTAATGGAACGTTCCTCAATGAAACGCTGCCAGCAGAACCCTTCAACACCTCAATTTTAGTCACGCTACCCGTTTTGCCGCCTCACCCAATAAAAGACCTCAAAGACGAATTCATCAACCAGCCGAATACAGCGTTGATGTGCGTGATTTTATCGTTAGGGACCTTCAGCATCGCCTACTACTTAAGAATCTTCAGAAACAGCCAGTTTTTGGGGAGAACGGTGAGTGGTTTGAGTTACGTCATTGTTTAGTGAAAGCCAACGTTCTGGTTTTGCAGGCAAGGAGAGCTCTAGGTGATTTTGGTGTACCAATAGCAATAGCACTAATGTCCTTCGTGGATTACATGACGCCGCAAGTGTTCACGGATAAACTGATCGTGCCAGAAGGATTATCACCCACCAGACCTAACGACAGATCTTGGTTCATCAATCCAGTTGGTATAAATCAACCGCTTCCGTTATGGGTTGTCGGTGCAGCCTGCGTTCCTGCCATGCTCGTTTATGTTTTGTTGTTCATGGAAACGCACATTTGCGAGTGAGTATATTCTTCTTCGGCGTTGCAAAACTAGAATCTAACCCCAATTTCATTTTCAGATTAATCGTCGATAAACCAGAACGTAAAATCCGTAAAGGCAGCGGATTCCACCTCGACATCGTGGTCTTATGCATCTCGAACATCGCCAACGGGTTTTTTGGTACACCATGGATCTGTGCAGCAACCGTCCGTTCCATCGTTCACGTCGCCGCTGTTACTATAATGTCCAAAACCCATGCACCCGGCGAGAAGCCCCACATTATCGAAGTCAAGGAGCAGAGAATATCCAACTTGGTCGTGTCGGTACTTATGGGTTTATCCATGCTCCTTGCTCCTCTTCTGAGGATGATTCCAATGGCCGTGCTCTTCGGTGTGTTCCTGTATATGGGCGTGTCTTCCACTACTGGTATACAGTTCTTTGAGAGGCTGCGACTATTCCTCATGCCCGTCAAACATCATCCTGCGACTTCGTACGTCAGAAAGGTAAGAGTTTTCGATTCTATTAAGTTGTATGATTTAAGAAGTAATTTTTTATAGGAAGGCGTATTGCCTTAAGAATAGTGAAAGGAAGATTATTTAAATTTGGGAAAGTTTATTTGTTCTCTAATTTAACTAACTCAATAAGCTCTCGGAAAAGCAAAAAAAAAATCGTTTGTTTTATGAAATAGCACAGAACTAAAAGCACTTTATTTGTGTTCAGGCTGAAAGCGACGAACCACCAATTTACTCGTCCTTTTTGTTAGAACTTCTTAAGCCATTGACACTTTTTTTCAATTCATTCAAGAATTAAAGTGGTATTATAAATTTATTATGAAGGAATTATTAAACTATCTCGCAGGAGATCAATTAGGTATTAGTAAATTAGTTTTGAAGTCATATGACTTGTTTTCTGATGATCTCAATCCGCTGCGTCTTATGATCTTATGGTTATCAAGATGTTTACGCTTAGCAGTAAAAATTAATTAATTGTTAATATCGCTGTGCTAGATCTTACAGTCGAAACTAATTATTTAGATATTGAAAAATAATAGTCAGTTAGATTGCGTCCTATACTTCAGCATTCTTCGCGAGCATATTTATTTGGACTTTCTAATCAATTTTGAAACTGAAAATTAATTGAGTAAATAATTGATGATATTCAATTTGGTAATTCTAAATTTAAACTCATATCCAGATGCCACATATCTCTTTAATCTCATCCTTTGTTTTGAAGTCTTCGATTCCACATTTCTTCTCTAGCAACCAGTTTTTGAGAGGCGGTAGACATTTTTACCGTCTATTAGCATATTTTTTAGGTCAACTTTTGTCTTCATTTATCTTAAATAGATAGCCATATCATTACTTAGTTGCTTGTGTGGGCTAAACGGAAAACATCTTCACATTTTAGCAGTGATAACAAATGGATAGTTTCGTCTTAAATTAAAGTATAGAGATTGGATCTGCCTCTTTTCCGTAAATATCTTTTTATAAATCAACACCATGGAAGACTTTACAGTCGGCTTTGGAACAATATCATGTAGATTATGGTATTTTTTTTTTTTAATTTCAATATCGCCGTAATTTCTTGCTGACTTTTAGTCCAGAGTTGCAAATAACTTCTTTATGAATAAAAACTCAAAGTGTCCTTGAATTTGCTTTTAATTTACTACGTGCCAGTTTAATGCTAATGATGATGACTTGGCTGTTGATGCACCTGTGGAAAAGTTTTCTGAAAGAAATTCGTACTTCACTGGATTTTGCTTTCAGTGCAGCTTCTAACCTTTTTTCTTTTGCGACGAGTTAGTATTTAATTTTTCTTCTCACAACTTTGTGCTTCTCTTAAAGCCGCATTTCTCACTTTCTCTAGAAATATTTTTCTTATCACTCAGGCCTGGTATTTCAGTTATGGATTCACTTTAATCTTTAGTTTATTCCCATAGGAACATTTGTTACTATGGGAATAAACTGAAGATTAAGGTTACACCATGACTGGAATACCAGGCCTATATCACAATAAAACTTTGATTTTAGGTTCAGATCTCTTTAACACCATTTAGAACCATAAACCTTTTTTGACTAAGTATCTCATTTTGAATGCTGTTTTCTAAGACTCTTGTCTTTTCCAGTTTTTCTACTTTCTTTTCATTTATTTTTCATATTTCCCTTCCCTTTGCAATTACATTTCTTTCTTCCTGTAACAACTTTTTAATTTTCCTTCGAATCACCTTTTTTTCTTTGATTCTCATTTGACGCTCTATATTTGCGCCAGTATTGATGTAAAAGCTTTTTCAAAGATTTGTTTAGAAATTTGATTCTCGGCCTAAACAAGAGTTTTGATTCTTCTCTTGATCCGTCCGGTTTTAATGTGAAGGTGAAGGTTTGATTAACTTAAAAGATTTCTCGACGTTTTCAGTTTGTTTGGCTCTCTGTTTATTTGGGTTTAAGTATGTCACTCTTTAATCTCTCTGCAATTAACTCCGGTGGAATTTAAACAGATAAAATGTTCGTTACGTCTTCTAAACAAACACATTTGAACTTTCCCTGAATACTCATTCATGTTTCATTCGCATTCCAAGGAAATGATGCACCAGTTTTTAGTTATCTTAACGCACTCAAAGATAATATTTAAAAATGACAAATAAAACAGAATTTCGTCGTATTCAACAAATTGCACCAAGCAGATGTCCTAAATACTGTGCTATTTGCGGTCCATTGTGAAAATTACCACAGGTTTTAATGTGTAAATTATTCACACGACTTTCACACGAAAAGTCGGTGTGAACCGCAAATAACACCGGTCCCTCAGCATTTGGATTATTTTTAAGAATATTTATCCAAAATTTCGCTGAAAATGACCACAAATCACCTTGATTAAATCATGTGAATTTCTAGTGGTTTCAATTTCACTAATCTAAATATTTATCCAAATTTTTCCAATAAGTTAAAAGTAAATAAACTTTATCATTCAGCTTTCCACTTCATTTATATGTATACTAATAACACTCCTCGTATTCGTAGTGTGTTAAGTTTATCTGAAAGTTCAATATATGATGTGTCACTGCCCAAATTGCAAATTACTAATTAATTAGCCAGTAATTTCGATAAAGTAGAGGCGGCGATAATACTTAATCTGCAAATTACACTAATTCCAACGAAAATATTTTGCTTTAAAACGCCAGATAATAATAAATCAAGTGCTTGCGTAACAAAGCTCAAAACGCAAGGCTAGTAGAAACACAATAAATTTATGATTCATCAATTACATAAGACATACTTGCGCACGTAAATCAAGGATTTCTAAAATTCATAAATTTATGTGACACCACGTGATTAGTCATCCTTAAATAAATTTATATATCGGGTGTTATCTTGAATTATTAGGAAAGGCTTAAATGTCGAGTTCATTTCCGACCACAAGAATTCGAATATGATTCTATTTTTGTTCTGATAATATCTATGATGATTTCTTTTCTAGTTAGCGTCAGTTTTTGATAGTAATTATTATTTTTAATTAATGTATTGTGACTTTTTTGGCGGCGAACAGGATTCTCTTCGTCGAAGCAAATGCAAAGCAATTTCGAACAAATTACTAATATTTCACAATGTTTTCAAATCTTTTCGCTTGACTTACGAGCAGCAAAAGCAATTTAATGTTATTGAACTTAATCTTTCCCAGGCTGTGAAGCGTTACGATACCGGACTCCATTATGTTCTCCGCTCGTCGGAAAATAACTTCGCGAGAGGCTCGACGAAAAATTAAAATTAATTTTATTCGGCGGCGTTTTGAATAATTTCAATTCCGATTCGAATTGGCCCGACTGCGAATTAGAGCGAGGGAAATTAATGAAAACGTCCGAGCAAGGGGGAGGCAAGCGATTTAATGTAATTTTCGTACATTGCGGGGTTTCTCGCCGTTTTCGTTGAATATTTTTGAATTTTCGCTTAAATCTAGACAATCGTCTTAAAGAATTGAAGACTTTCTCAATCTCCTGAAGGTATAATTAAATTCGAGTGTAAAATACACTTTCAATCAAGAAGTCTGCTGCAAGTTGCGTTAAGAGATCGCATCCTCTCAAAGCACATCCGTTATTGCTTGCACTAAACCTGTTTGGCGAAGATTAATTATAAATACGACAGCGGTGAATAAACCACGTTGTATATCGGCCGGGTCTCATAAAACTACTCTCTTTGATTTCCAGCTTTTCAATTAGCTTTGTCTCGTTTAGCTTCCACGGAATTATTTTCGTTAGCTTCCAAATCGCAAGATTCTTTGAAAGCGGTTAGTGAAAATATTCGAATTTCTTGATTAGATTTATTGTGGGACTTATTTCCATTCATGAATCAAGGATACCAAAAAAGTCCATGGTGTCCACCATGGAAAATTTAGAAGTAGGATGTCTGAGCTTGATACAGAGCAACAATTTCTAATCCTGTCATGTTTATTGTATATTTTATAATTACTTCCACCTACATTTTCTAAGTCCCACCGTAAAACTATACAAAATGTACAAAAACCATTAATTACTTGTAAATTGTCTTCATCATCTTACAACTGACTTTCTATGTTCGTTCCATAAAGAAAGTGGCGTATGTGAAATTGATTATTCTCGACCCAAAAAAAAAATCCCGGTTTTTCTCTCCCGCAAACTCAATACCCACTCGAGTGTTTCGATCTCACAAAACAAACAAACAAAAAAAAAGACGCAAAGTAAATTGCGAAATCAAAACCGACAGCGAATCGCATTTAAGACGTGTAGTAACACCGTCGGGCCTTGCTTACAAGGAAATTCAATTCTGCGCTGGAAGGACATCAATCATCGCGTTAGGAATCATCATCAACTCCCACAAGGCGAAAGAGTGGGCTCCTCCTCGCTCTTCTAAGTTCAGCACATTGTTTTACTATTCTCGGCGTACTCTGCTTCCTCAGCCGCACCTTTTCCTTTCATACAGATCATTTGAGTGTGATAACTGTTATTACGTGTAATTTCACGCTTGCCTTAAGCCAGCGTTAGAGCTGAGATGAAGAAATGGGCGATTAGACTCTGCGGGGAATTAATTGGTGACCGCGAACAATATTAAAACGGTTGAATAAGAAGTAATAGTTAAGTTTAATGGGGAAATCTTAATTCTACGACCAGTGGGTGAGAGTTCTTAAAAATTTTGAACCACACTTGTATGTACCTGCAAACATAAGTGATGATAAAATACCAACCAAAAAGTGGTCAGTAAAAACTTAACTCTATCCTCCTGGATATTTCAAGCTAATTGGTAAACCATAGCCCAGAATTGAGTCCTGAGGGATCTCACTGAACCTTATCCACGTTCAAGTTTCACTTATTTGCCTTGATGACTCCGAAATTAATATATTTAATATAATTTTCGTAGCAACCATTTCATCAAATCGCTCACAGTTTCATTTTCTATCCAACGCTGCCTTCTTAGAGCTCTTCAAAGTACAACTTAACATAAATGCGTTGCTCATCAAAACTCACCGTTCGTGTGATTTATTTCCAACACGTGAAGCTTGCCTAATAACGTAAGTCCTCGTCATAACGGCGTGTAGCAATAAAGAGCGAGGGATTTAAGGTGGAATTAGCTTGTGTTGGTTTTGTGCAGGGGAGGTTTTTAATATCCTCTGCGGATTTGCTTGCTCAGAGACGAGAAACCAGAAGCCAGACTAACGACCCACCCGAGGTCAATTGAGTATTGGTACCCGGCAGTTTGCACCTGCAAGAGAAACCTGCGGGCGACACGCCGAATGTAGGTCGATCTGATGCAAAGAAGATTACAACTGAATCGAGGTTGCACGTTGAAAATTGACGGGTTTATCGATACTGGTCAAGAGAAGGCCGGAATTTTGGAATTGGTCTCCGAAATTTCGAAAGATCTATTTAACAAAAACTCAGCTTGAGGTTTATACTTAATTTAAAAAATGGAAGTAAAATTTTTTTTTTCTAAGAGGGAGGCAAAATCGCTGGATACGACCCTGACTTTTTACTTCAAGAATTTCTTCAAATTATTATAAAAATTCTCTGCAATTTGGGTGTTTCAAAATAATAATTTGTTCAATAAAATTTCTTGGTCCCTCCAGTAAACGCTGATTGGCCAGATTTTCTTTTTTCTCATCATTGCTCTCATTCGAATTCATATAAAGAGATTGGCTTTTCGATGTATTTCGATAATAATAACAATTTGATGAAATTGTGGGCGTGTTATGTTTGTTATTGGTTGCCGTCGTCGTAGACTCGCCCACATAAGTTTTATTTGTCTTTCAAAGTGCTTGCTTTGTATCATCGTGGCGTATGATTGGCTAAAAAGCTGCATGTTTCAGCTGAGTAGTAAATACTTGGATAATCACTAAAAATACGAAACATGTACTTCATTTCGAAGTAATTGTAAATTTTTAAATTTTCTCTCATCTTTGTGCTTCTTTTAAAGCCGCATTTCTCACTTTCTCTAGAAATTTTTTTCTTATTACCAAGCCGCAATAAAACTTTGACTTTAGGTTCAGATCTGGATAATAATAACAATTTGATGAAATTGTGGGCGTGTTTCTATGTTTATTATTGGTTGCCGATATCGTAGTCCCGCCCACATAAGTTTCGTTTGTCTTTCAAAGTACTTGCTTTCTATTTATCAGCATCATCGTGACATATGATTGGCCTGAAAACTACATGTTTCAACTGAGTAGTAAATATTTGGAAAATCACTGAAAATTCGAAACATGAAGTAATTGTAAGCTATGACAAACTAAGGGCGTATTTAAGAATGCTACTTGTTGTGTAAATTCTTTGCTCCGCCCAGGATAAATGTAATTGGTTAGAAAATTAATAGAACGATCATCAACGGTAGTCCGAAATCAAAGTGCTATTTATTGAAATTCATCAAAACTTCTATAATTTCAATAGTTTGTTAAAAGGTACATGATGCTATATATTTTTGATAGTTTTAATAACATTTCTGCTTGAAATTTGTATTTAATTAAAAAAAAAAACTTTTGTACTAAAATACAGCCCTGGTTTTCTACTTCAAGCATTTTTAAATGTTATTCTTTAATTTAGTGGCACGTTTAAAGTTATTATTCCTTGTTATCGTTCATTTATGTATGCTCCGCCCAGTAAACGCACGATTGGCCACAATTGTCTTTTTTCTCATCTTTGCTGTGCATTCCTGTTCAGTCGAATTCAACCAGAAAGGGTTGGCACTTTGAGTTTAATAGTAGTTTGGTAAAACTGCGAACATGTTTTTGAAGAGAAAAATTTAGAAAGTTCCTTTTGTGTGTCGCCGACGCCATAACCCCGCCTACATAAGTTTGATTGGTCTTTCTCTGTGTCATTCGTATCTGAATCATCGTAGCGTATGATTGGCTGGAAAACGGCACTTCGAAAATAATTGAAAATACGAAACAAGAATTTCGAAAATTGTGAGACAACTAGAGGCGTATTTAAGAATATTATTCGTTGTTGTGTAACTCCTTTGCCCCGCCCAGGATAAACGTAATTGGCCAAAAAATTGATAGAATCAATGGAAGTCCGGAATCGAGACGTTACTTTTTGAAATTCAACGAAACTTCCACATTTTCAAAAGTCGTTAAAAAGGATATAATTTTTAATAATTTTGGATGGTTTTAACAAAATCTTGACATGGGATTTGTTTTTAGTTAAGAAAAAATTTAAAAAAAAACAAAATTGGTTTTCTACTTGAAGCATTTTTTATATTATTGTTTAAAAATCCTGTGTAAATTAGAGGCACGTTTAAATTTATCATTCGTTGTAGTTGTTCATTTATGTATTGCTCCGCCCAATATTCGTATGATTGGCTAGAATTTTTTTCCTCGTCTTGTCATTCATTTGTCTTCGTTCGAATAAAACATGAAAGTCGCCAAAAAACTGACATATCGATGTATTTTCAAGTTTAAAACTGTTCTGTAATACTGTGGACGTGTTTTTTTTTGTTTATGATAAAAATTCAAATGGATGTTTAAGGTTACGTTTATTACCAACGTCTTTGCTCCGCCCAGTAAGTACTATTGACCCATTGCCTATTTATCTTTAACATCATAGCATGTGATTGGCTAGAAAAAGGCATGTTTTGGCCAATCACTAGAGTTAATTCATATGTGTTAGATAAGATATGACATACTAAAGATGTATTTAAGAATATTCTTTGTTGTTGTTGTCCCTTTAATTGCTTCGCTGCTCCGCCCTGGTTAGCGCCAATTGGCTAGAATATCGTTTATTACCTTTATCGCCTATTTCTCTGCATAACTCAGCCATTTGATTGGTTAAAAAGTTTCATACAGATACTAAAATTGGACGTGTTTTGTAATTCAGCGTTTTGCAGCGATGGATGTAGATAGTGATTTAAAAGATTGAATAGAAATCAATCTCTCTTGAGTACCAGTTTAGTGACAAGTTGTCACTAATCTCCTACATCGCCTTAGTTGATTATAATCTAACAGAGATGGATCAAAATCACTGCATCCATCATTGCGAAATGCTGTATTAAGAAACTCACGAAATAAATAATAAATAGCAAATCATTCGCTGTAGCTGTGCTCAGGAATATTATTTGTTATTGTCAACCCTCTAACTCCATTGCTCCGCCCAGGATAAGCATAATTGGCCAGAAAATTGCTTGTTATCTTTCATCATCTACCTCTCTGCACATCTACTCCATTTGATGAAATTGTGGGTGTGTTTTATGTTTATTATTGGTTGCCGACGTCATAGTCCCGCCCACATAAGTTTCATTTGTCGTTCAAAGTGCTTGCTTTCTATTTTTATTTGTAACATCGTGGCGTATGATTGGCTAGAAAACTGCACGTTTCAACCACTTTGAAAATCACTAATACCAAACAAGAATTTAATTTCGAAAATTGTGAGACAACTAGGGCCGTACTTAAGAATATTATTTGTTTTTGTGTAACTCCATTGCTCCGCCCTGGATAAGCATAATTGGTCAGAAAATTGCTTATTACCTTTCATCATCTACTTTTCCGCACATCTACCCCATTTGATTTGCTAAAAAATGTTGAGTTTAATTAGTAATGAAAATTTTTAAAATTTTGCCTTAAGATCAACTTTCGCTGGTGACGAAAGATGGCGCATCACATTTTTTACTGTAATTGGGGAACCAATTTATGCAATGAATTTAAATTGTATGCTGATAAACACTCGTCCTTGAATTATTGTTTTCTCCGATCTTTATAATTTGGTGACGAATTTTCTAAAAATTACCTAATTGTAGTAAAACAGCTTTTTCTGCTGAACAAAAGATGGCACTTCAGATTAGAAGAAGTTCGACAATTTGATTGAAAATCTGAAAATACACTTTAGTGAAACGCATAAGAAGCAACTTTCTAGTCAGCTAAAGACGATAATCCAAAATTATGGAGAATCACTGCAAGAATTTGAAATGGACATTGAAAGATTAGTACGACTGGTATACGGCGAAGTATTAGCTGTTCAAGGTTTTATCGACGCTATTGAAGACCAAGAAATGCAACAAGTCTTATGATTGAGTAATTTTTCTAAGTGCACAGATGTGCATTGGAATTTGAGGCAGGCAAGCAAGCCTCTAGAATTCTGGAAAAGCACAATTCAGCTCTATCAACTTTGTTAGATAGGTAGAGTCCTTTATAAAGAGAATAAACATATGATGTGGAACGAGAAGAGTAGAAACAACTTACGACAATATTCGTGTGGAAATTGGAGAAAGAATTAAGCAAATGGAATAGAGACGACCAACGAGCAATACCAAGCAAACAATGACTTGTTGGAACTGTAGTCAGCAAGATCATTTGTGTTCCAATTGTAGGTGCAGATGAATTGTTAAAACCAGTCAACAAGAAGGGGCGCATGCCGACTGATTTTATGGGTAGCCTCGAGGAGTTAATGAAAGCAGTCTAATAGCAGATGGACAAATTGATCGAAGATCCTTTCAATATGCTACAATCAAACATCGCCCAGGTCGTGTCCATAACAATGCAGATGCACTCTCCAGAAGACCCTGTCCTGAAGATTGTTGGCGCTGCTTCAAATTGGAAGACAAAGAAGGAATAATTCCCATCAAAGGAACGCGCGTCACAAACAACCAATGGCAACCAGAGATTATAAGGCAAGAGTAAGACGTAGGGCACATAATCTCTTGGAAAGGAAAACACAAGGTCCAACTTGGGCTGAAATATCAGACAAAAGCCCAATTTTCAAAAGCTATTGGGCAGTTAGACAACGGACTTCTTAAAAGAGAATGGGGGTCACTCGATGGCAGAGAAATTAAAGAGCAAAAGTTAGAATTTCCAAAGTTTTGGAAGAAATACATGGAAGTACGTCTGATGGGCACTTGGACGTCAACAAAACATTGGCAAAAGTTCGAGTCTGATGGGCACTTGGACGTCAACAAAACATTGGCAAAAGTTCGAGAGAGGTTTGAACCGATGTGCGCCAGATGTATTACCTGCAAGGCAGTTTTTGGACTTACAAAGAAGACTCGGGGAAAACTTCATCTATGCAATGAAAGAATCGCTATTGACATAGCCGACTCGTTTCCTGAAGCCGAGCACATCATGATGGTAACTAATTACTTTACTAAATAGCCAAGAAGGTTGCCTAATCAAGAAGCAGCAAAAAAATTTCGTTTACACCGAATCCTTTTTAGCTACATTTTTCTCACAAGTCCTATTTTCTACATTTCATTTATTGCATTCAAAAATTATGAAAACAAACAAATGTTTGCAATATTTTATTCATACGAATTAATCACATTCCAACTCTTATTAAGTAAATGTTTGGATTTTCTTCCAATTTATTTCTGAATGTTCCTTGATGACCAACTTCTCTATAAATACGTGGATTAATTAAATTTTGAGCCACTAGGGTGTCTTGAGGCCAACATGAATCATAGACGACATTAAGAAGGACGTTAGTATTTTCATATGCACCGGGGACTCCTTCACAGCGCTCCCTTTATGACGTCATCCTTTGTATACACGCAACAATACTCATTCTACAGGGAAAATTATAGTTGGGCAAGGGCGGAACTGTGTAATTTTATTAACTGAGAGAGAAAGCTAATTGACTTTTTCAAAAAATAAATCTCCAGGACTCGTCGTTTAGTGTTGTTTGATTATTTACTTGCACTTAAGTACGTGCTTATAGAGCAGATAATAATGACGCGTTACAGTTTATTTTTGTGCTGGAAAGTGATTGCTGTTATCGCGTTATGGCAGATAAGGATGACAACAGATTTATCATTTCTTGTGTGGGATGACCTATTGTTGTTGTACTGGAAACTCTATCGGTCGAACAAGTCTTGCGAGACGAGTCTTTCATGCATAAACATTATGTGATTCGTATTTAGTTTCTTTATTTGCTTAAGAAACCGATTCAGGCGTTGAGAAACTGGTTTTTCAAACTAAATCAACAGATGCGGTCATTTGAAATTATAAAAAGTGTGCATAATTTTTGCATATGATTGTACCATCAAAATTTCCTTAGGTTTCAGCAAAATAAACAGTAGGAATTTAAATGCCTTGATACTCGTTAATTTTATAGAAAAAAGAAATTTATTTTTAACTTGTCACTTAATACATGATTTTGCAATTAATCTCAATATGCGCTGCCAGTAATCACAGTTAGCTCTTAAAGTTGATTAGGTCAGATATGCATGCATGATGTATTGTAATTTATTGAACGCCTCTGCTGAGTGCAATTTAAAAAAGAAAAAAAAGAAGTTAAATCCTTCTGCTGCACTTTAATTACATTGCCACTTTGTTGAGTCACTAATCTCTTGCCTGTTATTTTCATTTAACCAGAGGCCTTAATTGAATCAGAACAATGTCAGTACTTGAAAAGATTTATTTGCACAATTCGACATACATAATATATAATAAAAATAATTAAAAAAAAAATAGTCGTGATGGCACGCATCAAGCAGAACGTTCCCTCTATATGGACACATCTCATTCGTTCATAAATAATTAATTCCCATCCGTATATCTGTGCTAACATACAGTTCGCGGAATCTAATAATCACGTATAAAACATTAATCATCGGCAAGTAGATAATAAAAATTCAATACACTCATATATTCTCTATTATGTTATAAATTGGCAGTTAAATTAATTTTCCAACCAATAATTTATTAGGCTAACAACACTCTGGATCCACCTAGCTCAGATTATTCTCACTATAGCTCAAACTAATTTCAGTTAAGCACTTTCATATATGTATGTTGATGAGCAACGCACTTAAAACAGACCCTTCTTCTTTTTCTCTTTCTTACCATCAACTGCCTCTCTGCTACCCTCCAGGGATCTTCGACGTAGCTCTTCAACCGTCACCTGATTTTCTTTCTCCCACTGTTCCTTCTCCAGCTCAAACTGCCTGCGTTTCTCCTCCAGCTCCTTTGCCTGCTGCTCGAGGCTCTTCTTGGTCGATTCATGTCGCCGAGTGAGCTCCGTCTCACTGTCCTTTAACTTCTGCTTTTTCTCACGCACTTTCATCTCGAAGACCTGCTCCATTTCTGCTTCCATTTTCTTCATCTTCAAGTCGTGCTCGCGCTTCTCCTCGTCCATCTGAGCCAGAGGGTTTTTATTCGATATCCGAGTCGGCTTACCATCAACACCCAAGCCCGCTAACTTACGACACCTGTAATTTTCATAGTGCACGTTGTTCGTTACGTCTTTCAAGTCCTGTAAGTGAGTGCGAATTACCATATTTCTCAAGGCAATAAAGTCACAGTGCTCTAAATTCTCGACTTCGGCAATGCCCCAGGGATATTTGCGCCCCCTGATTTTCTTTGAGTCAGTTTCTATGACGGCATTCGAACCTACCACAGCGAATGGCACTCGTTCTCTCAGCGATTTATTTAGTTTGTGTTCCTCGTCTTCTTCTAACGTGTCGGGGAATTCGTATATTTTTATTTTGTGTTGCGTGATTTCGTTTAGGATTTGTTTTTTGAAAGCGGTGCACTCGTCTGACGTGAGGGTATCTGCCTTCGCGATCACCGGAATTATGTTCACTTTATCACATAGTCTCTTCATGAATTCTATGTCAAGCGATTTCAAGCCGTGCCCCGACGGTTGGATGAAGTATAAGCAGCAGTGCACGCGTTGATCTGGAATTTGCTTGCGTGTTACTCGAGCCTCAGCATTTAAATAATCCTCGTATTTGCTCTCGATGTACTCGATGATGGGCACCCAGCAGTTGCTGTTGTCAACTGCATCACCGAAGCCTGGAGTATCAACCATTGTTAGTAAGAGATTCACCCCGTTTTCCTTGAGAAGGACTTTGGTGGTTTCGACTGCGACGGTTTTTTTGAGTCTCTGCGTAGGGCCCGGGTAGTCACTGGAATTGTAGATTTCAGTCAGGAACATCGAGTTGATGAGGGTAGATTTCCCCAAGCCGGATTCCCCAACGACCATCAGCGTGAACTCGAAGCCCTTCTTAACAGCCTTGCGGTACACTTGGTTTGGGAGGTTGGCAAAACCGACGTAGCCGTCTAGTTCTTTGGGTTTGGGGCGCTCTTTGATGATGACCTCGGGGATGGTTGTTGGGGTTTCTTTGCCATCGTCTTTAATTTCAGGTTTGATTGGGGGTTCCGGTGGTTTATCCAGGGAAGGAACTTTGCTGAGGAGACGGTTGGAGTCTTGCTTGGGGGGTGAATCTGTGGTCGATGTGGTTGAATTTGAAGTGAAAAAAATTTCTCGCTTGCTTTGTATCGAGGTGGTGGATTCGTTCCCGTTGGTTTGTGTGAGGCTCCCATTTGAGCTGTTGTTGGAGGCCGAGTCCATAAATTTCTGCCTCATTGCTAGTCTGTCTAAGCTAGAAAGTCGATAGGAGCCCCCAATGGAGTCTTTCTCGCGGTCTCTGGCTAGCGCGTTGCCCGCGTTGAAACTCGAAGTGTATTTGGGTAAGGTTGGTGGTGGTGCTGGTTTGTTTTCGCTGTTGCGATTGAGCAGGCCCGTACTGGAAGTGTACATGTAACTGCTAGGCATTATATTGGGACGTGACTTGATTGTCGCCGTGGCCTGGGTGGTCGGTGGTACTTGAGCGGCGTTCACGTTGTTGGCACTCATTGTTAAACCGTTTACGCTGACATTGTTGACTCGATTTGACAGTTAACGTTCGGCGATGAGTAATTGTTTAAGCCACGCCCGTTAGCGTCGCTTTTCCCTCTTCTTCATTCACCGCACTCATGTACTTTAATTAAAACCTCCGAACTAAAACCACACGACTACTACTCTACTACGAAAATCGATCGGACGTACTGTGAATCGCAGGATTATTTACATCTGCGCACCTCGACGGTTACTGTGCTGTGGTGTAACACGCAAGGACGGCTCTCCATGTTTGCGCGGTACTTGTCGCAGTCCGGGCCAGATGGCGCCGCGTCGCCGGCAGCGAGCGGGGCGATTGCGGTAGTGGGGACGCAACACAATCGACCGGTGGAATACTGGTGGTAGCCCTGCTTGGAAATTCTCGGGCGTTCGTGGCGAAGAAAACGCGCGAGCTGAGACAACGGCGCGAACTGAATCAATAATGAGATAACGCACGTTTCTACTTTTCGAAGTACGCAGAAATATGTTTCGAACGCGCGTCCTTGTTCTCCCCCGTTAATCCTTCGTTAAAAATTTTGGGATTTAGATTAGATAAAGTTTCGGGCGATGAAAGTTAATTAGCGTTCTATGTAAACTGATAAGGCGCGCGCTAGTATGGGAAAGTCGATTTCACATGACGCAAACAATCGCCGATATCTTCAGATAAGAAAGACGCTTTTACAAGACACAAAAATATGCTTACTCGTTTGTTCTTGGTATAAAATGTCTTAATTTATTGTTAGATAATGATTTCTTTCACGAACACCAAATAACTGATTTGGAAGTCAAAATATACTCAGGTTTCCTTTTTTTAATATTCAAATTATTTATAGGTACCAGGGCTGCCAACTTAAATTATGTGCATATTCCGCGCAAAGTATTTATTTGGCGGTTTGTTGGTGTTTTAAGAATAAATAAAACGATAACTCTTTGGTCGGCTTTATATCTCAGAAATGTCAGTCACTAAAATTATTTTGCCTTACAATTAACGAACACTTCAAAATTATTTTACAACATACACACTTAAGTAATTATTATTAAATAGAGAAGTCTTTTATTTGTAGTGAGCAGACGTTTCCATAATTATACGGGGCGTTCATAAATAATTAAAAGGTGTTTGAACTTCCCACACGGGGTTGCCGGGTTGGGCTAAATTCCACCAACTGAAAGAGTCACCTTTTTAGACACACACTTGACGCTTAAAAATCTTATTTGGCGACTGACGTCTAATTTGGTCTACTCCGTTTGTATATACCGCGTGATTTTTAAAAATTTTTATAGGCTCTTACCTTAAAATCTGGACGGTATGTCTTAGCTTAAGTGAAAAGTACATCATTGAACTGTTGAATATTTTACATGGCAAGAGTTGATAAAATATTTAAAAAATCACTCGGATAATGAACAATTAACAAAATTCTGTCTCTAGTCATCTATGGAAACAAAAATACACCACCAACTAAAAATTTGCGACCACACCCTTTCAATTTATTATTTGTTTTCATTTATATATTTCTTTTCGGTATTTTAAGTTTTTTATTAATTATCTACATATTTACAATGAGAGCTGTCATAAGCGGACATCAACTTTTTTGTCTGCTTATCCCTTATAAGAAAGCTTAAGCGATATATTACCCAAAATTTTGGTTCCAGAGAAATTGTCCCTTTATCAGAGACGTCCACTTATGAGAGCTGTCCATAGAAGAGCTTTCAGTGTATTTAAAAAATTTAAAAATTGGTTGGAAACTTATTCTTATATTTTTTTACATAATTTTCCTTTTTGTCTTAGTTTTTCATTTGCCTTTAATCTTTTATTTGATTTTTATTTCATTCTAATTTTCTCCTTGCTATAACCATCAGTGTTAGAAACAGAAAGAGTCACATAGTTTTTCACTTGTCTCTCCTTTCGTTCTTTATTTGCTTCCTCTTTGTTTCCGATTTGTTTCTTTGTCAATTGCTTTTCGTTTTCCTTTTCTACTCATTTCTCATTTATATATTTAATTTTGTTTTCGCTGGAAAAAATGAAGTTCCCAATAAACGACGATCATAACACAAAACTAAAACTTAAAAATAAATAATTAGTAAATGTAATGGTAATTCAAATGTGTAAAGAGGAAAGGTGAAATAGAAACAATTGCAACACTTGCGAAAATAAATTATAGTAAATTTTTTATTATTTAATTTCTGAAAAAATGGTAAACAATTGAAAATGAAGACAACTAACGAACGATTGAGATACCAATTGGATACAAAACAGGAAAACATTTTTGATAATTGGAAAAATGTTATGGCATAGGAAAACAATAACTTCAAAAAAAAACAAATAACGATCGTAATTGTTACGGAAAAAAAAGTCGTGAAAGCAATCAATGTTTTTAACAATTTTCATTTTTCATTTGTTTTATTTTCTATTTCAAATGTTGTTAGCTTTTCATTTTTCATTTTTTCATTTCATTGCTTCATTTAATTGTTGGATTTCGTTTTTCTTTTGTTTCTTTTTCTTTCCATTCAGTTTTTCATTTTGGTCTTTCATTTTAATTTTCTCCTTGTTTTTCACTTGTAACTCTTTTCATTTAATATTTGGGCGGGCTAGTTCCAAAGTGTACAATCTCCAGTATCACTTTTAATTTCTTAGGAAAATTAAAACATATATAATTTAAATAACAACCTTTTTTTCTATTTTTTTTCTTAATTTTAACGTATTTGTGTTGTTGGGAGATAATGTCAGTATTTTTACTTAAAAATATTAGTGATTAATAAGAAATGGAGCTGCACGTTAAAGTAACAAATGGAGAATGCCCACTTTGGAACCAGGCCCCTCATTTGCTTTTTGTTTTCATTTGTTTTTTTTTTTTTCTAATTTTTCCTTTTCTTTTAGTTCTTCATTTCCATTTGGTCTTTCATTTGATTTTTTTGTTTTTCACATGTCTGGTTCCATTTTTTATTCGCTTTTATTTGCTTTCTGTTTTGGTTTAGATTTCTTTTTTAATTTTGTTTTTTCTTTCAATTTTTAATTACTTCAGTTTCAATTTCTTATTTGCCTTTTGCTTTTCATTTATTAATTTCATTTTGAGTTTTTTCGTTTCATTTGTTTTCTCTTCTAATGTTTGTCTTAAAATACTAGGAAATTAGCTTTTTTTCTCGAAAAGAGTATTTCACATTTATCGTAAAAAAATTGTCGCTTTTTCGTGATATTTTGTGAACAAGTTGGTGATATTACCTATAGAAGATCTGGCAACCCTGTTCCCACTTTAGGAACTTATTATTAAAAGTTGGCACGTGGCGAAATTTGCAAAAGGCAATTTAATAAGTCAACAATTTTTTTAAAACTGTTTTAAAGTAAATTTAATAAATATACAGGCACGTATTCTCATCTTATGATTAATTTAATAATGTGTTTAATTTCCATTCGACATTCGTTGTCACACTCTTACACATTAAAACTATCGTTTCTTGTTCATTTAAATCACGACCTTAGTTAAACAAGACTTTAATCATAGGATCAGAACGGATCGCGTGTTTAGAATAATTTTTTTGCATTTAGTTATATCTTAATATTAATTGATTTAAATGAAACTAATTTAAATATAATTATTATCAAATTACATTTGTTAAAAGTATTTCTCAAATAGATAGAGTAAAGAACAATAAAATCTGGGCAAGTGTGTGGACGTATCTTGCACATTTATACAAATTTGGTAAACCAAACTAATAAACAGATTTTTAAAAGTAACTTTTCTTTCTGTTCAAAGTCAACACTCTTACTTTTTGAGTGGAACTTAAATGAAACTTTTTTTATTAAACATCAGAATTACTAGTGACATTTTGTATATGCATTAAACATCAACAATATGAAAGTAAGGTTTACATTGCAGAAATGGCGTCGCACCAATGTCCGCTACTATACAAATTTACATTTCTTTTCACTTGTTGAAAACAACATTTATGGAGTGATGCAGTTGAGAACTTCTGCATTTATGTTACGCAATTCTCATGCATGGGGATATAAAACCAAACATGAAACAATCGCCCCTCAGTTATTTATGAACGTTATATATAAGAAAAAGAAACTTTGGCTTCATGCGCAGAGAAGTACCAACTTTGTAAGATAAAAATTACTAACATGACAAAGCGCTAAATTCAAACGCCTTTCAATTATTTATTAACATTCTGTATTTATGCATAAATTGTTTCAGTATCGAATCGTTAAAGCAGCAATAATATACAGAGTGATTTTTATTAATTCAGGATAATTTGAAATTACTGCCATACAAAATTGCCATTGCGCTTGTTTAAAATGACCGTCTATATATATAAAGGCCAAACAAATAATAAGAACCAAAAAGAGGAAAATTAAAAATATAAAATACGACTTTATAAACAAAACAATGAATTATTCTTACAATTTTTTTAGTCCTGTCATACTTAATACACTAAAAACTGAGGCGCTAAATTCAAAGTATCCTCAATCATTAACAATCACTCTGTGGTTTGCAGGTTGACAAAATTTCGAGTAAATCTTTTCCTCAATAGTGATTCTATCCTTTCAGATTAAACCTTCGAAAATACTACCCAATAAGAAGATTAATTTAACAATAACTGTTAATAAAAGTTGAAATTAAAAAAATGGCGTTCCTTTGGAGAAAGCTCTTCCATACGGTGCTTACCTTCCATAGGCCCAGTATTTCAGTCATGGATTAACTTTAACATCCAGTTTATTCCCATAGTAACATTTGTTCTTATAATTGTTACTATGAGAATAAAATTAAGATTAAAGTTAAGCCATAACTGAAACCTTAGCATGTTAGGGGGTCCCCTAATCTACAAAGTACATACAATATTGATACTTTTTTATTTTATTTGTTTTATTTATTTATTGGTACTCTTCACAAATTTAACTACAGTAAAACTATAATTTAACTCAACAATATAATTGTACTTCAAAAAATTGAAACTATTATTAAAAAAAAGGAAACATCTTTGACTTAAATTTCACTTGTAGTAAACCTACTAAGCAAGGGTAGATTAATTTATAATTTGATTCTTACCCGGGCTCTTGATAACATTATCCTTTTGTACTAATTGGATTTATATTTTACGTCATATTTTCCAAAATTCAAGGCACTGGACATCATTTTAATTTTACCCAACTTGTACCTGATAATAAATATGCTAGTTGTTGACTCAAACTATAGGTCTTATTTTCTAAGTTCCGTTGCACGTCATCAACAACGATGACGTAAAATTTAGACACCGTTGCCAATTGTAACGAATAAGAAACATGATTTGTTACGGAAAGTAAACAAATACTTTGAATTCGCATTATTATTGAAAGTAGATAATTTCAACGGTATGTATATATTTAAAACTGCTTTCGTATAATGTTAGTGCTCTTAATAAGAAATGCCACGAGTATTTTTTAAGGTTAGGATAAATATTTACTTCCAGCTGTAACGTCAGTATTTAACAAATTGGGTTCAGATACATTAAATTCTTTTAAAAATACTCTAAATCACAGTATTATGGGCTTAATTTTCATCATGCAAATATTTTGTGAATCAGAGTGGCTTATTAATTTGTGATTTGTGATAATTCATAGATATTATAGGATTAAATAAAAAGCTATTACTTTGTAATTATTACTATATTTTAATTATTGTAACTGCAGTTTCGACATCACAGTGTCATTATCGAAGTACTTTATAACAGAGACGGCTTAATATAAGAACTAAAGGTAACATTTCTTAGAATTTATTACATCTTTTAATATACACTTTAGTATGCACCCCCATATTTAAAGGTTGTAATATAAATTGTAAGAAATGTTACCTCTAGTTCTTATATTTAATATGGGGGAAAAAAATGCACATTAAATTAAACAAATAAATTTTGTTCATTCAGTTTTATCAACTCGACAGATCCGATTCACTTTCACTGTCATCAGTGTTACCATTTATATTAATTATTAAGGGGCATATGTCATTGGTATCTAAATAAGCTTCTCTGTCCCACCATTTTAATATTTCAGTATCAGTATGTCTTATACAGTCGGCCCAAACTTCAGGAGTTATCTGTGCAAGTGCTTCTCGCCATAACATAATACAGTCGTCCACCGAAGTACCAGATTTTGTTGCATGATTATTATAATATGTCTTTGCAATTCCCCACACGAGTTCAATTGGGTTAAAAATGCAATGATATGGTGGCAGCCTTAAGATTTTATGGCCTTTACTTGCAGCTAATTCATCGATAACATATGTTGTAGATGGTCTATTTCTACAATAAATTTAATTAATAGAATTAATACTGTAACTAAACACTGTGAGAAAAAAAAAGGTGTAAATTTATTCTGGCGTTTAAAAAATCTTCTTTACCATTCATTACATTCTGAAAAAATAGAACACTTACTGGGTAACTTTCTGCAATAATTCAGATTTCAAGAGATGAGGGTCAAATGTAATTTGTTTGCTAGTTAGCCAAGCTTGAATGTCAGCTTTTTTCCAAGTTGTAGTTGGAACTTTATCTTTTGTTACGCTATGGTATGAAGCATTATCCATTACGATAATTGATGGTTCCTCTAAGTTTGGAATTAATTTTTTTTCAAACCAGTGTAAGAAATTGTCACTATTCATTTCGCCATGGTAATCTGAGGATTTGTTTTTAGTGGAGAAAATTAATTCTGCAGAATATTATATTTCTAGATATATTCCTACATAAAAGTTCTCTGACTAACCTTTTACTTTCAACTTTAGTAGTCTTCACTGTTCTAACATCTTTATCTTGCCATGAACGTCCAATTGTTCCGTCTTGAAATATCCAAGTTTCATCAAGGTAGACGAACTGATAGATTCCTTCGTCTTTAGTGTCCATGTAAGAACGCAAAAAATTTACTCTTTTGAAAGCGATATTACTCAGTTCCATTAAACCTCTCCGTGGATCATCTTTGCGCCATTTGAAGCCAATTTGTTTCAATACCTTCCAAAGGGAACTTATGTTTCCATCAAATAACGCTCTAGTCTTGAGTTTATCCAATAATGTTTTCAGAGTAATGTGGTCTTCTAAAACGAACAATTTTTATAGTAACTAAAAATATCTGATTAAACACAAATCTTACTTCTTTCGTACATCTCATATATTACATCACGAATAGTAACTTGGTAGTTATTATCTAGATCGGTTATCGGTTTTGAACGTACACGTTTTTTAGAAGGCTCAGACAATGAGGTGCCTTTCCTAATGTCAGATGAAATGCGACTGACAGTGGAAACATTCAACTGCAGAGCATCTGCAACTCGCTGTGAAATATATAGGAAGTTATACAATGAAAAATTGTTAAATAATGTACATTACCTCCCTTACAGCTGTTAACGAAATTAAGGGCCCTCCAAAATCACGTTCTCTTTCAAAATACGTAATTAAAGAAGCAACCATTTGCTGTGATTGCAAATTTAATCCTGGCGGCATGTCGTATTAATTCACGCAATAATGAGCTCTGAAAAGAACTAATAAATATTGCCTCTGGAATACACTAATACAACGTTTTGAAAGCAGACCAACACTCACGAACCAAATGTAAACAATTCAAATGGCAGCGGTGAAGTTTGTCAACATTGTAATTTATTGCCAACAAACTTTTCAAACGGATGGTCTATTTTCACGTAAGAATATGGTTGCATTCGGAGCTGATACTTGGCATGACTGATTGTTGTGTTGATGACGTGCAACGGAACTTAGAAAATAAGACCTATAAGACTATAGAAATTCAACGAGGACAAATAGGGCAGATAATTGAAGATTGAAATTTATTAAGCTTTCTTTTCTTACATTGCATATGTTCTCACTTTAAAACAACGACCTGTATAATTTTTCTTAAATTTATGTTTGTTTCAGGTTCGAACCTACAAGATGCACATATTCACGTGCACTCAGCTCTTCTGCCTGGCGGTCCTATGGATAGTAAAATCAACTCCAATCTCGCTGGCATTTCCATTTTTCCTCATACTCATGGTTCCTTTCCGCCTGAAATTACTCACGTACGTGTTTTCGCCCACCGAGCTACGCGGGGTAAGTATCCACAATCTCAGCAATTTTCGGTCAAACCAAGCACGCGCCGGTAAAAACGTAACTATTTTTAAATTGATCGCCGTCCGCGCTTTTAGAAATTTGTTTTGTGCGGAGAACGTTGAACCTGCGATACTAAAAGGCCGATATTTTTATTTATTGGCTCGTTCAAAGCCAAGGTTTTTCTTTGTCCTTCTTCTCTTCGATTGTTACTTTCTCGATACGTGATCCGTCGCCGTCTGTATCGGGTAACCTCAAGTAAAGTCGTTTGAAAAATTTCATTAAGGCCGGTTCATGTATATGTATGTATGTATGTATGAGCACATGCAGTGGATTTCTTGTAAATGCTACCGACCGTCGGTTTGTTGTTTCTTCACGCGGGATGTTGCCATGTGGTTATTATTATTATTAATCTTGTTACACATGCTGTTACGGAGCTTCATTTTTTTTTTTTACTTTGTTGATGTTCTCGTTTTATCTTTTACGATTTTAGAAATAACGTTTCTAAATTTTAATTAGGGTAGTTTCAGAAACTATTTAACTGAAAACATAAGATTGCAAGAGCAAATGTAACCGACAAAAGGAAACAAAATCGAATTAATTTGTAAATGTTTGAGAACCACTTGCTGGAGTACGAAAGCTTCGTGCTTTCCTGTTGCAATTAATTTTGCAAACGCTGTGTCTGCTAAGGCGAGCTTTAGCTCGATCATAAATGTAAATATGAAATGGGGTAGGTGATAGGTAAATAGCAACAGACTCCATAAATGAATTAATCCCAACGGTCAGTCTCAATTATTTATTTGTCTGTGGCACAGTTATTGCCTTATCGAGGAAATTAATTCTAAATATTGGATATGCTCGGAATTCCAAGTGGCGCCTAGATAAACAAGGTCAGCTCTAATTATAAACGAATTACCAAAATGTGATGATTAGGTTCGTTGGAGAACAGTAAACAGTGTAAATTGATAGAAAATAAAATTTGATTTATTGGAAGAATACAAGCTCTCATGTGATTAGTTTAATGTGCGTTTTACAACAGAAATTTGTTAAAAGTTCCCACAATTATTAAAAATATGTTTATTAATTAAATATAGGTTTTTGTTTAAAATCATTTTTCATTTAGTAAGTCGGCCTTAGCCTTAGGTAATATGTGTGACCTATCAAACACACCTTCCTAAAAAGCTTTGGAAACGTGGGCTCGTGTAGGTGTAATAATTTTACGGTCGAAAAGTTCCTCCACAAAGGCTGAAGGCTAAACTAGTCGATTCCAAAGCAATGAATTATAAACGAATGAAAGATGCTGGCGATAAAACAAGTTTTCAATAATTTTCGACGAAATTCCCGGTCGGAAACTAGTTCGCTTTACATTAAGCTTTCAGGACTTCAAGCTTCAACCCCGAATAAATTCTTCAGCGTGCAAGCGCAAATTCTTTGAATTTTCCCGTGCACGGGAGCATTCAAATTCACTCCTCTATTTGCAGTAGACGTAAAGAAAATGTATGCAATGTGTGACGTTAACTTCAGAAGAATACTTCGGCCACCATTATGTGAGATCTGAGCTAACACATTCCTATGTAAATCGTTCTTGTGTTGTTGTATTATGTGGTGTTAACCTAGTTCTCTTGCATCTATTGAATTCGATACGTAATATGTTCCATCCAACCGCACACTACGATTATGTTAGTTCAACAAAAAGTCCATCTGAATGTTAATTAAATCAATTGCTCAGAAAGAAGCGACGACTCTTTAAACACACAATCAAAGTTGTTCAAAATTTTAAAGTTTACCACCACAAGCCTAAATTATAAACCAATCGCTAATCTCATTCTAGTATTTTTTAAAAGGACTGACACATTTTTTTCGATTTGGTATTGGCACCAGTTTCCTTAGTAAAAAAAAGGGGGAATTCACTTCCAAGTACCATAACGTAGGTTAATCACTGTGCCGTTTGTGACATCTGCGAGGCATATGGTCCTCTTGTGATTAATCTGCTCGGGGTTTTGTGTTTTTGTAGACCGTTCACATATCTTCACAGAGAATACCTATCGTTTGAATGAAACAATGTGGATGTTGTCAAAACGATTTATAGTGAAGTAAATTAAAGAACATGCATAAATGAAATTTATTATGAAAGTTACAATTTATAGTTAATTGTAATTTATAGTTAATTGGTTTGAAGAGAACTTGTCAGATTTAACGAAAGGAAGAAGCAATGTAAGTACTTCCTAGGGATACAGAACATTTCAAATGATTTGAAACTCATAGTAAAGTTATTAAGATTATTAAACGTTTCGGATCGTAAACTTTTTATGACCATCATGGGAAGTCAAGTATTTTTTGAGTTTCAAATAATTTAAAAATATTCTATACATTATTTTTTCTACGATTCGTAATTACGCTTTTTTGACTTAAAAAAAAGATTTACTCGTGCGGCGTTTTTCTGATTTTAAAAAAAATAAATTGTAGCTGGAGGAAATATTTGATTTTTTTTTTGAACAGTTCAATTTATATACAACTTTATGTTGATTTTAGAACGTTTTCTTATATGATAATCTGAGAAAGTAAAAGTCTTAACAACGATTTTTTTTAATTACTTTTTAATATGTATTTATGTAACAAAATAGCAGAAGTAGGCCAGTAATTAATGAAAGTAAAGAATGAGATACTAAGACTAAGAATTTGGAAGATAAATATATGTTTCATTTTGAAAATTAAAATTAACAATAAATACTAATTTTCAAAATAAATTAAGAAAGCTATGCAATCAAACCTTGATTGGATTCACAATTTACTTGCAGCTTTAATTAAAAAAAATAAAATAAAATTTTATCTCACCCTGCGTATTCAACTCAAATGCTACTGCATACATATACCATGCGATCTAAGAAAATAAAATTATTTAGATTAGACCATCAATAAAACATCGTAATTGACAATTCTGTCAGTAGAAACTCAAATACTACTGTGTACAGTCGCCATCATAAGTCATAACAGAAGCTTAACAGAAAAACTTATCATGGAAATTTTATTTGTGGTTTCCAAGCAATAAATAATTTACTACATCCCAGATTGAGTAGTAAGATTTGGATGCATTCAACGTCCATAGTTTTGAAGGAGACAGGTACGATGTTCTATAAGCTTTCTGTGAGCGTCAGATTGCAACTGTACAGGGTGGGCCAAATTCGACACTTTTAATAGGAAACTCCTATTTTTAGACGAGTTAGACAAAAACTCACCTCGGTACCTGGAGCTCAATTTTTAAGACAAAATGAATGGTGAATATTCAAAAGATTTTTGAGTTGTAGAGCTTTCATGTTTTAATTAAAATTTTGATAGTTATTGCAGCATTCAAGGAGGCTTTGGATAATGATAGCTAAATATTTTTTGAAGATTCAATGAGCCATAAAAATAGTACTTTATTTTTAATAAGTATAACGAAGTTTTAATGAATAAATACTAATGTAATCGAAATTGCGCAAAAATTACATAAAGTATCAAATTGTCGGCCATTTTGTACTAAGCATAAACGATTCCGTTTTGTTATGGTTTGAACTGACATCACCAATTCAAGGACTGGACTTATTCAATAAGGTCAAAATCTTTGTTTCTTTAAAATTCGTATTGCAGAAGTTCTTGCTAAGATATTTGCTCCAACTGGCGTCGATCATTTTCAATTTCTTCCAAAACTATGATCTCCTCTAATTCTTTATTTCCGTTTTGAGATTCATAATTTTTAGTTTTTATCGGTTTAAGACTAAAAATTTATTAAATTGTTTTTAAATCTCAAGAATATATCTCTGAAGGATTGTCATCTTTCAGGATACCACTCATGGTAAAGATTAATCGCTGCTTCTGAATTTTCACCAATTTCTATAAAACACTTTAGCATTTAATATTAGTAAAGAAGACAGTGGTTTAGAAATAACAAATCAAAAAAGTAAATATAAACCAAAAAAGTTTATATCCTTAAATATAAATCAAAATAGATTGTCTCCTTAGATACGTATTTCGGCAGCTACGCTGTCATCTTCAGTACACACATACACTTACAAGTTAAAGACATTTCATGAAGTCTTGAGTTGGTATAAATATTTATATTTATATATATTTTAGAAAGATAGTAAAATTCAAGAGAAATGCAAGTACTGTAAGAGATTATGTCAAATTTTGATAGTGGCCTACCAGGAAGTTACAAAAACTTAAATCGCTTAGTTATAGTCATCCATAGCCTACTTCAATGCTGTAAAAACAAGAAAATTTTTGATTAAAACTTTAAAACTCTATATTTCACAAACTTTTCTGAGATATATAAGATATCAAAATGCGGTCTTCACCATTAACTTTGTCTTAAAAATCGAGCTCCAGGGACCGAGGTCAGTTTTTGTCTAACTCTTCTAAAAATAGGAGTTTCCTATTAAAAGTGTCGAATTTGGCCCACCCTGTATTGTTCATACCATCAAATAAAATAAAATGATTCAGATTAGGCCATCGATGAAACTTCCTAGTTGACAGTTGTGATAGTAGACACCGTAGACAGTTATTAAAAGGATTACCAACTCTGCCTCATTAAACAGTATCAAATGCAGGTCTATTGTCATTAGCATTAGAAAGAATAAAACATAATTTCTACCCCCAACTAAATAAATAAATGTTAATTAAATTTAGTATATCTAGGTTATGTTTTTGAGCAACTTGTCAATGACGTTGACAATATAAGAAAAGTAATGTAAATTGAAAAAATAAAGAAAACGGAAACAAAAGATCCTTTGCTTTTAGCAAAGTGATCGAGGTTTGAGTTTAGGTAAGACAATTAACGTCAAGCTGCAATGTAACATAACCTAGTTTTTATTCAGTGATTAATGATCTTATGTCAGTGCTGCCAGCTTCATTTCTTACTCGATCCCACGGTATGTATACAATACACTTTATAGTTTCTTTGTCTTTTTTCTTTACTTCTCTAATTTATCAGATCGTCTTATTCCCTTTTCTTTTTTTTATTTTGTTCTTTGTTTAATAACAACAAGAAATAGGAATTTTGGCCACGTGTGAGAAGATACTTTGCTAAATTAAAAAGAAAGTTTTGAACATTATTCATTCATATTTCTGGCGGTCGTAAAACCACGCTTTGTCTGCAAGTAAAAATCGACTCATTCTTTGCGTAACATTTTCCCCGGAATATTTTTAGGCCAGCAGTCCCACATCTTTTATTTTTAGACGTGGACCGGCCCATATTTCACTCTTACTTTCTTGATCTTATCTTCTCACTTAGGAACCTAAACAACAGCCAGGAAATTTGTTTAGGCAAGAAACTGTAAACTGTTTACCCTTGCACCCCGATAAAGAACTCGTAAAAACCTCCAAAATTAGTTAACGTTTAACAAAATAATTGTTTAATAAGAGATGCGCTTTATGTCTCTTGCCTGACTGTTTGGTTTCGCAGACGTGTGCTTAAGATTTCGTATTCGATGCTGAATAATGTATCGATTATGCTAATTCGCATTGTCTGCACTTATCTTAAATATGTGAAACACAACGAAGGTCTGCGCCTTGTCGCCGGAGCATTTTTTATTGCGCGGACTTTTAGTTTAAAAACAACGCGCGTTTGTGCGTATTTATTTATAGTAGGGAAGCGATTTGTTTCTTTTTCATTCCTTCGTAAGTTACACGAACATTTGGTAAACGTCAGCCTCACTTTCATGTAATTACATAAATTTATAAATTTTTTATGTCGTTGGATGTTCTTAGATGTTCGATGCCCGTGCTTGGTGACTTGTTTGATGTAACGCGATAGCAAATCTTAATAAACCGTAAACTGTTATTAGTAAAATCAAACCATAAAAACTTCCTCTTTCCCTGAAATTTATAATTTCCACTCGTCGTATACCTGCGCGCACGACTTTAAAAATAAAACGTACATAAGACCGTTACCACTTCCGTTGAAGGAACTTCCGTTAGCACAGCGTGAAATTGGTCTGGTCCTCAATAAAAATAATTAAAATGTCAGAACGAGTTGACACAAATATTTCGGTGTGTAACACAGATGTATTGTTAACGTTAACAAACAAAGCTAGATTTAACTCGGTAATTGCCTAATTTGCTTAATGCTGCGTAAAATCCTGGGAATGCAGGACAAACGAGGCTTGAAATTATGTAAAGCGCAACTCCTATGGTTTTTTTTTTTACTAGCGTGAGTTCTGACAGGCATTTCTTGAGTAATGAGTTGGCCCACTGACCTAGGTAAATTAATTCAATTTTGGTGCAAGCATACAATGTTATTAATTTAATAAGTCATGCAACTCTAGTTGTAGTTAAACTTGCAAGAGTTATTGCATTTACTCATTGTATTCGATGGAAGTGAACATGCGATTCGTTTGACGTAATATACTCTATAAGAAGGTGAAAGAAAATGAAAATGACTAAAGAAGACATCGAATGAAATGATTAGGAAAAAAAAAGAAAAACGAACGCGAATTGTTCTTCTTTTGTAATGTCCTTTTCGCCATCTCCAAATCATTTTGCATTCTACCGTTTTACTTGTTTTTTTTTCAACATTTATAGGATATCATATTATCTTCATTTCTTGCTTTTTTTATATTACAAAAGGCCATAGAGCTTCACCTTGCGCTATCTGTCTTGCTTTGATTTCCTTGATTTTGTCATCATACTTCATAGATCTACTACGTTTCCTTTTGCCCAGTTTTATCATTTTCTTTTGGTGCGATGTTCCTCTTCTCTTACTTTGAGATCTTCTGCGTGCTCCAAGCTACATATTTTGCAAATGTCACGTGTACTCAACTTTCCTCATTCTTTAGGTACCAAATCCATAGTATTTTGCAAATTTTATGCGTCCAGTCTATCGTTTCACTTCTTTCTCTTTCATCACATCTTCACCTTTTCCTTGCATTATATGTCTTGCCTTGATTTCCTTGATTTTGTCTTCATTCTTCACAGGTCTACTGCATTTCCTTTTGCCCAGTTTTATTATTTCCTTTTGTTATGATGTTCTTCTTCTCTTACTTTGGGGTCTTCTGCATTATCCAAGGTACATATTTTGCTGTATTTATCTTTCCTCACTGGAGTTATCCAAGTCTTTCGATACCATCTCCATATTATTTTGCAAATGTTGTACGTCCAGTCTACCGTCTCACTTCTTTCTCTTCCATCATATCTTCACCTTCTCCCTTTTCAAATTCAGCGCGCGGTAGAACTTCTTCTTGTATTATCTGAGACTTACTTTGATTTCTTTGATGTTTCTATCGTTCTCTGCATATTTTTTTGTTTCCTTTTTCTGGCTTTATATTCACTGCGTTACCTTTTGTCTAGTTTTATCATTTCCTTTTGGTGCGATGTTCTTCTCTTACTTTGGGATCTTCTGCGTTATCCAAGCTACATATTTTGCTGAAAATATCACGTGTTCGCTGTATTTACCTTTCGTCACTGGAGTTATCCAAGTCTTTCGATACCATCTCCATATTATTTTGCAAATGTTATGTGTCCAGTCTACCGTCTCACTTCTTTCTCTTTCATCATATCTTCACCTTCTTCCTTCTTCAATTTAGCGCGCGGTAGAACTTCCTCTTTTATTATCTGAGACTTGTTTTACTTTCTTTGATGTTTCTATCCTTCTTTGCGTTTTCTTTTTCTGGCATATTTAATATTCACTGCGTTTCCTTTTGCCTAGTGTTATCATTTCCTTTTGGTGCGATGTTCTTCTCCTACTTTGGAATCTTCTGCATTATCCAAGCTACATATTTTGTAAATATCACATATTCGCTGTATTTATCTTTCCTCACTTGAGTTATCCTATTCTTTAGATACCAAATCCATAGTATTTTGCAAATTGTATGCGTCCAGTCTACCGTTTCACTTCTTTCTCTTTCATCACATCTTCTTCTTCTTCCTTCTCCATTTCAGCGCGTGGTAGAACTGCCTCTGGTATTATCTGAGACTTGCTTTAATTTCTATGATGTTTCTATCGTTCTCTGCGTTTTTTTTTGTTTCCTTTTTCTGGCTTTATATTCACTGCGTTACCTTTTACCTAGTTTTATCATTTCCTTTTGGTGCGATGTTCTTCTCTTACGTTGGGATCTTCTGCGTCCAGTCTATCGTTTTACTTCTTTATTTTTCATCACATCTTCACTTTCTTCCTCGATACCATTTCCATATTATTTTGCAAATGTTATGTGTCCAGCCTACCGTTTTACTTCTTTCTCTTTCATCACGTCTTCACCTTCTTCCTTTTCCATTTCAGCGCGTGGTAGAACTGCTCTTGTGTTATCTGGGACTTGCCTTGATTTCTTTGATGTTTTTATCGTTCTCTACGTTTCTTTGTTCTCTTTTGGTACCATAATAAGCTACAAACAAACAATCAGTGAGTTGTATTTATGCCATTGTTTTCGACTTCCAATTGTTTTTATAACACCAGAGCATTTTTGATGCTTTACACTCCTCGACCATCTTGATTGTTCTGGTTTGCTTCAGGCACGAAAAATCGAATTTCCTTTTTAACAGCTCTCTTCTGGATGTTTCTTCCCAGGGTGGTAAGAGCCCTGGATGGGCGCATTGTTAATGACGTTTCGGGGAGGGGGGGTCAAACTCAAGTTGATTTCGTGGAATTCCCGAAAATTATCTTTCGGCATCAACTGTACTTCTCTTGATTCTCGTATGTCCAATTTTACGTCCTGGGTGGCGTCTTAAATTCGACCAAATTTAGAAAAGTCTGCCAAATTCAGCGCTTGCTAATCGTCTGCAACTCTTGGTACAGTTTCATCTTAAAAAAAAAAAACTTCATCCTTGCCTTCGATGATAATCTGCGACGAATCTTTCTGCGATCTGATTTCGCTTTTTGCCTTAGCACTTCCTCCTGTATGACTTAGAGTCCTCTTTCGCCTTGCACTTCTTCAACTGTCTTTTTTTACGTTCACATATGACTGTGGCAACGTTTGGTAATGTTGACGCTGTGATATTTGTAGAATTGGCGACGTTGCTTGAGGTGTCTTCGTCTTCGATTGAGTAAGTCAAGATGTACTTGTATCCTGATTTGTATATTGTCATGGGTCCGCTAGGGGGTAGCTCAGTTAGAACACCAACTCATGGTACCATTAAGGGGGGTTTAGACCCTAAAAAGAAGACTTCTTGCCTTTGACAATTCCAGAAGAAAAACTCAAACTTCTCAACAAGTTATTTATTAATTGGCAAAATATAGGGAGTATGCGTCGGGACGCACGATCTGCGAAGGATCACCACCTATAACGCTATCCTGTTCTTCCTGCACTTCCGTAATTTACACAATCAGGCACTGATAAGTAATGCCAAGGTAACGTCAGGTATTCTCCCGTTCTCCTCAATTAAGGTCTAATACCCAATGTCGAATCCCCGAGCGCTTTTAATTTAAAGACGTAGCAACACCCCCTAATACAATCTTTATAATTAACAACAAACGATATATATGGATAGATAATGCAGCATTTGTGGCAATATTTTGTGAAGAATCGAGCATTGCTTGTAAAATGGAACCACGTCTATTGCCAACGATTTTTGATTGGTTGAGTTTGTCAAACTGTATTCTTTAACGCTGCGTTAGTCCAAGGCTTCTTCAAACACGTCTTTTCCATTTCACGTAATCCCTATGAGTTCCTCGTAAGTTGGTCCTCAATTGCTCGACTTGTAGCATGTTCTTCAATTGCTTGGGATTCTATTTTCACTTAAATCTCACTCCTCCCTCTCGTTTTCCATTCTAATACATCTTGGGGTTTCCTCTGATGCTACCCAAGTCTTACCTTGATTTCTTTTATTTTCTTCTCGGTAGATCTGCTGATCTTCTTTGCTTTCCCAGTCTTCTCACTTACTTTTTGGTTATCTCCAGATTTTCTTCTTTTAGGGCCAAAATCGATGTTCGTCATCTCAACCCTGAGTTATATTGATTGACTGTGTTTGTTCTACCGTATATATTTGCGTTTTTGACTCTTTTTCTCTTAATAATGCAGTTTTCTTTATCCTCTACCATCTACCTTGTTTTGGTGTTTGTTTTCTTTACTTTATTCGTTCCGTAATTGCGTTTATTTTTTAACCAGGTCAACTATATTCTGCATTAAAGCCATTTTAAATACCACCACTTGTCTTCCTTTATTTTGCTTAATCATCTCGTTTATTGTAACTTCATTCTTTTTCTTGCTTATTTTTTCGTACTTACTTGTTTCGTCATGACCATGTGAATACTAATAAAAAAATAATTTATAAATTGGGAAGAATTTATTTCTTATTTATTATCCAAAATCTATTGTTTTCTTTCCGTTTAGATTAAGTAACGCTTTGGAACTCATTTGTGTGAAAGGCTAAATTATAAAATCATTGAAAATAAACGAATTTTATAAAGACTTTTTGCTTGATGTTTCTACAATACGCTCAGGCAATCGTAATTGAAATTCAGTCCAAATTATTAAGTTAACTGTTAACGTAAGTAATAAACTGCAACTTATTACTGTTATGTTCCACATTTTATTTCAACTTAATTTTATGGTCGCGAGAAACCGCAATGAAAACCGCATTGCATGTAACGTTTTGTTGCAGGAAAGCACTAACAGGAAAGCGTTTTTTTAATCAATATTATGTTCTAAAAGTTTTAAAACTAGCTTACTCTATGTCTTTCTCATTCTGAGCAGCTGGTTTTGGTAATTTGTGTAGGGGGGGTTCACCTCTTCGTGTAGAACAGATGCCGAATTACCTAAACATCTTGATCGTGCTGAGCTGTGCTTTGTAATTAACAGCTAACGCTCCCCACAAAGTTTAAATTGAATTTGCTCACGTTTCTGTTTCGCTGCTGTTTATTATTATTACATGATTCTTGAAATTGTAAATTTTGATTAAATTAAACTGTCAGAAACTCGTTTCACTTCTGTGAATTTCTTAATTGAGTTACAAATTCTTTTTACGACAAACTCTAGAGATATCTGAGGCTAACGGGGTGTAGGTGTAAAATTTTTCTTGACTTGGGTTTTAAATGAAACTAAATTAAAAGAAATTCGTACATTCTAGATTAATTTTAAGTCATTTTCCCAACATTTGCGAGGTCTCTAAATTTAATTAGCTTCCCACATTAAGCCGCCAGGTCATGTCTGCAGTGGTCCTTTAATATTAAGTACATTCGCACTGTAAAATGTTTAATGTCATCGTCATTGTTACATAACTGACTCTAAGTCAAGAATCCGTTACGAACTCAGGTATGAAATTATCGTGAAATTTCTGTTGTTTTTAAATTTTTCTTTGAAATGCTCATATTTGAGATAAAATAGTCAACTCATTGTTCAATTTATTTTGAGTCGTAAAATAACGCTTAAGTGGAATTCTGGTTTTTGTTCGGACGATAAAATTCGAACACCGTCGACATTAACTTTCAAGGATAATCGTGTGCTTACAAAAAGTACAAAAACACGCGTGAGTCAAAGTAGAAAGTTTATGCTGAGCAAAACGTGTGTTAAAGAATCGCGGAAATAAACCTGTTTAATAGCAATCACGATAATTTGCGTCGTCAAAGTGTACAACGGCATTGATTCAATTATTCGCACAAAATGTAATTAAATGATTGGATAAGAAACAGAAATGCAAATGCGTAAATGGAATTTATACGTAGAGATATAGAAAAGTCAAAAACGGGAAGAGAAGAAGAAGAAGAGAAAATATGAAAAAGAAATGAATGGTTTGATATACAATGCAAAATAAGTCTAAGAAAAGAAAGAAGCCAGGTTACAGTGGATTAAAACAGGAAAGAGAACGAAAAATAAAAAAAAAATTAGAAAGGAAAGCGCAAAAGTAATTCTTTTTTTTAATTTTGACATCATAGGTATCTCCCAAGCTGAAGCCTTTGAAAGAAAAGTTGTATTGAAAAGCTATGCATTCATCAAACATTACTTAACGAAAGTAAAAAAAAAATCTTAACAAACAAAGAGAAAGTTAATTCTAAAGCTATGATAAAATCGATATGTTTTTGTTTTTTTTTGTTTAATCAAACGTACAACATGTGAATGAGATTTATACAAATAAACATAATCAATTATTATAGAAAAACAGCAGGAGAATGTAAGAATACATAAATAAATGTTTAAATTCCATTTAATCAGTAGACTGATACGTTCGTAATTTGCTTTTCCTTTTAAATCACATATTTGTGCATGCTCTTTAACCTTTATCAAATCGTGTTAAAGCAAATTTATTTATTTATCACTTGTAAAATAGCACCTCGTTCTAAATAATAATTCTCATTCGTTCGTTTTTTTTTTTGTAATTATCGTTTGTTTGCTTTCGATTAAATACTTCCGTCCAATCTTACATACATATTTCAAAATCGTTTTCGTTCTCACACTGTGAGTGTTTGTGTTTAATAAAATTTTCAAACGATTAAACACTCCCCGTTAGACAACAAAATAGAACAGTGAGAGGGAAGCAGGTTTTTAAACATTTACATGTAAGTACACGTTAAGAAAAAAAAAAGTGGAATAATAAACTAGTCCGGTTAAACGATGAAACAGGAGCTGCACCGAATCAATGCAAGCGTAAAAAATTAACGACGTCGAATGCACAAAGGAGTATAGAAAGCCCGTCCTGGTGTTGTAAATAGAACGACTAACAACAATGCAGAAAGCCTCCCTCTGCGTTTGGGTATTGATCAAACGCCGAAACGAATTCGGCCCGGCATAATGAGTAGAGCCCCGCGGGGGTTGCTAATTCGGCCGGAGGCCCTTATTACCAGTTTTCGACTTAGCTCATCAAAGATGTATACGACTAATGAAATATTCACGATGAAATTCTCCGAGGAGAGGAAAGCTGCGAAATTGAAATTCGCAGCTTCAAGCATCAATCAATTTATAATTTGTTGCTTTCATTTTATTTAAGGACAGAACAGAATTCTTATTTCTTTTTTAATCTTTCAATTTTTAACTAAGAGATGGCTGAATAGTGAATTGTATTGCAAAGCCAGTAGATTGATAAAGTACCGACACGAAAGACGTCACAAGGCATAGGACACCATAACGATCGAAGCACTCGCAAGAGTTGCTAGCGGCGTTAGTTTAATTACGCAATCTTTTCATAGATAAATATTATTATTACTCAAAGATTTTCTAATGAAAATATAAAAAATGAACAACACTTATCTCTATTAATGTCCACAAAAGTTTTAAAGCAAAACCATGTGCGCCCTCTATTAGATAAAAAAGTCGTTAGTAGTGCTTTCGGTGCTTTATGTCGATACTACATCATATCTACTGGCTTTATTGTTTCGATCATTTGCTGGTAATTTGACGTCTCTTTCTGTTTGTGTAATTAATAATTTTTGATCAACTACAATGATTTCAAAATGAAACTGAGTTTTGCTTTTGAATTATAGATGGCGCAAGTACACGTACGTGCAATACAACACCATTTACTTGAATGGACTAGTAGCTTTCAGTCATTTTGTAATAAATCTGGTAACATATACGTAATTCTACGATTTTTCAACGAAAACTTTTCATGAATGGTCAACAGAAGACACTCATTGTTAGCAATGAAGAATAGACAACTTGCCAACTTAAGAGATATAACCCTTTTTATTAAGTTTTTTTAATCATTCGGAATGAAATGTTTTTTTTTTTCGAAAAAAGGGATTTTCAAACTTTATTTCGCGAAAGAAGCCCCTAATAGACAGCTCAAAATTATTCTTTTATGTACAAGGAAACCCACTTATATTAATAAACCGCCATCTATTGAGCAAAGTTTCAACTGACTGTCATTTCCCGATGGTAATAAAAAGTAACTCGCCGTTGTTGTACGACAAAGTTTCTTTTTACGTAGGTGGTTCACTAGCTATCTCCCGCGATGCGAAAAATCAATAAAAAATGACACTTGCTGTTAGTAAAGGACGAAATTAATTGTATTTGTGTGAGATTTTGAATAGCGCCACCTATTACAGTTCTTTTATAATATGTTGCCCGCGTGGAAGCCAAATAAATCTTTGTTTTTTCACGTTTTGTTTCAAGTCGTTTCTTTTTTTAATTTGCGAATCTACTGAATTCTGTTCTAAAATCGATCGTCTTTTGTTCATATTTTATTAAATATTATTTAAAAAATTTTGTTCATTTGTTTTTTTTTTGTTTCGTTACCTTTCTTCACAAACAGTTTTTTTTTTTAATTTATTAATCTACTGAATAGTGTGTAAAATCGATTGTCTTTTGTTTTTAGTATTATTTATTTTTTGAGTTTCGTTATCTTTGTTTTTGTTTTTTAAATATTATTTTTTTATATTTTTGTATATTTTGTTTTCTTTGTTTTGTCACCTTGCCTCCCAAATAATTAAAAAAAAATTTATTAATCTACTGAATTGTGGTGTAAAATCGATTATCTTTTGTTTTTATTCTTATTTAAACTTTATTATTTAGTATTTTTTAAAATTCTATTTAACTTTCTTTTGTCTTTTGTTTTTGTTATTATTATTTTATTATTTTTTTTTAATTTTTTTAAATATTTTATATTTTTTTAGATTGTGTTCGCTCTCTTTATTTTGTCACTTTTCCTCCTAAATACTTTTTTTTTGTAATTTGTCAATCTTCTGAATTATGCCATATAATAGATTGTCTTTTGTTTTTATTATTATTTATTAAAAGCGCCAACTATTGAAATTTTGTTTTTCTAATCTGTTGACCACGGGAAGGCAAATAATTGTTTGTTATTTCATTCTTTGTTTCAAATGGTTTCTTTGTTTAGTTTGTGGCTCTACTGAATTGTGTTCAAAATCGTTTGTGTTTTGTTCCTATTTAATTATTTTTATATTGTTATACATATTTTTAAAATGTTGTTCATTTGTTTCCTTTATTTCGTCGACTTTCTCCCAAACATTTTTTTGAAGAATTTATTAGTTTACTGAATTGGGCTGTAAAGTTGATTGTCTTTTGTTTTTATTTTTAATTAAATTTTATCATTTCGTGTTTCTAAAAAATTCTATTATTCCTTTTGCTTACTCATCGTTCTTTTCATTTTTTTTTAAATTATTTATCTATTAAATTGTGTCGTAGAATCGATTGTGTTTTGTTTTTCTTATTATTATTTTTATAAATTATAGTTTATTTTTTGAATCGCACTGTAAAATCGACTGTTTTGTTTGGTTTCTTCAGCTTATGTTTTTTTAATGAATTTCTTTACGTTTATTTCCTACATTTATTCCTGAATCTAGTAACAAATTTAGGGGTTTTCTTTTGGGGGTTTTCTATATTATTTAAAAAATTTTATTCATTTATTTTCTTTTGTTTTGTTATCTTTATTCCATTTATTTAATTTATTAATCTACTGAATCGTGTGTAAAATCTATTGTCTTTTGTGTTTATTGTTATTTATTTTTTGTTGCGTTGTCTTTGCTTTTATTATTTTATTGTTTTTGTTCATTTTCTTTGTTTTGTCACCTTACCTCCCAAGTATATATATTTTTTAATTTATCGATCTACTGAATCGTGGTGTAAAATTGATTATCTTTTGTTTTTATTATTATTTAAATTGTATTATTTCGTATTTTTAAATTTCATTATTTGTTTAGCTTTTTTTTGTTTTGTCTTTTGTTTTTGTTATTAATATTTTATTATTTTTGTTTTTATTTTTTTAAATATTTTATATTTTTTAGATTGTGTTCGCTCTGTTTATTTTGTCACTTTGTCTCCTAAATACTTTTTTTTTGTAATTTGTCAATCTACTGAATTATGCTATATAATAGATTGTCTTTTGTTTTTATTATTATTTATTGAACAGCGCCATCTATTGAAATTTTGTTTTTCTAATCTGTTGACCACGGGAAGGCAAATAATTGTTTGTTTTTTCATTGTTTGTTTCAAATGGTTTCTTTGTTTAGTTTGTGACTCTACTTGAATTGTGTTCAAGCTCTTTGTCTTTTGTTTTTACTTATTTATTTTTAATATTTATATTTTCAAAATTGTGTTCATTTGTTTTCTTTGTTTCGTCAACTTTCTCCCAAACATTTTTGTTTTGAAAAATTTATAGGTTTACTGAATTGTGCTACAAAGTTGATTGTCTTTTGTTTTTATTTTTAATTATTTTATTATTTCGTATTTTTTAAAAATTCTGTTATTTCTTTTGTTTACTCATCATTCTTTTCATTTTTTTAAATTATTTATCTATTAAATTGTGTCGTAAAATCGATTATGTTTTGTTTTTATTATTATTATTTTTTAAATTTTTTAAATCGCACTGTAAAATCGACTGTCTTGTTTGATTTCTTCAACGTGCTTTTTTAATGAATTTTTTTACGTTTTTTTCCCTAAATTTATTCCTGAATCTAGTAACAAGTTTAGGGGTTTTCTATCTTGAAAAGGGATTTCTATTTTTTGCTCGTTGGTAACACTGGAATAAATTGATTGTTTTTATAACTAGTCAAAGAAACTTTCTCAAATAACTAACAGATGGAGCACCCTAAATATGTAAACTTTTAAATATCATTCCTCTTAATTCGTGATTTATTGATTTGGTTTTGATTTGGCGACGTTGATTCTGAATTTTCACGGAATACCTAATCGTTATGTGTAGGAACAAAATTGCTTTTGCCAAAAGATGGTGCTGGTGACCCATTCATATTAAGGTTACTCTATAGATAAGGAACTGCCATTCCATTCCGAGAGAAATAGTGATTGATATTAGTTACAGAGTTCCACTCCAGTAACCTCAGCTCTTATTAATGTCGCTAGATTTATGACATACTGCGATACATTAGATCAAAATCTTTGGGAGAGAAAATGGCGGTGCTTTGACCACTACATGTTATTTATTTATTATTTACAGAAAAACCTATTATGTAATTACTTTGCAAAAGTGAACTGAAACAGGTCCCAGAATTAGGGGTGGGAAAAGAAGACACCTGCTGGATCTCTATACTTAGTGCGATTAGGTAAAGTATTTGGACAAAAAATGGCGACTGTTTTGTGCTGCTTATTCGTTCGTCATAAGAGAATTTTTCTAAACAAGTTTCAGAAAGAAAGATATGAGCGGAAATAATTTATCAGGTCGGACGAGTTTTTGTGGTTAAAAAAAAAGAAACAAACAAAAGACGATTGACAATATACGAAAAACATTGCGATTTTTTCTATTACATAGAATCTCACGAAAGCTTCTTTCTTCGTTACAAACAAATGTTTATGCTAGATTAATTCTTTTCTTGTAACAGAAATTACAACTTTTTCTTTATTAGAAAGAAAGAAAAGTGAAGGACAATTAAAAGTTTCGGTTAATAAAGAAATTATAAACAAATTAGTTCAAAAGTTTAGAATTTACCGCCTAAATTTGGAGTACAAGTTCGCGGTGCTAGTTCTAGGGACTTCATCCAACTCCAAATGTGTACCAACTTAACGAAATTAATGCCTGGTTTATTCACTTTTCATTAACTTTAAACAGTTTATTTCCATAGTAACAATTATTTACACACTTGTTTCTATGGCAATAAATTGAAAGGTAAAGTTAATTGAAAGTGAATAAAGCTTGCAAAATATGGTTGGCCTAAATAAGTTTTGGCTATTTATCAATAATTATCAGACGTACAACATACAGAACAGGTTTAAGACATTCTAAATGCAATCAATTTACCATTCTTACGTGTATACAGATCCGGATTAAAGTATTTGAAATCCATGTACCAATTCGTAATATGCCGAAACTTTGTAATGTGAAAGAGCCGGTCCTGCTTGCGTGCTTCCGCTAATATTAAATTCATTTTCCTTATTTAAGTTTTCACCATTTGTCAATAATTATTAGACGTACAACATACAGAGCAGGTTTAAGACATTCTCACATTCTCACGTGAATACAGATCCGGATTCAAGTATTTGAAATCCAGTTACCAATTCGTAATATGTTATGTGAAACCTAGAGCCGGTCCTGCTTGCGTGCTTCCGCGAATTTTAAATTCGGCTTCCGCAAAAGGCGAATTTCAGCTAACAACAGGATGACGGACTCGCTGCTTGTCACGTTGGTCGCCATAATTTTTATGACGTGCTATAAAAAAACTTAATTAAAAGTTCAAGGAGTTCAATTCGGTAATTAAGAGTGTGATTCATTGACCGACCTGTAGGAGGAATCCACGTTTTAAATTGTTGCTGACGACGAACAGGCACCACACATTTAACGTAATCTTTAAAATTGATGACTTTAACAAATCCGATCAATTTAAACTCTTTAAATAAATGTAAATATGAAGGACTAACTTAACTGAGTAATTAAGTAAGAAATTTCCACCTCTAATCTCTTGATGGCGATGGTGATGAAATGTTTGACTGTATAATGAGTAATAAAGAAAATAAAGAAAATGTGTTGCGTTAATGACTGAAAACATTTGAGCCACTTGTAGAAACCTTAATGTATTGCAAAAGCATCGTCCTTTGTTGTTCCATGTAATCCTGTAGGAAAATTTCGTAATGCGAAACGAATTCGAAAAATCAATTAAAATTCTTCGAGCTTCACGATGACTTTGGTTTTGTGCGGCCTTTGAAGTGAAATGAAATTTAAATTTTCCGAGTTTGCACGTACTCAGATCAATCGGGTGAATAAATAATGGAAATTTTTATCGCGATGTGTAACACACGTATTTCTAGCTTGGTTTTGCTGAAATACTAAATTCTGAAATCGCGTACAACGCAAATAAAAACGAAATTCGCAATAAATTACAGGAAGTTGATTACATTATCGCGTTTTGTAAACGATAACGTTGAACTAATATTGTTTTTCTTTTCTGTTATAGCTTGACAATGATCAACCGGATGTCGATGACGATGAACCTGATTTCTACGCAGAGGCTCCGCTTCCGGGATAAAAGAACAATTCCTTTTCCTTATTTAAGTTGCACTTCCTCAAATATTTATCGCCATTGAAACGAACATTCTTTAGCGTAGTACACTTTCGGAAATCAAACTTAAAATTGTAAGAAGGCAAAACTTGTTTAGCTACTTATGATAAAGTGCAGTATTACATGGGCCCCCTCCCATAAGTTAGGATCAAACTTAAACTTAATTAACCGTTGTTTGTTTTCTGTTTTAATATTAGTTGCTTTCGTTTTAATTAAATTTGCTCAGTATTATGTAACAACATGTGTCGAAATGAGTCGCGGTTATACGTAATTTAGAATCAGAAATGATTGGCTTTGCTCAAGTTTAAAACGCAATTTTCGGTTTTAGGTGACTGTGATGGTTTCTGGCTCACTACTACTATATTGTATTTGCGATGAACTTTATTTATGCCTATATGATCATTAGCGTCATCGAACAAACAAACTTTTATTAATACAGAATGTACTTCCCCCTTCCTTTAGAAAAAGAAAAAATTAGAATTTCCAAGAAAACGTCAGTCGTTTCCAATTAACGATCGCCGTTTTCTTCTACCATTTCGATTTCTTCGTGGAAATCAGTAATAACTTAATTTTCTCTAGGTTCTAAGACATTAGGTATTCGTAGGGTATTTTTGAATCATAGACGGAAAATATGATGAATCAAAATAATTTGGAGTGTAGGGTTTAGATTAAAAAAAAAAGTTTATATATAATTGTTCAGAAATTAATAGGATTTATTGGAGAATCAAATCACTAGTGAATTCCACATTGTTGTTGATTGAATACATGATTTAATTGCGAAGCGTCGGGCGACGGGGTCGGCCGGCGTCAGTAACTGCATAGTATTTCTAACTGTGATTAAAAGAAATGTCTGTTCTATTTCTATATAAAGAAATAAATATTATCTAATCTCTGCGTTATTTTTTAACCTTTTCCTCTTTCCGGATCGCTTTCTTTAATTTCCCCTTTACGCTCAAGATCAGTACATGTATTACAAAAAAAAAATTAATTAAACAATAACATGGTTACTTCTATGATGCTTTGACTAGTTTCGTAAGAAAAGGTTGAAACGTTGTACACTGATAAGAAAAAAATAAATACTGTAATCGGATTCTTTTAGATTCTTTTGAAAGACACTTTTTAGGCAACTTATTTATCTCGTGTGTTAAGTGAATTGCTTAATATACGAGGGTCAACCGTAAAAGTATCACTTTATTGTAAGAAAATGATGTCCTAGTTACTAAATTCAATTACTCTGTATGTTAAGTGGGTCAATCATTAATACATTAAAGTTTCACAGATATCTATTGATAAAGTCCATCGAACCAATCATTTCCACTTGACCTGGATGCATAAAAGACGAGGACCTTCTTTCTAAAAGATGTTTTTAAGTAATTGTTGGACCTTTAAAGAAAAGTCTGCGACATATTATGTGTGTCTCCGTGAAACTTGTGGATGCTGGAATTTGTGATCCATTTCTTGTTTTGAAAACAAACACTCGAGCGCAAAATAAATGGGCCACCAATTACGTTAAATTTTTTTCTTATAATTTCATTATTCAATGGTAATTTGAATTAAAATTTCGATGACTTGCAACAAATGCATGAATAGTTTATACCGGGTGGGCCAACGAAAACGAAAATTGGATTTTAAAAATATGGTTACATAGTTTACGTAATCGAAAGCGTAATTTCATTAGTGCTTCAACGCACAAAATGACAGACAATACATAAGGATATAAAAAGCTGACTTAAGTAGTTAAAAGATAGAGTTCGCAACTTAAGTCTGTTTCGTTTCCTTGGCCCAGCCTGTATGTACCGTGCTTTCGACAATTTCTGATTCCCACGTAGGCACCTTAAAAAATTTATTTGACGCAAATTGGCGCTATTTGCACGTCATTAACAAAAGTATTATTTTGTTGTCAGATTTAATCTCATATTAAATTATCCTCTTAATTCTATTGCGCCACTGATTATTATGAGGAATTTTATTTCATTTACATATTTATTTCTGTTTATTTTTTTATACCCAGTCAGTACGGTCAAGGTATCTGCAGCTTCCTATTATTATCAGTTAAAATTTATTTGCAATTTGTAAGTAATATTTGTTGTCTCTTTTGATAGTACCAATACCTTAATTTGCACTATAAGTACAGAACAGTTTAGGTCGCGACATCTAAGGGCTAATTATTGACGTAAAATTGCGACAAATATACACTCGTAACCAGGAAAGATGAAGGCTCGTCAGAAAATATTTTGACTAACATAGTTTTTGTTCTTGTTTTATTTATTTTTCGTCGCAAAAATCGACAACCATTTCTTTTTCTTTCTTGCGTTTGTTAAACAATCGATCGTCTTTTGTTTTTACGTTTTTCTAAAGGCTATATCCCGATAGGTCACCCAGGCGTGCTCAACAAATATAACTTCATTCACTCCCTTTGGAAGCTATATATGCGTCTTCGCGCTACCATAAACTAGCTACCATTTGGAGTGTTTATAAACGTGGTGTTTAATTGTTTATCCGTTTTCGTGTAAAAACAGTTTTTCTCTGGGCCAAATTCTGAAACGTCTCCCATGCTCAATTCACACTGAAATTGACAGTTTAATGCTAATTAGAAATTTAGAAACACCTTAATTTTAATTGTAAAGATTTTTTTGAATGTAAGTAAATCACTGACGATCAAAATACGTAGATTGACTATAATCTTGATTCTACATAAACATAAAAGCATTTCTGAATTTCAAATAACGTCAAAAGTCAGGTTTGAGTATGAGTTGAGGATGAATAATACCAATAAAATTGATTAAATTTATGCCCTTTCAATTAACTTTATTTTCCGATATATTACCATAGTAACAATTGTACAAGTAATTATTACTATGGAAATAAATTGAAGATTAAAATTACTTGAAAGTGAATAAACCAGGCCTCAGTTGTCGAATATGAACAAAGCACCTTCCAGCAGAAAATGATAAACATAGCCTCCTTTCAAACATCAAGTAAAACTCATGGCAAATTAGAAATTTTAAATTTGCCGCCAATTTCACATACTATCTTTGTAATTGCTGATTTGACTAGTATATTGAAGGCCGATTTAATCACTTTCAATTAACTTTGTCTTCTGATTTATTGTCATAGTAACAATTGTACCAATAATTGTTCCTATGGGAATAAACTGAAGGTTAAAGTTACTTGAAAGTGAATAAACAAGGCCTTAGGCTGCGTTGTATAAAAGGTTTAAACCAGGATTAAACTTAAGCCTAAGTTAGAATGTGACATACAAAATGCTGTACGTCATAATGCTTGTCACATTCTAACTTATGATTAAATTCAATCCTGGCTTAAATATTTTATACAACGCAGCCTTAGTCTTAAACCATACGCTTGTGATTTATGATAAGCCTTCATCTTTTTTAGTTACGAGTGTAAGTTTGAAATTATCAAAAAAATTTTAAAAAATGTAAATCGTTTTTGCAATCTGTAATTCTCAGCATTGACAGATAAATAAAATAACCAGTGAAGTTTGTGTTATTTTAAACATTTGAAATAAAGTTGAGAATACTTGAACTTTATATTGTAGTGAATTTAGGGTTCGTTTTGATTTATTTTTAAATAAAATACTCAATGATACTAATAACTAATTTATGGTGGCACACTCCTTGGGCCGCTCCTCTGCAGCAGGTCGCACTTTGACGTTGATGGGTTCCTCTTCTTGGAAGTCCATAGCAGCTCGCATCTTGACATGGCCTCTTGAGACTCGCTTCGCCGCCTCTATTCTAAGGCGTAAGCCAATGCGTTCTTGGATGTCTTTGGATGAGCCATTCTCAATGCCTGCTGATTGTCCGGGTCACGAATTCCGTCTGCACCGTCAAACATTGCAGGAATTCGACAGGAGCTGCAGGATACGCCAATTGGGCTAGGCGTGCTACGTCAGCCTCGAATTCGTGAAGACTCTCTCCGGATTTCTGACAACGATTCCTCAGCTGCGCATGGTATACCTCTATCAAATGCGCTTCACCATAACGCATCTCCAGCCTGTTCACCAGCTTGTTGAAATCTTTTTGTCCATCTGGCGGCATTGTTTGTAGCACATCGATAGCTTCTCCCCTCAAGGCCACAATTAATGAAGTGGCTTTTTCACTGACCGTCCATCCGTTCGCCTTTGCTGTTGCTTCAAATTGTTTGAAGTAATTAGGCCAAGAAGACTTCCCACCGAACGTTGGCGGTTTTATTTTCAATTTTGACGTTTCCACTGGTCCCTCCACAGTTCGGGCCTCATTACTCTCTAGCTGGTAACTGATCCCCGAATATTCGCATCCCTGCCATGATTTGTTCTAGATTCTTAATTTTGTTGTCCTGTTGGAATATTATTTCTCCCACATTTTCTTGCAGGTTCCTTGCCTGTTCTGATATTTTTACCACTAGTTTTTCTTCGAGTCCTTTCGAGTGCTCTAGAAATTCGTCCTTCAAATTTTCAGATTATTTTCGAAGTTTCTCGTTTAGATTTCTGGTTTATTCCAGCAATTTCTTCTGCAATTTGTTGAAATTTCCACATTGTTCTCGAAGCTTCTCTTCTAAATTTCTGGATTGTTCCCGAAGTTTATCTCTGAAGTTTCCAGATTGTTCTCGAAGCTTCTGGTCTAAATTTCCGGATTGTTCTCGAAGTTTCTCGTCAAAATTTCTGGATTGTTCCCGAAGTTCGTCCTTGAAACTTCCAGATTGTTCTCGGAACTTCTCATCTACAATTCTAGATATATCGGCGGAAGCACACGTAATTTCGAACAAGAATGCTTCTGGATCATCCCCAGCTGTCCATAGGGCTTCTCGAAGACGCTGTTGAAGTGCAGCTTTCAAACCGGAAGTTTCCAACTCTCGTTCTTCCAATTCTATTTGGATTCGGCTACTTTTAAGTCTTTCAACAGCACTTTCTTTGTAGCCATTGTTCTTCCGAACACTACACTTTATTTATAGATTTATTTAAATTTAATTTGATTTAATTGTTTATTTATTTTCACGAGCCGAACAACGGACACCACTGTAGTGAATTTAGGGTTCGTTTTGATTTATTTTTAAATAAAATACTCGATGAGACTAATAACTAATTTATTAATTAACACTGATTTATTTAGAACAGACTGTGAATAATTTATTTTCACAAGCCGAGCGATTAAACAGTAACTAAACTCCACGTTGAACTAACGACGTCTCCTCGTTTTCGCGTATTTATACCAAAGCGGGTTTTCCAGCAGCTTCTAGAGTATTTCGACGGCGGAATTATCGCGAATCGGTTCCAGACACTTCCGCGGGCCGCCACCGGCCAGGCCGAGTGCCCTTAGTTCATTACGATATTTAAGGGATTTTTCCATTATCAACCATAGTTTAGAAATGGCGGTGCTTGCGGGATGTATTTAATTAGATTTGAAAATTGATTTGTTTGCCTAAACGTGTCATCTAGTCAACATTTGTCAAATGATTACTGAAGAATAAATAGATTTGGAAACCTAACTCGGATTCGTTCTTATAGTGACATATTTTTCAATGCTTGAACTTTATTTAAAAGTTAAGTCTGAGATTGAGCTCAAGACAATCTTCTAAACGAAATTTTAAAAGTGTGTTCAAAAACACCCACGTTTGGAGTTGGCCATGATTTGAGATAGCAACAAAGAAAGTATGTCTTTACTTATCAACTGCATGTGTCATATGAACAAAAATAAACAGGAAAGTAAATTGGAGTTATAAAAAAATTTTACACTTACCTAGTAATTATTGGCGGACAATTTTTAATTTTTTTATGAAAATGTTTTGAAGAAGGCGGTTGATTTTAAAGTACTTTAGAATTTAAACGTTTCGTCTACATTTTCGTCCTAAAAAAATGGTTTCAAAAGCAAATCCCTCTTGAGGAAACTGTACAATTAAAAAGAGAAACGGTATTTTTTTAATTACAAACTCAAAAATATTTATTCTGTTAATTATGTGATTAAGAATAGCTGCTTTATGCTGAATTTCATCTAATACTTTCGCTGCTGCGTTTTCTTATACCTTTGATGCCGATCTTTAATGATGTCCCTGTAGATTTAGTTCAAAACAGCCATTGTAATAATTCTGTTTTGAAACACATTTTTTACTTGATTAAATGAAATTACGCCGCGACTTTTAAACAATTTATTTCTAATTTAACAACATAATTAAATTAAAAAAATTATTAATTCTTATTAGCTATCTTATTGGTTACAAGAGCTACAGCGTCCTCTGTTGATTAATAATCGTAATCTAATGACAGTACTCTGTGAATGTTTGTGTTCCTGTGCTTCAGATTATTTTTAATTTTATTTTTCCCAAATTTGAACCTGGAAATCTGTTACGGCCGACCCTGCAATCTCAAGTCGAATATACGATGCAAGTATTCATCAAATCCAGTGCAAACGTAAGTAAATTAAAGCTCTCCGCGTCTAGTTTCTAACTTCCTATTTTGATAGGCAACACAAAATATTCCGTACAAGACCTTGCGAGCGGTCATAAACGAATCTGAGCAAGTGATTTGAACACCTCAGTCTTAAAATCATGGAAACATCAGGTGGGTGATGCAGAATAGTAAAGTGGAGCTCACCTCGAGAACCTAACCTAACTTTTTTGTCTCTACCTCTAGATATTAAAGGCAGTAAACTCTTGGAAGTGGAGCCTGATAAAGGCGAACTAAAAGACCAGGAGGTGACAGTCGAGGTCGTCCCCCAAACCGTAACTGAAATCATTTACCTGCAAGACTCGGATTTGACCTGCTATACACCTGAGGAAGATCCGGATGAGGTTAGGACTGAGACTTACGAGATTGGAACTGTTGATATGGCAGACTTATCCAGTAAGTCTTTGGTGTTGGATGCAACGCAGTCTTTCGTGCTCCTATCACCTGGAACTGACTTTATTAATGCGGTAATCAAAACCAGAAAAAGACCACAATTTGACTGCGAATTAAAAGAAGAACATTAAATCAAAATGACTTCACAATTTTTCTCCTAAACAAAGGGGAGAAATACTGTGATGCAATTCAAACCAAATTCTTGTTTTTCTTCTATTCACCCTCAAATTCAAGGTTTAAATTAATTTAAAGTTCGTTCTTAAAAACATGTGTTTTACAGAATGCGGTTTTCTTCAATGACACATTAGAAACTGAAGAAAACAGTGATCAAAAGACTGGAATAGGGGAGTTTATATGCACACTGTGCAATTTCAAGTGTCGTTCGCTCTCCAGCCTCACCTCACACCGCTCAATCCACAACGAACAGTTCCTAAAATGCAGTTACAATTGCAAAGTTTGCGGTAAACAGTTCGACAAGGCACAGACACTCTCGTTTCACTTCCGGACAATGCATGAGAAGCCGAAATACATCTGTTACATATGTAATTACTCGTGCAGGAATGAAATCGCTTTGCTCCAGCATTCACAGAAGCACGACTCAAATAGATTCGCTTGTAATATGTGCACTGCTGTGTATGAAACGTATGATAGGTTGGTGAATCACAAGAGAACGCATGCCACTACTTTGTTGTACGCCTGTAACATATGCAATGCGGAATTTTCGAGTACCACGGAAGTTTCTTGCCATATTCGAATGGAGCACCCTAAAAATAGAAGCCCTTTGACCGAGAAAGTAGAATGTGCAAGTTATTTTACATTATGCGATCAACTTCCTTGTATAAATGTTGTGAATGATGAGGAGGGTAAGTGTCTTACCACCGATGTTTCAGGAGATGATAGTGATTCAAGCAATAATATTTCAAAGAAGCGCAAAACAAGGTAATAGTTTGATCATTTTTACAAGGAAAAGAAACCGTTTTGTGTTCATTTTGAAAGTGTTGATTTAATTTACGCTTTTCCCATGTAAATATGTAAGTAATTGTAAATTTTTGAGCTGTAGCATTACATTCTTTATTAGAAAGGAGAATAAGCTTCAGCTAAATCTTTTTATGGACTTCACAGTTGCTAGTATTTCACTAAAATTCACAATTTGTGCAATTAGCTAGTCGTTTTGCTTTCCCATTTATGTTTAAAATTACAAAATTAGTTTAATTAGGGAAAGCACTGAATTAACTTTTGAAAATTAAATTCCATACTCAAACTAGAGTTTATTTACTCTTTAAACAAAATATGTGAAGCACATTCAAGTATTTTATGCTTGTCACCAGATTAACAACACGTACAAAAGTAGTTTTAGGTGGAAACGAAGGAGTTTGTTGTAATATATTATTGTGAAAGTACTTAAGGAAATTGTTAAATAACGCCTTTATTTTGAAACTTAGGAATTCTGTGTAGTATTTTTGCAAAATGTATGGTGTAATTTATTTCCACATTAATAAACTTTAACTCAGAAAAATCATATCCTCTAATAATTAATTTAGTCGGCAATAAAACACAAAAGTGCTGAGTCTTGAGAAAGTATTAGCATATTTTTTATTCCGTATTTATTTTTTAATTTATGAAGTTTTCTTCTTATTCTTGTTTTACTGCCTTAAAAAATAAGAAAATAAAAAAGTAACTAAATTAAGTTATGAGTAATGACACCTAGCACTAGAAAATTTATTTATTTATTCTTAACGAGAAATGTATCACTTAAATTATAATTTAAAAATTAAAGAAATACAGTACTTGAGAAAAATGTATTTACAAAACCCATTCATTTCCTTAGAGTTTCATGCTTCGGGCATTTCTCCTCCAGGTACAAGCTAGAATAAAACGCAAAATCATTAAGTATTTCGAAAGGGCAAACAATTGATTTCACCATTGTAATGTTGTTCCCGTTTAACAAAATTTGGTCCAATTTTGTGACCCGCCTTCCTTCGGGCGTCGTCTCGTATTCCGTGACGTCTTCCAACAGCATATTAACAAAGTCATCGAAGCCCAGCAGGGTTCCAACAATCTCCTTATCGTTTTTCATAATGATGTGGATTCGAGAACCGATGCATTTATCCACCAATTCTGAAAGTTCAAATTTAAATTTTGGCGCGCCAATGTCGGTAATACAGAGAGGGTTTGTAAAAGACGGCGAACACAGGCTGGTAACTAAAAATGCCGAGCGATGTAAATAATTTCTGTAGAACTACAATAAGTAATAAATTAAAAGAAAATTCAAAATGGGAAGTGAAAAGTCAAAGTCGGTAATACAGATTTTCGCGACGCAAAATCATTTTGAATTTTTACCACGAAGACGCATTTTCCGACCACATTTAAATTAGTTTTATTAAAATAAAGATAAGATTGATTGGAGAAGCGCTTTATGCCGCGCAAAATTCGGATTTTATTTAAAATTTCAATGCCGGTAAGCAGATTTCTGTAAACTACAGCGCAAAACTAGCGTTTTATTTATTTCAAATTAATATAATCGTTCAAAATCGTACACGCACATATTTTACTAGCCAGTTTCAGTAACAAGTTAACTTTTTAATTAGGTCAGAAAAAATTCAAATTTAAATTTACTGTCGATAACATAAATTTCTGTAGCGATCAGCGGCATAACCTTAAGAACGTTACGAATTTAAAGAATTTTTTTAAGACGAATTCAGTCTTAAAATGGTAATAACATTAACATTTTGCTTTCATACAGATTCTAATTTAATATGGAAAAATATTGGTAATGCAGATTTGTATACAACGTAACCTGTACGTACATAACCTCAATATAAAGTAGTAATTTTATTGCATTTTCTGTGCGTTTAAGCTTACCCAGTGGTAATAACGTGGACGAAGTTACTGGCATATTAGACATTGTTAGGGAACGAGTAACTTCGGCGTATTTGAATAAATAATGCGAAAAAATAACCGCTTTTAAGTGAGCACCCACACTACAACACACAACAACATTTGTCGTAAGTAAAGACGGGCGTTATGTGGTATTCATATCTCTGTGTTTTGTTGTAGGTGAAGATCGATTGTTTGGACGTACGTCTTAGCGAAAGAGTATGCGCAGTTTATTGGCATTGTATTCAGTCAGTTTTATACACGCCAAGATGGAAGTCGTGTGTACGGTAGTATTAAGTAAGTGTTTTTATAGCTAATAGACGTAATTATAAGTGAACTAGTGTCTAAAATTGTGACAATAATGATCGTCGTGGACTACTACCCGGATACGCATTCGCCCGAGTAGGAAATAGGTGAGCTTTCCATTCACAAAAACCCACTATTTTCTTCATCATCATCACCACGGGCCCACTCATATTTACGTGTATACTCCGGCATTGATTTATTTCGGTTCTGATGGAGCGTGTCGTCGCCGCTTTTTTTATTACAGGGCGCCCCCTGTGAAAATCGCGATTATTTTTTTGAATCGGCAGTCGCGGGTCTTTTGCGCGATTCAAAAATTTGATGGGTTGGTCATCCCACACGCATAAGCAACTCCCATCGAGTCGTTTGAACATGAAACGTAACTATAAACAGATAGGAAGCGAAACATAAATATTTACGTTTAATAAAGTAGCGGTAATTGCGCTCGGCCAACGATATCAAAAGATCTGTTTTGATGAGTTCGGTTTTTATTGACTTAATTAGCCTCGATCATTTTTGCACCATATAACTGTACCAAGTGCTTTACTGTTTTTCTAATCTGCTATTACATTATTATTACGGTCGTTATGATACTTAAGAACTGAATAGCTTTTTTTTCCTATATCTTTATTTAAGTGCTCTCATTACAGTGACTGTGATGAATGACTGAAACTCTATGTTAATTGATTTAGAACTGTTTCAATCATAATTCACAATAAAGTATAGTGTTGTAATCGCAGTGGTAGCATTAAAGTGAAGGTATATATCTTTTTTGCAGGTAGAGTTTCTACCTCTACCTGTTTAGAGGGGAAAAACCGGATGAGAGTTTGGGTTTTATAGTTTTCATAAATTTCGAAGATTCTCTTTTGTGCGGTGAATTTCTCGTTTCTACTTCTGAATTTAAGAATGTGGAGGCAAGAAAGTGTATCAAAATCTTTAATTACTTTTTAAGTGCGTTCAATTCTTTTCTTTGTTTGCTTGACGTGAGAATATAGATCAGTGATTAAGAATCGTTCTTTCCATCTCTTAATAAACTGACCGATAGCACCGCACAATAGCATTTCTGTTGCATCATGATTTTGAATAGAGTACTGGCCCTTATTGAAGAACTGTAATCAGTTTTATTGCAACTGATCTAGTTTTTGAAATATCGAGCAAAGATTTTTGTCAAAAAATGAAAGATTTTGAAATTTAACATTTTTACTAAGTACCGTAAATGTACCAGTAGCTGAGGTCTTAAGGTGGTATGTCAGATAATTTATTTTATCAGTGTCTTATTTAAAAAACTTTTAAGCTATTTCTTGATTACATTAAATCTTTATGAAAAGATAATTACAATAAGCTTTTTAATCAGCTAATATAAATATTGATAAAATTTAAATTCAATTTTAAATGAAAAAACTACAGATGTACCAGCAGCTGACAGATCTTGATTCAGTAGTTGTCCCAGTAGCTGACAAAGAAAATATTTGGTAAGAAATTTTTATCTAAGTACTAAATACCTACGCTGTAGAAAAAAGGTTTAAAATAAATGCTATTGGTAAGTATAAAAATATATATTTTAAAGAAATATGTGAAAATTATAACACGTTAAAGCTTGTTCTTGGCACTTTGTAAGTTTTGGAAGCAGTTGAAACTAGCATCCCAAATTTAACTCTGAATACTTTAGTAACTTTTTATTTTCCATTTTATTCGAAATACCATCAGTAAAGATTTCTTAAGATTATTTTGTCATTTATTCTGCATACTCATTACTAGAACCTGAAGCAGATGTCCCAGTACCTGATAAAATAGAAAAAATAAGTAAAATTTAACTTTAGAACCATTAAAGGCATGTCAGGCATTGGTCCATCTAATACTGTGAGGGAGATAATTCGTTTTAATAAAAATCGCGAATTACCCATACAGATGTGTAAAAAAAATTCACTATATTTTTTAAAGTAAGTCCTAGTGCCTGACATTTGAGCATCAGATTCACGTTACGTAGAATTTTATTGCACCAAAGCCTGATACATAATTTTTTTTAGAAAAGTAAATAATTTTAAATGTTTAGCTGTAGTTTTCAGTAAAATTTAAGAAAATTTAAAAACATTACAACTGATAAAACATTTAAAACTTTAAATAGAAAAATTATATAGCTTAATTAAGTCTAACTTGAAGGCTTCCGCGGCCGTCGTCCATTGTTGAATTCTTGGCTTCCGGTTGGAACCGCGTGTCTCGGATTTCTTCACTGCCGACGTTTCGTTCTCCGTTGCAGAAGAACTTCTTCAGGGCTGCTGTTGGTGGTAATGCTGCTACTGCTACAGTCTCAACGACAAACGCGAAGCAGCAGCAAGACCAACAGCAGCAGCAGTAGCAGCATTACCACCAACAGCAGCCTTGAAGAAGTTCTTCTGCAACGGAGAACGAAACGTCGGCATTGAAGAAATCCGAGACACGCGGTTCCAACCGGAAGCCAAGAACTTAATTAAGTCATTAATGTTTTTAGTTTACCTGATAAGATTTTTGGCGTAACACTGATAGAACAATTGACGTGATCTTTTGCGGCATTCCCGCCAAACCTGCGTCAACTTTACCGCGAAAATGGTGACACCAACAGTAGCCCAAATCATAAAAATGTTCCTAGATTTAAGTAGACTTAATTTCGTATAGTAATTATTTTATTTTTCTCATAAATAAAAAAATACTGTCAGCTATTGGGCCACTGTCAGCAACTGGTACATTTACGGTAAATTTATTTCTTTTATAAAATTGGCGAGCATAAACAGCCTTTTGAAAACTTCTTTGAAGATTCCAACAATAGTCAGCCATCATATGAGCTTTCCAACGACCTTGATAGCGTCCTTCCATAGTCCGAATGTCCGGATGGAACCTTTCTCCTTGTTCCTCGCTTAAATCACCTAAATTTTCACTGAAGCAAAGGAATTCCAAGCGTTTTTCTCAACATTGTTCATAGAAATTGTAAAATTCGAATCTTTTAGAAGCTTCCTGATCTGTGGACCATCAAAGATACCAGCTTTCAGCTTCTCAGAGTTTAAACTTGGAAATTTCTTGAAATATATTTGAAACATTCCCCATTTTCATTCAAAGCCTTGACATATTGTTTCATTAATCCTAGCTTGATGTGAAGAGGAGGCAATTTAATGCGATCTCTTGCTACTAACGGAACGTTAACAACATTATGCTTAAGAGGAAGCTTCTCTTACAGGCCAGTCTTTCCTAGTCCAATGTTCATTCTTAGCCCTACTACTCCATAAGTGGATAAAATAGGGATCTTCAGTGTATCCACTTTGTTGACCCAAAAGTAAGTTGACCATTTTCAAGTCAACACATATCAACCATTTATGTTCTTCGTACTTAATTTTGTTCAGGACCAAGGGAAATAGTAGGATATTGTTCCTTCACTTTGGTGGAATGCGCAATGGGCAAAGAACCAAGCTTATTACCCTTATTTAAAAGAACACATTTAAAACTACGCTTGGAAGAATCTATAAAGAGGCGCCAGTCATTAGGATATTACTCTTCCAAACCCATTGCAGTCATCAGACCTTCAAATATCACTGTAGAATACGAAATCATTCTCTTCAGAAAAAAAGGAAGTAAATCTTTTTCTCTAGTACGGTAATATGAAACTTTTGTGTCACTTATCAACAGATTTCTCTGTTTCAATCGTAATTGAGACACACGCTAGTAATTCAGACAGATTAAGGTCTCTTACTAAGTCATTAAGCTCGTTTGGGTTAATTTAGGGAATCTTCCGAATCGAAGTCACTGTCTTCGCTTTCAAGTGACTCTATCCTAACTACAATCTTCATCTTCCAGTCTCTTGGCAGTTGATGGTAGAGGTACAGAATCTTTATTTATATTTAGAGCTGGTCTTGACACTGATGGTACGTTACGATAGGTCCACTGTGAACGATTTTTCTGATTAATACCGCTAACGTTCGCAACACAAAAATAGCAATCGTCATGGTGGTTAGACGGTTCACGCCATATCATTGGCGTGAAGAGTTTAGAAAAGCTTCTTTTTTTAGTTCCCCATAAGTGCAAAGATTCAACACAAATTTTGCATAACAAATTAGGACACCAGGTCTTGTTTTGTGTCTCTAGGGGAAATTCAAAGTTCCTTTTACTAACTGCGAAATCTTGAAACGGTTTTCTTTAAACATGTATTCACCACAAATGAAACAAAAATATTCCGGATTCAGACACCTTTTCCAAGTCGATGCCATTTCGCTAGACTGACAGAAACACACTAATTGAAATGTAGTTGATAGAAATATTGAAATAGTTACAAACTGAGGATGTTTTTGGATTCAACGCCTTCTGTTTATTCAAAATCAACGTAATTTTGTTATTCGGTGAATAACCATCATGGAAACAACTTATAAAATCAAATAACCATTCAAAAAAATCAAGTTATTCGCTGAATAATTTTAATAGGCAAATGGAAAGACCGGACCTAATAATAATTTATTTCGAATGTGGAAATGCCGGAACTGCTCCAACAAAACAAACGTTCTAAAAGTAAACTAACAAACTTAAAGACTTTTTTGCACGAGAAGGTTTCTTTGAGGGATTTAATTTCAACCTCCGATTTTGAGGACTAGGATAACTAATAAATAAATCATCTTTCGTCCTTGAGATCATAGAACAGGCTAAGCCTCTTCCTTCATTAATATAATCGGTAGGGTCGTTATCGAAAAGAGAAAACTGAATGATGAATTATAGAAGAAGGAATACAGGCAGAAATTGTTGATAAAGAAAAAGCAAAGTGATTTTATTATGGCATATAGTCGTGCAGATAATCTAATTATTAAGAGAAGAATATATAACATATCATCAAGATAAGAGGAAGAAATAGAAATGACGTTTGGGAAATTAAAAATACAGTATGTGTATGTTTGCAGGATGTCTATGAAAGGTCGTACTTAAACCTTAAAAAAATCGAGCAGCAAAAATTCGTTAAAAGTAGCAGAAGTTATACCTACATCTAATAATAACGAGAGTGAACGTAATCTCCGTTTTTAAACAAAAAAGTGATTAAAATAACTTTTATAAAGATAGAGACGGATGATATCTTAAAGATTTGATATGAAAAATATGGACATCAATATCGAAATCGGAAATAATTGATACCCAATTGTTATAATTAACAATAATTAGCTACTGTATATTGGTTTCGATTAGACAACCCCGATGTTTCGTTCTCCATTGCAGAAGAACTTCCTCAGGGCTGCTGCTGCTACTTTTCGTTAGTCGATAAAACTGTCAGTCCAACGGGAAGCCATTCAAATTATGGACAACAGCCGCGGAAGCCTCCAAGTTAAACCATTATTTCCAAATCTTAACACTTGAAAATTTCAAGTTGGTTTTTTTGATGGAAGATAGAGCGACTTTCTAAACCGACTGACGTTTATCAAACAATTGTCGAAAGTGTTTGGTGATCTAATTCAAGATCTGATTCACGTTACGAAAAATTCAAGCGCTCATGATGAACTTTTTAGTTGAACATCTGATACTTTTAGAACATAGACACAGTGTCAACATTCGAAGAAGATATTATTTGTCACCTAAAGCTGTATTAAATAAGGTAATATGTTGAAAATAAAATCAAATTTTGGATGGATATATGAAGAGGGAATGGCAAATCAAGAAAAGATATTCAACGTGAGTAATAATAAGGAATTACTGGGTATTACCTATTAGGGTAATAGTGGGTAGGTATTACTTAAATGAAATACTAAGAGATACGTAATTAATATAGAAACTCCCAGGAAATCATGTAGTAGCTACAGGAAATTCTGTAGGTAGTTCAGGAAAACTAAGAGCTTTCAAAAAGTTCTTTCACATATATTCAGGAATGACCGAGTAAAGCCCAGGAATTATTATACAAAAAGGAAGAAGTAGTGTAGAAGATTGAAGCCAGCGGTTTATCCCTCGTTTTGCAACTCTTTTGATTATAAATTACTTTCCTTTAATTAAGAAGGCATTTTTAGCACCTAATTTGTAAAAAATAGTTTTGATGAAACTGTTATTTATACAAAATCACTATTAACAATGAAATGCTAATTCAAAAACAAATTTTAACGTTAGATTTGGCAACTTGGCGGTTGAACATAGAAGCGACGTACATGCAGTGAGCAAATACCTGCACAACTTAATTGACCAGTTTTTAGATTTAGATACTCGTTAGTTCTCAGTTTGTACTAATCTATAGGGAAACGTGCGATGTTTTGTTGAAGTATGTCCAAGGAGGAGAGGCCTTCTTAATCCTGCTTGTCCTTGTTTTCTTCAAGAACAACTAATCCGTACGTTGAGCGTTCGTTCACTAGTTTGTCCTTGAGATCATCATAAAGACTTCTGTAATATCTTCTATTTTTTTCTGAGTTTCCTCCCCGTAGAAGTTTCTAAACGTTTATTAAAGGTTTCTTCTTGGTTCCCCTCTGGAATCCAAGGAATCATCTTCTATTTTGATACTAACTATTGCCTTTTTGAATGAGTTTGTAGGATGTGAACCAAAGCACTGTCTGCTTTCCCTTGTTCTGTACCTCCTCATTCGTTGTTTTCAACTCCACGAAAACTTGGAAATCACTAGGGGGTTAAGTGCTGTATGCTATGACATTATCTATCGAAAAGTTATCTAAGGACTGTCATTCATTGATACTCTACAAATAAATCTAATCTAGCGGTTAGCAAGCAATTTTGATCGTTGTCTATATTTTTGAGGAATTAAAAAGTGCCCCATTTTAGGAACGATTTGTCCGAGGGCGGTATCCAGAATAATAAATATAATACAAACAATGTTTCGTTTTTGGTTGGAAACGTATGAACGTAGTATACTTCGTATAAAACGATTAGGGATTGTAGAGAAACACTTCGAGAATTTCTTATGAGGAAAATTCAGATATTTTTTTACTTCTTTTTTACAACTTTAACAGAATTGAACTTTAGTAATGAGTATTTGTAGGTTTCATTCTGTTATTTGTTAAAATTAAGGCTTGAATAGGCTTTAGAAGACTGGAAATTAATAGCTTACCTCGCAAGAAATTTCAGGTTCTCATGAAGTATAGCTGCTAATTGTTTATTACATCGCCGAGAAAATTATTATTATTAATGATATGCTACTTTAATACATTTTATTATAGCCGCAAGCATTCTTCGATAAGTTGCTCTGAATTTTCTCCGCTCGTCCTTTTTTTTTTTTTGCTCTGGCCTGTATTAATTGAGCGCTTGTGTAATTAGTTACTTTGCGCAGCGAAACGTAACGACATAACAGGTAACAGATGTTTTTCCTCCATAATGTTACTTTTGTGTCTGTATTTACGGCGTAATAGTTTTATGCAGTAGTCATGTTTGTATTAAAAGGCAGTCAAGCGACACGCTTGGCTTACCATTTGCAAAGAGGGTCAACATCACCAAGCTAAGTTTGTTACCTCACAATGATAAATTTGAGAAAATTCTACCTACAATGACTCACGCATTTGTAATTTCGATAAGAATTAATAAGGTCTCCTGTTTTCAACTGACAATTTAGGCAGTGACGTCCGTCAATTTCGTCGAATTATTAAAACGTGACGCGCATCGATAAAGTCCAGTGGTAACAAGCCCCGTTGCTAATTGCATTCAATACAGAACTTCCGTCGAATTGTAACACGATTTCCAATCAACCCTTCTCCGAGCAAGAGTCCCCATCTACTTGACAACCCCTCCGACGTTTATTAGGGCGCTGTCATAATGGAGATGTCGAACTGCGATAAATTGTGCTGCCACAGAAAAGCCGAATTCGCAGCGGAATTAAATTAATTTGCTCAAGACGTTGTCGTCTAATTTAGGCATTCAACGTCACGGCCGGGAACGTATTGGCAGTCTGAACTTTTGTAGAACGAGCATTGGAGGAGGAAAAATTTTTTTTGTTTGAAAGTAAATTGTCTGAAATAAGGTTTTCTTCAGTTTGAACAAGCCCCAGGAGAATTTAAAATTTGTTTCATAAAGGAACTCGTCAAAGTTTGCAAGGTTTCAATTAATAAGCAATTGGTAAAGTAGAAGTTACCAGGCAGTTAGCATTGTGACCAGGAACTGGCATAAGAATAAATAAATTAGAAAGTGAAAGAAGTATAATATTATAGTTGAGCTATAAAGATGTATTTGTTGATAACTTGATCACATTGTCCACGCGAAAGAATAAATGCTGAGATAAAGAGGGGGGGGGGAGTTGATGGAGTCCAAAGGATCCAAAGATCAACCTAGAAAAAGGAAGTTTAAGTACATTCCTAACAGAAGAAGCGAGGAAGATAAGGGCAGGTGAAGAACCAGACATCACTTTCAAATAAATTTCCAAAGAACTTCAGAATTATATGCAGCTGCGTTATCTTTGTCTACAGGATCTATTTCAAATTTTTCCGATAGTCTATTCGTTAAGTCCTTTAAGAATTCTCTTAGTATTCTACTTTGACATATCGTTGTCCAGACCATAGAAGACAATAGTGGTGGCCTAGAAAGAATGTATGTATGGGAGGTGGTGTAGAAGATAAGAACAGAGGAAGTCTTGGACATTAAAAAATGCGACTATACTAAGGAATGTGCATAAGAGGTATACTTAGAAATGAATGAGTGTTGAAAGACATTTTCCAAAGAATAGAAGGTTTCGATTATTTACCATAATTCAACGTTTTAAATCTAAGTTCAAGAATTTATCAAGTGAATATCTCAAAGAAGTTTCCAGGAAGCAAGTAACAACTGTTGGAACCCCTGTTTTGTTTATTATTCTTTGACGTTTAAAACTTTTGCACCCTGATCTGTCCGTTTGTGGAGAATTAAATTAGGCAAGGGACGTGCAAGTTAACATAAATCAAATTCTTCTAGAAACAAATACCTTAGACTCCACTATGAAAAAAGCAGAATTTATTTCACAAATTTGGAAGAACATACCACAGGCGATCAGTAACAGAAATAAGAATGAAAGAAGCGCCTCAAGTCGATACTAATAGAATAGAGTTCCTGGCTCTTCATTTATCCCGATCGCAAAGAAACTTTGCTTCTCGATCTCGATTCCGACACGCCAAGTTTAAAAATACAATCCTTGCGACGGGCGAATAAGTAACATCGTTTGTTGGAAATCACGGCACGATTCTTTCAATTCGGGGGGGAGCAAAGCTTCCAGGTTATTTATGTAACAGTGAGATACGAGGAAAGAACCTGGAAGTCCGGAGAGCGATTTATTAAGAAGATATAATTGCTATCGGATTCGAGAGATTTGATTTTCGTTGAGTAATAGTACACGATTAAAATCAAAAAGAAATACAATTTAAGTTATCTGCAACAGTAGTATTGGTTCTAGCTATTCCTACTTGATATTTTTTTGAAAGTTTTTCTAAATTAATTCACAAATAAAACAAGAAACTAATAGATTATGTGACAAGAATGTAACACGTTAGTAACAACTTAATTTATGTTTCGATTTAATTTCGGGCGCTTTGTTGTAAAAATTGGTGCCAGAACTTGTTGTTTATGGTTCAGATGACACTTACTTAGAAGTTGACTTACAACTTAAAAGCAGAACGACGATTTAGTGACCGAAACTTAAGACAAGAAGTCCAACACGTTTCCCTTTCGGCCAAAAATAGGTCACTTTATTTCCGACGTAATTTCTAATGTGTCATAGTCGTAAATTCCACCTGGCCGACTAACTACAGTGCCGTAACAAAACGATTTTAAATGCAGAAGTGAATTAGCTGCGTCATCCGACCATTCCTCAAGTGGAACAGGATTTTCTATTTTTATCGTTTTCTTCTTTGCGTAGGTTTTCTTATGATGACGATACGATTCCTTTGGATGCATAATTATGCAGCTAACAATAACAGTAAAAAGTTATGTTTGTTATCTAAAATGTTTTCCTTGGACATATAATTATAGAATTATCGTAACAATGGCAGCAAAAAAAAACTCTGGAACATCAAAATTATAAACGAATAATTCAAGTGAACAGAAATAATAAAAATTTATAAAAATAAGAAAACCAAAAGGAAAGGTCCATGAAGGGTCTAAATATTTATGAAGAATTAAAACTTGAGAGATGAATAGAATTTGGAAAAACCAAAGGAAAATCAGAAGTTCAGTAAAATAGAAAATAGTTTTATTAAAGATGACAATGGAGCGATATTTAAAGAGAAGAAGAGAATATGGAAATATTTTAAAGAAGTATTAAAAAGAAACGAAGAGCAAGAGCCAACAAATAAAGTAAGCACCAATAAGGAAAATATTTTTTGTTTAAGGTACCACTATTTTTATTTGTGCTGATAAATTCAAAATCTTGGAAGATCAAGCATTTCGTTTGTGCTTTCCCATCATGATAAATCGCAATCGAATTTCTGATTTATGAAATAATGTCTTTGTAGAATTTATAGCGGCCCCGGATTTATTACAACCCGCCGGGGCAACGCTCTCCGGATTCGTGTATTTTGTTGATTCCTCGCTGTTGACGTTGAGGAAATTAAAAGCGAAACCGCCCGGAGCGGCCGTTTTCAAGTTTCGAATGTGTTTGTGTTTGCTAAACAGTTGGCATTGTGTTTGCGCGAGCTTTTGTGCGACACGCATGCGATGTTAAATAGTATTTATTATAAAGGATCCGTCCGGGCAAATATTTGGGTGAAAAAGAAGTGCTGTCTGTTGCAAACGAGCGATTTTGGGAACACTTTCGATTTGATTGGAGAAGTATCTCGTAAAATCCGGTGATTGTGCTTTGTGTTTTATGGCGATTTGGTTTTTTTTATCGATTTCCTTACATTGTCTTGCGATTTGTACATGCATGCATTCGCTTCACAGGTTGCTGTAAGTTTTTGCGTAAAACTTGTTATGAAAAGTCGTTAAAAACCTTTCGATTTTGCTTCAAATTGCAATGCAAAGTTAAATTAGTTTGAAATCCACTATGTATGTATCAGATTTGGAAGCTAAAAAATATTTTGTGATTCATTTTTGAAATGTCTTCTCGATACAGGTGTATAAATTTTATTCGCCCATAAAATATACATAAAAATTCGCTTCATGAAATGAAACTGGAGACATTAAAAATAACAAAGGACGACTTACTTTAGCAGGTTGAATTAAATAGTGATTAGCAACGAGTATAAAGTTGTACGACAAAGATGTAAGATTTGACGATGATTAATGTGAGTAAACGCAAAGTACGCAAAGTGATTTTTTTAAGCCAATGAGTTACCTAACAGAGTATTTAGCCCTCTTCAAATTATCCAAAGGAATTTCAAACAATCTCGGAAGCCACAGATTAAACTTTCGTCTTCCACTTTAGTTCTGCCTCGCAAACTCTTAATTACACAGAGAACAAATCATGAGTTTAATTATTTTAACCGCAACCGTAATAACAGCCGGAGAAAATAAATAATGCCAGCAATTTCTTTCAGCCTAAAAAAAACTAAATTAATAGCTATAATTCGAAATTCTTAATCGATTCAATTACAACTTTCCGCCGTCTGCGAACTAGACGCTCTCAAATCTCTTCAAAATAATTTACGGTTTGTGTTTTCTCCCGAAGTGGGGCATTTATTTATCCCCGAGAACACGCATTAATTTAGTCGAAGCCGTTTCAATTAAAACGACGCTATCAGCCTGGAAACGTAAATCATTCGCAACGAGAGCTGATTATTTGCCAGCCGCATGCGGCTAGTAAATAATCTGGCTATTAACGTACGGTTATGAGCGATAATAGACGGAAAGTATTAGAATTATGCGGAGATAATTCTCAAATTAAGTGTTAAGTTTATGGCGAAAGGCGGATTTGCTCGTTTCGAGAAGAATGACCTGCCTCCATACTTCCAAGAAATTTTGCGGGTTACCCAGTCGACACTAGATGGTTCGAGATTAGTTACGATTATAAAAGTAGTGATGAGCGCGAAATTTAGACTCTTGCGTCAGTAGAGCGAAAGAAAAGCTATAAACGTTAGCGTTTATATTACAGCTTGCTTTACTATGTTTTAAATTATTTAAATTAATCTGGAAGCCCGAAATCTTTAGAGCGGCGCATTTCCTCATTAATTAAAAAATTAGAGTCGGATGCACTAGTTACGTGCCATGCTCTTTCATAAATCAAGTATGAAATATGTGGCCCGAATATAATTGCCTTATTTACGACCTGCCAGGGCCATATTTTTAAAAATTAAGCAGGAAAATTTATGAATGCCCAAGTTAATAGTTTTGCTTTTAATTTACTAGCAAATGGTATGTATGAACTGAAAGTTCGGAAAATAAAATAGACACGAAGAATTTAATTGGGCAATGCCTGACATAATTCCGTCTGAAACAATACCTGTAAGACAGTAAAGTGTTGCACGGAAGGAGGCGATATTGTCTGTTTCGAGATAGTTCACCTGTGTTAAAATGCGGGGCAAAGGCAAACGTTTCCATTATGAAGTAATGTTCCCACCGTAAATTTCGCAAAATACGTTCTCCTCGTGCCTGGCGCATCTGCCCAACTATCTGATGTGAGAAAGCCCTATTGTATGCGATGTGTAAACGAGTGTTATTGTGTTGAATGCGCGCAATCTTGCTTTCTGCTCTTCATTTAGTAGTTGCTTGTTGCTAAATGGACAATAAAAACACACTCGAAAAAATCCAGTCTAATAAAATCTCATTGCTCGTATTGTTTGGTCAAAGACTACAATAAAGCAACTTCTTGTATGACGAATTCAAAAATTTCTATTTAAAATCCTCCCTTTTAATACCAGGAGATTACAGATCCAGAAAAGTACTTGGCTGTAGCTTGCGATGATAAACAAGAATTAAATGGTAACAAAATATGTATTTAGTTTCGTCTCGCTTAAACCGGTCCGGTCCATGGTCTATTAACGAAGCAAACAGTTCGTGGTTCCTCATGGTGCGCGCGCGAAATAATTAATCCGAGCAGTGATTAAAATGCCAGCCCAGTTGGTCTCTTAGTCAAACCTCTTCTATTATTAGGAGAGGCCATCGATTTACACGGATGATGCCAGACACATTGTGCATCCCAAACAGCTGACCCGACCGACGAGTCGCGGACATTCCTCGCCCTTGAAGTACACCAATTCCAAGCGGGCCTCGAACGCATTGGAATTTGGACCGCGATTACTCTCGTCTACCTGCCTCCTCCTTATATGTAAGTCTTGACCGGCGAGGTTGTTGGGCTGGGGAAGAAGGGTTCGGGGCCATTAAATGCTGCATTTCTTGAATAGTCTTCGGTTAGAGAGGCGAGACGAACATGATGTTTGATTAAGTACATGTGGAAATTAATCGTTCTTCAAGAACTTTTAATGTTAATAATATCTGCTTTTGGAGAGTTTCTCTTTGCGTCTCTATCTTTTTGTCTTCTTGATTTAATAAATTTTCCGTTGCATCACTAATTCTTGACCATTCTTCTTAATCTAGCAGGTTTTCTCTTTATGTTCCTATTTTCTTGATTTAACAACATTTTCCTTTCTGTTCCTCTTTGAATCACAATCTTCTTAGCCTTATGGTCTAATGATTTTTCCTTCACACCATGTTTTGGAATATTCGACTGTTGTTGTAATTGGGATTTTCCATTAATGAATATTTTACATCTTCCATTTCAGGTGATTTTCTCAAATCTATTCTAATTTGCCTATAAGTAAATCCTTCTGTTTCAACAACGTGTGATCTTGGCGGTATCTCTTCTTTTACTTCTGCTGGTATCCATTTTGCATCTGTACTATATTTTCAGCTTCTTACTTAGAAAGTTCTTTGCTTCCTTGTGTCAAATCGAAGAACCTTTTACCTGAATTATTCAAAACACAAAAGCAAATTACGCAAATGTCAGATTCAACGAGGCGTCGATTAAGCAACTTTTACTGTGCGAGCATTCCCGCCGCAACTTTCACACCTCTTCACCTCAATCAAAACATCAATTACCGCTAATCGATGAATAACTGGCGTATTCACCGGTTTGTTCAGAGGTGTGAAAGTAATTACGCCAGCACACCTAACACGTAACACACTTAACACCATCAGTAACAGAGAAATTGCCCCCCAAAAAAAGAGAACCTTTAATTTCTAGCTGTCATCCGTCGATTTTTAATTTGCATACATTTCACCGATGATTTTTTTCAGTTTTGCCTGCAATTTCATGCGGAAAACTCGGCTTTCCTGGCGATAGCTGAGTGCATAGCTGACGGGCGAAGCGTAAACAAACCGGAATCTAATTTTATAAATCGAATTTTCACGTCGTTAAACTATCGCGAGGATAAGGCGGTGTAATTCTGTTTGTTTTCTCATGGGATGCTAGAGAGGATTAAAGTGCGGCGAATAGTTATTCCCGGTGTAGACTTGATGTTAATTACATTGCATTAAAAAAAGGACGGATTATTTAATGAGTGTTAAAAGCAGGATGGAATTAAATTTATGTTTTCAATTTCTACAAAAGAAAAACGTTGTCGTTTTTGATGGATCCACAGTCGAAATTGTTTTAATTCTGGAAATTGCTCGAGAGAACCACACCTTAATCCGGCAGCTACGGTAAATAGATTCAAGTCAGAGGCCGGTTACAATAAATAGAAAAGAAGCAACTAATTTGTCAGAAAAAACTCATGCGTTTGCTTGTCCATAACAAGTTTGTTGCTTATTGAAACTTTTTTACTAGACTTTCCAGAAATAAATAACCGTGTTACTCGAAGTTAATTCCTAACATGTGCTTGCAACGTCTATTTAAGGCCGAACCCAAAGAACTTTTTCCCTATTTAAACCTCCAAGTGTTTCGGATTGAAGACTACTTAAATGTTAAATTTATGGAATAAGGAATAGCAGAGGTAGATTTGCCCTTGTAACTTGCTTAACGTGGAATTGAAATAATTGTTTCAAACAGCAGAAGACATTAGTGACCCTTGTCACAAACACGACAGATTATGATGTTCCGGATACAGGCGGGCGTCGGGAATGTTTTATTTACGTCGCACTCGACGCCGCGACGCGGCTTAGGCGTCGGAAGATCAAAGCGGAAATTGGCTTTACGCTTTTCTTCAATTTTCGGTTTTTATTTGGGTATTCGCGGACTATTAACGCAGGAAACAGTGATCTGCTAATTTCTGCATCTTTTGTCTAAATTTAGGTATATTATTTTGTCAGTATTTTTGTAATGGTGGTTTTACATTTTCTTTGGAATTGATAATAGGACTTTGTAGAATGGTAATCGTGGATGAAAGTTTCTGTAATTTTTGTTCCAATTTTTGGAACTATTTTGATGTATAAATAGAGAAGACAATCCAAAAGTAAGACCTCTGCTAATTAAGAAAGAAATTCGTCTGAATTAGTCTCCAAACCAACTGGGTTGCCTTCTTTCTATAATGATGTGGGTTCTGTTTTTGGATGTTATTGCTCTTCTCATCTTCAGGTTATTGTGATAACCAACTTTTTCTTTGGTATTCTTTTTAATTTCCAAACAAATGCATAGATATCGCTCTTTTGCAAAAAGAATCTAACGCAGATCTCATTGTTCCATTAAGAAAACAAAAAAATCAAAATAGGCGATCAACGACAAACTGCTGAACAGACTATCAAAATGGAATTTCCAAAAAAAGTTAAGGGAAAAAGAGAAAGGAGAAGAAAATCATGCAATACTCGAAAGGAGAAGGAAATCATGCAACACTCGAAAGGAGAAGGAATTCATGCAACACTCTAAATGTTGGATAATATACAATTTTCAAAGTTAGCAGAATGCCAAGAAAATATAAAGGGAGGAAGTAAGAAACCAAGGGAAGAGAAAAAAGTTACAAAATCCCCCTGTAATCCAAACCTTAACTCTCGCACTGAAAGATTGAGGGATCGAGAAGATTTAAGTTAAAATGGACCACGAAATTGCTCTCGTCAATATAAATATAGAACGCAATTCCCATCAGCGAAAGACGTAATCATCGCGCTTCTCGAAACCATTGTTTCACACGATCTCAATTCGCGTTTTGTTTACGCAATTAAGCCGAGCACCGCGGAACATTGAACCCGAGAAATTTATTTAAAGACATTCTCGCCTGTTGGTTGTGTTGTTAGTACGGAACAGTGACCACCTCGAATTATTTACCTTGACACTGATACATTCCTGGAAATCATTAGGTTTTCAGCAGTTGCAAATTGCGTTTTCCTGTGCAATTCGTGTGTGGATTGTTTGGTGCGATGTTTGAAGACTTATTTGATGAGCGGTTGCTTTTCTCTTGTGTATTGAGTTCCTAAATGGAAGTTAATTGTGAGTTAGTAACACATTGGTGATATGAGTTCAAACACAGTGCGCTTTATGAGTTCAAAGTACGTCATTTGTAACTGTGGGGTATCATTAGATTATCACTGCATTTGCAATTAACGTTTCATGATAACTTGGTAGCACACACGGCCAGAAGTTTACTTTGATTCACAAGCCACGCTTCGAGTTTCCTTTTGTACGTTTTCTGCAGCGTCAGTTACGTAAATTTCCTGAAGGGTAGTTGTTTCGTTTAAACCTTCCATGTTTCGTTAAAATTTGAATTTTGTTTGATGGAAACCAAGATGAAGTTTTGGAGTTGTATTTAATTAAAATCGGAAATTTATTAGATCATTTGGAGGACTTTTCTTTCGTCAATGTTTCGTAATCTTACGTGGTCTGCTTATTGGATAAAACAATGCAATTTAAAATGTGTTTGAAGGCCTTTGTACTAAATACTGAAACAATTAATCCTAGTTTCATGCTTCGTTGAGGAAATAATCGGTGTTAATTTTCAGTGTAGCCACAGATAATTAGGAGATAAGGAATGTAGTCTTTTTGTGCTAGACGGGATACACGGTTAATTATTATTTTGCTTCGCCCATATTATTACAAAAAAAAATAATTAATTACATTTTATTTCTAAGAAAAACCTGTTTGAATCACTGCATTCAAAATACGTAGATTTAAGAATTTTCCATTTTGTAAATCAGAACAAAGTTTTGAAAGCAAATAATTCAGAGAAGATGAAAGATGTCGTTCAAGTTATAAATGTAGAGAAAGAGCAAAACTTTAATACTTTACTGGACATGTCACGAAATACGAAATACGTCAGCGCACTAAATAACTTTAAAAGAATTGTATGAAACTTCTTACAGTTTTCCTTTGGAAAGGACAAGTTTTCAAAGAGCATTGTGAAGCGCAGCCATAAACCACTGAAGCAAATTTATGATGTTACGTAACATATAAGATTGTATACGATATGTTATACAAAAGCTCGTCAAGAAATTTATTCCGACTTAGCTGTTTCATACGTTCCAAATTCGTTGTTTTGTTTTATTAATACAAGTTTTCCCTTATTACATATCATCAGATTTATATTTACATTGAAATGTTCACACAAAAGAATCAAAGCCTGCGAGATCTTAAGATTTTGGATCGAGTTCACTCCAAATCTGGGTTTGATCAAATCAAATCAATTTCATCTTTGCAAAGAGGAAAAAGATGGTCATCTAAGTACGAAGTTTAAGGATTGCCAACGTATTTATAGAAATCAAAATCATTGAAGAGGTATGTCGTCTAGAAAAAGAGTCATTCAGTGAAGAATGATCCAAATAGAATTGTACCTTTTGGGTTCCACTAGGATTACTTTGACTGTTTTAAAGCAAAAGTAAGGCATTTAATAATCTCTCATCGATTAAAGAACTAATGAAATTACAGTATGAAGTTGGTTTAGTTCCAATTCTGGCAGCTGCTGCCATATTACCGTGTTACTGGTTATTCCCCTACGCTTTCCTCTTCCCTTTGCTTCTTCCAATGTCGATTCCTTCGTCATCGATTTTATTCTACTTCAAGGTGTTGGATATGAACGAACATCACTATGAGTGGGGGGGTCTTCATTTAAGTTGCATTCTCATAGGATGCGAGGAAACTTATGAGCGACAGTGTATATAATTCTTTTGTAACCAAATCTCAACTTTATTATCACTTCGGCGAAATAATTCAACGCGCGTTGCCTATCAAATTTCCAGAACAAACGCATTTGTTTATAACAATGGCATAATAGACGTGTCATTGGTTCGAGGAGCTACATGCGCTCTATTTTTCAGAGCGTACGATTCAGAGGTAAACGACACGCTCGGTTTCTCAATGTGCGACAATCGAAACAATGCAACTTTCCGCCACATTGTTTCCGAACCATCGCGGGCCTTTGTAAATTCTGAATATGCAACGCAGAAAGTGAGGGAAGACAAAAGCGGGCGAGATAAAAACTTTCCAGTGAAGGATTCGCGATTGCGTTCCTGGAGCCCACGTATACTTTTGCCGTAATAAGTTTACCAATTATGTCGTCGCTATAAAAAGATGTAGTGAAATGGAAAGGATGTTTGATGTGTCCGGTTGATTTGCCCCGCTATTTTATAATAGGTTTGTTTTTGTCGTTGCACTGCGTTATTAATGAAGGATAATTTACGACAATGTAACTCTGAAGATTATTAAGGATAATTAAGGAAGGAATTAGTTTAATTTACAAGAAAATTACCTCGATTTTATGTAAGGAATCACAGAAGAGAATGTTTAGTAATGAATGCCACAAATAAAATGTTCAAACAAAATATCGAGCCGTAAAATTTTGGACGCGAGTGTACCTAAATTATACATTGTTTGTAATTTTGAAGCTTTAACGGATGCGATTTCCTAATCTAATAAATTACCTTGCGCTTTAGTCTTCATCAATATGTGTCTGGGGGTAAACCAGATCGAATAAATGATGCGGCGAAGTAAATAAAGCTGCGTCGAAGGAGAGGAAGTAAAACTAATGTGGGATATAAATAAAACTTTCTTATACCAACACAAGTTCCAATTGTGACTCAATGTTCATAAATATCCGATGGCATGCTAGAAGAACGAACGCAATGCATCCCGACAATTACTTTTCCTTTTTAGCTCCTCATGCAAGTCGTCGTCAGTCTGGTGATGTGATGAGAACACTTCTTGATCGATTCTCGGATCCCAGCCGGTCGCTTATTGAATTACCGCTTTTTCTGTTGGTAAACTGCTTTTATTCATGAATTATTTATGCGACAAACGTCGGCCGGAATCTAAGGAAACGAAATTACACCGCGCATTTACTAATTTCATTACATCGGATTTTTTCGCGAATTTCCCATCGTCGGTAATGCAGTCACGCGAAGTGGCATCCGTCGACGTTTCTCGACGCTGACAAATTGTCGACGCTCCCACTTTAATTAACGCCGAAATTCATTCATTAGACAAGAAAAATGGCATCTCCAGAGCTGGATGGGAAAAAGCGGGACACATTCACACGAGCTAATTAGTCTCCAGATTTACATACTGAGTGACAAGTGGGTTGGTATGATATGGATGAGAGTCAGCAGGAGTGGTAATTACACCAGACGAGAGTTTTGCCAGAGGGAATAATCAAGACACGAACGTGCACGTCAGCGAGTAACAGATCACCCTGTTTGGATTCATAGATGTTGTTGATGTTGAGCAAAGACTCACTATGTAAATTTTGTTAGGAAATATCAACTTCATCCTAAAGAAAGTTTTCAAACGAATGCCAAAAATGAGTTTATTGCCCCCAGAAATTGTACGGCAATACATTGGAATTAATTAATTTGATACCTCAGGTCCTTATTTGATTAAAAAGACTTAACAACCGAAATAAAACCGAATGAGACTCGTTCGCGAAAGAAATTTAATTTAAGCAGCAGGGACGGGATGACTCTGGAAACGTGTTTCTCGAGAGATAAAATCCGGCCATCTTTCAAGCACACGTTTTATGCAGCGCTAATATTTTGTCTCCTTTGCATATTGCATCCTCTCATTTATAACGTGACACTCGTTTTAATGACTGCACATCCATTCGGCGTAACTACCTGGCTTCGAGCTTTTGTTTTGCCTTGCAACATTGTATGTAATTAGATGTAGCGTATATATATATATAGGTGTCCCAATTTTTCTTTTTGTTGACTGACCATATGTTCGATTTAATACTTCCAAGTCAAAACTTCAAAAGTTACGTATTCTTACATTTCTCTATGTTTCTTTTTAAAGAGTCTCATGCATGAGGAGTTCTTTTAAGATAAGAAACTGATTAGTGCATAAAATTAATCCTTTGTTTCCGAACCCAACGAATGTAAAAAAGTTATGTTCAAACACTTTGCTTTATGCTTGTTAGTCGTCTGCTACGGCTATCGATTTACACGAAGGTGACACCTATTTACGTCAGAACTGTCATTAGACGAGGCAGCAAAGAATTTCGGAATAAATACGAACGATGACAATATGGAACCCCCGCAGGCACGTATTTGCAAAGCCTGCGGGAGAGACGGGATCTCATTAAGTGAATGGGGCCTGGGGAAAGTGTATGCAGATGTGGGGACTTTTCAGTATGTAAATACTGTTACCGCACTCGCAGAGATAATAATTATGTTCTATTTAGTTGAGTCTGGTGCATTCGGGATAATGAAGGGTACACTTGGATTATGAGAAACGTTACTACTCCAGACTGATTAAGATCTGCCAGAAGAATTATTTCGTGCATGTGCATGCATTTGAAGGAGGCCATCGTTTTGCGGTGATTGTTCAAAACTTCTTGACACGATAAGCAAACTTGGAAGGCTCTCGTGCATTAACTTCAACGAGCAGACTTTACACGTCGTGGTAGTTTGCCTTTATAGTGCTGGAGTTTGTTCACAAGACGTTGATTGAGACTTAGGTTATTTATGGACGTTCTGTTCAGACGGCTTCCTGCTTTTACAAAGTGAAAAATTACCGGTGACGGTCTAATATGTTTTATTTTTATTTCCTTTCGTTTTATGCAGTTTAATGACTCGACATCGAAGGTGTCCAATTTTATATTGTTTTTTAAATTAATATTTTGATGACGACAGGTTTTTAAAACAACTTAATTTAATGAATTTATTTTGAAGTTTTTATTGCACTTCCTGGTTTCATTTATCTTTGGACGAGGACCGCCTCGCTATAAATAAAATTCAGAGCAAGTACAGCTTACAAATCTCGAAATGAATATGAAATACAATAAAGGAAGTGACGACGTAAGCGGACAAATATTTTTACGACTAAATTCAAGGAATACATCACGTATTATAACTATATTTAGAGATATGCTCGGAAACATGTTTAAGGGGTTTTAGTAAAAGGATATAATTATTCGCCAGATTTTGATCAAAAGACAATACAATTCGAAATCTTTTTTTGATATAGTTTGACGGTTTGTCTTTGTGACTCCTCATGTATGTTTATCAGCATGTCAACGGGTGTGTAGTCTCCACAACTTCCCTCCTACAAATTTGAATAAACTTATTTTTAGTCGCAACATTTTTAGAGTATGTTAATGCGGTGTGCATCACTTATATCTCTGTAATAACGACGGCGTTAAAAATATCTTAAGATACCTGTCATGCTCGGTCTCGTATTACTACAACCCTCTTAAACTGACAGCGCAAGAAAAAAGAGATAAAATCCGCGTCCGAATTTCTGCTGAAGTCGCTAAAGTCCTTTTTTTTTTCTTCATGATTATCCGAAACGGCGCTGTTGCTTCCACGCGATTTACTCATCTGAAAAGATTGCGTTTTAAAAATGAAATATTAAGAGTCAGTCAGCCATGAAGGCATGAATAAGTGAAACCGCCGCACGAAGCGTTCGCGAGAGTATATCACGTATTTTAACGAAAAAAAAAAAAGAAGTAATCCGAAGTCGGAGGAAGATATTAGAATAAGAAGAAAAAGAATGAGGACGAGAACGAGAAACAGCCAGAGTGCAGTGTTATAAAGTTGCAGGAATTCCGGGCATAATGCCCCGAGTTATTATGCAAACGGATTTCGAGATTTATTTGTATAGTGCAGATTTACTGAGAGCGCAGATTTGATATTAAAATTGTTTCTTGAAATGGGATGAGGATTATCGTCATTTTTGGTTTTTGTTCCTTCCAGACCTTTTTAGGAAAAAACTCGGGCAACTTTCATTATGACCGGAGGAAAATCTAGAAATTGATTAAATCAAGAATTTTAACATATTCAAGTTTCATACAAATAAATTTGAAGCTACATGCACAAAAATTAAGTATGTTTTGTAATTGGCAATTACTTCAAGTAATCAGTTTGCTTGCACAATCAAGTTTGTCTGGATGTTGTTTCTGATTATTATTTTGTTGTCGTAAATGAATGTACACCTGCCAGAATTGAAATTACTAGGTGTGAAAATAAAATGTGAACAAAACTAAACGTCTTATGAAGTTCTTTGTTTTGATTGCACTTACGTAAGAGCAGAGCTTTCGCCCTAATTGTTTTCCCTCGAATACGCGAGAGAAAGTTCGGCTTCCCATTCATTGTAACCACTCGAGAGAGAGTATCATATATAGGATATTCGAGGATTACGTACTCAAGGACTTTAGAAAACAAATCCGTTATTTATAAGTGAAGAAGAAATGGGTGCGATTTGTCAGGTGATGAGTGTTTTCGAAACGTAGTAACTTTTCTTTATGTAAAACAGGAAAACCATTAGGTGCATGTTTTCGTAATGCCAAAAATGATGAGACGTGTTCGTAAATGAGTGGATTTACGGCTACTTTATATGTACGCGCGGTTACTTTAACTTACGGTTTATTATGAGTAGATAGAGGTCGGCGCTTTTTATATTTTTTGGAGTTCAAATTTAATGAAGCGATGAACGCCACCTAAGTAATGGATTCGGAGTGGTTCACATCTCTACTGCTTAGCTTTATCAATTGCAACCTGACTCTAAAGTTTGTTCTTGTAAATACGTCATAATAACAGGGAAGAAGTAAAAAAAATGAATGTGTTTGATCACGTTGCAACTTGACGCATCATTGATATGATGACGTCGAAATATATGATTCCTCTCTCTAATTATAGGAGTGAGCGTTTTTTTTCTTTGCGTTTTTGATACTACTGTATGTTATTGATTTGGTAATTTAAATTTCGGTCAGAAGTTTTAATTAAAACTTTTGTTTTTCCCGACTGAGCACAGCTGAAAATTGATCACCATCGCGTGATTCATTTCCTCGCGGATAGTTTCCGCGAAAAAAACTAATCCACGTCGCGCGTCGCGGTTAATTAAAACGGCGCGGACTAATTTCGGCCCAGATGTTAAACATAGAAACGATGAAACTCTGACGGCACAGAAAACAGGAAATGTGGTCGGGAGATTAGCTCGTTTAGCCGGGGAGGACTGACTTATGGCCTGTTGTGCCTACTAGGTTAAATTTGACCGACTCGTGGCGGTGGATTAGGTCTATTTTACCCCGTTTGAGGGTTTTGCCGAATTAATCGGCGATGTGTAACTTGGCCGGAAGCCAGTTGGTTATATTATTTGTTTTGTGCGTGAAAATTAAGTCCGATATTGTTAATTAACTCCCAACTTCAAGGTTCAAAATTGAAATCTTCCAACGTTCCAACTCGAATCTTTACGCCTTCTGTTCTTGTTTCATTTAAAATCTAAATCAAGTCAAAATTATGAATATAAAAAAATAAGGGCTCACATATTTCCTCTTCTTGACGTGTAATATTGTTCTATTTATTCTGAAATCTGTTTGTTTCTATCATGTTTCAAGTAATGTAGACCTCATGCTCTCGTCTATTCCTGACAGTTTGCCCGAAGGCGTCACTGCAATGTTGAGGGTGAAAGTAATATTTGATGAGGGTGTGTGTGTGTCTGTAATATTCTTCACGTCCTGTCCTGGAAACGCGCTGAATATTGACACGTCTCGACGTGAGTTTTCTTTATTGGTTTCTCGAAATATGTTTTTTTTTTTATTAGGCCGTGGTAGTTTTGTTGGGAATTTAGTTTTAAGTTCTGGTGAATAATTGAAATTTCGCGCTCTTATTTTTCATTTTGCTGGAAAATACCTTTTTATGAAAATTTATTGCGTCTAGCATATTACCTTTCAACTGGAAAAATGAAACACTTAAATAACCTTTTATTTTCTACTGGAATATAAATAAGACAGTGGGTAAATGTAATGAAATATTTCGTATAATTGAATATGGGAGTTTAGAAGACTTTCTGTGATAAAGAAAATATTCAAATATGAATTGAATGCGAAAGTAAAACGGAACAAAAAAACTTCCAACTTATTCTTTGAGTGACGGACTCCATTATTAGGTATCTCGAAAATGGTTCAGATATAATAAAATTCTATATTTTCACAAATAACTAACGAAACGAAATGTAAGAGAAATATTTTAATTTAGAATTCGCAAGCGTTCTATACGTGTTTTTTTATTCAAAAGCTTTTTTATACGCAACCTCTTCTGTACATACGTAAGCCACGATTCTCTTTTAAAAAACATGTAATTTGGAAGCGTTCTACGTTTATTATTTTATAATTGACTTAAAAGTTATTATAAAATCCTATATACGTAGAAATAAATATGAACGAAACGAAATACGAACGGCCACAATACAAATCAAATTTTAGAATAAATAGCGTTTCGTTCTTGAATTGATTTTTCCTTGGTCCTTGGTACTAATCTTATGTCTGTTTGATTACAGATTCATTGGATTCTTAGGACTCATCCATATACCCACATAGGTGAGTCAATTTCCACGTAGAAGCGAATTCACAACCCTCTTATAACGAGGGCGGACTTTATTAATTTCTTCGCCTTTTGCAAAACCGTCACGTCGCCCCGAACGTCAGCCCTTATTTTTAGCAGCCTCTTGAAAACAATATAACAAATATTAACTTGTTTTGGCTTTTAACACGCCCGACACTAATACCAGAGAGAATGAATTTCACGCGGCGATCAGCAGTTTATCCTCTGCGAGTGCGGTTCACGATCGACGAAATCGAAAGTGGTTTCTTGTTCGAGGTGTCGAGAGATAATCGTTTCTTTACGTAAAGATTTAGTAAGTACTAATTTCTGTTTCTGTCGCGTTTAGATAGTTTTGGAACTCCAGAAGTTAGTTTGTGTTGGCCGCAGGCGCTGAAGTTAGAGTGCAGTGCGGCTTCCCCTTACAAGTTTAATCTACTTTAGTTATTAGGGAGTAAATAAATTTATTTAAATAAAACCGCGCTACGTCAGATGTAAATTTGAGATTTTTAATCAAACTTTTCCGTCACGATCAGCTTGAATCGATTCCAATTACATAGTTTTGTTTACTCATCAAAGTTTTCCCCATTTTAAATAAAGTTATGTATTTCCTCTGACCCATTTAGCGACGACTGCTTATAAAGTTGGTGTTGCAATTACGTGCTTCTTCTTCGAACGTATAAATTTCGTTCTTATCTTCGCAAACAGCGAGCGGGGGCCTGATTAAATACGTGCTTGCGTGCGTGGTCCGGACTAAATTAATGTCTCTGATCACCAGCCGCAAAATTTAATTGTGTTGCTGGTGGGGTTTAATGAAATATACCATGTCTTTCGGGGTAGAAGTGTCACATATGCTGCGCCAAGTATTTTCTCTTCCGGCGTTTCTTGCGACTGCGCCGGCGAACACCGATAGCCGAGCGTCGTGGCGCTCCAGTCGCCCACGTCCTTTTTTAACACGAGCTTATCGGCGGAAGCAATCCCGTTTATTTTACGTCGGCAAAAGATGTTTCTGAAATTATTTTCGAGTGTGTGACTTTCGTGTTAACAAAAAAATCATGTGCGCCCTTTATTGTTATCGTCATCACTGTGCTGCTGGTGGAGTTTGATGTAAATAGTTGGTAATAATGTGCACGTGGCTTTCTAGATGATCATTATCTTCGCATCTGGTGAAGTGCCGGGTTAAATTCCGAGGCGTCGGGGGAAGACCGGATGCGTAGGATTTAATGTTGTGGTTCATTTTTAATGTTTATCGATTATTTTATTTCTGGACTGCATTCGCACAAGCGTAACGTGCGAAGTAAAGCGACCCGCGTGTTTATATGCTTATTGCTTTGGTCTACATTAACTTGGTTACAAAATTTTTATTTTGATTTATTTTTCCATGGTCTATATCTAAGAGAATTTGTATTATATTAAACAGCAAAAAGCAACACAGATAAAAATTTTATACATTTGTTTAATCTTATAAAAAAAAAGGTCAGTGATAAGGAAGTGTTTTTTAGGAGAGAGGATAATAGTAGTAGGTGACGTAATTTACAAGAATGTTTTGACTTTGCCTGTTTTTGTTCGAATTTCACCTGGGTTAAGAGTTTTGCTTCTCATTTCTGGATCTTCTTTCCAAATCATTTGAATTTTGGACGTTCCTGCCCCTTGAAATGCACTTTTCCCAAGTTTCTTCTTTGTCTTCATTTCTAACTCTTCTTCGCGTCATGCAATTTAATTGTGTTATTGTAATCTTTTTCTTCTTTTTTATGACTTTATTCTTGTACACGTAGGAGATCCCCACGTCACTGAAATGCATTGTTTTCCAAAATTTCTCCTAAATGAAGAAATTGCTCCTCATTTGGGATTCTTTTCCTCCCATGCAAATCTTCCTTCTTTGGTACTACTTCCAAATCGAGATTTTTTTTGGTGTCCCAATGGGACTCAAACTGAAATTTTCTTTGGCCAATCCTTGAAAGGCACTGTATTTCAAATTTCTTCTAAAAGTAGCTACTCGTTGTTTCGGGCTCTTTTCTTTGCATCACGTAATCTAATTGTTATTGTAATCTTGTATCTGTTCTTCTTTGAAGGAACTACATTTTGTTAATTTTTCTTTAGTTCTTTGTCACATGATGCACTTATTAAAATATGTCAAAGTATGAAGCACTGGCAAATTGAGATATAAATATGTATTTATTTAGTCGTGTTCCTCCTCATCCAATATCGTAAGAACCGCACATAAATCCTTGCTTTCCTTTTGATACATCTCAGAATCCACGTCGTTACGCATTAGCATTTATGTGAAAACGCGTAGGTTTTGATTGATTTTGGTCGACCCAATCCAGCATCCGGCCGAAGAGAAAAACTCGTTAATCGATGTTGCAGGCGCCAGCGTTAACGGCCGGCAAACTTGGACATTCGCCAGGACCAGTGTAATTTATACAAACTTGCCAGATCCTTTGAGAAACAAAGTAGAGGTCGCCCCCTCGCCGGATTAGTTTCGTCCCGCGCACCATGTAAATTAGGAAGTAAATGGAACATGAAGTCTCAGACTTTGATCATCCTCTCATATTATTAATAAGCACTAACGACCAAAGTCGTCGGAAATTGATGCCTATCATAATTTCAATTGCTAACGAACTGCGGAGAAAATACAAGATAATTAATTGTGATAGTCTTTCATGGGCTTTCATGTTTAAGTTGGAAATAGGAAGCGAGAGGGAATTTGTGAATTAATTTCTACGAGTAATCGTCTTATATAACTTGCTAAAACACTTATTTTTGGCGAAACCCTCACTCACCCCGAAATGTATATGAACTAACTTACGTAAACAGATTTCTTAGCAGTCTTAGAATTTATTTTGTTTGTTGGTTGAATTTAAAAAGTAGTACCACCGTCTGTGTGTTACGCCACTGTGCATAATACGATTCTCTAAACCATGCTGATACCTGATTGTTACTTTTATGACGAATTCCCTGGCTTATCATCTTCCTCTTCTCCTCTTATCCGCCACGTGCAAATATACTCCGCATTATTAGCGAGTTCTGGAGATTGCTGGCGCTCAAGATATCTTCACCCGGGACGAAGATTTTACGGCAAATTTTATTAAATAAATGCGGAAATTGTTTGGCATGAATGTTAATGGCCGCATTAAAGCCGAAGAAGACTAAGGCCCGGTTGACCTCATTCGCAGCCTTATCGTTAAATAATTAGCAGCGCTAAGTACGTTACTGCAAAACGGGTAAATTTGCTTAACAGTTCACCTTGTTTAACAGAAACCGTCGCCTGAAACGAGTTTCAACAACTTGAATGTCGAATTAAATAAAAGAACGAACTTTTTTTATTTCGTAATTCCATTTTGATTCAAAATTAATTAAAACTTATTTTTTCGGTTAAGTCTTGCGTCGCAACACAAAGAAAAGTTTAAAAGTTCGAGAGAAGCAAATTGTTAAATTTATCCGAAACACTTTTATGACTTCATAAAGTTATAGGAACACCGACTTTGAGCTTTTCCTGCGAAGTGGTGCAAACTTCGACCCTCAATTTAATACGAGCGAGCTGACACATAAAGAAAATTATAATAATTCCACCGTCTGATGCCGTGAAGTTATACGATCTTTAATTCAAGCAAGATGTAAATTGTTTTCTTTTTATTTCTTTCGCCTAAGAAAGAATAAGTAGTATTTGGATAGCTCGCGATTCTATTTTGATTCAAATTTAATTAAAACTTGCTCTTTTCAAATTAAGTCTTGAGTCACAACCGTCTTCAACAGATAAAGAATGTTTAAAAGTTCGGCAGAAGCAAATTGCTAAATTTATCCGAAACACTTTCCCGAATTTGCATGAAGTTATAAAAGCAGCGACTTTGAACTTTTCGCGCGAAGTGGTGCAAACTTCGACTCTCAATTTAATACGAGCAGGCTGACACATAAACAAAATTAAAATAATTCCACTCCCTGACGGCGTGAAGTTTAATTCAAGCACGGCGCAAGTCGTTTTCTTTTTTATTTCTTTCATCTTTTCAGAGCATAACTCGAAATGTGTACGTAAAAGGCACTTTATTAAATGGAAATTAGAAGGCGTTCAACGTGAGGGTATTTAGGACTTTTTGTAGCTTTGAACTCTTAATTAAAACGGTATCAGATTGCATGAAAAAGAAATGCCTTGATCTCGTTAAAAGGTAATTAACGGTATTTTAATTCTTTAGCGGAACGAGTTTTATGTAAATATCCGGTGATTGATGCGAGAAAAATAGTTTGTTCCTTCGAATGTAATTTTTGCGGAAAATGTTTGTGATTTTGGTTTGGTCTTAATTCTCGTATAATTTAAATCTAAACTTGCATTACACAATCCTGTTCGTCACAAAGAGTTTCAGTAATTGATTTCTCATACCTATAGAGGAATAGAAAGCTTTTCACCATCATCATCATCATCGTTAGTGTTTGTTTTTGTTGTCGATACATCAAACTAGTATAAGTAGTTGGATTGGAAATAATCAGAGCTTCCAGGACGATGCGTTCGATAGAACAAAAACAAAAGCCTTCTAATCGAAAACAATAAAATCGAAGACTAAAATATTTAAATTGCAAATCGGACTTAATTAAAATGGGGAAATTGACTTGACGAACAGGACTAATTGCTATAGGAGATTTTACAGCGGCTTTTGTAAGAAATTATTGTTCTTTATGCTTTGTTACGTAAGGCAATGGGGGCTGAATGAAAAAGATTTAATGAGACGCTTCTTTCACGAGAAGTTAATTGCTAAAACTATGACGCAATTAATTAATTTTAAATGTGTGAATTTAAAATGGGGATATTTTAGAATTGTGGAGGAATTCTCGCTGATTCTCTCTTCACAAATTACTTGTGTAAGTCTTTAGTTTTACCTTCTGCTAGTAAATTTTGGTTATCTGAGTTTTGACGGTCGAGATAGATATAAACACGCCATAAAAGTTATCGGAGAAGCAATCACGACGAGTTTCCTATTGTTACACCTGGAGGGCATCCTCTCACACAAAACCAAACCAAGCGGCCTCTGCTCATAATTAAACCGTGTATTGCGATTATGCGCGTCCCGAGGGAAATCAAACGATTACTATGGGTTTATTGTACGTTAACGTTCAACAAACGTCATTAAAATACCACGTTCCGTTTGATAGCTGGACAGATTATAAATAGACAGTTTTGTTGCGAGGTATTGGGTGTTTTATTCGGGGGAATTCGAGAGTGATTTTCAATTAAGTTTGGCTTAATGGAAACCTTGCGTAGCTACTAAAAGGTCTGTCTGCATGTCTTCGGCTTTCTTACGGTAAATTTGATTACATTTGTTCGATTTATTGAGTGCTTCTTACTTATTTTTTTATTGGGAAAATTTCATCTGGTAGACATCAAAGAGCTTGCATTCTTTAGCTTGGATTTGATTTCGATGTAAAAAATCTTGTGGAGATTTTTCGAAAATACGACCGCACTCTAAAGAAATGAGGAATTGAGAAGTGTTTAAGAAATCACATGAGGGTTTTCCCTTTCATGCTATTGCTTCTTTTTATGTGTGTATTTATTATGTCTTCAGTTCAGTCTTTAGTAATTCCTTCCTCTCAACTGTTTTCGAATCTTTTATGTACCCTTGAGTTCTGTACCAATTACTTTTGCATGCTGTTTTCTTTTGTAGCTTTCCTTTTCTAAGCAGGCTTGTCGTTGAGCCTCCTTCATTTTCCTTCTGACAAATTTCATCTGGAAGACATCAAAGAGCTTGCATTCTTTAGCTTGGATTTGATTTCGATGTAAAAATCTTTTGGAGATTTTTCGAAACTACATGCGCACTCTAAAGAAATGAGGAATTGAGAAGTGTTTAAGAAATCACATGACGGTTTTCCCTTTCATGCTATTGCTTCTTTTAATGTGTGTATTTATTATGTCTTCAGTTCAGTCTTTAGTAATTCCTTCCTCTCAGCTCAAATTTTGTAGTTTCGCATCTTTTGTGTACCCTTCAGTTCTGTGCCAATTACTTTTGCAAGCTGTTTTCTTTTATAGCCTTCTTTTTCTAAAGAAGTGTTCTCGATAAGCCTCCTTCATTCTCCTTCTGTAAATTTTTTGTTGCTTCCGTCGTTCTAAACATAGGAAACTGGTTTCTTCCTTCTTATGGCTTTTTCCTGTATTCATATCGTGTAAGCCGCTATTGTTGCGGGTTTATCAAATTCAAAACAAAACGTTTTGTTTAAGTGAAGTAAATGGTGTAGGCATATGGGTTTTGATATTTCCAGGTCAATATGTCTTAAGGTTCTGTTGGTTTTCCAAATTTGCTAAGCCATTGTCTTCTTCATTTAACTCCCTTTGAGTTTTATTTTGTTAGAAGTTTCAAAATTTCATTTCTCGTGGTAAAGCCTCAGAAGAATTTTGAAATCTCACATTTCTTCTTTATGAGTTGGGTAGATTTTCATTATTTGATTAATTATTAATTAATACGTATATGATGGCACTTGAATCCCATAATCACATGAATGAAATCCGGTCGATAGACTCTAACCAAGTCGTGTCCTTAAAAAGTAGTTGAGGTCATTATGTCAGTCCAAAATTGAACGGAAGTATTTTGGCTTTGCCTTGGCGCACAGGAGGCCGCAATACGTCAACAAAAACGCACACGTACCCAAATTATATAAGAAAACATTTCCGGAATAAGAACGTGACGCTTAGCATGACGCAGGGAGCAATCTCAGAATATCAATTTTTAATGTATCCTGACATTTACACTTGTATTATTTAAGCTTCAAGTTCTTTTTTTTTCGAATTTATTTTGTAAGAATAAATTTTTCAAAATTGTTAATTTTGGAAGATCATGCGATAAATTTTGTCTTATACGATAGTTCTTCCGGTCACATTCGCCAAATACATTTCCGCGAATAAAATCTTGAATAAACTCCTCGTAACAGGCCAACTTAGATATATACGCGCGCTCTAGTTCTGGTTGGGACGCGCAGGACTCGCTGCTCCTTAGTTTATCGCTTTCTGCAGAGAGTTTTGAAACTGAAATTACCCAATAAATAATACGGCGCCGTTTTTATTCCCCATCAGCTCGTGTTTTCAGTTTTATGGTAGTTGCAGTTTTACTGTCGGAAATTTATCAGCTTTTCCTTAAATCGAGTTATAACCAGCAAATGAGGAGGTGAAAAAAGTTAGTTCTTAATTGGAGGCGTTACTTCAGAGGAGTAGTTGTCTTGTAACTTAGGGTTAGAGAAAAGTTACTCCAACAAACCAAAATATTTGGGAGCAGATTATTTCTTTGTTTTTTCAACAGTTTTCGTTCAACTCAAAAGCCAACTTACGTCTTTCTGCTTCTTTCTATTAGAATCATTGGCCCCGGACTCCTTCAACTATCTTTGGGTCTCTTCTCATCTAACTCTTTTTGAATGTTAACCAAGAAGTCTGAAGAGAAATGGAAAGGAATCATCAAACACTATCTTAATTAATATCATCTTCATGTGGGGGGTCAAGTTCATTGCTTCAATAAGCAAATTGAATAATGACGGGGTATGTAAGCAACACGCGACATCTACATTGAACACAAATTGCTTTGTGTGCCTTGTGTGTCCCCAAAGATCCCATTGTCATTCATTAATTAAACCCCCGACGTTTCGCATTTTACGGGAAATCGTCCAAATTAAACACTCACTAAATGCGGCCGGTTAAAACTTACGCCGTTGTTTCCGGAATTATCGGGGCGCGCCTAAATTTCGGGCACAGCAATTGGGGGTAGGTAATTAAATTAGTTGGAGCTTCGCTCGCCTCGGTTGCAAAAGCGTATTGTGCGCTTCGCGACAAGTCGCTTCATTTAACTGCAGTATCAAAGCACAATTAATCAATGTTTGAAGAGGAAGTCTTTGATGCCGGATGGATAAATTAACACCGGATTTTGTTGGTAATTGAATTTACACATTACCGTCGTTTTTGATGTGTTACCATATTTCTAAATAAATACTTCTTATAAAGTTGTGTAGTGCCAGATCCGTAATTAGTTTCTTTTCTGCATATTACACGACCGCATCGGCTTAGTTTAGCTCGGCTCTTAATCACTTAGCAACGCAACAGAGGAAGGATATTCATTATCTCAACAATTACATTCTGCAGAATGCACATGAACTGCATAATTTATAGTTTTCTCGGAACTAGCGCCGCATAGTGCCGTACCTATACAAATGCACAGCAATTACGCGAAAGTAAATTAGACCGGGCGAGGCAACGCCATCGGGCTCCTAACATTTCAGAGATCATAAATTAAGCCCCCCCTCAGCGAATGCTATTAAAGCGAAAAATGTATTTATTTTTTTTTAATCATCGGATTTCTTCGTTTCTTTCTGTTCTCCTCTGATCGATAATAAATGGCGCGCTGTGGTTTCGTCGGGGAATTCCCGCCGCAAATGCGACGCTAGTTTTCATAAATTAGAGCGCGGATGCATTCTTGCGGAATAACAAATCGCCGACGTTTCGGACGCCATAAATCTACATCAGGGTATGCTGAGTGCGTTCATAATTTCGCGTTGCCGGTGGTAAATGATTGCCGTAATTTAATGAGCGGGCACGCCATGTATCAATCTGTTTCCATCCATTGTTTTATGTTCGAGGGAGATTCCTGTTAATTGGTTGGTCGATATTGCCGGTTAAACTGGTACATCACGAAAACGAATTTAATCCTCGATTAAAAACCGCCCTTATTTTTTATAGAGTTAGATTAGTAGTTTTTTAAGTACGTCAAATTTATGGTCATGATATTTTGATTTAGAACGGTTCCTAAAAAAGTTATAATTCGAAGTAAATGGTTTCTTAATGGCCTGGCGGAAAACATAAAACGTTTCGTTTGTTTTGTGTTAAGAGCCAAAGTGTCGTGAATTGTTGACTCTGTGATAAAGTCTCGCACTGTGCAAACTTAGTGTGTTTGTTCCGTATTTTAAAATACATGTGACGCATGCAGTATGTTGACGAATTATTTTAATTACAGAGAGATCAAATTAATTTAGTATTAAAAAAATGTTACTGCTGTTTAGGGTAATTAATTGATTGCTATTGCTGCTATTAGTAACGTAAAATCTCCTTTGCCTTTTTTTCCTAATTAATTATTTAGAATTGTCTTTCATATCTGAATTTGTCGTTTTTCAGCGAGCAAGAAGTAAATTTTAAACTTTTTTATCACAGCAATCGATCTCAAAAATTGCTTCTTCAGTTTCACAACACTTTAACAGTGGATAAAAAAATCATACTTCATAAATTTCTGTAATTGTATAAAGAAATAGTTATTACCAAAAAACATTAAATGACCTAATGACTTTAAGTTAGAAATTCCCATCGTCGGTCTCCCACGTCGTCTCCTCAACAATTTAATTATCAGTTCCACAAACTTTACTTCACACTTTCGTTCCTTCACAACGTGATCATCCAGGAAACATAGATATGTGCACACCATCTGTAATAAAATAGAAATCAATTAAATAAACGCCTTTGATAATTGTGGGGATCATTAAATTAGCTGTTCGTGTCACTAGCGTGAGGTATATACGACTAATTGCTTTCGTTTATTGTGTGAATTTTCTGTTTTCTGAAAAGCAAATCTGAGCTGCCTTTGTGAGCTTGCCTTTATTAAATTCGTTAGTGCTTCGGTAAACTAGATAATGGGGTTATTATGTTTCCGAGGAGAAGTATTTTCGTCTTGTTCTTAATTGAATGTAAAAAGTGCACAATGGTACAACGGTCCTCTAATTATAAGGAACTAGCTTTTCGTTTCACAAAGGAATGGTTTTGACGATGAATTTTTTTCTTTGGGTTGCAATCTTTGCATCGTATTTTAAATATGAGATGTTTTCATCTCATTCAAATTCTGTTCATGGAGCACAACATTTTGAAGACCTTCTCATTTTCTAAGCTAAATTTTTCTTAATAATTAAAGTTAAAATTTTTCTTGTTGATTTTTTTTTGTTAACAATTGTTTGTAAACAAAACTTGGCTGGTAACTAACATGTTTTTTTCCCAAACAATTTTGCAATTCCCGGTTCATATTTGATTTTACTGAAAACAAAAGCTATATAACTTTCTGTAACTTCCCAAAATGATTGTGTGGAGGCGCCGGGCATCGATCCCGGTACCTCTCGCATGCTAAGCGAGCGCTCTACCATCTGAGCTACGCCCCCTGTGATACTTCCATCATATGTTGGTGTTCAGGCCATGTGAATGCTCCAGTTTCGTATTCATAGTATGTGGATCACTGACGTAATAGTCTTGAATATATTAAACGGCTCGATTACGCTCTCCTCGTTCACTCTTTCACATTTCATTTTATGAAGATTAGTCTTGCTTGATATCATTATTGCACGTATTGGCGGCACTGAGTGTACTTAGACCTATAATTTTTGACTTTTAAAAGCACCATTAACAACGAGGAAAAAGAAACGCCCCATATTCCATCTCATATTCTATCCATCTCAAACTAACATTATTTAGGAGCTAAGCTATAAGATGGAGGTCAGTCAAATTGAAACAACTAAAGGACTCGAAGATGACCGACTTCATTGGAAAATGGGACTTTGGCTTAGTGTCCTCCTCATCCTTAAGATGGACCCCCGAGGCAAAAATTAAGTGTGGAGGCGCCGGGTATCGATCCCGGTACCTCTCGCATGCTAAGCGAGCGCTCTACCATCTGAGCTTCGCCCCCTTGATGACTATAAGATGCTTATGATTGCTGCAAGGCCATACTTTCCTTTTTTGACGAACACAGAACTTTGTTCAAGTTTTTGAACCTCTCCTTTCAATCTTTTGCAAACCCAAACTATAAAGCAAATGTCAAAATGAAAGCGAGAGTAGATTTTGGCTTTGGGTTCTGTCGTATGCTGGACGATCTTTCTGTTTCTTAACTTAACCAAACATGCGAAACATGACCGTAGTTTACAAAGGGTCTTCTTACTTGGTCCATCAAAATTCTGTTTTATTTGTATCACAAATGAATTTGGTTGAACCACAGACACCTCGAAATTCATAGAGAATAAGCTCAGAATCTTTCTAAACAGAATCGAGATAGAATCTAGCACACTAATTGGAATCAGAGATAATTCAGGGCGTTTTTCTGCATTGCCAAATAAGACGAAGTTTAGACGCCAGAAGAGAAGATGGATTTGAAAGAATGCAGATGTTATTGAAAAGAGAATTACAATCCTCAGGTTTTAAGAGAGAAGATGTGACGTAAAGAAGAGACATGAGGAGCTAGATTAGTAACGGAAAAAGATCAAATATTGTACTGTTTCGTGAAGGTTTTCTTCTTCAGAGAAGACCTAATAATAGAAAGAATAGAAAGGAGCGCTGACACTTTTTCGTCTTAATGGAGGACTACATTAGTTACTCCTTCCCCTAATTATTGCAAAATTCCACGTTATTCCAAATATCATTTGTAATTTGCCCAGATTATGAAGATACTCTGACTTATTAACCAAACCAATCGGATTCTAATTTCCATATAAAGTGAACGGGTAGCAGTTATGGTTTGAAAGAAACACGAAAACACCAACCTTATCTATAATTTCATTCCACGAATCTTAACTTTGACGACTTGGATTTTCCTCGTAAAAGCTTTAAAATGGAATAGATGATATTTTGCACCGCTCGTTCGCATAAAATTATAAACCCGTTAGCGAGCTCGTAATATAAAGTAATGAGTAATAATTCACGTCCATATGAGACCAGAGTAAATGAGGTGTCCTGCACGGTGCCGTTGAATACATTATTAACGGGGGGGCGTAACTCGAATGGAAGAGCGCTCGCCCAACATATGAGAGCGCGTGGTAGCGATCGATGCCCTATACACCACCACCAGTTTATCTGATTTATTGGACTCTCGAAGAACCATTGTTTTTCTCTGTACGTTCCAGTAAAATAAGTTTTTGTGCTTTCGTCTAATTTAAGGTTTAACTGAATATGATATGCGTGTTCTGTTTCACTCACGAATGAGGTGTGATTATTCGTATTCGCTTTATTGACATTATGAGCGACCATATGTTAATGTAGCATAACTCCTGCATAGCATATGTGCGGCGATATTGAAATCGCTACTGTTTATTTAAACTTTGCAATGAAACTTTTATTTTTGCCAGTGAGTTAAGTGAAAGAATTCTATTGTTTTCGTTTTGGTAGTCTTCTAACAACCCTAATTAGTTTCCTTTGTTTTGAATTTCGTCCTTACGTTTTCCATCTGAAGTATTTTTGGTAGGAATGAAGCTTGCTGAATCGAACTGTTTACCTTCTCAAGCAACTCATTTTCAATATGTCTGAGAGAATAGGAAGACAATTTGAGGATTGGAAAAGAAGTTTGATGTATTTGACGAAGATGCATATACTTGGGGCTGAAAATGTAAAGAGGAAAATGCAAGAAAAAGGAGAAGAAGGGTTCAAAGGCAACTGGAAGTCCAAGTTTAATTTTTTGATCCTTAAACATAATGAAAACATCTCGAGGGCGTTCAAACGCCTAGCAACTGAGATTGAAGGACTTCTAAAGAAGGCCAGACCAGGCAACTTAGATGACAAAGTGCAGGAGTTTGTTGGAGAGAACCTTTGATTGTTTGATATATAAACATGAGTCTTGGGTGCTTAAGCAGAAATTAAAGATAAAAGTAAAGAAAATTTCAAAAAAAATAGAGGAAATATTAGATAAACAAAGTTGGAAACAGTAAATTAAAATCTCAATGACGGTCACCTTGGTCCTCAGAAGAATTGAAGCAGAGGTTTATTTGAATATCGGTAAGAGGGGATAGTAATATTTAGTAAGAACATCAAATTACGTTTTGGTGATGCTGAGATGTTGCTTTTGAGAACCCTCTCCTCTAGATAAGAGCGTCTCTAAGTTCTGAAAATTGCATAATTTAGAGTCACGAAAAATATTGGTGGAAGCACTGAATTTTTTTCTTGCTAAGCAAGCTATCTACTTCTAATCAAACCTCATTGTATAGATTATGAGGATACTAAGAAGTTAAATGATTAGGTGACAAACACCATACAATAGAAGAGGCGGGCAATCAATAGTACCATGGGGTTTTGGAAAATTAAATTGACTAGAGTAAATAAGCGAGCTACTCAAGTGATTAGAATCGCTGACATTTATTTCTTTTCCCACAGTGATCCCAAATAGTCTTGTTCGAACTACCCTCTGCAATAAATTGCGGACTAATCTACTACATAGGTTTTATGTTAGTATTGAAACCATTAATAAAAGAATGCGTGAAAGTGCCGCCAGTGCATAATAGTTTGAAAACAAATACGATGGACAAATTTGCGTGGTTTACAACAGTAACTTAAGTGAAGAGAGGCGTTAATAATGAACTTCCAGTAAAAGAGAAAGTGGAGGCGCCGGGCATCGATCCCGGTACCTCTCGCATGCTAAGCGAGCGCTCTACCATCTGAGCTACGCCCCCTTGATGACTGGAAGTATATCTATATTTGAGATTGTAACTTTGATCTACTTTCACTCTGCTTGGAATAATAACACATTGTTCCTACTACTCATTTCTTATGTTTATGTTGTATGTACTCCTCCTTGTGCTAGATTTCAATGAGGAGATGTAATGTTGGAAAAAATTCTAAACACTACTGAAGTATTACGTATGGTGTTTCAAACTAAAACGTTAAAGTCGAGGACGAACCAAGTTAATTAAACAATATCCCTTATACTTGGAAGCAAGCTTACGTGTGAGGAGTTGAACCACCTCGAAGTTTGCCGTGAAGACTATGAACCTTATCATTCCGAATTAATCAACCTCATAGCGTGCGCGTAATTCCCTACTAAAATCTCGCCCAACCCACCACTCACGTGTAGGTGCCCCCTTAATAACCAGTAAGCTTCTTAGCCTTGGCCTTAGGCGCAGTGATACATCGCTTTATTCTTTGTGTTCTTCCCGGGGATATATTTCGACCGCGTGACGCCTTTCTTTGACGTTTGCGACCTGAGCTTATATAATGCCCACGTATAATGGGGATTGAAAAAAGAATCGGTCACAAAGACCTGAACGCGGTAGATACGGCGAATACGAAATGGGACGAGGACGTGAACAGGAAGAAAGGAGTTCGGTTTGAAGATCGACGCCTTGGGCGCGGATAAATTTATCTCTGTCGACGGGGAAATTTCGAATTAAACACAATTACCGGGATTTTTCTGATACATTTGCTTCGGAAAAGTAACTGAAATTTCTGACTTACCGCTAGGCACAGTTATTCAATATGCTGAACACGATATATCATAATAGGGTTGTGCATGACGGTTTTTAGTTTTAATGAGTTTAATGTGCATGGGATATTAATTAGTCGCTGATGATGTTGCAGTACGCGCCTCTCTTTATTAAACCATATACAAATGCACATTTAGATTTACTGTTTTGTTTAGAGTTTAGATGACCCCAATTTGAAAACTTGTATTTCGATTATGTCAAAACCTACGAAACGATTACGTACAGATAGGATCAACTAATCACACTTGACGACAGATGTATAGGGCATCCCTCACAGGCCTAGGGGAAATAGAAATATTCCAGATCAATACCTGTCAGCTGCAGGATACGACGATATCTTACCGTCCGCGCGTCCCCACGAAAGATCCCTGCCCCCCGAAAAAGGGAAAACGGGGAAAATTGCAGCGACGTGGGATTGGAAAAGTTTACGCACAAAGGTTCATTGTTCTAGTTGCACGGTGTGATATTGCGTACAGTAACGTTTCCAGGCTGACGTGTGCCGGATAATGCGGGGTTTTAGGCGGCACTTTCAGTTTCATTCGTTTTCAGTTCGCTGATTCACGCGCTCGGTCAACGACTTTAATGTTCTATTTATTGTCATGCTCGGAGACTAAGTTAACGGATAATAATCGAGAGGCGCATCAAAAATATTTAACAAAAAGTTTTCATCGCGTTAATTAAAGATCCATCATACAAACCATCTTTCAGCGAAATTAGTTTACGTTTATGTCCGCGTCGTTCAAATAAACATTTTTCCGTTCCACGCCGATGGATTTATTGTCTGCATTTGCGCTAACACCATCCAACTCATGTCGCTTTTGTATTTTTGATGGAGAAAAAAATTTCAAATGCTAATATCAAATCCATGTCGCGAAAATCTATACGAGTAAATTAGCATACGCGTTGCGCCATGCGGCATTAAATGGAAAATGTGTGTTTTCATCAAACTCGAGCGCGCGCATTATTTTTTTATGCAGTTGATTTACACGGTTTTATATTACCGTGATTTATTACACCTGTTGGACGATTAAACAGTTTTTATTTTTATGTAAAGCCCAGAGCTTTACTTGTTTAATCATGAAAGAGATTCTCTTGCGTAAAAGGAAAGTTTTAATTGTTATTCTTTGTTTGATTAGATTACATTGCGTTAAACTGCAATAAATTTCGTTTGTCAAAGAATTTCCCGGGGAACTTCTATTATTGGAATTCTTACGGTAAACTTGTGAAATGATGAGGCACCCATTTCCTTTGATAATTTCCAGATGAAATTCAGGTGGGTTTTAATTTGAATTCTTCAACCTCTCCGATAGGTCTCTTTCTCTCTTCAAACTTCTGCGAGACGTCGAACGTGTACCTCGCCTGTTTATTTATATCGCGTGATTGAGATTAGTATTACCGAATTGAAACTGCAAGGCCCTAAAATATTTTACATCAATAAGAACTCTTCAGTGAATACATAATTGTTTTCTATGTAGAATGAAATGCAGGATCTTGGCACCGGCTTCTCCTAATAGGGCATTTTCAAGTTTTCTTCTAGAACTACATAATATGTAGGTATTTAAAAAAAAATGAAAGTAGTGAAGTAGAGTTAATGTAAAGATTTTTGTAAATGTAAATTTACAGAAATTTCTACATTAACTTTACTTCATCACTAAATTTTTTTAAAAATTTTTCTATTTACAGATCTATACAGCTTGAGTAAAGCAAGTAGGTTGGCGACGCGTGCTTCGAATGAATTCGAAGCAACCGGCCTTGTCTCGCATTGGCAAGTGAAACGATGAGCGCGTATTTAATAATTTTATTTTAAATAGGATTTCAATAATTCTTGTTACAATATTGTTATAATTGCCGCAATACATTTGCATAACGCAATTATTATTGTTTGTAATTAAACATACTTCCATAAACATTACAGAAATTAAAAAATGAAAAATCTTCTCTGATAATGGTTAAATTAAAAAGAATTCACAACGATAATATAAAAACATAATAAAAGATTCTCTTGTAACAGAAAAACGATTTTCAAATTGAATGAAAGATTTTATAGAATGAAGATAAAAATAAAATAAACTTAAAGTAATTCTGGTCAAGAAATAATAAATATATTAAATATCTTTCAAAATTTTTATTAATTCTGCGGATGGTTGTAGCAGAAGGAATTGGACGATTTACAATTTTTTTTTAAATAAATTAATTCGTTATTACCATTTTATAATTTGTACTTTCTCAGGTGCACTATAATTCATACTGAATTTTTGTACTGAAGAAAAATAAAGAACAATTAAAATAAATATTATATTATAATAAAAAATATATATTTGTAGCTCAAAATCAACTCTTAAACATGCACGCTTCGAACTGGAGGCGTGAACTGATACACGCTAGCGCAAGAACCCCCTCGACTCCTACACGACTTCGTCCGAATTTATTTCTATCTACCTAGTTGTAAAATTCAACCTGTATATTATATACAGCCTTGGCCAAAAGTATTAAGGGGAGGTTTAATTCCTCCAAATGTAATAAAGGTGTAATCACATTCTTTGCTCTATCAAAACAATCCTTTTTATCAGGCACATTAACTCCTATATCATGAAAATCTGTTGGAGTGGGATAAAATAAAATTGCTTTAGATGTAATTATGTAATTGGATGCTTTCTAACGTTACGTTTAGAATCCCCCACAAATGTTCTATGGGATTTAGGTCTGGGGATTGTGCAGGATTGTGCAGGAAGTTAATATTGTTTTCTTGGAACGACTTCATGGTAACTGCAGATTTGTGGCAGGATGCATTATCTTATTGATACAGCATTTCTTCCATATTTGTATCACCAAACATCTTTGAAAATGATTGCCGCAACGTCGTTTCCAATACGTTTATGTAAATGTGGGAGTTCATTCGACCTTCACAAACAAATATTTCGCCTACACTGTCGGCTGTCATACAACCCCAGATCATTACACTGCCTCCCCCGTCTTTCACTGTTAATACCCGCATTCCAGAAGGTATTCTTCACCGATTCTCCGCCTCACGTAAGCTACACCAGGAGTTCCAAATATCTTGCAATTAATTAAAAAAAAACGTAGATTCTAAACACACCGTATAACTTTTTACTGGCGAAGTATAGAAGATGCAAACGAATTCAAAATTACAAGTAATATAAAGTAAATAGTACTTCAAAATTTGATTGACATTTGCCCAATCCTTCTCTATAAAGTGTTGGTACTTTATAGCCCATTCGAAACGAGACTTTTTATTTTTTTCTGAAAGCCAAGGCTTCTTTCTTGCTTTACAGCCTTTCAAGCTAGCTTCATTAAGTCTTCTTCTGGTCGTTCTGGCACTGGTCGGTCTTCCGATTTCGTCGGAAAAACTGGCAGCGAACTCGGAGGAAGTTCTCTTTCGATTTTTAAGTGACTCTTGAATTAAATTTCGATCCTCACGGTCCGAAGTTATCTGTTTTCTACCTGTTCTTGTTCGGTTCGCACGTGATCCAGTAGCCGCGTAACGTTTCAAGGCAGATTGCACCGCACAACGCGAACCTTTAATACTTTTGGCTATTTCTGTCTGTGTGTTGCCTTGTTCGTGCAAGAACTGAATTCGTAAACGTAAATGCTCACTAAGTTCGTTCTTTTTAGACATTTTTACAGCAAAAGTAACGATATTCAAAATTTTAATGAAATAAACATTTTACTGGAACGATCGTTCTTACTATAAGCGCTTATACAGGACTAACTACCTATTCACGGAACCACAATTGCGAACTACCTATTCAGCGAACTATCATCTTCCACATGTTTTACAACCGCTCTAAAATACTCTGCATTATTTAAGTTATCGTTTATTTCTGCCGACTGTATGATAATAAAATTCTAAAGATTTCTGAGTAATATTTTCGGAGATAAATTAGAAAATTGAGGGTGCCTAATACTTTTGGCCAAGGCTGTAGTTCTAGAAGTAAACTTGAAAATACCCTATTAAGGTAAGGGTCCACTGATCGACAATGGACGCAATGCACGAATCGCATTTCAGGATTCTGTTCGTAGGAATCCGGATTCGTGCGTTCCGGATAGGTGAGCGTCCTATGGCAAATAATATAAAGAATCCTGAAATGCGATCCCTGCTTTTCGTCCGATGCGTCTGATCAGTGGACGTTTCGCTTTAGGCGAAACCAGTCGTTTATTATAAAAAAATTGCCAAGGCCACGCATTTCATCCTACATAAATTACTGTAAACAAATGGTATAATGAGAACTGTATCAATTATAATTGTTATATATTTTTTCATTAATCTTTGAGGATATTCCTTTTATCACGTTCTTGTGAAAAATGTTTATCTTCGCTGGTAGTTTCATTTCTTATTTGATTCCCTTGGAATGATACCTTTAATTCTATTTTATATTTCTTGGGGATACAAAATCTATTTGGCCATTGTAACTCTGTCAATTTTTCCACAATTTCTTTAATCTAGGATCTATATTTTTTATTACGACTTGTAATTTGCAATTCTTGTAGATTGGTTTGATTTCGTTTTCAATTTTTTTTCTTAGGTAAACATATAGTTGCTTATACGTCTTGAAAGATCTTTCTTTGTTAAAATCTAAATAACACTTCCAAACAGGAAGGTAAGGAAGGTAATTATTTCACAAAACTGTATTTTTTCAGGATTTACAATTCCTAATCCTCGGTTATCTCAACCTCCTCCTCCTTTTAGAACTTTATTTTTTCAGAATCAGCAGTTATCAAGTCTTTGTTGCCCCAAATATTTTCTTCCATCTGGCACCCAAATTTTGAATGTTTATTTATTTCCATTCTTGCGAAATAAGTTCCTTACCGTTTTATGTCTACTGACTTCCCCATTTTTTACTCATGGCTTGCTTTAATTCTACAATAATATTTGACACAAGAAATTTTTGGACTGTCGATATTATTTGGAAATAAAACACAATTTCATTTTGGAAAATACGATTTTGATAACCTTCCTTTCTTTTAGATTTTTTATCTTCTCCCTCAAATGTTAAATTAAAGATTTACGTTTAAGAATAAGAGGAAATAAAAAAAATAATTAAAAAACAAGGTAAATGTTCTCAATACAGTTTTTTTTTGTGGAACTTGAGCCATCCTAAGAACTTATGCAAATGTTCAGCTTAAAAGATGACATTTTTTCTTTTTTAAAGGAAATAATCCTATTCCTTTGAGTTTGAGGATTCGTAATAATTGCTTAGACCAGTAGATCCAAGTTTCTGTCTGCAGGAAGTCAAATAGTGAAGGACAAATTTCTAAGTCTCTATTAAAATTATTTAAAAAAAAAATCGTTCCCTCATTTGCAGTTCTTTGCCAATACTTGGAGTTTCATTATAAAAAAAAAAAAAAACAATATTTTGAGAGGAATAAAATATGAACTTTCCAACTTCAAGTTCTTTCGTGAACTTTCAGTTTAAATCTAGAAGTTCGAATTTTAAAGTTGGAAGGCGCTCCTCATTCTTCTCAGCTGTCATCTGTTGAAATGTCGAAAAGTCGGAAAGTTTCAGAAGTTAATACGTGAGCCGACTGAACAAAAAGTGTCCAATTCTTTGTTAACTAAAAACCGCTAATATTTATTTTTGCTCCGGTCGAAATAACCTTCGCCTTGGCTACTCTCCCATCAATTACGCTCGCTCGCTCGGAATTACTATCCTTAATGGTGTTTATTAGCTTTATTATGTCATTAATGGATTATTCAAAGAATGAGAATTATTTTTTCGAACAACAGGAAATTGTGTAATGATTACATTTTTCTTTTTATTAAAAATCAATTGCTATGCAGTTGTGACCCATTTGAGCGGGTTCTTTAAGACAGTGGTGACGACTCAATCAATTAGGGCACTAATTTTAGTCGCCTCGTTCATTCAATGAACGAAACGTATAGGAGGAATAATTCGATTCGAATGCGGGGGGGGGGAGCTTTGTGTTTAACTGTCGGCCAATTACGCAAACCGCTGCATCATTATTACTTGCGACAAAACAATTAACGTGGAATGAAGAAAACTAATCAATGGAGATATGGCATATTATTTATTTATGAGTAACGGCACGGCGGACTGTCACGATTTAGTTGCACGTTGGTGTTTATTTTGTATTTCTTGATCATTTACATTCTAATTGTATTCTAATTTCAACTGTTAGATGAATCAGAAAAATTTTTGTATTCGCTCGTTCAGCTTTATTTACATTTTCTTTTGTGAACAAACAAGTTTAAATTAAATTTAATTTGGAAATACGAGGTATGAAACCCAACTCTCTTGGCATTCCACGCGTTCAGCTCGGGGGAGATGATATTCCGACATGTTGTGTAATGCTCTCAGTGCATTTAGTTAGAAAAGCACATATTTCTGCATTGCCTTTGGGTCTTTTGGTGAATTTAATGTGCTTCATAGCTTTTCAAAATTTACCAAACACACAATTTTCTTCTCGCTCGGGTTTGCAACTTCTTCATATAATTAAACGTTTAATTCATGGCAACGTCACTCGTAAGCTTCGTGTTTTATTTTTTTGCGCACCTTCCTTCTTTGGGGTTCTTGTCCTTTTACAGCGCAAACTTTATACTAAACAAACAGCTTTCAAGACGAAGACGAGTATAAATATCCCGCGGTGTTTATGTTTCTTGCCGAATAGAATAACAATGAATAATTCAAGAAATTTTCTGCAAGTGACAGAAATAAATTACCATTCATTTTTAACGATACCTACCGTCGAGCGCGAGACGTAAACGTATTTTTCTAAGAGCGATTGTTCTTGCGTGCAAGAACTTGCTGTGTTAAATATAAATCGAAATGGATGATTTAACTTGAGGAGGTTGGACATTCGATGTCGATGTCGAGGGGATGAAGTCATTGAGTGGCGTCATTCACTTGTTGACGTGATAGCCATCAAGTGCAGAGCCATTATAAAGCAGTAAAAAAATAAGTTCCCTCGAATTTCATATTCCACTGACATTTTTTTAATATGTATGTACACCGCCACCCAAATAAATCGATACCTCTCAAACATTTGCGGTTCATCTATAACAGCGCAGGGGGTCAATTTAATTGAACGGGACTATACATATGTATAGGACCAAAGGAATTTAAAGCAACATTAAAATACAAAGACATTTATTTTCACATTCTTAAAGTGACTTTAAATTAAAGTCTTTTTAAGAAATACGCCGTGCAGCACATCTCATAAAATAATTTTACCGTGCCACATTTCAAATGAAATTCCGTCCATTAATGATCAAGTGATAAAAACGAAGTTTAAAAAAGAAATGCGGTATCCACCCGTAAATGAAGTTATAAAATGCAGTGTTAGTGTTGGAAACAGTGATGGACGAGAAAGGCCTGCACATAATAGAATAAATTAAAATATTAAAATCTGTTCGGTGATGTCATCTGGTTATGGCTTCTAGTTCGAGTCGCGTCAGGGACGATTGCCTGAGGGGATCAAGACGTCGCCCCCATAGTTGGCACTGTTCCATCGGCTCCCCGGAGAAACACCGCCTTCTCTATGGTAAATTCAAATTGCAGCTTTGATTATGATTGCTCTTTGACTGTGTGCGGATTTGCATTTGCGTATTTACATGTTGCGGTTTAATTTGATGGACTGTTGCTGACGCGCTTATCCATGTCGATCTTGTACTGAATTTGCATTAGTTAGCTACTTTTGACGTAGGCGTTAAAATATGGCTGTTTGTTTGTTGAACGAGGTGTTACATTTGTAGAATGAGTTTTACAACGACGTAAAGCTGTGACGACAAATCGTTGCTAATTTTGGCTTGTAATTAATTTGCAATTCAGAATGGTTTTATGAGTTTAGGCTACGAAATGATTCTAAACATTTATTAATCAATTTGGAAGCTGAATTTATGTTAAAATTATGCAAATATGTGTTATTAATATAAAAATTTGTCATCTCAAAGAATAAATTAAAAAAATATATATCTTACAATTCAGTAACACTAATAATAACACAAAGGTATTTGAATTGAACTTCGTTATGGACATGTAATAAACGTACGAAGCCGTTGCTTTAAGGTTTTGTATTCGCACAGGAAAAGCGATCGAGACTAAGGTGTTACAGAACCGAAAGTGTTTACAACTTTCCTAGGCGGTGAAGTTTGATTAGTAAGTTTCCGAAGTCCTGTATAATTCAAAAGCCCACACGGCCGGGATAACATAAAAGTTTAACACCTGCGTTTAATTTAATCGTCGTATTAGGGGCTTTAAATAAAAAGCGCCACTTGGAAAAGCTATCTCGTATCGGATAATAAAATTCAAAGGCTTCTTAATAGTTTCTTGAAATTTATTGTTACATTAAATTGTTCTTTTGCACATCTAAATTACATGTGAGTTTGAAACCATAAATTACATCCTCTGTGGAATCGTTGCTTGCGTTCTTGCTTAGGAGTTATGCAGAAAAGCTTTCATACATTCCGCAGAAAAGTGCCACCGCCGCCTTCATATATTTAAAACAAGGCAAACACTGAGCTTTCCTCGTCGCTTACGTTCGCCTTTATCGCTTGGCTTCATCATCCTTAAGTTTATGCAGCGAAACGCGCTTTAAAAATTACAATACACAGAAGCGGAGTACTCTTTTTGTTTCCCCCCCCCCCCCAAATCAGAGCGGCAAATCTTCGTGCAATTAATAGGGCTCTTTTCACATTGTTGAGCACGGAATTTATGTGGGGAGGCGTCTTTTCGTGATGAATATTTTTAAAGCCCGCAGCTTTGCACGAGATAGCAAGCTGCGAGCTTAATTGGATATTAGGGACATTAATCATTTGCGATTCGCCTGAAATTTACCTGCCCGGACGAAGCCAACCGGAGCGTGTTAAAACGAAAACGAATTACGTCAGCAAGTTTAAATCAGTCCTCGAGTCTTTAATTGCCCCTTGTTTTTAGATAACTATCTATTTGCTGCTTGCTGATTATAAAAAAAAAGCTTTACCCAGAGGAATTCTTCATTTATTCATTCTTCACTTTCAGTTCATTCAAATTAATTTGTTTTGGCTTTTTCTCTCGTTATCGCTTTTTTTGTTTAGATGCTGCGAGGTTAATTTATTTTCCTTTTCCAATCATTATGCTGTAACACTGTGTCAGCCGTCCTATTATATAGAAAATGACATTTTTTATTTTGATGTTTTTCAGTAGTACCTTTTCACAGTTTAAGGAATGGTCTAATATCACCCTGTCGCCTTCGAGGGTGATGAATCGCACATCTGGGCGTAATCTCGCGTTTCTCACGTCCGAAAGAATTTGCAAGGTAACGGGAATATCTCGGCGCTTTCGCATGAAAACCCATTCAGCATTTCTTCCATACGAAATACAACAAAGCCAACGGCATTCAATCCCGGGAAAAACTGCCCGATAATTTTTTTTTTTGTTATAAAATACAAAATTCCTCGAGGATCTGCTTTATTCAGCCATAATAATAAATTACAGCCGGCAGGCGTAATCCAAAATAAACAAAAAAAAATTAGGACGAAACTGTTCCCAATAAATTATTTTCACCCGCTGCTGCTTTAAATCCTGGAAACTAAAACAACGAGGGCAAACAAACGGGATTCAATCCCGCATCGGTTCGTAATTGTACTTGTGCTGCAATTTTCTTGAAGGCCCGTCCGTAAATCGGGAAACTCCGAGATGTAAAATCGCTGCTTCTTTCCTTTTTGTTTCTCTTCGGGGCTCCGGCTCGGAGTTACATTCGAAATTAGCCTTGAACTTTTCGGAGAGGGAGGAAATAATTAACGGTCTGCTGGATATTTTTATTAAAACTCAAAGTATTTTCGGGGCGGTTTAATTTAATTCGCTTTAATAAAGAGAGGTCCTGGCTTTCCGCGAGGATTGTTCGGCCTGATCAAATTATTTTTTCTCCCTCTTCATCATCAAGAAAGAAGATACGTAATTATTTTTACTGTTCGTTCGTTTTTTTTTTCTTTATTCTCGGGTAATAAGTATCTTTTAAATTGAAGTGTTATTTAAATTAAATTGATCCGGATAGTATTAAATATTAATCAACTAAAGGATAGTTGATACTGTTGAGAAGGGAACCTACACTTCACCCGGAAAAAGTAGAAAGTTTTTCTAGAAACGCGTCATATCATATAACGTATCGTATCATATAACAAGTGTATCATATCACGTGATTTATGTAAGACGTTAATACGTCTATTAATGCTATGAACCTTCAAGTTTACACAAACTCCCCCATCCATCGCGTATGCCTGTTATGACAACTTGAATCTAATTAAGCGCCTTCCATTATTCAAGAGGTCTTAGCATTGTTTTCCGCTGGAAGATAATGCCGGCTGAATACGGAACAGACCAAAATTCACTTCCCCTCGGTATTTGCGTACCTGACCTGCAGACATATGTTATTTTGAATTGCTATTTGGATTCGCAACCGGGGACCTTAGATTAGGTTTGCATGGGACGAATGATAAATCGACGATGCTCTTAGGAAGATTACTAGGATGTATTATTGTAGGTATTTTTTGTTCAACTTCTAATCCAAATTGTTAATTTTAATTAAACCCTAATTGAAATACTTATCATTTTAGACCTAGTTGTTTAGTAAAAGGATTTGATGGATTTGATGATGATTCTAACAACGTCAGAATACAATCAGTACATCCTTTAATTTTTAATTAAAGTAATAGTAAACAATTTAGAACTTATTCGCAATACAAACAAAATTATTTCAATTTAAAAACTAGCGTATTGAATAAATTGGAATTCCTTTGTGAAAGTCATTGTTACGTTTGCCCTAAATTACCGCGTATGTAAACATTCGTTGGGCCCATAAAAGCTTCTCCCCTTTTGATTCGATGGTGCCTGTGAAATCGCCGCCAAAATCGAATGCTTTTATTAAACTTCCTCGACTTTATTTACTAAATAACCAGCTCCCGTTGTTACTGCCGCGTCGAACGCATAAAATCAGACTAAACAGAAAAAAGCATAAAACTTTACGCCCCAAAATAAATAGCAGCCGGCCCGGTACGGCAGTAAAACCTTTTCGCTTTACTAAATCATTCAACTCGGTGGTGCAATGGAGCTTTTTCAAGCCGCATTAATTGGTTTTTAATTAGAAAATGAATTTGGGAGTTTACCACAGGAATCCTTTTTATCTTTACAGGGGGCATTATAGAGTGTAGCAAAATGCTGAAAATGAGATACTTACATATGTATAGTTCAGGAAGTACTTTGTCGAGATTATAAACGTCAACCTCTGAAGCAAATATAAATTTGAAAGTTACAGCGATAAAATGGCTGCAGTATATTATGCTTTTTATATGTGCGTTTGCTGTAGCTTTTTTTACTACGTGAAGTAGATGCGGATATAAATAAAGCGTAAATTGCTTTTTTTTTTCTTCTGTAAAACCACGGGGCTTTTATGCGACGACGTATTACATTTAACGTTACGTAATCACAGCCGGTTATAAAGTCAATACACCTATGATTTTTTTTTTCGTAAATCAACTATGAGTAGGTAAACAGAAAACTTCGAACTTCAATCGAAAGTGATTGCGATTTTATTACTTTATACGTAGGCGAGGTAGCTTTACTTGTAACACAGAAATAAAAATTTATAATCGGGCTTATTTTATTGCCAGATGTTTTTCTTGTGCCCCTTCTATTTCTTGAAAAGGTTTGAGATGAGGCTGAAGAGCTCTCTTACCACTCAGAGCTCGAGTGCTCGCAAAAAGTCTCTTATTGAGGGTCAGCCAGTTTATTTGCAGAAAAAGAAAATGACTATTTTTCTGAAGAATCCCGTTTTTGACAATCCTCGCATGATTTATGTATATTTTTTTCTTTACTTATCTTAGGTCATAAAAATAAAGTGGTCCTTATCCTTCATCGAATCAGTCTCGAAGAGGCAAACGTCGAATTAGTTATTCTGGATGGCGGAGCGAATCTTATCGCCTCAAGTCTTTACGATTATTAATAAAACGTCGAAATAAATTTGCGTAGACGTCGTTAGGTATTCTCGTGAAGGGTTTATTCAACCTATACATGACGAGACAAAAAGTCGCGTATGCAAATTCTCCACCGCACTTGGATATAATAAATCGCTGTACTTTTACGTGTTTTTAAGGCCTCCCTTCGTATTAAGATGATAAGGATCGCCTTCACGTGCAGAGCCTAATTTACGTTCGTTATAAATTACATCTCAATTCAAAGGCTTTTTTCAAAATAACCAAAACGCCAAGTAGACGAGTTTATTTATTTTATAAGTACACCACGGCATGTTCTCGAAGCGTCTATTAGAATATCCATTGGAGACAGTTTCTATTGTGAGTAGGTTTGCTTGGGAACCTGTTCGTTGAGTTGACATAAAATCGTTCGTTTCCCCTTTTTCTTTAAAGACAGGCTCGATGCAGTACCCATTGTTTGTCAAAAATCTTATGATTGTCAAAACAAGCTGACGTGTGTGCACATACGTGACTTTTCGAGTGAAATCTAAAGTCATACAATAGAAAAACGTCAATTTGCATTTAAATGACTGAGATATTTAACAAGATTAGCAAGATAAATTCTCAGTTAAAATTAAACGCAAGCTCTATTATTTTAACTAAATGCTGAAACGACGTGCTCTGAACTTCGTCTTTTCGTATTAAGATACGTGCTTTTAATTAATTATTCCTGAAGCAGCACAGATAAACTCGTTTATTTTTCTGATCGCTCGACGTAAAATTTTAAATTCGCCCTAATTTACTTCCGTTGCAAATTTAAAGCGATTTGCATGATTAGGTAACGCGATTGCACTTCTTCAAAGAGCGAAGCTCTTTTATTTTCGCGCGGACTCGCCAGACACATGAATTTTGCATAAGACGTTTCCGGTTCGAAAAGTTTACTCCACCAATTATGGTAAGTTTTCTATCAATTGCAGGTCGTTTGCAAAGTTCGTGAGCTTAAGTTGACATAAATTCCGCGGGGTGCGCGCGTATCAAGAAGGACAGGACAATTAAGGGCGGAATAAGTTTTAATTGCTATCCATGTGTGTCTGTTTGTTGTAAATAATGTTTTTGTTGGAAATTAGTTTCGAGCTTCGGAAATTGTATTGTTTTAATTCAATCGGAAATTTTATGCAAACGTTGATAACATTAGTTTTGAGCTTTGGAAATTGTATTGTCTTAATTCAATCGGAAATTTTATGCAAACGTTGATAACAATCTTCTTCGTTCTTCCTCGAAATCGACCAATGCAAGAAGTAACCGTTTCTTGATATTTTAAAAATTGTGATCTTCAACAAAATCCCATCAAAGGTTTAAGATCAGAAAAGGGAAATTAACTTTGGAAGTTGTGAATAGTAAAACCAAAAAGGCAGTCATTCTCACTGACAATTTTTTTTTGTAGGAAAAACCATGGATGGCCAGCGTGCCCTGGAACTAATGCCTCTCCTTCAGGAACGCCTGGTGGTGCTAACCGGAGGTCGCGATCGTCGAGGAGGGCCGGTCCTGTCCTTTCCGGCCAGTCCTCGTCGAGAGCGCGCGAAACCCGAGGATTACCGACGCCTGCTGCAATACCTCATGTCCATTCCAAAGTGAGCAAATTAACCCCTATTTTACTTACCCCTACGCTCAGATTACGTCCTATTTTTTGCGAACCTGTGGAATGTAAGAGCGCGAGCTCAATTTAATAAAATAGAAATGAGAACGTCGCCTCCTACAAGCATAAATAAGCTAATAAATTATTGTTATCTGACCCTTATTGACTTTGATTAGGTTTTAATTGCTTTCAATTATTACTGTTTGTTACTAAATATTTAGTGTGATTATGGAATTAATTACGAAGATTAAGCTATATTTTGAGGAGCTTTACTTAAACCTCCTTTTGAGTTTTATAGTTAAGGATTATACGTTTCAAGTTTCTCGGTCATACTGAAGATACCACTTCCAATTTCGCTAACCTTGGAAAATATTATTCTCCCCCTCATTGGTTATACTTGATGGAAGTCAAGTTCGCTCGCTGTTTAATATTAAATACCATTACAAACTCATCAAAATCTAATACTGCGTCTGCATTACTGTGGCATTTAAGTATTAAGGATAACAAATAAATTTGTTTATTGTTTGCAGCATGCGACGGCGCGACAAAGCCTTGTTATGTAAATATCAGAAACACTGTGTGCACACGTGTTAACGCTTCAAACATATTTGTTTAATTTTTGGTAGTTCCTCTTTGGCATTGAATTTGTTGACAGTGACATTATCCACATGTGTTTGCTTTCGCCTATCTGTTTCAACAGCACAAGTGTTTGTTTTGTGGAAAAAAAAACGCTTCCGTATATGTATGTTGTCTACGTGTTTGCGCGAGCTTACAAACGAAAACCTTTTGATATAAAAAATAAATAAGTAAGTTGCCTTGTAATCCAAGTACATTTACATAACTTTGTCGCAAATAATTATCAGTGCGATGGCACCAGCATGTTGTTATTCCTGTGCCATAGTTAATTAATTTCCTAGACGCCTCCGACATACATATTCATCGTTTATAATGTACCCCATTCTGCTTATCATTAGTTATTGATCTGTGCAAAGCTTGTACATGTGTACATAGAATCGTCGATGTTGTAACGCGTAAATTAAAGGGGCGAGTTAAAACATTCCCTTTACAAAGGAGTAATCATGTCGCGGGGCGTTCTAATAAAAGCGCGGATCTTAATCACGGCGAAGTATGTACTTTACATTGATTAATTTTTTTTCTGTTGGCCAGCCACCGTAACTTTTACTTGATGCTTTCATATCCGCTATGCTGGATATCCTTTTTTTGTCACTACTTTTGCAGTGTCTGCGCAACGTGCCGTGGAATTTACATAATTAGACTAAAGAGGACAGACGTTTGCCGTTGTATTTTTAATGACGAGTTTGCTCTGGCCAATGTAATTTTAGTTGACTTTCAGCGACTGTAATTAAACGAAGCAACGAAATGAGCTTTTTTTTTAGTTTTAATTCGAACTTCCATGTTTTTTTTTTGTTGGGGACACATACGTGAGGACATGCTCGCAGTCTTGTTCGTACGTAAACAAACTGATGAATCGTTAGCCGACATACAAGAGTCTCTTTGTCAAAGTCATAACAGTAGGTGATGCCATGACCCACAAACCGAAACAGTTTTATTTATTTGTTGTAAATATTGGAACTCTCATCTCTTGAATACACACATATAGGTCACAAGGTTGCAATAAAAAAAAACAATTATAATTAGTCTGAGGGTTTTTTTTTACTTTTCATTCTAATTTCATTCTATTTTTCGTGGTAAAAATTATGTGAAAGTAAAATTGTAGGTACAGGCGAAAAATTTTGTACGCATTTCTGTTTCTATTTTCATTCCAGGATTTTAGAATCCCCAACCACCCTCGGCCATTGATTAGGGCAAGGCAATCAACGGAACGCAATCATTTCGTGACTTGCGCGCGTATAAATAACCGAAATGGCAATATAATCTAATAAGCGCGTTGCCCTGCCTGCCATAAATAAATCTCCGTCCAAAATACGGATTCGACTTGCTAAATCGCATGACGCACTCGACTACAGAAAGATGGCCGAAAGTACTCCGTAAATTATGTATCGATCCGATTGTTTCCATCCGTGGGGCCACCGGAGACCGAATAACCGAGTTTTTGCCCCGATCGAGTCCGGTTGGACTCTTACAACCGAGAATTCATTACTCGTGTAACGGATGGAATTCTATACGTATTCTTCTACTGATCGACAACGGGGAACTAGGATTTAATTATTTTTATGTATTAGAACGGTTTCTTTAGAACGGATGAGTGAGAAGCGCCTTTCCAGGGGGTGATGACTTTTTAACAAAGTTATATTTTTGTTTTCTTATTAACCACTTTCTAACTCGTTAAAATAACTGACTGTCGCATAATCAACTGCAGTTCTTAGTTTATCATATTTAGAAAGCCAACCTCAACAAAACTACGCCAACAGCATGTGACAGTCTCGAACGCAGGGGAATTAACATAACGCACACGCAAGAAACGAAACGGACAGCAAGCAATTCCGCATTAGAAATTCACGATATTTATCACGCGTCACTTTAATAAGAGTAATTACAAACTCGAAAGCAGCAATAATTGCGGGACCGCAACACCTCTGGACTCGAACTGTAGCTGTAAACATCAGTGTAAAAGGTGTAAATTACCAGCGCAAGCATAAATTAACTCCGACCCGCTCGGCCCTTTGAGCGAAATTACCGGAGTTTTGAAATTTTAATTAAGCTCACGCGGAATCTTCGGAGGGCAATTTACGGGTTTCTCGCAGTGTGTAAATCACGCTTTAAATACGCGGGCGCTTGATAAAAATAGGTAAATGCTTGAATGCAAAAATAAAGAGTGACGAATCCGGATGTGAGTTGATGACGTAATAACTGGAGTATTTAGCACGAGGAATAATAATGAGTCAGCTTTTTTTTATGAATTTCAAAGTCTTAAATTCAAAATAAAATGAGTTACTCTTAATGTTCGTGGGCTCTTTTAAAGGCCACTTTACAAGATGAAATTTGTATGTGCGCAAGCCCATTGGCAAATATATTGTGAACAATAATTATTGTTAATTAACTTGAATAAGACCACTTAAAGTACTATAAGTAAATATTTACATTTACAGGTTGGTACCTAACGTTGCAACTGCACAGAAATTGCTTAAACGTGAAGCTGCGTGCGAATATATTTTTTTCCGCGCAATTTTCATTGCATATGTGTAAAGCCTGCTTTAGTTTCGTTCAAAAGAAAAAATCTAAACAAACTTAATATGCACTTCATCTGTGACACTTGTTTCTTCCACAAATTCCTCAAGCTCCTGGAGTTTATCGGGATGGCTGCGATCGACTTGATGTTATTAATTCTCCTTCGGCTTTCACCTTTCAAACTAGAGAAGCACAGAAAACCCATTTCGAAGGAGTCGAACATGGCCCGAGTCACGAAAATTCTGTCTCTCACGTAGAACCACACGTACCAACCTATACCTATTAATTGCCCCGCCAAGCGTCGAGCTCGTTGCCAGCGACCAAACCAATCGGCTACCAATTACTTAACAATCATGAACATACTAAATTCATTAAATTAAATACAATTAAGTTTCAAAAGAATAAATAGAGTGACCAAAAGGGATAAAAAAATTGAACTTTATTTTTGTTTTATTATTTGGAAGAAACCCAATAAGAATGAATGAATGAAAGGTGACAGCCTGCTGGAGAAAGTAGTTGAACCAGGAAGGAGAGGAAAATAAGATGGACAGGATAAAGAAAATTGGGGCAGTAGAGAGATGGACGGACGGACCCATTTCCCTCGAACGAAGGAGACATATTTATAAAAATTACCGAAAAGAGGGTTTTGTACACATGACGTTGAAAGATGTCAGATGAGGAAAGAGTGATTGAAGCTGAAAGGAGAGGAAGAGTAGAAGAGGAAGAATATAAGGACGGGGTAAAGGAAATAGGGGCGGAAGAGGGATGACTAGAGCCCTTTTCGTCACTTCCTTTGTCCATCTACTTTTTTCTGAAACAAGTACAAGTATTAATATTTACAATCGAAAAGAGAGTAAGTCCACTTTATCAGAATTAAAGATCAGCTTTAGTCTCGTTCGATAAAAAAAGGAATTTTGAGAAGACGAGTTCAACCACGCAGCGTGGATGAAAGGTGGCAGTCTGCTGGAGAAAGAAGTTGAAGCAGGAAGGAGAGGAAAATAAGATGGACAGGATAGAGGAAATAGGGGCAGTAGAAAGATGTCCACGAACCCATTTCCCTCGAACGAAGGACAAATATTAATAAAAATAATCGAAAAGAGGGTTTTGTACACATGACGTTGAAAGATGTCAGATGAGGAAAAAGTAATTGAAGCTGAAAGGAGAGGAAGGGTAGAAGAGGAAAAATATAAGGACGGGGTAAAGAAAATAAGGGCGGAAGAGGGTTGAGTAGAGAGAGCCCTTTTCGTCACTTCCTTTGTACATCTACTTTTTTCTGAAACAAATACAAGTATCAATATTTACAATCGAAAAGAGAGTTAGTCCACTTTATCAGAATTAAAGATCAGCTTTAGTCTCGTTCGATAAAAAAAAATTGAAAAGATGGGTTCATCCATACAGCGTGGATGAAAGGTGGCAGTCTGCTGGAGAAAGAAGTTGAAGCAGGAAGGAGAGGAAAATAAGATGGACAGGATAAAGGAAATAGGGGCAGTAGAGAGATCACCACGAATCCATTTCCCTCGAACGAAGGACAAATATTAATAAAAATAACCGAAAAGAGGGTTTTGTACGCATGACGTTGAAAGATGTCAGATGAGGACAGAGTAATTGAAGCTGAAAGGAGAGGAAGAGTAGAAGAGGAAGAATGTAAGGACGGGGTAAAGGAAATAGGGGCGAAAGAGGGATGACTAGAGCCCTTTTCGTCACTTCCTTTGTCCATCTACTTTTTTTTGAAACAAGTACAAGTATTAATATTTACAATTGAAAAGAGAGTTGGTCCACATTATCAGGATTAAAGATCACTCTGGTGAAGAAAGTAGTTGATAGACAAAGAAAAGAAGATGCAAAAGACCAAGGTATGTTAGCACGAATCTTTGTGTGTAGTAACCAAGATAATAAGGGGTTAGTTATATGACAATAGAAATGTTTATTACCAAGATAATGGTAGAAAAGAAGGAGAGACCGTTGTAAAAGAGGTGTGCGGATGGAAGTCGAATGAAGAAAGTTTGGGGAGTGGGTTAGTAGCAGAAAGGTTTATTGGCAGTTTGAAATGGAAGAAGAAGAAAGTGAAGAATGTTGGTTCGGATTTAGGTAAAGACATGTTCGGTTTATGACTACAAAAACATTTCTGAAAGAAGATACTTTTTTTACGCATTCTGGCTGACCTATTGGATATTTGTCTGTTTAAAGCTTTGGGTTGTTTTAGTTACATTGAAATGTTCTAATGTTTGTTTGAATTTGATTTAAAAAAAAAACGAAAAAAATAACAAAATTGAATATCAGAAACGGCAGGGCGTAATTTGCACGACCCCTAATGTCTCCTTTAAAAGAAAATAGAAGAAATAGTTACTTAAAAATTGCACATGCTGGGATATCGTCCTACCGTAAGGACCTAGAAGTAACTAGATGAATAGTATAAGGGAAATAGAGGTAGTCCCTGATCTATGTGATTTTCCATAGTTCTTCCTCTTTCCATTTTCTTTTCTCGTTTTGCTCGACTGAAGAGGTATCCAAGAATCATTTTATTACCTCCACAGTCATCGCTCTTCTCTCGCCTTTTTCCTTTATTCCGTCCATCCACTTCTTCGTAGATCTTCCCCGTTTCCATATCTTCTCAGCTTCTATTCAAGTACTTTCCACTGTTAGTATCTTCTTCCTCCATTTTATCCTCATATCTCGCAGAACCAGTTTTTTCTTTGTTATTACTCTGTTTTTCTTTACTTATCTTTATTTTTTTTAAATGGAGATGTTTTGAATAAGAACTATTATTCATGATCACTAGATAGCGTTAATAACGATGAACCTACGTCAACATGTGACAAAAAAGTAAAATGGTAGTAATGAAGCGAGTTTAATAGAGACATTTCGATCTCTGGCAAAACACCGGAAATGCAGAATTATTTGTCTGTGAAATTCCGCCACTGATTACCACCGCAAGCAAAGCCGAAGCCTTTTGATTTCCAGCAGTGTTTGATGTTCACATCGGAACGTTCGTTCTCTCTGCTCTAATGCCCCTAATAATTTGCGCGGCGCGCGTCCGTTAAATCTTTCATTTTTGTCCGCTAATCTCGTTACGTTGCGGTAATAGTTGCGCTTAATTAACTTCCAGCCCGGAATTTGTTTCGGCTGGAAGTTACGTTTACGTTCTGGCTTAGCCGGCCGTGAGGCCCGAATTAACGCAAGCCGTGCGCAAAGCTCCTGTTGTGTTTGGCTTTTACGAGCGAGCCGAGGCAAGTTGCGATTAAGCCTAAATCTGGCATGAGAATTAGAGGAATTTTGAAACTAGTAATCGTCAACAATTAACAGAGCTTTATGATTATGACGAGGAACAAATAGGGATTTGGGGAAATCCTGTGAATTACCGAATATTACTTAAACACGAGAGTAAGAACGTTTAGAGAATAAGAATGGTCGAGGATCTATGGCAAATAGGCAACTGGAAAAGGAAAGAAAAACTATTATAATTACGGGTTCATTAAACAAATTCTTGAATTGCTTTTAATTCGCTAATTGCGATGCGCATTTTAACAGTAAGTAAATTCAAGAAATTTAACGGTCGGCGGCGCGTGAAATGCAGATAGATACCATCTTGCCTTCACACATAACCAAATGCATTCGAAGTTCTTAATTAGCATTCGGACGAACACGAAATGAAAAAAAAAATGTTTCGATTTGAACAGTTCATTTTTTGATATAATTACTTGCCTGGATTCTTTTAAAAGTGTAAAGGCAAGCAGCTAAATTTGGTTGGCTCTGAAGAATTTTAATTTCTTTCTTTTCAATTTGAAAAGTAATTGGAATAGGAATGGAGAGGAGATGAAAAGAGGAAGACGTAGGAAAATGTGATAGTCAGGATAATTCAATAGGCAGCAGTAGAGGGAGTAGTCAATCTGATTTCCCCTTTTCAACTTCTGCTTCAATTATTGAAAATTTTATATGAAAAGATGGACGAATGTTCTTTTTATAGTTTCCACGGCCATTCCTTAGTCCTTTATTGCGTCTACCTATTTTCCCCTAGCTCTTCCTCTTTTCCTTTTCTTCTTTTTCCACATCCATTATTTTTTCCACAAGTCTCTCTTCTTTTATTCTCATAATCTGGCCGAACCAGTTTAATTAGTCTTTTTTATTTTTCTCTTTTTTTTCTGTCTCCCTCCATTGATAGCGAGATGTGGTAGAAATTAATCCAAATAGTGAAAGAATGTTCCAACCAAAACCTAAACCTCAAAAAAGAATGGAGATCGGTCTGTTCATTACTCAAAATCTATTGCTCTTTTGTTTATTTATTCTTTGCTTCTGCCTGACCATTTAACCTTGAGGACCTTGTGCTTAGCCTTGATCTGATATTGCTTGTTTGATCACATTTATTTGCTTTTCTTTATTTATTTTCTGATCATTTTATCCATTTCTTGTCCTTATCGGTATTGGGTGGCCTTCAAAGTAAACTTATCATTTATTACCTTACATCTAACGAAAACTAATTCAAAATCTTTAAGTTTTGGATCCCTCAGGTGCAGTTTTCCATTTTTGGTGATTTTCTGCAAATCTTAATTATTGCAACGTTTGTTCACAATTTGCTTAATGACTCCATCCTCCTGAAGGCAGTCTTGTTTTAATTGAAACAAAATCATTTCAGTCATGAACACACCGAGAACTCTTTCAGAACGTATAGTTTCTTAGATGTTTGCCGCATTGCGTTTCGTAATTAGTAATCACTTTTACGACATGCTGCTTCAATTGCTTCGGCTAATTGCGTGCAGATTCTCTTAATTAGTTCGAATCGTGCGACTGAGAATATCTGCTTGGATATTGGAAAGCCTCGTGAATCAGCACTTGCCGTAATTCGTCCATCTATTTTCAGGCTTCGACTGAAACCAATGAGTCATCAGAGTTTAAGTTTCGACGTTAATTGATCTAGGTTCACCGAATGTTTGCAGGAAAAAAAAATTAGAATTAATTTGACTGATCTCATAGTGGATGGTTTTTCGCTTATTTTTTTATATACGATTTTCGTGAAGCGCGATTTTGTGGTTGATATTTATGGCGGTTATTTGACAGATGTCGGTGAATTTTTCATTCTTCCGTAAAACGGGCAATGTTTAAATTACGGCCATGTCGAGCACATCCATTCGGAAAATTGGTCCATTCGGTGCTTGTTGTTTTTTATGCTATTTGTGCTGGATCGAACGTCGTCCTATCGACTTTGGTCTTTCATTTCTTTTTACCCGAACGAAAAGCAAGTTCTATTTCAGGCTATTTAAGTTAAGTGTCATTCTAAAAATATATTCGCAATTTGAATTTGTTTAAAAATTAATAGTTAAAAATCAGAATTCGAAAACGGAGAATACTTAACGTAACTATTTTTGTGTGGATTTATCTTCTGATGTTGTGGGGTCGGTTTCGGTCTGTAAATTTTATGCAGGACTGATTTATAAAACACCTCGCCCGGTGTGGCACCGACTCGGTCGAGAACACATTTAAATTTCAGACGTTCGCTGAAACTAATTCAATTTGCGACGGCAGCTGAATTATGACGAGGCCCTCTGCCAAGGAACTTAAAAACGCAACAGCAAATAACTAGAGCAAAGAATACATTAAATCACTTTAAAGATCGCGCTCGTATTCCCAAACTCTAAAACAACGAATAACAGCGAATTATACCCGATTAAAAAAAATAATGCAGTTTTGATTTAGCTTTGTACGGAAAGCTTTATTGCTTTGTTTTGTAAGAAAAAACCTCGGCGCAATAAACAGAGTTCGTTCAATTAACATTAAAGCGCACTGCATTTTTTAATGGGCACTAACTCTCGGAAAATATATTTTTTATGAGGTTCGCCGATGCATTTGCATTTTTCACGGAGTATATCCACGCGAAATGAAAATCCAGACCGTGCATACGGTACATGAAATACAAATAAAAATGGAAATCGCAAGGTTTTACCTTAGCCCGCATGTGTATTTAATAATGTGGTAAGCTTAAGTTTTTTCAGAAAACTCGCTGTGAAAAGCGGTAATTTACTTGAGTGATTTCACTTCACCTAAGTGGATTAGATAAACAAATCATAGTAATAACAAATCTATTGTGATGTGTTTTGATTTATTAGGCAATTTCCTTTGGATATGGAAGTGTTAAATCGAAACGAGTAAACTCTCTGCAAGAAGGAAATTATGAGGCGTTTTGATTAATTGTTGCCGTTCTTGGAGGCGTAAATCTACTTTGACAAAACACTCTTAAGTACTTCCCAATCATATTCATTTTATCCAGTTTATAACATATTACTGGAGATATTTTCTTTCTTTTAGACGTAATGTTTAGACGACAATGTAAAAGAATGTTTCGAAATATTTGAGCTCGGAAACATTTCAATACTCTCTTGTGATTACGTGCATTTTTATTGTAACCGGTTCAAGATTTTATTGAAGAGACAAAGAAGATCGTGATTTAAACAAAAATCGTTGGCCTCACTGAACAAATAGTATTAGAGACTTTCCGTGAAATACATAGCAATTCAGATTTGATGCAAACGATAATAATCACAAACTGTATCTAAAATTGTTCAGTTCCGCCCCCGTATTGTAAAATTAATTTCGGGGAAACTCGATGTGCACACGGATTAAATTGGTATTAACGTGAAACCTATCAAATTTTACGACTCACACTGTAGGTCATTTCGCCTCGAAACTACTGCTGCACCGCAAGCAAAACCGTCTCAAGTCAATAACTTCCCCGTTCACTAAGCCAACAATCGAAAATGCAGTTCTGAACCGTAACGAAAATTAAATCTGTATTTTACGGTGCCAATATTGGCAGACTATTACCTTCTTTGCGTTTAACCAAAAGGACACTCTGGAATTCATGTTTAAACACTAAAGTGTGATAGGGCTCGACACACGAGTCGATGTGCTTGTAGACTTGTACGAACAGTCATGATAACTGATCTACTTTTTTTGAAAAACAAGGAAGTTGATGCTTGCGATAATCTTTATTGAAAAGTTCATTAGTACAACTTGCGACAATATAAAAACTTTCACATGGTAATACTCATAAATTTTAAAGTTAGCAATTAGACATTTCGGAACTTAATTAAAGGCATTCCCTTCTTTTTACATAATTTATAAAATTCCACCAACATGTTTACGAGCAAGTCGATGTGTTTGTTGGGGCGAAATTCATTTCCACCTACTACAACATAACAAACACGTCTCGCCCAGCCTTCTCATAAATCCATTTAGTAATAATCCTGTCATATTCAATTCGGTCCTTGAAACCCCAATTTACGGAGCCGGCAAAATTCCAATAGCGGCGCAAAGGCGGCGTCAAAATGAATGAAGTGCAATAGCTGACCTATATAGTTCGAGGCGGATTCCTTTCGATGTCCAAATGGGATCAATTCGGAATTTACTCGAAGGCGAAGGGAAAAGGCCAGTTTATAGTTTTGCCTTGTGTTTCACGTGGAGTGTCTTGAATTGTGATGGTGTGATGATCCACAAGGCTCAACTGGACAAGATTAGATTAGTGATTTATTAATAAAACGCTCATGAATATGTGTGTGCCGTTAATCTGTAAGCGAATGCCGATTAGGGAGTTTGTAATTGGAGATGTCACTTACTGCTTTTAACAAGAAAACTGTCATGAGTTTTTCTAAAATGATAAAATTTCCAGATCTAATCGAAACCCAAGTGTCGATTTTATTTGCCATTCCTAGCTAAAGTGCTCCCCAATATTTACTTAAACCGTATATTGACTTGGATGTACCCACTCAGACATAAAAATCGCGAAAGCCATTGTCTTACCGTCCAGAAATGAAGGTTTAGAACCGGCAGGTTCGTTTCATGGAATCGAAATGCGGGTATTTCTTGCCGCATTGGGAACGCTGGTGTAGTAACTTTTGCATGCAGAAATATCGTCGCACAGGCGGGATACCTATTCTGTTCGATATCTCCACTCATAAATTGTTTCTTAAGACGTCCGAATGCATGCGAGAGGAAAGCGGATGGGTGAAATGGCTTTCGTCGATTCAAATTCGCCGTTTCAAATTTCTTTTCAATTTTAATAAAGATATCAGATCGAAATATACGAGCTTTAAACATAGGGTGATAGAAAAATTACTTGAAGATATTATCATGGCCCTTTAAATTAAATGTTCCTTAAAAAAAATTGTAATAAAATAAGTAATATTTACATTAAATGAATGTTGTTAGTTTTAGAAAACACGAAATGCAATGGGTGTCTAAATTGAAGCGAATTTATTCATGTAATGGCGACATTACTTAGTAGCCAGCTTTATTTACTTTCTGTACATTAAGTTTTATTGGCTTGTGCCGATGTCGATTTGCTGCGGAAAAGTTTTTCTTTTTCGCGTTCAAAAGGAATGCCAGAACCTTAAACAACGACGGTCGTCGTAAAAGTTAACTGGAATGAGTGCATAAACGTTGCCGTGAAAGTGTCGTTGATCACGAAGCCGGGAATGGAATGCGAAAGATAATTTTGCCGTGGTGATGGAATTCCAGGTTTGCTGCTAAAAATAAATATTGGTTGCATTTTAGGCAGATCTTACACGATTATTTATATATTTTTATGGTTGCGTAAATTTAAATTCACTTCTAAGTTTGTTTTGTGCATCGTGTATGTGTGTGTCGGACTCAAGACTTATCACCTTATCAACATGCAAAGAAATACAATGCAAATAACGCAAGGCAAACGGAATATTTGCAATAGTAACATTTCGACTACGTTATGAATTTTAGTAGATAATGAACTACGTATATGTACGACATGAAAGAAGAAAAAGATTCTACAGATGTAGATATCGAGGAAAAAAATTTATGAACTTAAAAAAGTACTGATTATTAGAGGGATTTGATGCGATAGTTTCAGACAAAGAGAAGGGAAATATTTAAAAATCCTCCAAAGGAGCAGAAAAGATTAATGAAAAAACCAACGAGAAAATAATGACCATCTTCAGTACAGTGGAAATTTTTTTCCAATTTAGTGAGGAGAATAACCACTGGTTTATACCAACCAAATATTTCAAGAAGTGCTTTAAACAGAAGTTGATTGGAATGCCCAAGGTTGGTCACTATCAGGAGCGATTAGTTTGAGTTGTAAATTGATCAAAGGGTTGAGCAGATGCAGATAATTGTGGCCTGGGTGACTAGGGTCCCCAGTGAGTAAATAAATAACTGTTGTCTCTTGCAAATGATTGTAAACGCATATTACTGTTGCATCATGCCAATCAAACGTGATGGTAGCGAAGGGTACCCGGTAGCCAAAAGAAATACGTATCTATTTATTATTTCTAAACCACAGTCTTCTTTAGTATTCTTTTAGGCCGGGTTTGTTTGAAGTGTTGTAAGTATGGGTTAGTCACTTGTTATTGGGCCAAATCAAAAACTATTTTAATAACATAAAAAAGCCTTATGATATACAAATTTTGCATTACTTTTTAGTGTATGTCAAGTCAAACTGTTTTTTGATTCGTGTCCTTGATTATTTCACTTGTATACAAAATATACAACATTCCTCCCTCCCTATTTGGTTGTCGAAGACGATTAGATTGGCGGAGAGGAACATCATTGGGTTGTAAATCAGCAGTTTAATGATCATTCAGTGACACAGGAGGAGATATGAGCAAAACTGGAGGTTCTAAAATTGTCAAATTTGGTACAGCTTGCTGCACTGTTATTGTTAGAGCTTGGTTAAGGAGAAAATCTTCATAAGAATCTTGATACGTAGAATTGTCCTCAAAAATGTTTCCCGGTCGCATTTGATTTTGATGCCTAGTTACACTTCCACGATTGCCAGGTTTCTGGGATCTAGACCAATGCAATTCATCAATGAACCTTTTCTGGCTGTGATGCGGCCAGCTAAACACCGGTCACCATATATTAGGATTTTAGGTGGTCTGACGTTTTCCGCTTTTTCGGTAAAAGTAGAGACTGTTGAGTCCGAGGTTGACGTCCATGCAGCAACTCAACTAGTGACTTTAGGGTTATCAGATTAGGCGCAATATGAAATGAAAACACTAGTTCATTAAGAATACAAGTTTTCGTAACTTTTTTCTTCCAATATAGTTTTAAATGCTTCTGCTTCACCATTTGAACCAGGCTGGAAGGAAGCAGACTTTAAATGTTCTGAGGCATGAAAAAGGCAAAGGTTCTGGAAAGACCGTGAAGTAAACTAGGTTCTATTGTCTGACACAATTATTTCAGAAAATCCTTCATGAATAAAAGTTTTGCTCAGACCTTTTAAATAGCTTCCGTAGTTGTGGTAGATGTGTTAAAAACGTATGGGGACTTTGAGTATAATTCTAGCAGTATCAACCAATATTGGTTCAAGAAAGGACTAGCACAGTCAACATGGATCCGGTTTAGGCCGGTACTCGCGTTTGGGTGCTGATTTTAAAGTTATCACAAATGCGAACTGCATCATTGCACCATTGGGTTTTCGTATGACGACGATGGGTGCAGCCTATAATAATTCCAGCTTCAGTCAAACGATCAAGTTCGCGCTTAATAGCTTCCTTTAGAGCAAATAGTACTGGACGTGGTTAAAAATTTTTGGTCTGGCCCCTGGCCGTGAGCCTTAAAACAGTTGCAAGCACAGTGCACAGAAGAGAAAACGCTGTTGAACTTATCACACAATGCATCAACTTTTGCAAGACGCGCCTTCAGGAGTTTGAAGTGGTTCTACCACGTTTATAATTTCAGGAGGCCCTGCGTTGATTAAGTAATTCTGAACCCGAAAGCGTGTATCAAAAAGATTTTTTCCATTAGGCGTGTTGGTCACTAGCAGCCTCAATAAACTGGTCATGTTACCTAATTTGACTTCTAACATAGTCCAACCTTTGACAGGAATGTTTGCAGCTCCGTAAGCGCGCAAGCAAGTACTATCGGAATTCAACTGTGGAGATCTTAAGGCGGCGTAGCCTTTTAATCCAACTATACAAATTTTATTTGGTGCGAAATTTGGGTACAAGTCGGCTGGATTGCAATGTGGCCCTCGAGCATCATCTGTATACCTGTTTCGGCCCTAATTGGGGCCTCATCAACAGAATAGTAGCTCGAGAACCCTATCACAATCCCAACGATCAACGAGATAGCGCGTAAATGCGAACATGCCACACAGTGTGGGCTGGGGGGCCCCATAGCAATCCAGCCGACTTGCAGCCAAATTTTGCAAGTTTGCAATGACACGCTATTGTCCGCAGTGGCATCTAGTGTGTGGTAGCTTAAGAGGCAGCTATATTGCTTCGATTTGCTATTCACACGTCTCTTTAGAAGGAGTTGCAACAGATTTACCGGCCCTTACCGACGTTGACATAGAGGCATTGAAAATATGTGCCAAAGAAAAAGTCTCTTGCTGTATTCGTCGGGCAAGGGCAAAATGGAGAAAGTGTGAAAGAAGTTCGGAATATTGTTCTCGGAAGGGCAAGGCCGGTCGGTGATGGTGGTGGCGAAAATTCAGAATCCCCAAGGCATCTATAACATCGATGAAATTTTGAAGGCAGCCGATGGGGTGCTCATCGAGAGGTCGTCCTTGACAAAGGAGTTGCCTTTGGAAAAACTGTTTTTAGTGCAGAAGTTAATCATTAGAAAATGTAATAAGGTTGGAATTCCAGTTATTTGTGCAACAACCAATGTCATAGAATCCATGTCTAATTCCACGAAACCCACAAACGCAGAAATAACCGACGAAGGTAATGCTACAGCATTAGCAAAGTACCCAATTCAAACAATTAAAGTCCTGGCAGCGATATGCAAGGAGGCGGAAGCTGCTACTTTCCAGAAAGTGATTTTTAATAATTTGACAAAAACTTTGACACCCATTGAGCCGCTCTATGCTATTGCCATAGCATCCACGGAAGCTTCCATGAAATGCAATGGCACGGCTCTCATTGTGGCCACGGTCACAGGAAGGGCGGCGAAAGTCCTTTCACGATTCAAACCTAGGTGCCCCATCATTGCCATTACACGCTATTCACATATTGCCCAAACGTTAAACTTATGGAGAGGCGTCCACGCTATTCCTTACATCAAAAAACCATTACCTGATTGGTTATAGGACATTGAAAAGAGGGTGCAGTTTGGGTTGACGTTCGGGAAATGTTGCGGGGATGCCCTGATTAACATTACCTGCACCAGGACGGATTCTGGCTTCACCAATTCCATGAGGATCGTTTATGCTTCGGAATTTGATACCGTAAAGCATGATTAACTTATTTTGATGCGTGTGTTACCAAGTGATTTGGTGGGGGATTTGTTGAAGTCAATGAAAGAATTGTAAGTAATAAAACTTTAGAAACAGATGAAATAGTAATAACACACACTTGTAGGTCAGAAACTAGTCGCGCGATGTCGTGACAGTGTGGCAATTTTGTTGGGTGATTGTTAATAGATAAGTTTACCATAAAATGGTCTTCAATTTTTATATGGTGTGCTGAATCATCAGTTTCGTGTAAACCATTCTTATGTTGAAGATATTGGCACTCAGAACGATGTTTTGAATCACAAACGGAACATGACTTGACCTTGTATTCCTTTTTAATTGAATTGGATTTATCCTTGTAGTTGGACTGCATGGCATTTATATTTGTCGACTTTCAACGATTGACCTGTGATGGCATCATTGACTGTCTTGGACGTTTCAAAAAACAAAGCGACTTTGGCTACAGTTTCTAGAGAAGAATTCTCATGAGTAATCAAAAAGCGCCGATAACATGAGTAGACTCCCGAAAATGAACGGATAAATTCTCAGTCAATTTCACAAAAGTGAACGGCTTAAGATCTGTGCTACCGAATAGTTTCTGTAACTTTTCATAAGTAAAACGACCGACTCATATGAACGTTTTTGAAAGTCATCCTGTATCTCACGCGCGTCAAACTGCTGATTTAGGCACTTTAAAAACAGCTCCCACTGATCAGAATTAGGATCAAGTCCATGAAATGTAGCAATACTGACTTTAATTGAAGAATATAAAGGCACTTCACTTATTATAGCTGCTGACGACAACGCTACCTTAGCCATTAGTTCCATGAGTTCGGTTTGACGCTAAATTTGCTGAAGGACTGCTTCGATAAGCTTTTAAATCTCGACTATAACGATAATCCTTACTTCAAAAATATTCTGTTAATCCCATCATCGTCGCCACTGAAGTGTTGTAAATATGGTTGGTCGATTGTTGTTATACAAATTTTATATTCAGAATTAATACACTTTTTAGTTTTTTAAGTTTTCAATCAAACTGTTTTTTGTTCGCGTCCTTGATTATTTCACTTGTAAACAAAGTATGCAACATTTTACAATTTGACTTTAACCTTTAGTTCCCATTGTAGCAATTATGAATCAAAAATGAATGAAAACCCTGATGAATATATAATTAACGTGGTTTTCTTGTATTTACATGCAATTCTTATTAAAAACAACTTATAGATCAGAGCGAATATATTCGAATAAAATTGAGCTCAAGGAATAAATTATCCACAATCCGAGCGTAATAATCATCAGTTATAATGAATGTCAATGAAATTCATTTCCCGTCGATATTTATGGAATATCTAATTAACCGTTAAATTTAATAATGCGAATAGAAAAGTTAATTTTATATGTATACATATACATACCAGTTTAACCGGCTGGAAAATTTTCGATTAGAATTTAGCGTATAATTTAAAATTACCTTTCGGACATCCCCGGAAAATCCCATCAAGTCCGGTCCGGTCTCTCCATTTAAAACCCCATCTCGGAAGTAAACTAGTTACATTTCGTTTTATTTCCGGCAAAACTATAAAAGAAATCCAAAGCCGGGATACAAAACGAACCTAATATTTACGACCCCTTCTCCAACCGTACAATTAAAGGGACTCGCTGATCAAATCCGTGCGCGGAAATTTGTATTTCGCGGTGTTTTCTTGCGGCCCGTACTGAATATTTATTTTCGCTTTGATGTGTCTCTTAAATCCGAAATTCAAGTCGCGCGGTGACCCTAAACGACGATCAAACAAAATTTGTGTGTTTCGACGCTTCTTTTTTACGCGCTTTCGTTCGTGATCAGTACGCGTGATTCAATCAAGTGTTCAAATATTCAAAACGTCACGTCTCCGAGACCCATCCCCTTTAAGCAAGTCAAATCCGACTCTTTCTCCAATGGGATTACGTGCGATGCAATTTAGTTTCATACGTGGAAATGAAACTTTTGCATTTGTATTGTTTTATTAAAAATTGAACGTCCCTTGTACATTGCAAAATAACAAGAACAAATTGAGCGAATTTAGCGTAACTTGAAACTTCTAATGAAGTTTGCAATACCCTCATTTACCATTCAAGTTTAAGAAAATCGTAGATGGTTCGTATAATCGCCCTCCTACGCCTCGTTTACATCCCCCTTGAGAAAACCGTTCCTCAGTTAAGCAGCTCATTCTCTCAAAACTCTCAAATGATCCAGCGCAAATCGCTGCACTAAAATAGCCATTTCCTTGCACGACATTCTTGTCTCGAACTTTTGTGGAATTTCTGTTTATATTGAATATAAATATACTGGCTATGAAAGTGTATGCATATTTAATAAAGGGATGGATATATAAGCGTTATCAGGCAGTATGCGTCGCTGGCTACTTCCTTTCCGGGGAAGTTTAACGCAAGTTACGTCCCGAAGGGACAAATAACGAGAGATTAAATAATATTGGAACTTTATGATAGATACAGTAGAAGGAAGTCTGATATGAACGGGGGTTCACCATGCTTCGACGAGTTTCTTATTATGATGAAGCAGAGTGCGCACATGAAAAATTCGTCGCGATTCGGCGCGCCGCGCTTCACATCAAGTGTTTGTCCAGCATAAAATTTGGATTTATTAAAAAATAAATAAATATTGGTTATTTATGACATGTATCTACGGGTTGAGATTGCCCGTCCCCGTGATCATATCCTGGAAGATAATTGCACTTTTTTTTAGCTCTTATTGTCATTACGACATGCAAGCATTAAGTCGATCACTATTCGATATTCTGTTCGTATTACAATGAAATGGTATCCCTTACATTTTACGTTGGAAACGTTTTCACTCGACGAAAAGAGGATAATAGAAAATCGATTGAGTGTGTAATTCGAGGAATATTGAAATTGATTTCGCCGTCAACCTTAATACGCGCGCGAAATCGAAGAGTTTTATTAAATTGAAAATTGAAACCAGGCTAAATAAATACAATTGAGATTCACAGTGGCCGGAAGCTGAAGTAAATAAAACGAGGGAAATTTATAAGGGTCGGTCTGGATTTATGCCAATTCGCGGCGTAATCTCCCGGAGCATTCCTCTGACGTCTAATCCGATTCTCTCCGGTCTGTTGCAGCGATGAAGCGCGGGCCTTGGGTTTCACGGTCCTGGTGGACATGAGGGGTGCCACATGGTCCACCGTTAAACCCATCCTGAAGGCTTTGCACGAGCATTTTCCGCCGGGAGCTGTCCACCAGGCGCTCATCGTTAAGCCCGACAACTTTTGGCAGAAACAAAGAACGTCCCTCGGTTCTCACAAGTACAAATTTGAGGTGAGTAAATTAACCAGAAATTTCATTTAATTACGTCATAACACAAATGAAGATGTATATGCTATAGATTAATTTTTTGAAAATTGATTTCAAACTAATAATGGCGTCTCTGCTTATAACAGGAAGAAGAAATGATGGTTAAAAAAATAATAAAAGAAAGGGTATGAATTATCCCTTACTTTCAAGTTTATCAATTTTACAAGGCCTCGTCGAGACACTATGCTCCTCTAGATGTCATGACGAGAGTGTTTTATTCTTTTTCTATTATTACGCCCCAACTCTATGTCTTAATTCAAACTTTACAAAAAATAACAAAACCAACAATTTCTTCTCGTCACTCTTTTACCAAAATTTTAAACAAGCGATTCCTCTTTTTGTACGTTCTCTCTTTTAAAAGAAATTTAGTCAAAAACAGGTAAAAACAGTTACAAGTCAAACTAAGGAAGTTGGCATAAAGCGAAATTCTAAACAGTATAATTCAACTCGAACAATGATTCAAAGTTATGTAGTATCAAATAACATTCAAGATAATTTTAAGAAACAGACACAATTAATCTTTTTTTCTTTTTTTTTAACATATAATAATTTAGTCAAATTAATAAAGAATATTTACATACAGGTAAAATTTAAATATAATTACTTCAAAACGTTGTCACACAAAGTCAAAACAATGCAAATTCCAGTTCAAAATAATTTTATAACAACAGCATTTTGCACATCAAATAAAGCAGTTGTTAGGATTTGTAACATAATTGGCAATAAATTAATGTTTTCTCACGCAAACCATGGTACTGGAATACAGAGAGACGGACGGATTTTCGGAGCTTGATCTAACACTGTGACATTGCATGGATCTTAATTACGCTTTCGGACTCTGGGTGATGTGCACGACCACACGACTATTAGTTGTGTGATACCTTTGCTTCAAACCCTCTTTTATATGGTTTTTATATGGTTTAATTATATGGAAATTTTAATTATGAAAAACTTTGCACGTGGGACACTAGTCCTATGAGTTAGCGTGGTTTTCCTAGATTCATCCGCCCTTAGCCATGTTTGTTTATGAGTCCATAATGCCGGTTTCTTTGATGAGTCACCTCGGCGACTGTTTGATGATGCAATATACAGCTGATATTCTCCGAATGCAGTTTTATTGGTCAGTCAGTTAGTCTCATCACTCATGAAAAAAGCAAGTTATTTGATTACATAATTTTTAGGTGGCGTATTTTCCCAAGATCGTGTTTCAATTTGCACGATGTTCTTAATGATTTGCAAAATGCCGTTTTCTTAAATATTTCTGAAGAACATAAAAGCTTTTCTAATACCAATTATTGATTTAGTAGACCTCTTTCTTTTCTATTAGAATGGAGAAGTTTACTCATCTTCTAAATAGAATATTTTCTTAAATACTAATAAAATGTAGATCAAAAATTTTTTTTTGAATTCGTCGACAAATAACGCAGAAATAAGCTTTTAAAGTTGTCATGTTTCAAGCGGGACCGACTCGCTTGTGACGTCATTTCTTCGCATAGCTGAAAGCGGCAACTTTGTTACACAGCTTCGTAAAGTTAACACTCATTCAACTTGACACGTGATTTACATTACTTTTTTTTATTACCGATGTATTTGCATTAAAATCGAAATTGGGTTTGTAAAGCATCCAAGTGAAGTTTTGCGGAATAGAAGAAATGACGTCACCTCGTTCGAAAACTACTGTCGCAAAACGCAACTTTGAACTGATATTCTTCGTCAATTTTCAAAGATAGTCTTGGATCAACTTGCTTCTTTCTTAAAGAAAAAAATAGTAATCTCCTCCATTATCAAAAACAAAAGAGAAAATGGAATTGTGTTAGAAATATTGTGAACCTCAGCCATATAATTAAGTAAAAAATTAACATAAATATTGGAGAAATACGAAGCACGATTTTATATTACACTATTTTTTAAAATCTTAATTAGGTATAACTAGTTTCGCCTAGAAATAACCTATCATACCAAAACTGGTCGGGCAGGCAAAAGCTTTTAGACCCATTAGCCTTATGTCCTTTGTACTAAAGACAATGGAGAAAATACTCGATGGGCATATAAGAGGTGGTGTTCTGGTCGCTAGATACCAATACCAGTTTGCATATTCAACAGGTCTAGACAGCACTCCATCATCTCACTTGGAAAGTGGAGAAATCTCTGGAAAATAAAGAGGTTCTCTTGGCTGCCTTTCTAGACATCGAAGGGGGCATTGACAATATATCCTTCAACTCCATCACCACTCTAAGAGGAAGAACTTTACTGCAGGTAAATTGACTGCATGCTCAAAGAAAGGGTGGTCTATACATCACTACTGGTCGACACTCTGATGGCTGGAGTGGCGGGGGGCTGTCTGCAAGGGGGTATACTGTCCCTTCTGTTGTGGAATCTCGTCGTGGACTGGCTTCTGAGACGACTTAGCGGTGAAGGCTTTGTTCCCTTAGGGTATGCCGATGATTTAGTCATACCCGTATAAGTGAAGTTCATTAACACTGTCAGGGACCGAATGCAGGTTGCCCTGAATGTAGTAACAAGGTGGGCCGAGGAGGAAGGTCTGAGGATCAGTCCTCAAGAAACCACCATTGTGCCATTCACTCGAAGGCAAAACTTGGAGGGTTTAGGTCCTGTGCGTCTTCGTGCAAATGAGATAGTCTTGTCGGGGGAGGTAAAGTACTTTGGAGTGATTTTTGACTCCAAACTTACCTGGAACCAACACTTAGACAAGATAGTCAGGCGATCGATAACCACTTTCGCGGTAGCCAGACGAGCCTATGATAGTACGTGGGGCTTAAAACCAAGTATGGTGCATTGGTTGTTCACCAGAATGGTCAGACCCACAACAACCTATGCGGCCCAAGGTCAAGCAGGAAATCACCAAACTTAAACTGAGCAGGGTCCAAAGACTTGCTTATCTGCAATGGAAACCCTTCTAGATCTCCTTCCCTTACACATTGTGATAATGGGAGAGGCAAGACGAGGACTCCACAGATTGCAGCATTCATGTCACCCACTTAATACAAGTACGGGTCTTACAAGTATCGTTGGTAGCATAAGAAGTCCTTTACTCGATATGAGGATGGACTATATGGCTTACAAAGGCAACATAAACCTGCTCATTAAGATAGAAATTAATGAATCTGCTGAACATCGGGAAACTAAACAGAACTTTTCTCCTGGAAGTCTGATGTGGTATACGGACGGCTCCAGAACAGACTGGTGCCGGGTCTGGAATATACGGGCATAGACCAAAGGAGAAGTTATGCTTTTTCCCATTGGACCAATTTGGCTCCGTATTACAAACAGAAATATACGCCATATTACAATATGCGCGGGAAAACAAAAGGAGGGCTTACACAAATTAACGGATCTTTATCCTAACCGACAGCCATGCGGCTTTGAAGCCTTTGGTAAGTTCAAAGATCTCTTCCAAACTGGCGTGGAAATGCTTAAGTGAACCGGTGCATCCTTTGCAGATTGGTTCTGGTCATGAGGAAAAAAACCTATCGTCAGGAAAAAAATCTCCTAATTTTTGTCTTGAATTTAGAAAACATTTTTGAAAGAATTTTCTTTAACTATCCCAGATCTAGATCTACTTTGTATCCATAACAATCACAAATATGCTAAAAGCAATTAAAATAAATTGGGAAACAATATTCTCTATAGAAGAGAAAAAAAAGAAAGGAAACAGCAGACTTTTTTACTTTGCGAATTTATTTTGAGTCCTTGGAAAGAAACTCGAATCAAGTCTTCTACAATTTTTGTTTTAGGAACTGTAAAAAAAGCAAATTTTTCAATATTTTCTTGAATCATAAAAATAATAAAAAGAAAGAATTTATTTAGCTAGCCTGAGGCATTTTAGATTAAAAATGATAGAGTTATTTAAACACGAAACGATGCAAAATAGCAAATCTGAGGTGCATGTTAAAATGAATTAAGAGACCTCTGGAAATTGCCTCTTTGCTAAGGTTAAATTGCACGTAATATTTTCGTCATTCTTTCTAATTAACTCCGCCTTCGTAGGACACGAAGATGAAGTGATAAAACAATGCTGATTAATAATTTCGATACAACACGCGATTTGGATGCTAATTTAATATTGATCAGGCAAGTCTCATGCCGCAATTCCCTCAAAATCCTTCGAAATTATTTTTTAGTGCTTTCACTACATACCCAGGAAAATCTTCCTTCATATTATGAGTCAGTATTTAGGAGATTTTTTCAGTGCATACTCAATTTAAAACAGGGTTTTCGAAATAAGCCAAATTTCGTGATATGCTAAAACCTTTGAAACGAAAACTTCCTTCGTCAACACAATCCGGTACGCGCAAATGCAAAACGATTCTTTTCCCAAATTATTAACTCTTTTTACTTTTACTTTTACGTTTTTCACTGTAACGCCAGAAAATAAATATTATCCCAAGGTATTAGCGGCTAATTCTTAAAAGAGGCAGTACCACCGAGCAAATAATTCGCGCTGATTCTTTATTTACGTTTTGTGCGGTTTTAAAGCGGCGCGGCGCTTTAAAATCGTGGGGATTGCAAATTTGTGTTTGTGTTTAATTACCGGGCACGTTTTTAATTTTTTTTTCGCTGAAAATGTACAATGTTCAAAGATTATTTAAATAAGAGAAATTCAATTTACATTCCAGACAAATATGATAAGCTTAGAAGCCTTGCCGAAGATAATAGATACCTCACAATTGACCTCGGATCTCGAGGGCACGTTGAGCTACGACCATGCTAGCTGGTTGGAAAACAGGTTGGCGGTGGAGGAGTTTGCGTGGCAGGCGGCGGATCTCCTGGATCGACTTGATGACCTGCAGGAGGATCTGGCCAGGAGCGACTTTGCGGACGACGTGAGCGGTGCCAAGCACAAGATAGACCTCCATAACGAAATGAAGAAGAAAATTATGAAGGCGCCTGTCGAGGATATCGATTTACTGGGTGAGTGATTCTGATCGTAATTGAATTCCGACGTTAATTAATTGAGCGCCGACGAGGACACCTTTTTTCAGCTTGCTGAAGGAGTTTTTCTTGAAGGAGTTTTTCTTCCGAGTTATCAGAGTTAACACCTTGCGAAATATTACATCCCGGCTATTATCGCACTAGTACAATAAAAACGCATTTTTATACTAGGACTAAATCTATGTGTATTTAAACTGTCTGACTAAATATAATGTTGTCCACGTCGGCTTTCAAACATCCCACGTCCACACTAAATTATTAAAACCAATTACAGCTCATATTTGAGCGTTACGCATCGCGATAATTAGATCCATCATAATTTGATGATGAGTTTCTCTGCCGAGCAAATTTATCGGCCTGATTAGCAAAGTAACGCCGTAATTCCCGGCCGTTTTAATTAATTCGGGCGCGCGCACCTTGCGTCGACTTTAATTCCACCTTTTAATTTATGCACTGAGTACGTGTTTTAATTAACCGCTGATACGATATGAATATGGATGTCACCACCAAGGGGCGCGAAATCAATATTTCTAAGGACAACTCATTTTAACCTGCGGCATCAAAAAAGAGTTCGATTTGTTTTCTTCCAAAGAATTAAATCCTCTTGACCTCTCTAGTGTTTCCATCTGGATATGATTCTTGTACTTTTTTCCTTTTCGTCTGGGCGAAACACAAATTACTTATTTCTGTCACGTTCCTCTCTGTTACATAACGCCAGCTCTGTCCAGGATAATGTTCCTACGTGCATATTTGTCGCAAGCAAACATTTATCTAAATTGAAACTGCCCGCGCACAAACCTCGTAAAATAAATTTCGGACACAGACGTCGAATGGATTAAAATATGGCCTTTCGGAGAATCAGAACAACTGAAATGCAGATCGCCGATGTGTTAAACGGGTTCGGGGTCTCTGACCCGGAGCACACGTCCAGGAAATTGCCAGTTAACGCCACCTTTGATCGAACTTTTCGCTGTGGCTTCTTGCTTCCACTGATTAAGAGTCTCCTCGTTCGAGATTAGCGCAAAACGAATCGGCGATTGCAGTTTCTGCCACTGTCAAGGCGTCTATTGATCGCTGACAATACAATACACTTTATTTCGGATTTCTTTTTAGCGCTCATGAAAGCTCTTACTCAATTTGTTGCTGTTTATATAGGGAGATCAAAAATGATTTCAATCCACGTGACTCCGCCGTAAGGCAACATTTTACTCTGTTGGTAACAAGGATGTAATGTCTGCGATTTATTATCAGTAACTGGGAATGCTACGAATGTCATTGACAAATACACGCCAATTTGAAACAGCGACCTGAATTTTCTCAGTGTTGCCACTTCTAAGAAAACAAAACCTAATTCAAATTAGTCACGTGGATTGAAATCATTTCTGATATCATTGTATAAGTTTTTCTAAAGTTCTTCACTGGTATTAATTTAAGTTTTTAATTTTTATTATTAGAACTAGTGCGCTACTTTATGCGTGTTTTCAATGAAGTTTTGAAAGCTCGTTATAATAATTATTACTTTTGCTGAAAATACTACAAATATGACTTATTTTGTTTATTATTTTAGGTCAAAGGTTGTTACAAAAAGTCTGTGGTAACGACACGGGTCAAGGGGGCGGGGGAGGAGGTGGAGGTGGTGGAGGAGGTGGTGGTGGAGGCGGAGGAGGAGGTGGAGGAGGCGGCGGCGGAAGAGATCCTGAATCTCCCACGAGTAGCAACGCCGATGGTGATGTAAAAACTCTAGTTCTTCAAAATTTAGAAGCCGTTCATACTTCACAACAGCACCTCTTGCAACTTTGGCACCACAAAAAGCTCAAACTGGACCAGTGTTTCCAACTCAGACTCTTCGAGCAAGATTGCGAGAAGGTAGGCAATTTTTTTTTTTACTATTTCTTGATTCCCCCCGTTTAATGAAGAAGCGCGTGTATAAATTTCCTTCGCGAAACAGTTCCATTTGGATTCTGCAACGGCACATAATAAACTACCGTTCTAGTGATCTATTAAAAGATAAGGACGCGTCGTTGTGTTTTATAATGGCTGTTGTTGTACGTGGCGAGCTGATCCCATCTACCTTCGTATTCACTGGGTGTGACAAAAAGCGCCTGGAATTTCATTCATATTTTCATTAAAGCGAATGCCCCGTTTTATACCGCGCTGGCAATTTTAATCAACTTTGGAAACCGATGTACAACATCGAGAGTGCTTCGTTAATTTTAATGGCGCGCGTAATGGGGCAGGTGCCAAAGCCATTTTTTTTTCAATTTGCGCGTTGGATTTTGCGTGAAAATTTGATGGTATTTGAATGATTTGTATCTAAATCTAAAATTTTTACATTGTAGATGTTTGATTGGATCTGCCACAACCGTGATGTGTTCCTTTTAAACTACGTCGAAATAGGTCATACTTACCAATTAGCTAAACAACTTCAAGAAGAACACCAACATTTCACGATGAGCTCAATGAACGTCTACGTGAACATAAACAGGATACTGTCGGTGGCGAGTCGGTTGATAGAAGGCGGTCATTACGCGGCCGCTCACATACGTTCGGTGGCGGGTCGCCTGGACAGGACATGGAAGGACTTCGCCGCAGGATTGGACGAGCGCACGGCCGTCCTCGCCTTGTCCGTTATTTTTCATCATAAAGCCGAACAGTACGTGGATAATGTGCCCTCGTGGAACGCGACCTGCGAGAACACGAATATCCCGACAGAAATTATGATGCTCGAGAATTCCATACACCAGCATCAGAATTTGTACGAGTCCATGTGCCAGGCTTACACCGAGGTAATTTGCTTCACTCTATTAATTCGTGAAATATTTGAGGCATTTCATGTTTCACATGGTTTTAATTGTTGAGCGCCGTGATTTCTTTATTGTCGACCGTCGGACGAAATTTTTAACGCGTTGCTCACAACGTTTTTGTTCCATAATTAATCCGTGATTCAGAATTTACATTTTACGAACGTGTGAGATAAAGATACGAGGTCAACGATTTCTATTCATTTTAAATAAACAACAAAGCTAACGATTTTATTACGAGTGCCTTTATGTAACATAAAAGCGAATTGAGCAAGTCAAAAGGTTTATTATTTTGATTTATTTTTAAGCATTGTGAGCTTTCTCCCATTTCGCTCCTTGTGTTACCAGTCTCTGTTCCTTCTTGGTTTTCTTTTTGTCCTACTCGTGTTTAATTGGATATATTTTTTTAACATTTTGTCTTCTCTTATTACCCTCATCTCATTTACAATTTACCCTGCTTTTTTTAAATTAATTTCATCCTGAAAATTTCTTTTGTCGTTTAAGCTATTCACGTTTGTTTACCTTCAATATCTATTTCCTTCAGTTGCTCTTTAAGTACGTTAGTTTCCTTCTAAGCTTCTCCTGCTATTACTCGATAATAGCATTCCTTTCACAAACTAGAACAGTTCTGAACAGTTCAAGTGCACCAAGCTCCTGTTCCATTCACTAATGTAGGTGGAAGTGCGTCGCGTTCTGGAACAGAGATTCCTCGAGATTTCTAATAGCATCATCTAATATAACATAGAATAGAAAATGACTTAAAGTACATTCTGTCTTATATCCGTTTTACTTTTAAGAATTATTGTATAGCATTTTAATCTAACGGTCGACATATCCATCTATCAAAGTTATTCGACGAATAACTTGATTTTCGTGAATTGTTGCTGTTGCTTTGAAAGCAAGTTTTGTGTAAAAATGATACCACAGGTTCTGAAGCTGAGAGCAACTGAATAACATCATAAATTGTTCTTAATGTTCTTAGTTTAAGATTTTAATATACTGAAGAAATTCTGTCGATGTTTGAGTGTCACAAATGCTAAATATAAAATTGAAACGTTTTCGGGAAAATTGTTCGTAGTTGCATAGTAAATTTGATTTAAAATAATCTCGAACTCTCGAACCCACCCATAATACATTTTAGACCCCAGATTAATGTTTTCTGTCCGGCGCTATTATCATATTTTTATGACAAAAAGAAAAAAATTTGTATCAGAAACTGAAATGAAAAAAAAAATCGTATGTGTGTTTCCGCTGTGTATTTAGAATTTCTGTTCATCATTACAATATGGCTGTCATATAATATTTTTGCACTTACCCGAATTTGACATTATTTCCCACAGAAAATGCTTAGCTCTAAAAAAATAATCTTTTGCCAAAGATAAATCTACTCCCTCATCAATCACATGCCTGACCCTTTTCAAAACAGTATTTATAATACATATTAATTTGAGCTTTGATTGAAATAACAGAGGAGAAAGAATTTCTTTCGTTTATTATTTTAGAATATTCCTAATTCTCTTCTAGGTATATAACTCCTATCAGACTCTCCTTAATGGCCTGGACGTGATGCTGCAAGTGTGCCATAATTCGACCTCGTCATCAACCGAAAAAATCGACAACAGGAAGTGCATCCTCAACGTACGATTTTAAACTTTCAGCTAACTCTGGGTGGCGCTGCCCTAAGGACTCTTCCGCTTCTGATTTGCCTTCTCTTGTAGAGCCTGGCAATTATTTATCGTCGTGTTTAACACGCGCTTGTTCTTTCCATTAGGGTGTCTCGTCGCTGTCACATAACAACCAGTAGCTTGGATTTCTGTTAGTTAATTAATTGTAGTATTCTTAGTTTAGTTGATTAATGAGTTTCTCTTCTAATTGGTGTTGGTTGGTGACAGGTGCATAGCACGAGTAAGAAGCTCCTGTATCAGTTAGATCATCTGGTGCAAGTCTGCAATCAACCCGGAACTGATAGAAAACATGTAAATATAACACTATTTTTTCTCTTTGTGTTTTCCTGTTAGAGTTTTACAAAAGTTTGATGCAAAATTTTTTAATCGCTTCTTTATTCTTTCGTTTACGAATAGCAGTCACCAAACTTTTGTGAAAATTAATTTCATTGTTTTGTATTGAAGAGTTTGTAAACAATTTTGTGTTTCTCACACTAAAAATTGATTTCAATCCTGGAGTTAAATTTCCTTTATTTCTTAAGAAGATTGCACGTCTAACTATTTTCTAATAATTTAATATTTTTCTTTGTTGTTAATTGTTTGTAACAAATTTTACAGCCTTGTACTAAATTAATCCATAGTGTCAAATTTAAAATTACCTGTTGAAATTTTAATTAACTGTTACATAATGTTTTAACTAAAAACTCTGCAAAAACAGATTCGGTTTAAAAATTAAAATAACTGTCTCTGTAGGTATTGCTTGAAGTAATAACAAATTGTTTACAAACAGGAAAATAAGATTAGTTTCTCCTTAAACTGCCTTATTAAGTTTGTAATTTTATAATAGGGTGATAGCACAAGTAATTATGAAAATAGACCAGGTGGGAACCCGGCTGCGGACTACAGTGAAGGAGCCAGTCACGTCCTAGCTGTAATCCACCAAATTCTAAATCACCACAGAGCCCTGGAGCAGAAGTGGCACGCGAAAAAAATCAAGCTCCATCAAAGGCTGGCCTTACGGTTATTTCAGGAAGACGTCAAGCAGGTGTGTAAGGAAGTATAGTTGATGGTTCAATCAATCTTTTAATAATTTGTTGAAAGGTGCTCGATTGGCTGTCGAATCATGGGGAAGTCTTCATTAGGAAGAACACGGGAATCGGAAGGAATCTACAGAAGGCTCGGGTGTATCAGAAGAGTCATGAACATTTTGAGAACGTCGCACAGGTAAGACTTTGAAAATAGATTTGTTTTTGGACGAAGAGTTTTACTTCTTGTAAAAGCTGAGATTTTATATAAATGCTGTTTTAACCTTTTGTACATTAGTACATGGCGCGCCATCTAGGGATCAGTTTCCCCCCTTTCATGTTGAACTGAGTCTTGGTCGTGTTTAGGAATCTGAAAATTATTTATGGATTTGAAATGACTGCTGCCTAGTTTATTTCATTTAAGAAAATATTTCCAATGACAGATAATTGTTAATTGAAGTAAATAAAACTTATTGCATTGTACTTATCACATTGTACAGTATTTTTGCATTGTATTTCAATCTTCTTCTTGTGTAAAAAAATTAGATTATCCAAATTGGAATGTAATAATGAGTCTATTAAGAACTGTTAATTGCTCACAACATCTATTGCTTTATTTATTAATTTTTTTTTAATAATTGCATTTTCTTCTTTTTTGAATTATTTTTGCAATTCATTCATTTTTGAATAATTTTTGTATTCCTGTTCATTTCGTCGTATTTTTCTTAATTTTTTAATTTTTTTTTAATTTTCGAATTTTAATCAAAACTAAATTCTTTAGAATAGTAAACTTATTACATACTTACTTTATCTATCTAATAAGCGTTGGATAAACTCAGTATAACACCATTTTTGGAATAACGGTAACGTAAAAGATATTCGCCGAATAGTTATGTGCTTATTCTATGTTCTATGTAAACCTAAATTAATTGTTATGTTAGTAAAGAAATTATTAAAATAATAGTAAAAAAGAATTACCAATTGTTGATTATTTTAATAATAATTTATATTATTATGTTCTGACATTGCAAAAAACACAGTTTATGAAAGTTGTTATATAAAAGAAAAATAAAAATAAAAATCGTAGATTACAACAATGCAGTACTGCAAATATGAAATAAATAATAATAAGGTAACGTCCAATTCTTATTTTATTGCCTAACTCTTTGTTTATTTATTATTGTTTTTCAAAATAGAATTCAACAGTCTTTATTACAATAGGGAAACGGAACTTTTCTCAATAGTAACTTAATTTTGGAAACAAAACTTTTTGTTCGTGAGATGGTTTCCTTAAATTCGTATAATTTTTTACTCAGTTTAAAGTTTGAGTTTGTTGTTTATAAGCCTTTTTTAGCTTCGCGATCCGTAAAGCTTTAGAAAATAAAATCAGTCTTCTGCAATTTATTATACGGTGCATTGAAGAAGTCCAGAATAAAGTCAGAGTTTTTGGAAATGTGCATTTTCAACGTATATTTGCTGGTTCATATTTTGTAACGGATATGATATCATCGATGATTTTTTAAGTAGCAACACTATATTTTTTGACGAAATCCTGCAGATCTCATCGTTCTGAATGCGGCAACATTGCATGTCTACCTAATACTTCTATGTTGTAAAGAAATGTTTAAAGAAACTTAAATTTAATTTACTTTTTTAAACGTTTATTTGCAAAGGTATGTCATATTGTTACAATCAGGAAGAGCAGATTTATGTACAGTCACAATCATAATTAATGACGTTTACAGAAAGCTTACAGAACATCGTACTCATCTCTATCAAAACTATGAACGTCGAATGCAACCAGGGCGGATTCAGGCATGGTCTTTATGGGCTGCAGTCCAGGGCCCCTTCGCGGTTAAAAAAAAAGAAAATAAAAACAATTCAAATTAAAAATATAAGAAAAAATAAATTGTAGAAAATTTAATTTTTTATTTATGTGCGAATCAATGCGAAAATGCTCTTTTCTATACATTTTATTAAAAAGGTTTCTTAATAAAAGTTGTGTATGTTTCCGTTCCATGTAATTAAAAATTATTTCCAACTGTATATACAGGGTGGTTCATTTAAAAGTTACAGACCTAAGTTATGATTTCCTAAATGGGCTACTATGTATTTTATTATAGTTTTGGTTTAGTTCTTTGAAGAATTAAGAAAATAATATAACATTTTATGGATTTACTTATTTTGAGTATTTACCAGGATATTTTTAGTTTTACGCAAAAATTAGGTCATGTTCCCTCTGTTGCCAAATTGTCATTTCTAATTGTTGTCATTTTTATTGGCCCTTTTAGAGCTAACCAAAATTGCAATAAAATATATAGTGTTCTGTATCTTTTAAATTGAAAATAATTTTAAATTATGCGGAACGGAAATCTATACAACTTTCATTCGTTTTTCTTTTTTGATAAAATGTATATAAAAGGGCAATATGCGGACGTTTCAGGTTTGAGACATCCTGTATATACACGTTTGCATGTATAAATAAGTGCTTCAAATAAAATAGAAAAAAGTTCTTCAATGTTTATTGCGTATAATTTAAAAAAAAGGTAAAAACCTACTCTTCTACAAAATGGAGAATGAGCAGCTTCTACTAGTCCAAACTCGGGTTAATTGGGTAGGCCCCCGAACATTGTTAGTCTAAGGCCCTCAAAGCTAACGGTCCGCCCTTGAATGCAACCAAATCTTACTACTCAAAAGTAAATCCGAGATGACGTAAATTATTCATTATTATTGTCATGAATTATGATTGCGTCTGTAGACTCACGGTGGAAAGAATTGCAACAAAAAGCAATAAAATTGTTGGTTAAATTCGAACCTTATGGTAAACTTCCATAGTGCTAGGCGACCACGCTGTCGTTGCGAAATTAATTCTCACGGCTGTACAAGTTTTCGCCAAAAAATATGATGTTATTAAAAAACATAATCGTTGAGATCATGTTCTTTATTTCCCCAATGCCATCTATGAAATTGTCAATTTAAAATGTGGACAAGAAAAAAAAAAATAAATCGACCTGTCCACAAGAACATTCGTTACAAATGTACATTTGCAAAAATGCTGAATTTATTTCAGACTGGATGCGTTGTTCACATTTTTTCTGCTTCATTTTTGCACATGTTTTATTTTTACATTTTTTGTCTGTCGCTGCAACATCTCAGCATATGAAAAGCTGATTTTCATTGATTTATTATTCCTGTAATTTTTAAATTCTGTAAAATGCTCAGGATTAAAACTTGATTAAACGTAAATATACCAAATATTCCAGGAAATCTGAGTTATAGGAAATATATAGTATTGATTTTTTGTTCCCAAGATAAATATTAAAGGGTGTCTCAATAAGAACTTGCATTTTAAATGAGAAAAAAAAGACAATATTTAAATGAAATTTTTCTTAATTCATAAAGACTAAATTGACATTAAATATGAAATAAAATATCAAACAAATGGCTACCGCGGCTCCGCTGGCAGATTTGTACCCGTTCGACAAAATTTTGGAATACCTCTTGGAGTAAAAGCGGCTGAATTTCGCCAATGTTGCCTTCGCTTTCTTCTTTGAGTTGTCGAATCGTCTCAGGGTGGTTCGCATAGGCTTTACTTTTCAAAAAACCCCAGAGGAAGAAGTCCAAAGGGGTTAAATCGCAACTTCTTGGCGGCCAGTTTTGATTTCCAAAACGAGAGATGACACGACCTGGGAACTTCGTTTGCAATAACGTCATTGCTTTGCGTGAAGTATGGCAGGTCGTGCCATCCTGTCGAAACCACCACCTCTTGGAGTAATAGCGGCTAAATTTCGCCAATGTTGCCTTCGCTTTCTTCTTTGACTTGTCGAATCGTCTCAGGGTGGTTCGCATAGGCTTTACTTTTCAAAAGACCCCAGAGGAAGAAGTCCAAAGGGGTTAAATCGCAACTTCTTGGCGGCCAGTTTTGATTTCCAAAACGAGAGATGACACGACCTGGGAACTTCGTTTGCAATAATGTCATTGCTTCGCATGAAGTATGGCAGGTCGTGCCATCCTGTCGAAACCACCAGTCATTCATGTTTAGTCCATCCAATTCAGGCCAAAAAAAAATTGTCAACATGGTACAATCCGATAATTCCTCCTGCCCACATGGCACACCAAATTATTACTTTTGCAGGATGCACCGGATGGATTTTTTTGCATGGCCTGAGGATTCTCTGCTCCCTAGATCCGAGAATTCTACTTATTGACGTAACCGTGTAAGTGGAAGTGCGCCTCATCACTGAAGATGATTTTTTTTTTCATGGAATGCGTCGTCAACGTGTTGTTCTTCCAAGAGCCAATTGCTAAAATTTCTGCGCAGTCCATGATCGGCCGGTTTAGTTCTTGGTTCGATTGATGTTTAATTCCTGGGCGTGATGCGGCGATGTTTTCGGCCGATCCTGCTGGACGATGGCGCGTAAGGCGTCTCTCGTCTTTTAATGAAAACGTTCTTTCAAATTTCTTTATCAAATTTTGAATCTTACGTATAATTAGCACACCAAAATGATTACGTAACTTGCGAATTGTCACCGTAAGATTCTCTCCATTTTTGTAATGAGTCTTTACAATTAACAAACGTTCTTCTAAAATGTAACGCGGCATTTCGTATGTGTCAATATTTTCAAATAAATTCAATCAAATACGGTTGCCTATACGTTAGACAAACGGAAATGGCTCGCTATTCAAAATTCAAGTTCTTATTGAGAAATCCTTTATATCTGCTAGTTTTTGATTGAATTCAACTTAATGTTTCAATTGAAGTTATGAAGAAAACATATCACAATTATTTCAGTAATCAAAGAAAAGTATTTTCGAAAATATTGTTTTATTTAAATGCCCTATTTTTAACGTTTCGCCTCTTGCTCGGACATCTTGGGCCTGAATCCGATTACACATCGTTTTTATTATTACAATTTTTATACATCTGCATTTTAATAGAATTTTTAATAAAGTCTTACCAAGAATTTAGAGTAACGATGTGATCATATTCTTTAAAGATAAAAAGTTTTTATTTATCCAAGGAAGCTTAAATTTTAATTATACCAATAAATGTGACCAATGAAACAATTATTTTTTCAGTTACTCTGTCAAATTCTAAACGTTAAAATGTAGGTGATCAAATATAGTAACAATAAAAAAATAAATAAAATATAATGACTGATTACACTTTGTTTTAGCTAATTGGATTCGAGCCCGGGCTATCCGAGCAAACGCCAGGAAAGTATGCAACTTGTAAAACTGGTTTGCTTTAAAAAAATCACATAAATTACAAAATAATTCAAGCGAAAATAATATAACTAAAATTCAGAATCCTAATTTGATCTATCGTTGGAAATTATATTTTAACAAGTTTGCGAATTTTGAATTAGTTTCTTAGTTCCTCTTTGTTCTTCGTAATTGGCAATGCTTTATTATTTGAAATGAATGTGTATACTTTTTGTTTATAAAGCACGGTCAGAACAATATAATACATTGTAAAGCGTGCATGTAAAACGATCAGCTTTACATTTCCGTGCGATAGCTCATAAACGCTAAAGCTCCTCTCATTCCACACTATCAAAACCTAGTGCTTTCGACTGAAATTCATGGAATATCGTTACACGTAAAACGTTAACGACGCCATGCAGGGAAGCACAATTGATAGATAGCAACAATCACCCTTGGATGAGCTCTTTTCACGCTTTATTAATTTCGTAGTTGCGTTGCATGTGCAAACGTGAAAAGGAGCATTTTCAAAATTAAATTTTTCATTTCATGAAAATCCTGTATCCATTCGCATGAGAATAAACGAAGCAATTGAAACCCGGGTGGCATTTCCAGAAATTCAAATCAGAGAAATATTTTCTCTTTTCAAAGAACTTGGACGATTTTATTAAGCGAACGAAGTAGGAATGAGCAAGGCAAACATGTCAAGCAAGAATCGACTAACTCCTCGGCTTCTGTTAAGCTTATAGCTACGTAAATCCGTGTTTATGTCGTAAAATCCGTGAGTTGTTAGCTGAATAGTCTTTTTTAAATATCACTCCTGTTTTGAAAACGTTACTGGGAAATGTACGAAAGAGAATTATTTAATATTTGGATCTTTTTCAACTAACTAATCATACGTCGTTCATTATCTCATAAATCTTTGGAGCTTCCTTGCCTAAAATTGAAGTGGTTTTAATGGAAGTCTAGTACAAAACGAATCCGCCATTATAAAGTAAAAGAAAGGAAAAACGAGCACACGACGCCCGCATTGAACCTCCACCGGCATTATGTTCAACGAACCCCCCCTAAGTAATTTCCTATTAGGCAAATACGTATTCAATGCAGCCGTTATCTGGCGTGTTTGAATTCGGGCCGCAGCTGCAGCCATCCATTTTTCTCTCCCATTTGCTTGACAAATAAGTGTGAAGTTAAATGCGACGTTACGTCAATACCGCAAAGTGTAAACAGTACTTCAGAAAGCGAGGAAAACAGGCGGGTGTTTAGAACGTCTTTTACATCGGAGGGTAGGGTGACGCAACGGTTGCCGGAAGCTCTAAATACATTGTAAATATACATGCAAGAAGCACTCGCGAAAGTAAACGCGAAATACTTCAGCGAAAATTTTAAGAAAGATTGCTCAGATAAATATTTCATTGCTTGCATCATTTGTATTTTAATCGAGCTCAAAGATATATGCTTTCCAAATGACCTCTCGGTTGATTAAAAGAAAGCAATAGTAGTAAGGAAATAGTTATTTTTGTAATTTTAATGTTAATTAAAATTGTTTACGTTTTCAGAGCTGATTCTTCAACTAATATTTGGGTATAATAAATAAACCATTTGCACAGTGATTTCACTTTCTCAGAAGTAATGATGACACACACTCACGCAGCCTTTTCTTTATTCCACATGATATTTAGTACGCGTACCAGATCACAACGGCGATAAATTCGGCCGACAATAAAAACCGACTTATGCCAAACGCGGATCCAATATAGAATCCATTCTTATTCCGCTGTATGCGGGCCCGAGCCCGAAATGTCATTAGGCGCTTTATATTAAATCTTTTCTGCCTTGCGATGAGCCCAGCGGGGCCCCTCTTAGGACTTCTTTGTGTGGAATTTCTCAGATGCGATCAGGAAATTGTCGCAACTCAAAAGTTGCCTGCGTGTGGCGAGAGAAGAGTTTACAAGGAGCCCGTGAAATCAGCCGAGGAATATGCCCAGCACCTCAGAAAGTCATTTGTGAATTAGGGTGAAAGTGCGATATTGTCATTTAAACTTTCGCGAGAGAAGAAGCGTGATGAATTCTAATGTTTTCGGGCGGAAAAGCTTCGATTGACTCGAAAATATGCTTCGAGGCTAAGTTTAAAAGAAAACCGACAGCATTAAAATTTAACTAGCGAACTAAAGAAGAAAAAAATTACTATCACACCATGCAAACTAAAATGAAATGCAAAAAAGACAAAAAAAAAGCAAGCAAGTGATTGTCAGTCATTCGAGACGACATTATGCTTAGGAATTTAAAGCAATAGAGAAGTTTACTATTTTTTTTAAAGAAAGAAAATAAAGCTAAAGCAAGTTGACATAAAACTATGAAAGAATTATTAAAATAGCTTTAAAATGGCCGAATTATGAGTTCAAAGTTGCGTTTTGTGACAATAGTCACTTCATTTCTCCTATTCGGCAAAATAACTATAATGCTTTACAAATCGCACTTCCATACACAGGTAATAAACAATAAATAATGTAAAACATGTGTAAAATGAATGAATGTTAACTTTATGTAGCTGTGTAACAGAGTAGCCGCTGTCAGCTATCCGATGAATTCTAAACAAATATATATACTTTTTTACTATCAATTTAGAAAATATTTTATTTCGATGATGAGTGAATTTCTGGCATTGACTTTAAAGGAAAAGAAAACAAATGAAAAATTAAGAACGGCAACAAGAAACACAGCTACGTTTTCTAGGTTTTCGGGCTGGAATCGATGCCGACGTTTCGTCTAAGTTGCATTAGACTTCTTCGGGATTGGTGTTGACGCTGCTGCGAAACCATCGAAGTTTAAACGAACTACAGAAGAAAACAAAAAAGAAATTACAATCGTTCCTGACAATATTGTACGTAAAAAATTAAACAAAATAACTTCGAAGAGCAACAAATGGAAACATATGATTGCCATTCGAGATAACAGGAATTCAAAGCATTTGTTAGTAAAGAGAAAGAAGTTAAAAATGAAGATAGGTAACAAAAGACATAACTATCCCCGAAGACAATGTTATGAATAGGAATAAAGGGAAAACAGATGACAAGAAAAAAGTTATAAGTAGAAGTTCAAGGAACACAAAATTAAACGAATTCAAGAAGAAAACAAAAGAAAATACTGTCGTTGTTCGCAAAAATGTAAACAAAATCGAAGAAAAACAAATGAAAAGCAAGTGATTCATGGTCAAAACTATATTTGATGTTAAACAAAAAGAAAACAAATAAAAAATGAAAACAAAAGAAACGCCGAAAATAATTCTCTGAGTAGAAATAAAGACAAAACAAATGAATTCGAGAAAAGTTGTGAGTAGAAGTTTAATACTAAACAAAATACACTGACGAGCAAAAAAATCGGGTCACTTAGTTATTTCGATTTTTGATAATTTAAAAATAAAAATATTAAAAAAAAACAGACTGTGGTTAAAAGATAGACTAAAACCAATTTGTTTAATAGGAAATTGAAACATGTATTCAACAGAGAAAGGTTATTAAAGAAAAAAAATGAAAAATAACAAAATTAACAAAAAAAATTGGTTTCAAGACTTCTTCAGTATGAGGTATTACCACCTCGAGCTCTAATAAGAGCTTCTGAACGTCTCCCCATACTTAGAATAAGTGTCTGTATTCTTTCCTTCTTGAAGTGCTTCACGAAGCTCTTGTAGATTATTTGGGGCAGTTGCCTGGCCTGAAGTCGCCTTCCTAAATGGTCCCAAAGATGTTCAATAGGATTTATATCCGGACTTCGAGCTGGCCAATTAAAACGCAAAATACCCGTTTCATTTAGGTACTTATGCACAATTCGTGCAGCGTGCACCTTTGCATTATCATGCATAAAAATTCCCTGCTCTCCTAAAAACGGTAAGAATTTCCTCTATGTACCTTACGGCAGTTAGGGATCCATTTAGGAAGACAAAGTACGTGCGGCCTTCGAAAGACACACCTGCCCACACCATTACTGATCCGCCATCAAATTCTTTCATGCAGGCGGTGGTATCTTTCTCCTCGTCATCTCCAAACACATGCCCGCCCGTCAGCTCCCCGAATACTAAATCTAGATTCATCGCTGAAGAGTACCTGCGCCCACGGAGCCTCCACCCAATTTAAATGCTCTCAAGCAAATTCAAGACGTGCAACTCTATGCTGTCTAAGAAGTTCAGGGCCTGTTGCTGGTCTGGGTGCCCTTAAATCAGCTTCAGCAAAGCCTCTTCTTATCGTCCACAGACTTACGTTTACATTCCGAACTTCGGCCGGTCTGTTTTGGATGTCGATTTCTAACGACAGACATAATAATAAAGCGGTCATCCCTATTCGATGTGGACCGTTTTCTTCCAGATCCGGGTCTTCGTGTAAGTTGACCCGTCTCCTGATAGCGTTCCAGCACTCTTTGGACTGTCGAAAGACTCACAGTTAAAGTTCTAGCTACATGTCTTTGACTGTACCCAGCCTCACATAACGCAACAATTCTTGCGCAGTTTTCAATCGAAAGACTCATTTTAAGTTAAAAAGGAACTTTGTACACACACATGTAAACCACCTTCAATTGACAAATAACACAAAGAAGCTGTCAAAAAAAAATCAATTTTTTCGATTTTCGATTTTCTTTCTTACAACCTCTGCCTTTTGCCTAAATGTTTTTATGTTTTCTTAAACACATTATTTTTAGTCTATATTTGAGTAAAAACGATTCTCCCAATAGATTTGCTTTAATATTATCACACAGGAAAATAATTAGGTGACCCGTTTTTTTTTGCTCGTCAGTGTATTATGAAATAAAAACCAAAATTTAAACGAACTAAAGAAGAAAACAAAAGAAAAATAAAAAAGTACCACCACTACAGTCAATGTTGTATGCAAAATTTTAAACAACATAACATTGAAGAAGAGCAAATGAAAACCAAACTAGTGATTGCCACTCGAGACGACATTGCGCTTAGGAATTTAAAAAAATCATAATAAAAATGAAAACTGTAACGAAAAGCACCGACTTTTTTCTGACCTATAATTGTGCTATGAATACCAAAGTCACAGCAATTTCCTTGCACGAAATGGCCAGTGCGGGCAATCAGCGTGTAATCGCAAACTTGAAAATTTTTGGCTGCAAGTCGGCTAGATTTCAATAAGGTCCTCTTAATTGGGGTCTCATCAGGTGAAGAGTAGCTCGAGAACTCCAAAGCTAATTGCGTATATCTTGTTGATCGTCAGGATTGCGATGGAGTTCTCGATCTGCTGATTAGGTCCCAACTAGGGACGAAATGCTCGGGGGAGGGGGCATTGGAATCCAACCGACTTGCAGCCAAAATTTATTGCTGCAGATAATCTCGTGGGTAGGAATAATAAAAAAAAATAATACTCGAAATAAAATTGTGAGCAGAAGTTTAAAGAAAAGCAAATATTTAAGAAGAAACAACGAAAGCGGAAGTCTCAAAATTTATAAACGAACCAAGAAGAAAAAAAGAAAAGCAAAAAAGTGACTATCGCTTGGGTATTATCTTGAAATAAAGACAAATGAATATCGAGAAAACTACTATCGCTTGAGATGGAAATTAACGAAAAGACATACAAGGGTCAAGCTGAATTTATGGAGAATAAAAAAGACGGTTAATATTTTCTAGGATTTTATTTTAAATATGCTCGAAGTAATTCCCTTCGGCAATGATACGCATGACCGTTTTTTCTTCCACTGTTCAAAAGCTCCCAACCAATCATCTTTCAGAATACCTTCAAAATAAACGTGAACTGCGATATCAAACTCTTCTTTTGACAAAATTCCTTTTGAGCCCAAAAAATCGCCAAAAAAATCAGATGAATACGGCAGATGTTCTATTACTTTTATATTTTTTGAGCCAAAAACTGGAGAGTTAAAGCTGCCGCATGGGACGATGCATTATCAAGGCGCAGCACAATTCCCTTGTCTGGAATTCTACTGACCATTTCAGGCAAACGTTTTTCAGTGTACCATTTAGCTGCAACTGTCTTTTGTTCATCTAGCTTAATTGCCTTTACCAGGCCCGTACTTCGGAAGAATACCGCATACATAACTTTTTTCATAGCTCGCTGCTTCTTGGTCATTGTTGGAGTTTCCTCATCTTCATGAATCCATACATGACTTTCTTAGCGGGTAGGTACGTCGAAAAACGGAATGTAAGTTTCGTCACCTGTCACTATTTTGGAAAACATTTGGTGTCCGCCATTATTTAAGAAATTGAAAGTTTCATGGAAAATTCTTACACCTCTGCTTTTTGGAAGTCAGAAAGGTGATGTGGCACAAAACGACTAACCACTTTTTTTAACTGCAGTTGTTCGTGTATGATTGTTCTAACAGCTGAGGATCCAATCTTGAGTTGATGCTCTATTGCTGCATAAGTAGCTGTATTGTCCTGTTCAATTAATTTTTTAACAGCAGCAATGTTTTTGTCGGTGACAACCGTAGGAGGACGCCCTGCTCTTTTTTGATGCTGAATAGAATTCCTTTCGCGTTCAAATTCCTTACACCATCGATAAATTGTAGCCAAAGAAGGTGCTTGTTCACTGAGAGCCGAATCTAAACTCTTTTTGCATTCACAGGCGCTTAAATCTTTTTTTAAAATCATAATCATGATTCAAAAATGCTCCCTTTTTTACTTGCAATATCACTTTAAAAAATTAGTAATTTGGGTTCTAACGAACGTAACTTCAGCAACTAAATTTCAGACGACAGATAAAAGTTGCTCTAAAAAACACTGTGTTTTGTTTTTCAAGGCCCAGTAGATTTTCTTATTTTCAATAAATTCAGCTATACCCTCGTATTAAGACATAAATTCAAAAGCAAATATTTTTTTTTAAGAGACAAGGAAAAGCTGTTCCTAATATTAACGCTCAGTATTAGTGTAATAAAAAGCACTGGTAATAGGGACAACTGTATGTATGAACAACTTGAATTAGTAGTGTTTTCCATAGTACATTTATTACTATCGTAAATGGGTATTCTGCGAATCTTGAATATTTTTGAAGCAGGAACTATTGATAATATTTTCTTTCATGGTCCAATGTTATTTTGTTTTTCCTTATCATAAATTGTTTCTTTGTTCTTTTCGAAATCGAAGTAAACATTCAAGAGTTTCAGCCACGTAACTTCGACTTTTTCCAACTTTATTTTGTGTTTTTAGCGAATAATCATCTGCTTGTTTACTCTGTCGATAGTCATTTCAAGTTTCGCGAACATATGGTCACTGTAAACTAAAATGAACTTTAAAATTGGAAATGTTTTGTGCTGTCAGCCCAGTTCTAGGATCGCAATTAAAATCAGTTAGACAAGTTGAATCGGAAACAATTTTTTTAATTTATAGCAGCTACGTAAACAAAATGATGAGTTGAAAAATTACACTAAGGTTAATAGTTATTAGGCAAATAACTACCATTTAAACAATTCATTAAAAATCAATCAACAATTCAGAATCGTCGAATAACTTTAATAGGAGGTGGACATCTCGAATTGTAAATGTATAAATAAAATAATAAAAATGTATATCTTGTGAAAGGAGAAAATTGTTTTGGGGTTAATGGGTTGATGACGACAGATTTTGTGTCGTCGAGTAAATCGAAAAATTCAAAAAGTAAAGTCGCAATTACGAGCTTATAAATAACACGAGGGCGCACTAAGGCCCCCATTAGCTTTCTTCACATGAGCATTCTGATATTGCAGCCGGAGCGCGCAATAATGCGGATTTAATTCCGGAGCTCCTTCTCCAACCCATTTTATTGGATTGATACAACACAATGTAGCAGAGAAAGAAGTACAGATAATAACAGCAACTTGATTAATGCCATATATCACGCTCTGAACAGGATTACATCTTTATTTTATTACTTTGATCCCTGTACATCGCGGCGGAAATACTTTATACAAAATTTTTCATTTTGATTAAATTTGAACCGTTTATCACCGGATAAAGGCGACGGGTCTTCCCCGTCTCGAATACAAAAAAGAAGTGGAGTAATGATTTTCTAGAATTAATCTCGTTGCACAAGAAATTTGAATTGGTGGTAGACATAGACAGTATCTTCCCCCGGCAGCATTTACACTCGTTTTTGAAAGAAGCTTGCAATTAAGGCGGAGGCATCATGAACGCCCCAATTAAATTTTAATTACACGTCCTTAAGTCGTTTACTATGAGACGCCGCCGTAAACAGCCGGGTAACAAAGTTGTGAAGAAGTTTTTGAAATGTTTCTTGGACGCGGAACATCGGGTTAATGAATAATTTGAGTTGGAGGGTGAGGAGAGTATGCATTTCTTAACTTGAGATTGCGGAAATGTAAATAATACATAAAACTAATAACTAAACTAAATTTTTGTATTTTCCGTGGGTTCCAGAATTCCTTCCGTGTTCAAACATGTGAATCACTCTTAAATATTTTGGGGAGTGTAATAGAACTTTTTTGCGTTTTCCAGAAAAAGAAATGCTTTTTGGCACCCTTTGACTCGAAAATAATCCACAAAGACTGGTACATCATAAATAATCCTCTCTATGTATATTTGGTTATTTCATCGCATAAAGAATTACATAACTTTTCGACGTTAGTGTACATTTCCTGCCAATTGCTTTATATTTCGATGCTTTGTTGTGTGAAATGTGGGAAAATTTTGCATCGTCAGTGTACATACAGCGTGAACATAATTTCGTCCTTCAACTTTCTCTTAAATAATTCCTAGCATGCAGGTCCTGCAGGATATAAAATTAAATCGTCTGCAAGATACCGTGTTCGTTCCACGGAATGTAGGACAGAATTATTAGCAAAAGCGTAAGTAGTACGGGATAAAACCGTAAATTTAATGCCATATTCCATTATAGTTCCGTGCTTTACGAGCGAGCTGCGGGAAAATATCGCTGACATACTAAAATATTGTAAAATATCGCGGGAGCTCGTCATAAACGTCGTTAGTGTCTTTTGCTGCGATTTAATGACGTGGAACGCCGTCTAATTATTGCTTTATATAAATTTCATGTTCGCAATAGTCCCTGCTATCATCGCTCGAAACGATTCATAATTTTGTTTTTAGTATTAAAAGGTTATTTGCGGGAACATTGGTTTTATGTGGCGACATTTGTGTTTTAAGCTCATACTTAGGAAATACAGGGTGTTACGATGCTTGAATCTCATTTATCACCACAGATGATTTTTGGAGACTCCGTTATTATTTGACTAATGATTCAAGTTCGGTCATACCCTGTATATATTACCTTTTTTGTGGACAACTTAAACAATCTCGTTAATAATTCTGTTTAATTATACTTTAAAGTCGTATGAGAATTAGTATATTTTGGTTAAATGTCATTTATAAATACAAACGATCGAACCTGCTGTCATGTGGTGCTGTTTATGTTGCACTGCAACGACAATCCCGTCGCTGCCGTTGAAATAAATTACCATAAGCACTCCAATAACCAATTCAATTACTTGCACCATACATTTTGTACCACTTTCAACAAGCCGGACGTTAATTTGATGGCTTTCATCGGAGTGTCCGTTGTCTGGTTCCGACTCTATCTAATTAATCGTTCGCGCTTTGGATAAAACGAACTAATGAGAGGCGTTTATGGAACTACTGTGAGCGATTAAACGAGGCGGGCAACCGGAACTTGATTTCACGAACTAGTAAGTATGTAGTAGAGTGAATGAATGGAACCTTCTAATTTTTTTTCTGAATTTTTATTATTCTTTTAATCCCATCTGGGGTTTCTTACGTGACTTCACACATGCTTGCGTTTTAATCTTTTTTTAACGTGAATATATTGAATGCAAGGAAGGATTAATTTTGTTCTAAGCTCAAAAAACATAATTTTTTGATGTACCCTTGTATATAACTCTTGCAAAACGAGAAAGAAAGTGACAGCTCACGAAAACCACACAACACACAAATGTTTTTTTTTTCTTTATCGAGGTAATTGCCACTTCGGCGTTAATGCGCTAATGTAACAGAATCCTTTGTGTGGAAAAAGAAACGGAGACCCCCCGACTTTGGGACACTAACTTCATTTATTAGCCGTGTCGGGGGCGCGGAGCGCGAGTATCGGAAAACCCGAGTGGCCGGAGGGAAAAACAACAAGAAGTTTTCCACCACACGCAGCAAAATTTTCGCTTAATTAAAATCACCATTTACATATTATAATTAGGTCCTGAATAAATTAGGACGAAAACAATGCGGTGTTTTAAATAAACAAATAGTCATGTGCAATAAATAATTACGTTGGACAGGGGCGGGAATGTAAATATAGTTTTAAATTGATTCCTGACGGGTTTAAACGATGATCTGTATTTATTTTATTGTTTGTGATTCGGTGCCACCCTGAAAGCAACAGATGTGGAATGGTCCAGTAAATTAAGGAAAACGTCGATGGTCATCATAAGATAAATACAATTTAATTAAACGTTAATACAAATTGATCTACAGTCACCCTCATAACAATTAAGTAAAAGAAATACAGGGGGTGTAGTATATGTTTTGTACCGCTGTCATAACATCAGCTGAACTGAATCATTACATAAAAGAATGGAACTTTTAATATTTAAGTAGTAAGCATAATAAAAATTTTCTTGACCAATTGTCAGTCTTGTTCATTTTTTTCTTTTAAAAAGTAGGTCTGTAGAGTGAAACTTGTAGTTCTTCAGTTTCAATGTAATCCTTCAAAAATGGCAGCAAGGATTCAAACGAGAGGAAAACTGATTTGTTTGATTCTTTGGTTTTTGAACCTGTGCCGTTACAAACCGTTTCAATTGTGTTGATGGTAACACAGTTTCATTGTGCCTCAGTATTAATTAATTTGTGCGTGTGAAAGGGACAGCCAATTTTCCGTAAAGCAAAAGTTAATTAATGGCCGAAAAGTTTCACGAACAAGTGCAAACTACATCCCAGTCCGGGGTTTGATACTGTACAGAAAGTTTCAATGGCTAGTTAAAAATGTAAATAGGATGCTATAAATTACCAACAAGTTTATAACGTGCAAAAGCTTGTAAACCTCTCCGGTTTATGTGCCATCGGCGCGAATGCGCGCGCAAGACTTCTTGTCGGCGGCCAAGGCACGGAACGGTTCCGAACAGTTAACAAACGTCCCTCTCACGAAGAAGAAGTTGCGGCCCAAAAAACGGCCCCGTTCACGTGCGTTCCGAACAAAATTTAAATTCCTTATCAGAGCTTGATGGTGTGTGACTTTGTATGGAAGTTGCTATACAGCAAAATTGCGTGTCGTGTTATTTTATGCAGAAGCGCTTATTTGAGGTTCACGTGCCTCGGAAGAATTTGTTATTCCCGCGGTGTTTTCGGACAGATTAAGGGGGAGGATTTATGTAGCGGCTTTCGCCGGATTTATTGGTAAGCTCGTTTTTGATTTACGTGACGTTTTTGTTAACTTTTTATGTAAAATAGCGATTCTTATCTAAACTCGATGGATTAGATATTTTATAATGCGTCCCTTCAGTTTAATTTCGACAAAAAAAAAGAAATTCCTCCACTCTTAAAAGACCAAAACAAAACGATACAGTTTCTACGTTTATTACAACAACCTACAGTTTCATTTTTTATATAACGCAGCGATTTTTACCCAAAAAGGACTTAAAGGATCAAAAGAGTACTACATTTTCTTCATTTGCAACAACGTCCTGTAGCTACTTTTTTTTTCCTTTTCGCAGCAGTAACAGTTTTAAATGATGGAAATTAATTTAGCCTGTCGTTTTACTTGTTGCATATTAATCTTTTCTTATCACGAATCCATTCCTCATTCTTTTTTTTGGTCGTGCTGTATTCTGAAATGAAATAGATAAATGGCGTTATTAATTATTCTAATTGGCATTCGCATAAATGTTGCCCGGATTTACATATTGCAGACGCGCCAGTGCATTTCGATCGCCTGATAATCAACTCTTCGCGTTTTTACAGCGGAAATAACAAATGTTTAAATGCTAATGAGTCTAAATTAGTTGCGAGGAAATGCGACAGTTAAAGAATTTACAGGAAAGTCTTAATTTGATTCCATATCCTTAACATTCCGAAACATTTTGTTACTACAGAACAGACCATGCTGTAGATTAAAATAGATTGTACAGTACAGTAAAATTATTTTCTTTTTTTACTTTAAATAAGAGTAAGTAATTAATATGAATCGATAATGAATTTAGTGTATTGAAAATTTATGAAACAAATTCGTAATTGTTATTTTCTTTGTACGTACAGTAGCGGACAATAAAATCCGGGCAAGAATTTGACATTTCGTGTATATTTAGACAAATCCGGTTCTTATTGAGGTTATAAATCTATCAAAATAAATAAATAAGATTTGTTTTAAACGTCAACATTACCAGTGACTTTTGTATTAAACGTCAAAAATATTAAACTGAGGTTTACATTGTACAAATGACGTGCCCGGATTTTATTGTCCGCGACTGTACATGGCGGCTTCCTCAAGATTTTAATCGAATCGTCAATTTTCAACGAAACGTCAGTTTGAATAAACTGTTCAGAAAATAATAACTACATTTTCATACATACAATTGAATTCTTATTGTGTTCTCTTGTCGTCTGGCGATATTTTGCTGATGAGTTAAGTTACTGGAAAAGGGCTCTACATCATTTATGTACGTGTAGAACCAGCAAATTAAAATAAATTGCCGTAAAATAATAAAGTTTCTAATTATGAATGAAATGGATTTCAAGAGAGTTTCAATAGAACTAATTCTTTTTTGGAAAACTTGCATTAACGTGGAACAACCGATGTTTCGCTCGCTGTACGTCAACAACTTCCTAAAAATTGATCAAGATCAACAGTCGACAGTGAAAAGTTGGTTATTTCTTGTTGTTGTAAATCATTCGAAGAAATGTATTACGTAAATGTACAGATAGTACTTTTGTTAGCGGCTGTGAAACCGTTAAGATGTCCTTTTCGTAAAAGGATAACATTGCAGAACTCAACTTTTTTTTCTACGGTCGTATTTATTATTCACAACAACATTGTATAGTTAACAATAATTGAAGAATTTCGCGAATACTTATTGCAGAAGAGAGTGTACAAGGAAATTGAGGAAACTGTTGATTTTCTTCCATTTAAATAAGAGAGACGTCTCATGGCACATTTTGAGAACCGCTGTCTTCAGCAAATGCAGCAATTCCCATCAATAATTTAACTGCACTTTTCATAATTTTAACTTTTATTTCTCTGAGGTTTTTTTGCATAGGAGTTGCTTCCTCGAAAATTTATTTATTTTAAACCCTGTGACCTAGAAATTACAAATGAACTCAAACCAAATTGATCTTGCTACTGAAAATTCATATGGGTTTATTAAGTAGGGGCTTTCTCAAAGGAAAGCTTCAAATTGAAAGGATGAATTGATAATTATTATTATTATTTTATTCTTTCTCCTGTTAAAGTAGTAATTTTTATTTGAAAATCCAAAAGTACTACTGCATCATTTTTTTTTAATCAAGAAGTCGCTGCCAGTAGTGGTCATCCAAACGACTGGGGAAATATATGTATATGTAACTCGGTGAAAAAGAGCCCGAAATTAGATACGCCTTCGGACAACAATGGAGAGACACTCCGTATTTGCACAGAGCGAACGAGCAGAGCACACAGAAACAAGTGTATAACTTTCCACATCGTCGAATACCGACGGTGGAACAAGTTTTCTGCGGTGAGTCAATACCGAAATATTAGTAGTACGCTGGAATGTCAATGTTTGCCGCAGATCTTTCACATCCTACATATCGCCGTGCATACGAGCGAACAACATCGTACATAATGAATCCGGCCCTGTAAAACCGTACAAGCGTTCATTACGTGCAAATATGCTGTGTTATGATAAGCGATCGTTTCAATTACTGGAGCTTCGAAGCGAACGTGCCACTTTGTTTGCTTCAAATCTTGGCTTTCCTCGTGGAAGATCAAGCAATTCGTTGGCTCATTAGCATACGTGTGTTACACCCAATGTAACTCATTTGTATCTTAGATGTTTTCGTTTTGATATGGGTTGAGCTTTAGGGGATGAGCTTTGGGCAAAGAAAAACAAGAAGAAGCTATAAAAATGTGGGTATGCATTGTTTTCCGAAATACACAAGATTTAGAAATTATTCATGAGATTCTTGACTTACTTCCTGGAACATCTTTCTGCCTTTTGGTGTAAGGTCGAGTGTGGAATGGTACTACAAATTTCATTGCATGTCTTGTCAGATATCTATCTCACTTACTTCTTTAATCCTAGCATTTCTTTTTGTCTTTTAGTGTTAGGTTGAGCTTAGACTGGGGCTCCAAATTTTATTTCATTTCTGTTGGTTGGAAAACATACCATGGGACTTATTTGCTTCCACTGTTTGTTTCGACTCTACTTATTTCTTGTTTAATTTCTTTTGTTTCAAGCATTTTTCCTATTAGTACACTCTTCCCCCAACGTTATTCAGTTATGCTTCGATTTTTATATCTCGTCTTTCGATTACTATTATTTTCTTTAAAGAATCATCAAAATTTTGGGCAATTTTGGGTTTTCCTTTGTATCAGATATAGTAACAATTAACAATTGGGAGGTTGAGTTGTGTCAATTATTTTTTTTAATCTTAATCTAACAAAACAATTAACTCAAAGAGTTATAGTTACCTCGTAGTTTGAGTTTCCTATAGAGATGAACCCGAAATACGTTTTTTTTTTCGACTTACACCAAAACCACTATGATTCTGAGTACCCCAATTATCAAGTTATTGTTAAAAGTTATTAAATAATTATTAAGGGCATACATTTCAGTTTTTATTCGGAGAAGAATTACTACAAACTTGTTAGTTTTCTACGGAAAAGGAGTTATCTCTTGTCTTTAGTTACTCTTTTCCTGAAAACTGCACAGGAAATGAAAATAGCAATTTAATAAATCTTGATTAATTTTATTGAGTCTATTCCAGCTCCTTTTGAAACTACATTTTCTTACGATTGTTTAATGATTTTTTTTTCTTCGAGAATTTCAACCAAGCAGTCATTTTAATGGCCTTTGCTATCGTGCCATTGAATGAATTTATTTGAAAATTATTCCACCAACTAATGCACTGTGGAGATTAAAATTTTTCGACCAGATAAAACTATCTAAAATGTAAATACGAACAAATTTTATTACACATATTCCTCCTACTCGCTCTTTGAATGTTGCCTTTTGATTTATACTGACCGGTGCTTTATTAAATTACAGTTTTTAGAGCTTTTTCCTGAAAACGTTTCTCACACGCAACCTTGTACTGTAAGAACCGCCGGTCTTCTGAAACGAAACTACTAAGTTGTTAAGAACTGCGAGATAAAAGTTTTATCGCGCCGCGCATATATTTTATGTACAGTAGCGTATTTGCTGCTTCAAATGCACGACATGCATGATAATATTTCGTCGTTTGCAAGGAACATCGCATCTTTCTGCTGCAAACCATGCCAACGGTTACAATTTATTGACAAAGCCTCGCTCATAACAAATTTGGTGGACCAAGCCAATATTTGGTCTTCATTCTAAAATTAAAAGCACAAATATTTATTTATTTCCAGACTGATTAAGTAAATAATATGGAAGGCGACTTGGTTATTAGGAATTGATGTCAGTGGGGGTTAAACAATTACTGCTTATCGTCTTGGAAGTGTAATTCTTTAATCTTTATGCTTGACCACCAACTTTCTTTCTAGATTGCTTATTTATTTGAACTGTCGTTAGCTTCCATTAAGACGGTCTTTACAACTCTCTTAAATACATCAGATATTATCATCATTGCTTTCGTGGACAAATGATAATTTCTGGTTTCCAGTTTTCACGCAGATGTTTTGAAAAAGTTACTAACTCGCGTATTATAACACTAATTTATTAACTTAAATTATGTAAATGAGTGCTAATGAAACACGTTCCTTAGTCATAAAATAAAAAAAGGATATAATTTGATTGATTACTCCTGACGTTTTTCATTAATCATCCTTTTATCACTCCAGGTTTTTAACGAAGTGAATCGAATCGATTAAAAGTTCGCTTTCATCTTTTTTCAAACCTGCGAAATTAACATCGAAAGTTACAGCATTAATTAAATTTTGCTTTCGCCTTCATGTTGTACAGGTAGCTCATTAAAATCATTTTTCGAAATCCTAATTTTAACTCGTTTTGTTTTGTTTCAGGTACGTACCACCTCATTACTTAAGTACTCGTGTAATAAGGTAAGAATTTTTCTTTTTGATATTTTTTTTAATCAACGAAATGACTAAGACTTATTATTTATAACAAATCTAAAGTTGCGTTTCACTCTGGCGTTATTACGTTTTCTTATACTTATAGAATTTATGGCTTGATTAAATTCATTGCTGCACTTTCCGTATTTTTTTTTTTTTTTTGGCAAAGTCGTTAGATTTACGGGCCTTAAAACTTCGGCTGTAAATCGGCAATAAGCTCTTGAAACTTAACGAAATTTTACGACTCTATCGCTCGCGGATTCTTAAAGTCATGTTCATATTAATTGCCGCAAACTTTTTCCGGAGTTAAATCTCCTCACAAGATTGAATGTATTTGCAAAATTTTAGCACCGATCGCAGCTGAAACCAATTTGTTTTATGTATATAAAGGAGCATCCGGGAGATTTGTAGTTCCTTGAAAGTTAAAGATCAGTCTCCCAAAGATATTTGCTTAAATCTTTTATTTGTGAAGCGCCTGTCACTAATTTTGAGCTACAACATGAATAACACGTTCTCTGTTGCCTTGTGGCTTAGATCCTTGCCTTGAGTGACAGAATTAAGGCATTGTTCCTTTTTAGTGAACCATTTGGGGTGAAGCTTCCAAACTTGCCGTTAGTAAAAAAGGTGCAATCATAAAAGGAGACTGAAAACATGGATGAATGAAAGCGTATTTTTATAGGCCTTCATTTTTCTTGCTTCTAGATTTGAATGTAGACCAAACCTGGTATTTCATCTTCTTCTTACATATCTTGTGTATCCAATCCATTCCATTTCAATTTTGTAGCTTTTACGGCGACTGCGATTTTTCTTATTCAGAATCCATACTTGTATATCTATGTATTATCTGTCGTTCCACAGCTCTTTGACATTTTCCTTCCGCTGAAATGAAGGAGGAACATGTGTATCTTCTTTCTTCTACGCGACAGAAGCTTTCTTTTCCCCTTAGCAGAAGAAAGAAGGTAGATGGGATTATTCCTTCTTCTGTTTGTTTCTAAGCTGGATCCACGACAATCTTCTTTCTTCCGCGTGGGTGAGGAAAGTAGATTCCAGATTATTTTGTCGCACTAATTTTCGTATTACGATTAACATTTCACACGATTTTTTCTTCATTTGTTTTTTGTTGACGATTTGAAATTGTGGGAACGTCGAACTTCTTTCGTTTTTGTCAGTCTTGATTTTCGAACAATCCGCCTCATAACAAATGATCTTCTTTTGTTTTCTGTTCACCTATTTCTTCATATTTCGTCGTCGTTCGATTTTTTACTGATTTTTTTTAATGCAATCAATTGTCTTTTTCTTTTTGTAACATTAATTTCTCGTGCTACTATTAACACTCCGTGCATGTGGCTTCTTCTTTTGGTTCTTGTTGATTTTCTTACATCCGCTCTAGAAACGTCGACCTTCTTTTGTTTTTTTATCCACCTAATTAGAGTTCTTTTTTTGTCGAATTGTTACGGTTTTCTCGTTGGTTTTTTTTATTAGTCTTGATTTTCGGACGATCCGCCTAATAATCAACGATCTTCTTTTGTTTTCCGTTCATCTTTTTTTTATATTTCGCCGTCGTTGTTTATTCGATTTTTATTTGGTTTCTTACATTGGAATTATTGTTTCGTGTTACATTTTGACACCTTATGACGATTGTTATTTTTTTTTTGTTGGCGATTTGTTTATCGATCTTCTTTTGTTTAATCGATTTTCTTCAATTTTTTTTTACTCTCAATTCTTTTTTTGTTAAATTACAAGTTTTTCTTTTGTTTTCTTAACAGTCTTGATTTCCGAACAACTCACCTAATAATCAACGATCTTCTTTTGTTTTCCGGTCATGTTTTTCTTCATATTTCGCCGATCCTTTTTGTTTGGTTTCTTATAATCGAATTGATTTTTGATGTTACAATCGACACTCTATGCTATTTTTTTGTTGGCGAGAAAGTGAATAAAAAAGCAAAGAAGACTGATAATCAAATTTTCTTTTGTTTTTTTAATTCACTTTATTCTTCCTATATCTTCGTTGTTCGTTATATTTTTTTTTCATTTTGTCGGATTGTTACGGTTTCCTCTTTTGCTTCCTTATCACCAATTTTGATTTTCGTCCAATCCGCCTAATATTTATCGATCTTCCTTTGTTTTCTATTTTATTATCGATCACATTATTCTTCGTTTTTTTTTACGTTATTCTTTTTTTTTTTGACGAATTATGACGCTTTTTCCTTTGTTTTTTTTTTATCAGTCTTGATTTTCGAACAACTCGCCTAATAATTAACGATCTTCTTTTGTTTTCCGTTCATCTATTTCTTCATATTTCGTCGTTCTCTTTTGTTTGGTTTCTTAGAATGACATTTTTCATTTTTTTTTCATGCTACAGTTGACACTGCGTTTTTTGTCTTGTTGGCGATAAGGTGGACAAAAGAAAAACAAAAGAAGATCGATCTTCTTTTGTTTTCTATTCGATTATCGATCACATTATTCTTCGTTTTTTACGTTATTCTTTTTTTTACGAATTATGACGGTTTTTCCTTTTTTTTATCAGTCTTGATTTTCGAAGAACTCGCTTAATAATTAACGATCTTCTTTTGTTTTCCGTTCATCTATTTCTTCATATTTCGTCGTTCCCTTTTGTTTGGTTTCTTAGAATGACATTTTTCATTTTTTTTTTTCATGCTACAGTTGACACTGTGCGTTTTTTGTCTTGTTGGCGATAAGGTGGATAAAAGAAACACAAAAGAAGATCGATCTTCTTTTGTTTTCTATTCGATTATCGATCACATTATTCTTCGTTTTTTACGTTATTCTTTTTTTTACGAATTATGACGGATTTTCCTTTTTTTATCAGTCTTGATTTTCGAAGAACTCGCCTAATAATTAACGATGTTCTTTTGTTTTCCGTTCATCTATTTCTTCATATTTCGTCGTTCTCTTTTGTTTGGTTTCTTAGAATGACATTTTTCATTTTGTTTTCATGTTACAGTTGACACTGCGTTTTTTGTCTTGTTGGCGATAAGGAAAACAAGAAAGAAAAGAAAGAAAGAAAGAAAAACAAAGAAAAACAAAAGAAGATCGATCTTCTTTTGTTTTCTATTCGATTATCGATCACATTATTCTTCGTTTTTTTACGTTATTCTTTTTTTTTGACGAATTATAACGGTTTTTCCTTTTGTTTTTTTTTTATCAGTCTTGATTTTCGAACAACTCGCCTAATAATTAACGATCTTCTTTTGTTTTCCGTTCATCTATTTCTTCATATTTCGTCGTTTTCTTTTGTTTGGTTTCTTAGAATGACATTTTTCATTTTTTTTTTCATGCTACAGTTGACACTGTGCGTTTTTTGTCTTGTTGGCGATAAAGTGGATAAAAGAAAAACAAAAGAAGATCGATAATCAAATCTTCTTTTGTTTTTTTTATTCACCTTATTCTTCGTATATCTACGTTTGTTATATAATCGTTTTTTGTTTGTCGAATTGTTGCGGTTTCCTCTTTTTTTTTTGTTTGTTTCCTTATCATCAGTTTTGATTTTCGTCTAATAGTCAACGGTCATCTTTTGTTTTCTGTTTGATTATCGATTTTCTTTTGTTTCTTGTTCACCTTATTCTTCGTTTTTCTACATTATTCGTCGTAGTTCTTTGTTTTTGTCGAATTATTACGGTCTTTTTTCTTTTGCTTTCTTGTCAGTCTTGATTTTTGAAAAACCCACCCAACAATCAACGATCTTCTTTTATTTTCTGCTTAATCATCGATCTTCTTTTGTTTTTTTTTTGTTGTTCACCTTAGTCACGTATTACCAATTATTTATCTACGTATTATTCGGTGAATGGTCACGTTCGTCCTTCCTATAGTATAATTGTCCATTTTTTGGAAAAATGTTTAAATTACCACTCAAAGATTAGAAGAAGGTCATCAACTTTTTCTTCCCTGGTCTTACTTGCCCGTAATTACTTATGTATTTTAGTATTGTGGCTTCCTAAGCCTGATAAGAAGCAATAGGGAATATTTTTGAAAATTTTCTTAAAGTCGGGAGTTTTGAAAAGTCTTGGATGTTTGCAAAAATGTTACCGTTTCGGAAAAAGGGTTAATTTGTGTTAAAGATGAATCAATACAAAACTACAATTCATTACCCCTCTTAGCGTAACTTTTCTAAAAATAAATTTTAGATAACAACCAAATTAAGTTCCTGCAAGATAGCAGGATAGAATTTGAAAGGCCTTCCTGGGTGAATGATGCTTTTTATTCAGCAATTAGAGCTTTTGTTCATTAGTGGAAATTTTCCTGAAATACACTCCTTTTCAGTCACAATTAGGCAACTAATATCCCCCATTAACCTAAGTGCCTCATTGCCCTTGTCCTTATTAATTACCCATAGCTTCACGCGATAATACGCGGTGAAAGAGCGTCCTGCACCCCGAAAACGCTCTGCCCTGATGGCATTATATTCAGACGTGAATGTGTTTTAATGAACGTGTACCCACTTTGAATTTCACGTGTTCGGACGCTGTTAACATACAAAACGAAAAGCCCGTCGCGTTTTACGGCCGAACGAATCATTTCCACATCACAAAAGCGCCTTTATTCAAAGCCTCCTTACTTTGAAGTTTATCGTGCTAATCTCATCGAGTGGTTGGTTCTGGATGACAGTCTTATTATGCCCGGGCGATGATTCAGCCCTACCTGATCCGTGAGAGTTCCGAGAAGAATTCCATCTTCGCCCGAGCAAAAAGAGCACCAAACGTCTGGGGAATTCTAATTGGGCGGGATGGCATTCCTTAAATCGATCGAGTTTACCTATGCATTTTTGGGCCAGAGATTAAAGTGCCAAAGCTTTTTGCTAAGTGGTCTTCAGATCACTCACCATTAGAAAAATAAAACAAAACAACCCTTAACCAGTTCGTTTTTAATATAGTAATTGTGGTTGCTGTAATGAAACTGTTATGTGTGCGTGTGTATATGTGTGAGTATGTTTCTGTATTTTATTACCAGGACAAATTGAATTCGGCTTTTTTACTCCTTAACATGTGCTGCGCAATATGCATTTTGATGTGACGCTTTCAGCGCGGCGCTTTATTTGTGTGCATGTTTGCTGTTGGCGAATGTGCGCTTAATTAAATTCGATAACTTTTCGTGTTGTAATGGAACGCTGCACGCGAATCATTACGAATCATATTGCGCTGCAGAATGTACCGCTGCGCATTTGAGTTTATCAAGATTAATTTGTCACAGAATATTGTTGATCCGGAAATGAATTTTTTTTTTTAATTAGCTCTGCCAGTAAAAAGAGAAAAGATTTTCTGTTATTACAAAAAATACAAAAAGAGAAATGAACCTGTAATGGAAAAAGAAAGAAGAGGACATGAACGAAGATTGTAAGAAAAGGATGAAACGTCGATAGACGAAAAATAAATGTTGCGATACATATTGTGGAGGGAAAGCTCAAGCTTTAAGTCGCTCTGTTATCGACGTTTCACTATGTTGAAAAGAAATTCAAATTTAATATTAATCGTTTAATGTCCGATTGTTTTCTCTTTCCAATTCATTTTCTTATCTTCACTCTTTCTTTTTTCTATGACGACCGTTTCTTGTTACTATTTTAATACCAATTACGCTGCGAAGTAAGGCATTCGAGTAATTAGTCGAAACAATTAATATGATTTAATGTTTACTTATAAATCTCAGGCCGTCAGACAATAAAAACCGGCCGGGCGCGTTCAACGTGGCACAAAAGGGCAATCGTTGTCTGCGATATACACAAGGACCTGCTTTGTTATCGGATCAATTACACTAGTATTCGCGAACAACGGCAATTTATAATTAACTTTATCGGTTCTCGTACAAAACAAGAAGAGCGGCTTATTACGGGCGGAAGAGCGCAGCGCGCGCGCCGCCTAGCGGGCGGGCGGCATGTCGTTATAACTTTAATCATTTAACTTCGGAAGTTCGATTTAAATTACCATATTCCATTAAAAATCCTATATTTAGAACTAAACTAGCCCGAGTTTAGACTTCGATACTGAGCGAGCAAAAGGGAGAATGAAGAAAGCAAAGTAACTCTGCCGACACATTTTTTTAAGTCGAAATTTACAGAATTCATTTTGAGTTCGCTATAAGCACGAAACGGGCGAGAGCTTTTCATTGTAACTCAATTGCACTGTTTCTGTCCTTGAATAAATGTGCATACAACTTTGTTTTAAATTAATTTCCAACATGTTCTGATTGCAAATTGCGCTATTGCCGTCTGCGCAATTTATAACAGCGACCCGTTCTTGCGCTCGCATAATTATATTTGCAGTGAAGACCAAGCGTGTCACGGAGAAACGAAATTAACGGATTATACTGGAATGGAATTAATTTGCCGGGCTCGAAGCAGTAAGTTTGTGGCGAATTAAGGGATGAGAAGCGTTTGCGATCACCATTGGCTAAGGAAAGGTAGATTTTAGTCAACCCCGGTGAACCATTGAACTGCTTCGCCGCTGCTGACGTATAAACAAAATTATTTTTGTGTGATGTTAATGGATTTCTAAAAAAATCATAGAAAACAGATCGTACGGTCTTTTGTAATACTTCAACGTACAGTTCGAAAACGGTGAATAATATTTGCGCACACAAAGCACGTCAGGCTTAGATTGGATATGGCCGAACCAATTTCCTGCTGCATGTAAGGCACGTCCTATTAATCTTTTTACTACGTTTTGATATGGATCAATGTCGTACAGCATCGAGGCTTTCATACTCATACCCATACCCATACCCATACCATACAAGACTAGTCCATAAATTGCCTTATTAAAAAAAACTCCCCCATTCAATCAGCCTCCAATTAGGAATTACTAAAATAACTTAGTTTTCGTCAGCAAATAGCCTAATGATATCCAGATGCGTCTACCTAATAAATTATGCTAATGCGAGGGGGTGAAGAAACGCGAATCCCCCACGGAGTCATCCAGCCTCCGTTACGGAGGTAGCTCGCGTAAAATTGCTACATTTTATTTTAATTATAGTTTAATTGAGACTAATTTTAATTGCGTTCAGTTGGACGACGTGATAAGGCCGCCGTTCATTGTCCTTGCAGATCGCGTTTGACAGCACCCGGCGAATATACAGTAATTTAATAATAATCACGCCCTCGTATCGAAACGTTACTGTGAAATTAGATTACTTATCCCTGACGCCCTTACTTATCTGTTGAGGGGATGAAAATTGATTCGTCGCGCCGTTATGTGTTACAAGGCGAATATTCGAAAAAGTATGAAGTTTTTATTGGATATATATTTGGAGCGTTAAGTTGGGGTGAGTGCCTGTATAAATTTTCTTTTGTTGTAACGATGGAATGGGGTGGAGTTTTTCTTACACTGTCAAATATACTCTAGTTGCTATATCCAATTATTTTAAGCGTGCATCATATTTTATAATACATCAAAATTTGTGAAGAATTCTACACGCTTAAAACGTATCATCCTAAATCAACCTCTTCTAAAAGTCCATCATTTCCTTAAGTAATAAAAACGTTTGCGTCGACCCTTTGAAGGTGATCCTTCCTCTCGTCCTGTTTACTTAATAAATTCGGGTCCGCTTTGTGACTCGCACCGATGTAGTTCCGCGCTGATAGAATCAATTTCTTAATGTAAATTCTCGGTAAAATACAAAAGAAACTTTCCTCACACGAGACTCAATCTTGGCTCACCGTTTTTTTTTGCCGGCGTTTCATTTCTCGCCGGTTAACTTTAATGTCTTCGGCGTTTAATCTGCATATGAAATGCTCCGTTCGTTTAATGTTTGGCGTCCTGCTCGTAATTGCGCTGGCTGAAAAAGTTGCACCGTTTTTACTTAGGTCGTAATTTTGCGATTGTGGAGGAGTTATAAAGCGGCGAGAAACGTGGAACTTATTTAGGATGAATCACAATGTGTGTTTGAAATTTGAACAATATTTATTTTATTGCTCACTGTGGTCTTTTCCATGAAATTAAAATAAAAGAGTGCTGGGTCGGTTAAATTTAAAGTAGAAATACGTTTAGAAAGAATTAAATGAAAATGAGTAATTAAGTCGCGACCGATTTTTGATTTAATCGATTCCGAGATAACTAGGACAGGTCGTTGAGTTTGCGAGCTACTCTTCTGCTGAAGGGGCCCCACATAGGGCCGAAACGGCTGTCCGGAGGATGAAGAACACATTACAATCTAAACCGACTTGCAACAAATTTTTAATTCTCAGGTCATTCAGGGTTATCGGTAAATGGATTTTGTTTTAAATTTTTCTTACTCCAGATGATTTTTGTACGTATTGAAAGTATATTAGGGTTTTCTTTTTATTTCCGTTATTATTCAGTTCTAATTTTTCAATGAAGACACTTGCAATTTATTATTGTTTACGACAAGTTGATTAAACACTGTTCACGATAAGTAATTTTTCGAATTTGTCTTTATTGATATAATGACAGGAATTCTTCATTTATTGGAAACGTTTCAGAGTTCAATATTTATAATTAGAGTCAAATATTTACATAAAATTAATTCGTAGAAGGCGAGCACGGATTTCAATAATTAGAACTGTTTAGAAATAAAATTAATGTTTGCAATGATGGTCAAAGATAATGTGGCTCGGGTGCAATATCAAAACTGGGTGATCTTTATGTACAATGACCAATAAAAAGAAAGAAGTTTTTGCGTAAAAAATTGTGCACATTTTGATGAGCAAAAAACGTGCAATTAATAAATAAGATATACCTTATTTTTCTACCTTATTTTCTTTACTATAACTTCTTACAGATTTGATTTTTCTAAGCTTTGCTCAAATAAAGTCTCAAAATTTTATCCACAAATATCATGCATTTACACATTCTGTAGCTTGGGAGATCTTTATTACCTAGAGCAGTGGTCGCCAACCTTTTCAATGTGTTGAGCTACTTTGATAATTTTGGAATAAACAGTGAGCTACCTAGTCGTAAGCGACGTAAGCACTAATAATAACTAAACAGAATAAATCTATACCTACCAATCGTAGGTGTTTGAAAAATAAACAAGATTTTTATGCAGTCACAATGGCATGTTACATACGATTTAATAAAAGTGAATAAAAATAACAAAAAGTCTAACGCACTATTTTAAACAAAAACATGTGCTAATATAAAATTCATGTTCAATCAGAAGGCTGACACTCAGACTCATCGATAAGTCTTTTAATGTTTGCAGTATAGTTTGATAATGTTATACCTGAGACTAATAGTTTTAAGGCTAAATCATTTTGAAACGCAATCACTTCCATTTCTGTTGCAGAGATGTCTTCGCCAAAGTTCTGCATAACACAAGTTGCAAACTGTTGGATATCAATTTCCATGAAATGTGAAGCAACAAATTGCACCACTAAAGCCATTTCATTGAAATATTTAAAACGATTTTTGAAGTTTTCCTTCAACTTAGAAACTATTTCTACATGATATTACTGTCATAGTGTTCCAATGGATTTTGAGATATCTTTTCTGAAAGAATAGGAAAATGCCTGGATCGCGGTTGATTAGGTTTTGTTCCCAAAACTCAAGCTTTTTGATAAATGCTTTTATATTAGAAATCATTTCCGCTAGTTCTTTGTCCCTTCTCTGAAGCTGTAAATTAGTCCATTTAATTTTTCGGTAATGTCCACAAGAAAACCAAAATCTCTAAGTCAGATTGAATTTTTCAGTTCAGGAATCGGTTGTTTAAAAAATTGAACTATGCAGATAGGACATCGTTGAAACGTTTCAGCACTCGTCCTCTACTTAACCATCTAACTTCAGGGTGAAGAAATAACTCCCCGTACTCACAGTCAATTTCATCGGCCAAAGTTTTGAATAATCTTCTTTGTAACCCTTGAGCTCTAATCTTGTTCAATATTTTTACAACTAGTTTCATAACGTTGTTTGGTTTTAGAAAGTTTCCACATAAGACTTGCTGATGGATAATGCAGTGGTGATAGAGAAATTGTGGAAAACTTTCGTCTTTACGATGTAACGCCACCAAACCCTTATCACAACCCACCATAGCTGGAGCGCCATCGGGAGTCAATTTTTGATATGGGAATTTTCTCAGATGAAATAATATTTTTGAAATGAGAAATCAACTCCTTACCAATAGTATGTCCTTTCAGTGGAATAAACTTCAAAAGATCTTCTTTTATCGAAAAATCACAAAAAACCATCCCTACAAACACGGCCACCTGGAAAGGATCAATCACATCTGTTGATTCATCCTGTGAAAAATAAACACAGTTATCTAAGTCACTTCTTAACTGTACAAAAATATCATTGCTCAACTTCTACTCGCCTCATTACTGTATTAGCAGAATGTTGCATAGATTTTATAGCGAAACTATGTCGTCTTTATTTCTAAAATTGCCAAATAACGAATCTGCAGCTTCTAAAAATACGTGCTTTATCATTTCCCCGTCTTCATAAGGTTTCTTCTTTTGTGCAATTATCTGGGACACACGGTATGATGCTTCAATTGCAGCCTTATTTTTGTCGACTGTTTTTAAAAATATTGACTATTGTCCAATTAATCGATTTTTTAATTGTTTAAATTTTTCCTTTCTGGTGGCAGAATGTAATTTTTCAAATAAAACTAGTTGTTTACGGTTGTGGAGGTAGGGTTTTATGAGGCTTAATGCTGCCCCACATATACCATAGTGTTCTAATTTCGACAGAAAGATTTTGTGGTCAGTCAAATGCTTTCGTTAGGTCGCATAGAATTGCCTCGCAGTCGTTATAAGCTTCAAGGGCGTCCCAAATGAAGTTCAGAAGGGAGAGTACTGCATCGGTGGTGCTTTTGTTTTTCCGGAATCCGAACTGACTATTTGACAGACGAGCTTATTTGTGAATAAAATTATTGAGGCGCGAATGTAAGGCTACTTCCAAAACTTTTAAGATTATGGGTAGTATCGAGATTGGCCTGTAGTTATTAAAATCGGTCGGATCTCCTTTTTGTATATAGGAATTACTTTTGCGACTTTTAGTCCATCAGGAACAATGCCTTGTTGAAAACAACTATTGATTATGACCGAGATTGGGTTTGAAATGACGTGTGCGCAAGATTTTAGAAGTTGTGTATTGAGACCATAAATGTCGGTACTTTTCTTAGTTTTTAGTTTTTTGATGATCGCTTGAACTTCTTCATTTGTTACTGGTGTTAGAAAGCAGGTGTTATTGACGTATGGTATTTTTTTAACGTAGCTTTGTGGATCATCGTTATTGGTTGGTTTATTCTTGAGTATGTTGGTGGCTACGTTGCAGAAGAAATTATTGAAAGCTTCGGCGGAGAGGCTTGTATTACTTGTATTACTTGGATTGGTTTCTTTTTTAATTATGTTTCAAACAGTCTTTTGTTTGTCTGTGGAGTTTTGAATTTCAGTTAAGTTCTTGCGCTTCTTCTCTCTAGATAAAAGTTTTTGTAACTATTATAAATTTTATTCAGATCATCAAATTTTAGCAAGACAGCGGCACTTACTGGAATCCTAGAGAGTTCTTATTTACATTTTGTGCCTTTTTTTGAAAGGGTATAATGGTTATTCCCACTTTCACTGTAGTAGACTAAAATGTTCTACTTTAACATTCAACAACGGTAATTCCTGACAAAGCTAACGATAGCGAAAATAGATCGTTAGCATCAATTTTAGTGTCCGCTTTAAAATAATTTATTACGAAATTTCATCGGACAAGGATCTACTTTAATTACAAAAAAAAAAACTCATATGAAAAGAACAAATTAATTAAGGTAGATTCTTGTCCGGTGAAACTGTGTAATGAATGATTTCAAACGGACGAAGCTGACGAAGCTATCAAGCGATAGTGAAACGTTGAGCGTTTGTGCCATTTTTCAGTGTCCGTTTGAGATAATTTATTACACGAAAAGAACAAAGTATGTTTCTTTCCCTTTGGACGTTATTTAAATATTTTGAGCCCATAATATAAAATGAAAAATGTTTCTGGTCCAAATGTTTCATTTGCAAATTTAAATGGAACCCCCAGAATGATGTTTTCACTTTTCTGACGCGGCGCCTTAAATAACCGCAACGAGAAAATTCGTCATCGCAAGCAAACGGTAAATTCTTTCCGTTTTATTATTCCTTTCCGTGTGATTTATCCTTTGTTTTCGGGCAATAACTCACGGCAGTTTACCGCCCGTTAAATGTGACGCGCAATAATTTCAGGTATATTGCCATTCTCCCCTCGTGCTACGCCAGACGGCCCAAATTCTCCCCTACACGCGCCGTCATCCCCATGTTTAGGAATTAACTCACACATTAGTGCACACATCTCGACTTCTTCGATCTCTTCATCTCCAGACGCATACTAAAAGTTCATGTTTCCCTCGCAAGTCTTAAACACACGAGAAGAGGAGTTTACTGTGGGGGAACGAGCACCAATCCCTTTTTGTATTAGTCAGCTTGATTTTTGCCCATGGTTTCACAAAGCACTAAACAGTTAAGTACGAATGAGAACTGATGATGTGAGGCCAACGTGAAGAATTGAATCACATACATTATACATCATACGTAATAAAGTGGAAGACATTTTTTTCTCATTTTTGTCGAACAGCTTCGAAGACCTGTTCCTCCTTTTTTCTTGTTCCCGATTACATATTGCGGCGTTGCAAATTTACGACAGGAAATACATTCTCGTGTCGTTGTAATTTTTTTCCGAGAAGGTTTTTCAGGCACGTGAACGACGACGGGAAAAAATAAGCGACGACCTGCGGTTTGATGTATTGACGTATTATCGACGGCGAGAATTTCGGAGCGTCGAACAAGTAACGAACTGCGACTTGAGGGCGGAGACGGGGCGGATAAGTTTTTCATAAATGCGCAGCAATATCCGGTTCTTCAGTTTTCACCCCGCGACTTAATAAATATGTATATATTCGGCTTACGGAAAATACGGTGAAAGCATCAGAAAGAATTGGTTTGCCCTAAAGTGAATAGGAGCTTACGCCATTACTTATCCATTAGCCTTTTGGAAAATACGAGAACGAAAGTAATTAGCTAAATGAATTATTTTTGAAATTAACTTGTAATGAATTAATCTTTCAAATACAATCACATGTTTTGTGAAACTCGCGAGAAGTTCTTGCATATCAGACTGTACGTGAAAATGAACATACTCGTTCAACATGGATTTATACTTTGTGAAACTCGATTTGACAAAATTTATTTTCCATTTAGGAAGGTTTTCCTAAGAAATCACAGGAATAAATCGTCTCGCTTTTCAAGGCTTTACTCACCCCCATCCAGCTAACGCAGTAAATTCAAAAAGGAATAAAAACTGCCTTCAACTTTAATTTAATAAAAAATAAATTTTGAATTTGTACCATACAAATAGGGGATGAATTTGACTGTCGTATAATTATTGAAGCGCTACAAAATTTTGTTTGCTTGTCGGGGTAAACAGGCTGCAAAGTTTGTTGAGCCCCCTTACTGCCCCCCTCCCCCATTTAGTAGTTTAATATCATGCGTTTGTTGATGTTCATCATCCGTTTCTAAAGTGCGCTCAATGTAGAACGTGATCTCCAGAACAATACCTACTTAAGGCAATAATCAATTTCTTAATCGCAATATTATTCCACAGACAATAAATGGTCATAATATTTGGCTTCCTGCGGCAAACAATCGACGAGACACTCACAAATAAATTAGAAAAACAAAATTTAGAAAATATTATTTGGTTCGAATAAAAATGTTAGCTGTAAAGAAAAGTAAAACTTTAACGATCGTGTGGCCTAAATCTCCATAAGCTCTTTATGTTTCGAACGCCCCCCGCACCTCTCAAAAAAACTTTTAAATTGGGACCATTATGTGAAAACCGAAGTTTGAACGGCGGCGAAGTTAAAAATCGCTTTTTCACAGCTGCCCTTTGATGATTCTGTAAACGATTCTGTGACCCGGGATGCGTACAAAGAATTCTTTGTATCAGTTTTTTGCTTCTTCTTGAGTTTCGAACTCGAATGTGCAAGATCGAATTCGGCTGATCTGTTTGACATACGAAGCGTGCACGAGTTTCTTAAATATTTGCATAACTGTCTGTTTTATTCGATTTCTGTTCGTTCACGAGGGATATAAAGTGAAGCAATAGATTATTGAACTAGTATAGAAATTTTCTTGTATGTCATACTCCGGTTCGTATAATTTTTCACCACCTCATAAATCACTTTCCATAAAAGCAAACTTTTAATACCGGTTGACCTAAATTACGTCGATGTAAAACGCCGGGCTTTTGATGTTTCATTTCGCCCTGCTTAATGAAATTCATTCGTTTCGGCTCATCCCCTACATCACTCTAAACAGGAGCGATCTGAACGCACTCCGGGGATTTCCAGCAATTTACTTCCGTCTTGCTGACGTATTTCGGGTAAGAAAGCGCGAAGGTAAAACGCCCGTAAAGTCGACGCGAAATATGAGCGGAAGTAAAAAAACGGGAATTGTTTTAATTAGGCGGAGAAAAATTACTCCTGGGAGAACGGGACGTTCTTTTGTAAATTAGGAGTTGGAAAATAAAAATAATTTGATTAAGGCAGAGATATGCAACTTAAATTTAATAGTCGATTTCTTAAATCTATTAATTAGTAACTCATCGCAGCTACCACCAATCTACTAGGTGTTTTATTTTCTTTTAAAATTTGCTTTAAAAATGATAATACTAATGATTGCTTTTGTTAAAGCAAGTAAATCGATGTGAAGTGAAATTTGTCGAAAAATGTTTGAAAGGATTTGTTATCCAAATAGTGCGGTATTTCAAGTGGAAAATTCTTTTCTTTGGTTTTCGTTTATTTATTTATTTATTTATTTATTTAAAGCATGTCAAACGTAAACAGCTGAAGTTGAAACCGGCGAGCGAGTTTAAAATTTAAAACAAGAAAATGCACTGCGAACTCTGCAAGAAAACTTGAGGAAAATTGCTCGCCGAAGTTTGCGGGCAATTTTCAACTGCAATGGCGTATTAAGGGGCGCTTGACGAGCTGAATCTGGAAATACTTGAAGTAACCCCCGGATGTTAACTAATGCGACCTCCACCCTCAACTATTACCACCTATAACATAAACGCGGTCGAGAATGACGGAGCAAGCACCAAATGAAGCATTGTGTAATGCGTTAACGGAGGAAGGAAATTCGAAGGGAGAAAAGGTGCTATTACGCTTTGTACGTTCACGTAACGGTTACAAATTGCTGGAAGTTAAGGTAATAATTGGTGGGACGAAAACTGATGTGTCTGTCTCCTTTGAAGCGGACGTGATCTTCAATTGAATAGAAAACTGAAATATTTGCCATAAATTCACGGGAAAACAATTCCGATCCGCGAGCGGCGGCGGCGGCGGCGTCTGGAACGGGGAAAAATAATCTCATTTTATTACGACTTTCGTTCATGTGATATCTTTCGATCATTATTGGAAGCCTCTCGTGTTTACATTTGGTATTGCTTTAGAAACGCTGCCGGGGCTTTTTTATTCGGAGATACAATATTTTACAGCAAAAAATTATTGAGATTGCATCACGTCGTTAAAACGAGGACGGGGCTTATTTGTATTCTAGAGGAACGAAGAGTTTTTGTTTTAAATTCCGGTGACCTGCATTTTTAGTACTTTTGCGAAAAGGTAAACAAGAGCAGATGTAGACGATGAGTTCAAATAATCGATATCGAATCGATTTTGTATCAACCGGCACTGAACTGATCTTGGTGAGTCCGTTGTACAGTATTTATAGGTGTGAGAGGGGACAATAAGCCCGAACGAGTGGTGATTGGGGGTGAGATGGTCGCGCCCACCGGTCCTATCACAGCTCTTGCCGTTTCACTATCTCCGCTTGCACCTATAAATAGAGCGGCATCAAGTGTATCGCAGTCAATCTCGAAGAAACACCATCAGCAGCAGTAGCAACAAGAACAGTAGCATTGGTAATGAAAGCTCTCATCTTAAATCTTTAGTTTTTAGTCATATTTAATATTGTAATAAATGTTTGCTAAGAATTTATGTAACATACTTGAAAAACATAGAAAAATTCATTTGGAAGTTATATTTCTTGAATTGTTACAATAAATGACGGTGAAAAACTGATCACGTTGATGGTGATTGAATTACATCAAGAGGGTGGCCCTGAATGCACTAATGCCGCCGAGATGATCCTTTTTCCGTTAATGCAAAGGGTATTGAATTACCAGCCTAACTTCTTGAAAATTCTGCGGATCAACGGAAAAGTATTATCAGATTTAATAAAATTGTATCATGCAATAGCTTGAAACGAAAAATTATTGATGGTTTTGTTAGTAGATTAAATACCTGTATGTAGTAGCTTTCAAGAACTTTGTCGTGATGAATTGCCAGTTACACGTAGAAGACATTTTCCTTCCACGTGGTACATTAGCATCCCTCTCATTTCCATAAAGAGCGTTCGTCCAACAAATTTCCGAGCGACTTGAAACGCGCTAATTAATTAAATTTATCATTACGCAGATCCAGAATTTCAAAGTTGATTAACTGCGTTTCACATCCAGAAAATCAGCGTCCCCATTGAAACACACCACCCTCACGTTTATCATCAGGGTGATCAAACGTCGTATTCACTCGCTTCAATGGCCAACAAAAAACAAGTCGTGTCACAATCAGCTCTAAGCACCGACCCGTTTATGGTTTTGGTCGTTGACCTTGGACAACATCTCTTCCAGGGCCTGAATGTTTGCCGGACGCGTCCCGAGGGAAGCTTCCGAATCGATAAATACGAGCTGCCGCATCTCCTTTTATCATCTTCGCGCACTCTAATCTCGCCTTATGCTGATATTTATTTCGTGTTTTGATGTAAACGCGCTTCGCCCTGTTCCCCAGGGATATCTGGAAACGTTGCGATCCATTATCTCGTTAAGGTCGCGGATTGTTCCTTCGTTTTACTAATCGTTTTACTATCGCCCGGTCTCTTGAAAAGCTATACCACCACCACCACCACCCGCCCCCTCTTGCGGTTGGTTCTAGCAAGAGGTTTAATTAAATAATTTACGTGTTTCAGTCGTTGCTATATCTATCAATGCACTGAAAGGAAACTCCTTGTATTATTTATTGCAATGTAGTACTTCCAATTTCCGCTTTCCAAGTTGATCTATTGTTAATCAATCAATTGAAAATAGACCAGAAAACTGTGTTTCTTGAATTATAAATCAATTCGAGTTCTAAATACTCAAAACTTGAGGAGATCATAAACCCGAGGAGGCTACAATGGCATATTAAATTAGATGCAGGCATGAAGAGAGTGCTATATTCGCAGAGCTGTCGATAAATTTGCAAATAAATTGAATGGAAGTTATTGCTGAATAATAAAGTGCAAGATGAATGACGCCCGATTATCATATTTACATAAATCAGTGATGATAATGCCTTGGGGTTAGTAGCACAAGAGAATGTGGCTGTTGAGAAGTAAAAAAATCAATTTAACCAGGATGCTACTATACCTTGTCATCTTTTTACCTATTTGCATTTAGTTCTGGCATATTTTGCAAGAAGCTGCTGAAAATTATTGATTTCGAAACAGATCTCCGAAGGAGAGTAAACTAAAATCTTACAAGCAATAGAAACAACAAGAACAATCAATTAAGAACTTTGAAAAATATAAGTAAGCGAAGAGGAAGTAGCAAGGTGATCTTACCTTGGAGAAGAAGTTATCTAGTTTTAATATACGATCCAGCAATCAAGGTCCTCTACGTCTTCGTGCAAATAAGATAGCCTTGTCGGGGGAGGTAAAGTACCTTGAAGTGATTTTTGACTACAATCTTACCTGGAACCAACACTTAGACAAGATAATTAGGCGATCGATGACCACTTTCGCGGTGGCCAGACGAGCCTATGATAGAACGTGGGGATTAAAACTAAGAATGGTACATTGGATGTTCACCAGAATGGTTAGACCCATAATAACCTATGCGGCCTCGGTGTGGCCCAAGGTCAAGCAGGAAACCACCAAACTTAGACTGAGCAAGGTCCAAAGACTTGCTTGCCTAGGCATTACGGGGGCGATGAGCACAACGCCCACTGCTGCAATGGAAACTCTTCTAGACCTCCCTCCCTTACACATTGTGATAAGAGGAGAGGACTCCACAGATTGCAGCATTCATGTCACCCACTTAATATAAGCACGGGTCATACAAGTATCGTTGGTAGCGTAAGGGGGGTCCTCTACTCGATATGAGGACGGACAAGAAATGAGCAAGTGAAAACCGAGGGGGTAGAAGAATAAAAACAGACATGACAGCTGTTGTGAAGTAATACTTATGGTGGTTCCATATCCAGGGGTATCAAGGGGTCAAAGAGGAAAGCAGTAACATAAACCTCCTCATCAAAATACAAATTAATGAATCTGCTGAGCATCGGGAACCTGAACAGAACTTTCCTCCTGGAACTTTGATCTGGTATACGGACGGCTCCAGAACTGAGACTGGTGCTGGGTCTGGAATATACGGGCATAGACCAGAGGAGAAGTTATGCTTCCCTCTGGGCCAATTTGCCTCCGTGTTCCAAACAGAAATATACGCCATATTACAATGTGCGCGGGAAAATAAAAGGAGGGCTTACACAAATAAGCGGATCTTCATCCTAACCGATAGCCAAACGGCTTTGAAGGCTTTGGTGAGCTCAAAGATCTTCTTCAAACTGGTGTGGGAATGTTTAAGTGAGCTCAATGACCTTGCGGAATAAAAATGCGTTACAAATGGGTGGCGAATTATCGGCAATGAACGGGCCGATGAACTAGCCAGGCAGGGTGCGGGTATGGCATATTTTGGCCCTGAACCTGTCCTAGGTACAACCAAAAACGCTATTCGGGGCTTTCTTAGTGACTGGATGAGCGAGGAACATGACAGATACTGGCTAAGCACTCCAAGACATCGCCATAGCAAGACCTTCGTTAGAGGACCTTGCAAAAAGAGAGCTGCAGAACTTTTGCTTTTAAGCAGGGTGCAACTCAAGATCACCACGGGGTTGCTAACAGGACACCTGACTGTTAAGGAGCGTCTGTGGAGGATCGGCAAATTCAATGGGGATCTAAATTGCAGACTTATGATAGTTCTCGAAGATTTCAACACGCAATCAGTGAAAAACCTGCACCAGCTGGTGCAGGGGACATGCCTCACTGAATGGCTGCGGTAAAAGAACCAGGGGAGCACAAGAGCCTAAAAGGCTGCGGTGCCTCCGGTGCATTCTCTACGGACGGATTCTGGTCATAATAAAAAAAAATCAAGGTGTTTGGTGATATTCTACGGAGTAGACACTTCAAGTTAATAGAAATTATTACAATCCTACGTCCTACCTGACCAATCGAATATTTGGAATTCTATACATCCATGGACGTGCTTCCAATCCTTTCGAAAATCCTCAAAAATCGTCGCTAAGAAATAGTGATGAAATTATTACGATCTCAAATTCTACCAAACTAGTAGAATATTTGGAGTTTCTTTTTTAAGAACTATTACTAAGAAAAATCAAATCCTGCACTAAATTAATTTAGAATTCCTTTCCATCCTTTCTAAGATCCTTGAGGAACAATTGCTAAAAAAAATCTAATCTATGGAAATTATTAGGATTCCAGATTTTACCAAACCAATCGAACGTTAGACCATTTTTCTTATAGAGGTTATAGAATCGTGATAAGACGCCCCAAGGCAATCCCAAGAGGTGTGTTGGATTCATATCGACTACCGACTAATCCAGTTAACCGGGTTCACGGCAGCTCAAAACCCAACCCATCCGACCGACGACATACCTACCAACTAAACTGCTTTCCTCTTTGACCCCTTGATACCAGCTGTGGAACCACCACATTACATCACAACAGCGGTCATGTCTCGTCGACGAAATATTTCTAGTTACTTTCTAACTTACGATGATGTACCTTCCTTTTGTCTTTTTTTCCCTCGTCTTTTTTTTATTCTTCTATCCCGCAGTTTTCACTTGCTCATTGCTTGTCGCTTAATCGCTTCTGATCTTTAGTCCTTTTAGGTCTTCTCATCGCTCTTTTTTCTTCAAGATCCCTTCAGCCATTTGTTTAACTATTGTCCATGTGTTGTTAGATTCAAGCATTGTGCAGACCATGTTTTCTGGGTGAGAGTTTTGAAGAAAAAAAAACGTTAAACCTATCAGCTTGTTTCCGTTCCTTTCGAAGATCTTTGAAGAACCAAGAAAAGTTAAGTATGGTAAACACTCCCGAAGTCAATGGAATTATTGCCACCCAAATTCTATCAAACTTATTGAACATGTGAAATTCTGTGGAACTTTCAATAATTATTTCTTTTTTTGGAATTTCATAGTAATGATGATCTTGTCGTTGCATCTGGGCTTTTTCTATTTTATTGTATCATGTGGATTATTATGGCTATTTGACTCTACAGAAAGGAAAGGATTTCATCTATTTGTAGATAATTCTTTTCTCGTCGGCTGAGTTCCAAGAAGGCGAGCTTGTGAAAGCTAAAATCCTAAATCCTGTTACGTCTCGAAAGACTCGTCGTTTTTCCTTCTTTCCACGCTTTATCCTTCGTTAGGAGCACGAGTTATTTTAATCAAGTTCGAAAGTCCTAAGTGCCGACCAACGAGATTAATCTCCAGAATGAACTTGAAAATTGAATAAAAAACCAATTTAATGCGAGATTTTAATCCCGATCGCAAGGCCACGGTTCTTGCACCATCTAGCGCTATCTCGCTCGCCTCCTAGCCGGAGGGCGTTTTTGTTATTCTTCGAGTTGAAAGGTCGTAACCCCTATTGATATTGATAACCTGCCGCATTTATGTATGTATATACGTGTATGAGAGCGGGGGCTTTTGTGTTACTCGAGGCGTTCTCAAAGAGAAATTGATTGATACCGCGACAGTTATTAATATCGATTTGCTTCCTTTGATTAATTACTTCCAGGAATTAATTTGTTTGTGGAGTATTTGCGCGTTTAAAGTGTTATTGTTCCATCGATTGGACGGAGGGGGGGGGATTAAAAGCGAAGTTCGTTTACTTTGTTTCTTCAGGAGGTGGATGAATATTGTATGAGTGGGGGCGTCTGCCTGTTTTTCTTTTAACTTCATCAAAATTTTCTGAACGTTTTTTAACGATCTCCCATCATCATTTTCGCTGTTTTCTCTGAAAGCCCTTTATTATTTTGAAATTTTTATGAGCGAAAAGATATACGTTGCGAAGCTAAGCAGCTTAGTTAGTTAAATTTTTGCCCTCGAGAGAAAGTTATGCAGAGAGCTTTTTATGATTCATCAGATATGTCTACGCGTGTCTGGAGGATTTGAAACAAGCAAATGTCAGTTTGCTTATACATAAGTTATGTGATTCATACGAGCAAGTATGATGAAAAATGAAACAGATATTGATTGTTTCACAATAGTTTGGAAACTCGCAGACGTTTCTCTTCCTATCTGACTACTTACTCCACACCGACCGCAAGAATTTATTGCTTTCGAGCGGCGGTCTCCTTCTTTTTATCTCCAAGCCCAAGAACCGAATTAAAATAAAATACAACGGGTGAAATATTACTCCGCAGATAAATTAATTCCAACGCAGCGGCCGTAATTTACTTAGATTATCTTCGAGAAACCCAATACGCGTGCAATAAAACGGGCGCATTTGATTCATTTGACACTGAAAGTCCAGTCGCTTTCAACAATTGCTGCAAGAAACTTGCAAGATTTGTGGCTGGGTAAAGTTGATTGAAAAAAGCAATCTTGGCAGGACAATGCGCCTTGTGTATGGTCAGGCTTTAGTAAAAGTTAATTTACTGTGTTATTCACAGCAATGTTAATGATACTGGGGTCTTAATTTATTTCAATAGACGGCAAATCAACAACGTAAAAATTAATTTCGATAATATAAGTAAAAGAAAATTGTCTATGAAATTAAAAAATCAATTAAACAACTTTTTGTGTTCGTTCGAACAACTCTTCAATACCTTTGACGTCCTATCGATTCCTCTCGTAATAAGCAGCTCTCGAACACGTCGCAATTACAGACAGAACCGTGAGTTCTGTCTAATTAGTTAATAATGTAATTCAAGGGTTATTGAGTTCTAACGACCGGTCATATAAACCGATCTTTAATCGCCGGTTGCTAACCCTTAAAATAATAACATCCTCCAAGAGCCAAACAGCGCGCCATTAAAACACTCGTAACAAATGGTTATAATAGTTGCTCTCAGACGTAACGATGTAATTGCCGTAATAAAGATTAATAACGCTCGGCTTGTACGGCATCGAATATTATCTGCATTAAATAATATAACGAAAAAAGAAGAGTTGACACAGATTACCGTATGTATTAAAGCTCACCTCAACACAAAGACTAACATATTTGTAAACTTGTTAATCAAGCTGTCATAAAATCAGCTTTTAATGTGATTTGATGAAAAGTCGATTGAGAAATTTGTCTATTTGTCTGACGACATGTTCGTACATTCGATGAGTGATTGGCTTGAGTGTGTACACACCTTTATGTAAAATTTGTAGGAACAGACTATAGAATGTCACCGCAGACTTGCAGTTAGAAATGTAGGTACGTGTACGTATGTTTGAATCATGACTAATTAATACCCCGGCAGTGGGTAGAGTGCGGTACAAAGCGCACTGCAAATAATGAGCGAGCGAATTCCACTTCTGTTTATGAAATTCTGCCGCTCCGGGTGATTTGAATTCCGGGGGGAATGGGCAACAAATTAAAAACTACCCCGCGCGCAAGATTACAACTCCGGAAGGTGGCCGCCCACTCGGCTTCCCAATTAAAAAAAAATCGTTACTGTGAAAGGTCACGGAATGAAAAATAAATGGAAAACATTTTTGCTGTTAAATTTTTAATACCTCCAAATTGGATTAGTACTTATTAACATAATCAAATTATCTATTATTATAGATGCAGATAAAAGTTTGTGCTTTTTCTACAAAGTATGATTAAGCTGTTTTATAAATTTAAGCGGCAGCGAGTGAAGGATTAATGAGGGAGACAACCCTGATGAGGGTCTGTTCAAAACTTCATGTTAGAGCCAAGGGCAGATTTGCGTTCGAAATCAGTTCTAATCATAAGCACTCTCTGAACTTCATCACGCTTCATACCGCTTACAAAAACTAGATCAGGAAAAACAGTTTATATGAAATAAAGATGTTAGTGGTGTTGAGTTCGTCTTATTTTGCGCTTTTGTGTTGCCCTTCACGCTACACTAAGAGCACGTCTTTCCTTTTGTTTATCAGCGTAACTTATTTTTCTTCCCAGCGTAAAAGACCGTTCCGTGCAAAATAAGTCGAGCATTAACGGCCTGATTCAATTTAACAAACAAATACAGTACACACGTGACACGGACGGAATATCCGGTATTATTCCGTGTCGGTTCCATACGAACATGTTCGCAATATGTTCGGCCACACACATATGCGGGAAATTTCGTTCGCTACTTCAAATATCATATATCGTTTGGAACGGAATTGTTTACTTTTAAAGTTCTGGAAAGAATGATGGTAATAATTTAGGTACGCTCAATTCAGGGCGGATTATAAATATTTGACTTGAAGTCCGCTCCGGAATTTACCCGGAAGCTTTCATCGAACTCTTTCATTTTCCTTCGTCGCGTCGCAGGCTTGGCGGACAACAATAGCCGCAGGAATGCATATTGAAAGTTGAGGGCGGCTTATGAACGAATCTGGGTTGTCTTGTTAATTTTGGATTTTGCCCGGCCCGGAAATTTAATTATTTTCGATGGGGCGCAAGTCGTAAATGGAAGAATACGAAATCGGCCAATTAAGCCGATGGCAGACGTCGCGTCGTCGATAAAATTTTAATTTGGAGAGAATTTTCGGGGTGAGTTTCGAGATTTCAATTGAAAACTGCTTTTATATCAAAATATTGCTAATTTCAATCCAATGCAAGGGACGATAAAAAGTGTCCAGGGAAGATAATGGCAAAAGTCATGTCAGGTCTAATTACCAAAATTTGTTATGGAAAGTCTTCAAGGATTCAAAGACGATTCAATAATGATTTATTTGATTAACGGTTACCTATTTAGTATGCATGCGAATCACTTTTCTGTTAATTTATTAATTAACGGTGGCCCTAAATCCCAATCCGTTCGTTGAGGTGCAGACATGGAAGTGCGGACGCGTTATGTGTGTTTACGAGCGCCTTTCGATGCATAATTTATTAGCCCCGGGTCCAAATTGAAACACTGCTCCATACAGCCATACAAGCGCATTGTTTGTCTGGCGTCCAGCACCTTATCGCCGTTGTCTATCGGCATTCGGAACACTGGGACGTGTACGAAACACAGACATTTTCTGTGTTCGATTTGCTGTGTCACGTATCGATTCAGAAGTGTCAGAAACGTGTCAGTCAAGCGCCCGGAATCCGGCGTTGCTCGCAACGTGGCAGGAATTCGATTCTATTGCGTTTGGCTTAGGTCAGTTAACTTTCTTGAGAGCAGCACGCCGGCTTCAATTTAAAAGTCAACGTTTCGATTCAATTAGCTCAAGTTATACGTTCAATTAATTTCACGTCACTTGAGTTTTCTGAGTGGTTGGTTCCTCTGTAGAAGAGCGGTTGCTATTAATACGCAGCCTCGAGAATAAAGAAATCATGTTTAAAATTTAAGTAACAAAGCAATGGAGAGAAACAATTTCGTAAAAGGTTTGTCAAAATCGTTGCCCAACTATCAAGCTTTTGAGGTTTCGAACTAGATCGATACAATAGATAGAACTTGTTCTGAGAATTACTTCTGCAAGAAAACATCGAATACTGTGCGCCCCCTCAAAATAACAGATGTCCTTGTTAAATTCATCCATTACGAACTGTTGCTCGAGCAACGTCGCGCAGTACTTTCCAGACTAGCTTTTCAACTGAGGCAATATTTTATAAACGGGGTGAGCGTCTAAAATCCACCCAATAAATCTCCTACGCCAACCTAAACCATGTGCGACCGCTTAGATATATAGTTCATATCAGTCACTCGTAAAACAATGCGGACGATAAATCCGAACGCACCCCCCCGAAGACCGCGCTGGTATTACGTGTTAATTAGGCCGATTCGGATCTGATTTATTAAAGAACGGAATTAATTACGCGGAACGTGATTGGTAGTATGTTAATGCGTTGTTCATTCGGTTGACAGGCAATTAAACTTTAAATTATGCGAGGCGTACGTGGAAGCTGCTACTGTGGGAAGATTTTCACGGCCATTTACGGAACGGATTCGTTTCAAAGTCCGCCGTTTATTACATATTAAATGAAGAAGTTAATGATTAAGGTTTTCCAGAGGCTAACTGTGATTTAGGATCTGCCACCATTCACTCATTACCATTTTCGTGCTTCATAAATTTTCATTAACTAACAACGTTATCCTTCTTGCCCTCGCTATAATTACGTTTCGTGCGAAAGTTTATCCTCATTGTTCAGGACTTACATTTTTACACGATATTATATATTAACCTATCAAGCTTTTTAACCTTATCCGGTAAATCGTCTTCCATCTTAATTTCCGGTTATCTATTCTTGATTTCATATGTGCGTTTCTTTCTTGTTCTGCCATTTGGATCACTCAAAGATTTTCCAAATAAATTCGAACGTAAATAAATATATGTATACATTCTGCTTGGATTAAATTTAAAAGTATATTTTATCTCATGCAAAATTGGTGGCTGGCTTAGGTTACATTCAATGTAAATTTAAGGCATTGTAACAATTTTTCCCTCGAGCTTGAATACTATAGTGTCTTCTTCCGTCTTCCTGTTTAACAACATAAAACCCTCTCGCAATAAAACTAACATCCACGTTAAGAAAAGATTCTAACCACACCGTATGGACTTTAAAGTTTACCTCAGTGACTCTTTTGACGCGAAGACACAGACAAAGAATTTCCGGGGCGCGCAGCCCTTTGTCCGAATTAATGAACTTCGTGTTTACAAAGGCGAGCACTTTTCTGTAATAACAAGTTTTTTTCTTCCGCGGGACGATGAGGCTGCGGAAAATTCATCTCCGCCCCGAGTAGTTTAAAGGTGACTCCTAGAATAATAAATTATGTATTATGCGCGCTTACCGTGCGATAGCCATCACGTAAAGTAACTGTAAGCCTAATTACTATTCTTATCGGCGTCGAATGCAGACTTCGAATATTCAGCAATCTTGGCGTAATTACGGCCGAAAAGTGATTTTTTTTTGCTTCTTGAGTTGTTTCTATTTGACGGAGGGCCGGCGGGAAAAACTTGTAGCGTAATGCAATTAAGCCGGCCAGCTAGCTGCTGGTGTTTTTCTGTCGGTCTGTTAATGAAAATCCGACCGGCAAAAACACGTGCTCCGGCGAGTGCATTATATGGTTTTGCGCGGTCATAAATATTAAGTCTGCTTGTGGGTTGACACAATGATGTTGGAGTGCACTGGCGTGGAAGAACTGTTTACTTACCTTAATAAAACGTTTTTGCTTTTGAATTTGTTTTGAACGCGATGAGGAAATTTCGCGCTGAGCAGATGTTGTGCGCTTGCAAAATTTGTTTTTTTCGCAATTAACAAGGCAAAAAGTACAAATTCATGAAAAATGGTATACGATTAAGAGGACAACAAAACTTTTCTTATAATCATCTAAAGGAAATGGAAACATTGTAGGGTTGATCTTTGTTAGTCCCTTTGTTTCGATGGATCATCTTCTCAGATCTTTAATAATAAAACGGACGAAACCGGCCTTTGACTTTCCTTTCCTTTGACTTGCTAAAAAGAGGAGAGAAAGAAAGTAGACTGAAAGAATCACGATTATTATCGAAAGAAAAAATAAAAACAGTTGAAACAATTCACAAACAACTCCAAAAACCAAAATTAGTGAGAAACAAAAACAATAGATAGATGAGAAAAAAAAAAGTAGATTGAAAGAATCACGATTATTTTCGCAAGAGAAAATAAACGAAACAATTCTGTGAATTCTAGAAATTAACAATAGTTTGATTCGCGACATCCTGCGATCACTTTTGACACAACTTTGTACAGGAAATGGCCAGAGTGGTGTCAAAGCATATTGAAAGGTTTAAAAAAATTTGTTGCAAATCGGTTTTGATTGCAGTGAATCCCTCGAGCATCCTCTGTACAGCTGTTTCGGCCCTATTTGAGACCTCGTCAGCAGAAGCGTAGCTCGAGACTTTCACTGCAAACCAAACCGACCTGTCCAAGGTTATTCGCAAATGCGATGGAATAATAATCAATAGTTTCAATCGCGACATCCTGTGATCACTTTTTGACACGACTTTGTACAGGAAATGACAAATTGCAGCTGGTTTGCTATTTAATAAGTGCTCCCATATAAGGCGGCCAATCGTGCTGTCAAAGCATATTGAAAGATTTAAGAAAATTGTTGTAAATCGGTTTTGCTTGCAGTGAATCCTTCGAACATCCTCTGTGCAGCTGTTTCGGCCGTATTTGGAGTCTCGTCAGCCGAAACAGCTGTGCAGAGGATGCTCGAGGGATTCACTACAATCAAAACTGATTAGCAACAAAATTTTCTAAAAGTTAACGTTAATAAGGAAGAAAAAACAAAAGACTTGATCAAAAGAGGAGGTAAAAAGGTAGACTGAAAATATCATGAATATTATCGAAATAAAAAATAAAAACAGATGAACCAATTCTGTCAATTCGAAAATTTAAAAACTATTAAGGAAGGAAACCAAAAAGCGATCAATTTGTAATCAAAAGAAGACAAAACTAAAAAAAAACAACATAACAAAATAATAGTAATTACTGTTGGAAGAAAAGAAAAACTATAAATAAAAAAGTAAGTTAAACAATTTAGGGAATTAAAAGAGACGATTGATCTTGATTAAAATTAAACCAAAAAAAGATGTTAAAATAAAATAATAATGACTCTTGTTAGAAAAAAATTATAAATAAAAAAATAATGAAACAATTTAGGGAATTAAAAGTCAAAAGAAAGCTACAAAAACAAGAGACAATCGATTTTGATCGCAAAAAGACCAAATAAAATAAAATTATAGACCCAAATTTTTCAATATGTCTGTGGGTTACTATAAATAATTGGAAAACTTTTTCAAGCTAGTTTACATTTTATTTTTATTTCCGACATGTTTCAACCTCAGAGGGAAGGCCATCTTCAGGGATATCTATTAATCGCACGAACACGAACTCCGCTTACTCAACTAATGATAATTCATTTTTTAACAACTTTGCATCAAGTTGTCAAGAAAAGGGACGCTATTCGTATTAAAGTTGGCAAAGTTGTTAAAAAATCATTAGTTGAGTAAGCGTTGTTCGTGTTAGTGTGATTTAATAGGTACCCCTGAAGATGGCCTTCCCTCTGAGGTCGAAACATGTCGAGAATAAAAATAAAATGTAAACTAGTTTGAAAAAGTTTTCCAATTATTTATAGTCACCCACAGACACATCTAAAAATTTGGATCTATAATTTTTTGGTTACTAATATCAAATGGAGCAACTCACCAAAATAAATAAAATTAAATAATTGTGACTATTAGTGAAAAAGAAAAGTAAGTGAAACGATTCCAGGAATTTTAAAAGTCAAAAACAAACAGATAAAAACAAAACTTAAAAACATTAGACGATTGACTTTTGATACAAAAAAAGAGAAAAGCAAATTTCTATTTGTTCTCGCTCTTTTATATCAAAAGAAGAGAAGAGGAAGTTTCTTCCTATTCTCACTTTTCTCTTCTTTTATATCAAAAGCCAATCGTTTTTAAGTATTATTTTTAAATGTTTGTTTTTAACTTTTAAAATTCCTAGAAGGGAAAAGCGAGAACAGGTAGAAACTTGTTTTTCTCTTCTTTTGTATCAAAAGTCAAGCTTTTGATATAAAAGAGGAGAAGAGCGAGAACAAGTAGAAACTTGATTTTCTCTTTTTTTTGTGTCAAAAGTCAATCGTCCATTGTGTTTAACTTTTTGTTTTTAATTGTTTGTCTTCGACTTTTAAAATTCCCAGAATCGTTTCACTTACTTTTCCATATTTTTCTCCACCATTTGCTTTGCAAATGAAACGCTTTGAACAATTCGAAAAGACAAAAGTAAAAAAAAATAAGGTAACAATGATTTTAGAACAAAACATAAGAAGTAATGCAAATTTTTACGAAAAAATAAAAGTTTTTTTAAAACATAAAAGAAAATTAGAAGAAAGAAAATGTGACGTGACGCTCTGAAACTTTTAATATTACAATTAACTGAAAAAATTAATCCATCGTTTTCAAAACAAAAGAATAAAGCAGAAATCAAAGGTTTTCAAACAAATTAAATTTGTTTAAAAACAGAAATAGAGCGCAACATCTTTTTTAAGGCAAAAGAAGAACAGGAATTCAAAACAATGATAGTTTGTTAAGAAATTAAATTTTTCTCTGAGAATTTTGCGCTTAAAATGTTTACATTTTAGTTTGATAATTGGTTATGTTTTCCATCGATTCATTGCTTTCATTCTTGTTCTTATTTCAAGCATTTTTGTTACGTGTTCCACTCTTTGTATTCTCTCATGGACTTACTTGGAATTTTCTTTGATGTAAGGCCCGATCTTTCTACATCCTAATAAAGTTCCTGATAACGTTATTTGGCAAATAACTTGATTTTTGTGAGTGGTTTCCATAGTTATTCGTCGAATGAGGAGGAGATGGAAAGATCGGGCCTTAGTCCAACAAATCCTAGTCCTAAATAAGTTTTAGTTCTTGTTCTCTTTATTCTGGTTTCAAAGATTTCATTATTTATCCCAGCCTTTTCTGGAAATTTATGATGCTTACAATATTTCGGCTCACTTCATTCCTTCTTTTCCAATTTTTTCTCGTTAGGAGCTCAAATACAATGCTAACTCTGCAATTCCTTTTTCTTTTCTCTACCATAGCTCTGCAATTCCTTTTCTTTTCTCTAGATGTTCGACTGAAGCCCTTTCACAGCATTTTCGCATTCTTGCACTTTCCGTTTATAATTCTGTTTTCTCTGAATAGTTTCCCTGAAAGTGCATTGAACAAGATAGTCAATAAATCTTCAGTCTTACTCTTCTTTAGATTTTCAAATGGGCTTTTACCGGACATACTTTTTTTTAATTGCATTCGTATTGTTCTGAGTTTTCTTCGATCATTTGTAGTAGATTGATAAAATCTTTAAACAGTCCACCCAAGGCTAATATATTTTCATAATGGTAATGTTTAGTTTTTTTTCTGTTTGCATCAATCGCATCCTTATTTCAGCCTGATTTTATCTTTTTTTTGGGTCTCCAGTTTCATATATTACCTCAAAATTTATGTTTGTATGTCTTTTGAAATTCTTTATTTTCTCTTTATTGTTTTGTTTCGTTTGTAGTTACTCATTGTTTTAGACGTACGTGGTAGGTAAAGTAATTGTTCTTGTTTCAGAATACGTACACGAACGCAGACAAACTCCTTGCCGCCGCCGATGAGTTGGCTCACACAGGCGAATGCGACCCCAATGAGATTTACTCCGTCGCTCATGAATTGGAAGCTCACGTTACATCTTTTGCCGCCCGAGTAGAACAAAGGCGCCGAAGGTTGGACCTCGCAGTCCTTTTCTACACCCAGGAGAAAGAGCTGAGCACGTGGGTGGACGAACTCCGGCAGGAATTGCAAAGCGACGAGAGCGTCGCTGAAGGCCTCGAAGCCACCGAAAGGCTCCTGGAACAAACCGCCCAGCACAGGGATCAAAGCCTGGATGCGTGCGCCTCCACGATCGCACAAGGCGAAGCCCTTTTGCAGGAGCTAAGGTAAGGAATCTGATTGAATCGCCGCCTGTAATTTGTTTGATTTAAGCTGGGAGCGAAGTTCTGTAATTGCTCCTCGGATTAATAAGACGCACGTGTGTGTATGTGAAAACTGGCGGAGAAATTAAATCGGATTAGGCTCGAGTTGATTTGAAATTGTAATTAACCTGTCGGGCGTTTCTTGCGGTGCGAAAAAAGCGCGCGTTACGATCGTTAAATGGCGTTTAAAATTCACGGCGCGCTCGCGAGAGGTGAAGGTTCGTGAAGATGGAATTTAAAAAAGTTGCAGTAACTGTACATACATTCGCTTAGAATGACAATTTAATTTTTGTGACACTTTTAATTTTTTTATGAGTTTGTTAGGGGGGGGCGGTTCTGATAAATGATAAATTAAAAGGGCAAACATGAATTATTCCAAAATGTTCGAATTGGAAGAGAGAAACAAAAATAATCTGAATTTATTCATTTTTGGAGGAGAATCTCTTTCAAGATCTTCCAGTTTTTCAATCCTGAGCAATTCTTGATCATCATTTTTAACATCGTTCTACACTTATCTTTATTGATGTTATTTGCATTTCGTCTAAAGTATCTCTTGGGTCTTGTCTATGCTTCATCTTCATTACACAAAATGGTGCCCAACGTAGGGCCAGACAAACATCAACATCATCTCGAAAAGAATGAAGCAATCTCAATAGCTACAGTTCAAGACGATCATACTTGTGCTTAAATTCGATTTGCTTACGACTTGTTTTCAGCAATAAGCCACTTTTAATATTAAATATATTTGAATACATAATTATTATTTAAAAGAAAATATTATATTTCGTTTCGTTTTATGTGCACGTTATAGAGAATACATCTGTAAAAGGTTGCTTACCTTCTATACGTTTGCTTGCTCATATAAATTCTTGCAAGCACTTTGCATTATAGAACAAAATGCAGTTTGTCTGTAAATTTTACGCTGCATTATGCAGCTGAGGTGCTTTAAATTTTGATGGGATGTGTGGTTTATGAAGCGCACGTTGAAATATAATAACACAGTCCGTCCCTGCGCGCAAAATGATACTTGTCAGGAGCACCTGCCCGATATAAACCGCAGGCACTCACAAATTACGATTGGGTCCCGCATCATATTTCAAATTGCAAATTCGTCGGAGTCGATTAACGCCATCAAATTTTGCTACATTTCGTCGAACTTCCGCCGATGACCTGCGGCGGTACGCAATTAGACGTGACTCCGATTACTTTATAATTTAAAAGTAACGGAGGAAGCACTTAAGTTAAGGTCATCCGGGTTTTAATTGTCACGTGAGGAAATTGATCGCGCGTGATGAAATGAAGGCAACGAGTTCAGGTTTACGATTATGAATTTAATTAAAGGACTTTGCAGTTACACAATACAAACATCTGCGCTCATATTTTATTTACAACGACATCGTGGTAAATACTGCCCACTTATTTCACTTGGAAGGCATATATTAAAGTAGTCAATGGTATCAATCGAAATAAGGCGTATTACAAGCGTTTCATTCTTAGTTAGTTCTGATAGTGTTTGCATGAATGGAGGTTTTGACGCCCACTGTATGCAAGTTAGAATGAATGGGTTCGATCCAATCTAGTCTCTCCAGAAGAATTTTATAAAAGATAAATGGCAGAAGTTATTTGTGACTATTGAATATTAAAGATTTAACACAAATCATGTTTACAATAATTTCCATATATTTTTTTTTAAGACTGAACATGCGAAAACATTTAGTTTGACTAGTCTAGACGATATATGTAAGTACAGTCATTCCCTCGTTCCATCTCATCCCAACAATTGTGCGACATCCAGCTTAGAAAATAATTGCAATTAACTTGGGGTGCAGACACAGACGAGGAGATCACGCGGTCGGTCGGTTTATTTCATAATTGCAATTACACAAGGGCAGTCATTCTCCGTAATGATAATTCACTGGGCGCAGGATGTATTTATTACCGCCGGTTATTTTTGGCGCAAAATGATGTAACGGGATTATTAGGATTTATATCAGCGAGCGAGATATAATGTTGCAACCTACGGGTTTCGCTAACTCAAACTAAGACTAAAAAGAACGGTTTCTATTAAACTTCATGTAGCCCCGGCGATTTTGAACGTTATCGGGAATTCTGAAAGCGTTCACGCTTGTCGTTAAATCGACGATTAAGGAATTTATTTGCCAACTCTTTATCAAAGGATGTAAAAGTTAAATCGCATATAAAGAGAGGGATCGCGCACATCGCCTATGGTCGTAGGTAATAAAAATTGTTAACAAAATAGTAAATGTTTCTCTTCTTCATAAGATGTGATACGAAAAGAGCACTAAGGAATAGTTTTATTCAACTAACCCTGTAGGGAAATTTTGGATGTTTGACCCAATTCTTGTTTCTGTGAGCTTACTACAAGGTTTCATTTTTAAAGACCCTTTGGGTATTGAGTTTTTTACAAGCGCAAAAAGATTTTTCTGATCTTATTGAATGTTGTCCTAGATGTGTATGGAGGCTCTAAAAATCTACGTTTGCCACCATGAAGCTAACTTTATTTTAATTTTGTTTCTAATCATATTTTTGAATTATTAATTATTGATATTGAATTACGTCAACGTTGGGAACGAATCTGAGAAAATGTTTCGCGCCAGTTAGAAAGCGTCTTGTAAATTGATTTAGGAAACAGTTAGTTACACATCTCATCTCAAATAAATAAGATAGCCGACGGAAACGGATTTCCGACGTTTAACCCTTGCACTTCGTGCCCGGAGTACTCACGGTAATTATATTCGCAGTAAAAAATCAAAACGCAATCACGGAGCTAAGGCGTACTTACATGATTGCAGACTTGATCGCGACATTTAATTTTGCGATACAAGTTATCCATATTTTTACATAGTGGGTGTTTCATTGAAGATGCATCAAACTTGGTATGCGGGTAGACGTCGGGAAAAGAAAGAAAAGTTTCTTTGTAAAATTTTCTCTGTAATGAATAAATTTAGAGAAAATCGAAGAGGAAGCAAAGTCGCAAATTTTTACGACAGACTTTAAATGAGAGTGAATGGATTGTTACTTATTCACATACGAAATCGATTTATTGGTTAATTGCCTCTAGAATGTCGCGACAACATACATACTAAATGCATACTTTTGCATAGCCCCACATTTGTAATTTATTATTAAATTAAATAAGTTTAAATATCTATCGCTGCTGCAATCGACGTGTGGCAAAGTTGAATACACCGAGCTTTCGGTCAAGGGCAAAATAAAATCTAGTCATACATTTCTTCGCTGTTTATGGATTTATACCCCCTGCAGCTGTGTGGCATTCATAAATGCAATTTAGATCGCCCGTTTTGTTTGACCATTCCGCGCCCTACAGTATTTCAAAAAACGTCGACTCCAAATTATGCAAATTTCAACTTGTTCAGATTAAAATTTTTTATTAATATTTTGTTTAAAATAATGTCAGAAACGTGTCCCTCAAGTTTGATGCATCTTCAATGAAACAGCTGTACATTAAGAATTTTTACAAAAAAAATCATTGGATACTATTATTTTGAATTTAAAATTTTTTGCAATTATTTGTTGCTTACCAAAGTCAGTTTCTTCATTCATTCATTTTAACCTTCGCAACTCGCAGATCGTAAATTAAAATATTTTTCAATATTCTGCTGTTATTTCAAGATCAATGTCTTCATCCCCAACCCTTTCGGATCTAATAAGTTTCTCATGCCTTGCTTGTTTAGCTCTCTTTTTCTGGTTAACTTTCGCATTTTTACAATTTTTGTTTTCTTCTTTTTTGTTTTGGTTTCAATTCAACTTTCCCCTTTCAATACCTTCAAAGGATCTTAGATAGTTACACTGACCGGCAAAAAACCGACCACTGACCGGCAAAAAAACACCCTAAAATATGTAACAAAACCATTGACATACTGGTTTACTTAATTTGAGATTTACTTTATATCGAAGGACTATTCATTATTGACAAAAAAAACATAAGAATTATTCAAAAAAAAAAGACGAGATTAAACAAAATTAAGTTTAATGTTAAAGACAAAAACGGCAATTCGAAAACTGAAAAAAAAAGCCTTCAATTAAGTTACTGGTGATGGTTAATAACGCGTATGACCTCTTGCTTGAGTGACATCATTTAAACGTCGAGGAATCAATCAAATGTGTCAATAAATTATGAGGTATTGGCCTCAAATTCTTCGCAAAGCACTGCCCTTAAATCTTGCAGTGTTTCTGGCAAAGCCGGGCGACGACGAATGCCTCCTTGAAGTGGATCCCATAAGTGCTCAATGGGATTGAGATCAGAGCTGCATGCTGGCCAGTTAAGTCTCTGAATTCCGGCCTCGTCTAAGAAGTCACTACTCGTGCCGTGTGGGGCCTGGCATTGTCGTGCATTAGAGTGAATCCATCTCCAATAAAGTGAGAGTAGGGCACGACAGCTTCAAGCAGAATGTCTTCCACGTATCGATGAGCATTTAAAGTCTCACTTTCTACAAAAAGAAGTTCGGTATGTGCCTCAGACGAACTACTTGCCCTCACCATAACAGAATCACCATGGAAAGATCGCCTTTCGGAAATGGTGTAGTCTGTGTACCGTTTATTTGGTCTTCTTCACACCCTTCGCGACCGTAGGGCGAGCGCAGACAAAAGCGCGATTCATCAGTGAAGAGAACTTTGCTCCATTGTGAGGAGTCCAGTTTGAATGAAGTCGTGCAAATTCCAACCGTGCTCGACGTTGTCTTGGTAACAATTCTGGTCTTGCAGGACTCCGTGGCTTGAGGCCTCTTTCTACAAGCCTCCTCCTTATTGTGCTCTCACTTACTTTAACTCCACGAGCTGTTTGGAGGCGATGTTGAAGTTGAACAGTCATTGATCTCCGATCTCTTAGTGCGTTGAGCACAACAAAACGGTCATCAACTGCAGTTGTTGCTCTTCTTCCGAATCCTGCTCTCCTTGTGCAGTTACCAGTCTCCAAATATCGATTCTAAGCATCCTGAACGGTGGTACGGGGTATTCCCAATGCGCGAGTCACGTAACGTTGGCTACGACCATCTTCAATTAAAGCAACAATACGAACCAGAATCTCGACAGTTAATGGCATTTTTTCTCTCATGTATTTCGTACTTTGTTCAATTCAACTCTGATTTCTTTTTAACACCTTTCTCTTCTTACCTTTCTTGTTTTCAAAGGAGATGTTTTTTAGAGGGGTATTATTAAAAAAAAATAAATAAAACACGAACTAATTATTGGATAATAAAATCATTTTTACCTTTTATCCTATTTTCTGTGAACGTATTAATATTGTGGGGGCTCACACGCTGCGCAGAGACTGATGAAGTACGTCATAAAGACAGATGGTCACGAAACGTCAAAATGAAAGTTGTCAGAAACGTCAAATTTACAAACATCGAGAAACGTCAGATTGACAACGTCACACAAATAAGTGTGAAGCGTCATGTGACATTTGTGTAACGATCGTTACAAGTAAAGCAAATTTAGGCTGCCCCTTGACGAATTAAAGTGAAATTGCATTCAATCATGATTGGTCCGCAAATAAGATCGCATTCTTAAATTTGGTCGTTAAGACAATCCCCGGAGTGAACACCAAAAGACGAATGAGAACCAGCTTTGATCATCGGTGATTCGATTACGCATTTTAACTAATGAAATAGAGTGAATTCACCCCGCTATGAAAAAGTCCTATAAAAGCGAGAGCCTTAACTTTACCATATTGTCGAGAACACTCACCAAAGCCTCCCGTGCAGCCAATTCTCATGAGCAACATAAAAATCTGTTAAAAAATGGCTATAAAAATCACAGCTATAACTTTTCTTAAAGAAAAAACTTTTATTTTTAAACTCAAATCAAAACCGATAAAATGAATTTTTATCAAAAATTTACCTAAATAATCATTTGAGTCGGAGTTGGAGTCGATATAGTTTTGTTGACCCCAATTCCGACTCCAGTAAAGGAATAATTGTTTTCGACTCCGACTCCACAGCCCTGGAAAGCACACACACGACCCTTTCGTGTAGCTTATTCGGAAGTACGCACAAAATTCGTCCGTGCAGACTATTGTCGGAAACAACTACCACACATGCCTTGTCGGGAGCAACGTTTATAGTCGACACATCCATCGGCGTCATCAAAATTAGCCGTTAAACAAGAGAAGCAGAAGTTCCTGCGTCAATCCCGTGTTCAACATCCGTTACTACGTTATCAGACACTTCGCTCTCCGAAGATAACTGACCAGGAGAACGGAGCGTCGCACATATTATTATTTATGGATTTTATTTATCGTCCCTTTATATAAAAACATATTTTAGTGTTAATTACCTTTTGAAAAATTTTATTTAAATAATTACATTATCTGGGAAGAATTAAAACATATACAACAGTGCCACGTTCAATAACAGCTTTCGAAACAACTTGACGAGGTAGGCGCAAGAATGACGCGACGTTTCGGCAGGACGACATGCATCTAAAACAAACAAACTAGAGGACAAATACAAAACGAAATGTAAACGCAGCAGTTTTAGAAAGCATAATTGCAGCACGACGAATCAAATAACGATTCCGGAGGGGAGCTCGAAGGTGCTAGAATATTTTGAATGGGCTAGCCAACATTCTAACTTCGTCGAAAGGATACAGCGAAGGTTTGGCTTGTTCCGAGGGCCACTCACAGCAACATATTATCCGGTGGACGAGAAAAAGCCCACCAAAAACAAGAGAAGGCTAGTCTACTTGGAAGACGGCCGACAAGTACCCCTTCGCTGGGATAAGGTTCCGGACTTCCTAATAGATTACGAAGCATTGTGCAATGAATACTTGTACGGAAGTTTCAAACCTAAAAAAGAGACAAACTGTAGATTATAAGAGTGCAGGACGCTATGATAGGTTAGGTTTGACAAATAGTAATACGTTATGAATTTTTAAGATAAGTAAAGCGTGAGAGGTTAGATTCATTAGAAAATAATGTATTTAAGATACTTACCTGTTGTTTAGAGTTAAGTTTGTTCCATTTTAGTTCGATTTTTGATTTGTTTTCCTTGAAATGTAATTATCAAAACGCGAAGCTTGGTTACCAACTCCAATCTAGTATGTAACTAGATCAGAATTCAAATTTTTCCGTAACCATAACAACGAAAATACAAACAGAACGAAGCCCTATAAAAGGCGAGCGTTCCGCCGATTTCAACACTACTTCTTCCTCGACTTCTGCGGGTAACACTTCGTTAAGAATAAGAAAATAAAAGGTCAATGAACAACGAGGTCTTTTATTAATAAGAACCGGAGAATATTCACTGAATCCCGAGTACTCTGTCTTTTTCCTTGATCACTAACAACATGGAGGACGCTTCCAGGTAGGACATACGTGACGACACAAACAAAAATTTTTTATAAACACTGGACGGGAGACGTTTAGGTATCGTCGAAGGGCGCCTCTCTCTTATGAAAGAGTTGAGGCACATGCGTGATCAGCGATACAGAGCATCCCCTTTTTGATAAAGTATACATCTGGTAGGGCAAGAGACTCACAGAATCTTGTGATTTGGCCGACTTGTAGTACCAGGTGTCAGCTTTGCTTGGACAACAACCTTTTTGGATAAACCCTTTTCTTTATTTTTTTCTTACACGCACTGACGCATACACATTTGACACTGAGACCCCCTTTTATTTTTTGTGTTAGTCATTGTATGTATCCGCCATGGCGCCATAATACGAAACGTGGGTAATTCCGAGCGACCCAAGAAACCCCTGAGAGAAAGACAGAAAGAAAGTAGTACCCGTACCCACAAACATAAAGGGGGCAAATCTCAACACAATAATATGTATACCAGAACACGCGCACAAAATCATCTTCACGTCTTTGTTTCTATTGTATACTAAAGAGTATGCAGTTGATGAATCCTCATAGTTCTCGTTTTTTGTGTGACGTTTCTTTAGATAAAGTCATTTAATTCTTCTTTACTTTTTTAAAAGTTTATACGGGTATTAAGTTTATGGGCCTTCATAAGCTACAAGTTCATGTTCATGTATCGTACGTTAGCTTCTTCTGATTAGTATTTTTTGCAATCAACATCAACGGTCCTTACAAGTTCTTCAAATGTTATGTAACCAGTTTGTAAATGTTTCTTTAGTTTCTGCTTCAATAGCCGTTTGGTTTCCTTTCCTCCTTTCGTTCTTTCTTCTTCAAAATATACGTACATGTTTTTCTTTACTTTTAACCTGTTCCAAGGGTGTTCTTTTATTAAATAGGGTTGTAGTGTAGAAAAATGCCTTGCTTTGTTGTTCTTTGAAAAAGATTAAAACTACATAGGTTAAGAATACATATAATTCAACCAAGATTAAGATGTTATATTAAACAGACGTGAAGTGGTTTTTATAGCCGTGCTGTGATCTTGTAACCTACTTCTTGCAACACGGGACGTAACCGGCACGAAGAAAGCTTGTCGTTCGTTGAAAATGAGCGTTAAACCAAGTATGCGGATTAAATAACTTTATACATACGTTGCTAAGCGCAATTATGTTTCTGCGCTCATAAACGTTGTGACTCGCGTATATTCCAAGAATGCATTCTTTAATTTGGTAATTTGCGCCAGGGTAATTAAGAAGTCGCATACAAAAAAGGATGCCGCTTTCTTCATGGAGTTGATTTGTTGATGATTTTTAAAGAAGAAAGAGAATGAAGCTTTTTGCGCTGAGGCGCGGAAATGCTTTTACGGCAATATAAAATTTTAAAGTACAATACGTGAGAAATTGATTTTTAATTTATGTATGGTACATAAAGGAGTCAGGATAAACAAGCAACTGTTTTTAGAATTGAAAAATAACAACCTCAGGCCTAAACTTGAATTTTGAAAATTCGTTGGAAGTGATTGGGTACTGTCGTGTCCAATACTCTTGTACTCTAAAATTGTGAGCGTATGTATGAACTTGTGAATGTTGCTCTACATTGTAAACTCCGTCATATAAAAAAATTGAACCTTTTTCGAATCCGAATGACTTGCCAAATTATCTCGAGAATTAATCCTTGCGATCTTAAATACCTGAGCGATTTCGTGCGGTGCTTACCAATCCATCTTCGTGGAATTTCGTCTGAAACCCACCCACCCCCTAAAATCATCGCACACATTGTACTTACGCTCTTTAGCAATTTAGATTAGCGTTGATTTCATTCGGCGCTTCACCGAACGCGCAAACATTCGTCACGGCTTATTGTGCTGTTCATATTTTTGCTGTCGTATCAAAACGAACACGACCAGACAACAATAAACTTGCATATGAAGTTTTGAAGGGGCGTCAATCGAAATTCACATTTTTCTGCATCCAATTCCTCGATGTTATGAAGCTCTCTGACAAGCAGTCTCGTTCTTTGTTATTTATTATCCGTCTGCAAATTTGCTGCAGTTGCGGAAATCCATACAATACACAGATGTCGCGATGCAATAATGCACTAGACTACTTAGTGCTCGAGAAAGCAAAGAGAGAGACATGTGGAGGTCAGACGGGCTGTCAGGAACACGACGAAGAGGACTCTGCTGTAAACGTGCTCCTTCGAGCAGAAATCGGATGTATTAGGATCCTCTTTCAGTTCAGTTACATCTTCGTAAATGCATGTGTATTGGGTTTTTGCAATAGTTGTTGTTAATACGCTGCAAAGTGTACAACATACTTGATTTGAGTAAGTGGATCTTGTCTTGCTATTGACACTGGGATTGATACTCGTACAACATAGAATGAACTTCTGCAATTTATTACATACAACGATCATTACAATTACTAAGCTGGGAATTAATCTCGTTAATGAAGGAGCATCTAATTTAATCAAGTTGGATGCGAGTGAGTGTAACGAACTTAGTCGACGTCGGAAATGTCATTTTATTAAATAGCTTTTTACTGCGTACATGATTTCTCACGCGCACTTTTAAATTCTTTGACTTTCCCCCCCAGACAATATAGCAAAGCAAGCTTGGTTTAGCTTACGATTTACATCCTTTATTTTCTGTCTTGTCTCCGATTTTTTTTTCAGATTTCAATGAATCATTAATTTTTATGCCCCCCTCGTATCTAGACCAAAATATAAGACTTTTTTACGTGCTGACCAGGTTCGCACAATTAAAATAACAAACAGAAAAAGAAATTTTTAATTAATTAATTAAAAATGTTCCTATTTTTTTTTGAAATAACTCGACTTGCTTAAACCCAAGGTTTTTGAACCGCGTGATGGAAATTCCGACGACAAGGAAGGTCTGCATAGGCTGCAGCAACATAGTTTTTAATGGACCAACTGCATCGCAACCTAAAAAAGCAAAGAATGAGATCTGTATGTGGGTAGAGAGACGGTCGTGTGTGTGTGTCTTCAAGGACACTTTCTTAGAAATCCATTCACACAAGTTGCCTGTAAACTACCCCGTTTACAAATTTCAAAAGAATTTAATTAAAGGAACCAACAAATTAAAAAATGCAAATATTTGTTCCCGTTTCAAAAAAGATGAGGAAAAGATTTATCAATGCAACAACATTTCATGCTACAATATCGTCAAGTCACTGCCATTTTTAAAGAATTTAGACACGGGATAAGGCAGTTCTATGGTAATAGCAAAAATGCAGAAATTCTCACAAATAGTTGAAGTATGAGCTGCAAGCCTAATTTTTATTATCCTTCCAACTATTTTAATTTTGATTACTTAGTTACGTATTAATTTGTTTCAAAGTAAAATTGTTCGTGACATCGTCCATTTTTTGATGAACTCAAACGTCTAGTCCGTTATTTAATGTAATTAATCACTTAATTACTTTCTTCTCGACGACAAAAATTAAGCCAATTACAGAAATTCCTTCTTCCATCAAAGGTCGTGCATGAAGTGGCGCATGAAAGCCAGCCAACTCCTTTACATACGATGAGTTCGAACCGAAGAACAGTGTGCAGTGCGAGTGTGTGCCGGGAACAAGTGCTAAAATAAAAATAAGATGATTCATCTGCCCCATAGACGGGTTTACGCGGCTAAAAAACGAACGAGCCGCCGAAGATCGAGGTGGGTTCAAATTTTTTGTCTGCGCGCGAGCAAGCAACTTCTCGGGCGTTATTAAGGCGTTGCTGTTTTAAATTTTTTGCTCGGCCTGATATTAAAAGTAAAAAAAAAAACTTGACTCCTGTTGCCCCAACATTCCCCACCAAGTTCCACGTTACACACCACGAAATCTTATTATTAGCACGTTTTTTGCTTTTGCTTGGAGAAATCCCTGTTTTCTGCCTACATACGTAGATGTATTTATTGGTTTTCAAACTAATATTACGAGCTCGATAGAAAATGCTGGGGGCCATTCGTTTTCGATGGGTGGCAGGTGCGGGCATTCAATATTCATTAGTTTAAGTAACTGAGCACTCGTGTTGTATGAAGTGCCAGTCCATTTGGATTTGTTGGCATTTACTTACCAGGGTACGGGATTCGTGCGGAGAGGTTTGAAAAATTTATGGGTGACAATCCTTTAAAGTGCCAACTCACGAAAGCCAGCACCTTCTCGAATGCATGTATGTGGTATACAGCAGATGTGAAATGTATTGGGTTGTCGCAGAATTATATTCAGGAAGTATGTATAATTAAATCGTTTCAAATTTGAAGTGACGCAAGCGATCAATCTCCCTATAAAGGGCGTCATTCGATTAGTCGGATAAAAATACGTTTATTCAGTGCAGAAACGAATTTGCTCGACGGTATCACTGCTATTTGATTACAGTTGAAATATGGTCACTGTGATTGCCTGGCATAACAGGCAATCGCCGTGCGATTATTCGATATTTTTTCCTGTTGCACGAGCACATTTGAAAAACGAGGCATTTTTACGCATTGCTTGACAACTAACTGGAAAACTGAACACCAATTTACTCACTCACGCGAAATATATATTGGACTAAATTTGGTTACTTTTTTTTTGGCTTCGTATATTTGGGAGGAATTGGTTAAAATGTAATTTTTTTACTTTTGGAAAAAAAACCTATTGAATTATGTAATAATACAGAGTGTACAATACAATTCGCACGGAAAGCATTTCCAGTTTTTTCTTTTTTGGAAAAAAATTACGATTAACCAAAATATCTTTGCAGAGCTAGAGACGTTTATGCTGTTTTTTTTTTTTTTTTTGAAACGCCCTGACTATCAAATCTTTAATAATTTATCAACAACTGCCTAGTTAGGTTAATGGAAATCAAGCATATTTAAAGAATATATAAAATAAATGTATTTTAGGGAAAACTGTAGTGAAATGAAGCTTTTGCTCTCTGCCTCTCGGAGGCACGTTTAATTACAACATTCTTCTGAATTGATTGTCTCGTTCTTGGACATTTGTGCAGCTCGTTTCATCAAGTTAATATTTGCAGTTAATTGCAAAGGTAATGGAAACTGTAATCTAATAGTCGCAGGCAAGTTATTAAACTCCTTCAATTATACGTCGCGAAGTATAAAGTATTTTACTTGCAAGTTTAAAGTTACTTAATTGTTTTTTGCTTAAAGAATGGTAAGTCCTGAATACGAACAAAATTATTAATTTTTAATTTATTATAGTTGCAAAGCCTTATGTCAATTATTGGGAACACATACAGGCTGTTTCTAGATCTTTGTCTTTAATTAAAGTTCCTCATTATATTTCAAATTGATTTTCGAAATCTCAACGATTTTATTAAAGGTCTGTTCGAACTGCGAGTGCTGATTCCGAACGTTCGAAACATACACTCATTAGAGTTGTACTCAAAATTATTCGCCAACGGATTTGAACGATTCTGAATTGACCTGCCTCAAGACAGCAGACTCCGGCAGAGCCACTTTGTTGTGAAACCTCTGCTCAGGTTTTCGCAACCACATCTAATAAAGCGCAATAAAACTTTTTATTTACGTGCAGTCAACTTATAAACGCCATCAGCACTATATTGAAATATCCGTGTGACAATTGACATGCGTTTTTCATGGGTTGTTATTAACATGATATAACTATTTATTTCGTGCTTATTAAATTATTTGTTTAATTACTTATTAAAAAGTTCTGGTTCTCTTATTTTTAAATGATGTCCTTCGAAACAAAGATTTTGAAATGACTATCGCCTTCTTTGTAATCAAACGATAATACGTACTAATATTGTTATTATTATTATACAATCAAGACATAGTAATTATTTAACTTATGATAGTACTAAGTAGGATTATTATGTAATCATTGCAATTGAAGAGTGGAAATTTCAAAGGTGCTAAGTGCCAAAAAACACGAAACAGAGATATTTGGAAAAAACTTTATTGAACAAAAATTATCAAACATACACCAGCGTTTTAACGCTTGGAGATTACTTATATTACTCTGAACAAAATTCTCAAAAATTACGAATAAATGCTGAAAAATATATGATATAATAATTATTTTGAAAAAAGAATTTGGAAACGTGCTAAGTGCCAAACAGGGAACCCTAATGCTAAGTGCCTATAGACAATTTTGCAATAACTCTCTGTAGAAGTTCTTGTGCTGTTCCCGTTGTAAGAAGTTTAATCATTAACTCTAAGTGTTTTTTTCTTATTTGCACCGATGTGGTTTACATGTGGTAGTTCTTCAAGTCTTATGTTTTTTACATCCTTCAGGGTTTTACCTTTTTTTAAAAATGGGGATTCTAAGAAACTGTGCTGATTCAGTAAAACTATCTTTGCACGAAAGCATTCCAGGATATCTGGAGTCAACTCTGATATGGATAGTTTTACTTATTTGTACTTCCTTCGTATTCAGAACAATCAGCAGCAGCTTGAATGTTAAAAAATGTATGCATGTATGCATGCAAATTTATATGTAAGCTAAAAAACACTCTACTTATTACAAGCAAGACATTATACAGGGTGATTCTTAAGATTAAACATTAAAAAAATTAAAGCCTATTATATTATTTTTGTAAATAAAATCATTCAGGTCACTTTAATTTTATTTATTTACTCTTGGGTAAGTCATGTCCAATTTTGTATGAATCAGAATGGACTTTGGACCTTTTCTTTAAATAAATTATAAATCGTTAAATTTTATTTGCAAAAGTAATATAACAAGTTTTCTATTTTTAATTTTTTTTTAAAATTGTGAAAAAAATGTTTCGTTTAACGAGTTTCATTAACTTAACTTGGACTCATTCTGCATAGGAAAGATACAAAGTTACTTCTAGTTAGGTTGCTATTTTCCCGTCACTTGTTTGCTGTTTCGAGCAACTTAAGCTTTTCCCGTAGTTTTCAACTTTCTCTGCTCAGTAACAAAAGAAAAGATGTGTATTCATATTTATCAAAATTGTTATCACAAATACCTGTACAAACAGTCCCAATGTACGAGTCACAACACCTGTTTTTTTTTGTGTACTAAATGGCTAAACGGATGCTAAATGGCACTTAGCACGCGGGAAATGAAACATGGACATAACATCTTTGAATCTGGATCTAAACTATTATTTCTAGTCTGGCACTTAGACCATTTCATGAGACCTTGGCGATGGCACATAGATCGCATTAAAGAGAAAAAGTGAAAACAAAGAAAAAAGGCACTTAGCACCTTTGAAACTTCCACTCTTCAATTGTCCTAAGAACGCCCGCACCCAGTCGATTAAAAACATCGTTTTTTTTTTTTTCTTAATACAAATCAAGTCCACTCAGCTTGTGACTAAGACATTTAAGCACATTTAAATCGCCCATCAGTGTCGTTTAAACAATTTCTGCAAAAACGAAAATTAATTTTTACCAGAATTTTTATCTACATTTTTCCTATCCTTATATAATAAAATTTGCTTCATTTCTTGAGTACTATTTGTGATTTCAATTAAAGACATAGGTTTAGAAACACACTGTCTACTAGTATAATTCTTTTCATTTGTTGTTTTTGCTTTGCAAAGAAGAAGTGAAAACGTTGGTGAGATAACTTTAATTTAGTTGCAAAGTCCTTTAGTAATTACAAATATTAGGTAGATAAAGAACTGTAATAACATGCGTTCACCCTGTAGTGTAGGGGGCGTCGACTGGCAGGGACCCGGGCACTCGTTGATTTCGGTGTTGTGGAAATATTGGTGGCAAACAACCCTCAAATAATTTGGAATGAAATTTTGAATAACAGATGGAGTGTTAAACTTCTCCAACGTAAAACCGTCCCTATCTATAAAATAGTAGAATCGTGTTTAGTGTTACAGTTCATCAATCAAGCAAAAGGTCTGGAGTTTGTGCAGGCCAATCCAGGAGGTTCTTTTCTTCAAACCACTTCATGATAACTGCAGATTTGTGGCAGAGTGCATTATCTTGTTGATACAGTTTTTTTTCATATTTGTATCACCAAACATCTTTGAAAATGATTGCCACAGTGTCGTTTCCAATACGTTTATGTAAGTGTGGGAGTTCATTTGACCTTCACAAACAAACATTTCGCCTATACTGTCGGCTGTCATACAACCTCAGATCATTAGACTGCCTTCCCCGTGTTTCACTGTTGGTACCCGTATTCCGGAAGGTATTCTTCACCGATTCTCCGCCTCACGTAAGCTACACCAGGAGTTCCAAATACTTTAATACTTTACAATTAATTAAAAAAAACGTAGATTTTAAACACACCGTATAACTTTTAACTGGCGAAGTGTAGAACATGCAAACGAAGTGATATAAAGCAAATATTACCTCAAAATTTGATTCGTCGGACCACACAACATTTGCTCAATCCTTCTTTGTAAAGTGTTGGTACTTTATAGCCCATTCCAAACGAGACTTTATTATTTTTTTTTTTCTGAAAGCCAAGGCTTCTTTCATGCTTTACAACCTTTCAAGCCAGTTTCATTAAGTCTTCTTCTGGTCGTTCTGGCACTGATCGGTCTTCCAATTTCCTTGGATAAACTGGCAGCGAGCTCGGAGGAAATTGTCTTTCGATTTTTAAGTGACTCTCGAATTAAATTTCAATCCTCACGGTACGAAGTTATCCGTTTTCTACCTGTTCTTGTTCGGTTTGCATGTGATCCAGTATCCGCGTAACGTTTCAAGGCAGATTGCACCCTCACAAGGCGAACGTTTAATACTTTTGGCTATTTCTGTCTGTGTGTTGCGTTGTTCGTGCAAGAACTGAATTCGTGAACGTAAACACTCACTAAGTTCGTTCTTTTTAGGCATTTTTTTTACAGCAAAAATGACGATATTCAAAATTATAATGAAATAAACATTATACTGGAAAGATCGTTCTTACTACAAGCGCTTATGCAAGACTGACCTATTCACGGAACCACAATTGCGAACTATCATCTGCCACATGTTTTACAGCCGCTGTAACGTACTGTGCATTATTTAAATTATCGTTTATTGTTGCCGACTATATGATAATAAAATTCTAAACATTTCTGAGTAATATTTTGGAGATAAATTAAAAAATGAAGGGTGCCTAATACTTTTGACCAAGGCTGTATGTGTTGTGTCCCTCATGAAGTCATCTATCCAAAAAACCATATACATATCATATACATTTTAAATTACTCTATAGTTTACTATTTATTACGCCATAAAATACAAGAACCCATAAATATGGAGAATCTGCTTTGCTTTAGAATTTATTTAGAATTTCTGCAAATGGCTTTAATGCCGAAGTTAATCTTAAGCAAACGACTACATTTATCTTCAAGTTTTTCACTTTCATGTTTTTCTGTGATTTTTTTCCTAAATAAACCAATAAAAATCGAATCAATCGAATAATGGAACACCCAAATGAAATTCCTTCACAATTTCAAACTTGCTCACGAAATTAATTCGATTCTCGGAAATATCTCTTCAATTATCCACGGCTCCAGTAAATATACATTTTCCATTTCGTTCTCGATGAACTTGAATAATTTGAATATTATACGGTCACGGTTCTACGCGTTTTCCCGCGAAAAGCAATTTACGCCCGTGTAAAACAATACTTGCGTACCATTCGTTAAGCATAACGTATTTTATTACTGCGTACGCGGAGCTAATTTTATTTTAATTCCTCCTCTGTATTCCCTGTGCTTTTGCTTATAATGAAAATCGCGAAAAAGAATTCTTTCATAATACGTAATAAGTTGCGGTGCGCTCGGAAAAATTATTAAATTACGAGAGGGATTAGTTTGTAATCTTCTTTATATTGTCATTTTCTTTTTGTTTTCATTTTTATCTACTTCATAGAACAAATTTATTAATTATTTTTAATTCGTTTTGCTACACAAAGTTTCTAACTCTGAATGCTGTACAACTAAAAAAAAGAACGGGATTTCTACTAGCATTCATGTAAATATATTAGACGCTTTCAGTTTGATGTTAAAGCCGTGACGTTGCACTTTTTGTTGCAAATGGACGGTTAAATCGATTAAAGTGATCATTTAATTTTTATTTCGAAATTATTTGCTTTATATATCACTCGTTCCATTTCCGAAAACTCTGCCTGAAACCTCATCAATGCACAGATTCATTTGCTTTTATAAGTTTCTCGTTGATTTTTCCTCTTCCTGTTCAATATCTCCTACTTTTTGCTTTTTGGTGTTTTCATTTTCCTTCTCTCCTTTCTTTTTTTATTCCTTTGTTTTAAGAACATCTTTCCTGCTACTATTCTTCCTATATCCCAGTAATCTTACTGGTTCCTTTCTATCTTGTTGATTATTAGTCTTGTTCTGCTTCCCATCTTATCTCTTTTGTTGCTCTATCTGCCCCATATTTTACGTACGCTATGTTGTGTGGTTTCTAATCTTCGCTGTACTTTGTTTGGATATTCTTCTTTGTTTTATCTAGCTCATCTAAATTGAATTTCTCACCTTAGTCTTACTCTCAAGTATTCTTACATTGTTAACTTCCCTAAACAGTTCCCGATTCCCATTCCATCCACCGTCATTAGTTATTTCGTTGGTTCCATAAATTTTTGATGTTCCTCACTAAGATTAGGCCAAACAAAAAATTGCTGTCATTTTTTTAAGACTTAGCTTTGTTTTGTGTTTTTCTGGTGATTATGTTCCTTAATATGTATTGTGGTCTTAAGTCGACATTGGTTTTAAAAAATGAAAAAGAAATGTACATACATCTTTGTATTATTAAAAAAAAATATTTGTGAGATTTCCTCTTGAAAGAATAAATATAAATAAAATGCTTTACGTTGCCTTAACATTGCAGAACTTTAATTCTCTTATCAGATCGTCTGTGAGGTTCATTAATTCTTTCAGATCAATCGGCGAAATGGACTCAACTGGTTCCGTCTCAGCAGTCGAAGGCGCGCTAGACCGTTTAGCGAAACAAAGAAGTGACCTCGAAGAACTTTGGTCCGCCAGGAAATTACGATTGGACCTGTGCCTGAGGCTGCGACTTTTCGAAAGAGATGCACTCGAGGTACTACAGTTTGTCTAGCTTTTTTTTTTATAATCCACGAAACGCGTCAGCTGAAGCCCCCGAGGCGGTTCCGATGGGAACTCCGGCTCGCCGTAATTTCAGGTTAATAAGTTGTGTACCATCGGAACAGTTGATGGCAGATTGAGAAGTTCTCGTGTTCGCGGAGTAGTTCGAAAGTTTCGCCGTCTTCCGCGTAACACGCTCGCTCGCGCGCAAAGTTCTATCTAACCTATTGATCAGTCTGGTAATTAAATTTTAATTAAAATTAGTCTTCGCAGAATTGAATATCTCACTGAGTTTCCCATAACTTTTCAACTCTCCTGATGTTTTCATTTCTTGTAGGTTTCCTCGCAACTGGAAATGTGGTCGGAAGAACTACAACACTGCGAACTAACCAGAGACATAGCCAAAGCCGAGCAGTTCTTGCGCCTTCACAACGAGAGCGTGACGCAAATGCAAAACACAACTTACCAGGTCCTCCAACAAGGCCAGGAGCTCATTCAAGTCTTCGAAAACTCAGGCATTTGCGTCATGGCCGACGCTCAATACAATGCCCAAACACGAGTCCAAGTCCTCCTCGAGTTCCTGCACGAGCGTGAAATGGACTTGGAAGAACTCGCAGAGATGAAGAGGATCAAGCTGGAGCAGTGCATTCAACTTGGCCAATTCCAAAACGACGCCAACCAAGTCATCAGTTGGATCAGAAACGGCGAGTCGATGTTGATGGCCAGTTTTGCAATCCCTAACAGCCTGTCGGATGCCGAATTATTAAAGAAGGAGCACGAGCAATTCCAAGTGGCCATCGAGAAGACCCACACATCAGCCGTGCAAGTCAAATATCGAGCTGACGCGCTGATTAACGCCAACCATTACGACCCGCAGAGCGTGCGCGAAATATCAGAAGAAGTCACCAAGAGATGGCAGCAACTAGTCACGTGCGCAGAAGAACGTCACAAATTGGTGACGGCAAGCTTGAACTTCTACAAAACCGCCGAGCAAGTCTGCTCCGTTTTGGACAGCCTGGAACGAGAGTACCGTCGAGATGAAGACTGGTGTGCAACCGGCTCTCAAAGTGGCGTGGATAAAGCCACAGCAATCTCCCAGTTAATCAACAAACACCAAGAACAAAAGGAGGCGTTCTTGAAAGCGTGCACTCTCGCCAGACGTACGGCAGAGACTTTTTTGAAATACACCACGAGGAGCCTGCAGTTTTATAACTACTCGAGCACGGCGGGCAATCAAGAAAGCCGCGTGAAAGGAATCCTAGAGAAGCTCCTCAGCCAAGAGAACAAAGTCCTCGAGCACTGGACTCAACGCAAGAAGCGCCTGGATCAATGTCAACAGTTCGTTCTTTTCGAACGTTCTGCCAAGCAGGCCATCGAGTGGATCCACGACACGGGTGAGTGTTACCTGACCACCCACGCAACGAATTTGGGCAATAACATCGAAGAAACCGAAAGCCTCCTGCGCGAACACAACGAATTCAAAGGGACGGCGAAGGAAACTCGCGAGAGGGTGAAACTCCTGATTCAGTTGGCAGATAGTTTGGTCGAAAAAGGGCATGCCCATGCGAATTCCATCAAGCAATGGGTGGCCGCTGTTGATAATAGATATAAAGACTTCAGTTCCAGGATGGAAAATTATAGGCAGCAGTTGGAGGATACTTTGGGTATACAAGCGGAGGAGAGTGAGAAGAAGGAACTGTCCATCGATAGAAACTCGGATCCTAGTTTGGAGGCTAAGGTGGTTGCTGCTAAGGAACTGAAAGAGTTGAACGAAGAGAAGAGAAGATCTGCAAGGAGGAAAGAGTGAGTACTTGCTTAACTTTATTTTATTTAACTCCCCAAATAACTATATTGCTCCTACATATCTTTTCTTCTTTTTCATATTCGCCGTTTGTTTTTTAATTTTGCAACTTGATAAGTCAGGCTTTATCAGTTTATTGTTTGTTTTTATCTCTCTATGGTTTCTCTAGCTTTTTCTACTTTGTAAAGATTGTTGTTATCTACCAAACGCGACTTTATTTCCTTTATAAAGCTAACAAATGTATTGCTTCCTTGTAAAGCGTAAATAATTTAATAATTTTATGTGTTGTCTCCATGGAGATGGCAAAAATTAAGATTGTATTACGTAAGGAACAAAATTATAATAAATTTTAATAATAATAAAGTTTAGTTTATCGGGCAACACTTCTTGGTATGGCGCTCGCTGATAATAACGTTCTGCATTTAGCACGCATACAGGATGTTCTGATTTTTGCAAAGATTGACTTATAAAGAAGTCGAATTATCATACAATGTCGTATCTTTCAAATAAGGCCAGTGGCATTGTTGAAATCTGAACAAATAAGTCAGTATGTGTTCCAAGTCAACGCCTCTGGTTTCGCATTTTATTAATGTCTCGCACCGGTTGTGTCGTGTTAGAGTGGCGAAAGACGTTCATTTTTTTAACATGTGAATTATGTCGGAGTTTGTTCAGATTTCGATCGAATGGGTCAGTTTTCGTCACTTGTTTTACAACGCAATCAAATTCGATTGTTCTTCCAGATTCATAATGGCAGAATTACTCCAGACGGAAAGGACCTACGTCAAGGACTTAGAAACCTGCATCAAATGCTTCCTGCACGAAATGCGCGCCAGTAACAACATTCCACAAGCCCTTGTCGGGAAAGAAGACATCATCTTCGGCAACATAGAAGAAATCTACCACTTCCACAACTCCATATTCTTGAGGGAACTCGAAAAGTATGAAACGATGCCTGAGGATGTTGGTCATTGCTTCGTGACTTGGGCCACCAAGTTCGACATGTATGTGCATTACTGCAAGAACAAACCGGAATCGAACAGTCTCCTGGTGCAACACGGAGGTGGCTACTTCGAGGAACTCCAAAAGAAACATAAAGTCGAGCACCCAATCGCCGCTTACCTCATAAAACCCGTTCAGCGCATCACGAAGTATCAACTTTTGCTCAAGGACTTGCAGTCTTGCTGTCAGGAAGGACAGGGAGAAATCAAAGTAATGAACTCGATCGCACTCGCTTATTTTCACCATTTCTAAACCAGTTTCTTTTTTAGGATGGTCTAGAAGTAATGCTAAACGTACCAAAGAAGGCGAACGATGCGATGCATCTGTCTTTAGTCGAAGGCTGTGATGTTTCAGTGGATAAACTGGGCGAAGTTATTTTGCAAGATGCTTTTAGCGTTTGGGACCCCAAGCAGATAATCAGGAAGGGCAGAGATAGACATATATTTTTATTTGAGTTGTATCTATTGTTTACCAAAGAAGTCAAGGACTCTGCTGGCAAAGTTAAATATATTTACAAAAATAAATTAATGGTGAGTCGTAAATTTTTTTTTGGCCTATTAATTTCAATTACCTGCTAAAATGAAAAGGAAATTTTGATGCTTTAATTGTCAGGGCGCTTCACGAAAATAATTGAGAATTGCTGGTTAAAAAGTGTTTCTTTCTTAATGAAAGTTTCAATTTCTTGTTTGTAGACTTCTGAGTTGGGTGTTACTGAACATATGGAAGGGGATGAGTGCAAGTTTGCAGTGTGGACAGGGCGGGCTCCAATTTCAGACTACAGGATTGTTTTGAGGGCCTCGTCTTTGGATACAAAGCAGTTGTGGGTGAAAAAGTTGAGGGAGGTCATCCAAGAGACGTATTTCAGTGGAGCTTTGCCCTTGTCGCTTCCCAAGAGTCCCGCTAAGTTGAAACCACACAGCCAAAGATCTAGCAGGTAACTTTCATGTTTTCTGGGAAATTTACAATCAATGAACCACTTTGCATTTGATAAACTGAAAGTATTCAATTTTAATTCTTTTAGATAGTTAATTTAAGAAAGTTTCGTTGAAAGTTTATTTATTTAAACGAGCTAAATAAACAATTACTAAATGTTATGGAGTTACCTTTTGAACTTTTTAAAATGAATACAACAAAAATTTAGAAACAAAATGGGAGTAATTAATTGTCAGTGTTTGATATTATTTGATATTTAAGGCTCTTAATTTTTTCTATTAACAACAAAGTAAGTAATTATTTTTTTCTAGCCAACTTCTAGGCACAAACTTTTAATACCAGACGTTTTCTCACGAACTAAAATTGCCAATTTAGTGCGAAACGTCGATTAAATGAAGAAATAAATAAAATAAATCAGCTAATGTATTCAACCCAAAACAATGATTTCAAATTCTCTGAACGTTTAAATTACACAGAGATAAGTAGAATTGTTTTCCCCTATTTTAATTGTTTCATTCAGGAATTAAAAAAAAACGGACAGTTTCAGGCCTTATTTTCTTTTTTCCGGATATTTCCTGGACGGACTAATGTTGAATAAGAAGGATTGGTCTTGAATAAAGGAAGATTAAATTCATCTAGTTGACATTCTTATATCTATTTATTTATTTTTATAACTAATAAATCTGATTGTATTATCAAATGTACATTCGTAATCATAATTCATGTTACAAGATCAATCACCTTACATTAACTCCCATATCATGAAAATTTGTTGGAGTGGAGTAATAACAATTTATTAAAGTAATTAGTATTTTGATGGGCCATCTCTAGCCTTCATCGCTGTAGCTATTCTTTTTGGCAGAGTACTTATAAGTTTATGACATTTCTCTGCGATAATATTATTCCATTCTTTCAATAACAGTTTTTAAAAATTGCTTTAGATGTAATTGGATGCCTTCTAATGTTACGTTTTAGAATCCCCCACAAATGTTCTATGGGATTTAGGTGTGGGGTTTGTGCGGCCTATCCAGGAGGTTAAGATTGTGTTCTTGAAACCACTTCATGGTAACTGCAGATTTGTGGCAGGGTGCATTATCTTGTTGATACAGCAATTCTTCCATATTTGTATCACCAAACATTTTGAAAAATAATTGCCGCAATGTTGTTTCCAATACACTTGTGTAAGTGTGGGAGTTCATTAGACCTTCACAAACAAACATTTCGTCTACACTGTTGGCTGTCATACAACCCCAGATCATTACACTGTTTCACTGTTGGTACCTGCATTTCGAAAGATATTCTTCACCGATTCTCCGCCTCACGTAAGCTACACCAGAAGTTCCAAATAACTTACAATTAATTAAAAAAACGTAGATTTTAAACACACCGTATAACTTTTTACTGGCGAAGTGTAGAAAATGCAAACGCATTAAATTGCAAAATTACAAGTGATATAGAGCAAATATTACCTCAAGATTTGATTCGTCGGACCACACAACTTTTGCCCAATTCTTCTCTGTAAAGTGTTGGTACTTTATAGCCCATTCCAAACGAGCCTTTTTATTTTTTTCGGAAAGCCAAGGCTTTTTTCTTGCTTTACAGCCTTTCAAGCCAGCTTCATTAAGTCTTCTTCTGGTCGTTCTAGCACTGATCAGTCTCCCAATTTCCTTGGATAAACTGGCAGTGAGCTCGGAGAAAGTTTTCTTTCGATTTTTAAGAGGCTTTCGAATTAAATTTCGATCCTCACGGTCCGAAGTTATCCGTTTTCTACCTATTCTCGGTTCGCATGTGATCCAGTATCCGCGTAACGTTTCAAGGCAGATTGCACCACACAACGCAAACGTTTAATACTTTTGGCTATTTCTGTCTATGTGTTGCCTTGTTCGTACGAGAACTGAATTCGTAAACGTAAATGCTCACTAAGTTCGTTCTTTTTAGGCATTTTTTAGAGTAAAAATGACGATATTCAAAATTATAATGAAATAAACATTATACTGGAAAGATCGTTCTTACTAAAAGACTAACTACCTATTCACGGAACCACAATTGCGAACTATCATCTGCCACATGTTTCACAACCGCTGTAAAGTACTGTGCATTATTTAAATTATCGTTTATTGTTGCCGACTATATGATAATAAAATTCTAAAGATTTATGAGTAATATTTTCGGAGATAAATTAGAAAATGAAGGGTGCCTAACACTTTTGGGCAAGGCTGTATGTACTGCCGACGAGATACTGGAAACTCAATCGTCTTCAGAACTAAGTTGATAAATGTTTTATGTCTTTGACATCCTTATCCTTATTCTTTAAATTATTTCTGTTGCTACACATTTAAATTATCAATATTTTTTATGAAGATATTAGGTAATTCTTTTATTTTTCTGAAAGTTAAAAATAATAATAAGGGTGTTTATGTTATTGTCTAGCTGTATTTTATATAAATATTTCCCCACACTTTTTAGAAATTTCACTAGACAATCAGATTTTTGTTTGATCATGTGACACTTGAATTAATAACTTTTTTTATTGAGTGAGTAACGCCGAAGCGTTTTATAATATCGAGTGTGATTGGAGAAGGGTGGATAGACACATTCGGTAGACATTTTAATGAGCAAACAGCTTAAATGCTTGTGGAAGAAAGATAATATGGTCATGTATAACGAATCTCAAGAGACTGCCAAAATAGGTTCTTTATAAGCAAAGTTCGTTATAAGTGATGGGTCATTGCAGTGACCATACTTTAGTTCGTACTTTTCAAATTGGTCGTTATAACCGAGAGTTAGTTTAAATCGTGTTCGTAATAAGCGAACGTTACTGTATATTACCAATGGCGGCGATTGTGGGTCAAAACTAGGCGGCAAGAATTTGCCACTCTAAAGTGGGTGGACAAACAAAGATGCAAAAAATACTTAGCCTATTCTGACGAGAAAGCATCATGAAGCAATTTTTCGTCTCTTTCGGAAATCATTGTCTTTCGATATTTTTGTGCCCCTCCCCCCTCTCAAATCGCCGCCATTTTATATTGCAATTACAAAAAATTTAGAAAAAGGAAGTTATTATTGATCATTTCTTGTAGAATTGACAATAAGTAAAAATTTATTTTGAAAATCAAAAGAATTGTGTTTATTAGTTGTCAAAACTAGAAATATGTATGTACGCAGAATGTACAGGGTGGTCCAAATGTGACACTTTTAATAGAAAGCACTTCTTTTTGGAAGAGTTACACAAAAAATGATCTCAGGGTCTGGAGCTCAATTTTTAAGACAAAATCAGTGGCGAGGCCGTATTTCAATATCTTCTACCGCTTAGGAGCTACAGGATGTTTTTCGAAATACTACGATTTCTAAAAAATTAAAAACTTGTTTGTGAAAATTTTTGATTTCTGTAAAAACTTCTTTAAGGCACTTTTTCATGCAGAATTCATTACTTTTTTCTAGAGTGTTCAAAATTTGAAATTATAAGCAAGAACATTGGTTTTTTTTATATGGAACACCCTATATATTTTTACATTTTTGAAAAGACCATAAAATTCTATTTTATTCAAAATATTTTTGAGATTTAGAGCTTTTCAAGTTTTAATTAAAATTTTAATGGTTATTGCAACATTCAAGTAAGCTAATAATAATAACTAAATATTTTTTTAAAGATTCAATGAGCCATAAAAAATATTACTTTATTGTTAATAAATATAATGCAGTTATAACGAATAAAGATTACAGAGTTCAAATTGATTTTGTTCTAAACGTTAACGGCACCGTTTTCTTATGGTTTGAACTGACTTCACCAATTCAAGGTCAGCCAGAGGTTCATTTTTCTTATTCAATAAGATCGGAATCTTTGTTTCTTTAAAATTTGTCGCAAAATTAATTACTGCTTCCGCATTTTCATCTTCTATAACGTACTGTAACATTTAATATTAATAAAGGAGACAGGGGTTAGAAATAATAAATAAAAAAAGTTTATATTTATCTGTAAATAAAGGTTGTCCCAATAAGAACTTGAATTTTGAATCGCGCGCCATTTCCGTCTATCAAATGTATAGGTAGCCATATTTGATTGCATTTATTTGAAAATACTTGACATTTACGAAAATGCTGCATTACACTTTAGAAGAACGTTTGTTAATTGTAAAGACTCATTAGAAAAATGGAGAGAATTTTACGGTGACAATTCGCAAGTTACGTAATCATTTTTGGTGTGCATAATTGTCCGTCACGGCCCGCTATTGAAAATTTAATGAAGAAATTTGGAAGAATGTTTTCATTAAAAGGCGACAGAAGCCTTACGCGCCATGGTCCAGGAAGATCTGCCGAAAACATGGTCGTCGTTAGTGTCAGAGTCACAGAACAACCTAACACTTCCATTCGGCATCGCGCCCAGGAATTAAGAATCAATCGCAGTATTCTCCAACGAATTAAAAAAAAGATTTGCACTTTCTTGCGTACAAAATCCAGTTGACCTAAGAATTGAAATCGACCGATCATGGACAGCGCGGAAACTTCAGCAAATGGCTCTTGGAACAGCAGCAAGTTGACGACGCATTCCATAAAAAATCATCTTCAATGATGAGGCGCACTTCCACTTAAACGTCAATAAGCAGAATTCTCGGATCTGGAGAGCAGAGAATCCACGTGCCATGCAAGAACGTCCGATACATCTTGAAAAAGTAACAATTGGGTGTGCCATGTGGGCAAAAGGGATTATCGGACCGCAATTTTTAGGATCAAAGAAATTATGGATTAATTCAACTACTTGTAGATCATTCAGAATGTTTCCTATCGTATATAGAGGATGATATACCTTTATATTGGATATTTACGCATGATAAAGATTCAAAGAATAAGGGCAGATGGGTTAAGGAATAGTTGCATACAGCGAGGTTGAAGTTCTTCGATGGTTTGCTCAAGCACCAGACCTCATCAAAAACTTGTGCACCAAGTTGTACCAAGAGCACAACAGGATTCATGGGAGACTGTTCAAAGGGCATGGGATTCAATTCCTGTTGAACAATGCCAATGCTTAGTTGAGTCCATGACTCGGCGTTCTTCGAAATGATGGATACACTGCAAAATATTGAAAATTGTAGATGTTTTCTTACAATTTTAATTTTATCTTTTTAAGACTGCTATTTTTCGCACACTATTTAGAGAAAGTCAATTATTTGTAAGAATATGTGTATTTTGTTTCTTGTGTCATATTCTATTTATTGTTTACTTGTATTAAAATAATATAAAGCCTTACAATGACGGGAAACAATGACGTTATTGCAAACGAAGTTCCCAGGTCGTGTCATCTCTCGTTTTGGAAATCAAAACTGGCCGCCAAAAAGTTGCAATTTAACTCCTTTGGACTTCTTCCTCTGGGGCTTTTTGACAAGTAAGGCCTACGCAAATCACCTTGAGACGATTCGACAACTCAAAGAAGAAAGCGAAGGGAACATTGGCGAAATTCAGACGCTTTTACTCGAACTTTATCGAACGGGTACAAATCTGCCAACGGAGCCGCGGTAGCCATTAGATTGATATTTTATTTCATGTTTAATGTCAACATTTAGTCTTTATGAATTAAGAAAACTTTTGAAGATTATCATTTAAATACTGTCTTTTCTTTTCTCATTTAAAAGTTCTTATTGAGACACCTTTATAAATCAAATTAGTTTAAATCTGTAGATACGTATTTCGGCAGGTACGCTGCCATCTTCGGTACATACAAACTCACAAGTTAAAAGTATTTCATGAAATCTTTGGTTGATATAAATATTTCTCTTAATTTTCATACATTTTTAATTATCTCCCTGAGCGTACTTTATAGATTCACTAAAATTCAAGAGAAACACAAACACTGTAAGAGATTGTTTCAAACTTTGATAGAGGCTTACCAAGATGTTACAAAAACATAATCTGAAAGGTGCCATGTGCAAAAAGTGGTATGTGTAAAATGAGAATTTTTAAAGGAAGAACAATTTTCATTAGTTTAACAAACTTAAATTTTCGAACATTTGACTTTTGATTTTGTGTTTGTGAAAATGTTGCTGAACATTGTTACCCCTGTAAGATTTATTGAGGAACTAAAGGTATGGCACATACTATCCATTTCAAGCGAAAACACTATTACTCCAAAAGCGGCACTTACAACGTTTTGCACATGGCACCCTTCAATTGTTTAGTTATCATTATTCGTAGCCTATTTGAATGCTGTAAAAACAATGAAACATTTAATTAAAACTCTATTAAAGCTCTATGTTTCGAAAATTATTTGAATAAAATATCAAGTGTTTCTTATTTTTGTAAATGTAATTTTAAGCTCTTTCTAATTAATTAAATTCTATGCTCGTTTTCAGATGGTCCATACAAACCATAATATTATGAATTTTTTTTGCAGCTTTCATTACAGTATTTTATTGGAAGAAAATCCGACTTTATAACCTTTATAACTTTATAACATTTTACTCTCACTCTTCTTACACTACATATTGCGCTGATTACTTGGGAAAACACTAAATTAAAACTGATTGTTTCAGGGACATGGAAGAGTGCAATTCCCTTGACGAAAGTGTAGAAAACCTGGACCGAAACTCCCTGACGTCCTTTGGATCTGGAAACACGACGGACTCCGACAAGGTAGGACTCCAACACTGTTTTCCTTCGGAATTTTTAAATTTATTCTCGCTGCTTGAAATAAATTTGTTACGTGCTTGCCGGAATGAAATATTACCGCCACGTTAAATTAACAAAACAACGGCAAAAATTTTTTACTGGCGTTATAACATACATTGCAACAACACGCATCCTGTGTGTACTTTTGTCGAAATCATGTTTGAAAATGAGTCACGAATTCGTGTCACCAAACACGGGAAATAAATTCCGTGCTGCGGTAATACCGTCGTCCACATATAGGGGCGGTGTATGTTGGAAATAAATAGTGCGTGGGCGAAAATTTATGAGGGGCACGTATTCGTACCTTTGTTTCAGCGCTTTTTCCCTTCGCACGACGTTAATGTCATAGGTCATTTTTCTAGTTACACCCATTTAATTAACAGGCGAACAGGTGTTTATTAGTGGCTTTTTGTCTTGTGTACTTTGGCGTGCCGGGCACGCGAACAATCACAATGCAGCTTTTTCATTAAGGGTAAAAAAAAAATTAAATTAAAATTGCATATCCCTTGTCGCAATTTGAAAGGCAGACGTTTCATAAATTTGTTACGATTTAACTTTGCGTGTTGAAAAAAACCCGATTCCCTATCCGGTGTAATGAGACGTCGCTAACACGACGATTCCGCGAAATGTCAAATAGGGTGAAGCTAATAAAATATGCATCCATCCATTCCAGACATTGACCACGTTGATAAATGCTCCTTTTGGTTGGTTTAAGCGGCGCTTAGTTTATTCTGTTTTACAACGAAGAGTTAACTTAAAATATTTTTTCCAAAAAAAAGTTCCGATTCTTCAAACGAATCTTAAGCGATTATTTCAAAGTAAGAAAGCTAAGACTGCCAATTTTTATTTAGTTCGAAGACATTTCTCAAAGTTGTCCTAAATTGGGCGCTATGTTAGAATATACTTCATTCCCCACTAGTTGATTTAATTTAAAGGATACTTTGCCTAAAATTAAAAAAGAAAATGCCCCTCTTTTAACTTTTCTTATTTCATCATTGGGTGAAGCCTTTCAGTAACATTTTCGTATTGATGAATTCACATTAATTTTGAAATAAGTGGGTTAATAATTTTGTTGTTTTCGGCCATTTTCAATTCATGTCAATGTTTCTGTTTTTCGTTTGCTAACGTTGTACAAACTATCCCAACATCGCCCCATACCCTTTGCATTCGTTTTCTAATTTTGTGCACTAACAGTGTCCTTAGTTTTGAATTGTGGTTTCTTTTTTGCTTTGCTGTAGCTCCTAAGTCTCCCCTAGTTCTCGCCAGTGATCTCTGTTTTTTGGCCAACGTTGTCCAACTTGATCCATGATCATCTCATCGCCTTTGAATTTGAGTTCTTGGTTTGTACCCTTACAGTGGCCTCCAGTTGCCTTCTTTGCCTTGTGATAGCTTCTTAGTCTCCCTCAATTCTCACCAAATGTCTCTATTTCATGCCAACACTCACCAACGTAAACTTATTTCAACGTCTTTCTTGTTTTGGGGAGTTCTGTAATAATAGTCCCATTTCTGGATGCCCTGAAATGGACATCATTAAAGAATATATTTCATTCCCCACTAGGTCAATTTATTTAAAGGATATTTTGTTTAAAATTTAAAAAAATGTTCCTGTTTTACTTTTTCTTATTTCAACATTGGGTATTGTATTGATGGATTCACATTAATTTTGAAATAGGTGGGTTAATAATTCTGTTGTTCTCGGCCATTTTCAATTCATGTCAATGTTTCTGTTTTTCGTTTGCTAACGATGTCCAGACTATCCCAACATCGCCCCATAACCTTTGCATTCGTTTTCTTGTTTTGTGCCCTAACAATCTCCTTAGCTTTGAATTATGGTTTCTTTTTTGCTTTGCGATAGCTCCTAAGTCTCCTCTAGTTCTCGCCAATGGTCACTGCTTTTTGGCCAACGTTGTCCAACATGGTTCACGATTGCCTTATCGCCTCTGAATTTGTGTTCATGGCCTATATCTTAGCAGTGGTCTCCAGTTGCCTTCTTTGCCTTGTGATAGCTTCTTAGTCTCCCTCAGTTCTCATTAAATCTCTCAATTTCATGCCAATATTCTCCAACGTAACCTTATTTCAGCGTCTTTATTATTTTGGGGAGTTTCGCAGTAATGGTCTCCATTTTGAATGGCCTAAATTGGACACCTTTAAAGAATTACTTCACTCCCCACTAGGTCAATTAATTTAAAGTATATTTTGTTTAGAATTTAAAAGAAAATGGCCCTGTTTTACTTTTTCTTATTTCATCATTGGGTAGAGCCTTTCATCAGCATTTTTGGGATTCTCATAAATTTTGAAATAGGTGGGTTAGTAATTCCATTTTCAATAGCCATTTTCAGTTCATGTCAAATGTCTCTGTCTCTTGTTTTCTAACGTCCAAAGTATTCTATTGCCTTTGAATTCGTTTTCTTGTTTTGTGTCCTAACAGTGCCCTTTAGTTTTGAATTATGGCTCCTTTTTTGCTTTACGCTAGCTCCCAAGTCTCCCCCGATTCTCGCCAAGGTGTCTTGTTTTTTGGTAAACGTTGTCCCAACATGGTCCATGATCCCCTTTGAATTTATGTTCTTGTTCTGTGACCCAGCAGTGTTCTCCAGTTGTCTTCTTTCTTGTTCTGCCCTTGTGAAAGCTTCTAAGTCTACTCAACTCTCCCCAGAGGTCTCTATTTTATGCCAACATTCTCCAACGTAATCTCATTTCATCATCTTTCTTGTTCTGAGGAGTTCTGTAGCAGTAGTCTTCATTTTTGATTTATGATTTCTTTTTGCCCTGTGTTTTGTCCTTCAAAGCTTCGTTTCAGCTTCATTATGTAATTTTCCAACGTCCTGAACGTTTGAGTCCAAACGTGGCTGCAGTTATTTACTTTTTGTACGTTGGATTTAGTAACCATCCAATCTGGCAACCAAGATTGTACGTTCTTCTTCTTAAAAATTGGGATTCTGGAGCTTTGGAGCACTTTCTTTGTAATGAGCTTCTAATTACTTCAGCTTTCAGGTTTTTTTCTTCTGTATATATTCGGTGGCATCGTATTTTGTTTATGGTCAGATGACTAAACGGCGTTATATACCCGAGTATCGTAAGATTTTTACTCTTCTTAAGGGTCTTTGGGATTTTTTTTCACGTGCTTCTATTTGGTTTTTTCTGTATATTCATTGGCTTTCTTCTCTATTGACTTCTGCCTTCGCCATATATAATTATTTCTTGCAATAGCTCTAGTGTTTGTCTAAAATATTTTCAAATAATTTTTTCAATGACATTTATCCTCCTCCAATCATTAGTAATCTTTACTCTCTAACCAAATGAAAGCGTTCGATTGTACTGCGTAGAACAAGTTATGGAGGATCAGCAAAACAAACAGTAGCAGGACCTGAGGAAGTCCTTTTGCAAAAGATGACGAAACGTCGCCAGAAAGAAGAATTGTGATGCAGTACAACTTAGGAACGGTTTTTCAGTACTAAGCTCAGATTTTAAACGGAATTTAAAGTGAAAGATGTTTTTCAATTAAAGATCAAGCAACAGAATTTACATCAGTATTTAGTTTTCCTGAAAGGATTTCGTTTCCATCAACTCATTGGTAAACTAACGTTCTGACGAAACATCGCATATTCCCATTAAATATTTTTTTTTATAAACAATTTCTCATTCTCATATCGGTTGTTGCAGAGAAAGAACCATTTTATTTACGAAATGAAATTAAGTTAAGTAATCCGCAATAATAATCGGTAAAAAGGTGTCATCACAATTTTTTTAATCATTTTTAGCTCCAAGAGTACTAAAATTATCAGACGATTTCATTTTTTTTATTTCTCTTTATATAAAAAAATAGATTTTTTGTACAGCAATCTGGTAATAATATAATATAAAATTATTATAACAAATTCAATGACAGTTTTCAGCAAATTTATCCGGTAGCCCATCGATAAACAAAAAAATTGTGAGTGTGTTTGTATAAAATATTATTGTACAAATTATCTCCTCTGTGTTTAATTATCAGTCCACAAAATAAAATTATTGGACCGTTAACAGAGAATTATAAACAGTAATGCAGTAATTGGACGCAAATTGCGGAATCGCAGGCATTTCAGAGCTATAATGCCCGACGTTCGGACGTGCAGTTATTTTCGGAGTATTGCCTCGTTTCATTTATTAACGTGCGACCTTTTATTACCTCATCATACATTGACCGGCCGCACGTCCTGAATTCCATCGGTTTGCAGGAAAAAAACACCCTCTCCTATCGCCCCCATCCGCTTAATGAAATTCGTGCTGTTTTCTAAACGCTTAATTAACGAAATGAATTCGCTAATTAAAACGAGAAAATGTTTGGATTCCACTTCTCGGAATTGTTGAACTAATAGCTGTGGAAAAATCCTCTAATTACTCACAGCTTTTTTTATATGGCACGTAATTAATTAATTAATTATATTTAAATATGTATTGTACCAGGGACGTTTAAATTTAAATTTAAAAGAAATAAGCAATTTTTAAATACGCGTACATAAATATGGATTTGGTCGTTTGATATTCAAAGCTCATACGCATAATGATTAAATAATGAAATTAATTTGTCGGAATATTTCTCCGAGTGCCTTAATTACATAATAATGTGCTAAGTGGCGGTATAAGATTATTGCGAGTGCGCCTATCAGAAGGTGCGAGGGCGGCTCCTGCGAGAGCTTAATGTCACCGGGTCATGACCTGCTCCAGCCATCTCCGGTTGCTCCTCGGCAGCCTTGATCTACATCCTGCGCCTTCCGCAGGATGCATCTTGCATAGCGATTTAGGCGTCCGGATCTGTTTTAATGACGACTTTTCAGGACTCCGTTTATACATAAATCTACAGGATTTGGCTCAAGGATGCCCTGCTTCCAAGGATATTCCGTCGTATGTCGAATTGATTTCGACAACACAAGAACTAAACAAAAAGATAATAAATTTAATAAAAAAATCAAGGGAGTTAAAGATTTTTGTTGGAGCAGGCGAGTTCGTTTCTGAGAGGTCCTTGTTTATTTATTTATTTACTTATTTATTATTGACCAAACGAAACGTAGCTTTTTCGGGGGAATGTATCGAGCAAGCAATATTGCACGAGACTTCGGAAATCGTCGTTAGCGAGCAAGCAACTATTAATAGCGGCGAAATTTATTGACATGAACAAAACATAAACTTCATTTCCAGATAAAACGGAAGCGAATTCCCGCAATCGTTATTTTTAGATTTTCCATCATTTCGGCGTGCATTTCCCTTACCTGTTGCGACGGGAAACGAAAGGTTTTCTTTTATTATTCGATGAGATTTTTTACCTTTATATAACCATTCAACCTTTCTTTTTGTGACACGTGTGCGTGCTATTTAAGTTTTATTTTTAAATTTTGGTTGTATGATTCAGACTGTGGAGTGAATTTGCAAAAAAAAACCGCATACATAATATTAAAGTCATGTGTAATTAATTATAGGTCGAATACATTATTATGTACATTTAATTTTTTTATTGTTATGACCAGACTGTGTAATGTTACACCAGACTTCGTAAAAGTGTTTTTTTAACGACGTTTTTGTAGTGTTTACGATTTTGCCCTAGTTTCTCCTCGTTGTAAACTGCAAAGTACTTATGTTTACCTAAATTTGCTACGTATTCCATATGTGTTACATATTACAACATCTTTTTAAAATAATTAATTTAATATATTTAGTTTTTTGAAAGTTTGGACAAATAGCAACAAAATGTTAAATTAATTTCAAATTATTTTCACAATAAGGTCAACGATTTAACAAATTGCGCATTTTTTAAAAGTAATCGCTTGGCAAAAAAAAATCAGAAACATAAAGGAGGAATCTGAGATTACCGAAACATAAGCTCAACAGCCTTTGTCCCAGGAGACTTTTTAACTCTTTCTGACCGTCTTCAGCTTGATTCTGTGCTGTTCAAAATGTGCTTTCGTTGTTTTTACGCTTCAAACTCCTCTAGCGGTGAGTCTTCAGTTTTCCTTCTAACCCCATTTTATTCTGCTTATTTTAAACATTTTTATGACGTTGAATCATTTCTTTCTCATTAGCAGCTCCGTCCTTAGTCTCTCCTTTAGAAAGATTCCAGTAGATTCTCACTTTTATATGAGCGTGCCATATTTTAAGCGCATCCTGTAGAGGCGGTTCAATTCCAGAAAAGAAAAAAAATAGTATATGAGGGCCGTTTCAAAGTCACATATATTTGTTATGAGGACTGCATGAATGTAGTACACTTTCCGTCGGTAACTAGAGCACGGATTTAGGTGCATTTTTAGAGGAATCATCTTTTTAGTTGGTCGTACGCGTTGTGGTGTGATGACTCATGACCTAAAAATGCACCTGAATCCGTGCTTTAGTCATAACTACAGAATGGAACAAAATGATTCTCATCTAGTTACTTTTACATTACCCATGTAAGTGCCATTCTACGAAATTAAGGAAATCAGTACCCATCAGTTCTTGCAAATTATTATTTCTTTCTTTGTTGACCTCATTTTTAAAAGAGGTCAAATGTGGATAAATCTAACGGGGTGAGATTTGGTGCCCTTGCTGGCCAAGTTCCTCTGCTTACAACTTGGCCAGGGAAAAGCTCTTCAAAAAATTCCAAATTTTCTTGAGTAGTTTGAATTGTTACTCTATCTTACTGAAAGTAACCATTTTCCAATTCAACGGGATGCAACTACTCTAAAAAAGGTATCAACAATTGTTCCCTATAACGTTGACCATTGATTATATCGTGGAAGAATATTGGCCCTATGATTCTATGGCGAAATACAGCTAACCATATTCCTATCTTAAGAGAACGTAAAGGAAATTGTGGAGATTAACAACAGACCAACAGTCCAGTTATTTTATTTATTTACATAACCACTTAAATGAAACCTTGAAAAAACTTAGATCGATAACGTCGTCGCTGTTTAAGTTTTCTTGGAAAAAGTTGCAATATTGCATTCGACCGTTGTGATCTCTCGGTAAGATTTCTTGGACTGTGAACATTTTGTATAGACGCGGCTTCAGAATTCTTCTAACGGTGGTATGGGACACTTGTTGGACGACATTTTGGTCAGTTTGCGTCCTTCCATTGAATTTCCCCTTCATAACGCTTCCCGTACCTCCAAACTGAACTTTGGAAATAATGGAATATCAATTCTTTGATATATTATAACTTTTTGAGTCTCCCTTTTTATTGATTTTGCCTTGCAGTAGTTCCCTAATTTTCAAGCTCATACTACATTATTAAACACAGTAATCTTCTTTGCAATTTGATTTGATTTTGGATTTGAGATGACAAGGAGAATATAAAAAGAAAACAGACCTATAAGAATTTTACTTTCACCTTTTGATTGTTGCGTTAAGCACCGAAATGTAGTACGTCTTTCGATTAGTATTTAGATAATTGGATTACAACCCCGGTCTTTTTGTTCCTCAAACCCTTTGGAAAGCGCATATGCAAAGAAATAAACCAGAAATTCCAATTGGCTCGTATTTCACCTGGCAATGACGACCGCACATTGCACGGCCAATAATTCTTCGCACGGTAAATACCTGTAATTGATACACCTTATCTCTTTTGAGTGAATCCGCTCGCGTGTCATTGTGTACGGCGGTATTCCGGACCGGCGCTTTTCTCTCCCGGCCCAGCCGGAGCTACAGCAACCGTCAGTTCGTAGCCGGGACCGATTCCGAGCGCCGACCAGAACTTTGCTCAAAGTTCGACATTGTGGGGACCTCACAGAAAACTCATTTAAATTAATAAAAGTACATTTTAAAAAAAGGGTTTGGCAATCGCGTTAAAAGAAAACTTAAAATAAAACGTCCGCTTTGTAAATTGCGAGTTTCTAGTGAATAACAAATAGAATAGAAAAAGAACATGTTCGTGCCGCTAACGCATTCATCAGTTATTAATATAATAATGAAATTCCCAAGTAGTCGTTTAAATTGTAAGGTGTAGGAGATTTAGTCTTGTGTAAAGGAAATTGCTTGCGCGAATTTTATGAAACGCAATGTCCCCCCTTTTTTGGTCGCTGTATCCCTATCAACCTTGGCGTAAAAAATTGATCTGATTCCGGTTAGACTGGCACAATAAGTTTTGATGTATGTAATAATATCATTAACGACGTCTTTCTTCACTTCACTCGAACTGTGATCCTAATCAAAACCGATAGATTAGATTAGGGCGAAGGCCGCCACATCCACTGGAAAACGCATGAGTAATTAAATAGCAAAATAGTCGCTTTTATTATCGTCCGTCACTCCTCGCAGTCTAACACAGCTCGCACTATCTACGGGTAATACATAATTAATAATAAACAAATTAGCTACTAGTTAATTAATTAATTAATCTATCATCTGTCCAATTGAATAGAAGTAGCTGATTCTAATTCGTGTGTTCGTTAACCTTAGTGTTTAGAATGACGATTTAGTGATGTGTAAACTGTAGAAACGAGGACATGTCGAGTCCGGGTGGTTCTTCCGGCGGGGTGGTCCCCAAGACGCAGAAGTCTAAGAGGAAGATTTCTTTGCCTTGGTTCAGGCAGGGGTCCGTAAACCAATCGCACCCTGCGCTTACCAGGCAGCACACCATCGATACTCCTAGCTCGTTTCAAGCTCGACTTCTTAGGAGGCAACCCAGTCAGACAACTTTGGTTAATATACAATTTATTTTAATTAATATTTTGATTATGTCAGGGCAATCTCATTTGTTTATCTCAACCAGGAAAGCAAACACTTAAACGATATAGTTTTAAGTGTTTTATTAATTACTTTCAAAATAAATTCTTTGCGAATGATTGGCAAGTTTTCGATTAAAAAGTAATTGCGTTGAAACCTGAGATATTTTGGCCAGTAACTTTGAAACAGATTGCGGGCTTTGCAATAAATTTTCTGCTAATTGAAGTAATTGAAAGTCTGAATGAGATGCAGATGTTTCGAAAAAGGAAAAGTAAAAAAGTGAAGTGGGCTTTGAAGTGTTAATGTCAGCTACTTAAACACCTATGTGAGTCCTTGACTCTCGTTTTAAATTAGAGCGTTAAAGTTCAACGTCTATTAATTAATTAATTGAATCATTTTCTTCATTTTATGTTGATCGTTGAGGTTTAGAGATTGTTTTCTCTTATCGAACCTGCAGAACTAATTTAGAATTTAATTCAATGCAAAACACGTCTATTAAAAGAACTTTCTTTTGCCTTTGATTCTCCCAAAAATTTTGAGCTGTAAGAGTCGGCAAATTATTTAAAAATTTTTTATTCACTGCGGCAAATTCAACTTCCGTTTAAACTGCAAGTGACACGACATCGCAGTTGGTACCGCCTCATAACGTTGTTATAATATATTATTATTGAACAGAAGCTATAATTAGGAAAATTACATGCTCAGGGCGAGACCCTAACCCGCAATATTCCGTGTTTTAATGTTTAAATAAGCTATTAGCTTTAAATTATATAGACGGCGAAAGGCTACAAATTTACTTTGTGCTCTTTAATTTGTTTGTTCAATTTCTACGGCCTTTCGATGTGTGCAAACTGTATTCCGTTTTGACTAAGTTACAAGCTAATCGAAAATTAACACAGTTTAAATAAACGGAAATAGAATTTTATAAAAACCGTACAAACATTCTGCTAAACAATAAGTAATAAACCAGAGCTATAAGTAATTACTATTTTAAATAAAATTTTATAAATAAAGTTGGTCGTATAAATTGTAAATCCAATATAAATTTCGACGTTTCGCAATACGCTTCTTCAGGATATACGTAAAAGCAAAAAAGAATTATGAATCATTTCAGAAATTTCGTTCTATGAGCTCACATTTTTTCCCGTGCAAAAATTCCAGGTATTTCACTATTTGCTCCACTAAAACATGTTTTTGTATACAGTTGGGTATAATAATCGAAATAAATATTTACTACAGGTAACGCTCCGAATTATACTAGCGGCCCAATAAAAACTAAAAATAACGTTGCGGTAAAAACCTATGCGTTTGATATTTGCGTTCGTCGGTATTTCGTTTAATCTAACGTGAAGTGCTATTTGTAATTCGAGTCTTGTTTTGAATATCAATTTGAGAAAAAGAACCGATGTTTACGAAAATTAAACGTGAACTCGAATTCCTTTTGAAATGGGACCTTCTCGAATGTGCGTCGTTAAAAAGAATCTGCACCGCAGATAATGTAAACATGTCCTTGGTTTCTGCCTTTTAATATTATCGAAAGAAGGATTTAGTGGCTTATTTTTGTTTTTATTTGTTCTCCTTCGTTCAAGGACTCTAACGTCTCCGATATTTACCGAGTCCACACAGATTTATTGACTTTTTGTTGAAAATTCAGCACAAAATTAATGAAAAGTATAGTTTGCCATACTTTATTTTTTCCTTTTTTCCTTGTGTGATAATTACGACTTCTTATTACTAAAAGGCAGTTGTTAGCCTATTAGCACTCTTACTATTATTTTTGGCACAAGAAAATTCGTAGTAAAGCTTCTAAAATTACATCAGTTATCCTCGGCTTATCCTTTCTATAATTTTTCAAATATTTTTAAATACGTGCCTGTATCCAATCGGGTGATTTTTTTTGTACGTAACATTTTTTTAATTCGATGAAATAAGTTGGTTTACAATTTTCTCCGACGTGTACTTGACAGGCGCATAAACATTTTTGTCGAAATATGAGTTATTTTGGAGAATCGTCCGTTTTTCTTTAAATAAACTTCAGGCATGTGTATTTATGATTGAATGCTCCGTATAAAAGAGCACGTAGTTGTGAAGGTGAAAATTTCTGAATCACTTCAACCATGATTCAACTTGAACTATAGTTTTCGTGAACCCATATGGACATACACAAAGCAAAAGAAAATTAGAGTTGGAGAAGGACACCTAACACTGAGATCTTATACAAAAAGGAAAAGAAAAATTAAAATTCTACGATTTTAGCACATGAGACAGCAAAGGTCAACTCTAAGTTGAAAAGAAGATAGGACCAGATATAAAGTGACCAAGAAATCTTTGAAAAGGGATAATTATAACTTTCAAAAAATCGCTCAAAGTATAAGTTGACGTAGGATGATCTATAACGTTTTGAGAAGATAGGACTCATCATGAAGAAGAAGGGAATGAGCGGGTAAAAGAATTACATGACAAGAACAAATGATAATTTGAACTTCAGAACTTCAATTACTTTAATGGTTGTAGACAAAAAAAATCAGAATTTTCATCACAGAAGGAATATCCTCAAGAATGAAAGGTTAAAGAAATTAAACCGTGATGAAACATGAAGCTCCAACATTCTATGCGACTTTGTTTTTATTAATTTGGATAGCCCGAGGTAATAGATTTAAAAAAATTTACTAAAGGTCTACAAACCCTGGAAATCTGTGCAGTTTTCTGACTCAGTAGAAACGAGTTTCAAATCAGAAGTTAATGAAAAGGTCCTCTGGAAAAGATTTGCTCTATGAGCAACCTGAAAACAAAATTTTTTGAAACAACTACACCAGAGAGTATCTCAGGGTAAAGTTTTGAGGCCTATACTTTTACTGCAAAGGTTGACCAAGTTTTTAGACGAATCAGAACGGGGTAAAGACGAACGTGGAAGGAGAATAAGGAGGAGACATCCCTAGATGAACTGAGTAAAATTTGTAGATCTTATACTAGGAAAGTTTTTGAATCTGTAAGGCAAGATTATTCTAATGAATTAGAAAAAGGCAAGTGAAAGAGATGGATTTAACAAACCCACACTTTTTATCCTAGTCTATTCTCTGCTCATCTTTCAATGCCAGATCGATGTTTCGTCTTTATTCTGGTAATTATTATTTAAATTGTTTTATTTTTTGACGCTGAAATGCTTTTAGGAAATGCATTCGCATTGTACCTAATATGTAATTTACGTAATGTCCTCTACGTACTGAGCAATCAACTTACTCTGTAAAGTGGAACTGCAATACAGCTGCAGCTTTTTGCTATAATAAGCTTCGATTATCCTTCAGAGAATCGTGTGATTTATAGAATTAAACAATTTGGCATTGACGAAAGCAGAAAAACTTAAAACGACGTATTCACTGCTTCGACAACAATTACCCCGAGAAACCTGCCACATTAAAGTTACCGAGAATCGGCGATACGACGACGATGCGTATCCCCCAGAGTGTCATTCCGGAAAGAAAGATGGATCGCGCATTAAAATGGCGTCATTTTATTTCCCTCGGAGGCCGACACTTCCAGCAATGTATCGGGCAACTATTTTCGTCGTTTTGGGCTAGCGCAGAAGAAGAGATTACCGAAGGAAATTCTCAGGAGCAGAACGAGTATTTACTGCAATTATGGTCGGGTTTTCTCTTTCCGTATATGCGGATTTATGCGCGGGATTTTATGATGACCGTATTCGGATGCTTCAGCCTATCAGAATGTAAGCTCTTCTTGGCGGACGTTGCCGTTGGTGAGTTACGACATTTTAAGCCGTGCTAACATGCAAACTATTGTGCAAGTCGTAAGAGACGTCGACTGGGAAGATAACGGCCATCATAAATTTTCTGGAAACGGTCTTTATCGACTTTTATACGAAATGGAACTGAGGCGAAGAAAACTTTCAGAATTCTATTCACAATAGCAAATTGTACAGAATTTTAGACTATTCTCGTTTGCTTAAAAAAATGGAAAATAAAATTGTGAAACGTGCTATAAGTAATTCAATTCTCTGTCATCGTGCTTCCGTATCGTTAACTTTAAGATTAAATTATTTGCCAATGAAATCAAAACAGGAAGTGGTAACAACGCATGTGACATCGCTTTTTCAAATACGCAAAGATTAAGAACGTTCCTGCAGTTAACTCGAAGCGTTTTTTCGTGTTTAAAAACCCCTCGCATTTTTCAATCGGCCAATTTTTCGTTATTAATGTTGGCAATATCGATTCATTGGCATCGATAAATTGCTGTGGCTGCGCTAGGTTTTGTTTTGATGGATTCGCATTAATTTTGAGATAGGTGGGTTAATAATTCTGTTGTTTTCGACCATTTTCAATTGATGCCAATGTTTCTGTTTTTCGTTTGCTAGCGTTGTCTAGACTATCCCAACATCGCCACATAGCCTTTGCATTCGTTTTCTAGTTTTATGCACTAACAGTGCTCTTAGTTTCGAATTGTGGTTTCTTCTTTGCTCCTAAGTCTCCCCTGGTTCTCGCCAGTGGTCTCTGTTTTTTGGCCAACGTTGTCCAACATAGTTCACGATCGCTTTATCGCCTTTGAATTTGTGTTCCTGGTCTATACCCTAGCAGTGGTCTCCAGTGGTCTTCTTTGCCTTGTGATAGCTTCTTAGTCTCCCCCAGTTCACATGAAATGTCTCTACTTCATGTCAACATTCTCCAACGTAACCTTATGTCAACGTCTTTCTTGTTTTAGAGAGTTCTGTAGCAATGGTCACCATTTCTGAATGCCCTGAATTGGGCATCATTAAAGAATATATTTCATTCCCCACTAGGTCAATTTATTTAAAGGAAATTTTGTTTAAAATTTAAAAAAATGTTCCTGTTTTACTTTTTCTTATTTCAACATTGGGTATTGTATTGATGGATTCACATTAATTTTGAAATAGGTGGGTTAATAATTCTGTTGTTTTCGGCCATTTTCAGTTCATGTCAATGTTTCTGTTTTTCGTTTGCTAACGTAGTCCAGACTATCCCAACATTGTCCCATAACCTTTGCATTCGTTTTCTTGTTTTGTGCCCTAACAATCCCCTTAGCTTTGAATTATGATTTCTTTTTTGCTTTGCGATAACTCCTAAGTCTCCCCTAGTTCTCGCCAATGGTTAATGGTTTTTGGCCAACGTTGTCCAACATGGTTCACAATTGTCTTATCGCCTCTGAATTTGTGTTCTTGGTCTATACCCTAGTAGTGGTCTCCAGTTGCCTTCTTTGCCTTGTGATAGCTTCTTAGTTTCCCTCAGTTCTCATCAAATCTCTCTATTTCATGCCAACGTAACCTTATTTCAGCGCCTTTATTTTTTTGGGGAATTTTGCAGTAACATGCCAACATCCTCCAACGTAACCTTATTTCAGCGTCTTTATTGTTTTGGAGAGTTTTACAGTAATCCATTTTTTGATGGCCTAAATTAGGCACCTTTAAAGAATTACTTCACTCCCCACTGGGTCAATTAATTTAAAGTATATTTTATTCAGAATTTAAAAAAATGGTTTTACTTTTCTTATTTCATCACTGGGTAGAGCCTTTCGTCAGCCTTTTTGGGATTCCCATAAATTCTGAAATAGATGGGTTAGTAATTCTGTTTTTTTCGGCTATTTTCAGTTCTTGTCAATGTCTCTATTTCTTATTTTCGAACGTCAAAATTATTCTATTGCGTTTGAATTCGTTTTCTTGTTTTGTGCCCTAACATTGCCCTTTAGTTTTGAATTATGGCTCCTTTTTTTGCTTTACGCTAGCTCCTAAGTCTCCCGCGGTTCTCGCCAAGGTGTCTTGTTTTTTTGTAAACGTTGTCCCAACATGGTCCATGATCCCTTTTGAATTTATGTTCTTGTTCTGTGTCCCAGCAGTGTTCTCCAATTGTCTTCTTTCTTATTCTGCAAACATTTCAAATACGCAAACATTAAGAACGTTCCTGCAGTTAACTCGAAGCGTTTTTTCGTGTTTAAAAACCCCTCGCATTTTTCAATCGGCCAATTTTTCGTTATTAATGTTGGCAATATCGATTCATTGGCGTCGACAAATTGCTGTGGCTGCGCTAGGTTTAACAGCTCGCATTAATTGCTCGATGTAAAGCGACTGACAGCTGATGTATTGCTGAGTGACACAGGAGGGCAATGAATTTTCTTTCTTACTTGAAAAACTGGTGCGTTTTTGAAAAGAAGAAAACGCATTTTTAATTAAATAGTTCCATGACGGTAGTTTATAAGAGTGTCGATTAAATGTTTTGCTAATAGCACAACGTAACAATTTTTTTTTTATTGGTCCTCGTGGTATCAAATCAATATAGTACTTTAGCCATCACCTAAAGTCATTCAAAACCCACGCGATATTAAAATTCTCCCTTTAAGTACTCTTCTGTGCCTCTTCATTGTTTCAAAGCAACTTCACCCCCCGAGGTGGCTCCAGATAAGTGGAGCCTTAAACAAAACTCTCAGCGCTCGCTCACCCCTGCTCTCATATTTAGGGATTATTTTCCGCCACTAAAATTTTACGCTCGTCCGTTTTTGCTGGGGAACGCGATTCTATTTTAGCCTTTCGCTCGTAAAATGCTGAAAGTCGCAATGAAAAATTAATTAGCCTAAAATGTTCTGTCCGAAAACCGTAGTATTTTGAGATCGGTTTTTTTTTTTTGTAATAAAAACGCGTTTATCGCGTTTTATTTAATTAGGCCCGGTAAATATTTACGAAACGCTTCATTGATTGCGGTGGCGGGTGTTTCAGAAAATTGCGGACAATTTTCTAGGAATTGAGGTGTGCGGAAATAATTATTATAAAAACGTTTTAATTAAATGAATTATGTTATTACAGGAGAAAAAAGAGTTGCATGAGGTACAAGGATCAAACATTATTTTCTTTAAGAGTCTTTAAAAAGGAATAATAAGATTATTCTTTCTTACTACTAGTATCACTGTAAAATTATCTTTCTTTTTTCTGCACAAATCGTGTTAAAACTTGCAAAGCTCATTTCTCAAAGGCTTGCACTCCAGGAGCGCAGTTTTTAGCTAATTACCGTGCTTTTCATCTAAAAAAAAAAGAACCGCTAACGACGAGGCAGTTGGCATTTGCCGGAACGGAAAACGCCACGATTTTAATTAATTGCGAGCGCAGAAACGAACGCCACAGCGAAAAATAAAGTTATTCACATTCATGAAATATTTAAAAGTTCTGTCTCGCAAATCCTACATGTTTTTTTTTTTGCTTGCGGAAAAATGTTACTCTTTTATCTCCTAACGTAAAGTGAAAAATTGAATGAAAATTTTGTAAGATTGGAGTCTCCTGCTTTTTGATAAATTCATCAACTACTTGCATGTTCAATTTTCCCCCCAAGTTTTCCCCTAGTATTCGATCAAAGTTCCCGTAAACACTGTCAAATTATCTAAATGAAAGTAGCTCAATTTACCTGATGCGACACAAATTGCTCGCAAAGTCTTCACCGTAAGCGATCGATTTTTCATCTGGCAATTACAGTAATTGCGGCCAATTAATTAAACACCGGCCAGTACACGGGGAATACTTAATAAATAACTGAGCGGCTAATAAAGGTGAGCCGGAGTGCAATAATTAACGCTGCATAATCAAGATTGATCTGAAATTTATTTCTTAAAAAAAGCTCGAACGTTTTTTTCTTTTTTTTTGGCAAATCCGTGCTTTCTTTGCCTATTGATTTCAAAGAACACACATAAATAAATAATTGCGTAGTAATTAACCAAATTAGTTTTGGATCGAATCGTTCCAAGAAAAATGCACGTTCTGAGTTGGTCCAAATTTTCTGACTATTGATTTCGGGACGATAAAAACGGGTGGCCCGACAACTCTATAAATAACACATGTGATGAATACGCTCAATACCACCGACCACATTAAGCTCTAATTACCATCATGTCCTAATGAAGTAACAGTCGGCAATTCTATGCGGTGTTTCCGTGCACCTCAAATTTAATTGCAGTGTCGAGGTTTGTCTAATGAACGTGTTGAATGCGGCTGTCGCGTTTATTAACGAGCCACAGAAAAGTTCCATTGTTGGAAACTCTCGGGAAAATGGAAGTTGATTAACGAGCAGCAGAAACAATATGGGATTTTAATGATTTTACAATGACGACGCCGACGACGAAGTTGAGAATTTAAAAAAAATTGTACATGCATGCATATTACAAAAAAAAAAAATCCGAGTCACTAATTCTTTTATAACACGAAATGAAGCAAACCTCCTCAGTTTTAATCCTGTAATGTAGAGCTTCGAGTATACTCAGAAGTAATCAGTGTTGCCTATACGATCATGTTTAGAATTGGTAAGAATTATTAAAAAATTATAAGTGAACTCCAACTCGTTTAAGACAATTTAGACACTTTGAGTCCTTCCCAGAACGTTTTATTAAATCTATTTTTTAAAGAGTTTCAGAGTGTTATATTATTTTCGAATTCATGTTATACTATTTCACCATTTTATAGCCTTTCCTGTTTGCATCATTGTCGGGGTTTCTTTTACTGCCGTTCCTGAATTAGTTCAACGTTACATAAAATGATTTATTTAATGAAATGCGTTTCTTGCTTATCGTCTTTGTTCCTGTTGTGGCGTTCTCTTTTGTCGGAAATTTTCACTTGAGTAACATTTCCAGCAGGCACATTCCTTGTGAGAATCTAGTAAATTACTGACGCCTCCGCACCCGCACCCATAGATAATGTGAAGTCACCTCAAATAATATATCAAATTAAACTTCCAGGACGTTCCAGATTGTGCTTTCAACCAAACTCTTCCTTCCTTCCTTATTGGAACAGTTCTTGGAAGTATTGATTAATTAATTTATATAATGCCTTAAAATACGTGCCATGTTCGCTTATGAAATTCTGCTATTGATTAAAATTAAAATGGGAGAACACGAATGGGATAATAATAATCCGGAAATACATATATGCACTTCGGTTTTCATCGACTTTTATTAATGCTTTCGATAAAGCAGCGAGAGCCTGCAGAATGACTTGGCAAAAAATTCACACAGAAATCAAGTCTTCCGTGGCAGCCATCCATCATTCATCAAGACGGCCGAATTTAGAGCGGGCGAATAAATTATTTATGGAGGCTTCAGGCCGTGTTCGTGCGAGGGGCCTCGATGATGGAAACGGAAAATCCTTTTGTCGTAGTAATATTAATAATAATAATAATAAATTCAGGATGATGCGAAAGTTTCGGCCGCGCCGAAATTCTGGCCGGCTGACCTGGTTTTAATCGCGTCGTTAAATGCGGAGTTTACGTCCCGCAAATGTGGCGCTTTAATTAGCTGCTAACTGCAGGCTGCTTTCGATAAATTATAAATGTGTCGGAAATTGCTAGTGATAATGTGTTCATAAACTCTGTTTAGTTAAAATGTTTTGTTTTCTTGCAGGCCAACGTTTTAGAAATGACTTGGGTGGTGAGCGATTTCACCGCCACCAGCCCCCAAGAACTGAGCGTAACGAAGGGCCAACAAGTCGAAGTCGTCGAAGTGTACTCATCCAAACCCGACTTCTGTTTGGTGCGAATGCCGACGAGGGGAAGCGACCACGAAAGCAGCTCTATTCCTGAAGGACTCGTTCCCTTATCAGTCCTCAAACAACCACCAGCACCTCGGAGTTCACCTTCCAGACGCGTCCCCATCGACCATGAAACTGGTGAGTGGTTTTCAAATTTCATCTCCGAATTTAAAGAAACATCAGAATACATTCTATTTCTGAATTTGAACAATCGCCATTAAATCTAAATTAGGTGGTGGCAAGTCAATTTCGATGCTTCCGGACGAAACAAAAGACGCATTGAAATAATATGTCGCCGCCCCGATGAAACAAGCAGCGAACTTCTTGTTTCATTGAATTATTCATCGTTTCGCGGGCTGTCTGTCCGATTGCCGTTATTTCCCGGTTCTCATTTTCCTTGTGCTTTTTCCGGTCGTCCGATGCACGTTATTACCGGATCGCGTGTTGAAACGCAGACAACATCTTGAATTTTTAAACAGACCGGCGAGTTTTCGTTTTAAAAAATAATTAATAATTCAGGCTTAATTTAAGTTTCGCTCTGGTACTTTACCAATCGTTACGCGCGGTTAGTAAGGGAGGAAAAGAATTTAGTTTTCAAAAGTGAGAAAATTACTTTACCAATCGTTACGCGCGGTTAGTAAGGGAGGAAAAGAATTTAGTTTTCAAAAGTGAGAAAATTCCTTACTACTGAACTTTAGTCATTTACTATAATTGTAATTTAATTATATTTGTATCATACGGTATATTTTTCATTTTAAGAAATCTGACGTGTAGCAAATGTGAATTGAATTCTAACTTAACCGCTACATGTGTAGTATCCCTGCGGAATACCATCGCCCTCATCCGGGGAATGCGGTTTATATACTCATCCAAGAGGAACATGCCCTTATGCAGTGCACGTCAGCCGGATACCCGGATTCGTCCCTTAATACGCGATAAAAGCAGTCGTCGTTTTCCCCAAGAAAACCCTTTTTTTTTCGGAGAGACGCTCATCGTCTAGATAGGACGCGTGTTGTAGTCGGTCCACGTGCGCGCGCTAAGCTTGGAGCACCGCGGCGTCGGTGGCGTCGGCCGGGATCAATAGATTGGACGCCTGTGACCTTGACCCGACCTCCTGCAGCATCCCATCCCCTCCTGCCGATTATGCCGAAACTGCGACTCGTAGGACCCACTAGCACCGGAGGTGCCCCACTACTGTCCTCTTTCCAATAACCGGCGGCTCCGGAGCTCGTCAGATGTAATGGCGAAACGAAGAAGTTTTTACCTTAAAAATACATTAGATGCGGTTTCTAAAAGAGCCATTTTAGGTACCTTTACAGAAAAGCTAAACTCAAATTTAATCATCAATAGGATTGCGTTACCTGATCGATTGATTCGGTATCTCATATTTTATGGAAGGCAAGAAGAATCTTTAGCATACAAATTTTGACTTGTTTGAAGTAGATCAAAATCAATTCCTTTCAACTTGATACCATCAACATTAACAATGGACGGGCTTAAGTCGTAATGTATAGACGTCAGTGACGACGACGTGAAATTAGAAAACCGCCAAACCATTACACAATTTGAATACACAACGAGAAGACAAAAGCGGAATCGTTCCGTTTAAGCTGTCTCATAAATAACTTACTCCTTCGTGTAAGCCGAAGCGGCAACATCAACGACAAAAAGCGGCGGTAATCAATGCCACTATCTGTCGTATCCACTTCTTTTAACATTTAAATAAAATAAGAAACGACGTTTTATTCTTACTGCTCCGGAGATACTTCAACAAACCGTAATTTGCCGGCTTTTTTTGTGCCGTCTATTGCGGCAGAAACAAGTTTACTTATACGGTCGGCTTGTATTAAGTAAAATAATGAAATAACTAACGTTTGTTACACATGTCAGGACGGGGGGAAAAAAATTTCCCAGCCGCCGTTTACCGCGCAGCGAGAGAAACGACTGGTGGTCGTTCGTTAATTTGACGTATTGCGTTTCGTAGCTAGTTCCATGTAATAAATTACAACTAATTCTGTGTTTACATTCGGATTTACTAACAGGTAAACACAATTAGCAGAGCTTGCAAATCATCGTTACGTTAATTAACAAGTGTCAATAATGGAAACGTTTTTTTTCAAATCAATATACTTTTTCATTCTAATTAAAACGTGGCCGGCGCGGCGGAGCATTTTTTTTTTTGCTTTCGAATGTTTATTATAAATAATCTCATCCATGAAACCAGTTTTAACCTTAAGGATTTTAATAGGTCGTTAATAAAAATAATCGCCGTCGAAACCTTCGGCGCGCATTCATTTCCTAATATCCCGGGCGATTTAATAAACTCGTGATTCAAACAATGCAATTTACGACGGACGCCACGGTTGCGTCTGTGAATCCCACGCAGAAAAACGAATGCGTCACCGTTGCCGTCGCAATTGAAATTCCGAGACGACGAGAGCGTCGCGATGTCGTAATAACAGCGGGCGAGCGTTATTAAGGACACCGCGTCAAATGCCGCCGCATTTTTATGTGCACGCACTTAATAAGATCAATAGGAGTATTCGCGTAAACAGGGGCAGACGCCAGAAAAATAGCGTCGCGATGCCGGGCTAACGTCGAAGCCGTCGCCACCGTCGCGCGCCTCCAATAAAACAAATATTTAGCGCGACGCCTAAACTAATTCCGATGAAATATACGGCAGCTGACTTTTCAATTCGTGCCAATTGCAAGAAAGTCAAATATTACGTGTCGTGTTATACACGAATATAATTCATAAGTTCTATCAATTGAAAGAGCACTCGTTACTTTTAGATACTTTGAATTTTCTTGAATGGCTTTCAAGTGAAACGCGAAATTTCGTAATGATTTTGAAAGAAATGTTTCGTCGTTGGACATGTTCAGGTATCACGAGTATCAGTTCTTTTCTCAATGTTTGTTATTATTTTATATATGATACCTAACTTGAAACATTCTTCGTCTTCTCAACTCTTAAGTTAAATTAAATTACATGGGGATCGTGTGTGATTATCAGCTAGTGCACGTGAAATCTGGCAGTTTTAGAACGAATTAGCTCCAATTCACGAAATATGTAGTCCTTGGAAAATGGAATCTTTGAATCTGCCCCAATATTAGACGACGATATTGGGGCATGTATTACAACAAGTAAAAACGTTTAGGTTAAAAAAAAAAAACGAGGAAGACGAAAAGTAACAAAAACACCAAGAAGAAGTAGAGGCTCTGCTAAAAACCAAAGAGAGCTTCCGCAGGAAGTAGCTGAGAAAAAGTCTAGACGTGAAGAGCTCGAGAGACGAATGATGAAAGAATAATAGGTGGAAGAAATCTCAATAACTCCAGCAGAAGGAACCTGATATAATTATAACGTGGACAGTAGAAACTGCATAGATTAGAAAATATGTCATCTAATGAATTACCTCAAACGGACACTGAAAAATGGCTCAAATGCTCAACGTTTCACTATCGCTTGATAGCTTCCTCAGAAGTGAAAATAAATAAACAAGTTTTTACTTGACAACTTGTTTATTTATTTTTATTCCTGACGAAGCTATCAAATAGTGTAACGTTGAGACTTGTAGGGGAGGTAAAGTACCTTGGAGTGATTTTTGATTCCAAACTTACCTACAACCAACACTTAGACAAGATAATTAGGCGATCGATGACTACTTTCGCGGTGGCCAGACGAGCCCATGATAGTACGTGGGGATTAAAACCAAGAATGGTACATTGGATGTTTACCAGAATGGTTAGACCTGCAATAATCTATGCAGCCTCGGTGTGGTGGACCAAGGTCAAGCAGTAAACCACCAAACTTAGACTGAGCAAGGTCTAAAGACTTGCTTGCCTAGGCATTACGGGCGCGATGAACACAACGCCCACCGCTGCAATGGAAACTCTTCTAGAGCTCCCTCACTTACACATTGTGATAATGGGAGAGGCAAGACGAGGACTCCACAGATTGCAGCATTTAATATAAGCACGGGTCATACAAGTATCGTTGGTAGCATAAGGGGTCCTCTACTCGATATGAGGACGGACTACATGGCCCCCAAAGGTAACTTAAACCTGCTCTTCAAGATACAAATTAATGAATCTGCTGAGCACCGGGAACCTGAACAGAACTTTCTTCCTGGAAGCCTGATCTGGTATACGGACGGCTCCAGAACTGAGACTGGTGCTGGGTCTGGAATATATGGGCATAGACCAAAGGAGAAGTTATGCTTCCCTCTGGGACAATTCCAAACTGAAATATACGCCATACTACAATGTGCGCGGGAAAATAAAAGGAGGGCTTACACAAATAAGCGGATCTTCATCCTAACCGATAGCCAGGCGGCTTTGAAGGCTTTGGTGAGCCCAAGGATCTTCTCCAAACTGGTGTGGAAATGTTTAAGTGAGCTCAATGACCTTGCGGAATACAAATGCGTTACAAATGGGTGGCGAATTATCGGCAATAAACGGGCCGATGAACTAGCCAGGCAGGATGCGGGTATGACATATTTTGGCCCTGAACCTGTCCTAGGCATAACTAAAAACGCTATTCGGGGCTTTATCAGTGACTGGATAAGCGAGGAACATAACAGATACTGGCTAAGCAGGCCAGGACTTCGCCATAGGAAGACCTTCGTTAGAGGACCTTGCAAAAAGAGAGCTGCAGAACTTTTGCTTTTAAGCAGGGCGCAACTCAAAATCACCACGGGTTTGCTAACAGTTTACCTGACTGTTAAGGAGCATCTGTGGAGGATCGGCAAATTCAATGGCGATCTAAATTGCAGACTCTGCAATGGAGAACCAGAGACAGCAATGCACATTCTGTGTAGATGTGATGCGCTGGCAAATCGCAGACAGCGCATATTCGGACATCTTATGATAGTTCCCGAAGATTCAACACGCAATCAGTGAAAAACCTGTACCAGCTGGTGCTGGGGACATGCCTCACTGAATAGCTGCGGTAAAAGAACCAGGGCGAGCACAATAAGCCTAAATGGCTGCGGTGTCTCCGGTGCATTCTCTGCGGACGGGTTCTGGTCAAAAAAAAAAAAACGTTGAGCATTTGTGCCATTTTCAGTATCCGTTTGAGATAATTCTTTACATAATTTCACCGGACAAGAATCTACCTTGATTTTATCATCCAAGTTACATCCTTTAACGAAAACACAGAATTTCCAAATTTTGCATAAAGGCTTCTTAGGAGCTAGTCACAGGATTTCCAAATTATGCAAAGAGTCTTCTTAGGAACGTTGTCTTTAAAAATTAAAAAAAAAACAAAAAATAGGGAAAATGGTGATAAAGACAAAATGTACAGATCCATTTTTATTGATAATTGCTCTATTTTTATACTTAATGAGGTGATCTGAACTCTCATAGAAGAGTTTGTTCTCTAATTCAGTCTTCTTTACATTCTTTAAATCTCGTTTTTCATTTGTACATTTAGGTTCTTTTAATGCTCTTCAAATTGTGTCTCCAAATTAGGTTTTGCTTATTAATTACCTGTTTTCTCAAAGTGCTTTCTTTGACGCTGATTTATTGTTCTTCGAAACGTTCCCGTTCTTATGTGGCATGTTTTTAAATGGGATTTTAATTTAGCAGCTTTTTTGTAGATTTTTTTACTGTTTCTTCTTACCATACACTATACATTTAGAAATAAATAGTTCACAATGTATTTAGTCGCTGAATGATAATTACCATCAAAGTAGAAGCGTAAATAAGAATACAAGAATCGATGGTTGGTTTAAAAGTAACGAACTTTCGTCACCTTTAGAAGTTAAAAAGTTCAGAAACGTTAATTGAAAGTAATTTGTTGAAACAAGAGAATTTTTGTACGAGCGTTTTGGATTGACTGCTGTAATAATAAGGGAAGGAAATATTCTAATATTCTATTTTAGTGTTTCAAAGTAATTAATGTATTCCATGTTACTTTAACTTCGTTATAAAAATAAATATCGTTGTAAAATAAAAATACCGAATACCGCCCACTATCACTTCCAAAGATTCGAAAATAACCATTCAGAGCTTCTCTTTAACGAAGTAACGTAGCAACGCCCACTTTTAATCTGTCTGTTTAGAGAACAACTAATTAAAAAGCTTGTTTGTGGCGAATACCACCCACCTCCATTCCCAGAAATTCGAAAGCAGCCAATCAGAAAGCTTATTCTTAATAATGGAACGTAGTAACACCCACTTCCGATATGTCAATTCACAAAACAACCATTTAGAGACCGTAAAGCAGCCACAAGGTAACTAATGAAAAAATTTCGCTTTTCATAATCTTCAAAGTAAAAGTAATGATTTTATTTTTGTGATACGCTCATTAACAAAAGTGTCGTCTAAATAATACTGTAGATAATTAAACGAACTTCTCTCTAAAAATCAAACGCGTTCAAATAATTCTGAAAAAGGAAAAATCGTGCCAGGCAGGTGTAAAATGACTCACTCGTACGCCTAGCCCAAGTAATTTCTGCACACCATCATCCCCCATAATAATAAATAGGCACACACCAACGCGACTTTACATTTTCAGACGACTTATAGTTATTGCAATGCGCCATTACCTCCTGCAGTGACGGCGAGTTTGCACAGGAATTTTTAATGGCCTTTACCACAAGCGCTCCACCATTTTCAATAATTATAAGAAGCGAACAAGGAGCACGCAGTTTTATAAAGCAGATATTATCTGCAACGTTATAATGCAACTCTGTCTTCGATGCACGGTTCGTTCATGTCAGAGATAACCTACTATAGATTAGGAAAGTGCAATTTATAGCAACAATTTCTTGCCTTCGCTGTATATCTCTGGTTCAATCTTGCATATGTTTTCTTGTACGCCTTATATACACGTAAGCGTCAGTGTTATTATTTAGTACAGCTGCTTCCATTCTTTTTACCATTGCGCGATTTTCCAACCAAAAAAAAGAAAATTTCAATTTAATTGACAAAATCAATTTTGATGACGGAATTAATCTTCGATTAGCCGCAAGCACTTCGTTTCAGAATCGAATTAGAACAAGTAGGTCGCCTCATTATAAAACTAAATTAAACGGCAATGAGTAGCATGATTCAAAATAATACGCGTCCGTAAAATCGGGCTTACAACAAGGAGAAAACGAAACCCATTCTGATTTCCTTAAACATCCCGGCATTAAGCAACGAGGAAGATACGCGCGCCATCAATCTTGTTTTTGTTTACGGCTAAATTGGATGCTGCGTGGGCGATGCTAAACAAGATATGTGACGGGGAAATAACGTTAACTCTAAAAACATAATTAAACCGCAAATTGCTGTACTTATCCGGCATTAAGTATTTCGTTGTTGTTATTTTTAGCCGCGCTCTATGCCCAGTTCTGGAACGAAGGAATTTGCCTGGTGGGATCAGGATAGGAACGGTTTAAATGCGAATTGGCGGCCTCTGATTGAAATGAAAATAGAAATCGATGTAACCAAGAAAGTATATATTGTTATAATTTATAATTCAAGTATCCTTTCTATAAGGAAAGGATGAAATAAATTTATATTCGCGGAAATGGTGATGATTCTTCGTACAACTGATATTTGGTCGCTAAGAGAGAAACCCCATCAGGTTTACAAATGTAATTTAAGTACATATAGCCTTTTTGGAAAAAGGTTGTGGATCATGTGTTGAAAAATAAAATATTCTTTGAATCCTTTTCTTTCTCAGTTAGGTAAATAATTTCAAAATCTCCCCTCGTACCTTTTAAATTTCGTATGCAAGAAAAATATTCTCTTTCAGCAAAATCTGTTTCCCTTATCATTTGTGGTGGAGATATATTTAAATTTTAAAATCGTCTTAAACCCATCTCTTGCGGCGAAATCAGATTATCGAAGCACATAAACGTTTATTCCCTTCGCCGAGGAAATAATACTTTTCACAGACGGGATGCCGATAAAGTGAGGGGCCCCATATCTCCGTCATTTGAAAATTTTATCAAGTCCCTGCGCGTCAACGAACCCTTTGCCGTCTCGACGCTGCCAATATCGTTCCTCGACGTTCATGACAAATAATAACCGGTGACAAGGCAGAGATATCTGTGCAGCCTTTTCTCATAATTATCCCGCAGGAGAAGTTTCAACGGCTTTTCGAAGTTTAATGAGGGATGTTTGCCAAAGTTAAACAGGCAAATTGCACTCGCCGATAACAACTTTGGGAATTAATTATTTCGTTAATTGTTTTATAGGAGATTAATAATTTTTTTTCTACAGATACGAGTGGTATTTTTAAAGAGGATGCGGAATTCTTTTCTCAGAGTTGACCAAAGTATTTATAAGACAATACTTTATAATTATTTGTATTTTAAGTACAGTAGTGCATGTATACGTACATCTCGAGAGAGAAATTCTGGAAAAACATGAAATACTTGAAATTCCACACGGGTATGTAATTCGGTAGAAATTTGTGGTACACTTGGAGAGAGTCCAGCTCAGAAAAATAAACAAAGCCTCAACTGTTTGCCCCATATATTCCATTGAGTGTCCTTTCAGCGCCAAATAAAATCGAAGCAATCGAATCTAAATTTAACGGCAGTGTTGTGCGAAAGCGTACACGTAACTGCGGCCGAGGCGTATATAAATAAATAAGTTTCGGTTCCTTGTCACCGTAAATGGGCACAATTTGAAGTTTTAATCTTCTGGTGGTGGCGGTCAGCCCCGGAATTTAATGAAAAATTATTTCTTGTTTACGACGCCGAAATTAACGGCGCGAGATAAAAGTCCCGCTGTGTTCGGCGGGGAATGCGATTGTTTGAAAATTGCATATCCGCGTGCTTTTACGGCTTCATTTCGTTTTATCTCTGGGTATTGTTTGCTCACCGTGAGTTTTATTGGACGTAAAGCTGTTTATGATTGTGTCCCGTTGAAAGGTAGACGCTCTCCTCACCGTAAATATGTCATTTTTAATTATTTTTCTATTGCAGCAAGACGAAAGACTTTCTCTTAAATAATACAATCCCCAACGCCGTTATATTTCTAATGCCTCTAGTTTTTCATTTCCACACTTCATTCAGCATGGTCACAGCCTTTTGAACTTCGTTGGCAATCTCAAAAGGTGAGGAAATGAATGAAAATAGAATGAATACGAGGTTCAAGCTGAATTTATTGAGAATAAAAAACACGGTTAATATTTTCTAGGATTTTATTTACCTTCAGCAATGATACACTTACTGTTCAAAAGCTCCCAACCAATCATCTTCCATAATACCTTCAAAATAACCGTGAACTGCGGCATCAATCTCTTCTTCTGACGAAAACCTTTTAACCCGCAAATTCCTTTTAAGCCCAAAAAGTAACCAAAAGTCGCACATTGCTAAATCAGGTGAACAGCGGATGTTCTATTACTTCTATATTTTTTCAGCCAAAAACTGGAAAGTTAAAGCTGCCGTATGGGACGATGCAGCATAATTCCCTTGTCTGGAATTCTACTGATCATTTCAGGCAATTTTTTTTCATTGTACCATTTAGCTGTAACTGTCTTTTGTCCATCTAGCTTAATTGCCTTTACTAGGCCCGTCCTTCTAAAGAATATCGCAACATAACTTTTTTTCGTAGCTCGCTGCTTTTTGGTCATTGTTGGAGTTTCCTCATCTTCGTGAATCCATGCACGACTCTCTTGGCGGGTAGGTACGTCGAAAAAGGGAAAGTAAGTTTCGTTACTCATCACTATTTTGGAAAAAATTTGATGTCCGCCATTATTTAAGAAATTTAAAGTTTCATGGCAAATTCTTACACGCCTTACTTTTTGGAAATCAGAAAGGTGAGGCGGCACAACACGACTAACTACTTTTTTTAAATACAGGTGATCGTGTATGATTATTCTAACAGCTAAAGATCCAATCTTGAGTTGATGCTCTACTACTGCGTAAGTGGCTTGGCTTTGTTGTCCTCTTCAATAAATTTTTAATAGCAAAATGTTTTCGTCGGTAACAGCCGTAGGAGAATGTCCTGCTCCTTTTTGATGCTGAACAGAATTCCTTTCGCGTTCAAATTTCTTATACCATCGGTAAATTGTAGCCAAGAAAGATGCTTGTTCCCTAAAAGCCGAATCTAAATTCTTTTTGCTCTCATAAGCGCTTAAACCTTTTTTAAAATCATAATAAATCATGATTCGAAAATGCTCTGGTTAATTCCATTTTTTTATTTGCAACATCACATTAAAAAATTAATAACTTGGGTTCTAAGGAACGTAACTTCAACAACTAAACTTCAAATGACAGATAAAGAATTGGTCTAAATAACACTGTATGTTTTGTTTTCACGGTCTACTAGATTTTCTTATTCTCAATAAATTCAGCTTTACCCTCGTAAAAGCACAGGGGATTGACCTTGCAGAGTTTTCCTTTTAGTGTTAATTTGGCTTGAATCACATTCTTCATTTAGAAAAGTAGAAGCTGAAAACAAAATCACACTAAAACAACTCTCAAACCTACCAATAGCAATGGCAAATTTAAATTTACCAATCATCTTATTTAGTTTGAATTTACTGCTTTACAGTATCTTGTTAGTAAAATCAACATCCATTGACGGATATTTACGATGTGTGTCAGGAAGAGGCTTTTTATTTGCAAAAAGTTGTGATTTTCCTCTGAATTTGTGTTTTAAGTTAAGATAAGTAAATTATTCTGGGTTGGGTTGGGTTAATAATTCTGGGTTTTTGTGCTTCTTTTTAGGTTTTTCGTGTTTTAATTGTAAAAATATTCTTTTACTTTATTCATTGAATTATTATTTTGCCAATTAGTTACAATTTTTCCATTTATTTTCTCGATTATTCTAATATTTCTTTATTGCCTGAAATTCTCTTCTTAGCTATCTATTCTTTTTTTTTATTTTAGATCTACTTCTATATTTCCTCGTTTGAATGTTGCATTTAATAATAATAATTTATTTCCTCTAATGTTATAATGTTACTATAACCATAATAGACATAAGGTGTCTTAATTTAATTGCAAACTAGAGACATAAAAGACAAAATGTATAAAGTTCATTAAATGGAGTACCATTTTCACAGAGATATTTTAACTTGGAAATAAATTTCGGAAAAAAAATCCACAAAGGTACCTTGTGTGTGGATTAAAAATAGTGTCACAGATCGGGTAATAACAATAATTAGAGCCGGTAATAAACATACTTCGAGATTGCCCACCCCTAGAAGGCAGCGTCCCCCGAAGGCAAAAGCACCCGATCGGATGGCAAGCCGTTCAAAAATATTTACATCTAAAACACAAACTAGAAACTGAAAGTTAAAATCAGTACAAAGCTATAAACTAAAACATATAGGTATGTAATTATAGCATACACATTGAAATTAATAGTTTTTCCTATCAATCAGTTCATGTAATCTAAGTTTTGGTAGAGTCAGTATCCATTCTTTCAAGTGTTTTTGTAACAATCCTGTGGAGTTAATTGCTTTTATATCTCTGGGAATTTCATTGTTCATTGCTTCATGATAAAGTAACTCTGACGGGTAGGAAAATTCTTTTTTGTATATGATTTTTAGTAACCATTTTTGGATAACTTCAATTCTTCTTAAGTATGTTTTTGCCACCCCTCCCTAGACTAGAATACTATAGCTAAGATGAGATTGAATCAACGAAAAATAAAGTATTCTCATTTCTTTTAAGTCAAGAATTTACTGTATAATTTAACACGAGGTAGGAGACTTCTTAGCTTTTTAACAACAAAATCAATGTGGATGTTCCATCTTAAGTGACTGTCGATAAAGATCCCCAAATATTTCACCCTATCAGACTGCATTATCTGTATTGGTATTTGATCTGACAATTGAATATTCAAATAATTAAAAGTAGGCAAGGTATCACTATAACAACAAAAAAGTAGGAAAATGGTTTTCTTGTAATTTATTGTAAGTAATTTGCTCTTGAGAAAATTAAATATATTAATAAGATCTAGTTCAGTTTTTAGTTTCAAATCAGCCCAATTCTTGCTTTCGTAGACTATTCCTGCGTCATCAGCGTATTCAATAATTCTGCCAGATGATTTTAAATTAAAGAGATCGTTAATATAAATATTAAATAATATAGGGCCTAATATAGTTCCTTGTGGGACCCCAAAATGGACGGTTCTTTCGGTACTAATATGATTATTGATAATAACCCACTGCGTCCTACTACTTAAATAACTTTCCATGAGTTTTAATGTAATACCACGAAAACCAATCTTTTCTAGTGAATCCATTAATTTGGGATGGCTGACCGTGTCCAAGGCTTTTGCCGGATCGATAAAAATGCAGCGTGATTTGGTACCCTCATCCATAGATCTATAAATTTCTGCTATTAGGTCCGTCGAAGCGTCAGTTGTTGAAATACCTTCTTTAAAACCATACTGTAATTCAGATAAAATTTTATATTTATTTAAAAATTCAACAATCCGCAGCTTTAATATTTTTTTTTTTAATTTTGATACATTACTAAGAAGGAAATGGGTCTATAATTAGCCATATCTGTTTTAGTTCCTATTTTATATAAGAGTTTTATTAAGGCTTGCTTTAGCGACTTTGGAAAAATCCCCGTTTCAAAAGCTTTATTTATTAGCAATACTAAGGGGGGAGCAATCTCGTCCGCTACATCACGCAAAGTTTCTACTTTTATGCCATCAAGTCCTGGACTTTTCCCACATTTAAGTTGTTTTATTATTTTTGTTACCTCTTCTTCTGTTGTTTTATCCAGATAAATTGAATTACTTAATTGTTTAATATATTTCTATATTTTATAATGTTGCAATTAAATACTATTTCCTGTTCCTTTCTCTAGACTTTTTCTCTTTGTTTATTATTATTATTATTATTATTATAAAATAATCATCTTCATTTGTAAAATGTAGTGTAATACTCGCATAATTGTAAAAAAAATAAATAAACGTAGAAAAGATCAGTAACAAATGATATATAAAATAAACTTATACATGCTGTATATACATACATGTTTTCGAATAAAAAAAAATGGAACAAAGAATTTTGAAAAATAATAGAAAAACAAAAAATAAGAAACGTAAAAGAGCCATGTAAAGCAGATATAAAATTATAAAAAAAAACGAATTGAGCAGCGAATAATAAATGAATAAATAAAAAACTATTGCATGCATATACAGCGTGTTTATCAAACGAAAAAAAAAAACAACCAAATAAATAATTTTGAAAAATAATTGAAGTGTGACCAAACTTCATCTGTCCAGAATACAAAAAAATAAAATAAATAAATCTGGCTTATCGATTTATTCTTCTCATTACACTATAAAGAGAACAATTGAATAATGAAAAATGATAAGGAGACTTTATTATAATAATGATAATAAAACAATTGAAACGGTAATTCCATTGTTGATAATATTATTTTAAAATATTGAGAAATTAATTCAAGAATAGAGAACAGAACGAAAAGGACAACTAACGTGTGTTTATGAAAAGAAAGTAGAATGGTGGCAGCAAAAAAATGGCCTAGAAAAATAGATAAGACGGCAAAACGAAATAAATAAGAGGGCGATTATAATTTAAGACTGAGAAAAAGCAAATGACACTCAAAGCTAGGACGACAAAGAAGACATTGTTAAGACTTTCAATAGAACCAAGAAAATTGAACAAGCGCAGCAAAAGGGAACCAATAATAAAAACTAATTAAGAGACATGAAAACATCAAAACATATAACATACATACATTAGATGCATTAAAGGCGAAAAGTCATTAGAAGAAATACGAAATAAGAAAAATCAAGCAAGAAATACTGTACTTTACGTAATTAATTAATTAAATAATAAGATCGAATAATTTAGACCATTGGTTCTTAATTTGCGGGTATCACCGTGCTACGGTACCCTCTTTGGGGGGGGGGGGGGGGGTATGCGAAGACTTAATGAAATGTTATTGTCGAGTTCATAAGAATTAGAAGCATCTTCCAGGTCAATTCTCTAAAAGCCAACCATCATCAAGTAAGTGTAAAATATTTGAATAACTCAGCTTTCAAGCATTTCATCATGTTTCTTCTAGAACAACCTCCGTACATATTTTTTTCAAAATTTTAGTCTTACGAATACATTTCAAGCTCCTCAGATTAGATGGTCTTCCTCATTTTTACTCCCTAGTTGATTTAAAAGTAATTGTAAGTTAATTTGCACAAGCATTTTTTTGGACAATAAAAAAATTGAAATGAACTCTGTGATTTTGAACATTGTGTATCATTAGAGTGTAAATAAGGAAATCCATCGTTAGAGTGAAGATACAGGGAGGGACGATGCAGGAAGTTGACTTGAATTGGGTGGGATGATATAGAATTGGGGCAAGAAATGATGATGAGAAAATTAATTAAGAAAAGTTTGCAGGGACCGTTCATAAAATAGAGGCGTGCAAACCCGCATAAAATCACGGGGATGATATAGAACATTTATCTAATTCTCAGGTAGTCTTAAGAGTTGACTGTAAAACTATTCAACAGTCATTTGTAATTTATGTATGTACGAGCGAGTGAAGTAATTTAACAAAAATTGCTTCATATCGAAGATAACACATCAAACAGGAAATCGTAGTTTATGGGAAATGTGTCATATTACATACAAACACGTCGCATTACTTGCTCAATCTGTTTGTGCGCCTTATTTTATTATTATTATTAGCTTGAATTGTTTAAATTAGAGGCGAGGTGCTGATAAACGATAACTCGCTTATGCAGTCGCCATCGAAAACTTCTGCAATTTTTAAGTCACGAGCGGCCTTAATTTAATTATCTCATTGGCGCGCCGGCGTTTAATTAATTTAATTAACGCGAAGCAAATATTAGTGGTGAATCCAGTTTGGTGGATTAAACGTACGTATTCAGGTCAGGTGATATTTACGTCGCCAATTTCTTGGATTAGTTCTTTGAGTTTAATTGGTTAAGAAATCGTGTAAAAAAAGTTAGACTGAAATTTTTTCGATGATGAAAATGCGTTAACAGGATCAAAAGTAACATAGAAAGGTAGCATGACTTGATACTAGATTAGCATGACGACGATTGACATTGACAGGAAGCATGGGCTGCGTACAAGCGATTATTAATTTCTAGATGCACCTCGTACATATAACAATATCAAAAGGAGAAGCAAAATTTGATGGTTCTTAAAAGAAAACGTCTATGATTTTATTTTCAGTTAAAAACATGTTTCTTCTCGATATAGTTTCCTTACTTCTAATAGCTAAATACGCCCCTGCTTGAAAACCACTCGATTTTCTCCTCAATCATCGTCTCACGGAAATTAATTTTTGTATCTCATTTCCGTCTATTACTTAGTTGTTGTAAGAGGTGGCGGGCAGGCGTTAAACACGCCACATTGTCCGCCTTATCAACCCTCTCGATTAGATCGAATTACAACCACCCTCCGCTTACTGCCCCTTATCATGCAACCAATAAAGTGCTGCAACCAGGTCGGTTACCACCGAACACTCTGCGTCACACTCTGTATGATACAATCCCAATCCTGCTGCTCGCTACTGCCGTGATCTGGCACTTGATTTGACTGCTCTTGGCCCAGCATCGTTCAGTTGTTCTTCATATTCCGCCGCCAACTTAGATCCTTGTTGTGATTTTTTCTTCGAAATTAGTGCTCGTGCATGTGTTCCTTTTGTGTCGTCGTGCTCCCTATCGGTATTGTAGTAACACCGCCGAGGATTATTTTTGTACAGTTTGAAACCGAAAGTTCTGGAGCAGATGCTTCGAAAACGAAAGCTTATTTTAAAGTAAACTTGAAGTAGTTGTGCGAATTTATGCGTGAAGATTTCATGAATGCAAAACTCAAAGAAATAAGTTATTGGCGTGCGTTGAATATAAATTAACAGTTAACGATTCGAAAGCTGCATCATTTTTATCTCACAGCAGAATTTATTTTTTACAAAATAAAACTTCTTGTATTTAAGAATGTTAAATTGTGAAGATCGTGTTCTTAATTTTAATTTTTCAAGTAAATTGCAAAATATTCGTTGCAAAAAATAAATCATACGGCCCCGGGGAAGTTATCCATCCTCACCTCACAATTTTTTCTTTTATTTTATTTGTCGTTTTTACTTTGTGTGTGACTAATATCAAGAGTGTGACCAAAACTGTTTCATTTTTATTTTTACGTGAAAAATACTAGAGCTTTTTCTGTCGATTCTTTAATACTTTGTTTTTACTTTGCTTTTGTTTTTTATGTAACTTGCTGCAGATGGCTTTGCGTTGACCACACCTTTTTTCTTATTAGTTTTGCAATTTGGCAAATCTGCACGTGACTACTACTTTTGATTGTAAGGTTCAGGTGTAGATTTTCTAAAAATTGCTGACGATAATTAAAGTAACGAAAATACCCCCGTCTAATCCATCCTAAATAATTTTTGCTGAACAATTGTTCTCGCTTTGCAACAAAAATTATTATTTTGATATCGAATTTTAATAAAGTACAATCAATTGTTAATCTTAAGCTTAATCGAGCTTTTTCTTTTTATTGAAGAATTGTTTATAACCCTTTATGTTCTGAAAGTATTCTCTTTAGGCAGCGACTTTATGGTTGTCTTTTAAAATTAAAAAAAAATTATACAAATAATAAATTTCCAAAGAGGAAATAATACGTATGAAGTTGCAAGTGTGTTGCCTCTTTTGATTCTAGTACGAAGTTAGTTAAGCTGCAACACTTTTTGAGTCCAACTAGCAAACACGTAGATAACTCGAAGAAAACGGAGATTATAAAATGCAAATTAGCTTTAGAAAAATGAAACTTCCAGTCTTTCATCTACCACGAAAAGTAATTAAAGCGAGCTCCTTATTACAAGCTTCACGATGAACAAGATGCACTCGCTTACAAGTTTAAAAGTAATCTTACACTTTGCCGCATAGACTTTTTATTTTTTTTTTAATTTCTTAACTCTATTTGACGTCGACATCTTAATAATAATCTTATGTATTCGCAACCATGATAATAAATTATTAAATAATTGAGTTGAATATAAGCCGTCCGTCCATTTGGTGATCACACAGAAACTCGTGATCAGGTAATTTACCGGCTGTCTAAACCTGTTTCGCTTCGAATAATAAAAACTCTAATGTATTTATACTTGAATAGAATCGCTGAATTGTTTAGAAATTCCCGGGCAAAATCGCGCATTGAAAAGAAAAATAATTAAACAAACCGATGGATATATTACGTTACATAAAGCGAAGGCAGTTTTATTTTATAACGGCGCGGCTGTTTTTCTTTTTTGTTGAAGCTTCGCATTATGTCACCTATCGTTGGAAATGATGGCTGTAGAATCAGAAAAGGAAATCAATCCAGAATCGTGTTGACGAAACAAAGTGACGTTTATTGACAGAGTAATAAATATACTTCGTCGAGCTGGTATTATCGGACTTATAAATTATTCGCAGGAGCTGGAAATTTATTGCGCGTAATTACGACACCTTATCCGATGTTTTATTTACTTAGAAAGGCAAATGCGAGATGCGTTTTGTAATTTTCACAAAAAGTAATAACCAGATTTTTTCTGCAAACTCAAGAAATCCTAGTCTCTGCTTTTCAATTAAGGGCAAACGATTTGAAGCAGGTTGAACCTAAATTGTTCTTTTGTTCTTCTATAAAGTGGACAATATTTAAAAATAATTAAAAACAATTTATCAGAAACTTGTGAGTAAACAAAGACGGTGAAGTCTGGATTCTGGAAGTTATATTAATTTCGAAGAAAAAAAATACTCCGTGCACTAGCTCATTAAAGCTATTTTTATTCGGTGACTTTGAAATCGGCGTAAAAGTAAAAGCAGATTCTTTGATTGCGAATATTTCCTGCGCATGTGTTTTCCATTTTAACAGGCCTGATGGCCCTCCGAAAATCAGCTTTGATATTCCGACGCTATTTTTAACAACATTTTTTTCGTATTAACGTATTTTATATTTTCCGAAAGGTCGCTAATAAATTGCGCATTCAATTTAATAAACGAGCTATTCATCTTCGCGTTTTTTTTTTTGAATAGTGTGAAAATAAGGCTAATTGCATTTTGAAATAATGAAACCAATTAGCATCAGCTCGAAACAGGACGATTAACTAAGTGAATTATCGTGAGGATAATAAGAGCCCCGCTTCCAGTTTCGCTTGTGGTCAATTAATTTGGGAAAAGCAATTTTTTCGTATTACTGGTAATTTGGTTGATTTAATGAGTAAATTGTTCGCAGGTTGTAATTTGGTCGTACCAAACGTGTCGAAAATTAAATGGTTCGTTACGTCTTGCAAAACACGGTTAATTATCCTTGCAACCTGCTTGCGTATCGTTTTTAATTGGACTGCCATTGTGTTGCAAGGCATAAAGACATCAACGGGCTTTATTGTTCGCGATTATTATCATCATCGGCATCTCGATGAATTTCGTTTTGCCTCTTATCACATTACGACAATCGGGGCCCAGTTTTAATTTTATGTGCTCGTTTTCCACAAAAGGAGTGTAAAATCGGAGTTTAATCGCGAATGTGTGTGATATCTTAATTAAAATTTCGGGGCCCGTTGAAATGTGTGGACGCCAGTTTTTTTTTGTACATGCTGCTTCCATGTCATTACTTGTCGGCTTAGCGGAACGTTTTAATTTGAAAGCAAGCAAGCACTTTTATGTGTTATTTTTTTTATTAGACAAAAAAAAACTCTTTCAACAGCAATCGTTTTAAAATTTGACTGTTTCTGTTTGAATTACAATATTCTCTAGTACGTACGCAATTATAAATGATATGCCAAGATTTAAAACCTAAATTACTTTCTTACAAAAAGTTGCGAAATTTTGTAACACTTCCCATTTGCAACGTTTAAATTAAAAAGAAAGATCGAAGTTATTATTGGAAACGCTCCTCTCCTGAACCCTCTTGATTTTCATAAAATCAACAAAAGCTACTGCATTTGTATTATAAACTTTGCCCTCCATTCTAAATCGGATTTTAAAATTTATTTACACTTTGTTTGCCATCAAAAAATCCCTATTAATATCTCACGCGAGTTATTTCCGTCATAGATGTGCCGTAAAGTTACAAGACGCAGTAACCAAGTGGCTATTTTAATTCGCCCCAATCTACTTTCTTGATGAATAAATCGCAGGAAATTATTAGATTGCATCCGCAGGGGGGTACTACTACAACTATAGCACCTTAATATAGCACTGACCTAACTGACTTCTAGGAAAGCAAATGATTTTTTACTGTCAACATCGATAAGCGAACCCGAGCTATCTTTTTTACGTTTAGTGCACAATTAGATAGACAGATTTTTGATAAATGTTACGGACTGATAACGCTCATTGTGACCCGTTCGCGATGTTGTTGCCGTCCGAATTTTGAGTGGGAAAAGTGCGAGTGTCATGTTATTGACCGGAGTCTCCAACGGGGTTGCGGTTTCAGCCCCCGAAACGCCCACGCAATCCCCGGCTACGCCAAGAAGAAAATTGTCCATGCGGCTCGTGTACGATAGGGTGCAAAAGTATCTATCTCAAGGTATTGTATTCTCATTGTCAGTATCTAACCCTTAAACTCACCTTGACTTACCCATTAGAGTTTCTTTGTTGGTAATAAGTGATTCGGTGAAATTAGAACGAGTGAGTCATGTTTGAGTATGTTTTATCGGTCTCGTACGCCGTCGTTTATCAGAATTTATTGCTCATGATGTTGGTTTCCCAATCGTATGTTTTTGAAGTGCTGGAACTTTTTTTTATACGAGGGTATTGATAAAAAAATTGCTTCGCCAATAATTGATTAATCACCGAAAGCAAATCGAAATGTAAACAAATAAATAAAATGAACTTTTAGGTTTACTACTCAGAGTATGATGAGGAGAAAGGGTTTGCTTCCTTCCTCACAACCAATCACAGACGAACGCATATAGAGGAACGTAAAACAAAGCACTTAGTTTATGCGATATACTTTGATATTTCTGTGTTTGTATTTTGATTTTAATCTTTCTCAGCAGATTTTAAGAGTAAAGGAACGGGGCTGCAATAAATATAGTTGATTGGTCAGCGCTCTCCTTCCTCACAACCAATCACAGATAAGTGCAAGCAATATAAATAGGGGAGCCTAAAACAAACGCACTCAGTTTATAGCCAGTGCTCACGTTGCTCCTGACCAATTACAATGCAAACGTAAATACCTACCCAGAACAAGCAATCCAATATAAATAGAGGAACAGCGTTGTTTTGATTGTAATGCAAATCTTGAAATAAAGAAACGGTTTTCCTTTTTTCATTTAAAATTGTGTAGGTTTTTGTTGAAAAGCAAGCAAGTGATAGTATTTTACGCAGCTCAAGCGCGTAGGTGAAATATTTTTTTATGATTTAATAATTTTGTCTCCGTGTGTGGCGCCATCCCCACAGCAAGGCGTAGGAGCTCAACCTTGAAGATATATTTTGGCACGTCACTGGGCATAATTAATTTTTTCTTTTTACCGCGCGAATAAATATTTGTCGTTTCGATACTGCAAATGGAGGAGCGCACAAAACGTGCCTGACGGCATGCCGGATCAAGATCAATATTTTTTTTTGCGATTCAATTGCAAAACCATTTTCGTAACGCAAAAAGCGACGTTAATAGGAACGCGTTTAACCGAGAATTTTCCTAATGAAACGTTCATTCCTTTTAAGGCGAAATTGAATTATTATAATTTCTTTCTCAGATAATAAATGATTATAGTTTCTAATACGTTTAATAACCGAAGCGATTCTTGCCATTACTAAAATCGAGATTAATTGCCTCCGCGCTCGCGATTACACCTGACGTAATCTAATTTTCAGCAATTAAGCTCCCAGTGTACGGCCAAATTGATTCTTGCATAAAACGTTGCATAAAAAAAAATCATCGTCCGCCAGGCCAGGCCAAGCCAAGCCAGACGAACTATAAAAATTACGTTTCGTGCTACGAGCAATGATATTAAAATACAGCTCGTTCCTTATAAGGCGAGCGGCAATTTACAACGACTCCGGTTACGAAAAAAGGACAGAAGTAAAAACTAATGAACATGTATTAATAGTCATCATAAACATGCGAATCTAGGCTAAATCTTGACCTGTGTTAACCTGCGGTACCATATGGCGCTAACGGTACGCCCACGTGGGTCAATGTGTACGATATTGTCCGTTCGTCTGTCGAAATGTCGCCGGTCATAATACCACCACAGCCAACCTCGATGCACATATGGTGGTTACCGATTTTCGCAAGCAACGATGACCTGGAATAAATGTTACGGAATGTTTCTGATTGCGCTGACATTTTGACTTTAAATATGTCAACGTTCACAAAAATACAAAACTGTCAGTAATCCATCGGGTTTACTTTCCAATTACGCCTCAACTTTTCAATAAAAAACATCAAGATGGGACAGATTTAAAAAGATACATAAAAGGGATTCATTTTAAGTTGCTCTTTAATTAAGAAATGATAGAAAGCAAAACCAAAGCAACTAACCAGAGAAGTAATAATAATTAACTTGTTGACTTTTTTTTACAATCGAATCAATTTGTATTTGAATTAAACTGCAATGACAAGTTAATTATTTCTGCATTAGTTTCTATGTGATTACCTTGCTATTATTAAGTCGGGTAATCATTAATTATTTCTGTGCAATTTTATGTTAATAATTGCGTTAAAAATTTCAAGGCCATCTGCTTTTTAAACCGACTAAGAATCATCTCAAAAAACGAGACAGTTCTCCTCACCTTTGTTTCGAGAATGAGCGTCTTAATTAGATTTTAAATTTTCAATAAGACCGTCGCCCTTAATCATTTATATAATGAGCTCTCGAAGCTGGGGAAAAACTTGCTTTTGTCGGCGGAATCCAATTTGCCGGAAAATCTCGGGCTCGAAATAGAAGTTGCACCTAGCAACTGCCGCATTTCTTCGTCTAAATTTGCTCTGCTCGCCTTAAGCAAATTTAATTTGAAGTTCTTAGGTGCAATTGTGCGAGTTGTTCTGGCTCGTTAATTGCTAATGGCGAGAATGTTTGAGCGAAATGCGTTGTTTAGCAAACTAGCCAGATTTAGATGAAACGTAAAAAATGTTTATTATTTAACTTGTTGATTGAAATTCAGAGAAAAAGAAAAAAGAATGACTACATCCAGTTACAGGACTTGTAGCCAAAATATTCCACAATGGAACACATCAAAAAATAACTCAATAAAGAAGGGCTAACGAAAAAAGCTTGGACTTAAGAAGTGATATTCAAGACCCAAGAGAAGGGAGGAATGGCTTTTATTTTTAACTTTCCAAATTACTATTAGTTTGATCTAGTTTTTTTTTTATACTTATCTTTGTAGCAAAATATACTCATTGACATTACACCTAGAAGGAATAATTTTTTGGACTTGATTTTTTGTTATGATGACAATGTCAAAATTTTATCTTTGACAGTTCTTGTACCAACAAAGTTTTATCTCTTAGTTTTGTGTGAAGAAAGCAGTTTCTGAGAGCTGATTAGTACAGATATTTTAAGTCCTACTTGTGTTAAGCGTAACAAAATGCCTAGAGCATGGTGAAGCTGGTAACATTAAAGCAGCTTGCCAACTCTGCTTACCGCTTATCAAGAAGATTAAAGGAAAAATCGGCTCATCATCTAATTATTTCAAGCATTTGAAAAGAGTTCACCCAACCAACATAAATGAACGGAGCAGAAGCCTGAGACCAAGAAAGTGAAGGGTAGAGAGGAGGAAAGTGGGGGCACTAAAAGACCCCACTCAGACTCCTCAACCCCTTCACCCCAGAAGCAACTCCGCAAAAAACCCAGGAGCTCGAAAGAGCAGACTGGGTCGTATAGTGGAGCGGCTAAAAACCTGCGGGTGGCAGTGATAGACAAGCGCCACCCAGACGTCACATTGGATCAGGGGCAAGCGGACCTGATCCAAGCCAAACTTCTAGCGGTCTTGGACCAAACTCCCCCTGGGAGTGCAACTCCACCGCAATTTGAAGGTATCAAGTACACGGGAGGTGTTCTCTGGATCTCGTGTGCAAATGATACTTCAAAGGTATGGCTGCAGGAGGCGGTTACGGGCCTGGGTCAACCTTGGGAGGGTGCGGACTTAACAGTTGTTGAGTCCAAAGACCTCCCTAAGAGACCCAAGGCTATCGTTTGGCTGCCGGGCCAGGTGGAAGCTGAAGCCGCCAGGAACCGCATCGGGTTGCAAAATCCGAAGATCAACACGGCAGACTGGCGTGTTCTCAGCAGAAAACAGGAGAAGGAAGGAACTCTCCTAGCCTTCTCCATGGACGAAAAATCCTTTAGGGAGCTTGAACGGGCCCGTTTTATAGCCTTTTTTGGTTTTAGAACGGTGACGTTCAAGCCCCTCAAGACCAACAAGGATGAGGGTGGTCCAAGTGAACCTCCACCACAGTAGAGCAGCCTCGTCGGCTCTCTGCAAAGCGATGGAGGGGCGCGATATCGCCCTCATTCAAGAACCTTGGGTCTGCAAGGGAAAGATATTAGGCCTTGGGATAGTTGGAGGGGAGCTAATATATAGCAGAACTTCTGACAGACCAAGGGCCTGTATACTGTTTAACAAAACAATTAAGGCACTGCCACTAACAAACTTCTGTTCGAAGGACTTGGTGGCAGTGAAAGTGGCTTCGAAGGGAGAAGGGCTGAAGGAGATTGTCCTCGGATCAGCGTACTTACCTTACGACCAACCAGAGCAACCACCACCTGAGGAGGTGAGCGAGCTGGTGAGAAGTTGTGGAGCAGATGGATCCCAACTAATCATCGGCTGTGACGCAAACGCTCACAATATTGCCTGGGGAAGCCGGGACACCAATGCCAGAGGTGACAATATCCTACAATTCACTATGGCAAACAACCTGAACATATTGAATGTAGGCAACAAACCTACCTTTGTAACATCACAAAGGCAGGCAGTCATTGATTTAACAATAAGTACTTCTTTTATAAGTAACTTTGTTAAAAATTGGCATGTATCTGATGAGGAGAGCTGCTCAGATCACAGATATATTTGTTTCGATATCACAGGGTTAAACCGTGTGAAACAAACATACCGTAATCCGCGTAAGACTAACTGGGAGGCCTACAAAGCGGACCTAGACAGTCATCTCGCGGAAACAATGGCTACGGTCAACAACAATATCGAGCTGGACGTGGCTGTAGATCAGGTAACTGATGCAATCATGTCAGCTTACAATGATAACTGTCCCATGACTGCGAGGAACACCAACAGGAAAGTCTCCTGGTGGAATGAAGACCTCACGGAAAGGAGACGACAGGTTAGAAAACTTTTTAATAAGGCAAAAATATCAGGAAGATGGGAGGAATACAAAGCATCCCTAACTGAATACAATAAAACACTGAGAAGGTCCAAGAGGGCATCGTGGAGGAGGCACTGTGAGGAAATTGAAAGTACTCCAGAATGTGCCAGACTGCATAAAATGCTCTCGAAGTCCCCTCAAGGATACCTAAATACTCTGGTAAAATCTACCGGAGATTTCACTAGAACAGGAAAAGAAACCATGACTGAAATGTTTCGGGTTCATTTTCCTGGGTCAACCATCACTGACGTTGCGCCTGCTGACTGGAGTGCCCGGGCCCTAGAAGCTTCTGTTTCTAGAGCATCAAGGGAGGAATGGGTTTCTGCCAGGAGAGTCATAACGTTTTCTAGTACCAAATGGGCAATAAACTCATTTGATAGTTACAAATCCCCGGGTCCGGACGGGGTAATACCTGTCATGCTACAGAAGGGCTCGGACCTTCTGCTCACCAGAATCTGCATGATCTTAAGAGCCTCTCTGGCTCTAGGCTATTTGCCAAGAGCGTGGAGACTGATCAGAGTGGTATTCATACCAAAAACTGGTCGAGTGGACTACACTCAGGCAAAAGCCTTTAGACCCATTAGCCTTATGTCTTTCGTACTAAAGACGATGGAGAAAATACTTGATGGGCACATAAGGGGTGGTGTTCTGGTCGCTAGACCCCTTCACCAGAACCAGTTTGCCTATTCAACAGGTCTATCTACTGAGACAGCACTCCACCATCTTACTTGGAGGGTGGAGAAATCTCTGGAAAATAAAGAGGTCCTCTTGGCTGCCTTTTTAGACATCGAAGGGGCCTTTGACAATACATCCTTCGACTCCATCACCACTGCTCTAAGGGGTAGAGGGGTGGAAGAAATTTGCTGCAGGTGGATTGACTGCATGCTCAAAGGAAGGGTGGTATATACATCACTACTGGACGACACTCTGATGGCCGGGGTGGCGGGGGGTTGTCCGCAGGGGGGTGTACTGTCCCCTCTGTTGTGGAACCTCGTCATGGACGGGCTTCTGAGACGACTTAGCGGTGAAGGCTTTGATCCCTTAGGGTATGCCGATGATCTAGTCATACCCGTACAAGGGAAATTCAATAACACTGTCAGGGACCGAATGCAAGTGGCCCTGAATGTAGTAACAAGGTGGGCCGGGGAGGAAGGTCTGAGGATCAGTCCTCAAAAAACCACCATTGTGCCATTCACTCGAAGACGAAACCTAGAGGGTTTAGGTCCTCTGCGTCTTCGTACAAATGAGATAGCCTTGTCGGGGGAGGTAAAGTACCTTGGAGTGATTTTTGACTCCAAACTTACCTGGAACCAACATTTAGACAAGATAATTAGGCGATCGATGACCACTTTCGCGGTGGCCAGACGAGCCTATGATAGTACGTGGGGATTAAAACCAAGAATGGTACATTGGATGTTTACCAGAATGGTTAGACCCACAATAACATATGCGGCCTCGGTGTGGTGGCCCAAGGTCAAGCAGGAAACCACCAAACTTAGACTGAGCAAGGTCCAAAGACTTGCTTGCCTAGGCATTACGGGGGCGATGAGCACAACGCCCACCGCTGCAATGGAAACTCTTCTAGACCTCCCTCCCTTACACATTGTGATAATGGGAGAGGCAAGACGAGGACTACATAGATTGCAGCATTCATGTCACCCACTTAATATAGGCACGGGTCATACAAGCATCGTTGGTAGCATAAGGGGTCCTCTACTCGATATGAGGACGGACTATATGGCCCCCAAAGGTAACATAAACCTGCTCTTCAAGATACAAATTAATGAATCTGCTGAGCACCGGGAACCTGAACAGAACTTTCCTCCTGGAAGCCTGATCTGGTATACGGACGGCTCCAGAACTGAGACTGGTGCTGGGTCTGGAATATACGGGCATAGACCAAAGGAGAAGTTATGCTTCCCTCTGGGACAATTTTCCTCAGTATTCCAAACGGAAATATACGCCATACTACAATGTGCGCGGGAAAATAAAAGGAGGGCTTACACAAATAAGCGGATCTTCATCCTAACCGACAGCCAGGCGGCTTTGAAGGCTTTGGTGAGTCCAAAGATCTTCTCCAAACTGGTGTGGGAATGTTTAAATGAACTCAATGACCTTGCGGAATACAACTGCGTTACGCTGGTGTGGGTGCCAGGTCATCGAGGAATTATCGGCAATGAACGGGCCGATGAACTAGCCAGGCAGGGTGCGGGTATGGCATATTGCGGCCCTGAACCTGTCCTAGGCATAACCAAAAACGCTATTCGGGGCTTTATCAGTGACTGGATAAGCGAGGAACACAACAGATACTGGCTAAGCAGGCCAGGACATCGCCATAGCAAGACCTTCATTAGAGGGCCTTGCAGAAAGAGAGCTGCAGAACTTTTGCTTTTAAGCAGGGCGCAACTCAAGATCACCACGGGGTTGCTAACAGGACATCTGACTGTTAAGGAGCATCTGTGGAGGATCGGCAAATTTAATGGGGATCTAAATTGCAGACTCTGCAATGGAGAACCAGAGACAGCAATGCACGTTCTGTGTAGATGTGATGCGCTGGCAAATCGCAGGCAGCGCATATTCGGACATCTCATGATAGTTCCCGAAGATGTCAACACGCAATCAGTGAAAAACCTGTACCAGCTGGTGCAGGGGACATGCCTCACTGAATGGTTGCGGTAAAAGAACCAGGGCGAGCACAATAAGCCTAAATGGCTGCGGTGTCTCCGGTGCATTCTCTGCGGACGGGTTCTGGTCAAAAAAAAAAAAAAAAAAAAAAACATAAATGAATATGAAGCCTACAAAAAGTCGAAAAAGGAGTCACGAAAGAGAAGTATTAAAGACAAAATTGATACAAATGATGTGTCTAATCCAAAGCAGCGTCAGATGATTCAATCTTCAATCACCAGCCTAGTCAGAGCTAAAACTACATCGGTAGTGTCACAATCTGTATTCGAAGAACGAATAACGAATTTCGTGGTTAATACAATGAGCGCTATATCTACTATAGAACATGAAAGTTTTTTGAATTTATTCCATGGGATGAATGTAAAAGTACCAACAAGGAAAACCCTCATCAAAAGAATTTCTGATGCACATGAGCACAGCATGCAACAACTTAAAGCTAAAATCAAGAATCTGAAATATATTTGCAGCACTGCAGATATCTAGTCAAATAAAAAACGCAGTTTTTTGGAAGTTACAATCCATTGGATCGAAGAAGATTTTACTCGAGGGTCTGCTGCTATAGCCTGTAAGAGGTTCAAAGGCGTGCATAGTTATAGAAATATCGCAGAAATACTGGAAGAAATAAATTTGAAGTTCCTTTTAACAGAAGATAAACTGATTGGTACCGTGACAGACAATGGAAGTAATTTTGTGAAGGCCTTCAAGGAGTTCGAACAAGCTGCAAGTACAGCAACTGAAGAGAAAGATGACTTATTAGAAGAGGATGATGGAATATTTAGAATTGTGAATCTAGCCGACCAAGATGTAGGTAGTCATACAGATGAAGACAATGAAAACACGCTAGCTGCAGATACTTATGTTTTGCCTAAGCACATAAGGTGTGCAAGCCATACATTGAATCTGATTGCTACAACCGACTACAATACAGTTAAAAAGAATCCTGTATTGAGAACTCGTGAAATTAATGTATTTCACAAATGTAGTCTGTTTTGGAAAAAAAGCAAACAGACCAAAATCAAATGAAATTGTGCATTGGTCATACATTAAGTAGCCCAGGAATGACCCGGTGGAATTCCACCTACGATTCAGTATGTCAGATTGTAAAGGAGAAAGAGAAACTCCCAGTTTTGTTTGCGAAGTTGGGCCTGGACACGTTCAAAGAAACTGAGCTTCTTTACCTCGAAGAATATTCTGTTGTGATGAAGCCACTGGCGGACACCCTTGATCTCCTGCAAGGAGAAAACAATACGTTTTTCGGTCTGCTACTTCCAAGTTTGGCGTCCCTTCTAAACAGGTACGAAAAAATAGCAAGTCAATCAAGGATGAAATACGGTGGAGAACATTTGATCAAAATGTGTATCCACAGCTTGAAGACCCGTTTTTCAGATACCTTGAATCTGAGTCGAGAAGAGCCCCTAATTGCTGCAGTTCTTCTTCCGCAATTCAAGTTGCGATGGTACAATGTCATAAAGAACCCTCAAAAAACAGTTGGCGATATCAAGAGAACGATCATAACGTGTGGAAGAAAACTCACGGCGTCAGAACCGTCATCAGATGGTTCAGATGAAGATGACCAACAACAAGGGAAGAAGTTCGACGACTTTTTTGATTTCGACAGAGATATCAATGATACCGTCACCATCTTAACAGTCGGACAAAACGCTAACGCGCAGAATAATGCTGATGTGAGCAGCCGCAATTCTTCAAAAATTGAGCTCGAGCTCTTGAGGACAAGCTCTCGAGGACAAGCGATCAAACATGCAAATGTTGAATGAATACCCGGTACTTAAGAAATTCCCCATGAAGTACAACACTTGCCTGCCGTCATCTGTACCAGTTGAAAGACTATTCTCCTTCACCGCGATGATAGATTCGCCCCGGCGCAACGCCTTATCTGATGACAATTTTGAAAATCTTGTGCTGACAAAAGCAAATTCAAACAAAAATAGTAAATTTTGATATGTACATATGTAATTTCTTTTTTCAATTATTATTTGACAAAATTAAGTTTTCTTGAACCACACTTACACTTTCTCTTTGAATTTCTTGAAGAAGGGTTTTCGATATCCGGTATCCGGAAAAAGTATCCGGATACATGTATTTAGAATACATTTTGCAACTAAAAGTATCCGTATCTTGTATCCGGTATCCGGACCCCATTGCTGATATCCGTATCCGATATCCGGATACATTTTACCAGTATCCGACCCAGCTCTGCAAATCGATGACCAATGGTTTGGAGAAGAAGGTAGATCTGTTAGTATGCGAACCCTATATCGCCTTTGCACTTGTTTCATACTGTCCACGATTAGCGTTTCTTTTGACAGTGGAACACCGTCGTCGTTGGACTGATGTAGAGGACGGCAGCATTGGGAGGCAGAATGGCATAATGTGGTATTCAGCAACGAATCGCGATTCTGTCTAGGCATGCATGATGGCCGTAGAAGGGTAAAACGCCGCCGTGGAGAGCGACGTGATATTGGATTTGTTGTTGAGAGACATGTACAGCCTTGGCCAAAAGTATTAGGCACCTTACATTAACTCCTACATCATGAAAATCTGTTGGAGAGGGGTAAAATAAAATTTCCTAGGTACAAAATAATAACAATTTATTAAAGTAATTAGTATTTTGTTGGGCCACCTCTAGCCTTAATCACTGCAGCTATTCTTTTCGGCAGAGCACTTATAAGTTTATGACATTCCTCTGCGATAATATTATTCCATTCATCAATAACACGTTTTTTTTTTTAATTGCTTTAGATGTAATTGGATGCTTTCTAACCTTACGCTTTAGAATCCCCCACAAATGTTCTATAGGATTTAGGTCTGGGGTTTGTGCAGGCCTATCCAGGAGGTTAATATTGTTTTCTTGAAACCACTTCATGGTAACTGCAGATTTGTGGCAGGGTGCATTGTCTTGTTGATACAGCATTTCTTCCATATTTGTATCACCAAACATCTTGGAAAATGATTGCCGCAATGTCTTTTCCAATACGTTTATGTAAGTGTGGGAGTTCATTCGACCTCCACAAACAAACATTTCGCCTACAGTATCGGCTGTCATACAACCCCAGAGCATTACACTGCCTCCCCCGTGTTTCACTGTTGATACCCGCATTCCGGAATGTATTCTTCACCGATTCTCCGCCTCACGTAAGCTACACCAGGAGTTCCAAATACCTTAAAACTAATTTTAGATTTTAAACACACCGTGTAACTTTTTACTGGCGAAGTGTAGAAGATGCAAACGAATTCAGAATTACAAGTGATTTAAGCAAATATTACCTCAAGATTTGATTCGTCGGACCACACAACATTTGCCCAATCCTTCTCTCTAAAGTGTTGGTACTTTATAGCCCATTCCAAACAAGTCTTTTTATTTTTTTCTGAAAGCCAAGGCTTTTTTCTAGCTTTACAGCCTTTCAGATCAGCTTCATTAAGTCTTCTTCTGGTCGTTCTGGTACTGATCGGTCTCACGATTTCCTCGGATAAACTGGCAGCGAGCTCGGAAGAAGTTTTCTTTCGATTTTTAAGTGACTTTCGAATTAAATTTCGATCCTCCGTTTTCTACCTGTTCTTGTTCGGTTCGCATGTGATCCAGTCTCCGCGTAACGTTTCAAGGCAGATTGCACTGCACAACGCGAACGTTTAATATTTTTGGCTATTTCTGACTGTGTTTGCCTTGTTCGTGCAAAAACTGAATTCGTAAACGTAAATGCTCACTAAGTTCGTTCTTTTTAGGCATTCTTTATAGCAAAAATGACGATATTCAAATTTATAATGAAATAAACATTATACTGGAAAGATCGTTCGTACTACCAGCGCTTATACAAGACGGAACCACAGTTACGAACTATCAACTGCCACGTTTTACAGCCGCAGTAACGTACCGTGCATTATTTAAATTATTGTTTATTGTTACCAACTATATGATAATAAAATTCTAAAGATTTCTGAGTAATATTTTCGAAGATAAATTAGAAAATTAAGGGTACCTAATACTTTTGGCCAAGGCTATACACAGGACTGTTGGAGTAATGGTTTGGGAGGCTATTGCCTATGGTAGCCGATCACCTCTTTTGTTTATTCGAGGCAGTATGACAGATGCGCGTTACGTGGATGACGTCCTACAGCCCACTTTACTGCCTTATCTAGATTGGCCTTTTTCAGCAAGACAACGCACGTCCTCATATTGCTCGTCGAACTATGGACTTTCTTCAAGAAGCTGGCGTTTATGTTTTGCCGTGGCAACCCCGTTCACCGGATTTAAATCCCATTGAGCATGTGTGGGATATGGTCAGGCTGTTTACTTTGCACTATCCTCCAGACTCTGGCACAGTTAGTCCACGAAGTTCAAGTTGCTCGGAACGAGGTGCCTCAAGCATACATCGACAATCTCATGTTGGTCGATGCCGAGACGTGTACAGGACTGTACTCAGCTACGGGGTCTTGCAAATTTGATCGTTTCATTCTTGATGTAAGATTATCACATTGCCAAAAATTCAAGTCCAAAAAATTATAACACTTCTAATGCCGCCGAGTATATTTACTTAAGTACAAAAAGCACAATTTTTCTAAAACCGTCAAAGAAAACCTAAAAAATCTAATGGAAAGAAAAAAGAGCGAATGAGAGGGGCAAAGGAAAGGCGAGCATTTATGTATGAGAAATAGAATAATACGAGAATACCAATGTATGTAAGTAATTGATGAATTACAAATATTTTTAAATGAAATTAAACTATCTTACTTCTCCTGATATTAAATTTATTGACTTGAATTTATTTAGTTTTCGTCTGCCGCCTGTTTCTGTATTAAGAAGCCCATAACGGATTTATTATCTTGTACGAAACGCATTTACGTCTTGAAAACAGAAGCGAAGGCAAAAAGAGAACCGAACCCGGCAAGAAACTTGTTGAAAACCTTGCGCGGATTGTGAATTGCAGGTATTTCAGTTATGACCGAAGGGTTGTCGCTATAATAAAGATAAATGGGCTCGCGAGGAATTTTTTCCATAAACACTGCGCTTTTCTGTTACAACATAATACTAACAAGACATATAAATTAACTCGCAAGAAGCTTGATTAATTGCGGCCATATCGAGAGAAATGCGCAAAAATCCCGAAAGGCACGTCCCAACCTATTTATCACTCGCTCAGCAGAATGCACCGTGGTGGATTTTTTCGCGTCTTGGAATGCAGCAGGCCAAGTACTTTATTATTTATTTTTATATGAAATCCAACGTTTTCATAACTTCGTGCTTTTAATGATGTTAATCTTAAAAGACCGGTTTTATTCTTTTTAGATCTCATCAGGGAGGGCTATTTTTTGCGAAACTAGAAACTCAATACGTGTTTTCTTTTTTTATTTATATAAAAATAAGTCGTGATTCCTTCTTTTACGCAGTTTCCGTTCCCTGCAAAGTGTATTACATGCCTTCTACGCAAATACGCCCGTTTTTTTTTTATTTACACTCGCCGACTATAAGCGCTCGATGTCCAATAAATTACGGGTTTATTCACATACTAAACTCTTTGAGATATCTGAAACTCATGTAAGTACGTATATCGAACGAAAATAGAAACGCGAAGGTTCGGGTGGAATTTATACGCCAATATCGAATGACGGGATTTCTCCCCAAAAGAAATCTGCAAAATTAATTTGAAAACTTATAAATTCATGAATTGAATTGATTTTTTTCCTCCAGGGGCATCTCCTCCTTAATTTTCTCCATAAAAGTATTTTCTGGGTGTAAACACGTATAAGGTAATCGATAATAATTTATTACAATTAATTAAAGCGTGCTATAAATTATTGCTGAACTTATTCCGCAATTATTTTCGACCGATCCTGTAAGGATGCGGACAACAAAACGAGCTCGTTAAAAACACGCAAAAATCTCCACGTCGGATTTATGTATCCTTACGAGTCCAACTTGTCTTATTTAATCTGATAATTGGCACGTCAGAATCGTCTCCTAATTAGTGGATGTAAAAAAAAAGCGGCAGAGCTGATGAATTATTTATTTATGTGCCGATTGTAATGGTGGCGAAGAAAGGACGAGGTTTTTGGCTTTTAATTTCTTCACGTCCTCTCGATCTACAAGTTTTTTCTTTGTTTCAGACACCACCACTAACGACACCTCAGGAGCCATCAACACGTCATCACCTGTTAATAAGAGAAGAGGTTTCAGTAGGTGAGTCCACGTATACCATACTTGAGAAGGTCCTGCAGAGGTTTTCAAATTTTTTTTTTTGTTTGGCGTCAATATTTGCCACCGAATTAGTTATAAGTAATCCAAGATAGGTGTGTTGTTTGCCGTCCGAATTAACCTGTGGCTGTAATGTGTTTTTATCGCGCGGATCTATCCACCTTCGTGTTTAGTTATGCAAAGGAAAGAGGGCGAGGCTTAGCCAGGCCGGTTGCGGCACGCAACCGGCGATGACCTTTTTGCGATATCCGGCGGTGAATTTTTCATTTCGTCTAAGTGAACAGTTTTCCGCGAGCTGTCACGTTGCTCGAACCGTTATATAATTCAGCCCCCGTGATTGAGATTAATAGGTCTAGGCGAGAGTGAATCTAAGGTGCTGCATAATATGATTTGGAATTCTTTGGACGTATCGATCCTGAAGATGGGCATAGCCAATTTTTGACTGGAAGAAGGTAACTCTAATTTAAATTGAAAAGTCCTTATTGCTTCTCATTTACAAAGAAAGGTAGATTTAGAACACATAACTTGATTTTCCGTAAACCATCAAATATTTTGGGATAAATTTGTATATTCATGTAATTGAGAAAAAAAGAAGCAAAATTTGAGAAGGAAATAAGAATCATAGATTTTCAATGAGACCATGTAAGTAAATCCTAATGATTCCAGACACAAAGTTTTGGTTTTGAGTTGTTTTTCCATAGAGAAACTATTAGCCAAATTCTTAATGAGAATATTAAGGATAATGGTTTTATTTGTTGTTTCCACTCCCTTATAAGCATAGGCAAAAAGTAAGTTAAGTCTGAAGAGAGAAATATTCTTATAAAGAAAGCAGAAGACAGTATCAGTTGATTTTTGATAAACAACTGCGAAAAAAGAAGACTTTCGCGTTGTCCATCCATTTTGAATCGTGTCCTATTTCCTTTTTTTCTCGACGTTACAGAAGAGCTTTTTCAGACTCGTGCTGTTTCTCTTCTTTTAGTTCATAGAAACTGAATCAGTAGTATTAGTAACAAGAAAACAGCAGTAATGGTTCTGAAAATGTTTTTCTGCAACGCCAAAAATTGTGACTCAGACTAGAAGACCAGGCGTAGACGAAAAACTGTGTCTTCTTCTTTAAAAGAGTGAATATTCGAAATCTTCTTGCGCAGTTGCTCATTCCCCTAGGTTGGTAATCGACTTATAGTATCTGGATTTAAGACAGTAAGAGAAAAATATGGCAGGATTTCTCTAAAGGCGATTTAAACCAAATTTCCCCAACTATCAAACAATATAGAACAATAAGTGAAAAAATCAACATCTCTTCACCCTAAACGCCATTATCTTAGAAGGTGGAAACCCACGAATCATATTATGAATAGTATTTCGATGCAATTAAAGTAGAATGATAGTATTTTGATTTGATTGGCAAGAGTACCTGCCGACCAAAATCAAAAAGACAATAATTACCCTCTGGGATTGAGATTTGCAGATTACATGAACTGTGGTTTGGTCCTTTCAGTTATGGTTATTTTTGTTTGCCTCCTTCCTAGATATATTAAATCGACACCATTTTTCTAGTTTAAAAAAAATGATTCATAATTAACAAAGTTAGCCAGAAATTACAAAGGAAAAAGGAATCGAGAAGTGAAACTACAGATGTACAATCCATTACAGCACTATACAAGATAGTAAAAAACTGACACGAGGGTAACATAAGAGCCACATTTAAAGGAAATAAGATACAACCAAGTGAGTAAACCTAGCAAATGGAAAGGTGCGAGAGAGCCTAAGACTAAAGGCAAAAAGAAGGACCCGATCTAGGGAGACTTCATTGGACCAAAAGGTACAATTAGGAAGCTTGCCTAGAAAGACACTGAACGAAATGAAAATATTGTCTAAATGCAAGAATAGAGTTAACCTGAAAAGGCAGAATTACGAGAAAACGAAAACATATACTTTAAATAATTTGTTCGAATTTTCCCCTAGTTGGAATATCTTACAAACTTTAAGAAAAGGTTTTTTTTCTTATCTGTTCTAAAAGGAATTTTGATTACCAAATAGTATATGTAAGTGAATCATGATTGAGGCCTTTGTTTATGACTGACTCGTTCTATGTAATCAGTAAGTTTAATCTAACAAATTTAAATATAATACAATAAAAAGGATTACATAACAATTTTAATTTTAGCAATACATCGACGCACAGCTTTATTTATCCACAAGCAAATCCTTACACTACTTACAAAATGAAGTTGAATTTATCTCTTTCGCAATAATCTTGACTGGCCGTTTTATGCGATAATCAGCTATCACTTTGTCATCGCCTCGTCCATTCGTTAGCGAATTACAAGCGGAATAATTACGTAGAAAATAAATATTTACACAGAAACACTTCTCTAATCTTATCTCCATAGTTCTTAAATGCATGATAATGAGCCAGACACCTTGCGTGTAATTTTCATAGAGCGAATTGGTTTCGCGCGATGATGTGATGTTTTGTGTGTTTGCGAAGTGTTTGAACTTGTGGGGTAAATGGGGAGGGTCAGGAGATTCTTCCGGAGGCATTTTTCTTGTTGCAGGAGAGTAGAACGTGAAAGGTACAGGTCTTCAAATTTGTTTTGCCATCAAATTTAATGTGCAGTGAAAACGTAGACTTAGAAGGAATCTTGTCGTTCGCTTCCTTAACCTTTTTACTTGTTAATTAATGTTGCCCTAGATTTGGGTGATTATTTTATTAATGCCTATTGAGTTGAGTTATTCTGGATTTGAACCCGGAATCAGTGATTTGTATTGGTCGTTTTCGTTTCATAAGTGTTCCTGAACTGATTTGAAATTAAAGTGATCCTGAATTGATCTAATTCCATTTGATCCCATGTGGCATGAGAAGAACGTTTTTTGCGCAGATCGGATTTATTCTAACCAGTGCAACTCAGAGCTAAGGTTTCAGAATTTGAAAGCCTTTAATTAAATTTGTGAGAGAGTTTACTGTAAATGGGAAAAGTCTGTTCCTGTTTTGTCCAAAAGTATGTTATGAGAAATACAGCTTTAAAAATGACAGAAAATATCCAGAAACAGAAAAGGCAATGTCGCTTTGTTTATTTGTTAAAAATACCTGCATACTTTTCCGTGTATGTTTTGCTTGAGAGCAAGAATTTGCTGATGACTCACGAATCATGTTATGAGTAGTATTTAAAAAATGCGCAAATAATGTAAGCATTTCCACTTCCATTATTGGTTTTTAACGTCCATTTCATGACTCGAAAACTAACAAATATTGAAAGAGTCCGCTAATGGCTTTCTAAAACATTACACGTTCCTTTTCTGTAAATATTCGCGTCTGTAATTTAATTTTAGTTTATTTCACTCGTTTCTAATAAAATAATTTATTGTATATTTAAAAATAATTAAGCAAAACATTTTTTTTTAAATAAAGTTTCGCAATTGTGAGTTGATTTTAAGACACAAGCATCTTGAAATAATTTATTCATAGTTTAAGCCCTAATCAAATAAAAGAGATAAGATATGCAAGCACGTGCATAACTGTCAAAATTTAGTTTTAAATTTAGAATGAGTACTGTGTTAATTTCTTTTATCAGCACTTTCGTCATATTTTCACTTTTTAAATAATATTTCTGTGATCATTAAAAAAATGGAGTGTAGAAATGAGATGAAGAGGAAAATTTCCAAATTCATCAAATAAATTTCGGTGGTGTCAAAAAAATGAATTCTTTTTGAGTTTACTCAATTATTCAGTTACAGCACCAGTTTGATCGCATATAGATTTTCACAGGAATTCACTGAAATGTGCTTTTTTTAATGAAAAGTGCATTGCACGATCGGAATAGAAACCTTAGGTAAACGGCTTCCTTAAAATTAATTGAGATATTTCAGATAAGCTTCGACGATCAAAGTCTAGAGAGAACCAATCAGTCAGTATTATTGTACTTCAACATCAATTCAACGTTGAAGGCTTTTTTGGTTTCCTTTTTCCGCTCTTTTAATTCCACGATTTCAAGATTTCGTATCAAAGTGATCCTCTCCTTGTTGATACGTTTTGGGTACGCAGTTTATTGTTGTGGTTGTTTTATTCCTTTACGCAGTTTTTTGTTGTAGTTGTTTTATTCCTTTATTCCCTACACACATAATTTTTTTGAAAGATTGTTTACAAACGATAAATAAATCCCGTAATGCACCTGTTGTCCGGATTCGAAGAATAAATTGTTATCCTCCTGATCGGTGTTACAATAAGGATAGAGTTTTACCTGAAAAGTTGAAATGAGTTGTGTGCATAAATTATATTCAAATTAAGTGTTATTGTTATCCCTTCTAAAAATGAGTGTTAATTTTTTTACTCGAAAAGCATAAATTCAACTCCAGTAAATACAGGGTGTTTCGTATGTAAGACTAAGGTTTGAAACAAACGCTATTTTCGTATCAATAATTATTTCTCTCTTTTTTTTTTTTTTTGGTACAAGGGTACAAGGGGTCGCAATGTCGAATAACTACCTTAGTAAATTACGTGAATAACCCGCCTGCAGCATTTACCAGATATCAGAATTCCATAAATCGATTACGTTTATCATTATGTAACGTTTTGGCCGTCAATAACAATAACGTGTTGGTCCATCCATTATGTAAAACTTCAACTGTACCTAATATCGTTAATGAACTTTGCTCTTCGAATAAATGTACATATTGAGGCTGTATATCGTTTCACGTAGAAAATCGCCATCTCGATAATCATTGTAGTTTAAACAACTCTGAACAGTAATTAAAGACATGCTCTCACGGTGGTAACCGTGAATCAATTAGTTTACGTTTTGTCCTCGGCATTACAATGCCGATGCTAGTAAATATCACAGGAGCCCGGGATAACGCACAAAGCTCCTCGTCCTGTAGGGCCAACTTAGAAATTAACTATCATTAGCTTACCCGGCTAGGATAACCATAGCCCGCTGGCGATGCAATGGGAACCAAGGGATAGCCACCAGGTTCCCTCCTCACAGTCTACTGGCGGATAGCCACCCAGTAGGTTTCAGGAATGTAAACACTAGATGTAATAGACTGGCATTTCCCGGCTAGGATAACCATAGCCCGCTGTAGGTGGTGCAATGGGAATCAAGGGATAGCCACCAGGTTCCCTCCTCACAGTCTACTGGCGGATAGCCACCCAGTAGGTTTCAGGAATGTAAACACTAGATGTAATAGACTGGCATTCCCCGGCTAGGATAACCATAGCCCGCTGTAGGTGGTGCAATGGGAACCAAGGGATAGCCACCAGGTTCCCTCTTCACAGTCTACTGGCGGATAGCCACCCAGTAGGTTTCAGGAATGTAAACACTAGACGTAATAGACTGGCATTCCCCGGCTAGGATAACCATAGCCCGCTGTAGGTGGTGCAATGGGAACCAAGGGATAGCCACCAGGTTCCCTCCTCACAGTCTACTGGCGGATAGCCACCCAGTAGGTTTCAGGAATGTAAACACTAAATGTAATAGACTGGCATTCCCCGGCTAGGATAACCATAGCCCGCTGTAGGTGGTGCAATGGGAACCAAGGGATACCCACCAGGTTCCCTCCTCACAGTCTACTGGCGGATAGCCACCCAGTAGGTTTCAGGAATGTAAACACTAGACGTAATAGACTGGCATTCCCCGGCTAGGATAACCATAGCCCGCTGTAGGTGGTGCAATGGGAACCAAGGGATAGCCACCAGGTTCCCTCCTCACAGTCTACTGGCGGATAGCCACCCAGTAGGTTTCAGGAATGTAAACACTAGATGTAATAGACTGGCATTCCCCGGCTAGGATAACCATAGCCCGCTGTAGGTGGTGCAATGGGAACCAAGGGATAGCCACCAGGTTCCCTCCTCACAGTCTACTGGCGGATAGCCACCCAGTAGGTTTCAGGAATGTAAACACTAAATGTAATAGACTGGCATTCCCCGGCTAGGATAACCATAGCCCGCTGTAGGTGGTGCAATGGGAACCAAGGGATAGCCACCAGGTTCCCTCCTCACAGTCTACTGGCGGATAGCCACCCAGTAGGTTTCAGGAATGCCACGTAACGATCCGTCCGGACAAAACGGATTATCAGAACATTAACTAATTTTAATCACAGACTGTACTGACTTTTAGCTATCTAATTGGCAGATTGATACCGACTGTATTTTAGCGATATTATTGTTACAGAATCATTAAAGTGTATGTGAATAATTGACTCTGCACTAACCTGTATTTTAATTCTTCGGCCGGCGCACCACACAAGTTCTCACCACCGAAGTTAACACTACTCTGCCTCTCGGAACCTTATTTATTCATTTTCTTGCCATTTACGTAACTGGCAATTTTAACAAGTTTAGACTAAAAATTCTTGAGCCTTGAATCATTTTAAGTCAGGGACAATGTCGCTCTGATTACACAACGTATGTACTAAATAGTTGTTTTTCTTTATATATTCAAACAAACCCACCATCGGTAAACGAAAGGAAATAAATTTCAACTTTGAAATTTCATGTAACTTCACACGTAACATCATGAAAATAAATTAAAATTAAATTTTTTGTTGAACAAAGTGTTATTAAATTTTCGAGAAAATAAATAATTTTGTCGAACGGGTAAACCGTTTGAGCGTCTCTGGTTTAAGTTTATGATGTTTACGAAGAATATGAGTGATGTAATTTATTGTTAGTCATCGCCGGTGGGGCCGAGTAGTTTGAGGGTGTACATTGGGGTGATTGCACGGAAATTTACTGAAAAAATGGCAGAATTTACAAATAGTGAGATTGTTGACATGATTCTAGTGTATGGTGAAAGTGGGCAAAACATTTGCCAACCAGTGCCACATTTCTCTCTGTTGTGCAAAGAGCGAGGGATACTGGAACTTTAAGGGCACGTCGCAGAAGAGGTGGAGGACGGCAGCGTCCACAACGCATCCTAAACAGAGAAGAAGAAATACTACAACTTATCGAGGAACATCCTTCGTTAAGTGTGTGTGATATCTCAAGACAAACGCGTTTATCGTCCTCCGTTGTTTGGCGCATTCTTCGCGAACAACAATTACCATATTCAAAGAGTTTAGGCTTTACTACCAGCCAACTATGCTCTACGCATGCAATTTTGTTGTTGGTTACTGCATAAACAACAGGCAAATGCGAATTTTGTTCATAATGTCCTGTTTACCGACGAAGCTATTTTTACCAGAGATGGGCCGTGCAATTTTCGCAACATGCATTTGTGGGCTGAGGAAAACCCTCACGCAATTCATCGCGACCATTTCCAACAACGGTTTTCTGTTAACGTGTGGGCAGGTATTCTAAACGGCAATTGAATCGGCATGTTTGTCTTGCCGAACCGTTTAGATGGTCTCCAATATTTAAATTTTCTACGAACTAATCTACCGGAACTTCTCGAGAATGTGAACTTAAATCTTAGAGCAACGATGTGGTTTATACACGATGGGGCTCCACCTCATTTTCGACGAGAAGTACGTGCTCACCTCGACGAAATTTTTCCTGGTAGATGGATTGCAAGAAACGGGCCGATCAGGTGGCCTTCACGTTCACCTGATCTAAATCCTCTAGATTATTATCTGTGGGGACACGTATACGAAGAAGAAATCAACACGTCCCAAGAATTGAACGATCGTATTAACGCAGCATTCTACTCTGTTCGACAACAAAACATGTTTCATAACGCTTGTGAATCATTACTTCGCCGGGCAGATTTGTGTTTACGAGCGGCCGGGGGAAGGAATTTTGAACGCTTATTGCGACTCAACCGGCCCTGAGCCAGAGATTCTAAACATTTGTCAATGCGTTATCAGTTGAGGGTAAGTTTTATTTTGTTTTTATTTCCGTTTTTATTTAGATGCATTTATGCACACATCTTGTATCCAATACGTCATTATTTTTTTTCACGAAGTTGCGAAACGCCCTGCATAGTAAATAATCAAATATTCTATCTGTGTTGGTAAAGGTCATCGCCGTATTTAATCCAAAAAATTAAAAATGCTATCCTGAAGGATTTAGTTCACACTTATTTACTTTTCGTCTATTGGTAAATTCTGATGTATGAGAAAAGAGATAGATTGATGTTCTCATTACAAATTATGACTTAGTATACGCCTACCACCTGTGGAAAATGGAAGCGTCATTTTATTTGTGCATTAAAGGTAATAGCAACAAAAAGTGGATGAAAATAGTAACATAATAACAAATGGCACCATAGATGCTACAAGTTTTATTTACCAAGGAATATTGGCAAGGCCTTATGGACATATTTATTCCACTTCCTCTATGCTTAATATTTTAGGGCAATAAGTAATGAAATTATTTGCACTCTAAAGAACAAGGTAACATTCAAAAAGGTGCATTCCTTTCTTTGGAATAGTTAAAATATAAGTTGTTCTCGATAAGACTAACTCTTTTAAGGATAGAAATGCTTGATACTTTCTGGATAATCCGAATTCCTTTAGGGATGCATACAAACTACTATCTCAGAAGTTACGTCTTTCTATTTTCCTCGATAATATTAACACCTTAAAAGACAGAAATAACTTCCTCAAGGATTAAAATGCCACTTTTGCAATTCGACATTCTAACTTCATTTGTTTTAACACAGGTGGACGCGAAAAGGAGTTGAAAAATCGTTAAAATTAACTCCAGATTTTTATGTGTGCAGGATCCTAACGTTTACAACCAATTGCTTTAAGGATTTTCTCATTTCTGCTTCTTTCATTGTTCTTAAGATCCTCTGTTTGAGTTTTACGGATTCAATTCTACAGCCCGTCCCCCCAATGTAACCATTGCTGTTACGTCTTCTTCTTCCTTAGCACTTCATTTGCAAATCTTTCAGTCCTACGAATCATTAGAAAGATTTCCAAATAGCTGTTAGTTGTATGAACACCAATATTTTCTTCTTGCCACTTTCATTTTGAAAAGATACAAACATGTATATATGGTACGTCAAGATGTCTACAAGCTAGCATACAGGATCATTTAGATATTCATTAATATTATAATAAGACTTGCCAATTAAGAAGTGCTTCAACTTTAATTTGAATTTGTTACAATTATTTTGTTCTTTGATGTGATCTGGTAGTTTATTGTACAAGCGGATGCCTGCGTAGTAGGGAGATTTTTCGTATCGTGTAGTTCTATGAGTATAAATTCTAAGATAATTACCTTTTCTAGTAGGATAGTTGTGATCATTAAAATTGCATTCAAAATTGCTAATAAATTTCTTAATGTATATACAACTCTTGAAAATGTAAATACAGGTAAGAGTCAGAACAGACTTATCAGTAAATATCCTTCTACATGATTCCCTAGGTCGTAATCCGAACATAAGGCGCAGAATGCGTTTTTGATGTACAAACAGGCGATTTATACTTGTTGACTGCCCCAATAAGACTATGTTGTAGCTTAGATGGGAGTACACCATGGCGTAATAGATCTGGAGCAGGACGTCCATGGTCACTACACTTTTCATTTTAGTAATAGCAAAATAGGAGGTTGACAGTTTTTTGCAAATAAAGTCCACGTGATCTTCCCACGATAAGTTACGGTCCATTACAAGTCCTAAAAACTTTACATTTGAGGTACAGTCTAGTTCAGCCAGAGGCAATGAAATATTGTTTATGAAGTGGAGACACTGTGTTTTACTGATATTCAAGATTAATTTATTTGTGTAACACCAGTTCTTGAATTGTGTCATGATTTGTTCAACTGTTGATGTCAGCGTTTCTATAGGTGAGGAATCGTCTGCGTAGTTAATTAGGAGTCCTTGGGTTACTGTTTCAGCTAGATCATTTATAAATAAAATAAATATCAAAGGACCCAAAACTGAGCCTTGAGCAACTCCCTCATTTAAACTGAAATTTTGTGATATAGTGTCTCCAATCTTGACTGTTATTTTTCGGTTTGTTAAGTAGGATTGCACCCAATGAAGTATGTTGCCACGTATTCCCAAACAGAATAACTTCTCTATAATAAATTTGTGATCTATACCATTGAATGCTCTTGATATATCGAAAAATAGACCCGCCACATGTTGCTTCCGGTCAATCTCTTGATGAATAAAATTTAGAAAGTTCACTGAAGCCGTTTCCGTAGATCGGTTAATACGAAAACCATGTTGAAAATCATTCAGATGTTTAAATTTTTCCAAGAAGTGTAGGATACGGTTCAGCATTATTTTTTCTATTATTTTAGAAAAGGTACTTAATAAACTTATTGGTCTGTAATTCTCAACGTGATGTGTCCTGCAAGTCATCCAAACCCAGATGAACAAAAGGACGAGCAAATTTAGAGCAAACTTTGACTTTATTTTTAGGAGTTATAAAAGTACTTGGAGTTTTTTTCCTCTAATTAAAGTAGATTCTTTTCTGATTAAGATTAGGGATTTGTTATTTTTTTTTTCTCTGACTCTGATATGGAATAGATTTAAAATTCAAAAGACAAATCAACAATTTGTCTCGATTTTATTTTGTTTTCTACTCGTTTCTTTTGCGTTATCGGACATCTGATTTTAGTACTTTTGCAATTAGTCAATTCCTACTTTGGAAAATGTTTAGGAAATCTATTTTCTACTAATCGGAGTATTCTTCGAGTACGCTTTTTGCATACGAGTGGATGACTAATCACAATAGTTGCCGTGTTATGAATTTCAAATGTGAAATTTCTATAACGTTTAGCTCAATGATACTTAACAAGTTGCTTTTTCCCGTCAGGTTTTACTTCAAAATAACACATTAAAAAAATTGATGCTTTTAAAGTTTCATTTTTCAGAACTTCTTTTTTTTAAATATTATCAATCAATTTTTACTTAGACTTCGTTATCAATGTTTTAAAACCTGATTATGTCGATAATCACGAAACGTCGAATCTGCGATTTATAATTTTTATCTAAATTCGTTTTCTATTAACTCCTTATCTTCGATATTATTATTATCTCTGCGATTTTAACATTTATCGTGAAAAAAATAACGAAACTGTTTATTGTTAGTTGTCGAACAATAGTGGAAGGGACCACATTTGACCGTTCGAGCCCTTTCATGTTGCAAAATCCGATTGCATTGTTTCATAAAGTGGTTATTGAGGGCGCCGGATTGCCCTTTTGTTTTCCGATGCATCCACGTTAATAAAGCCGTTATCCTTTGTGTCTCCAGCCGGAAATGGTTGCCGCCGCCGCTCCGGAAGCTGTCCCAGGGCAAAGTAGAAAAAGCACAGAGTCCCTCCGATCGGCCACCTCTCAAGAAGACCGGCTCTGACAAGAGAATCAAGGTGAGTCAGTCACTAGAATATTCATTTTTAAGTTTCTCCTTTATGCATATATCACATCGGAAATCGTTCTGAAAAAATTAAATACATTAATTAGTTGTAGATTTATTTTTCCTTGTTCCTGGCTGAAAATTTCGTTTTAAAACTTGATTGAAATTCTTTTTTCTAAATAAATTTTTCGTCAAGTTCTTTTCATGTGATTTATTTATATTATCTAAAAATAAGTTTCCGTTATGCAACATTTGTTTAATAAATATTTTTAGTATTTCAATTATCTGTCAGCGAAGGTTGTTAATTTAAATTTATCAACATTACAAATTTCGGTTCACGTTGCGATGATAACCCCCGGATTGTACGTGCCTTTGAAATCATCGGTATGTACAATGTATTTTGTTGTTTCGCGGAATCGTTCTTTATTTATTATTAGCCAATTATGAAACTATTAACGTCTTTATTTGCTTTCTAGTTTCTGGACGATTAACGCAGGCATTTAAATAATTTTAAAACACTTATCTACAGACTGAATTTGTACTTTGAATTGAACCTTGCAGATATTTATATGACCTTCAGAATAAGATAGTAAGCTTTGTATATTAGTCACAAAAAAATTATAAAATTGATTTCAACGACTGCGTTTGATAAATTTTTTGGATTAACCCGAGTAACTAAATGACTAAAAGAAATGTTTCAATTCCCTGAAAATTAGAATATCTAATCCAAAAAACTTTTAATTTTACTAATTCCTCATTAAACATTCGTGATTACTTTGCATTTCTTTTTGCTTTATTTTGCTAAGTGATTTTTACTTTTTATCTGAGTTTGCCGTCAGCAAATGTTTTATTAAAAGTAATGCGGTTTTTCCCAAAAAAATTCATTACTAAGTGACCTTGCTAATAATTTTGTTTAGCAAGTTTTTTCTATTACCCCTTGCATGTTTGCAGAACCTTAATTATGATAACAAAAAAACAGACAATAAAACTCATGAAAACATAAGTTATTTTTCAATCATCTGGTTTTTCTTTAATCACAAAGTAACATTCAACCTGTGGCTGTAATCTAAATCTAACCAATGAGATACACCCTTAACCACATAAATTCACTGATAGCGAATACGTATTTCAGTAACAACGTTACCATCTTCAGCGCCAAACTGATATTAAAACTAGGAAAAATTAAACTAAACTAAACTAGAACTCTCCCACCCTATATTAAAATATGCAAGTGAACCCAGGATTCCATAAAGGTCGAACAGGTTGGAAGTGACCGGCCCTGCTTTCTCTGAATTCATCCATCTGTTTCTGTTTCTATGTATCTCTAAGCTTTCATAAGAATCTAGATCTCTTTTATTATTAATTTGTTTGGTTTTTCTTCCTCATTTTTGTCATTATTCTTTCTGTTTGAAGAAAATCAAATAGTAATGAAAAACTCAAACTGTTCGAAAAGTCCTAAGAAACTCAAAAGAGAAGATTGAAAAAAAGAGAAATTGGAAATTTGCTATTAAACAGTTAAATTATTCTCTCGATAATTTTTAACTTCTGTTGGACAGTCAAACCGTTAACTGCCTTGGAATAACATAATTCTATTCACAAACTGATGCTTGGTTTCATAGCATGGGGACTTTTTTGGATCAAACCGCAATTAAAGGGGGAACTTTTTTCTCGGTCGCCTTTTATCTTCTTCTAAAAGTCCCCAAAAATTTTCAATGCTACGAGCTGTTGGGTGCTGGGTAGGTAGGTCGGTTCACCGTAATAGCAAAGATAAGTTTTGTCCACTTACTTAGTTTACTTAAAGATAGCATTTTTTTACTTCAAGAATGACAAATGTCTTTAACTTGCCCATCAATCATATTTAAAGAAAAACAAAAGCATGACATTACACTTTATTATTTTTCCAACTTTTTGCAATATTTAAATTAGTTATTTTGTAACGAGTGAGATGGCGGAATCGGTTTTCCACAACGAACACGATTCCTTCAAGGTCGCGCTGATTATTCCCGACCCAAACCAAACACTCGTGTTTTCACATCGCCCGCCGCAGAAAATTTATCCCATAATTAACGTCCCGGGCCCAAATATTGTAAACGGCCCGCGACTTCCACTTTCCACCGTCGTCGTCCATCGTAAAAAGGTGAACGATCGTGAGGTCCTTTTTTATTGTTCGTGCACAGATTTCTCTGTACCAAGGTCAAGTAGATTATGTGTGTGTGTGTATTTTATGTAATAGAATGTGGATGTAAACTAGTCGGAGTCGATGCGAGATGTCGAACAGGAAACAACACTGACTAATGCATCAGTTCAAAAATCCCCTCAGTGAACTCCACAAGTGATGGAAATTTTGTGAGCATTTTCTTTTATAATCGTAATCGAGTAAGTAATTACTTTATATACAATCTTAAATTATGTAAGTAGGCCGTTTCCGCATTACTATCAAAAAAAAAATACTATTTCCGATTGTATTTATTTAACTCGTCCCAGTTTTACTTTTAGTAAGTTAAGTATACACTTCGTTCTTAAGTGCATCCATTGTGTTGACTTAACCCAATTGTCGAACGCGCTCCAAATTTAAATAGGGTTAAGGTCCCGATTATTATCAATAATTTTGTCTGATTAATCCGATCGGTTTCAAAAGCGAGGTGTTTTTAGAAACGCAAAATAAATGTTTAACATGGTTTACATTGCGCACGTCTGTTTTTTGTAAAACAAAGGCCGCACATTACGTCCCAGATTGTGTATGCGCGGATTATACATAAATAAATATATAAATAAATTCGAAGGTGTTACATAAAATACGTAGAACTGTGATTAAAAACTATGTAGGAGTATGACTTTTACGAACTCTGTCGCAAATCGAGCTATGTGTGTGTATTTATATTTAACGATGCAGAAAAAAATCGGGAACAACGTTGCGTTAAAAGAAGATAGAAATAACAAATCTATATTATTCTGTGAACTTTCACATCATATAAGTAGGTACCGTTATACCGGATGTCCCAAATCAAAAATCACGATACAATGAACTTAGTGGTTAAAATGAAAAGGTTTGAAGTATTACAATGGTCGAGAAAGTAGGAAATTAAATTGTATTTAATTGCAGATTTTTTTAACAAAATTGTTTACCTGCCAGAATACCTAAATACTTTTATTCCAATTTTATTTTTTCATTTAATATTAACAATTCTCTTAAATATACCTTGACCGCCCTGTAATTATTTCATTTGGACGATTTTGTTTTTTAAAACAACAAAATACAGAAAGTAACCTCCACAGTACAACCTAAATTTTAACTCTTCTTCTTCTTCTTCTTCAAATAAATACCAGAAATATTTTCGTTTATGCCTGCCTACCCGTATCTATTTAATGATTAACGTTTTTAGCTGCACTTGAATGTTTTGGATGACTTCCAACGAATACACAGAAACATTCTTCGGATTCGCTGGAAATATATATGTAACGACGGAGTTCTACAATGCGCCGTGCGCTCATTGTATTTATTAATATCCGGATGTTTTTATAAATTAAATTTTTGAGGAGCCAAAGAACTAAACAAACAACTATCGCTTTCCTTTATTAATCACGTGCGCGTGTTACTCACAATCAGTTGGCGAAATTGGTCTGCCCGGTTTTGTTGAATAAACAAATTATTTTCGTGCATCACTTCGATGAATATGAAGAATCGATAAGGACGTGAATTTCTGGAACTTTTTTCGCACGTGCGTCATTTTAAATTGATTTACATCAGTCTTTCTACTTCTTCATTTTTTAATAATTTGTTTACAACTAACAATATTGTTTAGTTGTTTTAGTTTTCAATTTAATTGAATGATTAATTTAATGATCGAGAAAAACGGAACATGTTCCATCTCCAAACCGTATCTGCAGCTCTAAAATTTCTTGTCCCTAATTTTTATTGCAGAAATTGAACCAAATATCGTAAAAAAATTAGTAGAAGCTCAACTCAAAGATCACAAAGCAGCTGGCTTTAGAAAAGTAAGCGACAAAACGACTTCAAAAGAAATTAATCCGAATAATAAGGACCTTAGAAATTGCAAGGACGTAACATGAAAATAAAGGGAAAACTGTCACGAGATTATTTAGTAAAAATAGTACACGTTCCAGCCTTTTTATCTTCAAACTAGTGCTGGAAAGAATAATGAGGGACAGTAAAGTAAATAGAGAAGAAGATTTAATGAACAGGAGTCATCAGGTGGTAGCCTTGAAAGCACGAAATGAAATAAAGGGAAAATAGAAAACAGAAGTAAATTAGGTCAAGGGACAATTATGTGAAAGTAGGGACAATTTTTCTTAAAAACAACCGCCTCTGGTGGAATGATATCATTGTCGACGTCTCTTCAGATGTAAGAAGCAGCGAGAGAAATTTAAGAAATTCTTCAGCGACTACCTCTGGCCATTGTCGACATTTTTTCAGATGGGAAACAGGTTTTTTCTTAAAAAATCTTCAACGACCGTCTCTGGTGAAATGACGTGTCATTGTCGACGTTTCTTCTGAAGTAAATAGCGCCAGAAATTTAAAAAAATTCTTGAGTGACCACCTTTGGCCATTTTGACATTTCTTCACGCGCAAGACACATTTTTTCTTAAAAATTCTCCAACAACCGCCTTTGGTGGAATGAGGTTATTGTCGACGTTTCATCAGATGTAAGAAGTAGCGCCTAAAATTAAAGAAAATGCTTAAGCGACCACCCCTGGCCACTGTCGACTTGTTTTCACATGCAAGACATATTTCTTTTCTTAAAAATTCTTCAACGATCGCCTCTGGTAGAATGACGTCATTATTGACGTTTCTTCTGATGTAAGTAGCGCCAAAAATTTTAAAAAATTCTTCAGCGACCACCTCTGGCCATTGTCGACACTTCTTCAGATGAAAAACACGTTTTTCCTTAAAAATTCTTCAACGATCGGCTTTGGTGGAATGACGTTATGTCGACGTTTCATCAGATGTAAGAAGTAGCGCCAGAAATTAAAAAAAAAATGCTTAAGCGACCACCCCTGGCCATTGTCGACACTTCTTCAGATGGAAGACACGTTTTTTCTTAAAAATTCTTTAACGACCGCCTTTAGTGGAATGACGTCATTGTCGACGTTTCTTCCGGTGCGAAAAGCAGCGAGAGAAATTTAAAGAAAATCTTCAGCGACCACCTCTGGCCATTGTCGACACTTCTTCAGATGGAAGACACGTCTTAAAAATTCTTCAACGATCGGCTTTGGTGGAATGACGTCATGTCGACGTTTCATCAAATGTAAGAAGTAGCGCCAGAAATTAAAAAAAATGCTTAAGCGACCACCCCTGGTCATTGTCGACATGTCTTCACATACAAGACACATTTATTTCCTTAAAAATTCTTCAACGACCGTCTCTGGTGAAATGACGTCATTGTCCACGTTTCTTCTGATGTAAGTACATGGAGAGACAATAGTATTTGAAAAAGTAAAGGAGTTTGTATACTTAATTAGAAGCACTAATAATGAATAAGTATGGAGAGGAAAAGTAAACGTTTATGAGGCTGAGTAAAAGAAATAGACTTGCGGAAGCATTACTCTTCATAAGGCAGTGTTCAAACCTAAGACTTTAGGGTGCAAGACACGGACAGTGAATAAAACATCACAAGAAAGACTGCTGTGATGGGAAAGAGGAAGTTTTTGAGGTTAAACAAGAAATGTCTAGAATGTATCGAGATGTGAGAGTTACAGTAGTGGTAAAAGCAAAGCTATTACAATGGTTAGGGCATCTACATAGAATGATAAAGAATAGAACGTGAATCGAATGCCATAGAAGGAGCTAGAGGGCGAGAAAAAAAGTCAAACCTAAGAAAATATGGAAGATGATGCGAGAGAAGAAATCATAGACTGGAAAAAAGAAAGCCAAGCTATGGAGTTAAATGGTCTGTTAACAATCGCATAGATTTTATCTTACGATTACGATTTGTTTGGAACTAAATTGGAATTAATTTGGAACTTATAACAATGACAATCGTTAAGTGTCATATTATGACCTATAGATATGATTCGGCAAAGCATGTTATTTAATGATTGTCGCTATGAGTTACAGAATAAGGGCGTAAATCTCTAAAGTAGGCCACTCACTAGGGAACATGTTGAGCAATATGCTTGGCAACAAGTTTGCTTATGCGTGGGCAGGTTGATCAACATGTTCGCAAGCTGCAAGCTTCTGGAGAAATCCCGAAAGCCAGCACGTGAGCCCGAGCATGTTGCTTTGTGTGTGGCGTCGACCCAACATGTTAACTAATTGACTGTTAATTGAATCTTAATTTTAAACGTTACGCAAAGTAACAGTGACGACCAAGAATTTATTTAATTATATGAATCTTTTCCATGCTTGCGGGATATGGTAAGAAAAAAGCTCGTATGTTTTGAAACCAACTGAAGTTTAAAGTACATTTTATAGTGCGTGGGCATTAGAAGATATGTTAAGGAACATGTTGCCGAGCATGTTGCCTAATGTGTTCCTTCCCAAGCGAGCTGCTTAATCTAGAAAGTTATATAATCACGCTCATTTTATCCTCCTTTTTCAAGTAAATTGCTTAGTCACCTTGCAATAATAATAATATTATGATTACAACACAAATTTAATTTCTAACATTGAATTTAATCTGGAAAAGAAAGTATCCGACGCAATATTCACCATAACCGTAATTATAATCGCAATTAACTTACGCTTCTCCATTATCAGCCTATTGAGCTACAAAATTATAATAAACAATAAAAGAATAACATCGTTAAAAATTTTATGCCTGATAATTACGTCAGAGTGTGTTAGATCTTTAGATTCAAGGAAGGTTACGTAAGTGATAATTCACATAATCAAAGACCTGGGGATTTATCAGACCTATTCTTAAATTTTATTTTTTTTCTTAATTTTTTTTTAATTCTGTTCATTTTTATTCTTAACTAAGTGACATATCCTTCTAATATTATTATTTTTATTTGTTATTCTGCCCCGATTCAAATTTGGTTCAAAATTACAAAGCTCCTAACGCCCTCTATAATGGCCGATTAATTTTAACCAATTGTAAGTTGAGTTTAAACGGAGTTCAGAGTGAAAAACGTATGTTTCAAGCAGCAAACTCGTTTGACAGAGAAATGAAATCAAAAGATGAACTAAACTCACTGAATTTAAAGAATCTAAATCAATTTGCATCCATACGCCCGCACAAGCTCACGAGCATGTGTGAGAGTAATCAAGTACTTTATTTATAAGAATATTTCGTTTGTTCTTTTTTTTTTTTGTAAAGTTTCTTCTCAAACAGGAAAGAGAGATATTTGTACACGTACCAACATGTACGTGTGCATCGACATGTACGGGAGAGGTCGTGGAGACGAAACGAATTTAGCAAAATAAATGGGAACGAGATTTTATGAGGTATACTTGGCAGGAATGATGATAATAATTTTCGAATATAATTCGATTACTCATTCTGGACTTTCGTTTATTACCGTTTATAACTACGCCAATTCAGTCGTTTTTATTACAAACGTTTATTTCTTCTTCGCTCTTAACTCGGAACATTTGCATCATATAAATCATCCTTGTTACTACATACTAGTATTGTGAATTGGTAACAGTACCACGTTACCTTAGGGGTAACACTGGAAATTTACCGTAAGGTAACGTGGTAACATTACCGACTCACAATAGTAGTGTTGTGAGTTGGTAGTATTATCACGATAAATTTCCATAGCTACCGGTAATGTAAGGTAAGATAACATGGTAATTTTACCGACTCACAATACTACTACGTACCGATTGTTTCATTGAAACTTGAATTATGCGATGACCAATCATCGGCATCGTATGCCAAAAGTATTAGACACCTTACATTAACTCTTATATCATGAAAATCTGTTGGAGTGGGGTAAAATAAAATTTCCTAGGTACAAAATAATAACAATTTATTAAAGTAATTAGTATTTTGTTGGACCACCTCTAACCTTAATCACTGCAACTATTCTTTTCGGCAGAGTACTGATAAGTTTATGACATTCTTCTGCGATAATATTATTCCATTCTTTCAATAACACGTTTTTTAAAATTGCTTTAGATGTAATTGGATGCTTTTTAATGTTATGCTTTAGAATCCCCCACAAATGTTCTATAAGATTTAGGTCTGGGGATTGTGCAGGCCAATCCAGGAGATCAATATTATTTTCTTGAAACCACTTCATGGTAACTACAGATTTGTGGCAGGATGCATTATCTTGTTTGTTACCAGCATTTCTTGCATATTTGTATCACCAAACATCTTGGGAAATGATTGCCGCTACGTTTATGAATGTGGGAGTTCATTCGGCCTTCACAAACAAACATTTGGCCTACACTGTCGGCTGTCACACAACCCCAGATCATTACATTGTCTTCCCCGTGTTTCACTTTTGGTATCCGCATTCCGGAAGGTATTCTTCACCGATTCTCCGCCTCACCAGGAATTCCAAATACCTTACAATTAATTAAAAAAACGTAGATTTTAAACACATCGTATAACTTTTTGCAAATTAACGAAATTCTTGCTGAAAATAAAAGTATAATTTGTGATTAATGTTGGCTATACTTTTTTTTCGTTAAAATATTATTGATAAGTATTGTTGTCAGAGAACGGAGTTACAACTCACCCTTTGGTTAGATCTCTCTTTCTCTGCTTTCTTTCTCTCTTTCTTGACCACTGCAGAACATGCGTAAAGACGAGCCCCAGGTGGATATAAGCGCATACCTTGCCTTCTGAGCGTACGTTTTCAGAATCATTGGTGGTGGCTGCCTCCTACAGTGTTGGCCACATTGGCCTAAGTACAGTCAATACCAAATAAAGACCGTTCTTGGGAAGTACACTGCAATCCACAAGGTCAGATATTCAGCTAGCTGTTTTCCGACATCACCGGTCCCCTAACAGTGTTGCCACACTGCGACCGTTCCCCGGCGATGTCGTACTGCTAGTGACAATACAACACTATCCTTAACGAGTGCTCAGGCCTCCGCTACGCCCGACGGTCCCTTCACTTCGCCAAATCAGGTCGAAGTATCTATCTTTACCAAATATCGCCATCTCGAAGCCGATATTATTTCTGGTAAGTTATCGCCTTCTCAAGGCCTATATTCCACAGAAATCCTTATCAAACATCTAATACATTTTATTAAAAACGCTCGCGGGCGCGAGTATTTTTCGTCCAACACGTTTACCACTCAAAGCCCACGGCTCTACCTTTTCTTTTTTTTTACATCCCTCTGCCTGAAACGTATCTCCGTATCATATTACCAAATCATAGACAATGCAAATAAACGTACTCGTGATTTACAGATAGACTGAGAATGTATAAGCTTTCTTAAATTCTAAACTTCTTAATAAAACAATGACAAATTAACATTGTTATAATTTTTGTTTTTGAAGTAGTAACGAAAATGAGTAAAAATATTTTTTTTTAAATTATTGATCTGAAAATTAAATTCAAGTATATACACTCACCGGCACAAAAAAAGCGACTCACCATCTAGGGACACTTTTTGTCCATTTTTTCGTCTGCTCATCGGTGAATGGGACATTTTCAATGATCGGGAGAGCCATGATCAACATGATAACTAAATTCTCCAGTTTAAATAAATTATTGAAAGTATCTACGCCATAGTCAATATTGTATTGCAGTTGATTTTTTGTTTTCCAAACGTTTCCTAAAGACTTAATTTAATAACTTGTTTACATTTTGTCATTAATAAGTTGTTTTCGTGGCTATTAATGCAGTGGATGCAGCAAGAGTAATTGCTTTGATTCAGGATGGTCGGTCTCAACGTTACATTGCACAAGTTCTTGGAACTTCTCAATCATGTATCTCCAGAACGTGGAGGCGATTCTTGGAAACTTAATCTTACAATCGACGCCCTGGAACAGGTCGTCAAAGATGTACAAGCGCTAGAGATGACCATTTCCTTACCCTAACGATTCTTCGCAACAAGAATTTGTCTGCTGTTTAAGTCAGAAATCGCCTTGCAAAGATTCGATATGTGCATGTAAGTGACAGAACGATCAGAAGACGCTTTAATGAAGCTAATTTAATGGCAAGAAGACCTGCACATGGCCTAGAGCTTAACACACAGCATAGAGTAAGAAGACTTGCATTTGCTCGTGAACATGTTCATTGGAATATGGGGCAGTGGAGTCAAGTACTCTTCACTGATGAGTCCTGCTTCTGCCTACGAACGCCAGATGGTCGTGGAAGAGTGTGGAGCAGGACAGCCGAACGGTATTCTCAATGTAATATTGTTTCCAGACTATCTTTCAACGGAGGTTCGATTATGGTGTGGGGCGGTATTTCTGCGAACGCACGTACATATCTTGTTGTAATAAATAGGGGAGTTATTAATGTTCAGAGGTACATTGAAAATGTTTTTCAAGATCATGTGATACCCTCTGTCCCTTTTATTGGCGACAATTTTATGTTGATGCACGATAATGCACGGCCACAAGTCGCCAGAGTGTTAATGAATTTCTTGATGCTGTTGGCGTTAACCGAATGCAGTGACTCCCGAGAAGTCCCGACATGAATCCCATCGAACATGTCTGGGACATGTTGGGAAGGAATATTGGAGCTCGCATCCCCGTCCCAGCTACCCTAGAATAATTATCAAAGGCGCTTCAGCAAGAATGGAATCAACTTGACAATTCAGCGATTAGGCACTTGGTGGAGTGGATGCCACAACGTATGCAGACTGTAATACAGGTTCGCCGAGGCAATACTCGATATTAATTAATTAGGAAGATTAAAATTTTGCATTTTTCTTTAAGTTACAATTTCATCAAATTTGCAGTTTTTATCACTTTTATTCAAATCCTGTTTGTTTTACTTATTTTTGGCCTTATTTGATGTTCATCAACCAAGAAAACTATAAATAACAATTATCAGTCGAAAATTATATAAACAAATCTATTGTCGCAATGAATTAGACAAACCTCAAAGTGAGTCAATTTTTGTGCCGGTGATTGTAGTTTACTTGTAAACAACTTTTTAAAAATAGAATTTATGCCATCATAAATCATAACCATTGTTGTAGAGATCTCTGCGTGCTTGCACGCGAGTTTGTACGGGCGTGTGGATATTTCTTAAGATCCGTTCGTTATTTGATTTGATTTTATTTATTTTTTGCTCACCTTTTGTTACAGTCTTCACGTCATTTGACTCGGATATAGATAAATTTCTTGACATATTTGTTTATCGTCTCTAAAAAAAAAAAAAGAACGTTGAGTAGGCCGGGAATTTACGCATTTACTGTGATATTTCGAAACACGTCGCAACTATTTACTTAGCGATATTGTTCCTGACTAACGCAAATAAACGAAAAAGAGAAAAAATATTGATTCGGGCCGGCTCGCACGCAGTAATAATAACAATACGACGAACGGTTTCGTTTTCCCGCATTTCGCGCAGCGCGGTCTTGCGATTTTTCGTCTCAACAATAATAATTCGGGGAATGTCTCGCATCCGTTTCCGGTTTTCGCGGTTTATTATGCCGAATCAAACCGGGCAAATAATCCAGTCCGAGTTTCAAGGCGCGCTGTGTTTGTGTGTTTTAAGCGGGTGGTTTTTCTTGTTTCCTTTTTATTTTCGTCTCGCCGAGGTCTTTATCTTTTCGCCGTTATTTCTGGCGCTGGTTTACTTTGCGCTCTCGTACGTGCACGTATAAATAAAACGCGAGTCCAAAAAACGCGGACTTGATATTCGTGAGTTTTATCGTGCGGTTTTCCGTTCTGTTTTCGACTGCGCGCTAAGCTGTTGGTGGTGCGATTCGATTTCTGTACTTCGTTTGGTTGAGTGCAACGGAAAGCTCGCGGATTTGATTGTGAAAAACACCGCAGGTGGTACTCTGCGCGAGTGAAATGCGGTTTAAATTTCTTCATGCCCTGTATTCTTCAATCGTAAGTAAATTTTTGAAGGCAAAAATAAATTTACTGAATTAATGAACTCGCAAATTGTAGCGGAAAGTAAAATATTCGAAAATTTAAATTCCATACACTCATGAATTAATAATAAGCATATATTTTCTTATCATGTCCTATTTTTGTTGTTCGAAACGCCTTGAAACACGTAAAAGTCTCTTTGTTGTTTACTAGTTACGTGACAACACGATAGAACGCGTAAACGGTGAAAGGCTCGTCGGATTAAAAAAAAATTTAATCGCAAAAATGTTTTTTCCATTTATAACTCTGCTCGCTCGTACGTTTTAAGCGATGTGTTAATGAGTCGCGCGCAAAAATGCAATGAATAGAATGGCTCATTTAATCTCGTCTTGCACAATTTCGTCGTAGAGAATCGAAACGCGCTTTATTGCGATTTTTTTAGTTTCTTCTTAATTTGCACTGCGATAATTAAAGTGGGCAAAGTAATTAACGGCCGTGAGTAACAGGAAACTCGTTTTTGTAGTTTTTTGAATGAATAAAAAGTTCACAGTGGAATTACCCCAAAGAAAAAACCTCTACGCGTAAGCTGATAGCAGCGATACTGATAATTCCGGTATCACGTGGAAATTTGTGCCTGCAATTTTTTTTTTAATTAAATCGGTTTTCCCATTCATGCATGCGTTGGCTTTGTGTTAACAATCGAAGAGACTTCAGCAAAAAGTGTTTTGTGACTAAAATTGCAATTTCCGGTAGTTTATTTATTATTTCGAAATAATTTAATATTTTTAATTAAGTTGTGTTGTGTGTTGTTTCAAATTAATATTTTTATTTGTGTTTGTTTTGAATAACAAATATTCGTTCCGATTTAAATGAAAATAATATTTCCAAAAGAATTTTTTATTGAAAGGTTTATATAGCGACATCCTGCGATCGCTTTTTGGCAAATTGCAGCCACTTTGCTTCTTAATAAGTCATTCCATACAAGGCTGCCAAGCATACTGAAGTGATAGTTTTAAAAATGTTGTTGCAAGTCGGTTTTGATTACAATGGATTCCTCGTGCATCCTCTCTACAGCTGTTTCAGCCTTATTGAAGCCTCGTCAACAGAACTGGCTAAAATTTGCCAATTCTAATGCAATATTAGGTCAAAAAGCAATTGCAAATAAGTAGGACGGGTCGGTTTGATTTGCAAAGGAATTCTCGATGCTGGAGGAATCCATTGCAACCAAAACCGACTTGCAACAAAATTATTAAAATTTTGATGATTGAAAATACTTCATGAGTTTTTCAAATTGTTTTTCTTTAACTGGTAGGGGAATTAACTGCTTTAAAAATGATTTTTAAGCGGTGAATTGAATTTATGAAGAAATTCTTCCTGAGATTCAATTTGCTAAACTTCGTAATATCTGTACTTCAATTTTTAACATCTTGTCACTTTTTCTTCATTATTGTAATGAATGTTCTTATCTTCAAATGTTTTTGAAACATGTAGGAGCTATCAGTTCCCAGAGAAATGTCGATATGTGCAAATTTTAAATAAAATAATGTTTCATCAAATCAAGTGATTCATTTTAGTCATTCTCAGATAGCCATAGATTAAAAAATCATGCCTTAGCTAGAAATGTACATTCAAGTTGCTGCATTGTAAATTTTTATTAATTCTCCGAACTATCGACCACTGCTTTCATTTTGTTTATTTTGTTAATTAGATTTCCACCCACCATGTAAATAACTTCATTAAATTTGATTTAATTATACAAATTTTTTGCACTGAATCAAAAACTTTCACCGAACTAAAACAGAACAAAAATGGAAAAATAATCTTAAAACTGCAGTCTCAAATGTAGCAGTGGTGAAGGACGAAACTTAATACCTCAAGATGCGTCCAAAATCTAGAAATCTGAATAAGAAAGTAGAAATGTTAAGACTTGAAACAACAAGCCCAAATCAACCAGAGAACCCAATGGCTATGTGGCTCTCGATTTTGTACAAGTTTCATCGTCCAAGCAATTTAAAACGAAAGTGATTGTAACAAAGCAAAAAATACAACAAAATAAAGTAAATGAAAGTAGTTTTCTACATAAACTGCTTATGTTAAGGGATGAAAACGCCAAAGTCAAGCCGTTAGTGTAAAACGCATTTCATGAACATTATTTTCTTCTGAAACTTATTAGGTACAGTCACAATCAGAATTTATTACATATCTTAAATGATTGCAACATCGCAGATTCACTTTTAAGTAGTAAGATTTGGATGCATCGATGATCATAGTTTTGAAGAAGATGTTCTGTAAGCGTTATGAATTATGGTTCCTTTTCAGCACGTCTTTAAAATCTGTTACTCTAATTTTGGTATAAAATCAGCCATTTACTTTATAGTCATTAGAAGGTTTTTGTTTTTTATTTTGATTTGCGTTAGCTTCAGTAATTTCTTATTATTTCTGAGATAATTTTTGCACGTTTTCAGCCGAAAAAAGTGAATTAAAAAAAATTTCGAAATCGCATTTTAATTCATTAAAGCTTTGGTGATTTTTTTTTAACAAGAACAACACGTATCTAAAACATTAAACATTCACTGTTTTTTTTTTCAAATTTATTGTGTTTTATTTAGTTTCTTTTTAATGTGTCATTTGTCCATTTCCTTCTATTTCTGCCAACAAATGTCAGTGATACTTAAATTAAAAAGATGCAAGTATTAAGTTATAGCAAGTGTAAATATGTTATGATGTAGTTTTCCGAAAAAGAAAGAATAAATCGGTCTAGATTCTTAGAAGAAAGACAAGTTCAAAAGCAAATAAATTGATCGTTCTTTTGAGAAAGTTCTTTTACTGAACATAGCTATTTCGGATCATCTTGGAACCTCTTCAGCAATAGATTAGCACGCTCTGTTCTATTTCATTCTAATTTTCTAATTCTCATATTTTTAAAATGTTTCGTATGAATTTCTAAAAGTACAAAAAAATAATAGCTTGTAATTTAACAATGTGACGTCACTGTCCACCAAACAATGACGTCCTAATTTAAATCGTCATTATCATGACGTAACATAATTTTTACAGGAATTTGCAGAACCCAGAGTAACTATAGATGGTGATCTCACATCACAATGTTTACACGTTCTTTAAACATTTCATAAATAGAAGTAACATAAATAAATAATTTTTTTTAATCAAACCCGAACGAACAATTATCTATTATCTATTCACTATTGAGTAAATAAATTATTCGCACCTTCTCGTTATTGAACAGCCAGAAAGTTCACCTCTCCACTATTGCGCAAGCCAATAATAAAAATTCCCTTATATAATCCAAGGTTGGCAAAGCGTAAAAGTAAATATTTCGCAGTTATCAATTTCACATTATTATTATCAGTCTTAATTTTCGCTTCGCGACGTATCAAGCGACGAACGTTGTTTTCAGGTATCCCTCCTCGCTTGATCAATTTTATTAAGTTGTTTGCACGTGTTTAAGCTTATTGTGTTTGTGTTTCAGGTGCCGTCTGAAATGGGCAACAAACCTTCAGTGTCCGAAGGTGAGGACGACGAAGATCGCGCACCTTTACCTTTGCGAAACAATAGATTACTGGGCACGACAGAATTGGCCAATGGAGGTGGTGAAGACGCAGATGATGAAGTCGAACTTCCTCCGCCCATGAAACCCATACAAGAACCTATTCTTGTCACGTCCGGGCCCCCTAGTGTACCTGGGGTACCCGCCATTGAAGAAAATCCCTGCAAAAGGGTAAGGACTTCCATTTACAGTTACTTACCAAAAAAAAAAAGTAACGGGTTTTTTATATTTATCGCCGAGTAATTATGTCAATATTTGATTTTTTTTTGTACTTCGCTCCGAGGAATGCGATGCGTAATCTAGGAATTGGACGAACATTTTTTTGCATAAAAAAATTTGGAGTAAACAAATTTTAAAGTGAGTGTAAATTTAGGTCTCTAGTTTAACTCTGAAATCGCTTGAGGGAGCCACCTCAGCAGACCTGGCCGAGATCGAGCAGATTGTAAAAGAGAGAATGGTGCGATCTTTTTCTTTAATCTTTCAAAGTGTCGTAGATGCAGCATGGTTTTTGTCTTAATTTTTTTTAAATTTATGTAGATACACCTGGATGAGAAAAGATTGACATAACTGCAAGTTTTTTTTCCATTGTCTTATGTAGGGATTTTGACTTGCATTATTTAGTATTATTTTTTTTTCGTTTGCATGTGTAATGTAAAACGAAATTGAACTGTGATGGTAATGCCAAGCAAAAAAAGAAAATAAAGCGTTACAAAAGGAACTAAAAAATAACACAATAATTTGGCATTAATGACTAGGCAGCTTAGTCTTACTTCTTTTACAAGACATTTCTTTTTCGTTGGCAGTACTGTTCCGTTAGTTGTAAAAGAAAGTAATTTTATTTGTGTTTGTTTATACCTTATTGATTTACAGATTTTTTTAATGCTGAGAGCACTTTTGTATTTTTGTTATACATTGGTGGCGTTTAAAGATCTGAAATTCTTTTCAAAAATACTTGCGATTTTACGAATTTGCGTTTAGAATACTTCAATGTGCAGTGGAAACCTAAAATAGTTCACAGTTCTCTGTTCGCTGTCTGTAAGTCTGAACACTCGCGTTTCTGTTTGAATTCCGCGCTCATTTCTGCTTTTATAATTGAATTTCCTGGTCTCCAACATTCGAGAGTCGACTAGATTTCAGATTCTTAAATGTCAACATTTTTACATTGCATGACCCTGCAAATCAACTTTGTTCAAAATGATTTAGTTTTCACTGACTTTTTAGGAGCAACATTCCGAAAACCAAGAACGCAACTCTCTCCTTCGCGACGCCAAATCCTCAGACGCCATCGCAGAATGCGATGACGAAATCACGCCGACCAATCACGAGCTTTCAGCCCAGGGCTCATCTAATGAGGCTACCGCGTTAGCCCTCAGCGGTGACGAAGGCGACAAACCGGCGGAAGATACCGTCGACAACTCAAAACTGGTAGAGAACAACCTGCGGAGGAGGCATTTCGTCCTGAAGGAACTCATCGAAACGGAAGAGACGTACGTGCGTGATTTGGCGTCGATCGTTGATGGTTACATCGCGACCATGCGCGATGAAAATTGCGAAATTCCCATGCCGGAAGCCCTCAAGGACGGAAGAGATAAAATGGTGTTCGGAAACATAGAGGCGATTTACGAATGGCACAGAGAGTAAGTAAAAATTATCAGAAAATCCTCAAAAATTGGAAGAAATCTTATAATAAGAGTTAAACTAAATTTAGATTAGTCTGTCATTTCACCAATGGTGTTTTGAAAACGTGCATATTCCACCATGAATCTTTTTCCAGTGTTTTCCTCAAAGCTCTTCAGAGGTGCATGGATCATCCAGCCGACTTGGGTTCTCTCTTTAAACGATACGAGCGTAAGCTCCACATGTACGTGGTCTACTGCAAGAATAAGCCCGTATCCGAGTACATAGTCTCAGACTACTTAGAAACGTATTTCGAAGAACTTAGGATCAAATTAGAACACAAGCTTCAGCTTTGCGACCTCCTCATCAAACCGGTGCAAAGGATTATGAAATACCAGCTCCTCCTCAAGGACATCCTCAAGTACACGGAGCGTGCAGGCCTCACCAATGAGATCGACACGTTGAAGAGTGCCCTGGAAGTCATGACCATAGTCCCACAAGCGGCCAACGATATGATGGATGTGGGTCGGTTGCAAGGCTTTGACGTAAGTCACCCTCCCATCTCCCCACCATTGACTCATAACTACATTTAAAATTATCCCCCAGGGTAAAATTACCGCTCAGGGAAAACTCCTGCTTCATGGATCTTTGGTCTGTTCAGACATCCAAGGTACACAAGCCATTGGTAAAAACAAGGAACTGCAGGTGTTCCTGTTTGAACAAAGTATTATATTTTCCGAGGCTGTCGGCAAGAAAACTCAGTTCACTAGTCCCCAGTATATATACAAAGCTCATTTCCAGGTGAGGACTTTTGCTGGCGTCGAGCGGACTTGGGGTACTCACTTTCTTAATTTCAGGTTAACAAAATGACTTTAGGCAACACAAATTCCGAATACTTCACATTGCAATCGACGGACCCACACAAACCAATCCAGGAGTTCATCTGCCAAGCCCCCTCGTCAGACCTCCACAGCCAATGGGTGACGACCCTCCACAACATATTCCAGACACAGAAAGACTTCCTCAAGGCCATCCAGAGTCCGATCGCGTACCAAAAAGAACTGACGAGAGACGCGTGAGTATACAGTGACTTGACTTGCGGGTTTTTGGAAAACTTAACGCTGCTGGTTGTGAATCATGTCTAGAGACTGATGATGATGTTGACGATGATGATACTAACGTGCTAGGGCTTACACACACACACACACACGAAACAAAAATGGTTTGCATGAGTGTCTTGCGTTTTTGTTTTGTGACGTCATGTGATGTTGGTGACGGGGACTAAAGAAAAAAAAACGGATCTCTGTTCATGGCTAGCTGTAAGAAGTTGTAAACGTCTTGGGTCTTGAATTTACTCAAATTGCATGAAACAAGAAATAACTTAAATTATTTTGTTAAATGGAATTTGTAAAGTTTTGTTGCCAAAATAAATCTGCTATAATAAAGCTTGAAGATGTGCACATGGCATTTCCAAGTAAATTTCAGTTTCTCAATGGAGATGGGGAGGGGGTTTCAAGAGATTTGCAAACAATAACGTACTGTCTGTTGATTGCAGAGCTTTAAAAACATGCGCAAGCGTTTAATGACCACCCGGTATTATCCGAGATTCATTATACAGGGTGCGATTGATATTTTCCGTTTTAATTAAAATTTCCAAGTTGTTGTTCAAGGTGTTTGATGCAATTTGAGTTAATCATTCATATATGATAACACTTATGAAATCTTTGCAAGTAGGCACCTTAAAAGTCTTCTACTTTTCCTCACGGAGTTCTCACTAATAAGCTCTTTGCTCCTGGTCCCCCCCCCCCATCTAAATCCGATAGTCATAATTCGCATCGCAGCACCCAAAAAGAATAATACAAGAATTTGGTTTGTTTTGTTTTCAATCCCTCTCGTTCGAAGTGCGATTCTTAACTATCGGATTTGCCCTTTAAGAACAAAATTCGGTTATTTACAACTTGCTCAAATTGTGTGTGATTTGATAAACTCATCAACCTATGTATACCTTTAAACACTGATGATGAAGAGTAACGTTGATTTTCTTAGTTTGTGAAGTAACGCCAGTGTATTTAATTAATTATATACCTAGGGCAGTTGATGTGTTTATTTGTTTGTTAAAATAAGTATGTAAACAAATCCTCTTCTGGAGCATGGGCCACTGCATTCGTAGCATTTTACATGTCACGCCAAAAAATAAAATAATAATAACCAGTAATGTGCTACTGCTGCTATTACTACTACCCACTACTTAATAAATATGTAAAACAAGTTATACTCTCTTTGAAAAAAAAAATCCGCATTCTAAAGTGAGATATATGTTTGTTGTATTATTAATTATGTGATTAAATTAAGTTCTGACGTGTACATAGGATGTATGTTTGTACATAAATAATATTATATTGATCGATGATAAGTCATATGGAAATACAAATTTTCAATAGAATAAAACATGAAAGTATCAAACGATTGGTTTTAATTCAAAACACTCCTATCTCTATTTTTTTTTTGTTTGCATTCATGTATTTCCATTACACGTCGGTCTTGGTCCACCCTATACATCAGATATATCTCACGCGTGCCAATTAACGGCGCGGCGATGGAAATACATTTTGTTTTTTTTTCTGTTTGTGCTTCTGTTTTCTTTTCTTGCTTTTCTTTTAACACTAACGGTTTTATTTGCTCATCCGCTTGTACATAAACACTTCATATCTTCCAAACAGCATCGATTATTCGGCGATGTGGAGTCCAACGTCGACTCTGCGTCGAAGTGGTGCACCCTCTACGGCGCCGAGCTCGCCTGCTCTGTCAGAGAACGACTCAATTAAGCACAGGAAGGCCATACATAAATCCAGCACGATTGGGATACCGTCGGAGGCAGAACTTGGAAGCCCCACCGAAAACAAACACAATAAAACAAGACTGAATATATTCGGGTTTAGGAATACGCTTAGGTCCAAGCACAAAAGTGATACTATCGCGGTGGACGCTTCCAATAAAGAAAACGATAAGAACGACTTGCATAGGAGATGGTCCGAGAACAATCATGCATCGGTAATTAACAATTTTATTTCTTTGGTCAGAAAGTGTTTCGAAGCACTTTCTTCTATCTTACATTATCGCTCATTAAAAATTAACTGTTGCATGACGACATCGACGTGTTCGAAATAACGCGCGCAACGTTATTTCGTGCACGCCCTGTATAGTAGCTGCATGTGACTCATATTGTATTTCTCCTATAGGTTTCTTGACGGCTTGGATAAAAGTAACTAACCCTAGATGAGATCTGTGATATTTAATTTAAATGTAGATAATTGTGAATCGTAAAGTATTATTATCGATAGTGTTTAGCTGTTAATGAACTGAAATGGATAATGGGCATGAGCGACAGTGACAGAAAAACGGGTGAGCATGAGTTCAGTAAAAAAACAGAAAGAAGACGTTTTAGCTCATTACGAAAAAGCTTTCGGGTGATTTACTGGGAGGGGGTCAGTACTGAAGACGGCTTGCTTTTTTTGTAATAAGTTAAATCCGTCTTCGATCTTCATTTTCATCATTCTTTTCATCTATTGAAATCATTGGACAAAAAATTCACTTTTGGTAGAATCAAATTAAGTCATTCCATTTAACGATTTTCATCAGATTTCGTTGATTCTTGTATTTATGGGGAAAAATTTGGCTTAAATCAGAAATGGCCCACTTTTAAAACCGATTAAAAAATTCTTGATTTTGTGACTTTTAATGAAAAAGAATAAGAAGAATAATAAATAAATATTTAATTTCTTTCTTATATTGCATTTTCAGGCAGAAAAATTAAATATATGTTGATGATCGCCAAACAAATTCTTTAATGAAAACTACAACACATCCACAGCCATGGCGCAGCGGTTAGGTCACGTAATGTGTAGCACCATTTGATTCTCTCACTTGTAGTAAAACCGTCACACTTTTTCTTTAAGTACTTTTTCACTAGTTTACACCGAACAAATAAACTCGGCTTCAATTTAAGTATCACTTATAACGCCTACTGGATATTATTTATCGCATTATAAAGACCACTTAAATTTAAGCTCAGCTTAAGTGTTTGGTGCTAATGGCCATTTAATGATCGAGTTGTGTATTGTCGTTTGCCAAAATTAGCCTTCTTATTTGCACTTTGGGTTTAAGGCGAAATAAGTTGCATTCATATCAAATGATTTAATTTAAAGTCATTCTCGAAAGGCCATAGAATTGACGAGCTTCTTGGAAAAACCTCACATGTCCATTTTTGCCGAAATCGCCATTTCACTGCCATCTTCGCTTATAACTGTAGAGTTATCAATTGTCAACATGTCCGCTCGAATTCTAGCAAAAACATCATATGTTCAGGACATGTGAGATTTTTTTCTAGAAACTTTTTGAGAGTTATGTTTCAGTTTTATGTGATAGAATTCACATTACCTACGTGGAATAGTTGTATTGTTTGTGCTCTCTAACATGGATTTGGATGTGGATAAGTTATAAGCTGAATTCTTACAATAGGCACAGTATTAATACATTAAAAAAAGGATAAGGGTGAATTTTATAATGTTTCAAGTAAAAACCTCACATGTCCAGTGGTTTTTTTATTATTTTTTCAAAAACAATTGACATGAATAGCAATCTAGAATTTAACTCTTATTCTGTGAACATGGAGTAACATTTTCTGCAGTGCAGACACTCCTATAGCAGTATATCAAGTCTACAGGTACATTTTTTCGTTTTTGTAAAAAAATAGTTTTTGGACAAATGAGGTTTTTTCAAGAAGCTCGTCAATTAAAAATCAGGTCTTCATAATATCTGTCAGAATATTGCAGACAAAAGGAAGACAAGAACGGACAGTCAATGTATTTTACTTTCATCAAGCGCTAGCGCGCCATCTTACGTCGGAAATAACCTGATTTTAGTTCCTACTTAAAAGTACAGCAGGTTCCTCTAGTAGCTATAAATACATTTTTTTTAATTATTTTAGTTCATTTTTAATTTCTGCAATCTTTCCGCAGCAATGCTGCATTTTGCCTTTCGACATTTAACCATTCCAGACAATTACATCGTCGTTTACAGCTAAATCATTAGACAGCACAACATCCATGGCCCTGGTGGAATTCCCACCCACACCTCCGAGTGACGCGACATCTAAAACCAACTATGCTTAACGGTTAGCATAATTGCTAACTGTTAAACCATTCGACAGCCCTTCAACAATCTTAAATTCCTGAATGATATCCAACAGACATTACTTACTGGAACCAGTTTGTTACTATTTCAAATTTCGTTCTACAATAGCTTCGCTACCGACAACTGACGCCAACCGTATAAGTCGTATTTGAATTTTTATTTTAATGCTGCCATCTGACACCCACTTGTTTTCAGAAAGTAACTGTAACTTCTATGGAGTGGCGTCAGATGGCGCCACTACAACTAGGATTTTTTTTTTACTTTCCATTTAACTGTCCAGACCCTGGAATTTTGGGATCTCAAGTTTTCTGAACCCAGCTAAGTCATGATTTTAAATTCTATGTCCTTCTGAGAATAACTTTAAATAAATTGCTCATTTGTTACTCGAAAACTGTGTTCGATTATGCAGTTACTTTAAAGGCAAACTGTACATCTGCAATCAGGGGAGAATTTACAAATCTTATTATACCGATGAGAAGAGGTTAATTGAATGCATATTCAAAGGATCCCACCAGAGCTGGGCATTAATTGAATTAAAATGCTTGAAAAAGTAATTGAAGTGTTTTCATTAATTGAATTAAAATATTTCAAATACTTTTGATATCTGATCTTGATAATTGTTATTTCAATTACTTTATTGAAATGCTTAGTAATTGAAATAATTTTATGTTATTTCAATTAATTTTCACTATTTGAAATACTTTTGAATAATTGAATTACTTTTAAGCAATTGAAATACTTTTATGCAATTGAAATACTTTTAAGTAATTGAATTACTTTTACAATTAAATTTTAGTAATTGAGTTAGATTTAAATATATGAACTGTTTTTGTATATTTGCATTATTTTTAGCATTTCAATTATCTGTTTATTATTTGAGGTAAATTATATTTATTGAAATTTTGTCTTTCTTCGGACAAAATGATGCTAATAAGTATTTTTAAATGTTATTTTATTGAATGAAACATTTTCCGTATATGTAGATATTTATTGATAAATAATTTTTAAGTATAAAAATTAAAAATAAATTTAAAAATAAATAATTTTGAAATATAAAAACTAAATCATTTTATATATAAAAATAAATAATTCTTTTTAAAAACAGTTTATTAAAATAACTCTATTATAAACTTCTCATTATTAATTTTTAACAAAAAAAATTGCGTTCACCTTAGATAAAACTAAATTTTCAAAATTTATGTCACTCAAGGCATGTCGCCGAGGAAAATTAATAGCAGCTCCAAATGAAAACATCCTTTCCACGGGAGCAGATGATGGAATTGGGGTGTTATACTTCTTAAAGAGTTTTTTAACTGTTGGAAATTCATTTAAGGCCGACAAGTCTGTTCTACTGTCTTGTAAATATTGAAGAATTTCTAATTCTAATTTATTGCGGATGGAAACGAGGCAATGTGAATGGAAAACGACTTCGGCATAGTCAAATTCGAAAAAGTCATCTTTTTCTGTAGGTGTTCACTAATTTGATCTTTATCTGCAATTTTTTCGGCGATATTTGCAATGAATTTAGGAATAGTGTTTATATCTATTAACGAAGTTTGTTTTAAAGAACTAGCCCATCGCAGTTTAAAATTAGGTATTGTAAAACTTGCTACCACAGCATCGATTTTTGTCAAAAATGCTGACAAACAGAAAATACTTTAAATAATTGAAAGTAGTTCAATTACTTTAGAATAATTCAATTACTTTAAAGCAATAGAATGAGTCAAAGTAATTGAAATACTCTAAAGTAATTGAATTAGTCTAAAATATTTCAATTAGTAATTGCTCTGCAACTTCAAATTCTTTTCGTTTTAATTGGTAATTGCCAATACTTTATACATAAGCAGGAAAAAATAATTGATAATTGCCAATACTTTTCAAGGTAATTGAAGCTTGTTATTGGAATTACTTTTTTTAAGTAATTTGCCCAGCTCTGGACCCCACTTGCTGTAAGGTTCTTATGGGGACAACAGGATACGATCTTTTTGGATATTGTCTTATGTAGGTACTCTAATTGGGAAAGGGTCCTCATAACAATTTAAACTTAAGACCCCCAAAATATAACACGCCACTGCATACATCAGGAGTTTATGAACGTGTGCGTATTTTTCTCTTACTCACTAATGAGCTACTCGTAACTAAGCAATAGAGAAATGTGCACTAGAGATTTCATGAGTGAGCTGCTCACAAACATTGAAATTATAAAACCTAAACCAATTTGACATTGATTTTAAAACGTTTCTGCCCCAGTTTAATTATTGGGAATTTGTTGGATATTGTCACAGATTGTAAAGAGGTCCAAAAATGTAGGTTAACCACAGCCACTTGCCCCAAAAACTTTCTTCAACAAGAGGAAAACATCTAACACGAAATCTCTGCTTCTTATTATTATTAATTAACTAATCAAAGTTGAATCTCTGTTTTCGATGGATGCGTAGTTAATTGATCTAATGGCTGCGCCACAACTGTGCTTGTATGAGAGCGAGAGACCGCAGTTACAGTATAATGTAAACAAATAATACGTAAAAGATTCCCCCTTTTCACAATGGTCATGTAATCCATGTAACAGGTATTATTTTTTATTAATACCATTACTGGTTTGGAAACCCTATTTGAAACAACGTCAATAAAAACGACGCTTTTGCATTCCTGCTACTAATTCGCATTTTTACAATTCTCGTTCCAAAAGAGCCATTTTTTCAGTTCTGATAGAATCAAACTTGACTTCTGTGTAAGTTCCTCTATATGTGATCATCTTGCACACCATAATCAAAAACCTGCTTAAATTGACATCAATAGGCTTACGATTTCGGCCCATTTCAAACATAACTGGGCTGTGTCGGACTGTAGGTACATTCCCCACCTCTTACGTTCAAACACTGTAGGTAATGGGAGAGCATCACGTGGACCGAAATCGTAAGCCTGGACATCAGCGTTGCAATTTGAGAATTGATTTTGAGATCTCTGCACCATTATTACAAATTACAATAGAGGTTTTGTTTATAATTGTTATTGTATTACAAGTATGCCGCATGGTTAAATCACTTACCCTTACGGCATCCTTCTCTAAATATCACCGGACGTAACAACGCATTTTATGTATTCAAAATTTGACTGAAAAGACTAAAAGCTATTATCTTGCTAATAGTATTGGCCAAACGCATGGCATATTTTTAAAAATAAATCCATCTCCATTCTGCTTTACTTTCAATAAACTACATCACTAACAATCACTAACCCATCATTGTAGTGTTGATTTTTGTTTTCATTTGTTGTCCTCTTAGAACGTAATCGGATTTTCAGTGTGAAAATAACATACTCCCACCCGGAACGATGGCCCGACTCGTTTGCGAATGGCCGGATCTCCACCTCGGCGAAACCGTCACCGTAATACGGTACGAACCCTCTCAAGGTTACCTGGTACGAACCAACTCGAACCTGGAGGAAATTTGGTTGCCCACACACGCAATTTCCTGCTACAACCGGAAACCCTGGTCGTTTCGCTTCCGCAAGCAAGGAAGGCGTTCCATAGACGCCACGGGCTATCAAGAAAACATAATCGCGGAAGTGTCGTGCCCTGAATTCCGGGATAAAATCAAAGACGTGACTGCCCAGTGTGGTGCGAAAGTGTTCTTCAAGTGCCGGGTGAAACCGTGCGGTAGAAACGTGCATTTCAGTTGGAGGAAGACCGAGCCTGATCCTTGCGTGATGCGTAACAGTGGGCGGTTTGTGATGACCCAGAACGATGATGGCGAAGCCATGCTGCTCATAAACAACATCAGAAATTCGGATGGCGGTACTTACCTGTGTACGGTTTCCAACGAGATCGGTTCGACTCAGTGCTCGGCGGTTTTGACCGTGTCGGAATCCTCACCGCCTTTGAGGGAACCCAAAATTCAAGTGTTGTCTTGCTCTAGTGTGTTACTGGAATGGGAGAGTGACTCGTACAAGCAGTTTTTGGTCGAGTTTTGTAAATTGGGGACCGGCGAGTGGTTATCGCCAAATAATAAATTGCCTCTGAACTCGTTGTCTTACACGGTTGAACACTTGATACCCGGTGAGACTTACAGTTTCCAGGTAATTGCGCTTCCGAATAAGGCCGTTAGTTTACCGAGTGTTGCTGTGACGTTGCCCGTTGCTGATAACTTGCGTTGGCAGCAAGAGCAGTTTAAACGGAGGTACATCGAGCTGGACGAGATAGATCGGGGTAGGTTTTCCGTGGTGCGGAAGGCGCAGGATCGAGGTACAGGACATGAGGTGGCGTTGAAGCAAGTTTTCAGGAGGAAACAGCCGCATAAAGTTACTCAGGCTGAGTATACTTTGCTGGCGGGAATTCAGCATTTGAATGTTATACATGCGATGGCGCTGTTTGATAATGCTCCGGTTCCCGGAATTGATACCATCGTTTTAGAACTGTAAGTAGTTTTTTCTTTTATTCTAGGAGCTGGTGCAAAATATATTTTGGTTTTCTTATCTTATCTTTAACAGAGATAATCAGAGATACTTATATTCTTTTTCAATTTTAGTGTTAGAGGACCACCCTTGTTCATCTACATATCCCAAAACGACACGTACATGGAGAACGACGTTTGCAATTACACCAAACAATTAATATCTGCCCTGGCCTGGCTACACCAACGTGATCTTGCCCATTTAGATGTCAAGGTGCGTTGCCCCTTCTCCTCCCCCTTGTAAAACTCATATTTCTTTTTGCTTGCAGCCCGAAAACGTTTTGATCGACCTGAGCCATTCAACACCCCTGTTGAAACTCGTCGATTTCGGCGACTGTGTCAACACCTCCAAGAATGTGATTCTGCCTCCCGCTTGCCTTGAGTTTGCATCCCCCGAGTTAGTTTTGGGCCAACAAGTGGGCAAGCACACCGATTTTTGGGCCGTCGGTGTTTTCCTGTACGTGTTATTGAGTGGGGTATCCCCCTTCCTGGATGACTCCCTTGAGGAAACCACGGCGAATATCCTCAAGTGTGACTTCTGTTTCCCTGACGAATATTTCGGCTGCATTTCCTCTGATGGGAAAGACCTGATCAGGAAGCTGTTGGTCCTTGCGCCTTCACAGAGGGCTAATATGAGCGAGAGCTTAGAATCACCCTGGATCAAAAATGTAAGAGGGTTTATTTAATGGCGAGAATACGCGATTTACTCTTTGCTTCTTTAATAGATGACTGGACAGAATGTTATTCCATCCTCGAGACTGCGAACGTTTATTCAACGACGGCATCCAAATAATCCAACGACGCCAACTACGCCCACAGGAACGAAATCTTTCACGACGTAATAAGACGCCTTCAAGTATCCCATTTTTTATTTTTGTATTATTTTGCTCTTCTTCGATAATCGAAACGTTTCTGTCTTTAGTTATATATACATACATTGAGTAACTAGTCATTTTAGTGAAAATACCTAGCACTTGAACGATTGGTTTTATTGATAGATAGATAGAGATAATTTAGGTGCATCGTGATTTTATTGAACGCTAGTGATTTTACGCGAAACGTTAGATTCTCAAAGAAGAGAAAGTATTACTTTGCGAGTCCGTTCGGGGGCGCGTCTATTCTTCCATTTCAAACTTTCTGTAGACTTACGTATTTTAAAATCTATGTAATTTTAAACTTGTTTGTGAATGTTATATTTATACATGTTGTAAATATATTACAATATTTAATTTCTTTTCTTTTTTTCTATTCTCCTACAAAATACAAAAAAAAAGTTCCCTCGGGGAAAGAAATCTGTTTTATAAATATTACAAAGTGAATTAATTGTTTTTAGTTCGAGAAAACGTAACTTTGTTAATAAAAATGAAATAAAGACGAAAACGAGTAATGTATTCATCGGCCGTAAGATGGCGCTGCGAACCTCTCATTCAAAAATGTAACAAGGTTCGTCTATATAAGGCCGACAAGCTCCTAGGATGGTGGGTGGGCACTAAAGTTAACACACATGTCACCCATTCAATTCAAATTAAATTGCATAAAGTTTTGATTGACATTCTTATAAATAATGTTAAGGGGAGGGAAGGTCCCCCGGGGAAAGACATCCCTTTGGGAGAATAAAAATTTATATTTGATCTAAAAATTAAAACTTGCACACACGCGCACTTTAGCAATATTACAGAAACCTGTAATTCACGCTTGGGCTACTCGTCGATAGATGGCGATAGTAAGCCATAAATTAAATTCTCTAAGAAAAAGACATTCCTTTAGCTCCCATTCTGATAGAATTGATTAAATATTCAAATTTGAATGCATGTGCTTTCTAGCAATGTTACAGAAACCTGTAATTTCTCAAGCCAGATTATGCTACCTGCTGGTAGATGGCGATAGTAAACGAATTCTACCGCCCATTGGATTTCTTTTTAAAATTTCATGCTTGCCAGTTCGAAATTATTTTAAATAAAATCAATGGCATTTACTATGATGAGGTTTAAAAATGAAAACTCAGAGCTATGCACATTTACTTTATTATTATTACTATTACACGCTTTCTTGACACGCATTCATCAACTACATCAAACGCCCTTCTCCACACTTAGCTTAAAAGAAATGGTCGAAATATTTCACGCCATTAATTAATGTGTTTAAAAAAGTGGACGTTGCAACATTATCAAAATTAATCTAATAACCAAAGCACGGATTTAGGTGCATTTTTAGATCACAAACGCATATTATCGACTAAAAACCTCTCACGACCTAAATCACAGATAATAGAACTAGACAGATGGCTCATCAAATGCTTTAAATTTGACGCTCCAATTTGGAGACAAACTCGGTGTTAGTTTGGAGACAGCGCACCAAATATGTGGTGGCGCTACTATTACAATAGCAGAGTGGAAAACCGAAACCTGTAAATATAAGTAATATTTAAACAAACTCTATAACTAAAAGGTGTGATGCAAAGTTTAAAAGGAGAATTAACAGCATATTATAATCGTACGTCATATTATCGTGTTCTGGCCCCATTTTAAAAATATTTCTCTGTTACCTCAAAGAGACATCTAGCGATAGGTGAGCCAATTGAGATTTGGAATTAGCAAATGGTTTGTGACAAATGTTCGATTTTCGAATTTGTGCATACAAGTGACATCTATCGTGCATTTAACAAACTATTTTTAGAGCGTCCATTCGTTCCTATCTCGTTGGCTATCTGGAGAGATCTATTTTCTGTGCCTAAATCCGTGCCTTATTATATATAGTCTGTTTCTGAACTAGGAGGAGTAATTTGAATTTTGCCCGCCAAAAACTGACAAAGTTATTGGGTGTTTGAAAGCCGGTTTTACACAAGCCTTCAATTTAAACGGAAAAATTAACATTTTTGATAATTCATGTGATAGTTTCAGCTAGTTTTCAACTTGTAAGCAAATCTGTTGCTGAAATTTGTTATTTGAAGAACTTGTAAATCTTTTAAGCAAGCCAAATTAATTTCTGATTTAGTATTATTGTGTCAACCTACCTACAGCAGGCCGACAACTGTTACTCCTCCTAGTTTAAAAATAGACTTAACATAGCAGTACATACAGGTATGTCGAAATTGATTGTCCTGATCCTACACTGCTTTCCACGAGCTTGATATCGATGTTTACATCCAATTATTAAAATGAAGTTAACTACATAGGGGGATCTAGGGAAGTTACTAGATACTGAAAAATAGTTTATTTTATTGTAATAGCAATTTGATTAAACAATAATTATGTTATTTATTAATTAGGCTAGGTTTAGATGTAAGTTTCATGAATGTTCTATGCAGTTTTTCATTCTATCCCTCATGTGGCAGAGGTAAATATTGACATCACGCGCTCGGAAAGTAGTGTAGGATCATGACAATCAATTTCTATCTCCCAGTATATTTTTACAATGTAAATTTAGAGATCTTCCAAATCTCTTATTGAATTTTGATTAACAAGTTTTAAATTCCAAAAATTAAAACTAACTGACGTAGAATTTCGACCTTTTCTGATTCAATACCAACTGCGACAACGAGCAAAGAGCAAGAAAACTAAGAACCAGAATCACTTAAAAAGGAGGTGCTAAAACCAACGAATCAGACGTGAGAATATTTACAGTTAAGCTGATGGACAACAGATGGTAGGCCTAACGTACGTCGAAATATTCTATAACTTACACTGTGATCAACAATGATTGAATGTGATGCTTTATGATTATTCTTTATTGTCCGCATGGCTTTGTGTAGAAATAATTAGCTGTTGTGGAAAGAAATATGAATAATATTTCAGAAATATATGAAATGCAAAGCTTCAATCATTGTTGATCACGGTGTATAAGCAAGTTTATTAGTAGCGCATATTGACTGCTCTAGAGCACTCTTAGAATATTTCCATTCCTTATTATTACACGAGGTTAAAATAAGAGTGCTCCAAAGCAGTTAATCGAAAGCGCTATAACTAAAAATTCAAATTTGGAACAAGAATGGCCGTCGTTCGCGATACATTACAAACATAGACCTAGTTGAATTGTTTAATAACAGATGGCATGCCTTCGCAGCTGACCAAAGCCAGTAGATTGATAAATTACGGACACGATGACACAGCATATAACCACAACGATCAAAACACTGGCAAGAGCTGTCAGCGTTGGTTTAATTACGCAATATTTTCATATCATTATCGTTTTGATTTTCAAAGATTTTCTAACGAAAATATAAAAAAAAATAAACAACACTTATCTCTACAGTCATTCACAAAATTTTTAAAACAACATGTGCGTCCTCTATCCGATAAAAAGTCGTTAGTGGCACTTCATGTCTGTAGTTTATCATATCTATTTGCTTTGGCTGTAAATAAAGTCCCTGGATATACTGCAAATTAACCTCCATTTTGGCACCAAATTGGCGGTAAATTTAGAAATTTTTAACAAATGTTACCATCTCATTAAAGGTAACTTCAAGTAATTTACCTCAAATTTCAACTTGGGTAATCAAATAATTCTTAATTAAGTTTACTACAATCCGTTGTTCAATTCACGAAATTCATCAATGCTTATAATTATGACCAATTATTTTAAACTTATATTAACCAGAAATTGCTAATTTATTTCATCGATAGAAACAAAAAAGTATAAATTGAGTGACATTCAAATTTGGAGCAAAAATGGCTACTGTTCGCAGTTCATTACAAAACTCGGGATTTTTAACGAGCCGCCCGTACAGAATTTCGCAAATGAATGAAAATGAAATCAAATTTGAATAATTGGAAGAAGTAAAATAGATATTATCACGTAAGGTAACCGGAAGTTCTTGTAAATCCCTGGCGTTAATGACTTTTCTTTTCGCTGCTTTCTTCATCTTGAAAGAAGAGCTTGATTCCTCTAGCAAATGTTTAGCTCTAGGGACTGGTTACAGGTACCATAACCGGCACTAAAAATGGAACGAAAAACTATAATCTCGTTCGGAAATGAAACTTAATTATCAATCACTTACGTATACGACCTTGGTACAGCATTCGTTTTCAGTGTCAGCGATAGTACATCTGCATTGGCCCTCGAAGCTGTTGATAAAAATCCTCGATTATTTATTCCTCTACGTAGACAGGAGACACAATTCTTCTACTCTGCTTGTGGAGATGCAGGGGATAAATTTCTTATTTAATTTCAATTGAATTTTTCTCGATTTTAGTTGTGTCAGGTTTTCCTAAAAATAAATAACTATGTATTAGTTGCACTGAAAATATTTTCTTATACACCATGAATCAGAATGATCTGATATCTTCAGGGTGAACATCAAAAAATAAGATCACCTTTTTTCCAAAAGTCAATAGTAAGGTAGTTGTAATCGCCTGAGGGGGGGGGGGGGGGGGAGATGAAACGTATTGTTTTTTTGGCAACATCTTCTGAATCCTTTAAGTTATGAAACTAATACTTGAAATTCAGATATAAGGCACCTAACTGAATATTTACAACGTAGGTATTTATCAGATCCTTCCTCCATTTTAAATTTAAGTTTAAAATATAGTTTGATGTGATAACTTAATGGATCCAGAAAATACTGCCACGAAAAGCAATATTTTCCACCCCTCTTTCAGGGACCTTATTATTCACTTTTGAAAAAAATATATATAAAAAGTTTACCTTATTTATGAATTAATAAATTAATATTAAATTATTGTGTTAGTTCTACTTCATTATTTTTTTTTTTTGAAGATACTCCTCAGTAAAGCTCAATTTAACTTCGAATATACAGGATGATTCTTCAATAAATCAACAAAAAAAATACTGACGGAAGACGAGGCTTCCCCCAGTATATGGGTAAAATTAAAAAAAATTTAAACAGCAATTTATGATTAATTGAAAATTAAAGTCATGCATAAAACGAGAACAAAACTTTAAAAGTGTGCAATAAACGTTTATGGTGTGATGCAGAGAATCAGAGTCATTCAGTCATAAAACTTGACCTTGAACTAAACACACTTGCACAGATGAGGCGAGGTACAAGTGTATTAACTGCTATGAGATTAACTAAAATCAATTACATTTTAAAGGTGTGTATAGAAGTAAAAAACTGACATCGAAGCGAACAATAAATAATTTACGATAGGTAATTCCATCGCTATAAAAAAATAACACGCATGTATTGCATTTTGTTAGACTTTGTAAAGCTTGTGTTAATGAATCATCTTTTATAATAATAGTTTCTCATTGAACGACGCACGCAAAACGAAATTATGATAATTAACAAACCAGTGTTTACTGATTACAATTGTCATCACTATTTCTTTATTATCAAATCGTATTGTTAGAGATTAACCGAATAACGACATAAAGAACAACATAAAAAATGCAAGAGAATGGTAACGCGTGATATTGGGCCATAAAAAGGTGCCGAAATGTTTATGATGGATACATAGCTTAAGGAATCAACTTTGTTTGTAATACAATTTTAAATTAAAGAAAAATACTATGGATTCTTAACAGGAAGACTTGAATTATTTTCGTGTTGTAGTGATTCATTTGCTTAACTGTCAAAGCAGGTGTTCAATGTTGTTTCCTAATTGCATACAATTTGTACGGAAAATGTACTTCAGGTGCATGCAAGCAACTATGCATTTTGGAGTTCGTACTTCAGCTGATCGTTTAAAGGTAAAGTTCACGACCGACGCTGGTCCGTAATAATCATAAAAGTACAGGATGTTTCGCAACTTCGTGAAAAAAAATAATGGCGTGTTGGACGAGATGTGCGCATAAATGCATCTAAATAAAAACGGAAATAAAAACAAAATAAAACTTATCCTCAACTGATAACGTATTGACAAATGTTTAGAATCTCTGGCTCACTGCCGGCTGAGTCACAATAAGTGTTAAAAATCCGTCCCCTCGGCCGCTGATAAACACAAATCTGCCCGGCGAACTAATGATTCACAAGCGTTATGAAACATGCTTTGTTGTCGAACAAAGAGAAATGGGGCGTTAATACGATCGTTCAATTCTTGGAACGTGTTGGTTTCTTCTTCGTATACCAACGCTTTTACGTGTCCCCACAGATAATAATCGGATTTAGATCAGGATTTAGATCAGGTGAACGTGCAGGTCACCTGATCAGCCCGTTTCTTCCAATCCATCTACCAGGAAAAATTTCGTCGAGGTGAGCACGTACTTCTCGTCGAAAATGAGGTGGAGCCCCATCGTGCATAAACCACACGTTGCTCTAAGATTTAAGTTCACATTCTCGAGAAGTTCCGGTAGATTAGTTCCTAGAAAATTTAAGTATTGGAGACCATCTAAACGGTTCGACAAGACGAACGGGAAAATTAAATTGGCGTTTAGAATACCTGTCCACACGTTAACAAAAAACCGTTGTTGGAAATGGCCGCGACGAATTGCGTGAGGGTTTTCCTCAGCCCACAAATGCATGTTGCGAAAATTGCACACCACATCTCTGGTAAAAATAGCTTCGTCGGTAAACAGGACATTATGAACAAAATTCGCATTTGCCTGTTGTTTATGCAGTAACCATCGACAAAATCGTATGCGTAGAGCATAGTCGGCTGGTAGCAAAGCCTGAACTCTTTGAATATGGTACGGATGTAATTGTTGTTTGCGAAGAATACGCCAAACAACGGAGGACGATAAACGCGTTTGTCTTGAGATATCACGTACACTTACCGAAGGATATTTCTCGATAAATTGTAGTATTTCTTCTTCTCTGTTTAGGATGTGTTGCGGACGCTACCGTCCTCCACCTCTTCCGCGACGTACCCTTAAAGTTCCAGTATCCCTCGCTCTTTGGACAACAGAGAGAAATGTGGCACTGGTTGGCAAATGTCGGTTTGGAAAATGCTGTATATACAAACGCCTTGCCGCTAATGCGTTTTGCCCATTTTCACCGTACACTAGAATCATGTCAACAATCTCACTATTTGTAAATTCTGCCATTTTTTTCAGTAAATTTTCGTGCAACCACCTCAACGTACACCTTCAAATTACCCGGCCCGGCCGGCAATGACTAACAATAAATTACATCACTCATAGTCTTCGTAAACATCCTAAATTTAAACCAGAGACGTTCAAACGGTTTACCCGTTCGACAAAATTATTTATTTTCTCGAAAATTTAATAACACTTTGTTCAACAAAAAATGGTTCATTCTATTCATTTTCATGCAAACTCCCATTGTTTAATTTATTTTCATGAAGTTACGAAACACCCTGTATAAAACATTTCGTTCATCTGCTGCTCTTTTTTTGACTAACGACCTATCGTCGTTTTGAGGATAATTTTTCATTAATTATTTCTGTTTCTAACATGTATCCTTTGTTCTGTGACATCTATCCTTTCAACATTTTTTTCTTCATTTTCCTCTTTTTAATGAATATCGTTTGGAAGTTAAATTTATTGAGAAAATATCAATAGATAGATATTCAAGTCGACTAATCAAAAGCGAACTGGCCTTAAAAGTGGCCCAGTGGCTTGTGCCTAAAATGCTCTTTTTTTGTTTAATAAAAAAATTATTAATTCAATAGGACAGATGTTATCAATCTTAAATTGCCAGCACTCACCTGAATTGATTAATTAATGATTGTTTTGTGTAAGCATGAGCAATTCTGCGTCAAAACTCAAGCACAATCGAAATTGATTTATTGATTATTAAAGAACAACATTTTAATAATGGCGATGTTGAGATTGAGAGCGCCTTTGTGTATGTACTCTCTATTCTTCGGCCATAGCCGCAATTTTTTTACGCAAGAGCCGCGCAAGTGTTTCGATTTTTTGTCGAGGCCTTGGACTCTTGTTTTCGTTACTTCATAAAAAGTACACATCTAATGGGATGATTACATAAGAGCAAATAATGACAAACCGTTTATTAACGAATTAATACTGTAAATATGCGCTTAAAATAATCTCGTCAGCCTTGAAAGCGTATTTAAGCATCTGTGTAGTGTTGTCAACAATATGAGCCAGCGGGTATCCGAGTATCTGTTTCCAGAAAATTTAAATTTTGCTATAATCATGTTCGGGATTTTGCCAAGTTTGGCCATCGTGGAAACGATGGAACATCAAGTTTTTGTTTGTTTAGGCAAAATTGTTATTACGGAAAATCTCGAATGAAATTCCAATATTGCCAACACAACAACGTAATAATAAAAGCTGCGATGCTTTTGTTATCTAACACAATACCTTTAAATTTTTAAAGATCATTTCTTCTTTTCAATTGCCATCCCTTCAATTTGGAGACCGGAAATTTAATCCAACGCATTCACATGATTTCTTTCTTGCGTTGAATAAAAAAAGGCGAAGGATTAGATCCTACGGACGCCATTGGATCGCCACCATTACTGAAATTACAAGTATTATTAAAAAAAATGTATGTTCTCTATTTTTAACACAAAATCACTTTCAGAAGAAAAATTCTGATTACGACCCCATTCGAATAAGTATACGTATTTATTTTCAAAATTAGAAACGTTTCGCATGATTGATGGTCCACTTTCATAAACCACCACCGCCACCCCTAAACAAAAGACATTACGCCACTGCCGAGCTAAAAGCAGGAAAGGAAAGCGACGTCGTTATGATTATGTTCCACCTGGGCGAGCTGCTTCCTTTCCACGAAACATTCACCTTCGAGTGACGCAAGAACTTATGTTTATGTTTTTCTCAAATCAAAAGTAAATCATTCTAAAAATAACACGTCCAAGTTTTCTGGTGATTTCAGCCTCTCCCTGGCGTTTCTAGTTTAGAATCGAATTCGAAACCACCCCCTTGCAAAACTTTTCATAAATTTGTTTGCGAACTGGGTCACTGCGGCCGTCGTATATTCAAAACGTGTTTCGTTCGCAAAAATAAGAGACACTGCCTTCCGTTTCGCCCCCCGCATAAATAACGCCGCTTCTGGAGCATTAGCGGCGAGATTAGCGAGCATGGAACGCAGCCAAAACCTTGGATCTTTGAGTAAGCTCCGTGGCGCGGGCGTAATCGCCACCACCAGCTGGGAACCTCGTCCAAAAACCTGCCACCTAAGCGACACGACGTACGAAAATGTATTAGGGGATGGATATTTATGATTTTCGTCGATGCCTAACGAGGAGGCTGGAATTTCGCCCTTGCGTGTGCTAATTAGGGGTGTGGGATAATGTGGTTAGGAAGAGGGTAGGAGGCGAGATAAAATTCCAAGGGAAAACAGTGTGACGTTAAAAAACTTTCAATTTTTGAATGCACTGGATAGGGGAGAACAGGGCCGGATTAAGGAACAAACAAGTACAATGAAAAACGAATCATCACAGTTAAAAATCATTGGATAATGAGTAAAACGACAAATTGAAGAATGCCCAAGAGATTACCGGTTGATGAACTAATTCTGGATGCCAACGCGGAAAGAGAAGTACAAAAATAATTTGGTGCATCTCTTAAAAAGTAAAAGAAGAAGATGGACGACTTTGGAATAGAAATCAAGATTAGATGGTTTCAGTTTCAGACAAGTCACCAACGAGAGAAGAACACAATTTATGGGTTACTCCTGTTCTGGTACTTTCTTTGGACACAAGTCCGATCTGCAACGAAAATAATGTGGAGCCAAAACGAAAATTCAAAGTCAAAGAAGAAGAGAATGAAAATTTGGCGAACATCAACCCTCATATCATCAAAAATCGCTTTAGATCAATCATAAAAAGGGGATTACCAGAAGTTCAAGCAAGTTCTTGAAGAAAGATAGAACCTAATCTGATAATCCCCTTTTGATGACCTCTATAATTCATTAGCAAATTATTGAAGAAATTTCCTAGGAACGAAATATTTCATAAGCATAAAAGATTAAAGGTCCTAACACTGATAGTTATGGTACCCCAAAAGTAACTATCAAACTATTTATGTTGGTATCCATGTATTTATGAGCGCGCAAAAAAAAAGATAAAGTTTCGGACCAGACACGAATTTAAAAAAAGTAATACATAGTGTCTAATGGAATTTAAATTTAATACAGCTATAAATTCAAGAGCTTTCCTCATCTGTATTCGTTGCGTTTGATCGGCTTAACGACATTATAAAACGCCACGGTGGCGGCGGCGGCGGCTCGATAAATTCAAGGTCAGAGTTGTACGTCTCTGTGGCGAGTCCATCCCTGCACTTAACCCCAAGTGAAGTGGAGCCGGGGCGGATCAATAGAGCCCGAAAATAGGCCGGGCTAAGCGCCTGTTGCCAGGCAACACGCCTCACTGGCGTGACACACTGACACCCTGAATTATATAAACTGACTGCTCCTGAATATTTGACCACCATTTTCAGCCGTAATCCGCTCGCTGCTCATCATTTATTAAATTTATTTCCAGCTCATTTGAAGCCGTGCTCCAGTTTTTGAGCCTGGGCCGCCGTAATATTAAGTTAAATAGGACTTGGCGGCATTCCGGGAGTCTTCCGGTGGGAAAGAATATCCTACGTCGCTCAAACGATATCATCGTTTTTCTTTTATCTAATTTTCTAGCATCTTATTTATTTACAACTTTTGCTTTCGGCTTCGGTAACTCAAAACTAAGCGGAAAGTTCGCCATTCTCTTCCTCTCTCCCACTCACTTTCTTCAACTGGATTTGACTCGACTCATTAAGGTAATTCAATTTCAAAATTGAAAAACGACTTTCCTTCCAGTTTGTTTCATTAAAGACCACTTTGGAAAAGTGCTCTCACTCACTCACTCAAACGAAGGCATTTTTTGCAAAGTCTAAAAGAAAACAGTTTCGAAACGTAGGGAGTAAAAAAAAGGAAAGCGAAAGATATACGCATAACAGATGCAGTTACTTTTCGTTTTCTATTTTGTCTTAGTTTTCGGTATTCGAAACTCCAAAGGCAAGAGGACCAAGTGATTCTGTTCTTTGAACCCAAAGAAAAGGATGAAGTACCGAAAGCTCCCAAAAAGCTTTTCCAAATGTTATCTTCGAAGTTTTCTAGCAAAGTTATCATCATAGGCTAGTATAACTTCCTCTTCACTCTTTTACAAAGCTTTTTCCTTGCAATTCCCCTTTTTGATTAGACTTGTGAAAAGTCACTTTTCTCTTCCCATATCGTCTTTCTTGGCTCAAATATCGCTCCTTTTCACATTCTCCTACGTTCATATTATTTCTTCCATTAATTCTTTTGATTTTCTTCCATGGTAACAACAATCTCGATTTTTAATTTTAAATTCTTGAGGTCCTCATTTGCTAAAAACGGGATTGCGGCAAGACCCATCCCAATAAGAGAAAAAAAAACTTCAAAATAACAGCGCGGATAGCATATCACGAAAATAAATTAAGGGAAGAGACGAACAAAGAGGTATGACAGATAAAGCTATGAATTGCTGGAGTACTATTTTTCTGATAATCAAATTGCCTGCCATTTGATTGTATCTGCAAAGAGAGGTACTTAACGACCATTGACGATGCAATAGTCATACCGTAAAGGTAAAGGTAGAGATGAAATAAATTAAAAAAATATATTCCTTTTGACCATTTCGCGTGCAAAATTGAGTTACTCCCTTCGTCTTTATGGCACAAGTCGACGTACCACCTAGTGATAAGCTTTCCTCTTGTCCTTCCTGTCTATAGTCACCATTTTACGATATTTCCGTTCCCTAAACATGGGAATTCTGTTAGGGATGAAAATGAACCCCCAACGAGAGAAAGAAAAATATCGAAATAGGAATAAAAAAAAGTGCAACTCGAAAAGAAATGAAGGAAATAGAAGAACCGAAACATACAAAGAAGGAATGGAGCATCATCAACCAAAAAATATATTTCTTTTGGCGATAATCAATCTGTGGTAGTCTAAGATGCTCACCATATCTAATTTATTTCCAAAATAAACCTAGTATGTACCTGATAGCCAACGAGGTAAACACGAAATAAATGCTTTTGGCTCTTTTGCTTACGAAATTGAACAAGTCTCATTGTCTTTACGGCACAAATCATTTCTATTTTCTTTAGGACGACACATCATCTAGTAAAAAGTTTTCCTTTTATCCTTGACATGCACTGAGCTTTCCATTCCATTTGCCTTTAGGTCAAATCATCATCTCTTTCCTCTTATCCTTGACGTCTATGATCGCCATGCTATGAGCTTCCCATTCCATTTGTCTTCCATTATTTTAGCTATAGTTCCACTTGTAGAGGTTTCATTTTTAACTTTACTCAAGGTACGGTTTAGAAGTATATTCAGCAGCGAAGAGGTCCCATTGCAATGTTACCATTACCCGATTCTTTGCCCTTCACTTCCTTCTTCCATTCTTCGTAGATCACTTCTAACAATCCACATTCTGTTCCTCCACTCAACTTAAAAGAAACAGAGAAATTCCCCTCCATCCCTACTATTCACACAAATACGCCTTTGGAATGGTAGTAATAGCTACTCTCTGAATGTTCCAAGTCCTGCTCTCTTAGAGGTTCCAAAATATTTTCATATCAGCAACACTGACAAAATCCCTTCCCACTCCTACTGTTCCCTTTGGATTTGTAGTAATAATTCCCCTAGTCCTCACAAATCCTAATCTATTAGGGGATCCAGAAAATTTTATCCTAGCAACCCCTGTAACTGCACAAATCCTAATCTATTAGGGGATCCAGAAACTTTTATCCTAAAAACCCCTGTAACTGCATTGGTTTAACTTTTCTGCGAGTAAAGGAGTCTACAAGAAAACAACCCTAACTCCTTAATTTACTGCTGGCTTTGGATACCTAAGGAGTTAGGGTCGACAAACAAGAAAACAACCCTAAGAAGTTTTCTAGTTTGTCGATAAGTGGGAGGTTGGATGTGAATTTGATTTGATTAAATAAGTACCTGAAGCCTGAGGGAACAGAAAAGGAAGAACAACCTCCAAGAAACTGCACCAAATACGAGATACAAGCAAGTTAAAGTTGAGTTAAAGCTAACTATGGGCTAAGGAGGCATGGAGAACAACAGCAGATATCAAATATGAAAGGCTCTGTTCAAGCGTGATGTAAGAAGTACCTAAAGACATGGTCTGTTGTTAACTGTATTTTCTAGTAAAACATTTTGAGAACCGCTGCTGTAACAAATCCATACTCGCGTGTCCAAAGCCAGCAGTAAATTACCGTGCTCTTTATTCATTCGTCCTTTCCCAATGTTAATGTCGCCCCGATATCAACAAACTCGAAAAAATCGAACCACGTGACCTTAATTGTTCGTTTATTTCCGAGAGGCATCAAGGTTAGAACCGCCTGTACGTAGTAATAACATCAAATCGGAATGAACTTGATGATACTAATACTAGACAACACGACTCTACCGAGTGGACTACATGTATTAAAATAACCTTCGATTTAACATATGAATTGTCTATCCTAGGATAGAAAAAAATTCGTTTGGTATTAAATCCACGAATCCATGGATGTATGTACAATGATAGTCAAAAGTAATGTTCCAATCAAAGCGTTAAGTTTGAAATTTGCGTGGATTCAGTACGTTTAATCCAGTGTTATCGATCTGGAGCTTGATTTAAATGGCACGCACGAGGTCAGTGCTATTTTGTGGAAACGCGTCGGAGCGAGAACTTTTTTCATCAGGACATTGTTTTTTATCTCTCCCGGGGAATTCCCTCGGACGGATTTATTCGCGTTGATATTTTATTTCCGTTTGTTTTGGCAATATTTACCTCCGATTCGCATCGTTCGGTTGGAGTTTATTGGGAAAAGCGAATTTATTAATGGAATGGGGTTATGGTAATTGCTTTGTATGTCATCATAAACCACCTTTTATTTTTATTTCACTTTTCTTTTTTCTTGTACAGTAATTTAATGGAATGGGAAAATTTTTAACAGCACGCTTTTATTCTATCATCATCGTCAGAGTTTGTTGGATTATTTGAATCTGACGTTACCAAATCTCTTCTATTGTAAACAATATAGATACATCAACTGTGGTTGAGGTAAAAATGGTATTTCGGGAAGTTACAAGCTCTCGTTTCTAGTTTGGGGCAGCTTCTTTCGATCGTCGCATAAATTACTGCAGCTTGAGTTTCATAGGAAAGAAAAGAAACGTTTCATCGATCAAATAGGCTGAAAATACCCGGTGACTAAGAACTTCTAACCTAGTTTCGCCGATCAATACCTTATTGCTTCCAAGAAGAAGGAAAGTCGGGCCATAAATTTCCGTCGGAGCGTTCCCCGAAGTGTTTAGCTCGGAATTAATAGGGGCTGTCTGCGACGACTTAAAACTTCTTTTGCGAGGGCTTCGTTTATCAATTTAAGACGTAAAAGTATTTACTGAAACTCTGATGGTGACATAAAGAAATCATTCTATGTATTTCATTAAACTCGCTCGGTCTTACTATTTAAATTATGTGTCGTACTTGTTTGGCGTTACTGAGTATCTTTTTGTTCTAAAAAAAAATGCCTCTCTACCGTGATAATGTTTAAGAACATTGCCAAGACCAAGATTTGAACCTGGGTTATAATGGCCACAACTAGGATCCTAACCAATAGATGATCACATTATTCATGTTCGATTCAAAGCGAAGTTGTTTTCACAACATCGATTGCTTTGTGCAAGCATTTATCTACACTCTTACTTCATGCTATAATTTATCTATGATTAAACGACCTTGATTCCTTTAGAAATTTCTTATATTGCCAACATACCTGAAATGTATTAACCAATAACCAAACATACCAGTAGTCATATACATAGTCGAAACGATAAGGATGATCAGAAATGAAGAAATGCTGAGAAAATTTGAAAGGAAAATAAAATTGGGTTGAAAAATAAAGAGAGTTTAGAGAGGATTATAAAACCACAACGTAAAAGATGAATGGAGCACATTAGTACAAAAAATGAAACTCTTCCAGTAAGAGAGACCTATGAACCAAAAGGACGATAAAAAATAAGGAGAAGTCGACTTGGACGCAGACCAAAAGGACGACCAGGAATGAGATGGTGAACCTTAGGAGTTATGAATTGGATGAGAAAGATTTAATAAAAAAAAAGTATTTTTTTGTAATTATAAAGCTAGAGCGGGGGTCGACGAAAACTTGAAGGGGATCGATGTATCTGTGGGGGTCGATTACATTTAAACATAATATCTGTAATTTATTTTAAAAATTTTACTTTATAAGTCTGATTGAAAGCTTTTGTGCAGTTAGCATGTTATAGTGTTTACATGAACAATGATCCTACACTGCTTTCCACAAGCTTGATACAGATACTTACATTCAATTATTAAAATGAAGTTAGCAATATAACGAGATCTAGGGAAGTTACTAGATATCCTAAGATTTTGTTGACAGTTCATTGCCATTCATTCACGAAAAACGATTTATTTCATTGTTATAGCAATCTGATTAAACAATAATTATGTTCTTTATTAATTAGGTTAGGTTTGAATGTAACTTTCTTGAATGTTCTATGCACGCCACAAGTCGGCACTGTGATATAATAATTATTGATATCAAGTTCACGGAAAGTAGTCAGGATCAGGGCAATCAATTTCGATCTCCCTGTATTTATTAATTATTAACAGATCGTTTTAGAGTTACAATATTTTTTTACCTGCTTAAAAAGGGTTGGGAATCTCTGTGTTAGAATTCGAAGGATAATTGCAAGAAATGCTTTCTTTTCTGTTTGATCATTTTTTCGCGAAACGGGCAAATATTTTTCTTTTCTTCGATTTGGAGTAAAAGGAAATGGTCATCTTCCGTTAATTTTATCACCTGAAAGTTGTCGTAATTTCAATCTTTGCTTGGTGGCAAGATTCTTGTAAAATCGATTGTTTTTTATTTGTTTCGTCGTTTTGGAATCTTTTTGTTAAGATCTGAGCGTGAATGTCTTTTACCCAAAAGTTCATCCGAACCATAACCACTGAATAAAAATTATTTTTACGAAAAACGTGTACGTACAACATTTATTTTATATTTACTTATTCACGCTCATTCAACGTCCTGTGAAAGACTTATTCGAGGCAAACTGCCTTCTTCTGATATCAAACATCTAAAGCTGCTCGCTCTCTGGTTATGATTGATTGGCCTCGGTGCGTTTAAAAATTGCCATTAACGATAAGTTAAGTGAGATGTCTTTGACGTTTCGTAGGCCGTTGGGTCCTGGTAATTGCATCCCCTGCTCCCAGGCCCGCTGGTGCCTGTTGTGCAGATTGTGCAACGCACAAGGACGTCTAATCAGAGGGGCGCCAAATTGTCTGTAATCATTTAAGTAGATTTGTTTGTAAACTTTATTTCAGCAGAATTAGTAGTTACTATACAGAGTGACTGACAACCGTTTCGCAAAAAAAGAAAAACTAAGAATAGAAGCTATTTCCAAGAGGAAAAGATTCTGTGTACTTTAGTCTTCGAGAAATAATTTATCAAAAATTATAAAACCATAAGTCTCTGGTTAAGAAGGAGCAGCATATAGATATTTTATCGATTTATTATTGTTATGGCGTCGGGGTGAACTTGATTTCTAAACGAAATTGATGTGATCAGCTGAAAACGAGCTCCAAAATATTTAGGAACTAGATACAACTCATCTGAAGCAAAGTATTTTGTACAAATTGGATTAAAATGAGGTAAACAAATAAAGCATGAAAACAATTGAAAACCGCGTGTTAAGGATTCAAAGTATTTTTCTTTAATTATAATTTAAATTGCATTGTAAATAAAATTTATTTCCAAGAGCAACGTGCCTGTCACCGCATTTGAATCAGTCTTCATCATTCTGTTACGCGTTTTTCTTTTCTTTTTTGGGCAGAACAATTGTCAATCACCCTGTATGTTAGCACACTGTGTTGATTCGTTTTTCAATAAGGAAATAACATGTACAATTAAATGTTTGCAAACGCAAATTGGCTTTGCATTTTTGAGAAAAATGGTCAAGGAATAATTTGTTCAGAATTTTCAGTATTCAGGAGCGCCAAAATGTTTTGCACAAGGGCGCTCGACACCCTCGCAGGGGGCCAGTCCAGTCCCCCTGTTGTTGGCTACTTACAAAAAAAAAATTAAACTACAAACTGCTATTGTTCAAATTGTATCTTTCCGCGAGCCGAACGAAAAAATAACTATTTTACTTTAGAAAATAATAGTAAAAAATATGCGTGATTAGAAAAAAATTGTAATAATTTAAAGAGACGTCAATGAATAATTGTATTGTGTTGTATTATGCAATAATCTACGCTAGAACGCACAGAAAAAGGACAACTCTGCGACGATTGCACATAGAATTAATGACGAACGTCGTAGCTACGACCAACACACACTCTCTAGTAGCCGTGATCGTCTAGTGGTTAGGACCCTACGTTGTGGCCGTAGTAACCCAGGTTCGAATCCTGGTCACGGCAATGTGCAAACATTGTCACGGTGGAGAGATGCTTATTTTTGATTGAATTTATGGATTGTTTTACATGTCAAATATTTTTGATTCACACGAATAGTTAAAAATTAATTGCAACAATGATGGTAATATGTGCACAAAAAGTTTTGCCATCTAGTGTGTTGCTCTCATTTTTTCGCATGTTCTCGTATGTTCCTTACTTTGATCAGTAAACGCCAAATTGACATTTAACCTTGACATAACGTCAACAGAAAATCATAACCAATAATTACGATTTGCTACGGATTTGAAACCAAACAAAATATAACATTGAAAATAACTGTAAAATCAAGTTTTCTTGCCAGATGAAAATTATGAAAATTATTTAAATTGTGTAACTGGCAATATAGAAAGGAAAGAGTTTATACATGTATTTCGGCCTTATTGGGCCTCGTCAGAACTCTGTACATTTTTAAAAATGTCACTTTTGTGGTTTTACTAGAGAATGCAATCGCTTCCTTGTATAATTTGCAAAAGATTTTCATATTTTTATCATTAATTCCTGTTCTTGTGTTTTGGGATTTTAGAAATTCAAAAAAGGGGTAAGTTTTTCTAAATTTTTCAATAAACCAAATTTTTTTAAGGTACAGAGTTCTGATGAGGCCCAATAAGGCCGAAATACATGTATAAACTCTTTCCTAACACTTTCTATATTGCCAGTTACACAATTTTAATTAATTTTCATTGAAAATAACGTTGAACGTGAATTCACAACAAATGTCCAAAATGGCTTCCGTCTTCTTCGAGGTATTTTCTAACTCTTCTGCGACATCCATTAATAACTTTTTGCAGAATGTGGTGAGAATTGTTTATTTCATCACACTTTTCGTTGAACCTTTGGGTAAGTTCCTGTAAATCATTAATGGGCATTTTAAAAATCGAGTTTTTCAAGTAGGGCCAAACAAAGAAATCCAAAGGAGTTAGATCGCAAGATCGCGGAGGACATATATTTGCCAAATTTCTGCTAATTATCCGAACTCCAAAAAAGTCTTGAAGGAAATTTAAAGGAAAGCAGCATGGGCCGCTGGACCATCCTGTTGGAAATCTCCAAATTGCAACTCGTCATCATGCAGTTGATTAATAGATGGATGCAAAATCTCTTCCCGATATCCATGTGCTGTGGGTGTGCCATTAAAAAATATTGGACATATCAGTCTTCTCCGACTTAAACCTATCCAAACACCAATTTTTTGTGAATGGAGTGGGGCTTCAATGAAAATATGAGGGTTTTCTGTACTCCAGATCCTCATATTTTGGGAATTAACGTACCCTGTTAAATGGAACCAGGCCTAATCGAGAAAGAAAGTTTTGTCCAACAAATCGTCATTGCCAACTTTGTTTAAAGACCAATAACAGTATCTTCGCCTTGGTTCAAAATCTACTGGAAGCAGTCAAACAATAAGGGAACATTTGCAAGTCCTTTCTTAGAATAGTTCTGCAGGTTCCGACAGACAGATCAACTTGTTGTGACAGGTGACGGATGGAAGTGCGAGGAGCATCAGTCATAATTTGTCTCACATTTTCAACTACCTCATCAGTTCTTACTTTAGGCCTACTTGATACTCGTTTTCTAGCCACACTGCCAGTTTCTCTGAATAGTCCTACAGAGTACTGAAGTTGATTAACAAATTTGTGGTACAGAAATACAATTTCTGGTAATTTTTCCTGAAATTCTGCAATACAATCAGGAAGCAATAGAATAAAGTCCATTAGCCATTAATTTTTTGGGCGTTTCGAAAGGAGGATTCAACCACAAAAGATTTTTCTTTCAATATGAAAAGCATTATAAAATCAAATCAATAAAACATTTTTTTTAAAGTTACGTTTGTATACTTCTCTGTTTAGAGTACGGATCAAATAAGGAACATACGTGAACATCCGAAAAAATGAAAGCAACTCACTAGATGGGAAAACTTTTTGTACGTATGTTATAAGGAGAGCTAAAGTTGATTGGGAATTGAAAATAGAAAAAATTATAAGTTTAGAACATTGGATAGTGTTTTGTAAAATCATCTGCAATTTCCTAGGGACTATCAGATCATTATTTTTTGTTTACAGAGAGGCTATTTGGTCTGGAGAGTTCAAAGATGCAATAAAAATAGAGAAGAAAGAAGGGGGAATATCGTACAGATAGAGTAAGAATGAGGGAACGTGGAAGAAGGTTAAGGAAGTACAAGAACGAACGCAGCAATCGAACAAACGAAAACTGTCTAATCAAAATTGTAAGAGACCAGGAAATTATCTTGTAGATCTCCAAAGAGATTGGAAGAGAATTGGGCATACATATATCAAAGACTACTGCGTAGATTTCCTTAGTGATTGGAAGAAAATTAGGCATCGTCATCTATAGATGCATGTACTCTACAGACCTCGAAAACAATTGGAAGAGAATTGAGCATTGGCATGAAGGTAGACGAAAAAGGAAAACAAAGGAAGCGCAGCGAAAAAAAAATATCTACCTCCATCCCTGAAGAAACAGAAGAAAGTTTTAACAAAGATTTTAACAAAAAAATTGGAACCGGAAGGAACATACGTGAACATCGGAAAAATGAGATCAACGCACTAGATGGGAAAAGATTTTGTATACATGTTACTAAATACCTGTAAAGATTTTCGTAGTAAAATAAGTTTAAAGTGGAAGGATTTAAATTATGAACTTCTCCATAATTAAAACTGTTTGTTGCACTCAATAATTATACAAGATAACGCGGGGTTTATCGACAAAACATCTTTGCTTCAGACATTTGTTTTAAAATTTGCAGCTATATTAACGTTCGATAAAATGGTAATTACTAACTTTCTGAACATTTTAATAAATTCGAAAGCTTAAAGCTGTTAAACACCCTTTATTTAGTGTGGATATTGCGTTAATTTTTTTTTATTGTATAGCAAGTTTTCAGACTGTTCTAATCCTTACATAAGGATTTTGTTTCCTGTGTGAGCCCACGTAAAGTCTTCCTTCGGGAATCCTGTACAACAACAGCGCTTCGTTTTCTTTGACTATCAGACTTTCCCTTTTCCACGTAACACACAGATGAGTTTGGTGCTGCACAAAATATTTGTAATCAAAAGCAAATAGATACGAAAATCTACTTTTGCGTACGAACTACTATTTTTTTGTTAATTCAATTCTTAGTTTACTAAAAAAATTCTTACAACTCGAACTATTGAAAAGTTCGCATTCATTTCTTCTTTTATTTTAGTAGCAAGACTTTTTTAGTTTCTTTGCCCTCCAGCATGGCAGTGAGCTTCGGTTTGATCTATTAATTATTTAATAATAATAATAATAGACTTTATTGTGCTACCAAAAAAAAAAATACACAAGAACAACCACAACAACAATGAAGCAACACAATCTCAAGGAGAGATTCAGACAAGGACAGCTTTTCCATCTAAACCTTAAAAAGTAAATTAAGTAAAAGCTATCTACTGCGTACATACAAAAAAGAAAACTAACTAAACTAAGAAACGAAAGCTACGTATTAAAATAATATAAACTAACTATAAAAAAATGAAAGAAAAAGAAACAAATATTCTAAATCCTAAAAAATGTTCACAGACCTTTTCGACCGACCTTAGCGAATCGTATATCCTCTATTTGAGTGCAAATGAACTTACAGAGATTCTGTGTATTTTTAGGAGTCAAATAAAAAAAATAAATTTAGAGTAAACAAGGGTTGAATTTACAAGAGATTGGCTTCGGAAAAATACGAAGATTTCTTTATATTTGATGGCCCTAGGTAAAGCTTGAATACAAAACCAACAGTAAACAGATTTTTTAAATAAACTTTTACGTCTCATACTCCAAGTTCATTAATTTTCAATTGTTTATTTGAAGCAGTTTTTTTTTTAAGAAAGCAAATCTTTTCATTTTGATTATAACATCGCATCAGCTTCTTTATTTTTTTAATATTATTTTTGGGAAATCAAGTCATGAGAACACTTCGAAATTTACTTTTTTTAATTAAAAAATCTGAACGTGAGCGTCAAACTCAAAGGCAAAAATTGCTTGACGCAGACGCTTCTTGAACGTGCGGTCGAAAAGTCATTAAGCGAGTTATTAAAACCCAACCAAGAGGCCGATAAAACATACCGCATCCTCGTGGGCGCCGTAATTAAATAAGGAGTCATAATCTCGGTGACCTAATTGATTTTGCTTTCAGGAAATTACACCCACAAATTTCACTTTCAACGGCTTGTGCACGAGCTCGACTCAATTATTAGATTTTTATCGAAATACTAAACAAAAAGAAAGACTTAACTGTTAGTTATTTGGGGCAACAATTTTCTAAATTGCGTTATACGAGGGAAATTCGATTATTTTCCATTATTACTGCGAAGTGAAGCGCTTAATTATAATTGGGGATGGGAATAATATATTTTGGCGTCACTAAGTCATTGATGATATGGCGCGCACAGCTGAACAATGTGAAGCATAAAATTACGATTCCTAATTATAACGAATCGAAGAGAAGAAATTTTTTGAACGGATCAATGATAAAAGGACATCATGGAATAGAAAACTTATGTGTTGCGTATATGTAATCAAGGTTAAAGTATTTCTTTTTAAATTTTTTCATTTAAGCAGGAGTATTGGATTTTTAAAACTGTTCTTGGACAAGTGTGAGGGGGGTTTTGGGTTTTCCAGCATATTCTACCTGTCTCATTCATTTTCTAAACTATTTCAGAAATGTTAATTCTATTGCGTTTTTCCTGATGAGTTTTCAGTAAATTTCAGGCTGACTCATCCCATTTCTCAGTTTCACGTCTTGTTTACTTCATTCCCCCGTTTCAAGCGTTTAGTCCCGTGAATCCTCGCGTTCCCAGAACCCTGCCAGCAAGTTTTCAGCACATAGGCGTAACATTTTTTTTGCGAATCCGATGGCGTCACCGGCGAAATGACATCATGGGCATTGCCGGTTCGTGGGCGAACTCCGCCGCCGTCCAAAACTTACATGTGCTCGACGAATGTCCGTTAAAAAAACTGTTAAAATTTCGCAACAGCTGCGTGATTCACGCAGATATCAACGTAAACTTGGACGCGCGTTTTAAAGCAGATGTGCTGAAATTATGCTGGCGTAAAAAAATTGACACTAATAGGAAAAGCGTCTTTTGATGAGTTGTTTGGGTCATAATCAATATTTTTTGTTTTATCGCTTGTTTTCAAGTAGTTTTCGGATTAAACAGTTTTGAATTTTTTAGTAATTGCGGTTCAAAAATTTATTTATAAGATGTCCCTAATTGTATCAAAAACTATCTGAAAAAATAGAACGTGTTCTATTATCTCCTGATTCAGTTGGATACGAGCGGTCATCACAATTCGACCATGAAAAAGAGAAAGTATTGTTGGTGGTACTTTTTGATTTTGTAATTTTCTTGAATCAATAAAAAGTAGGTGCCTAAAATAGTTTTTCCTTATCACTCCGAACCATATTTGAAGCCAAAAATCTTCTTCTTTGAAATATTTATGCAAAAACCTACAGCGTATTTGTTTATAACAATATGTTTGACATTCTACACTATCGTACAAATCTATGACCTTCACCACGATTGATTTTTGTATCAAACCAATTACTCCTCTCCCTCCCTCGTTAGTTTTTGAACATCTAAGGTTGCTTTAGTGAATTTCTAAAATTATGTTGCGTTAAAACAATCTAAATAAATGTGAGGGAGGAAAAAGAAAACAGGTAAACACATACAAATCACAAGCCCCCAGAAACCACAAGTTCGGACAATGCGTAGCTCGTAATTTCTAGGGGCAACAAACTACTCATTGCCCGCATTCGTGATCTCTGGGGGCCAGTGATTTCTAAAGGCAGAAGAGCATTTTGTGTGTGTACAACTATGAAAAAAAAAAATTTTAAGGTCATCATCACAACAAAATGGGGGAGGGTTAACAAATGTTAAACTCCGTCTAAACTAAATAGATGAATGCAAGGGGTCCACTTTAATGGAGGAAAGAAAGAAAACAAGCCCCCAAAAGTCACTGGCCCCCACAAATCACAAGTCTGTGCAATGCAAGGGGTCTACGCTAATGGAAGAAAGGGAGAAAACAAGCCCCTAAAAGTCACTGGCCCCCACAAATCACAAGCCTGTGCAATGGAATAATTTGCGGTTTTAGGTACTTGTAATTTCTAGGGACTGAGACGGGTACACATATAATTGGGAAAAATATTTTGTGAAGGTCATCATCACAACAAAAATGGTGAGCGGGGTTAAAAAATTTTAAACTTCGTCGAAACTAAATAGATGAATGCAAGGAGTCTACGCTAATGGAGGAAAGAGAGAAAACGAGCACTCAAAAGTCACTGGCTCCCACAAATCACAAGTCTGTACAGTGCAAGGGATCTATGCTAATGGAGGAAAGGGAGAAAACGAGCCCCTAAAAGTTACTGGGCTCCACAAATCATAAACCTGTGCAATGGAATGATATGTGGTTTTTAGGTACTCGTGATTTCTAAAGACTGAGGCAGATACACATATAATTGGGAAAAAGATATTTTATGAAGGTCATCACCACAATAAAAATGCTGAAGTTTTAAACTTCGTCTAGATGAATGCAAGGAGTCACGCTAATGGAGGAAAGGGAGAAAACGAGCTCCCAAAAATCATAAGTCTGTACAGTGTAAGGGGTGCATGCTAATGGAGGAAAGGGAGAAAACGAGCTCCTAAAAGTCACTGGCTCCCACAAATCACAAGCCTGTATAAAACAAGGGGTGTACGCTAATAGAGGAAAGGGAGAAAACGAGTCCCTAAAAGTCACTGGCCTCCATAAATCACAAGCCTGTGCAATGGAATGATTTGCGGCTTTTAGTTACTTGTGCTTTAGTTTCTAAAGACCGAGGCAGGTACACATATAATTGGGGAAAAAATATTTTATGAAGATCATCATCACAACAAAATTGCTGAGGAGGGTTAATAAATTTTAAACTTCGTCGAAACTAAATAGATGAGTCCAAGGGGTCTACGCTAATAAAGGAAAGCGAGAATACGAGCCCCCAAAAGTCACTAGATTCCAAAAATCACAAGTCTGTACAATGTAAGGAGTCCATGGAAAGGGAGAAAACGAGCCTCCAAAAGTCACTGACCCTCACAAATCACAAAACTGTACAATGGAATAATTTGTGGTTTTTAGATACTTGTGATTTCTAGAGACTGAGGCACGTACACATATAATTTGAAAAAAAATATTTTAATGAAGGTCATTATCACAACAAAAATGGTGAGGGGGATTAACAATAATATTAAACTTCGTCTAAACTAAATAGAAGTGATCCATGCTAATGGAGGAAAGGGAGAAAACAAGGCCCTAAAAGTCACTGGTCCCCACAAATCACAAGTCTCTACAATAGATTAGCTCGTGATTTTTAGGGGATTTGTGACTTCCAAAGGCAGGCACACACACACACTTTTAGGAAAACGTTTTATGAAGGTCATCATCAGAATAAAGAGGATTCGCCTGAACTAAATATGTAAACCAATGCAAGGGATCCGCGCTAATGGAGGAAAGAAAGAAAAGCAGCTAACCACCTAAAAATAACGAACGCCTAAAAGTCGTTGGCCCCCACAAATCACAAGTCTGTACAATGGAGTATTTCGTGATTTCTAAAGGCAGAAGCATTTTGTATGTTATGGAAGTGGATTAACTGCGACTGAAGTAAATAGATCAATGTAAGAGGCCCACGCCAATGGAGACAACGGAGAAAAGCAGCCAATCGCCAAAATATCTCGAACCTCTAAGAGTCACTGGCCTCCACAAGTCATAAATCTTTTTCAGTTGAGTAACTCATGATTTTTAAAGGCTTGTGATTTCTAGAAGCTGAGGTACGTATATAAATAGATCATAAAAAAATTCACTGAATCACTAAAAATCACGAGAAGTTAAAGTCAAGGGCACAGCCACCAGGTCTATCAAAAAGAGAAGAGTAAAGTGATAAGATCCGAGAGAGCTTTGATTTCTAGGGACACACGTGACTTCTAGAAGGCTCATTCTTAGTAGCTCGTGATTTCTAAGCATCAATGACTTTTTGCTCATAACTGCTCCGTAAAAATTCTTTTCAAAGCGAAGATGTCCTACGCCTGATGTCCTCGTTAATCCCCTTTTCCCCTTGGACTGATGTCAAGTTGTTTTAAAAAAATGCCTTTTTGTGACCTTGAAGGGACATGGTACGTGTATCTCTTCAAAATCACAAAAAAGGCAAAAAAAAATTTTAAGAACTTGACGTACCAGTCATCAAGGGGACGAGGGGATTAACGTAACGTACGTAATCTATGATTTCTGGGATCTCGTTATTTTTGTCTGTAATTGAAAGGAATCATCTGATGTTCTTCTTGAAACGAAGAGAGTGAGGTTGACCTCTTCCAAAGAAAATAAATTTAAACAAAAAGAAAAAGAAAATAAGATTCTCTGGAACCGTGATTCCAAGAGACCGTGATTTCTAAAAATTTGTAATTTATAAATACTATTCCTATGGAAACATGCGATTCCTAGCTACACGTCTATCTCCTTAATTACTTTATTAAGCACAGCTAGCAAGAGCAAAGAATTTTACATGATGAACTATGATCGAATGATCGTAATGCAATTTTTTCAACATTTTTTCATGTTTCACAAAATTGAACAAGTCCACGAGCTTTACTACAATCTTTATGTCTACACGTTTCTTTTCGTTTCATGCTTTTTAGGAAAGAATTTATTAACTATAGTTAGTGTGTGTGTGTAAGAAATCTTGTATGTCTTAAATTTTTTGAGCCATCACTGTAACATTGCTGTATTATTTATTTATCAAACGACAACACTGTTGCAGTGCATGCACATGTAATTTGAGGCATGTGCAAGTCATTACATGGGTATTATTTCTGTTAAATAATTTTTGCTTGCGTTATCGGTATTAACGAGTAGCGATTGCATAAGATGCTAATACAGATGCGCACTTGAAAATTGAAGGGAATAAAATCTCGAGCGAAATTAAACAAACATTTGCATTTAATTAGAAAGGAATTTGCATTCTTACTTCTGCTTTTTATCTACAGTCAGTCCTTTTGTGTGAATAAACGTAGTTTGATTTTATTTAATTATTATATTCGGCAGTTTTTCGAGTGTGCGGAAAAACTGGGAAAATCTCATTCCCTCGCCTCTGAAAATCGCAGACAAGTGAAAAATGCCAGAGAATATTGACCCAAAAATGAGATATTCAATAAGGTCGTCACCTGTAGTCGTCCTATCTGTGCTACGTAATACTGTTCAAATATTGGGTTATCGATACGAAATTGTGCACACATTTCAGATAGCGGAGCCCCTGCGGTCGCGATATTACGTGACTGGAAATGCGAACGTCGACGCGACAGCGGCGAGGGGGTTCAGGAATTTTATGTTGTTTGTATAGTTTGTGTGCTTAGGGAAATGATAGCGAATAAAGATTTGGATCCCTTTAATGTATTTGCGAACTATGCGAGTGAAAAAATTTTTTTTTATTAGAACTGCACAAAACTCATGTACGAAGGGTGCTAAATAAGGTTTGGGTTTTTCAACAAAGGCTTGTGAACCATGCGGGTGGAAATATTTTTTTTGTTAGACCTGCCCCTTCACAGAAGCTTATATACGAAGGTATTGACTTTTTAATAAAAGACTACGCCCATTAAGCAACTATTAAATAAAAAAAAATTGTTGTACCTTCCATAATAGTATCCTGAATCCTAACAGATAATTATTAACACAGAATTAATGATTTGAAAATTCAAAATTTCTCTGGAAATAGAAAGCAAGAAATAAAGTAAAAAGAATGACTAGTTGGAATAATAACAGAACAAAGATGTTTGACAGAAGAAGGTGTACGACAGAGAGGAAGCAAATAAGGCAGAGCAAAGGAAATTCTAAAGAAGGAGCTAAAAACAGTAGCAGATGAAGAGAAAATATCATCGTTTAGTCTAAATTTAAAAAAATAAAAACTAAGTTCCAAAGGTATTCCATTTTCGTTAGGAAAACCTATAATTAAGTTGAATTGCGAAAAATCTACGACTCCACAAAACCTTCATTTCGTTTTCCTTCGCTTGGATGATGATGGAAAGACTCGCATTAATTGGCCAAAATAATTCCAAGCATAAAACGAGAGTTTATTCGCAAATAACTCACAAAAACATAACTTTATTTATAAACGAATAATTTATAATAAAAAATAATGAAGAAAATGAAAGAAAATGTATATACAGGATGGCCGACAATTATTCCGCCAAAGAAAAACCACGATGAGGAAGATGTTAAAAAAATTATTTCTATTTTAGTTTTCGAGAAATAATTAATCCTCCAAAACGACGATGCGCCCCTGGTTAAAAAATAGCGGAGCAGATAAACGAAATAAATGCCCTAATAAAAGTTTTAAGGTAGGCACGGCGGCGTGGCATCGATCGTGAACTTGACCTTTACGTGGAATTTCACATCAACTCCATCTTTAGGTCAACGACCGACGCCCTGATAGAGAAACTACAAAATACTTATTTGTCAGATGCCTGCAAATCACCTGAAGCAGATTATTCCAAACATAAACACTTTTGACAACCAAAATTTAAAACATTATAATCAGTAATCTGTTAATTATTACAATTTCGTTTTGTGTGTGACGAATTATTATTAACACAAATCTATTAATTAATTCAACACGCGTTTCAACGTGTTTTTCGCGCACTGGTTGTAAATTGTTTCTAGTTCCACACTAAGCATTCTTTTTCTTCGACTTTGAATTAAATTCTTAATTAATTATAAACTGTTTCCGCAGAACATATTCCCGTAACCTGTTCATTTATTCAGGTACGCGATTTGATTAAAAACTACGCATATCATCACAGACGTTTAAAACAGCTGTACATAAGAAAGTTTACATAGCCTGATAAAAAAAAAACTTGAATTTCAAGTCTGATAAATCGTTCACATTTCCCCCCCAGCAATTTATGCTTTTTTGTAATCTGTGACATGCATTCACGCATAACAGCAGCAATGCTTAAAACAACTGTAAAGTTTTATGTAACGAGGCGAGAAATTTAACAATCAGCTGCGAATTGGTTAAATATCAGACGTTATGAGTCATGCATTAACCCGCGTGATAAAAAGATTTAAATCCTTGCAAGTTTTCTTTTGTGGATGAAGCAGCTAGTACATTCCGTTCTAGTAAATGATCCGCGGGAATTAACAAACAATTATTTGCGAATTTGTTACCCTTAGGTATTTCATACACAATTCCAGTAAAAGAAATAACTCAGACTTTCGTTCCCAGCGGTTAAACGTATAATAAAATGAATTGAAATGTATGTCAAAGTCTATTGCGTGCAGGCGAGTAGTTAATAAAAAACTTTATAGTCCTATTTATAGAACGTATGCAGTGTCGCAGCTTGATTTTGGGATAATTTTTTAATTAATTATAAACAGAAGAATTTTTTAAACATTTGTCCATTCTCTTAGGCGTTTTTTTTTTTTGGCGGAACAATTGTCAGTCACACTGTCTATAAAGACAAAATTTTTCACTTATAACGTCGAAAATATAGACGAATTTATTATTACATAAATAAATAAAATATCATTTCACTTATCAAAGTACAATTAATGAGGAAATGAAAAGCTGGAATTAAAAGATGAAATGGCAAAATAAAGAATGAATTCTCGGGAAAAATTTACATACGAAATTGAATCAATAATAAAAGAAAGAAAACAAATGATTGATACAACACGTGTACAAAAAGTTTTCCCATCTAATGTGTTATTCTCATTTTTTCGCATGTTCACGGATGTTCCTTACTTGATCGGTAAACGCCAAATTGACATAACGTCAACAGAAAATCATAACCAATAATTACGATTTATTACGTATTTGAAACCAAACAAAATATTGATTCACTCGTTTTTAGTTCACTCAGGAAAAAGAAGGATGAAAAACAAAAGAAAAACGAGAAGTGGAATTCGATAACAGGCTAAAGTGTACTCAAAGGAAAAAAAAACAAAGAAATATGACGAAAAGACGGACGAAAAACAAAACACTTCAGATGCTATAGGGTTAAAGGTAATTCGATAAAAGAAACAGAAAAGCGAAACGAACGACATAAAAACATGAAGAACGAAGAAAAAAGAAAAAGGACGATGGAGTGTTCGAAAGCGAAAAGAAAAACAATAGAAAAAAGTGAAAAAAGAAATAGCAAAAGGCGCCTATCGTATTAAAAAAAAACCTGGATAAAATAACAAAAGAAAATTCGAAAAAAGAATAACGAAAGTTAAGAATGAGACGACATTCCGGCGGCAAGCTTTTGAAAACAAAAGACTAGCAGATAATTGAATGAATTTTTAACGCCCTCCAGAGAACAGTTGATACTCATTTGTTTCTCGTTCATTCTGGAAGAAGAATAATGAAAAACAAGAGAAAAATGACGAGTGAAATTGATAAAATAAATAAAATTAATTATATAATAATAGGCTAAAAAAAACTAAAAAATTCGTTTAAAAAACGTATGAAAAACAAACCACGCCAAGATTAAAGATAATTCTATAAAAACAAAATAAAACAAAAGCGAAACAAAGAACGTCGAAAACTGAAGAAAGAGACGATGAAGACAAAAGAAGATCGACAGTTCTTCAAAGGAGTAGAAGAAAATAAGAAAAAAAAACAACAACAGAAAAAAGTGAAAGAAGAAATTGAATAGACGCCTGTGATGTTAAAAAAAATTGAAAGAGACGCCTGTAACATTAAAAAAATTGATAAAATAAAAATAGAAGAAAATTCGAAAAATAAAACAATGAATTGTAAAGAATAAGACGACTTTGCGGCGTCAAGTTTTCAAAACAAAAGACTAACAGAAACCTCAAGAACTAAATTTTTAACGCTCTTCCGGAGAACAGTTGACGTTCACTCGATTTTAGTTCACTCTGGAAAAAGAAGAACGAAAAACAAAAGAAAAACGACGAGTGGAATTCGGTAACAGGCTAAAGAGTACTCAAAGGAAAAAAACAAAGAAATACGACGAAAAAACGGACGAAAAACAAAACTCTTCAGATGCTATAGAGTTAAAAGTAATTCGATAAAAAGAAACAACAGAAAAGCGAAACCAACAACGTAAAAACATGAAGAACGAAAACAAAAGTAGATGACGATGGAGTGTTCGAAAACGAAAAAAAAAACTAAGGTAGCTTCTTGCCCGGTGAAATTGTTTGATAAATTATCTCAAAAGGACACTGGAAAATGGCACAAATGCTCGACGTTTCACTATCGCTTGATAGCTTCTTCAGGAGTGAATTAAAAATTAAAAATTAATCCACTCCTGAAGAAGCTATCAAGCGATAATGAAACGTCGAGCATTTGTGCCATTTTCCATTACCGAAAAAAAACAACTGAAAAAAAATTAAAGAAGAAATTGCAAAAGGTGCCTGTGGTATTAAAAAAAATCTTGGATAAAATAACAAAAGAAAATTCGAAAAAAGGACAACGACAGTTAAGAATGAGGCGACATTCCGGCGGCAAGCTTTTGAAAACAAAAGACTAGCAGATACTTGAATGAATTTTTAACGTCCTCCAGAGAACAATTGATACTCATTTGATTCGCGTGCATTCTGGAAGAAGAATGAAAAACAAAAAAAAATGACGAGTGAAATTGATAAAATAAATAAAATTAAGTATATAATAATAGGCTAAAAAGTACTAAAAAAAATTAAAAAATTCGTTGAAAAACAAAACACGTCAAGATTAAAGATAATTCTATAAAAACAAAATAAAACAAAAGCGAAACAAAGAACGTCGAAAACTGAAGAAAGAGTCGCTGCAAAGACAAAAGAAGATCGACAAGTTCGTCAAAGGAGTAAAAGAAAATGAGAAAAAAAACTGTTGTTTTTTGAAAGTGAAATTGAATAAACGCCTGTGACGTTAAAAAAAATTCGGAAAAGAAGCACAAAAGTTAAGAATGAGGCGACATTCCGGCGGCAAGTTTTTGAAACAAATGACCAGCAGAAACTTGAATGAATTTTTAACGCCCCTCCAGAGAACAGGTGATACTCATTTGTTTCTCGTTCATTCTGCAAGAAGGAGATTGAAAAACAAAAGAATCTTCTTCGAGGCATTTTCTAACTCTTCTGCGACATCCATTAATAACATTTTGCAAAATGTGGGGAGAATTGTTTATTCATCACACTTTTCGATGAGTCTTTAGGGTAAGTTCCTGTAAATTATTGACGGGCGTTTTAAAAATAGAGTTTTTCAAGTAGGGCCAAAGAAAGAAATCGAAAACAATTAGATCGCAAGATCGCGGAGGTCATATATTTCTGCTAATTATTTGATTTCCAAAAAACTTTTGAAGAAAATTTAAAGTATCTCCAGCAACGTGGACCATTGCACCATCCTGCTGGAAATATCCAAATTGCAACTTGTCACCATGTAGTTGATTAATAAATGGATGCAAAATCTCGTCCCGATATCTAAGTGCTGTTAGTGTGCTACTAAAAATTTTGAACCTATCAATCTTCTCCGACTTAAACCTATCCAAACACCAATTTTTTTGGATGGACTGGGGCTTCAATGAAAATATGAGGGTTTTCTGTACTCCAGATCCTCATATTTTGGGAATTAATGTATCCTGTTAAATGGAACCAGGCCTCATCGGAAAAGAAAGTTTTGTCCAACAAATCGTCATTGTCAATATTGTTTAAAAACCAATGACAATATCTTCGCCTTGGTTCAAAATCTACTGGAATTCATGCACGACAGTCAAACGACAAGGGAACATTTCCAAGTCCTTTCTTAGAACAGTTTTGCAGGTCCCGACAAAAACATGAACTTGTCGTGACAGGTGACGATGGAAGTGCGAGGAGCATCAGTCATAACTTGTCTCACATTTTCAACTACCTCATCAGTTCTTACTTTAGGCCTACCTGATACCTGTTTTCTAGCCACACTGCCAGTTTCTCTGAATAGTCCTACAGAGTACTGAAGTTTATTAAGAAATTTGTGGTACAGAAATACAGTTTCTGGAAATTTTACCTGAAATTCTGCAATACAATCAGAAATGGAAAAGGTCCATTCGCCATTGATTTTTTCGAAAGTAGGATTCAACCATAAAAGATTTTTCTTCCAATGTGAAAAGCATTGTAAAATCAAATCAATAAATTTTTTTTTAATTGTTTATGTACTTGTCTGTTTAGGGTACGGATCAAGTAAGGGACATACGTGAACCTGCGAAAAAGAGCAACACAGTAGATGGGAAAACTTTTTGCACACGTTATATGTGACTGACAAAAAAAGAGAATAATGACAAGCGAGACAAAACAAATAGATCAAAAAGAAGATGGAATAAGGTATGAATAGAAACAGCAGATGGGGGAACCCAAAACAAAAAAAAAAAAAAAAACGAAAACCTAAGTTCTAACGGTCGGCCACCTTACGAAAGTAAGACCTTACAAAATCAACCTTGACCATGTTTTGACTTCTTCCGTCGATGGTGACAACACAATTTAGACAAGAAATTCGAAACGCGACTTATACATATACAATTTTGTATACAAAAAAAAACATAACGCGTTGACATTTTGATTTTTTCCTCAAATATGTATCCCCTACGCCTCAAATCACCAGCAAATGTACCAAAACTGTACTTTAACGGAACTAAATTTTATAGAATTTGATAAAATTTGAAGGAATTTACTGCAGATAAGTTGACGGTTTGTATCATATCTTGTTCACATGAAATGAGTTGTAGCAGTGAATCCCCCCGAGTAGTGACAGGCAGATGACAGAAATCCTCATGACACTTCATGGTGTCTAAGAAAATTCTTGGAGATACTTTTTCAGAAAAGGAGGAGATTGAAACAGACAGTATAATTTCCCTCGTTGACAAATTCATAATTATCCTGCATTACAACACTATTTTAAATATTCCCATTATTTCTAAAAAAAAAAATGATGTGTAATTATTTATAAGTTCTTTTTTGTAAGTTTTTTGTATTCAAATTATATTTGATGAATGTAACTAAATATTCCAGCGGTTAATTCAAAGTTCGTTGTCCAATTTGCATGTTTTGATAATTTAAACAACGACTGGATTCACTTTTAATAATTACACACGAGAACCTTATCGATTGCGCTGCGAAACAGTCAGTCGTGCTACTTTCCGCTAGGTGCCGCAATGTTGGCGTGGAAGCCCTCGAAACAGTTCAGGACCGTACCCAAAATTACACGTGCAGACGTCAGCATAAAAAACGAAAACAATTTTCTTCCAAGTATAGGATTTTAGTTCTCATCGAATTACTTCTTGAATATTAAAGGTGGCCTGAACAAATCTGATGATAGTTTGGTGGAGATGAAATAACGTCAATAATTTATTTTTTGGCTTAAGTAACAAGATTAGTTTTATTTCATTTTGGAATTTGAAGTCATGTGCAACGAGCAATCTTTAAAATGTTTAAAGAAATCAAAAAAGGCTTTTTTTTAATGTAAACTACTTTAAAATGCATTCAATTTGAACAAAGTACGAAAGTCTGGGAAATAGCTCTTCTAACTTAAAAATCCTTCTATTACTACAAAGTATGCAAAAAATCAAAATTAATGAAACGGATTTGAAAACAAAGAAGGTAGATTGATGTAAATTCAAAAAGAAAATAATAATTTTCCATTCTAAAACATATCGAATCGAAGTCAATAACATCAAATAAGTCAAAACCAAAGGTGACTTTTTTAACCAAAGTGGCTTTTGTTCTGATTTATATTTTTAAAGACACCGTTCATTCCAAAAGAATTGCTTTTAATTATAACTTAAGAATGCAATTTATTTTCTTGGCAAAAACAGCAAGGTCCATTAAATACTTCAAACAATCCGTCTGTTTCATCGGGCGAAATTATAAAACGTGTCTACAACAGCGAGCGCGCGTTTTTATTACGTGTCCAAAAATCAAGTGAGAAAAAAACACGCCAGTAAATTTCGCCTCAGATTACTTCGATAAAAAAAAATTTATTGTAACATGCGCGGCACGGTTTACATAAGAGGAAGTGGCGATAAAACGCTACAATTTCCGCAAAGTCAAATAATTCACGTGTGATTGTATGACGACCACGTTTGCGATGATGTTACATAAAGAGCCCATTGTTTTTTTTTCTTTATTTCTTTCCGGAGTGACCTTGTCCGTGCGAGGAAAACAGTTTCGACAGTTTCGCGCGCGCGAAACCGGAATGGGAGTTATGATGATGACGAGCCGCCATATTTGTTTTGCGGCGTTGTTAGGCCGCGCTTTTAGTTTATTTTACGGAGCGTTGTTTTCGAGAACGGGCCAGAATGTGTTGTTTATTTATCTTATCGAATAACGTTTACACGAGAGGAAAACGTGCAGATGTGAATTTTTTTTCTTTCGATCCAGCAGAATTACATTACATTCCAGCAAAAGCAAAAGAAATTACTTCTTTGATAATTAGGGACGGACTTAAACGAGTCGAAGAGCAAAACTAAATCTGAAATCAGCTGCGGCCTTTCTGCACTTAAAGTTATACCAAAATCCAACAATAACAAAGAAAATATAGAGAATTAAGACGTTGTAATACAAAAGAAGGTTTCTCTACGAAAAAAGGTTTAAAATAATAATACTAAAGAGCATTCACACAAAATTTTTGGGCGAAATTGTTATCCTCCTAATCGGTGTTGGATAAAGTTGTAATGCTTAACAAATTTAGTGTTATTGTTATTTTTTTCGATTAAAATGCGTCTAAAAATAAGTGTTAAAAAAAGGTGAACTAATTTTACTATAACAAGGACAAGCTTTAACTCCTAACACGTGTACAAAAAGTTTTCCCATCTAGTGTGTTGCTCTCATTTTTTCGCATGTTCACGCATGTTCCTTACTTACATTTACATACGAGTTTAATTGAATCAGCAAACGCCAAACTGACATTTAACCCTGACATAACGTCAACAGAAAATCATAACCAATAATTACGATTTATCACGTATTTGAAACCAAACAAAATAAAAATTGAAAATAACGTTGAACAGATGTTGAAAATGGCCTCCGTCTTCTTTGAGGCACTTTCTAATTCTTCTGCGACATCCATTAATAACATTTTGCAAAATGTGGGGAGAATTGTTAATTATTAACGGGCGTTTCAAAAATGGAATTTTCCAAGTGGGGTCAAACAAAGAAATACAAAGGAGTTAGATCGCAAGATCTCTGAGGCTATACGTTTATCATATTTCTGCTAATTATCCAATCTCCAAAAAAAGTCTTGAAGGAAATTTAAAGTATCTCCAGCAGCATGGGCCGTTGCACCATCCTGTTGGAAATCTCCGAATTGCAACTCGTCATCATGCAGTTAATTAATAGATGGATGCAAAATCTCTTCCCGATATCCAAGTGCTGTCAGTGTGCCTTTAAAAAATAAGTCTTCTCCGACTTAAACCTATCCAAACACCAATTTTTTGTGGATAGAGTGGGGCTTCAATGAAAATATGAGGGTTTTCTGTACTCCAGATCCTCATTTTTGGGAATTAACGTATCCTGTTAAATGGAACCAGGCCTCATTTGTCCAACAAATCGTAATTGTCAATATTGTTTAAAAACCAATGAAAATATCTTCGCCTTGCTTCAAAATCTACTGGAAGCAATTTATGCACCACGGCAGTCAAACGATAAGGGAACATTTGCAAGTCCTTTCTTACAATAGTTCTGCAAGTCCCGATAGAAAGACCAACTTGTTGTGACAGGTGACGGATGGAAGTGCGAGGAGCATCAGTCATAATTCGTCTCACATTTTCAACTACCTCATCAGTTCTTACTTTAGGCCTACCTGATACCTGTTTTTTAGCCACACTGCCAGTTTCTCTGAATAGTCCTACAGAGTACTGAAGTTGATTAACAAATTTGTAGTACAGAAATACAGATTCTGGAAATTTTTCCTGAAATTCTGAAATACAATCAGGAAGAGATTGATTGATTTTTAATAATAAAATGATGTGTATTCCTCTCTTTGGATTAGTTAAATTATAAGTTAAGATACAAGTGGATGCCCAAACAGTAAAGATTCTTTCATTTTCTGGATAATACTAACTCCTTTAAGGATAGAAGTGCTTGACACTTCCTGGATTATACTCCTTATACTCCTTTAGGGATACAAACTACTACCTCAGAAGCTAAGTGTCTCTCTTTTCTTGGATAATATTAACTCCTTGAAAGTTAGAGATAACCACCGCTAGGATTAAAATGTCACTTTTGGATTTCACAAAAGTCAATCAAATTTAATCATCCGTTAAAAGTAAACGTTGCTATGGTTACATATGCTGAAGGTATAGGAATGATTATTCTTAACCAATGATTAAAATTGACTTTTATGAAACCCAGCATAACACTTTTTAAAGATAAACTCCGCTTATTTTAACACCAGAAACGGTGATGCCAGAGAATACCGAAAGGAAGTTGAAAAAGGATTAGAATTAACTCTATATATTTTGTGTTTCGTAACGTGTTTCCTTACTTACAATGGTACACTTCTCTTGATCTATGATTGCAGACAATCACAAAGCAAATAGTTTGTTCCTATTACATAGTATTAAATACATACTTTTTAAGTATCATTTTTTTTAATAAATTTCAATATAAAAGATATTAACAACGTACACAACGTATGCGAGGCAAAAGGTTGTCCAGTTTCGAAGCCAAAATAAGCTTCAGATGCTTTTTCTATAAATGGTGTAATTTTCTTCCTGTGTTGACGAATTGTAAATTCACCACACACACAATAGAAACTGTTTGGGTTACTTACACAGGCTTGAGACATGATGATAAGGTTTATTTTATAACTTATTCTGTTATATGACAATTTAGTTTACTTTTCAGCTTGTTATATGTACAGGGTGGGCCAAATTCGACACTTTTAATAGGAAACTCCTATTTTTTAGACGAGTTAGACAAAAACTAACCTCGGTTCCAGGAGCTCGATTTTTAAGACAAAATTAATGGTGAAGATATCTTGTACCGTTTAGGAGCTCCAGGGCATTTTTTAAAATTCTACGAGTTTTAAAAATCTTCATAACTTTTTTGTTTATGAAAATTTTTGATTTCTGTAAAGACTTCTTTAAGGCACTTTTATATGCAGAATTCATTGATCTAAGTTATTTTTTTCCAAAGTGCTCAATATTTGAGATATTAGCTAGAACTTTGATTTTTTATATATTTTTACATTTATGAAAAGAGTATAAAATTCTATTTACAAAAATATGAAACACTTAATATTTTAGTCAAAAGATTTTTGAGTTGTAGAGCTTTCATGTTTTAATTAAAATTTTGATGGTTATTGCAGCATTCAAGTAGGCTACTAGGCTGTGGTTGATGATAGCTAAATATGTTTTGAAGATTCAATGAGCCATAAAAAATATTATTTTATTTTTAATAAATATAACGAAGTTATAACGAATAAATACTAATGTAATCGAAATTGCGCAAAAATTACATCAAGTATCAAATTATCGGCCATTTTATACTAAACATAAACGATTCCGTTTTGTTATGGTTTGAGCTGACATCACCAATTCAAGGACTGGCAGTGATGCATTTTTCTTATTCAATAAGATCAGAATCTTTGTTTCTTTAAAATTCGTTTGCAGAAGTTCTTGCTAAGATGTTTGCTCCAACTGGCGTCGGTCATTTTCAATTTCTCCCAAAACTATGATCTCCTCTAATTCTTTATTTCCCCTTTGAGATTCATAATTTTTAGTTTTTATCCGTTTAAATGACTAAAAATTTATTAAATTGTTTTTAAATCTCAAGAATATATCTCTGAAGGATTGTCATCTTTCAGGATACCACTCATGGTAAAGATTAATCGCTGTTTCTGAATTTTCGCCAATTTCTATAAAACATTTTACATTTAATATTAGTAAAGAAGACAGTGGTTTAGGAATAAATCAAAAAAGTAAATATAAATCAAAAAAGTTTATATCCTTAAATATAAATCAAAATAGATTGTATCCGTAGATAGGTATTTCGACAGCTATGCTATCATCTTCAATACACACATACACTTACAAGTTAAAAGCACTTCATGAAGTCTTGAGTTGGTATAAATATTATAACATGTATTTCTCGTAGTTTTCGTACAAGTTTAATTGTCTCCCTAAGCCTATTTTATAGAGATAGTAAAATTCAAGAGAAATGCAAGTACTGTAAGAGATTGTGTCAAATTTTGACAGCGGCCTACCAGGAAGTTACAAAAACTTAAATCGCTTAGTTATCGTCATCCATAGCCCTACTTCAATACTGTAAAAACAATAAAATTTTTGATTAAAACTTTGAAACTCTATACTTCACAAACTGTTTGAATAAAAAATCAAGTGTTTTATATTTATATGAATGAAATTTTATACTCCTTTCAAAAACTCAAAAATATATAGGGTGTTCCATATAAAAAAATCAAAGTTCTTGCTTGTATTTTTAATATTGAGCGCTCTAGAAAAAAATAATTTGCAGCAGTGAATTTTGCATGAAAAAGTACCTTAAAGAAATTTTTACAGAAATCTAAAATTTTCGTAAACAAAAAAGTTATGAAGGTTTTTAGAAATCGTAGAATTTTGAGAAACGCCCTGTAGCTCGTAAGAGGTACAAGATATCGAAATGCGGTTTACACCATTAACTTTGTCTTAAAAATCCAGCTCCAGGGACCGAGGTCAGTTTTTGTCTTCTAAAAATAGGTGTTTCCTATTAAAAGTGTCGAATTTGGCCCACCCTGTACAAATGCACAGTGAGTCCTTTGATGGTTTATTAAATCTGAATGGTTCTCAATAAAAATAGGAAGAATATGTAGAAATCAACACTTTTTTTACAAGTATTGTGCAATAATTCACTGGGTAATGGAAGATACTTATAAAATATGTTAATCCTTAGGGAGATTTGATAATAAAATTTCTTAAAATTTTCTAAAAAATGAGAAAGTCTTAATAACGTTGTTAGGTATATCACGAACACACAAACTAAACACAGCCATTAATATACACTCACCCGCACAAAAAGCTACTCACTATTATTTTTTAAAATAAATTATCTGAGGACACTTTTTGTCCATTTTTTTTCTGCTCATCGGTGAATAGGACATTTTCAATAATCGGGAGAGCCATGATCATCATGGTAACTAAATTCTCTTGTTTAAATAAATAATTGAAAGTATCTACGCCATTGTCAATATTGTGTTGCAGTTGATTTTTTGTTTTCCAAACGTTTCCTAAAGACTTAATTTAACAACTTGTTTACATTTTGTCATTAATAAGTTGTTTTCATGGCTATTAATGCAGTGGATGCAGCAAGAGTAATTGCTTTGATTCAGGATGGTCGGTCTCAACGTTACGTTGCACAAGTTCTTGGAACTTCTCAATCATGTGTCTCCAGAACGTGGAGGCGATTCTTGGAAACTGAATCTTACAATCGACGCCCTGGAACAGATCGTCAAAGATGTACAAGCGCTAGAGATGACCATTTTCGTACCCTAACGATTCTTCGCAACAGGAATTTGACTGCTGTTCAAGTCAGAAATCGCCTTGCAGAGGTTCGAGATATGCATGTAAGTGACAGAACGATCAGAAGACGATTTAATGAAGCTAATTTAATGGCAAGAAGACCTGTACATGGCCCAGAGCTTAACACACGGCATAGAGTAAGCAGACTTGCATTTGCTCGTGAACATGTTCATTGGAATAAGGGGCAGTGGAGGCAAGCATTCTTCACTGATGAGTCCTGCTTCTGCCTACGAGCGCCAGATGGTCGTGGAAGAGTGTGGAGAAGGACCGACGAACGGTATTCTCAATGTAATATTGTTTCCAGACTATCTTTTAACGGAGGTTCGATTATGGTGTGGGGCAGTATTTCTGCGAACGCACGTACAGACCTTGTTGTAATAAATGGGGGAGTTATTAACGCTCAGAGATACATTGAAAATGTCCTTCAAGATCATGTGATATCCTTTGCCCCTTTTATTGGCGACAATTTTATGTTGATGCACGATAATGCACGGCCACATGTCGCCAGAGTTGTTAATGAATTTCTTGACGCTGTTGGTGTTAACCGAATGCAGTGGCACCCGAGAAGTCCCGACATAAATCCCATCGAACATGTCTGGGACATATTAGGAAGGAATATTAGAGCTCGCATCCTCGCCCCAGCTACCCTAGAAGAATTATCAATGGCGCTTCAGCAAGAATGGGATCAACTTGAGAATTTAGCGATTAGGCACTTGGTGGAGTCGATGCCACAACGTTTGCAGGTTATAATACAGGCTCGCAGAGGCAATGCTCGATATTAATTAATTAGGAAGACTGAAATTTTGCATTTTTCTTTAAGTTACAATTTCATCAATTTTGCAGTTTTTATTACTTTCATTAAAATTTTGTTTGTTTTATTTATTTTTGCCCTTATTTGATATACATCAACCAAGAAAACTATAAATAACAATTATCAGTCGAAAATTACATAAAAAAATTTATTGTCGCAATGATTTACACAAACCTCAAAGTGAGTCGCTTTTTGTGCCGGTGAGTGTATAAGAAAAATATTCTTTGTAAATGAAATATATTTACGATTGGTTGGGAATTTGTTTAAATAACCCAACAAAACCAAACTAAGCTTAATTATACATATAATGATTATTAAACAGGTTGCCGAAAATATCTGCGGCAAGTTTAATTCGTATATTGCTTGCGTGTTTCCGGCTCGCGAAAACATCAAAATTATTACAACCAGCAATTTACCTGTCATCTCCATAATTGCACGGAATTCTGGGAAACGTAAAGCGAATAATTACGTATTTATTAAAAAAAAAAACTTGCAATGATGTACTTACATATTTACGTCAGCCGGTTAAAGTCGAAAACCTCACGGTTCGATGCTAATAGTGTATTGTTTTATTTAATTAATTAATTAGGGAACAAATTTTTCTAATGACTGACCCAAGGAGAAATTAAAATTTTAATATGTTTTTTAATTAATACGTGTGTAGATTTTTATTGCTATTTTAATTCAGTACAATTATACAAAATTAAACTTTTAAATAATAGATTAAATTTGTTATGTACATGCAGCGCTTTCCGAATGTATCAAAGCTGTGTTCATAAAGAATATTTCAATATGGTTCATTTAATACGTAACTATAGTAAGTTAATCCTTTTCATTTCTAATAATATATAATTATACACTCGTCTTCAGCCCGTGTATAAACTTCGCCCTCGTGAGTTACCCTTAGCCTACATTATATAATAAATAATATACATGACTTTCGATTTATTCGTTTTCCTTTGATTGGGATAATTTCCTTCGTGTATTTACTCTTTTGTTATACAAACCACGTTAATTCGTTTTTGCCAACATAAAAACTAAATCTAATATAGTAATGAAAAGGAACTAGTTTGAAATGATACATGTTAGAAATAGCAACCCGCGAGATAGAAAGAAAAAAATCATATCATATTCGGCCAGGTGAACGAAATCATCAAAGGCGCATCTGGTTTCCCGCCTAAACAGAATTTACAAACCGATGGCTTCTAATGTAATAGTTTGTTGAAACGGGTTCAACAAACTCGGTTTACCGACCATTGACGTCAACGTTTTGAGGTGCTACGAACGAGAGTCTTTTACAACACGAAACGTAGCTAATTTATTAATTGTTTATTTGTGAGGGACGTCAAGAGTACGTCAATTAATTGACTATGTTTGTAGATATTTGTTTTTTGCAAAAACGAAATTGCCATACAACCGTAATTGGTTGTGAATCGATTTCAAGATCGTAGAATTCTTTTTTATTGTCAACTTAATAAAAACAATGTTGCAGTAACATTCAGTTCGGTATAAGTACTTGGGTGTAATATTAGCTGAAGGTGGTCATCGAATTTTATTAGATTAGATAAGAATGTAGTAAAGGAAACTATGACAACACTAAAACGCACTTTCAATTGCACAAGTTACTTTTTAACAAACATAAATTAAAAAAGATCGAAACACGCAAGCAGTCGAATGAACACTTAAAACGATAGCACTGATAAGTACGAAAATAAATTAAGAAATAAACAGAGTTTAAAAATGAATCATTTAATCTAGCCAGAATGAATTCGGGAAAACGTACAAAGACAACGTGGAGGATGCGAAAAATAAAACAGAAAAATATGGTGAAATGGGAGAGAGAGTTGGCAGATTAAGGGCCCAACTAAACCATGTACTTTAGTTGTGTGTTTATAATATTCCTAACTACGTTATAAAAACATTCTCATCACGTCACATTTTTGAGAAATTTTAATAAACTTTATTATCAAATATTCCCTAAAGATTGACATATTTTATAGGTATGCTTTATTACTCAACATAGTATTGCACGTACTTGTAAAATAAGTGTTGATTCCAACATGTTCTTACAAGTCGAGAATTGTTGGTGAACCGCGAGCCGTAAGCTTCTCCCTTTTTTTTTTTTGAGAACTAATCAACTTCTTTTGGTTTTGAAATTGGGCATCCGGACAAATTTTAGGGCCAGCATATATGCGTGGATGCTGATAATACCTTTTATACTAAAATTTAATTTTAAAATTCAATAGAAACCTTGATGTTGGAAAAAGAATTTATGTATTTTGAACCAGATAGATACAAACCGTTTGCTTTGTGGTTAACAGTTATCATAGACCAATACAAGTAAAGAAGAAAATAAAAATTTTGCAAAGTGTTATTAGAAGCAAAAAAGTTGACTAGAACAAGAGGCGGAATAAGCAAAAAAATAACAGATCTTTTCTGAAAGGACAATATCTACATCAACCTCAACATACGGCATAATTCCAGCATAATTTTTTTAAGGGCCCGGAAAATGGCCTAAAAAGTTTGACCTACAAGGAAACAATCAGACCGGTAATCATACACCTACTCGAAACAACAAGGATGATCAGAATGAAGAAGTGTTGAGAAAATTTGAAAGGAAAATAAAATTGGATTAAAAAAATTAACGAAGAGTTGAGGCTAATAATAAAATGCCAAATTAATAGACATTGGAACGAGAGGATTATAAAACCACGACATAAAAAAATGGATGGAACGCATTAGTAAAAAAAATGAAACTCTTCCAGGAACAGAGACCTATGAACGGCATACCAAAAGGACGATTAAAAAATAAGGAGAAGTCGACTTGGACGCAGACCAAAAGAACGACCAAAATGAGGTTGTGAGAACCCTCGAAGTAACGGATTGGATGAAAAAGATCGTAATCAGAAAAACGCAAAAAGAAATTTGTCTTAAAAAAAAACATAAATGCAATCTAAAGAGCTCCGAAAAATAATCGGAGGGATACGAATTAAAAAATGACTTATTATTATAAGAATCAAGTGTGACAGCATCAACATTAATATTGGAAGGAATAGAATCAAGAAGTAGTCATTTATACGATCAGGATCTGCTAGACGATCAGGAATAGGATTATGATGAGTCTTACTAGAAAAGGTCTTTCCACAACATCTTAGTGTCAGTACTTTTCAGATGTGAAGTTGTTAAACTGCTTTTTCAGTTTTCACAGCTGAATTCGTTAAATTCCTTAAATTTTTGTAATATTCAGTCACTCATATATTTTGGATGCTTATACCGACAGTGAGCTTAATCTCTAAGAGATCATCAATCGCAGATTATCTGTCAGCCAGGAAGCTTTGGGTTTAGTAGTCTTTACAGTTTTTAATGGAGCATGAAGATCAAATAAACAAATACCGCGAAACTCTTTAACACTTCTCAAACAGTTACCCTCTTTAGGCAAACAGGAGACAACCTTTCGCAACTGCTCGTCAATGCAGAGCCTTGTCAATGCCACTGGTACTAGAGTATCAGACCAAACAGAAAGAAACAGACTGTAGGAGGCTCGATTGACCTCATACAGGCCTCCAAGACGGCCTCCTTTAACAAGGGATCACAAACGTCAGAGAAGAATATGGACCCAACAAAGACTCCTTGGGAGGACATTTTGTTCACCGACGAGTCACGTTTTTGCATTCACAATGATAGTCGTCGTAAACGGGACTATCGAGAACAGGGACATCATTATTTGTCCCAGTACATCCAACCACCAGTCATGGCCTTTGGTGGAGGTGGTGTTAGGACGTGGGCAGGAATCAGCTTGGGATATCGCACAAACCTTCATATTCCTTGATGCAAGACGATACGAAGAGGAGATTATCATGGGTTACGTCCTACCCAGAGGAAAGTAAATTGCACGTGAAAATTTAATTTTTTTGGATGACAATGCAAGACCATATCGTGCTCAAAATGTGATCAGGGCTCTTAATGACAACAATCGCTTACCGCTTACTCCATGTTCACCAGACCTCAATCCGATTGAACATGTTTGGAACATGTTGCAAAAGAGGATGGATAATCATAATCCTCTACCTACTACTCTTAGGGAATTAAGACATATTCTTCCTATTTTTTGGCACGAAATTCCACAAGAGCATTTTGATAATTGTATTGAGAGTATGTCTAATAGATGCACGAGGCGGCTCAAGTCGCTATTAAATCTGTTTAAATGTAATGTTTAAGTTGTCTTGTCTCTACCACATTTATTCTCTGGCTTACGATGTTTATCCAATTTAATTATGTGTTTACCCTTCTCAGACTTTCCTCACTCTTCTCCACCTGCATCTTTTGTTCTGCCCAATTTTCCTCGCCATAGTAGTTTCTTTTGTATTCTTTGTCACTGTAAATCGCTTTATTTAATGGAGTTTCTCGTCCAATTCTCTAGTATCTACCACCAGGAACATTCGCTTAGACGAAAATTCACTCAGTGGTACCCAGTGGCACTCTTTCTCCTCGTACCACTTAGTTTCATAATAATCCGCTATGTATTCCTTGCTTTACAATTCTCATGTATTCGAAGGAGAATTAATTGAAATAAAGATTACTTAGAGAATTCAAGGAAACATCACTGTTGTGAAAAGGAGAAAGCTCAGTTTCCTTGTTTGATCCTTTTCGTCGCTAATTCTTCTTATGCATTATTTCTAATTTCTAATTATTCCATTCACTTCTTTGCCAAAGATTTCAGGGCTTTATTTTAATGATCCTTCAAAGACTTTCTTCAGTTTTAAGTTAACTACAACTATTGCAGTACCTTAATTAAGTTAACTTTCCCTAATTTCAAAGAGGAGGTGTTTTCCATCATATTTCTTTGTTTTATTTTTTGATTAACATCATTCCAACGAGAATTCCTATTAGACCAAAACATCATCAAATTTGCGCTGGTGAAATACTTTAATTACTTATGTGGAATTTGGTGGGAGGTGTGAGTAACAATGGTTTGGTTTTGTAGAATTTTCATGGGCAATAGCAATAAAATTAATTCATTTTTTAATAATAAAAACAATGCTAGTACGATGTGAGCGGATGTGCCCACAATCGAAAGCAACCAATGAACTCATCGCCTCAAAAATTGGTTCGAATGTGGAATCAATTTCGCCCGACTCGTTCCGTTTAAACAACGGCGATAAGAATGCGGCTGTTGATAAGCGACAGGAAACAAAGCATACATCAATGACATAACGCTTATTTATACCTCGATTTTATACTTAGAGTGATTGGTGAATGAACAACCTTTTATACTTATACAAAGACTATGCGAATACGAAGCCCACTGGGCAAACAACAGCAAAATATTAAAGATAAAAGTTTTGGAAAAACTACAATTTTGAAGACCAAGCTAACACTGTGTGTACAGTCATAGATAGTTAAAAGGAAATTTGTTTAACACTAAACCTAGGTAAAGACAAGGCTGGTTTCGTTACCCTTTGTTCTCTTTGTGCAATCTATTCAATGAGGGAAAGAAGGTTGTTGTATGACATGTAAAAAATAATTAAATACCTAAACAGACTACACATTTCAGATTAGTTTAGAGCGAACTCAAGATGCAAAAGATTTCATGAAGGAGAGAGACGTCCCCCGAAACTTGAACACACATTAATCCATGTAAACCGCCACAACATGCCACACAACAACACAACACGGACATGTGTGTTCATAACACACAATTACGAAATAAAATTAATGAGCAAATAAAGATTAAAGCCAGCTCGAATGTTACACGCACGCCGTTTTAATTAACATTTTTATCTGCGTGTTGACGGAACACAATGGCCAGTTATCAATTAACAATATCGGGAGAAGCGTTCGTATAAGGAAAAGTATTCACTTCGAGAGGCATGTGACGGGGCGTTCCATTCATTAACATAAAACACTGTAATCAGTTTATAATTATGCGTTGCATCATTACAAGAGTCACCACAGTGCACCAGGCGAACGCTGTGACGCAAGTGCATTTACGTTACGATGATGCTACGTAGAAGAGGGATTCGTCCTGGAAACGTGCTTTGGATTGAAAAGGGAAAATCGATAATGGTAACAATAGTTTCAATCGAACGCGATTTGCTGAAGAACTAATGAGACCTATTGCGTAAAAGGTTCATAATGCGAAAAAAAAAGGGAAATAGGGTATGTGAAATAGAGCTATTGGCTAGAGATCAAAACCAAAAGCAACTGCAGATGTGTCATGGTGATAAGATAGTTTGGTCATACGAAAGGAATGAAAGAGGAAAGATAATAAGAAGAATACAAGAAGCAAGGGAAAAGGGAAGAAATATCATCCATTATTCAAAACAACTAAATTTTCATGGCCACTCAAGTTTAATGCTTATCTTTTCTTTAAGGATCAATTTGGATTTCGAATTTTCCAACGAAATAAGTTATTTATTTAGAACGTGACTTCCCCTTTGCTTTTTTGTTTGTAAACCGAGTTTCAATAACCAAATTCCTTGATTTTTGCTTTTCATTTTTGTTTATTTATTACTTACTTAGAAATTAGAAACATAAAATAATTTCTTTTTAATTATTCTGCTCGTAATTTGCATTTTTCATTTCCAACAGCACACGATATCTTGGGTGGGCATTTCATTTTGCCGCAGTATGGTTTCGGAATACTGAACAAATTTAACTTAGCTATTAGAGAGTGCCACCCTAAAATAGGCGGAGCCAAATTCCTAGACCCTGACCTACACCCCCCAATTTGGTATTCCTAAATTGCTGGGTGGTCTGCGTTAAGTCTGAAGGTCACGTGCCTAACGCCGACATTTTTCAGGGGCCTTAATGGTCTTCGGGATTAAACGAGACTACCCTGCAATCCGATATTAATTATGGCTGTTATTCCATAACATTATTAATCCAGGCGCAAATAACTCAGGGAACAGAGGCAACAAGAAATCATTACTTTATTTAAACTTCTCGATGTTCACACTCAATCATTCTAGAAAGTTTCAAAAGAAAAATAGATCAGAAAGGTCAGGACCGTAATCATAGTAACATCGCAGAGGAGAGATAGAGAGTTTACAATGAAATAACATACTTTTTGACATAAATGAACAAATCAACAGAAATCGAGTCGTTTATTTACATTCGCTTTATAATTTTTTATACACACATGCTAGTTAGAGAAACTAGATGTCTCTAGATGGGACTCATGGGAACAGATTTGGGGCTCAGCTACACGTGATTCCCTTCTAATTATGAACAATCTTCGTGTTACAGCGAAATTTTGTAGTCAAGTATAAAAAAAGTTCTATTCAACTCCTTGTAACGTAATATACTAATTTTTGTACTCTCTCATTTTACATTGATGAAAGAAAACTGTTTTTCTTTTTCTGAACACAAGATGAAGAAATCTTTTTTGAACGAGGCACTTTCCCGAGCATATCACGTCCAACGTACACCGTCGCACAAAAAAAAATACTAATAATAATAATACACTGTAAAGTAGTTAAAGCGTCGGGCCCGTTGGGAAATTTCTGGTGTCATCGCACTTTGGTGAGCTTGCCATACCATACCATAATCCACGTAGTTCACGTATTATGAGTTCAACAGCGCTCCGGCTTGAAACTTTTGGCTCGTAAAACTTGTTTAAAAATTACAGTTTATGTTGCATTACGCTGCACGACTTGGAAGGCCCATTACGCGCATGTCATGCATTACGGGCTTTATTAAACGGCCGAGGTACGGAAACACTTCTTAATTAACATCCGCAGTTGGGCGTAACGAGTTACGAATTTTCTCTGCTTTGTTACAAACTTATTTTATTGTTTTGAATTTTTCGAGGCTTATTGAAAGCTCCGAAAACATCAGATTGATTAACCCGAATTAGTATATTGAGAGGGAATTTGGTTTTGGTAAATTGTGGCTCAGATGGTAGGTCAGGTGGTTGGCTCGTTTTCAATCTAAATCTGTGCAACTAGATTTAATAAGAGAATAAAGCTAAAAGGGATGAAAATAAAAACTCTAATCTATAGACCCTAAATGGACTATACCACAGGTTATAATGTGGCTTTGAAGGTATTGCAAAATATAGGAAGTAATGAACTCATCATAAATGTATTCGTTGCGAAGTCTTAAAATTAAATTCTTAGCTATTCAATAAACTTGATAATGCGCGAATCAATTCGAGAAACTGATATACAACTTACAATACCTTTCAAATAAATAGTTGTTTGGTCGCGTGTATGATTTTCCTTTTCCGCCCTCTTTTACGTGGAACAGGAAGTTTAGTCACCTTATCAACAATTACATATTCACACAGCGATATCTCGTGACGTTGATATTTCTTATTACACCGAACGGAAACGCTCGAAAGTTCAATTTTATTAAGATAAAACAGAAGTCCGATTTGATTTTTGCCAATAGATACAAAGAAGGAACTCAAACAGAGCTTTGTAGGAAAAAAAAGCTCTATATGTATATATATAGTGTACAGAAAGTAAAAGAGAGACAAAGAGGGGTGAAGTTGTTAGGTGATCTTTCGCAGATTAAGGTAAATGAGACGATTTTTTGATTAACCCTTTCATTATTTTTGTAAAGCGAAACCTAGGATGTCATCCATGATTGCCAGATGCAAAGAAATCTATGGAGGAATACACGCATTAAAATTTTTGGGATAAATTGTTATCCTCCCGATCTTACACAACAGTTCTGAATCTTCTGAATTCTTTCCGTGTCAATATAATTTAAGCAGGTGCAAAAATTGAAGTGCGAGAATACCAGAGATTCGACTAGTGCACATTTCATATATGCAATGGCATCCGCCGTTTAAATGAATAATATAACTGAATGTCATCAGTATAACGATGGACTTGACATTATTTTAATACTTTAGTGAGACTGCTGGTTTATATATTAAACAATAATGGACCCAAAATTGATCCTTGAGGTCTATCTTACTGTAACCCAAGATAATATAATATAATATATCTTTATTAGAGAGTAAATGATATTACATCATTATCAAACAGACATAATACAGAAAAATCATATTAAATTTCATATACTAACCAACCCCAAGACGAGATTCAGCGGCAACAGTGCCCTGCTCTACCATCTAAACCTTGATAATCAAAATAAATGAAACAAATAATTGCCTACTCTAGTAATTGAAAATAAACAAACAAAGTAAGGTGTATAAAAAGGAGATAAGAAAAGAAGAAATAAAAAGAAAGGAAGAATGACAAATTAAATACAATTGTGTATGATGTACGCTCGCTATCCAGAAAGTTTAACTCATCTTGAGAAAATTGGAAATTTTTTTGAGTATTTTGAATCTATCTCCAAACACTGGTTATTAAAAAGTTCAACAAATAAGGATTTTTTAAATTTCCTAATGGTCATTCCTTTCAATTGAGAAGAGAGTTTATTGTACGATTTATAAAAGTGGTACGTGAAAGATCGTTTGAACAATGAGGTTCTGTATTTCGGCGGAGAAATCAAATTTTTGAATCTCGTTGATAACGCATGTAAGTCAGAAACAGAGTCGTCAACAACTACTCTTTGAGACCGCCTACGAAGGAAATCACCAATAAGATTAACGGCGTCTGTAGAGAGACCAATGTGCATCAAAATGGCTAGTAAAAGATTATAATTGACAGCGTCAAATTTCTAGAAAAGTCAATCAAAATCAATGCAGTCAATTTATCTGATTGTTAGGGGGCAAGATGTTGTATCGATGATGCTCAATGTTTTGCCTGCACAGAAGAATACTGATGGCACGAAGGTCTTGAAAATGCTGATCTTGGATAATGGAAGGACTAGAGCAGTTTTCCAACAAACTGGAACACAGTATCACGTAGACAACAATTTAGCAGTTTTCCAACAAACTGGGAACGCACTATCACGTAGACAACAATTTTAAAAGTAAAATTATAAATCAAAAATGTTAAGACCATCATTGCTAGTACTAGTAGATTTGATAGATAACAGTATTCTGGCAACTTCAAGCTTAGAAACAGGTTCAAAAATAAGCTGGGGATTAAACACAGTGTGAAAGCAACTACGATAAAAGCTTAAAAGTTCGTTATCTGTATTGATCACAGAAACTGAATTAATAAAAAAATAATTTATGGCATCAGCATCCGAAAGATGGTCCGGAATATAATTACGTTTACGGAAGTAAGTATTTAATTCACTGGGTCTACTCCATATAGCTTTACGATTTGCATGAAGTAGATTGTAATTTAAATACATTTTCTTCTCTTGCCTGATCGAGAAAGTAGCCAGATTTCTGAGTATTTTATAGTATTCCCAGTGGTGTGTAAGTTTCGCTTTTACAAAGCGTGCATGCGCTTCCTCCCGTAAAGATATAATTAATTTGACTGTGTCAGTAAGCCAAGGTAAGCGTGCAAATAGGGAATTCAATTATTTTCACAAAGGAACAAGGAATAAAAGATGCAACATTAAAAAAAATCCTTTCCTCTCTTTGGAGTAGTTAAAATATAAGTTAAGATACAAGTGACTGCTCAAACATTTTCTGGATAATACTAACTCTTTTCAGGATAGAAATGCTTAACACTTTCTGGATAGGTAATACTAATTCCTTTAGGGATACAAACTAACATATCAGAAGTTAAATCTCTCTCTTTTCTTGGATATTATTAACTCTTTGAAAGATAGAAATAACAACCGCAAGGATTAAACTGTTACTTTTAAAGACAACATTTATTTTAACATCAAAAACGGATGGACGCGAGGAAACACCAAAGAGAAGTTGAAATTAATTCCAGATTTTTTTATGTGTGTAGTGAATATATCTATAAAGGTTGTGGTAAACCATTAATTGGTCCTTCGAAGCAAGTTTTTTTTTCCGGTGCGATGTCATGGAGTTCGATTCTAATTCGTTTTATATGAATTCTATATAACAGATAAAGTGTCTGGGACTGTGTTAGGATTCAATGCTCTCCCAATAAGCATTATCTTAGGGCTTCCATCCATTACAAGAAATACAAAAGAGATTTTCCCTCAAATTATAGCCAAAACATCAAGTTTGTTTCATGGGAAGTCTGCAGAAAGCACTTGTTCTTTGTTGCTGATCTATTGAGGGTCATTGAAGTTGCACGTTAACTAACATGTACAAAAAGTTTTCTCATCTAGTATGTTGCTCTCATTTTTTCGAATGTTTACGTATGTTCTTTACTTGATCAGCAAAAGCCAAATTGACATTTAACCTTGACATAACGTCAACAGAAAATCATAACCAATAATTACGATTTATTACGTATTGAAACCAAACAAAATAAAACATTGAAAATAACGCTGAACGTGAATTCACGACAGATGTTGAAAATGGCCTCCGTCTTTCGAGGCATTTTCTAACTCTTCTACGACATCCCTTAATAACATTTTGCAAAATGTGGGGAGAATTTTTTATTTCATCACTTTTCGATGATTCTTCGGGTAAGTTCCTGTAAATTATTAATGGACGTTTTAAAAATGGAATTTTTCAAGTAGAACAAAACAAAGAAATCCAAAGGAGTTAGATCGCAAAATCGCGGAGGCCATATTTTTGCCATATTTCTACTAATTATCCGATCTCCAAAAAACTCTTGAAGGAGTTGCACCATTCTGTTGGAAATATCAACATGCTCGTCATCATGCAGTTGATTAATTGGATGCAAAATCTTTTCCCGATATCTAAGTGCTGTTGGTGTTCCATTAAAAAATATTGGACTTATCAATCTTCTCCGACTTAAACCTATCCAAACACCAATTTTTTGTGGATGGAGTGGGGCTTCAATGAAAATATGAGGGTCTTCTGTACTCCAAATCCTCATATCTTGGGAATTAATGTATCCTGTTAAATTAAACCAGGTCTCATCGGAAGAGAAAGTTTTATCCAACAAATCGTCATTGTTAATATTGTTTAAAAACCATTCACAGTCTCTTCGGCTTGGTTCAAAATCTAGTGGAAGCAATTCATGCACGGCAGTCAAACGATACAGGAACATTTGCAAGTCCTTTCTTAGAATAGTTCTGTAAGTCCCGACAGAAAGATCAACTTGTTGTGACAGGTGACGGATGGAAGTGCAAGGAGCATCAGTCATAATTCGTCTCACATTTTCAACTACCTCATCAGTTCGTACTTTAGGCCTACCTGACACTGTTTTCTAGCTACACTGCCAGTTTCTCTGAATAGTCCTACAGATTACTGAAGTTGATTAACAAATTGGTGGTACAGAAATAGTTTCTGGAAATTTTTCCTGAAATTCTGCAATACAATCAGGAATAGAATAGGTCCATTCGCCATTGATTTTTTGGGCATTTCGAAAGTAGAATTCATTCATAAAATATTTTTCTTCCAATGTGAAAACCATTGTAAAATCTAATCAATAATACAATTTTTTTAAAGTTATGTTTACTTATTTGTCTGCTTAGGGTACGGATCAAGTAAGGAATATACGTGAATATGCGAAAAAATGAGAGCAACACACCAGATAGGAAAACTTTCTGTACATACTATTTAGCTGTCTGATTTATAAAACACACTCTGTTTCGCCAATCGACAGTCATCGTATCCTAAACGCCTTTGATTTGTTAGATAAAATCTAACAGATTCAGTCAGTTCGCATATTTTTTCTGTTCTTGATGGGAGGTGTTCTCCAGCGAAACAGTAAAACAATTCAGGGACATTATTTTTTTAATGTTTATAAATGCTTATACAGAGTGACTGTTGATTAATCCGACCAAATGGAACCACTAAAAGAAGCGATGTCCGAGAGTATGGGAAAATATTTAAAAAAAATCTTCTATTTTATAATTAATTAAAATATTACCACAAAATCAAGACTCCGGCATTGCGTATTATATACGACGCCATACGTTTTATTAATGCGGCACTATAACAAGAGTATAAAAGTTTTTTTATTGAGTATCCGCTTGACACACATCTCAATTCGTTTTATTACAATTACACACATTACAATTCGTTTAAGAGCTGGGAACGGAAATTTGAGTTGTTTCTATTATGAGACATAATTAATAATTTGTAAAATAACTAACATTGTGTATGAAATAAAGGTAACAAATTCGCAAATAATTGTATTGTCAATTAATTTGTAATGCATACAATTTTGGATTAAATCACGTGCATGAATGCCACAGATTACAACCAAATGTAAATTGCTGGGGTTATAAGCTCCGACAGGATCATTAGAAATTGATTACTAATAAATATATAGTTATCGCGACAAACAATGATTACATTTCCAAGGAATCGCTTAAACAAATCGATTTTCTCCGAAAATGTGAAACGATTTATTAGACCTGAAGTTCAATGCCGATAAGTTTTTTTTTTTTGTTATTGTTTATTAGGATAAATAATAGTTCGAGATTCATGCAAACTTACAATTGTAAAATCTTTGGCCTGCATTTCGCACGGAAACAAAGCAATAAAACTTATTATGTACAGCTGTTTGAAAAGTCGCTAGTTGACTAGCTGCGTACACATGGCTGCGTCGAACACGTAACTGAACATGAAATGCAACAATTCGTTAAATGTGTTTCTAGACAATCTAGACCATCGCGCAAGCCATTCGCCGCGAACCAACAAGAAGTCGGTTTTCAAAGTTTTAGTGATTTATTTGTAGGTGTTCAAAGTGGCGTCAGTATTATCCTTTGTGTGGAATAATCTACTTGCATGCATTTGTCAAGTAAATATTCGTATTTCGTTCGTATTTTATGGCATCGGTCGTTGACTTAAAAACGGAGTAGATGCAGAATTTCACTTAAAGGTCAAGTTCACGTCTTCGTATCATAAAACTATAAAAAAAACTTCACGAGGATATTTATTTCGTTCGTCTGCTCCTCTATTTTTTTAACCAGGGGCGTATTTTAGGCCTAATTCTTGATTAATTATTTCTCGAAAACTAAAGAAAGAATTTTAAAATTTTTACCCTTACTCTCGGACATCGTTTCGTTTAGTTGTCGAGTTAATTAACAGTCACTCTGTATAAAAATCCACATGATTTCTATTTCTCTTTATTTCATATAGAAATATTTAGGACGAGTGTATCAATTACAAGTTAACTTTAAGTTAACTATAACCTTCAATTAATTGCCATTGCCAATTGTCTTCATAGTGGTTACTATAGGAACTAATTTAAAGTTAACTTGGGATTATTCTTGGGTGTTTCAGTGAATATAAAAACATGCAAGGATTGAATCGATCATTTTTGCAAACTGAAAGCGTCATGGAAATGCCATAAACTAATTTGTCCATAAAAATGTATTGATTTGTACTTTAATTTCTGCCATCAACTATGGGTAGGTTTCAAAAGGAATTTCGCCCGAAATTTTCAAATGAATCGCGTACGATTTTTTGCCAAACATTCTGGACTGTTTCTAAAGATAGCCACGGTGCCGCGCGCGTTATATCAATATCTCAATCCGTTCGCTAAGGATATTTGGCGAGGGGGTCCGTGGGGGACGTGTGTATCACGTAATCTTCACGGAATGGGACCTTGAATTGTGTTCCGGCTGAGGCAGCTGCTTTCCCGCCAAAAGCGAACAGGACGATTGGCTCCTTTGTGTGTGCACAGTGTAAATATGTAACAGCCGGCGCAATTTATCACTTCGGCGGCGGCGTGTTCGCCATGATAAATGTCAAACTTCTCTCCACTATGTACGTTTCAGGCGATAAATAATCTGTAAATGGCGCACACCCACTGGAAACGGTGAAGGGAAACTTATTAATTCAGATCGGAATAATGAATACGATGTTAATTCTGATATGGACGCGGACGACATTCTCAAAATTACTCTATTGGAGGGAGCTGTTACGTAATCATTTCACATTTAAATAACAAAAGAAAGAATCTCTATCATTTCAACTTCCGTAACCATGTGCTAAGCTGCTTCACGTGGTTCTGATGCTTTTAACAAAAAAATATGATTGGTTCCACATTATCCCCCTGGTTGTGCAGCTCGTTTCTTATGCAGAGGTTTTCTTAAAAACATAATTAGATCAAGAAAGTAAGACGTAGAGTTAATAGCTTCACATTCTTAATTTCTTAACGACATTACATCAGGTTCTCTTGTCTAACTTTTTGTACACATATTTCTCAAGTCAAGTGGTATTGTGTAATTTCTAATTTTGTGTAATTGCTAATGGCAATGTTTATGACCAATTCTAGAAGTTTAAAACTCTAAGAACTATTGCTTCGGCACGTTGTTCAAATTAACTGTCTATTAACAATTCGTTGCGGACGTATGAAGCTGACGACTTCTTTCTTAACATCAGCCAATTTGTAGAATAACAAAAAATAAAGATGAGTAATTTGCAGTCGAAACTTAAAAAAAAGACAACATTTATTTAATTAAAAAACGTTAGGAAAAACAATGACCCTGGAAAGATCATTAAAAGAATAGACCATAGAGGATGAAGAAATCGAGGAGTACTAAGATGAGTGAAAACACGACAAAGAAAGAGTAACATTTGGAGAATTTAGGGAAAAAGAGGAGTACACCGAGAGTTGATAAAATATGTTAAGGAGTTTATACAACGAAATAAAATTGTTCAAGCATAAAAAGAATATGAGATAATCATTGGTAAATTCAAAGCTAATTTATCTATCTACGTTCGTCATGTGCTCATTCCATGTATTTATCCTCAATAACGTGATTTACAGAAAAAAAAAATAAATAAACATGTTTTATCTCCAGCCGCGTCCGTCCCAAATTCATTATCTGCGTATTCAGCATTTTCAGGATATTGCGCAAAGAACACATTATCCGACAATCACATCCATCTAATGGGTAAAGAACGAGTAGTAGGTTATGCGGACAGTCACCTTTAGCGGACCTGTCGCTGACGCCGTACGCACTTACCATACTAATAAACACGAAACGGCCGCCAGCATTTCAATGGGACCAACGAAATGGAACTTTCGTATTTTACGGGGCCGTCGTGGTGCAAATACGTGCGGAAAAACCACCGGTTTCTATCCCATAATTACCGCTGCGAAATGGTAATTGCAAATTAGCATCTTGCTACTTGAAGGTTCGTTTACGACCAAGGGATGTTTTTTATTACTTACTTCTTACTAAAGAATGGTAGGTAGATATTAAAAAATTTAAGTGACACTACAACAAACAATGAGCACGTTGGTTGGATTAGATGGTGAAGCAGCAGAAGGTTTTGAAATAAGGAAGGAATGTACACAAGGAGAACCATTACGTATAACAGTATTTAACATAGCACTAGAGGAAAATGCTAGAAGGAGCGAAAGAACACCACCAAACAGAATAAACTCACAAAAGAGCTATTAACTGACTCTAAAGGAGAAGCTTTAGAAAGTCAGTTGCCCCAAACAAAATGTACGAAGGTAGTGAGCTTAAGAAAGGAGTAGAAACTGACCTAAGACTGGTGAAAGATAACAAATAGAGCTAACGATGGTGTTTGATGGGATAATGGTGATAGACTTCGCCTGGCATGAGGTCCTGAGATTGCCAACGCCGAATGGGGTATTGCTCGTTGCGTTCGCGGATGACCTAGCGGTGGTAGCCACGGCCAAATCTGAGAACGACCTAGAATACCTAATGAACGGAGTGTTGGAGGATGTTTCCGGTGGGTCGCCGACGATACCGATTGGAACTGGCTCCCAATAAATCCGAGGCCATCAAATCCGAGGCCATCATGCTGTCGGGACGTAAGAGATACAGGCCAGAAAGCTTTCTGCTGGAAAACTCTGTAATTAAACGGCAGACATCCGCGAAATACCTAGGAGTAGTGATGGACAGGCATCTGATGTTTGGAGAGCATGTCAAGTACGTTACGAGCAGAACCAGAGAGGCGGCGGCGGCACTTATGCGTCTGCTACCAAGGACACACGGACCCAGTGAGATGAAGCGGAAAATATGAAACGCTGTGGCGGACTCTATAGTTCTTTATGCGTCATCAATATGAGCCAAGGCGGTCACCATCAGGAAGGACACTAATATGCTTCTGAGTTACCAAAGGGTGGTGACAATCAGGATTTGCCGCGGATATAACTCAATTTCCACGGAGGCATTAATGGTACTGGCACGGGTGGTACCTATGAACTTGTTCATCAGAGAGAGAGCGCGGAGGCGGCAGTATGCGAGAGGAGTAACAAAGGCGAGCAGAGGAGGGACACATTGAAAGGTGGCAGGAAGCGTGGAGAAGCACGGACAAGGCGTCATGGACGAGGAGGCTGATACCCGATATCGCAACATGGTATCGGAGAGAGCATGACGAAATTACATATCATCTAACGCGCAAATGCTCATGTGACAGGGTGCGTTTGAGCAATATAGGTTCAGGATCAAGAAAGAAGAAGAGCCAACGTGTCGACATTATCGAACTGAGGAAGACACAGCTGAGCATACCTTCTTTGAAGAGGAAAGAAGGCACACGGAAGGGAGCATAAGGAGCGTCCTAACGCCGGACAGCATAGTATAACTGACGTTAGAAAGTGAGGAAAATGATGGTAGAGCATGGTAGAAAAGATGATGAGGAAGAAGGAGAGCATGGTAGAAAAGATGATGAGGAAGAAGGAGAGCGACGAAAAGAGAGAGCGTGTGAAGACAAAGCAATGAGAACTGAGATCGAAGATAGACGGAGCGACCGACGGAAAGAGAGAATGAACGTTGAGTGAGAAAAAGTGAACATCCATACGACCGCCACTAGGACGGAATACTGAAAGATGATACCGTAGTGGAGAGCATCGGGTCATGAGGAAAGGGGTTTAGCTGGTAGGCGTCTAGGCTACCTTTCCAGATGAATCCAGCACTCTCCCGACATAGATCTAGTCGGCTCCGTCTTTCGAAGATTCCCTGACCTTTAATTAGCCTACTAAGCCAACGGTCGAGATTGAAGGAATATCCTTTGGGATGCATCCTTCATGACCTAACTTAACGACTGATAGCGTTTTTTGTTTGGTATAGACGACCCCATTGGGCTACCTAATCCCGGTTTGAGAGGATCGGCTCCTTCCAAATTCTTCTAGCTTAGCTTACGGCCATTTGGAACTCTCTGAGGTATGTGGTCGAAGGCCACCGTGGTTGGCTAGGGGTGGATTTCCACACCGACGAGTGGCATTTACATTGCCTCATAGCAAGTAGAAATTTTGATGGAATCTCTTCTCACCAGAGGGTGGCGGTAGAGTCCTGCAACTCTACGCAGTTGTGGTGGCAAGGAATTAGCGCAAAACGCGATGTTTGGGCAAAACGCAATTAGGTACCGTTCGTTCGATCGAGATTCTATAAGCCCAAAAGGATATACGGCTCGAGAGTATTTCCTTATTGAATACGAATGAGGTTTAGCTGATGAATAAAATATTACAAGGGAAAATCGGAATTTTAGGAAACGAAAATATATATAAAGTTTGGGCGTGTTATTTCGACAATTTGCAACACTGACGCGCTTGATATTGATATATATGTAGTCTCAAACCTCCGTTGTAAGAAATGGAACGTCTTACGCCTGAACAACGCTGGGAAATATTGAAAAATTATTATTGTAGTGTTGCAGAAACTGTGCGAAAGTTGAGAGGAATTTTTGGTCGAAACGAAGCCCCTTCAGCGGCTGGTGTAAGCAAATTCATAAAGAAAGTTCATGCAACTGGCACGTTTGTGGACAACAAATGCTATCCGCCTGCTCGTCCGTACGCACAAACGAAAGAATTGCTACTGCTGCCCAAAGTGTGCGTGGAAACCCAAGAATGTCAACTCGTCACAGAACTCAACAAGTGAACATCAGTCGCACTTCTCTGAGGAGAATATTGCATAAAGGGCTCGGATTATTTGCTTACAAGGTGCAAGAGTTGAAGCAGCACAATGACCATCCGCTTCGTTATCGCTTCCCTGTGTGGGCTGTAAATGACTTGGAAAATGACGTCGATTTTGGTCGCAAAATCATGTTTTCAGACAAAGAGTAACTGTTTGGTGTGGGTTTTTCGAGTGGTGGCATCATTGGTCCCTACTTCTTTCAAAGTGAAGCAGGTGAACGGAGTGCGCTACAGAGACATGATAACTGATTTCTTGTGGTCGCAATTGAACGATTTAGACTTAGGCGGGCTTTGGTTCCAGCAGGATGGCCCAACGTCCCACACCAGCCGTCAAACGATCGATCGATCTCTTGCACACTAAGTTCGGTAACCGTGTTATCAGCCGTTTTGAAGACGTTAATTGGCCATCGCGCAGCTGCGATTTGATGCCGTTGAATTTTTTTATGGGGAAAGTTAAGGACCGTTGTTATTCCAACGATCCACAAACAATTGACGCACTTAAGGAAAACATCTATCGAGCTGTTCGCGAAATAGAACCACAAACAATCGACAATGTGCTACAAAATTGAGTTAATAGGTGGGCTACTGTCATGCCAGCCGCGGCAACCATTTCAATGAAATTATTTTCCATAAATAATCGAAAGGTGTACTCTCTTCAATAAAGCAACAATCATTGAAAAATATTGAACGGTGTAGTTTTAGTAACAATTTCAAAAAGAAACCAACAGATGGCCCACCCTTTATATATATATGAAGGCAAGCAAAGGATGGAAGGTGCCTACAAACCAAGACTTCATAATGAAGCAACAGTACAAAAAGTGATCAAAACAAAATGTCTACAATAATTGGGGACGCGGGTGCTTCGAATGCCAAGGTGAGCAAAAGAAATAGCTTGAAAACTAAACGAAGAGAGCGAGTCCATATGGAAGAAGTCCAAGAAAGAAATTACAAATCGGAAGGAGGATGTAAAACTCAAACGGAAGCGGAAAATACAGAGATCGACGAAATCTGCACCTATTAAAAATGCTTAATTTAGCTTCAAAAACAAGAACGATGTTTTTGTAAAATATTCGATTAAGGTTTAACTTGGAGGCTTCCGCGGCCGTTGTCCATAATTGAATTGGTTTTCGATTGGAACCGCGTTACGAGTGCTTCTACTGTCAACAATTCGTTCTCCATTGCAGAAGAACTTCCTCAGGGCTGCTGCTGGTGGTGGTGTTGCTGCTATTTCTCGTTAGTCGATGAGACTAAGTTCTTCTGCAATAGAGAACAAAACGTCGGCAGTGGAAGCAGTTGTGGCGCGGTTCCAACCGGAAGCCAATTCAATTATTTTGTTAGGATTTTGTTGTTATTGGGTGGGATTTTTCCAGTACAGGGGAACAGCTGCATATAGTTGGGCAGTCTGTTGCGAAGAAGAAACAAATCTAAAACTGACGGAAAGCATCGTTACACAGACGAAGAAAAGAATATATAAACCATTATGAGGTCAACAATGCTGCATGCCTGTGAAATCTGAAGGTAAACAAGAGAGCTATGAGACAAACGAAGAACGCGAAAGGTGCAGAAATAAAAAAAATGCCAACTTACAATGAAGAATAGTTTAAGCAAGATGCCTTCGATAGTTGGGACATCTTCATTGTTTGGAGGACCACAAAAGAAATGGTATGGAAACTGTTGCAAGAGAAGAAGAAGAAGAAGAGTGGAAGACTAAGAAGGAAGTTATAAGAGGTAGTATAGAAAGTATACAAGAAAAAATAATTACAATTTGGAAGGCGAAAGCAGGAGGTAGATGGAAATGATCAACAAGGCTTAAGAGTCTTGGATTAAATAAAAGAAAATACATAATTTTTGGTGAGTCGAGTTGGTGCCGCTGACCTGTGCGTGCGGTTTTGCGGCGTGACAGCTGGAATTTCACCGAGCGTATTTTTGCCGTTAAAAAAAACGTAAGTGATCGTTAAATACGTAATTAAAAAGCTACTTGCGACCCATTCTAACGTTAGAAGGTTTTAATTACAAACATTAACGCGTGCAAAACACCCACATGTGCCCCCTTAAGGACTTGGTTTTTGTTCAAATTAAGCAACTTCCGCCCCCTGTAGACGCGTTCAATAAACGAATTTTGATCTTTTAACTTCAAAAGCGACTAATAAAAATATAAAATATCCATCAAACGATTCATATAACATAAATGTGCTAAATGGCTAATCCGTCATATTATGCTACCGTGCCGACAGTGCAGTCAACAATGCATTTTAGCGACCCAAATCAAATTATGCAACATCAATATCAACAACCACAAGGACCACCACAATTAATGCAACCGGGGGTACCGCAGTATCCCACACGCCAACAACAATCACAAATAATGCTCTCCCAAAACCAAAATCATGACGTTCAACAGGCAGAGTCGGAATGGACAACAGTATTAAACAAAAAACGACTAAGGAGTCCCGAGACGACTAATAATAATAGGAAACAAACTAGAATCAGCGATTACTGGCTGCAAAAACCAGTAGAAACAAGAAATAGATTCACCGAACTCTCAGAAGAAGAGAGTGAAATCGAGAAAAACGAAAAAAATGATTCAAATGACACAAAAGCTGTCCCAAAACCGCCACCCATAACCATTTATAATGTTGGAGTAATCCAACGCATTCATGAATTGCTACAAAAAATTACAAAGAACTATACGGTGAAAACCACCAGTTTTGAAACCGTAAAAGTGCAAATTTTTGAGGCCGAAGACTTTAAAACATTCATAAAAGAACTGGATAGTAGAAATACCCAGTATCATACATTCAGGCCAAAAAGTGATAAAACGTTCAGATTCGTACTGAGAGGATTACACCACGAAACGGATATCAATGCAATAAAATCAATGTTGCTAGAGTTTGATCATGAAGTCGTAAATACACACAACATAAAACATAGAACAACAAAACAACCACTGCCTATGTTTTACGTGGACATCAAACCTAAAGAAAATAATAAACAGGTGTACAACCTAGAAAAGATTGGCAATAATATCATAAAATGTGAACCTCCACACATCAAAAGAGTAATACCCCAATGTACCAGATGTCAGGCATTCGGGCATACCAAAACCTATTGCCGCAAAATGTTCAAATGTGTTAAATGCGCAGGACAGCACGACACAAAAGAATGTCCACGTAAAACACGAGACAACCAAGTTAAATGTGCCAACTGTGGCGGTGATCACCCCGCGAACTACAGGGGATGCCAAGTACATAAACAACTGCAGCAGAAATTGTATCCCTCTCTACGAGATAAAAGGAACCCGCAACCTCAAATTCAACTTATTCAACCAGGAGTCTCCTACGCACAAGCAGTAAATAATAATATAATACCAAACAATACTACAACCCAATTAACACCAGCAACTCATCAACCTGCCAACAACATATCTAAACTTGAAGAAATGCTTGGCAAGCTTATGGAACAAATGGGTACAATGCTTACCCTACTTACAACCGTCGTCAACAAATTAGCTTAATGGCTGAACAACTTAAATATAAAATAGCCATTTGGAATGCTAATGGCCTTCAACAACATGCCCGTGAGCTTAAAATATTCATACATGATCAAGATATCGACATAATGATGATATCAGAGACGCACTTCACAAATAGACATTACCTGAAGATTCCAAAATACAAGCTATATCACACGAAACACCCTGATGATAGGGCACATGGAGGAACTGCCATAATCATAAGAGAGAGCATTAAACACTATGAAAGGGAGGAATTCAAAAAAGACTACCTACAGGCTACCAGTGTCACTATCGAAGAAGAACAAGGACCGATAACAATGTCTGCGATATACTGCCCACCTAAACATAATAATAATAAAGAACACTTTGAGGGATTCTTCAACACACTAGGAAATAAGTTTTTTGCGGGTGGTGACTATAATGCAAAACACCCAATGTGGGGATCAAGATTAGCAACACCAAAAGGAAGAGAATTGGTCAAAACAATGAACGCTAACAACTTACAACAATTATCTACTGGAGAGCCAACATACTGGCCATCTGACATAAATAAAATTCCTGACGCAATAGACTTCTGCATCACAAAAGGAATCGATACAAAGAGTTGCAAAACGATATCTTGTTTTGATTTATCATCAGATCACTCTCCAGTGATAATTAACTTTCATTCACGGATATTAAACAAAGATAAACAACCATCTCTCCATAACAACAGAACTGACTGGATATTGTTCAGGGAAAAACTGGACAGCCTAGTTACACTGAACCAATCACTAAAAACAGAAACGGACTTAGAAATCGCAGTTGAATACCTAACGAGGAACATACAAGAAGCAGCTTGGTCTACAACTCCTGAGTACAATGTACCACAAGGAAATTATAAAGTGTCACCTCCAGTCAAACAGAAAATCGCCGAAAAAAGGCAACTGCGCAAACGGTGGCAACAAGCAAGAACAGCAGAAAATAAAAAGAAACTAAACAAGGCAGTAAAAGAACTAAAACAGCTAATCCAGGAAGAACAAAACCAAGGCATACAAGAGTACCTGGAGAGTTTAACTCCAACTCAAGCCACAGAATATTCACTCTGGAAAGCAACAAGGAAATACAAAAGGTCTCCGCAACACAATCCTCCCATTAAAAATGACAACAACACGTGGGCCAGAAACGATAAAGAAAAAGCTAAAGCTTTCACCAAACACTTAAACAATGTGTTCAAACCATTTCCTTCGGAATTATCTACTGAAGAAGAAAACAATATAATCGACTCTCTGGATATACCATTCCAAATGGACCTGCCGCACAGCAATTTTACGATTAAAGAAGTTAAACGAGTTATAATGAAAGAAACTAACATCAAAAAGGCACCTGGTTTCGACCTAATCTCCGGTAAAATACTACAAGAACTCTCGGAAAAATGCATAAAGCTTATAACTTTCATTTTTAATGCAATACTTCGAACAAACTACTTCCCCAGCACCTGGAAAGTTGCCCAAATCATTATGATCCCCAAGCCTGGGAAAAAACCAGAAGAAGTTGCCTCTTACAGACCCATAAGCCTACTACCTCTGCTGTCCAAAGTATTTGAGAAATTATATGTCAAAAGACTTAAAGCTATTATAAACCAAAAGAAATTAATTCCTGATCACCAATTCGGATTCCGCAACAAACACGGAACAATTGAGCAAGTGCACCGGCTGGTAAATAAAATTAACAAGGACCTGAACTCGAAGAGATATTGCTCAGCGGTCTTCCTCGACATATCTCAAGCTTTCGACAAAGTGTGGCATAGTGGATTGCAAGTCAAACTGAAAAAGTTCCTCCCGCACCCACATTTCCAACTGCTCAAATCGTACCTAACAGATAGGCACTTTCTGGTTAAGCAAGGCAACGAACTTACTGATCTGCATCCCATACATTCAGGCGTCCCTCAAGGAAGTGTGCTTGGACCAATCCTCTACCTGCTGTATACAGCAGACTTACCAACAACACGACTCACAACCGTAGCGACATATGCTGACGACACAGCAGTTTTGGCATCTCATACAGATCCAACATCCGCGTCGAGACACCTACAGGTCAACCTCAATAAGATTCAGGACTGGCTAAAGAAATGGCGCATTAAAGCTAATGATACAAAGTCCATCCATGTTACATTTACCTTATGTAGAGAAACGTGCCCACCCGTGACGATCAACAACCGCCAACTTCCACAAGCTGAAGAAGCCAAGTACCTTGGCATGCATTTGGACCGCCGTCTCTCATGGAGAAAACACATATTCACCAAGCGCAAACAACTAGGTCTAAAGCTAAGTCAATTGTACTGGCTCATCGGTCGGAAATCAAAACTGTCTTTGGACAACAAGATATTGCTTTACAAATCAATTCTGAAGCCAGTTTGGACTTATGGAATTCAACTCTGGGGCACTGCCAGCAACTCTAACATCGACATTCTGCAAAGGTTTCAAAATAAAGTGCTGCGCGTCATCGTTAATGCACCGTACTACGTTTCCAACGAGATAATTCAACACGACATCCCACTCGCATCTGTCAGGGAAGTGATCTACAAGTACAGTGTCAAGTACAATGAAAGAGTGACAGTACACCCTAATAAGCTGGCCAAGCAGCTAAATGTGTTGGAAGACAATGAAGTGCGTAGACTGAAACGTTTGCTGCCATCCGACTTGACTGCAGAACCCAGATAAGACAATAACCCGAGACATTGTGTATATAAACTCACTTAAACATAAGAATCCTAGATTTAGATTTAGGTTTAACTTTAAAGGAGATCACTCATTGGAATGATATCCTTCATGTCATATACCGTTGTTACACCAAACGCTTATTGCCCATTAGGCAGATTGCAAAACTCACTAAGAGTCTTAAAAAAAAAAAAAAATAATTTTTGGTAAAACTATTGGTCTTAAAAGTTATTGGGTTTTGAAGAAAATAAAGCAACTTATTACTGATTTCCTGTCGGTGGTATCAATTTTGAGCGTGGATTATCGACCACTTTGTCTATCCAAATCACTTCAATGGCGTATCTTGGAATTTACTTTTCTTTTCTGTTTCTAACTCCCATAATTAATTTGACACACAAAACTTTAAGAGTCGGCCAGAAATCGCGACTTTTTTGTCGGAATGGTAAATTTGTGTTTTTAATGCCTTGCGGTAAACGAGATCGGAATGCATTAAAATCCCATCCCATCCGTGCCTACTAACATATTGCGTTTTCTGACCGAGCCTTTATCTTTTAGAAACAAATAATTGGGGGAAACACAAGTCCATAATAAAAATTTCGCGACAAAAGTGATTTTTCATTTTGGCCGATGCTTCAGGAAATTTTTTCTTTTCTTTTTTTTTACATAACATGAATATCTTAGAAAACATGGGTATGCAATTTGTTTTTCATATGGAAGGCAAGGTGTTAACGCTCTCACGTAATATTGATCTAACAAAGTGATTGATTGCTAAGACCTAGTCCCCTGAAACATCATCAAGAACAGGATACTTTTCAGTTGATTTAAACACTGCGTTGCCTGAGTTTTCCCGGCATAAAAAAAAATTATATCCTTCCAATGTATATGTAATTTTCTATTGATTTCCCTTCACCCACAGCCTTGAACTTCAGGTGTATCCTATCATTACTGCGCTTTGAATAATTTCAGCGAACGAAATCGATTCATTGATTGAATCCGTCTTCGGCATCTTCGATTTTAATAAATGTATTGCACAACACAACATATGTTCGCCTTCCAACGGTAAACTAATGGAGAAATTTATTTTTATTTGCATCGTAAAAATCCGAATGCAAAATGCCACACGACCTGCCCACACACAATCATCTCTTCTGAATTTTAATCGCGAGAAGAACGTATCGACAGCCATCACACACACACACAAAAAGCCACGAGGATGCGTCTAATTTTAACTCCACGTTATCCTTGATGCATGCGCATATTTCGTTGCCGAACCGAGTTCAATTTGTGTCAATTTTAATTTGTGAGTCGTCGTCGTCGAGACTTTTTAGAATTCATTCTATTAAATGCTTTTTTTCTCACGGTGCTTAGAGATCTCAGGAATTTTAAGATTCCTGATCAATAGGTTATATTTCGATTCTATCGGGGCCTGAAGCTGCCAGGCGTAAGTTAAATGGCAAAATATGATCGAGGCATGTCGGGTTTAATTAAACACGCCGGGCATTTCGCCCAAAGAGAAGAAAAATCGAAGCGTTTAACAAATCCTCGTCCGGGAAATATTAAAACTATTTTTTTAAATTTTGCCTGGACACGACGAGAACGAACAGCTTCCTTTCTCCTGTGAAACTTTTATCTTTTTCTTTCAGTTTACGGCCCGGTGATTAAAAATTAATAAAGTTTTATCGGGGTTAATATACGATAAACGTTTATGGAGTTCGGAAATTTACGACGTGTTTGTTCTCCACCTCGTGTACTTTATGACGACGACTGATGACATTCACTGCTTTCTTCATCACTTGCAAGCAGATTAAGCAGTTATTAAAGAAAAACAATATTATATTCCTTATTGTATGTTTCAAATCTTATAATAGGTTTGAAACTGTCAAATCCAGTTTTCCAATTTGATGAGTGGCTTACTTATGAATTGTTGTTGGAACAAACCTATTAAATCTTATTAGCAAAGCGTGCAGATTTTTGTATCGTCAATCATAAACATTTCGGTTCTCAAGAAATTCTAGGCTATGAGAATCGTATGTACGAAATTCCGGATCAAATCAAACGAAGCATCATCTGCTGAAACCGGGTCATCAAGTTAGAAGGTCACGACGGGTCAACCGTTAGATTTATAGATCGCAGTTGTGCAATTGCTTCTCAAGTCAAGAAGCGACGAAAACCGATTTATTACCACCTGAAAATTCTCTGAATCCCGATAATTGATTGCGTCACGTTTCAAATTATTCACAACCGCCGGGGACGTGCATAACAGATTTCTCGGTACGAAGAGAAACGAATTATTACACCTGTTGCCTCCCACCTGGGGCGCCTAATTGCACAATATATTCGCGAGATTAGTGTTAGTTTGACGGCAAATAGAAACTCGATAAACAAATTTCTTTCCAGCGGGGGCAAACATTGCGGTGCGAAAATAAATACGGGCATGTTTGGTTAACCTATCTACCAAAGTTGTGTGGAGAAACCGAGTCCGCACAAAGACCTAATTGTTTGTTTAATTGCTACCGAAAGTAGGTCGTGTTGAAGGTGTTTCAAGCAAGCCTAACTTTTCAAAGGCGAACGCAGTTTTTTTTTTTTAGATGTAATCAACGTAGAATAATATTTGCTTTATATTTTACAACGCAACTGTAATGAAAAGGCCCCATAGGATGTTTGGCGGACTATTGGATTAGTTGCATCTGCATGATGCAAAAAGAAACGGATCATACAGACAAGTAATATAGAATATGAAAACCCAAGGCCCACATGTGTGGTACATTGTTTGAAGACTTGAATCTGTTTAGGCCAACAAAACACAATTGCAAAATACCTCATAATTGATTTCAACTAAATTAACGTCGCTAATACAATTTGAATTCATGAATATGAAAGAGAGATGTTGTATGTACAACATGAACCGGGCATGCAGTGAGCAATTATTTCATGTTTGGCTGCATCAGGCCGGCTATTTCCGGTTGCAAACGAGGTCGCTTGCGTAAGTTCGGGAACCAAAATACACACTTCCAAGTGGACTGGAAACTGTAATTCGGCTGCTAGAATATAGAAATGAGGAGAGAGATCAACGACCGATTTTTAGATTGCCTCGATTTAGAAGTTGACCGCGTAAGCGAATGCCTTTCGCAGAGCTAGGCGGCGTTTCTTTTACCACGTTTCCCAAAATCAAATTTCTTTATTTTTGATCCCCGTATAGAATACAGTAGAGAAAGAAAAGCGCCCGCTGCGTGATTTATTTTTGTATAAACACGAAGGACTGACTACAAAGCCTCGGGGCCTGTGAGGTTGTAAAAGTTAGAATTATTATTATTAAGAATTTACGTCAAGATCAAACGTCGTCTGCGCTTTATCATAAGAGACGGCAGTCGGGTTTAATTTTGTTAGAATCCGCGTTAAAAATCTAATTTTGGAAAACGGAGTCAAACTTTTCTTCAACTGCCTGCTTGCAAACTTAATCGTTTCAAAATTCTTCTCAAAACACACGAGATCAATTAATCAATCTCATCCAGTAGTTACGTTGGTAAAAAGTTTCGATTCCTTCTCGCGGGCCATCCATCATTTCCTGCCAATTACGCCGACCGGGCTCAGAGTTAAACGCGGGCTTCCATTAGCATCCGCAGCGTAATCAGGAATCTAGGATTACGTGTCACCCGTGGCGTGTCGAATTTCTCGGTTTCGGAGCGGCGATAAATATTTATGTGTTCGTGACTCAGGTGATTAGCTAATGTTGGCCGTTTTTTCCTTCGCTTTTCTGCGAAAGCGCTGGACCTCTGAGCGAATTAATGCAAATTGATGGATGAAATTGTTTCTGCGAATGTTGAATAGGTAACGATTTAAAGGGACGGTTGTGTTAATCATAAATCAAATCCCTATTTAATAGCGCGTTTTCTATTGATTGCTCTAGAGCCCTTTCCTTTTCTTATTTACTGCACGAGTTTAAAATAAGATGAGAAAACGCTGAGGCCTCGAATTTAGAAAGCTTGACGACAGCAAATAATGATACTCAAATCTCCTGCAAATATTTTAACAGGATGAATAAGCATCCAAGTTAATAAGTTACCCAGTAAGTAAGGACCTACGTCATTTTTTAATATAGGCCGATCGATCGATTGATATTTTTAAGAACTTTTATGTAGCTATCTTCTTTTAGCTTCGTAAAACAGCTTTGCCTCTCGCAGTCGGAGGTTACATGATATTCTTAACTCAAATTGGTTAGACTGGCATATAATAAAAAAATTATGTTTACTTATAATTGCTGCTACATTCCATCGCTTTCAGAGCGATCGAGAACCGATGAGTGCGAAATTGAAAGAATTTGACGTAGGAAAAGAAAACAGATGTTTTTTTTTGTTTGGTGTTGTATTAATATGCTCGGCGACTGTAAAGTACTATATCCTCACAGAATACAGATTCCACTTTACTAAATCTCTTTTATTAATATTAACTTAACGCCTTTGTATTCCTTACTTTCTTTCTCTTCATTTGCTGAACTGCAACTTTCACTGTCATTTTTCTCTTCCTGCCTAAAATGTTCAACTTCCTACGGGATACTAACGAAAACTTTGGAATATTTAAAAAGAATGTTCGAATTTCGTGCCAGATGTCTTTCTTATACTCGGATTGCTTTGCCTGGAACCAACCAAAAACGCCAGGATAATTTCTGGAAATATTAACCCACTCTAGATACGTTAATCTTTTGTTAAGTGGGTGCCCTAGGCATCAAGGTTAATTGGAGATGAGAGGAATAAATAACATTTCTGAACTTTAGCTTCCTCACTTTCAAAATAGGGACAATAGGAAGTAAAAAATAATGGGTCAAAAGTGAACTAAAAGAACGAAATGACAACTCAAAAACTGTAAATAAGTTAAACCCGTGAAAAATAAATAATAGAAGCATGGAGATAATACAGCTTACCATAAGCAGCAATCAGAAGTGAAAAAAAATTAAAATTTTAAGGATTTACGACTCAACAGGATCAAACAAAACAGAGTTCAAATCAAATAATCGTTTGAAAAGAAGAAATATAATGAAAGTAATTAAAACCCAAAGACGGTACGGTTCGACATAGAAAAGAAAAATAGGCGACCATAACAAACATGGCTGAATTGAATGCAAGCCGTTGGAAGGTAGTGCTTTAGCAGACGTATAAGAAAAATTTTTGGATGATTAAAGGACTGCCTGGAAATCGATGAAAGGCAGGGGAAACGAGAGGCCTTGAACAAAATGCGAAGATTAAGTCACCGAAGAGTTGTTAGAGAAGACCAAAGAAAGGAAAAAGTTGCGTGGAACAAGGCTTGAAACAAAATGAAAAAAAGAAGAAAATTATCTTGGAAGTCAATGAAAGCAACGCAAAAATCTATAAGGAAATGGAAAGATCAAATCAAATCATAAAATCAGATGACTAGGACAAGTTAGCAATAATTTACAGAAGTTTGGAGCCGAATACAAGATGAAAGGGAAATTAGTAATGGATTAGAGGATGGAAAAGGCCTGGTAGAGGAAAGACCGACGATGGAGACGCGAAACTCAAGTCGGCGAAGATTTATTAGAAGAAATAAAGAATGTAAAGCGCAGCAAGAAATAGTCATAAAAGACATGAGAGAAAATTAGCAAAGAATTAAAGAAAATTAGAGGACGGTGCCACGGGAATGTTAAAAACAAGGTAAAAAAACATTAGAGGATGGAAAAGGCCTGGTAGGGGAAAGACAGACTATGAAGACGCGAAACTCAAGTCGGCGAAGATTTATTAGAAGAAATAAAGAATGTAAAGCGCAGCAAGAAATAGTCATAAAAGACATGAGAGGAAATTAGCAAAGAATTAAAGAAAATTAGAGGACGGTGCCACGGGAATGTTAAAAACAAGGTGAAAAAACATTAGAGGATGGAAAAGGCCTGGTAGGGGAAAGACAGACTATGAAGACGCGAAACTCAAGTCGGCGAAGATTTATTAGAAGAAATAAAGAATGTAAAGCCCAGCAAGAAATAGTCATAAAAGAGGTGGGAAGAAATTAGCAAAGAATTAAAGAAAATTAGGGGACGGTGCCACGGGAATGTTAAAAACAAGGTGAAAAAACAGTTCAGTGAAGTTTAGAGAAGGAAAGATTAGCTTTGAAGTCAATGAAAGGCAGGACGAAGCAAAATTCTATAACGAATTAGAAACATCAAATAAGTAAAGCAAATTAACGAATGGAAAGGCAGCTTGAGTACGAGGACGGTAAATTAGCAAAAATTTAGAAAAGTTTAGAGGGCGTACTACAGGAAGGCCTGAAACAAAATGAAAAGAAAATTAGTAACGTTTTGGAGAAGATTAGAGAATGGAAGAGACATCCTGGAAGTTGATGTAAGGCAAGGCGAAAGAAAGGCCTATAATGAGATGGATAGATCAAATCAAATCGAAGACCAAAGAATGGAAAAGGCAATATGAATGAAAGGAAAAAGCCAAAACGAGGTGGGAAGATTAAATTAATAAAGATTTAAAGAAGGACCTTAGAATCCATTGGAAAGCAGTTTGAAAGAAAGGTTTAAAACGAGATGGGAAGATCAACTCAGCAAAGATTTAGAGAATAAAAGGAAAACTAGAACTAGATATTATTATATATACTTTAGAAAATATAAGTACTTCCAGAAAGATGGTATAACTACGCAAACAGTGGCGTAGCTAGCTTAGCGAAATTTCCCACTGTGAGGTAAGTACATTATAAGTCATATATTCTTTACTATCCATAACATTCGACGTATACATGACCTTACCATTCCATACGTACACAACGCATTGTATGTATTAAATACTATATCTGGAATTCTCTTCGTTACATAACACGCCATCAACTTGAATACTGCAGCGTTTTTATCGACATAGACTTTACGCATGTAACAACAAAGTTCGCTAATGTTTTTATCTCGCGCATAATTTATCATGGGCTTATCTGGCGACATTATCACCGGAGAGTAATTAATGCAAATTAAATTAATACGCTTAAAATTGAAACGGCTTCGCTGCGTGCATACGAGAGTTATTAATTAAAGCGCGAGAGCCGTAATTGTTCTTTGTTTACTTGCTTACTCGCCGGTGAGCTGCACGGTTTTAGTTTTCAAACAAATACAATTCATATGCACACACACACACACTTTTGAATAATGTAGGTATCTGTTGTAACCTATAACCTATGGCTCCGCTGATTTATGCATACTTAACTCCCACGTCTTGGTTTATGTTGGTAAAGGGGTCTACAGACGTACTTAGATGTTTGATGTTAAACCTGAGGACTTGTCTCATAACAAAAGGGTACGTTATAACATATCTAGATGTACTAGGTCGCAAATTGTTTTCAATTTCGTATGATTAGGAAGTCAAGAATTTTTGATTTGCCCTCGTATGTATCCAACTGTTTGTGATTATTATTCGTCCCATCACAAATATCTCATCCAACTTTCGAGTACATGAGTGGATGCTTAACAACACATTCTCTTTTGCAAAACTATTTAATGCATCGACCTTAAGCCATCCTTCACCATAAATAACTAAAAAACAATGATCTTCTTCATTGTCCTTTCGCTAGTATCCTCAAGTCGAAGTTCAGATCTATAGAGATTTATTATGCTGCCATTTTCATTCCGCCAATCGCGGGAAATTCCAAATTGGAAATTACGTGCCGCCTAATGAAATTAAGTTGCCGTGTTAATGAAAGCAAGCGGCGTTCGCGCGCGTGGAGTTTTTCCGACGAAGTTTTCGCCTCAATTGGAAAGTAAACTTCTTCTCCGCGAGTGCAAACTTTGAGGATCTTCAACGACGTCGTCGTCTTGGTAGCATTAAAAATTAAGAGTGGCGGATTTTCTTCGCATTTTCCGACTCGTTTCACTGAAATGATCGACGGTTTCCTTTAAAAGTATTATCCCATTCTTATTGGGCGGAAATTGTATAATATTTATATTCCATTATTCAATTCTTTTTTCGACTTCTATTTTTACGTGGGCCGGCCTCTCTCTATCTTATCTAAGCAATTCTTTGATATTTTCATTCCACGTTCTATGCGGTCTTTCATTTCCTGTTGCCCCTCATTTTTCTCACCTGTCAAATCCATCTGAGTTGCTGGGTCTTTCTTTTTTCTTCGCCTTTAGCCTTCTTCTTACCTCTGAACTTCTTGTTCTATGAATCTTTCTAACTCCTTCCGTTCTTCTCACAGTTTTCATCCCGCAATATTCTACGTCTGTATTTACGTCTCGCATCTGTTCGTAAACACCGGGTAGAAACAGCCTCATGTACTTTGACTTTCGTTTTCTGCGACATTTCCTTTTTAATAAAAAGGAAAGACGGTTTGGTCCTTTATTTATTCTACCGTTTACTTTTTCATTCGTATTCTTTATTTCTTTGTAAAAGCTCCATAAGTCTGTACCGATCTTCCTCCTGTCAAATCTCTGCTCATACTCTTGAAGGATTACTCAAGGTCAATTACTTATAATTTTCTGTAGAGGATGCAACATTTTCTACAAGTTATGTGAAGGCAAATGTCCAGTCTTGCCTGGATCTACGAGGTGTGTGAGAATAGGGAGACTGATAACACTGTGAGCGATCTGGCAACGTTGTGTTGTTCTACTTATCTAGACAGATGTGTTCATCCCTTCCAGAAGCTCAGTCCGAGTTTCAGCTCTGTACAGCCATCACGTGATTTTGAAAATCACTTAAGTTGTGTTTTTGTTGCGTGTTACGAAAATGGAACAGCGGAATTTAGAACAACGTTATGCCATCAAGTTTTGTATTAAACTTGGGGAATCCGCGAGTGTGACTTTTGGAAAGTTAAAACAGGCCTATGGGGAACATTCCTTATCAAGAGCACAAGTTTCTCGCTAGCACAAATCATTTTTGGAAGGCCGAGAACACGTTGAAAATGAAGCCCGCTCAAGGAGACCTTCAACTTCAAAAACCGACGAAAACGTCGAACGTGTGAGATCAGACCGTCGTTTAACAACAAGAATGATGGATGATAAGTTAAACTTAAACACTTTCACATCAAGTTTTGATCGCAGATATGCACATGCGAAAGATTTGGGCTAAAATTGTGCCGAAGGACCTCACAACTGAGCAGAAGGACAATCGAAGAAACGTGTGCGTTGATCTTCTTGAGAGGATTGCCAATGACCACGAATTGTTCAATCGTGATGAGTCCTGGATTTTTGAGTATGATCCTGAGACAAAGCGGCAACTCCGAGTCGCACACTCAGACATCTCCTCGATCGAAAAAAGCTCGAAGAAGCAAATCCAAGATCAAAACAATGCTAATTTGCTTTTTTGACCGTAGAGGTATCGTGATAAAGAATTGGATCTTCCAGGACAAACTGTCAACCAAGTGTTTTACAAAGACGTCCTTGAAAGGCTCAAGAAAAGGATGATTTGTGTGAGACCGGACATTGCAGACAAGTGGATGCTTCGTCATGACAACGCACCATGTCATACGGCCACTTCCATCACAGAATTTTGGACCTCAAAAGGCATTCCTGTTGTTCCCCAGGCCCCCTAATCACCTAATCTGAGTCCTTGTGACTTTTTTCTTTTCCCGAAATTAAAAAATGTCTTAAAAGGATGTCATTTTGGGACTCTGGGGAACATTAAAAAGAATGTGACCGACATATTAAAGGCTCTACCAGTTGAAGTCTTTCAGTGCTGTTATCAAGACTGGGAACAACGACTCCGCCGGTGTATAGCTGCAGTAGGGAACTACTTTGAAGGGTACAATATTGTTGTTTGGAAAAAATAAAAACTTTGATAGATAAAAAAATCAGTCTCATTACTTTCCTCACCCGCCTCGTATATTCCTGCCTTGCGTGTCTTACAGCATGAACTCTTTTCTGCTTTTTCTCGTAGTCCTTCTTCTATCACTCGTTCATAAATTTTGTAAATCGTCACTATAATAGCCTGGAACTAGCCCTTTGCCAATAACTTTCTTCCAATGCCATGATGCCTTTGATGACTTCCTCTAAGTAATTCAATTTTCTTGCCTTTTTTCTATATGTGCTGCCGATGTTTTCTTTTTCCTTCTCTGTTTTACTTCCAGTTTTCTGTATTTCATCGTCTTATAAGCTCAAATAAATCTGCTATTATAATTATAATGGCGCTTATATTCTGAAATCAGACAGACAGTGAGAGGGATGTTTTGAGAACTATTCACTCATAATAACATGTTTAGATGTTATCAAAACTTTCCAAGGAGAACTAAATAATTAAATTATGTATGTATAATCTGTTTCTCAATGATCAGAAGTTTGAAAAATGAACCACGTACAGCAGGGCTAGAGGTCAAAGTGAAAGATCAAAAGAATTCAGTGTAGGAATTTAGAAACAAAAAAAGAGATATGAGAAAAAATAAAAGGAGGAATAAAACCGCTTAATAAAAGCCTTATGTCCCTCTAAGGAACGAAAGGAAATCTATATCCATCATTTGCCTTCTTTATTTATTTTTCTTTTATTCTTTTTCTTTTATGCCTTTGAATTTTTTTACTGAAGAGATTCTCTATTTTGTAAATTCCCCACCATTTCACAGGATTATCCTCTCTCTCTCTCTCTTTGTTTTTTCTCTAAACCGTATATTTCTATACGAAAAATTTCTAAAGCAAAATAACTTTAAAATTTTCGCGTTCTTTTATAAATTTTTCTTCTTCATTTCTCTGAACTTCTACACCACTGCTATCATATTAAGATCACCGAAGTGTTTTCTAAGGTGCAACTAAATAGATCTAGTGGGGTCAAGTAATTAACCTTTCTTCTGTCTTCACCTTTTACACCATCAACTATTATTACTTAGTTACCCTCACCCAAGCTCTCGTTTAGATTGTTTTCTCAATTGACTTCCTGTTTATTTTTTTAACAATATTTAAAATTATCCCGAAACTAAAGTGAGGTAAATAAGGTCAAAAAAGCATTAACATAGCCTTGCTACTTTTCTAATTTCATTTTATTCGACCTTCAAATTCTAACCATACGTATAAAGTTATTGTTAAGCTTGAATTGATTGATTTGACTTTTGGGATTTGAAACATCATGTTCCGGATTGTCAAGGGATTTCGAATTTGTCAAATTTACTAACCACCAGCAAAATCTTAAACAAGAAGTATCCCCACAGACCACCACAGATTAACTATGTTATCCCTTATGAATATTTAACAGTGTAAAAACTGAAACGTGGGTGGTTCAAACAACAAATTGGAAATTGCGAACAGGTACAGTATAAAGGGGAGAAGGAAAATTTTACATGCCGATTGTGTTTCCACTGGTCTTACAGTGAATAATGCATGAACTACGAACGCAGTTTATGGCATAAATTTATCGTTCATCATGCGTGCCATAACGAGGAGCGATTCTGCGTGCAAACAACTCATTCGACGGCTGAAAAACTAGAAGAATAACGGCGAAAAAATCCAGGACGATAAATTTTCAGTGTTGTAATAAAACCAGGATGATTTCAGTTGAGTACGCTCGGCAGATGTTGGTGAATCTATTTCTAGAGCAGATGACTAATAGAGAACAGACACCTGAGGTTGATATTTTTAAGTGACTGGACGTAATGTGTTCGTTGACGAGGTTTTCGCTCGTTTACGGTACTCCACATCCTCAGTGCAGAACAATACATTAACGTGTCAATAACCTGTTACTTAGTGAGTAAATGTCAGGCAGCTTCGCGTAAGAAAAGACAACGCACCGAGGAAGGTCGCTATCGTAAATGAACGCAGAAATAGTTTTCCAGGGGGTATTTAGGTCAACATTTTATTGGCGTTATTAAACAAAAGGTTCACCTACACTCAGTACATATACTTGTAAGTTTGTTCGTGCATTTGAAGAACGAGGGTTCGACAAGGTTTTGCAAAAATATAAGGAAGCAGTCTTATCAATCGCAGTCTCATATCATTTCCCTTTCGTGTGCTTATTTAAAAAAAGGATAGATGACAAATCCAACAAGTCTGCAAGCATATCAACACGTGTGCAGGAGCTTTATGCGCTGAAGAACTACGTAGGCTTACGTTAAGTAACGGTGCTGCCGTCGTTTAATGCCAAATAACGCGGACGGATGTTATTAATTATAAGCAAGCGTTGGCTTCTCCTCTCGGCTTTTGGACACGGAAAAGAACTGTAAATAAACCGACGGTTTTACGTTACTCTCGAAATTTATGCCGGCGGTCACCAAACGTACATAAATAAATTCCTTTTCCAATTCACTGCCGAATTTATTTGTTCGGAAATTTTGACGCATCCGGAAGTGTGTCGGTTAACTCACGTTTATTTTTAGAGAAGTTAGCACACTGTGCTAATGATGAGGCAACTTAGTGATAACGAGAAGCCAGAATTGGACTTCTAGGTTGGCATGTCTTTATCTAGCTCTGTCATTAGTGTTTTTGCCTTGCGATTATCTTCCGCCTTTCACGTTTACGACGAAAAATTATCACATTTGGAGGTGTCCGGAAAATAATAATTGTAAATTTCGAACGATTTGAAGATCAGAAAGGTATAAGAAGACCAATTGTTGATGCAAATAAAATACAATTTAATTTAAGAAGTACTTTGCTCAGAATATGATGATTGGATTCTGATCAAATGTTATTCCAATGATCCCGAAACTGGAACTGTAAGTGCCTGTTTTATTGGTTATTACAAGGCCAACACTAAAACATGAGTTGGATCACAAAAATCTAAAAATAGTTCCAATGTGCTTGTACGGGATTGGAAGAAAAATGGAAAATCCTATGAGACGTAAGAGGAGATTGTTTAGATTTCAAAAAGCATTTTAGATTGAATTTGTTAGAGGATGTTGGAGATGCGTGAATTTGGATTTGGAAAAAGAAGAAGCCTTGGATTACATACTGAACCTAAACTAGGCAACAAGTAAGACCGCGAAAGCATTAAGTTGTGAAATTGTCAAAGGGAGTTGAAGATGTGTGAATTTGGATTTCTTAAAACATTTGATATTGATGTTAAAGACACTTTGAATTTCTAAAAAGAAGAAAGCCATTGAACTTCATCTACGCAACAAATAAAACCATGGAAAAAATGTTCATCTGTCACAGGATGCTAAAGGTGCATGCATTTGGATTTCTAAAAAAAGGAACTTCGGATGACATAGAAAAAGAGATTCTTGTACCTTGTCGTAGGCAACTTACAAAAATTTGAAAGCATTTCGGTTGGATATATCACATGTTATTCAAGACGTGCAGATTTGTTTTTCCAAAGAAGAGACTTTAAATACATAGAAAGAAAGATCCTGGAGCTTTTCATAGGATTAGTCATGAGATGTTGAGGGTGCGTAGATAAGTTTTAAAATCAATTTACTTCTTGCAAATTGGAAGAAAAGGGGAAGTGACGACGAAGTCATTTACCCTTCCCACAGACTTTTGAGAGTTATTCAAAGCATTAATGGAAACTTTGGAAGACAACAAAGAGATGATCTCTGGCTTTTAAGTAGGCAAGGAATAAATGTAATGTACTGGTATCGAAGGTGACAAGAATGGAATGGAATGTGAAATTTAAGTTTTTTAAAGAATGGAAAATGCAGAAAGAGTTTTCGGGGATAGCCAAGATATAAGGAAAAATGTGAAAAACTAAACTAAAACCTAAGAGACTTGAAAATACAAACAAAGGCAATAGTAATAGTAAACCCTCATAAATACTTATTGCCAATCTTCTTCTTCCAAGAAAAAAAAGTAAAGTTCAAGCAAGCGAAACGAAATACCTAAAAAGAATTGAAGACGTACCAAAAAAAAATAGGACAAGCGACGGTTATTGATTTGGAAACCAAAATCTTAGAATGACGTAAAGAGGTCTAGGACAATATAATAGGAAAATCACGACAAAAAAAGAGAAACTCATGAAGTGAGGCAAGCAAAATAGCAGTACAAAGAATTGGGAAAAAAGTCAATTGCAAAACTTGAGCGTGAAGTGAACCATTAATTTCAAGTGTAATTTGAGGTGCTTGAAAATGCGCCAGATCTTTCCAAAGAGTATTCCAAAAGATATATTAAAAATAAAAGACAATAATCGACATTCTATATCGAATATGTAATAGAATATACCTACATATATTTTCGTTAACCATACAATAAACATTGCTTACGACGAGAAACTAATTTCATTAAACCTCAGCAATTCTAGAAATTTACATATTATGAAACACATCAAGTTACAAACTCAATGTGTGTGTGTTTAAGGTCAACTCGAAGTTAATACATATTGAAAAGTCATGTGTTTAAACATCGCACAAAAAATAAAATAAAACTTTCGCAATTACATACATAAACCGTTGATGTCACAAAAACATCAAAACAACAAACCTAAAGCGCAATAGCCAAAAAAAAAGTTAATAACAATAATAAACAAACGAGGACCTCGAGTGTATTATCACAGCAGCATGCAGACACACACACACGTTCGACTTTATTTTTCGGGTTACGCAAACAATTACCTGGAGATAGCGAGCGTTCGCGAGCGGCTAACTGTAAATCTAAATTTCATGGGGCGGTTACGTAACGCAAAAAGTTCAGGCGGACATTAGCATACAATCGATTCTTTGTCAACCTTGAATGCGAAATCGATTATTATTCCTCGTTGCAGCAGGGCACCGGCGTAAATAAACCAGCAGTGTGAGAAATAATAAATTGCCGCTTGTAATTGCGCTACCATTTGTTGGATTCCTCGGTCTAATAAATGTCGCTTTGGATTCGTTCGCTTGAACGAACAACAGTTTGTCGGTTTGTAATAATTACGCTTGTAACAACTTCATTACCGGTGGTCTTAAAGAAAATGAGATATTTCTTTCTACACGCAAAAAGAAAACTCTAAATACCTCAAATGATATATTGTTAAATTGTAGAAGATTTGTTTTGGGTAATTTTTGGAAAATTAACGGCATTTGTGAGAAGCAAAGTAAAAGGAAAGCTAATGTCTGCTTTTTGTATTACATCTACTATGTTCTTGCCGATCTTCCTCTGTGTCAAATCTTTGCTCATACTTTTGGAGGCTTCCTCAAGGTCAATTCCACATAATTTTCTGTAGAGGATGCAACATTTTTTACAATTTATCTGAAGGCAAATGTCCAGTATTGTTTGGAACTATATGCCCGCCTTGCGCGTCTTACAATGTGATTTTTCTTTCCTATTTTCTTCTCCTAGCTTTTCTTCTATCACACATTCATAAATTTCGTGATAGATTTCTGTAAGTACTTCAACCATTATTATTTCCTCTTTTGTAGATCGGCATTATAATAGTTTGGGACTTGTCCTTTGCCAATAACTTTTTCCCCTTCAATTTCCAATGCCATGCTGCCTTTGATGACATCCTCCAGCGTAATTTAATCTTCTTGCCTTGTTTCTATGTGTGCTGACGATGTTTTCTTTTTCCTTCTCTGCTTTGCTTCCAGTTTTCTGAATGTCGTCGTCTCCTACGCTCAATAAATCTACTATTCTAAAGAGAGGAATGTTTTCAGAAGTGGTCACCTATAGTAGAGACTTGGAGTAATATGTTTCGATGTTATCAAAACTTTCCAAGGAGTGCGTTGATCTTCTTAAGGGGATCGCCAATGACCACGAATTGTTCAATCATGTGATCACAGGTGATGAGTCCTGGATTTTTGAGTATGATCCTGAGACAAAGCGGCAAAGTGAGAAGTGGCACACTCAGACATCTCTCGACCGAAAAAACCTCGAAGGAGCAAATCCAAGATCAAACAATGCTGATTTGCTTTTTTGACAGTAAGGGTATCGTGTATAAAGAATTTGTTCCTCCAAGACAAATTGTCAACCAAGTGTTTTACAAAGATGTCCTTGAAAGGCTCAGGAAAAGTGTGATTCGTGTGAAACCGCACATTGCAGACAAGTGGATGCTTCATCATGACAACGTTCCATGTCACACGGCCACTTCCATCACGAAATTTTTGACCTCAAAAGGCATTCCTGTTGTTCCCCAGGCCCCCTCCTGATCTGAGTCTTTATGACTTTTTTCTTTTCCCGAAATTGAAAAATGTCTTAAAAGGATCTCATTTTGGGACTCTGGAGAACATTCAAAAGAATGTGACCGACATGTTAAAGCCCCTATCAGTTGAAGCCTTTCAGCGCTGCTATCAGGGCTGGGAACACCGACTCTGGCGGTGTATAGATAAAAAAATTGGTCTCATTACTTTTTTTCACATACCTTGTATGTTCACGCCTTGCGTATCTTACAGTGTGAACTCTTTTCTGCTTTTTCTCGCAGTCTTTCTTCTATCATTCGTTCATAAATTTTGTAGATCGGCACTATGATAGCCTGGGACTAGCCCTTTGCCAATAACTTTTTTCCAATGCCATGATGCCTTTGATGACTTCCTCCAGGGTAATATAATTTTCTTGCCTTGTTTCTATGTGTGCTGCCGATGTCTTCTTTTTCCTTCTCCGCTTTCCTTCCAGTTTTCTGTATTTTGTCGTCGTATAAGCTCAAATAAATCTGCTATTATAATTATAATGGCACTTATATTCTGAAATAATTCAGACTGACAGTGAGAGGGATGTTTTAAGAACTATTCACTCATAATAACATGTTTAGATGTTATCAAAACTTTCCAAGGAGAACTAAAGAACACGTTTAAGATATCAAGATAATTATTTTATACGTAAAATCTGTTTCTCAATGATCAGAAATTTGAAGAATGAAGCACGTACAGCAGGGCTAGAGGTCAAAGTGAAAGACCAACAGAAATCAGTGTAGGAATTTAGAAACAAAAAAAGAAATATGTCAGCCAACAAAAGTTTTGCACTTGGGAAGCACAGTGATTAGAAGAGGAAGAGTCTAAGAAGATACCTAAAACAGAAAATGAAATATGTTTGGCACTTCCAAATCATTCACGCAAATCAGGAATCAGTTGTCTTCGGCAAAGAACTACACAAACCTTAACCGTGATAGAGATTATGAGAAAAAATAAAAAGAGGAATAGAACCGCTTTATAAAACCCCTATGTCCCTCTAAGGAATGAAAGGAGGTGAGACGGTGAGAGGAATGTTTTGAGAAGTGGTCACCTAGAATAGAGTCTCGGAATAATATGTTTAGATGTTATCAAAACTTTCCATGAGATCTGAAGAACAGTAAGGTATCTAGGCATATTATCTATTTCCCAGTGATCACAAATTTGTACAATGAAGCACGTAGAGGAGGGCTAGAGATAGAAGTTTTGCAACTTGGGCAGCCCACTAGATAGAAGAGTAGGAACCTGAGAAGGTATTCAAAATAGAAGACCAAATATTTGGGGCATCCAAAATCTTCAGCAATTTAAACAACGAAGCACGTCGAGGAGGGCTAGAGGTCAACGTGAAAAACCAAAAGAAAACAGCGTAGGCAATACAGAAACAAAAAAAGATACGTTAGCCAACAGAAGTTTTGCAAATTGGGCAGCACATAGGATAGAAGAGTAGCAACCTGAGAAGGTATTCAAAACAGAGGGCCAAATATTGGGGCACTCCGAAATCATGAGCAATTTGAACAATAAAGCACGTAGAGGAGGGCTAGAGGTCAACAAGAAAAACCAAAAGACATAGCGTAGGAAATATAGAAACAAAAGAAAGAGATAAGAGCCAACAGAAGTTTTGCAACATTAGATAGAAGAGTAAGAACTTGAGTAGGTAATCAAAACTGAGGATCAAGTATTTGGGGCACTCCGAAATTATTAGCAGATCAGGAATCAGTTGTGTTGGGCCTCGGCAAAAAACTACACAAACCCTTATCGTGATAGAGATTATGAAAAATAAATAAATAAAGCTGGAATGAAACAGCTTTGTGAAGCCCTACGTCCCTCTAAGGAACGAAAGGAAATCTATGTCCATCAGTTGCCTTCTTTGTTTATTTTTGTTACTTTTTCTTTTTGTCTTTGAATTTTTTTATTGAGGAGGTTCTCTATTTTTTAAATTCCTCACCATTTCATAATCCTTAGTATCTCTCTCTCTTTGTTTTTTCTTCTAATGTAAAATAACTTTGAAGTTCTCGTGTTTTTTTTTTGATATCTTCTATCTCTTTGTAGAAGATTTCTTCTAGATAACTTTTCGAAAATTAACGTCCTTTAGGAAAAGCACTGTATAAGAAAAATAGAAAGAAGAAAGGAGGAGGAATATCGTACAGATAAAGTAAGAAATGAGGGAACGTGGAAGAAGGTTAAGGAAGTACAAGAACGAACAAATGGATAATCTGTCTAATCAAACTCGTAAGAGACCAAGATCTCCAAAGAGATTGGAAAATAATTGGGCGCAGATATATCAGAAGACTACCTCGTAGTAAACGATTGGAAGAAAATTGTGCATAATCATCAAAAGATACGTGTACCAGAAGTCTACTTTACAGATCTCCAATGCAATTGGAAGAGAATTGAGCTACTGCCATGTAAAGAAAGGAGGTCCACAGAAAAGGACGCAGAGCAAAGAAAAATGACTACCTACATCCCTGAAGAGACAGAAAGGAGGAACAGAAGATTTTAACAAAAAAATTGAAACCGTTTTATTTACATCAACTGTAATACATAAAAGTAGCACTCTCTGATTTACATGGAAATGTAATAAACATAAATTACCACCGTCTGCTAATGCCCAGTCATTTTCATTAATTTAATCATCGTAAATCCGTTTTATGCTTAGACTGTACACATAAACGAAAGAAGTAAATTCCATTTTTTTTAGTACAGTACATGTAATTTTACTCTCCGCGAGTATTAGAAAACGTTTAAGGAAAAATTAGCAGCACGTTGGAAACGAGCGAGTGATAATTACAATGTGTGGGTTATTATTGCCTCACAGTTACGTCACGCGGCTAATATATTCACGCGCACATTTCGCAGCTAACGTTTTATTATGTTTAAAGTTTACAACGGCTGTTTATCGCGAGGCGAAGCGGACGATAAGAGGACTTTTTTAGGTTAACGTGTCGTGTGTGCCCGACAATTCGGTTTACAAGTACACACAGTTACAGTAGTTACATAGGAAGTGGAACATAAAATGTTTTTATTGTTTCGAAATTGGCAGACGTGTACTTCCTTTGCATTCTTTGCTTTTAAATTTATTCGATTGTCAGTGGACACCCTATACAGAGAAAAATTTGCTTCCTTATTCAAATGAGAAATAGTGACGTCACGTCGTTTCTCACAATCAGATGCAAATAAATTTCCATCGGACAAAAGGCGAGGCTGCAACAATACGAATCACGCACACACACAGAAAATTTAAATAATATCTCGTTCTCGATCTCCATTAGAATTTGCCAAGTTGGCATGCGATCAAAGCTCGGACCGCACGCAAAATCGAAACGAAATCATTGCAGTCGGTCCCGCTTATTGCACCCGCATGATGTAAGGCCCTAAATAAACAACTTCAGGAACTTACACACGGGTTTTGTAATATTTATGAAGCACGCGCGGCTCCGGCATTGCGTTAACATCGCACACACGCCCATATTTTTCTCGCCGGCCGCGTAAATAAATAATTTTTCAGGCTCGACGTTTCAGGGTTTTTACCGCGGTTTCTCAAAGTCCTCCTATAATTATCTAAATGGCGATAGTGCTAATAAGACGAGGTTTTTATGGTTCGCGCGATTTGAGTCACGGTCGCGCAATTCATATTTATAAATACGCGAACTGATGATTACGTTGCATAATTTTTCTAGAAACGGCCGTTTCAAATTAACATCGAGCTGCGCGAACGTGTAATCTGCTGTGTGAACGATTCAAAACAGAATTTTAAATTCAAATTGTCAATAATTAATTTGTTTATGGATTGCTAATGTAAACAGAAATATTAAATGATTGGCATAACTATAATAACTAGGACCTTTTTTCGACGGACAGCTGAGAAATCGCACAAACGTTAACATTTCTTGAAGAGTCGTCAAACAATGGCGAAACATTTAGATTTGTGCGACTTTTAGATTCCCGTTGTTTTACACCTTATATTTTAGGATTTAAAGACAAAAAGAAAGAGTTTAATTAATTTTGGGGGTGCGAACAATAAAATAGTTATTAAGCCCGTTTTAGGCTTGTACAGGATTTGGTACAGTTTCTGCACAGTTCCAACTAGGCAGTAGAGTGCTGCCATTTTTAAATTGAATCACAAATTATCTGAAGAATAGAACGCGTTCTATCTCTAAATCTTGTACATAAGAAACAAATATGAAAGTGAACAAAGGCCTTTAAAAAAGATATGAAATTTCTTTTCAATTAAAACTGCAGGTTCGGTTTCAAAGAGCGCATGCGAGGCTCTTCGATTTAAAAATCATTAAAAAAAAACACTAGCGTTGTTGTGTAAGTCATACACAAGGTGATCATTATTAGTGATGTAGTTTGGGGAATTGTACACAGATGTCGCTGGTAAAATCTCGCGCGTGATGCAAAAAATTAAGTTGGTTTCACACCTGACAGACACGGAACCTCCAGTAGAAGAATTTGGATCATGTATTTTAAAATCAAACAAAACAAAAAATTCTCGGGAAACTGCACGCAGATGGCGCCGGCAAAATCTCATGCTATAAACGTCTCATTCACATCGGTCCTTCTGACAAAGACAAATCACATACAAAAATTAAATTGTTTCAAAATCAAACTACAACAAAAAATAGTTTGGGAAGTTATACAGAGATGGCGCTGGTAAAATCTCACGCAGCAAATAACAGACTGCAATAAAATTAAGGTGCATTCGCATCTGACAGAATCAAAAACTCTAGGAGAAGAATTTGGATTAAGTTTAAAAACAAATTAATTTCTTTCTGAAACTTCGCACAGATGGCACCGACAAAATCTCACGCCATAAATCTCAGACTGAAAAAGAAATTAAGACGCATTCACATCAGTTCTTCTGACAAAGAAGACGAAACCATATGGAAGAAATTAGATCGTTTTAAAATCAAACTAAAACAAAAAATAGTTCGGGAAGCTGTTCATAGATGGCGCTGGTAAAATCACTCGCTGTAAACGTCGGACTGTAGTAAAATCAAGGCGCATTCGCATCAGCCCACTGACAGAAGAAAAGCAACCATATGAAGAAATCAGTTCGTTTTAAAATCAAACTAAAAAGATAGTTTGCGAAGCTGTACACAGATGGCGCTGGTAAAATTTCACACTGTAAACGTTGCACTGCAAAAAATCAGGGCGTATTCACATCCGTACTTCTGACAGACTTAAAACCTCCACGAGAAAAATTTGGATTAAGGTTTAAAATCAAACTAAAACAAAAAATAGTTCGGGAAGCTGTTCATAGATGGCGCTGGAAAAATCACTCGATGTAAACGTCGGACTGCTGTAAAATCAAGGCGCATTCACATCAGCCATACAGACGGAAAAAAAGGAACCATATGAAGAATTAGTTCATTTTAAAATCAAACTAAAACAAAAAGGATAGTTTGCGAAGCTGTAGGCAGATGGCGCTTGTAAAATTTCACGATGTAAACGCGAGACTGAAAAAAAACAGGGTGCATACACATCCATACTTCTGAGAGACCCAAAACCTCCACGAGAAGAATTTGGATTAAGATTTAAAATCAAACTAATACAAAAAATATTTAGGGAAGCTGTTCATAGATGGCGCTTGAAAAATCACTCGCTGTAAACGTGGGATTGCTGTATAATCAAGGCGCATTCACATCAGCCCTACTGACAGGAAAAAAGGAACCATATGAAGAAATTAGTTCGTTTTAAAATCAAACTAAAACAAAAAAAGGTAATTTGCGAAGCTGTACACAGATGGCGCTGGTAAAATTTTACGCTGTAAACGCGAGACTGCAAAAAATCAGGGTGCATTCACATCCGTATTTCTGACAGGATCAAACGTTCACGAGTAGAAATTATATCGTCTTAAACTCCAAAAGAAACAAGAAATAGTTTGAGAAGCCGTACAACAGATGGCGCCAATAAAATCTCGCTCAGGCTGCAAAAAACCAAAGTGTATAAAATTCTGACCAAATCAAACTATCCAGGAGAATTTGGATCAAGTTTAAAATCAAATTAATTTTTTTTTCGGGAAACTGCATGCTTCATTAAAAACACTAGCGTTGTTGTGTAAGTTATATACAAGGTGATCATTATTAGTTGTATGTTGTAAGCTTCATCGTCTGAAATATATCAGCTTAATAATGAACTTGCTTCCATCTTTGAAACAATTGACTACAGAATACTAAGAAATTCCAGATTTTATTTTTAAAAACCAGATAACAGTATTGGAATAAATGACAGCATACTTCAGGCCAAATAGGTTATTTGGATTGAAAATACATCATCGTCAGTTACATGCAAATGAGCAGAATTACAAGTATTACACGATGTGAAACCGGACTATACTTCAGATAGTAAAGAATTTTTTGATAAACGAGTTTTTGTTTGAGTTTTATTATTAATTATATTAATAATAAAAGTAAACTTTATTCTCGTCTTTATGGATTTAGTTATGACACTTACGTAATTATCAAGAATCGTAAGGATGGGTTCAAAATGCGGTATAAGTATAACCTCCTTAACTTAACCTTAATTCTTATATAATTGTAATAATATGATATACACACTTTAGGCTGATTCAGAAAATGAACTAAAATTAAAATACTAAAAATTAAAAAAATTAAATAATGTCTGTGATCTTACGCATGAGAAAAAAATACCTAGTAAATATTTATTATAAATAAATAAAGAACAATGTATTTTCTTGCCAAATACTATTGAAAGTCGCTAAACGGTGTGAAAATAATCTATGTTAAAATTCACACTTAATTTGTGTTAAAATTTACACTCAAATGTGTAAGAAATTCATACTTGACATGTGTTAAAACTAACACTAAAACTGTGGCAAAATTCACACTTAATCTGTATTAAAATTTTCACTTAATCTGCGTTAAAATTTACACTTAATCTGTGTCAAAATTCACACTATGTCAATTCACAATTAACCTGTGTCAAAATTTATACTTAATCAGTGTTAAAATTCACACTTAATCTGTGTTAAAATGTACACACGTTTATGTAAAATTTCACTGGCAATCGTACTATTTTTTTCAACAGAGTGCAGGTGTAAATTATTTACACTAAAGTCTTGTGTCAATGTGCGACATAAGCTCGTTCTGTTTGCAAAAACGAGATGAGAAGTGATACAAAAACACACGCACATTTAACCTGTGCGAAAAATTCACACTCAATCTATGTCAAAAATCACTCTTAATCTGTCTTAAAATTCACACTCAAACTATGTGAAAAATTCACATTTGACGTGTTAAAACTAACACTGAATCTGTGGCAAAATTCACACTTAATCTATGTCAAAATTCACACTATGTCAATTCACAAATAACCTGTGTTAAAATTTCTACTTAATCAGTGTCAAAAGTCACATTTAATGTGTGCTAAAATTTACACACGTTTATGTAAAATTTAATTGCCAATCGTGTTATTTTTTTCACAAATTGTAGGTGTAAATTATTTACACTAAAGTCTTGCGTTAATGTTCACACAACAGTGTGACGTCGGCTCGTTCTGTTTGCAAAACGGGATGAAAAATGATGCAAAGACGCGCACATCTAACCTGTGCGAAAAATTCTCACTTAATTTATGTCAAAATTCACACTCAAACTGTGTGAAAAAATCATACTTGACACGTGTTAAAAGTAACACTGAATCTGTAGCAAAATTCACGCTTAATCTGTATTAAAATGTAGTACATACGTTTATGTAAAATTTCACTGCCAATCGTGTTAATTTTTTCACAAAGTGCAGGTGTAAATTATTTACACTAAAGTCTTGTGTTAATGTTCACACAATAGTGTGACGTCAGTTCGTTCTGTTTGCAAAAACGAGAAGAGAAGTGATACAAACACGTGCACATTTAACCTGTGCGAAAAATTCACACATAGTCTTTGCCAAAATTCACACTCAATCTGTGTTAAAATTCACACTCAAACCGTGTGAAAAATTTACACTTGACATATGTTAAAACTAACACTGAAACTGTGGCAAAATTCACACTTAATCTGTGTTAAAATTCATAATTAATCTGTGTCAAAATTCACATTTAATCTGTGTTAAAATTCATAATTAATCTGTGTCAAAATTCACACTCGGTCAATTCACAATTAACCTGTGTCAAGATTCCTACTTAATCAGTGTTAAAATACACACTTAATCTGTGTTAAAATGTACACACGTTTATGTAAAATTTCATTGCCAATCGTGTTAATTTTTCACAAAGTGCAGGTGCAAATTATTTACACTAAAGTCTCGTATTAATGTTCATAGAACAGTTGGTATGGAGCTCAAATAACACGACTATTGTATTATATTTTAACACAGTTTTTTCAGCAGTTAGTAACAAGAAATCGATTTTTTCACTACTATACTTGTTTCAAGGTTTTTAAGCTTGTAGAGGAGGCATGTTGGTTAGTTAGTCATATTGCCGTTTTGCGGCTGCGAGCCTGAAAGAAAATATAATGTGCCAATGTTTTTATGGTTTGTTGAAAATAATAATAATAATAAATTTATTCGTCTCACTTGTTATTTTTCCTTCGATATTCGCCTTACGAATTGGGAAAACGCAGAAAACCCAATTCGAAGGAGCTGATTGAATATGAACATAATCCGACATTAAATAGAATCGATATGCATCAGGAGGGGATTCGAACCTACATCTAATAGTTGTCCGGCTAAGACTCAACCAACTCGTCCATATAAGTACATAGTTACTGCAAAGCTATTATCAAATTCACGAAAGAAGAATCCCGCTTCAACGATCACCGAAGTTAAGAGTAAATTTTATTTGCAAACAAATTTGTGTGTGTCGAATAACATACACAATTTTTTTCTTCGTATTTAGCAAGAATTCGTGTCACCGATTACAGGAAAAAAATTTTAATTAGCAAATTATGTAGAATTAATTAAAAATTGACTCTAAGATCATGTTACGGCACTATCTGAGAAATATAACGCGACGTTTTGTGAATAAAGTCGTAAAATAAAGTCTTACAATTATTACTCCTGTCCAATGCAGGTGATCCCAATACCAGGTTTTGATTATAAGACGTAGGTATCAGCTGGTCCGGAAAAATAAAACCAATATTTTATACACGACTTGGTGTTCGTTAAGAGAATTTACAAACCCACAGATGTGCGCTAATTATTTTTTTGTTAATAGTCGGATTGCAAAATCTGCATGACATTTTCTCTATTGCGTTTTGTTTCTTTGAAAGTAGGTAAGGGTTTTCTGCTAAAAAGTTTTAGGCCGTAAGTCGAGAATTAAATGATTTTTTAAACAAACTAGTTGAATTATTTTGAAACAAGAATTAAGCTCAACTACAAGAGACGATTGTATTTAAATTGGTTTAAAGATCGTGACAATTTTAGACATAAAACATCTAAATACTTCATTCATCGCAACTGCCAGTGCGGTTTCGTGATTTTGGATACAATTTTAATTGCAATTTATTAACTTTTGATTAAGGACATATTAATTCAATTGTTATCATTTATGTGATACATCCAGTGTACTGGAGAATCGTGAACCTAGTAGTTCTAAGACAAGCAAATATTTTTCTAAAGAATAAAATATTTGGTAAAGTTAAAAGCAAAAGAAGTTTCTTTTATTGGTCAGTCAGAGATACACTATAGATACTTGTAGAGAACAAGTTCAGATAAACATTTCGCATTTAATTAGTAACAAAAATAAATGAATAGTAACTTAAAGGTTTTAAAATTAAAATTATCAAATTCTATTGAAGGTTGCTTTATCCTGTCTTATGACATCGTGTTTTTTACATTGCTTTTTTATTATATCTTCGTTTGCTTTACATCGGAGTACGAGTACTTCCTTGTATGATATTTTGTTGTATTATTATATTTCTTAAAAGTCTAGTAATTTTTGGAAGTATTCTTTCCAATGAATTTCACAATTTTTATTTCATCTATCCTCCTCTCCAGTTCTTACTAACTACAGTCTTGTTGTCCATTATCTTTGCTAATATCATTTAATATTCGAATTTTGATCACCCTTGCCATCTCTTTCCAGTTTCTTGCCAAATTTCTTCCTAGTTTTCCTTATTTCCTTCTATCATTCATTGTAATTTGGATATCTTACTTACATTTAATTTTCTAGAAACCGAAATAGTTAATGCTAATTTTTTCAAGTTATTTACTAAAGCATGTAAAATGCAGCAACCTTGGCAGGGTCCTTTTGCAAAAAAGGATGTAACGTCGGTGGACAAAAGAACTCGTGACACGCCACAACCGGAAACCAGAAGATTGTAAATTTGTTCTTAACGAAAAATTAATCACAGTATTTACAAGTTTAACGATTAGCACACTTAAAATATTGGAAAACATATTTAAGTAACACTTTAACTTCAGGAAACGGCGTGTTCTTTAAACAAGCGTTAAATTCAACAACGAAAATGAATAATGATAATGATTTTTTAAAACATTTTAAGGAAAGCTTTTAACAAAGAAAGATGATAATAAAATTATTGATAGTAACAGAAAGTAATTGACAAAAATTGTGCAAAAGAACATAACACTGCTGCTTGCTATATTATTGTGCTGTTAAATATGAAAACAGATAATATAAATAAACGGAGAAACATTCATTTGTTTTTTCAGTCTAAAAAATGTTTGTTTTAAATTTCTTCAACATCTTGTTACAGACCTTCCCCTCACTGTGTGGGAATCTTATTTAGATGTTTTCTCGTCCACGACCGTGTTTTCCTATTTCCACCCAAACAGTTTTTTCGTTTCGAATTAATCTCGTACGGTGGAAATATTATAATAAAAACGTCTTTAAGTTTAGCGCACTTTATTGTTCCGTTATACACTCGTCGAGGGAAAATCGAATCCAACGGTACTTCTGCATTCCACCCGTTCTTTCGGCCTTTTTGTTTGCGATTCTCTGCATCGCTTCGTTCTCTCTTCAAGATAACAGCACTTGCGTCGTAAATCCTTCAGCTGTACGTTGTTCGATCAGGAAATTATAAAACCTAAAGCAAAACGTTCCAGTCGCTGTTACGTATTTGCTTTTTCAATTACAAGTGTTTTGTTCTTATCATGCTACGATACTACGAAGAATATATTTTGTTGCCGCAGTATATATATTTTTAGAGCTTCTTTGCTATGTAAATTCGGTAGTGTCACGGTCAATTTACGGCGACGACTTGTTTAAGCGCTGACACAATTCCTGAATTTGTCCTGCCAGTGCACGCCATTGATGACTGACGTTAAATTTAGACAATGACACTCAGGCGAAACGTAATTTTAGATTTAAAAGACGCCACGTCACTGGACATGGTAGTCCATGTAGTTTGTAGGGCTTTCCAAAACTGACCCTAAAATTTATTTGTAACACTTTGATTTAACTTTAACCTTTGGCCTGTTGTTGGTTTTACATACATACAGAGTGTGAGCGGAAACGATTTAAATTTCCCGCATTTCAAATTTCTTAACCTCAAGCTATAATATCGACTAATTACTACAATTTCAATACAATCCATTGCATATGGAAGTGCTAACAACAGTCATGAAATGTCAAGCTTTTATATTTCAAAAAGCTTATGGTCATCTGTATTCTAAAACGAATACCGACATATAATTTAAGAACCATTCGAATTACGTAACGAATAAATTTTGATTAATTGCGAACACTAACAAGGAAGTCTTGTAAGTTTTTAAGTCGGGGCGTGACAGGAACCCGTTCCTGCATTAATTTTCGAAAAGGCGACTTGCATAAGTGCACACGGAGTTTCTCCGCGGTCATTTAAAAATATTCAGGGTCGCGAAGAAGATCCTGTCCGAGGCGACCTGGTGCAAGCAAGCGCCGACTTAAATATGGCCGTCGGTTGCGTCACTGCCAATTTTCCCCCTTCTTTCCCCGCGCTGTACACCACGCTACTGCTTCTGGCACGTAAACAACCGCCTAGTGCAAATATTGAAGCTGGCGAACCTGCTTAAGATCTTAACTCGATTTCCAGGTTATTCGAATATATCTTTGGTCGTTAGAAAAAAATGTTCAAAAGAATTATCATCGAGGGGGCTTATTAGATCATAGACAATACATATTATAAGACCGAAAACAATTAGCTTTCACAAATAAAACGAAAATGAATTGAGATCCGATTGGAAATCGATTGAAAACAAGAAAAACTAATTTCATGCAAAGAATTAAGGCAAGGCAATAGAGATGAAGGTGGCGCATGGGTGGGTAGAAATATGATAATGGTCATCTTTCGAAACACCATGAGGTAAATAAATGCAAAGAAGAAGACAAAATGAAATATCTAAGGCAAAAGGAGTGCACGATGTCCCAATAACGGATGGACGGAAAGCTGGTTATCACCATCTGTTGAAACTTCTTAAAATTGCAGAGAAAAACGTATGAGGGCCAGAGCGCTTAAAAAAATTAAGTTAACTGAGTGCTCAATTTAAGACAAGCAGTCAAACTTTAGGTCAAATAGTCAAGAGAACATTTAAGAAATTGATTGTGGTAAAGGAATTAACGTGTTTGGGGATGGATTTATATAGTCAACTGGCCAAATGCTGCTGCAGGTGAGTGTACCGTATATTACAAGTAGTATTATACAGCATGATTTTGAAAGAGAACTACATTTCATAATATTGGGTTAGAATTCCTAATAAATCTTGATATAAAGTGAATCAATGATAGCAGGTTAATTGGAGACAAGTATCTACAATTAATATTACTTTTTTGATTGTTTTTCATCTTTTCTATGTTTCTATATATATTTATACTTACTTCTTGTTTTGAACAACTTTTTCCTTTTTCTTTTTGACACGCAAAACGAGAAATGCCCCTTGATGTGGCATCACCACACCAGATTTTGTCTATACCAAATAATAAGAGATGCCAAAATCTCATCAATTCCAAAAAGACTCAGCGCAAGACTCAAAAGACGAAAAAAATGTAATTTTCTAATTTATCTCCGAAAATATTACTCAGAAATCTTTAGAATTTTATTATCATATATATATATATATATATATATATATATATATATATATATAAGCGTTTACAGGCCTTTAGGCCCATAGCTTTAAAATTTTTTTCCACTCGTTTCTGTTTTCTGCAATTGCCCTCCAATTTTTGATTCCTTTTTCTTCTAAGTCTTTCAGCTACCGCTTCACTTCATCTTCTTCTTGGCCGTCCCTTTTTTCTGTGTCCTTCTGGTTGGCTCTAAGCTAAGTTCTTGATCTTCCTATTATTCTCCATTCTTCGCAAGTGCCCCAGCCATTGCAGTCTTCTTGACTTTATAAAATCACTAATTATTGGCTCATTATACAGATCGTAAATTTCCCTATTACTGCGTCTTTCCCAGCCCTCTTCTGTTTTCCTCCCCCCAAAAATTCTTCTTAGTACTTTTCTTTCCCATATTTCTAATTTTTGCTGCTGTTTTTTGTTCATGACCCATGCTTCGCAACTGTAAGTTACTGTCGGTCTTAGGATAGAGTGGTATAATCGAATTTTTGTTTTATAGGATATTTCTTTTGACTTTAGAAATCTCTTTATTCCAGCTGCGCACTTGTTTCCTTTGGCCATTCTCAAATTTATTTCCGGCTCTTCATCGCACCTGTTGTCAATTAACACTCCCAGATACATACAGCTATCAACTTCTTCAAACTGGTATGTTTTATCGTCTGCAATTTTAACGCTGAAATAACCATTCCTCCCCGGCTTCCTCTTGATTTCCATAAATTTGCTTTTCTCCATGTTTATTTGTAATCCGAATATACTCGTTGTTTTTATCAAGCTTATGGCTATCTTTTCTAAATCATTCTTTTTTCTGGCCAGTAACAGCACGTCATCTGCATAAGCTAGACATTGAGTCCCTTTTGTATTTGTCCCTCTATCCCTTATGATCTTTTCCATTACTATATTAAATAGAACCGTGGACAGCGGGTCCCCTTGACGTAACCCTCTCATTACCCTAAATTCTTCCGTTACATTACCATTAACTTTCACAGCAAAGGTCGTGTTACGTAGCGACATTTCTACCAAATTTATTAGCTTCTCGGGGATTTCGAAATCTTTCAAAAAAGAGACTTTCTCAACGCGGTTTCAAAGGTTTGATAAAAATGCAAACATTTCAGAATTCACTTGACACTGATTGCCTTCCTTTTTCTTTTGATGCTTTAGAAGGCGTCAACGGTTTCTTAGGGCCGGTCTTTTGACCTCCTTGTAAACTCCCTTTATACTAAAACGAACAATAAATTACATGTGATTGAGACAGATGTAATCGTTTAGTTAATCCGAACACGTTGCTATGACAACCTAATTTAATGTTCATTTTAGTAAAAAGGGAGTTTACAAGGATGTGGAAAGGCCGTCCCTTAGACTATAATTTGATAACACCTTTTGATTTTCTTTTGTAGCTGAACAAAATTGAGTTTCTCGAAAGGCCACAGAAACAACTTGTTTCAGTCACTATTAATTACGAGTGTAAACAACTGTATCGCTTTACCTTATGGTCAAAAAAGTAATTTGACTGCCTCTCCTTTGATGGGGAAGGGGACTCCCGCTAACCAATCTTTTATAAACTCACAACTATCGAAATTTAAATTTGGCGCCATATTTGAGGACTCTTGATTTCCGATTTGGCGCAGGCGAAGGGCATTTTCTTTGTGGATTACATTTAATTGTCCATAAATCTCATATTCTCTAATTTTTGATGAAATTTCTTTGGTTTTCCTTTGGTGTGGGCAATGTTGAATCCGGCGGAACTTCCCTCAAAAAAATGGCTGAATTCAATACTGGACCTACATGCGGGCTCTTATGCTTATCCTTCATTTAAAATAAGTTCACTTCCTCTTCATATTTCTGCTGATGTTTCCAATTTTAACAAATTACGTGATGGCTATAGACTATTGGGAAAATATTAACGGTAGGTAGCCTATAAAATTGATGAAAAATTATGGAAACATAATCTGTTTTCGATCAATTCCGGCCTTCACATGCTGAACCGAAGCTCTGCTGTTGCAAAAGAAGAGATATTGCTAAATATCCTCGAACCAAAAATAGACGGCTAACGTAAACATTGGAGCCGGGCCAGATTTTAAGTAATTACGTGTATCAAAAACCGGCCAAAAATAAAGCAGACTAATTAAATGAAAACACCTGGTGCTAACCTAGATGTGCGTTATTGTTAAGCTATCTTATGATAGGTAGGCCTCGACCACTGAATTATTTTAAACCTGAGAGAGAGAGAGACCTTTGCAATATACAGTAAGATGAATGCACTTCTGACGCTTCTTCATCGAATTTAGGTTTACGACTGCCGATGATAGAATATAACACGAGTCACTCGACTCTTCTAATGAAATTGCCAGGCGTAATTACTTCCCATAAAACCCATTGCTTTCAAGCAAATGCATTCTGCATTTTTTATGGCTGCACTTAATGAAAAGTTTCAACAGATTTGGCTTGCAATTAAGGCGAGCGGCGATAAGAAGAAGGAATTGCAAAAGTCGCAGCAGTGCACCGATTTATTTATTAATAGAAATTCCAAGTGCAACAACAGTAAATGTGGCGAATGCACGTGAAAATGTTGCCCGCCTGTTTATACCGTGTTGGCACCATAAAAATATTTTTAAACTTTATCGTATTTCTCACTCGAAGTTTTACATCTGCTGTAATTCAATACGGTGGGTGTTGAACACGATAAAATGTATATAGGCGTGTGTGATATATAATTTTGAATGTGTTACATAGTTTCATGTTTCTAGACATATATTATTTTATGGGGTTTTCAGAAATTTCACGCGAATTTATTGACCAACTATACCCAGTCATGTCATCAAACAGCAACGTTCTGCATCAAAGTTTAACAATGACATGTCATACCATCAAATAGCGCGCGTATTTCTCGTATAAAATAAAAAGTGAAGGTGATAAATAACTAAATAAATACGTGCCTCGCAACAAATTGCGAATAGATTTTTTTTTCTTGTAAAGTTGCGTTTAATTTAATTATACGTGCCTTGCGTTTCACAATTTTAACTGCAATACTTTTGCGAGTACGTCGGCGAACAGATGGATAGCGAACAGATCTTTATCGAAGCAGAACGCTAAATTAATTAATTTTCCGTTCTCACTCTAGTTTTTATGTGGTACGTACGCATTATTGCAGAGAGGAACTCTCTTTATTTCCACTGACCAACAATAACCCAACTGTTTGCTGAGAGTAACCGCAAATTCCGTCTCCAACATATTCCACTATACATTTCAAGGAGGAAGGTCAAAAATAATTGGGGTTTAATTGAAAAAAAATTCTGTACAAAAAATGCAACAAATTCAATCTTTTGATGTATGCATAATGGAATTACGTGTGATTGACAATGAGCAAAGAATACAAGACGCAATTTATTTAATTGAGTATAAAAAAGTTAGTTGGATTTACTAAGCAAATTCATCCAACTTTCCGTGCATATTATATCTAGATATGCAAAAATAAGCAGATGCGAACCACACCTTTGAATACTGGAATACTAAATAAATTCCATGTGCATTTGCTGTGGTCACACTCAAAGCTCTTTGCAATAACATAGGCAGGCCAAAGTAAAGCATCAATTATTATTATTGCAGGCAGTTTGCCCGTCCATTTTCCTGCTTTTTACCTGAGATTTCGGGGGTATGTTCTCAGCCCCCGACCAATGGTGACTTACGTCGTTTGAAAGTTGTCCATTTCATTCTAACAAATAAATTCATTTGAAAATTTCCGGAATTATTTCTGCTTTCGCGTCTTCAAGCTGGAGTGGCATTCAACAAGTCCTTTCGTTTCCATCTCATGAATAGAACGTATGGAACATAAACCCTAGCAAACGGCTTGCGAGAAGCAGTTTGCCTTGACCAAGAAATGCTTGTATGGATTCCCGAAGACTGCAAAATTAATTGCCGCTGCCATTGTGCCAGCGAAACGGGGAATATATTTTTAGCAAAACTTGTAAATATCATTTTCGCTTACTTCAAGTTATCAGGTTTTAATTACGTAGCAAATTCTTTTTATTTTGCTGTTGCTGAAAAAATAGAAACAGAAGCGAAATCATGGTTTATTTTTTTATAGCACAACCGCGGTTTTTTCCACAGAGGTAAACTTATTTAATTAACCTTTAAGAAAATAAAATTAAAATAAAAGAAAAACACTAAAATACTTAAATGCATGTAAATGTTAACGATATCAGGACAGCTGTGCCCCTGCATTTTTGTGCCCTCAGTCCATTTGCGGACCTTAATTAATTTAGCCAGAATTTTTTGGGCATGTGGTAATTAGTATTTTACATTTAGAGGTCCGTGCATGTAAGGGATTCCCCGAGGTTAATTTGCACAAAGATATTAAACAAACCAACATATCACTATGTATGTGATTTCTTCTTCTACTACTGTGGGTTTCGATTTTAAATGCTTTCGCTTAGAAGTATTATATCGTTCGTAAACTAACAACCCAATTAAGTGGTAATTACTTGCACGTCGTAGTTTCGAGATAATAATCGATGTCTGCAGGAAGTTTAACTCGTAATAAACGTCTTGTTCGGATGCACTTACACAGAAACGTATGTACATACAAGAAGAAAGGAACTTTGCAAATTAAACCGAGGAATTTATGTACTTTAAACTAGGCACAAAGTGAATAAGAACATAAATAGAACGTGTATAGCAGCAATTAACTATTTACGTTATCAGTCTTTTTTTTTTGGTTAATTATTCCCCGACTTCTTTTTGTTTCGCTTAATAATTGTTATTAGAAGTTGTACATATGATTAAGGAAGACATGGAGAATGAAGCAGAATACAAATTACAAAATGAATTTTTCGAAGAATCCTCGTTTTATGGCAAACTGAGTGCAAACGTCAAGAGACGAAGTGAAGATAAGATTCAAATCTACTCGTTCTAGACTTGGATTGCAAATAAAATCAATGAAGAGAAGGAAAGGGGTGATAAAAAAAACAAAAACCTTAAGTTAAGATATAAACAGGTATCCAGAAGTGCAAAAGTTCAACATTTAAAAAGTGCCCTACATCTAGCTATGAAGCATCGATATTGAATTTCATGAGAGAGCTCCATTAAAATACCTAACGGAATAACAGAAGATAATTCTAAGAGAAAAAACAACTGTTGCGGAAGATGGCGACAGATAAATGAATGGCATAAACGAACTGCATAACTGGTTCTTTTATTATTAGATACTTGATATTACTTCCGAACACGCCATGGCTTGGTAAACGTGATGGGAATCTCCTAAGCATACGCCACCATATCTCAAATGCAATTGTAGCTAAAAATTGCATTATGTAGGGCATCTAGTTTGAGGAAAGATAGTGTGAGACGACCTAAGACAAGGTGGCCTCCTTCATTGCGATCTCCATAACCCTTAACCACCACACCTAGCACTCCTACATGACCCTCTCGCAGCTGCCTACCTTGGAACAGCTGATGCGCACGAGAGCCAACTCTAAACAAAGCATTTCTAAGAGCAAAGTCTCCTTGGCTTCAAATTCCGCAGTTCTCCAATATTCCCACATCAATCAACAAAGGATTTCCAAGAGCAAGAGATTGCACACGCGCCAACTCTATACAGAGCGTTTCCAAGAGCAAGGTCTCCTTAGCTGCAAATCCCGGAGCCGTCCAACACTCCCCTACATCAGTCACCAAAGGATTTCCAAGAGCAAATCCTCGGCTGCAACACAAATAAGATGCCTCCTTCGCTGCAATCCCCGAAGTATTCCAACACTCCTACATCAATCACCAGATGACCCATTCGCCCCTGTCTACACACACGCCCCAACAATAAAGTGGTGTTACAGGACTTGCAGGGTTTCCAAACGTGATGGGAATCCTCGAGAAAAGACAAATCAGAGAGTCGTTAATGAAAAGGTGTAGGAAATAGTAAAGGAAAAGATGAATGGAATGAAATAACATGATAAACTTGTGGTCTTAGAAACTCTAATACTAAGGGAGGAAATAACATGATAAACTTGTGGACGTAAAAGCTCTAATACTGAGGGAATAAGAATTATTCTAAGTCACTCATTCGCCTGTACTAGATAAGATCGATGTGATGTTAGTTAAGTGATGTTACAGAAACCTACAGGGTTTCCAAACGTGATGGGAATCTCCAAGAAAAGAAAAATTAGAGAGTCGTTAATGAAAAAGCGTAGGAAGTAGTAAAGAAAAGATGGATGGAATGAAATAACATGATAAACTTTTGGTCTTAGAAGCTCTAATACTACGGGAGGAAATAACGTGATAAACTTCTGGACGTAAAAGCTCTAATACTGAGGGAGAAAATAACATGATAAACTTGTGGTCCTAAAAGCTCAAATATGGAGGCAGTAAGAATTATTGGTAGTCACGTGGTCTCTCATTCGTGATGTTAAGTGATGTTACAACACCTACATGGTTTCCAAACGTGATGGGAATCCCCGAGAAAAGATAAATCAAAGAGTAGCTAATGAAAAGGTGTAGAAAATTATAAAGGAAGAGATGGATGGAATGAACTAACATGATAAACTTGTGGTCTTAAAAGCTGTAATATTGAGGGAGGAAATAACATGATAAACTTTTGGTCCTAAAAGCTCTAATAGGAGGAAGTAAGTGTTATTGTAAGTCGCGTGGTCTCTCATTCGCCCGTACTAAATGAGGGCAATGTGATGTTAAGTGATTTCCAAACGTGATGAGAATCCCCGAGAAAAGATAAATCAAAGTGTACCTAATGAAAAGGTGTAGAAAATTGTAAAGGAAAAGATGGATGGAATGAACTAACATGATAAATTTGTGGACGTAAAAGCTCTAATATGGAGGAAGTAAGAGTTATTGTAAGTCGCGTGGTCTCTCATTCGCCCGTACTACATACGGTGTTATGTTAAGTGATGTTAACAGGACTTACAAGGTTTCCAAACGTGATGGGAATCCCCGAGAAAAGGCAAATCAAAGAGTAGCTAATGAAAAGGTGTAGGAAATACATAGTAAAGAAATAATGGATGGATGCATGGAATGAAATAACATGATAAACTTGTGGTCTTAAAAGCTCTAATACTGAGTAAGTAAGAGTAAGAGAGTAAGGTCTCTCCTTCACCCGTACTAGTACTACATAAGAGCGATTACGAACCAATCATTATTCATCAGTCTCCTTATATAAAAATAAGTGGAACCCATTGTCAGAGATGATATCCTTACTTCTAGTTTCGAAACTCAAACAAACCAAAATTATAAACCATCCTTCAAAATAAATTGAGTTCTTGATTCATTGAGTCATTTCCTGTTCGCAACTACTACCATTAGACTTGTCATGATGTCCACCCATTATTCCACTCAATAAAATGTAAATGCAGGGTCTTATCAATTCTGATCAGCATAAGAAGCAGGCGGCCAAGCAAACATCGTCAAGAGTTTCGTCATAGTGATAGGCCGCAATTTAGTTTTTATTGGGGAGACATTACTTTCAATTCTGACTGTACTTTAGAATATTTCTTGGTGGAACATTCCTTACACCCACCGGGATTTAAAACCAAGTTCGATGATGACATCATCATGCGAACGAAGAAGTTGTCGGTCGAGAAGCATCGACTGTGACGGTTACCGAATTCGAAATGCCAACAAAACCTGTACGAGGAGTTCGCCGAATAAATAATAAATTACGTAAGGTATATGCACTTTGTACACGGTTGCCCTTGTGGTCTCCTACACGTTGGCCTTCGGATTTACATGAAATACTACCTGCATGAAAACGGCACACGTACTCGCGTGTGTTCGTCCTGCGCGAAATTGCGTTACGTAAGTCCCGAATTCGGCGAAATGCTCGTCGTGAAAGAGAGCCCGACGATTATTAAGAAATGACACACTCTTCATGCTACGGCGTATTTTCAGGTAATTAGTTAAAATGTGTTGGTTGTTGGTACGGGTCGAATCAATAAAAGAGGAATTATGACCGGCGGTCACGCGAATGATTTATAAGCAGCAGCAGCACGTTCTACCTCTCTACCTCGTATATCGAATGGGTTCTTACTTGCGGAACGGGTTTCAGACGGTATATACCTACACGTAACCTAGTAGCAAATTTTTATGGATTTAAAAACAAACAAAGATATAATGTGAAACTTTAAATTCTAAAAAGAGACGTTTATCAGTTAATCAAACCTGGCTGGCGATTGTTCACTCGCATTTATTTACATTTTCGGCGCATTCCTGAAACGCGACACGAATGCTAACGGCTCTCCAGCAGGCGATATTTCTCGAAACACTATCTTGCCTCGATTGTATTAACAAAAAAAAAAAAGAACATACGAAGAAATTTATGCAAACGGCGAATGCGCCAACCCGCGACAAATCGTTTCCCAAAAACAGAAATAGCGCCGAGCGCAAAGGGCAACAACTTGAAATACGACAACGCCCCGACTAATTTAATTTGGCGTGCTGTTTATTGTCGTTGGGCATGCGAGTGATTCCGTAGCCCTTTGTTATTGTGCGGAGATATGCAAATTTTCTGCTTTCGAACAAATCGCCCTGCGTAAAAAATGACCAGCGCTAAATAAGCACACTAACAAAATGAATGTGTCTGAAACATTGTTCACGATGTTTAAAACGTGACTACTTTTAAATTTCTTTTTGTTCCATTTGTTTGAGACAGTTGGGCAGAAAATACCATTGTAATTAGACGAGGGAGGAAAATATTCTCCAGTTTTACAAACCAGCCAAAGTTTGCAGGGACGCAACAGTCCTGATACTATTTTCAAGTTGTAAGCGAGCAACTAATGCTACAAATGTAGTTAATTTATTTCTATTTATTTTATCTAAAATATCCACGAGTTAAAGTTATTTTGCAATCTACAGCGTTCACTTTCTTAAATCAGAACAAAACCATCTCATTTTTAATAACACGCTGTATATTTTTAAATATCTTTTAAGCACAATTCAACCAGCTGTTTAGTTTAAGTTATTTATTCACGCGCTGAAAAATAAAAGTGAAAATCATTAATAATAATAATAATCAACGTTATTAACATTGAAGTGCAATAAATTATAGCACGCACGGTCTACCGTTCAAACGGAATTCATTGTCAGTCAATGTGTATGTGTACTTAATCCGATCGTTTAAGCGCTAATAGCAAATAAATAAAATAACGTAAATTAATGGCCGCGTTTAGAAAAATAAAATCTTGTGTAAACACACTTGTAAATCTCAAAGGCAGGCGGGTAATAATTTACACGCAGAAAAAACAAAACGTTTGCGCTCATTTCAGTCGGGGCCGATTCACATTTAAACGACAAACGAGAAAAAGGCGATTTTAAAAAGTTAAAATTTGTCTTTTTTGCGATTCACTCTTATCATCAAAGATCTACGTAAGCATGTCTACAAGCAATTTACAATTTGAATTGCTATGATATGATATTATCATACATATTATATTCAAGAGGAAGAAAAATGCAAATGAAAAACGTAACATTTCATTGTTTCTACAGCTGCAAATAAGGTTGAAAAACGACTTCGTAATTGTTGGTTGCAATCGTAACAGCGTCGTTAATTATTATGCAGCACATTTCAGCTTTGTATATTATTTATGTTAATTGCCGCGAATAGAAACGCGTTCAGCGAAATGCCTTAAAACCACAAGCTTAGATATTACGTGATTGTAACACGTGGGAGCAGTTACGTTTTTAATCCTTAAACATTACAAGTAGTTTTTTGTTTTCGTTTTTGTATCCCTCCTGCAATTATTCCAGTTTGTTACAAGGACTGAATTTCATCGTTTGAAAAGGTCCTTCATTATCACAGTATCGATTGCTTTCAGTTTCAATCTTATAGCCGGCAAAGACATCAATATTATGCCTAAAATAATTCAAACTTCATTGCCATCACCGTTCTGAAAACAAAGGAGAACATATTGAAAATCACAAGAAACCAAGAGAGTGAAAGATGACATCAAAACCATAGCGAGGGATCAAGTTAACATGAAACCCAAAAGCATGGTTAAAGAGGAAAAAGGACGAAGAAAGACGAAAATCCGTAGCAAAATCAAATAGGCTACGAGTAACCATTGAGGGTAGACATTAGATAGACATCAAAAGAGATGAAACGATGACTTCAAGATCAAAAGAGGAAGTAAGTAATTGATGAGACTAGAAAGGTCGAGAAGACCACTGGAAAATGTTGGCGAAAATCATCTACTTTCAACATCAAGAGAAGACCTGAAGGTTGAGAAAAAAGATGTATAAAAATTTGTTAAACTTTGGCAAGACAGAGGAAATATGGAAACATTTACATGAGGTTTACTTTCAAAAATGGAAATTGAAGAATAAAGAATTGTTGGGCAAAGCAACAGACGGGGCGAGCAAAAGACGAGAAAGTGTGAAAATAATTAAAGTAATTCTTCCCCCCATTGCCGTGTCGCTAGAAGAATATTCTTGTTCTTTAAAAGGTTATATTGGACTCGCGTATCTCTTGTATCTAAAGTTGAGAGAAACTGAGCAGAGAATTAGAACAAGGCTTATAATTTGAAAACTCTGAGTCAAATCAAGTAACTATTTTCCATTGGGGAAGGTTTTAAAAGAGTTTTGAATTCTTCCTACTCTTAAAATTGAGACCAACTAATTTCCATTTACTACTTAAATTATTCCCTTTATTGAAATACAACTGTTCACGCTATCCGCTGTTGGTCTTTCCCGTACTTGCTTTGCAATAAAAGAGCCATCTTTAAAATCGCAGCTTAAATTATATGTATTAAAAAAAGTCTCTCAAAAAGCAAAAGAAAATTAACTGTAATAGTGGCGTCAATGGAATACGAGAAATTAATTCAGAACAAGGAAACAAAAGAGAATTGAAGTGAACATTAAAAGAGGTTGACGGTGTGCAAAAATCACGTGACCAAAAATTGAAAATTTTTAAATTTAAATGAACGATAGAAAAGTCAAATAAAAAAAACAATAATTTAGTTCCAATTGCCAGAAGAAAGTAAAAGATAAATTTAAAAAAACATCAATAATTTAAAAAACTAGGTAAAAACAAGTTATTGTTTCTTTGTTTCTTTAACACTCTGTCGGTGAGTAATCAGAATTCAGTTGTTTTTCGTTGATTTTATCCTCCATTTCGGTATTGTTCGTTTTATTTCTCTTTTGTTTTTCCTTTCACATCAACCTTGCTTTAATTTCTTTTGTTAACTGAGAATCTTGGCTGATTTCTGTTTTCATTTTATTTTCTTGTACTTCTTTGTTTGGATATTTTAATTTTCTTTTGTTTTCTGCTAATCATGGAAACATGGAAACAAAAGAAAGAAGCAACTTCGACGTCGGTGTTGTTTCTTTTTGACGAATTGTTCATATTCGTTGAAAAGAAACAAAAGAGATAAATAATGTGAATAAAATATAGAAAAATCGAACGAAAAACAATAAATGTTCGTCAGTTCTACAGTGGATTGTGGAAAAAACAAAAATTCAACACTAAACGAATTTTTAGACGAATTGTTCTTATTCGTCAAAAAGAAATAACGCCTCAAAAAGAAACAAACGAAACAAAAATATGAGGCAAAGATGAATAAATCGAACGAAAAACAAAAGAACTTCGACAGTTCTACAGTGGAGTGTGAAAAAAATAAAAATCTAACAGTAAACGAATTTTTGGACGGCTTGTTCTTATTCGTTAAAAAGAAACACTGCGTCAAAAAGAAACTAGTGAAACAAATAATGTGAAACACAGATGGAAAATCGAACGAAAAACAAGAGAAATTCGATAGTTCTTCAGTAGAGCGCGAAAAAAAAAGAAAAATTTCGACAGTTCTATAATGGATTGTGGAAAAAACAAAAATCCAACTGAAAATGAATTTTCAGACGAATTGTTCTCATTCGTCAAAAAGTAACAACGCGACAAAAAGAAACAAATGACACAAATAATGTGAAACAAACATGAAACGAGTCGAACGAAAAACAAGAGAATTTCGACAGAACTACAGTGGAGTGCGAAAAAAACAAAATCGAATTTTTAGAGGAATTGTTCTTATTCGTCAAAAAGAAACACCGCGTCAAAAAGAAACGAGTGAAATAAGGATGGAATAATCGATCGAAAAACAAAAGAAATTCGACAGTTCTACAGTGGAGTGTGAAAAAGCAAAAATCCCACAGAAAACGAATTTTTAGAGAAATTGTTCTCATTCATCAAAAAGAAACAACGCGTCAAAAAGAAACAAGTGAAACAAATAATGTGAAACATAGATGAAAAATCGAACGAAAAACAAGAGTTCTGAAGTGGGATGTGAAAAAACTAAAATACAACAGAAAACAAAAGAAATTTTACAAAGTGTTGATGTAATACAAAAATTAACTCGACTGAGCTTAAGATGGACGAAAAACAATTGAAAAGTCGCCGATGTTTTGGAGGAAAGTTCTTGAAAATCAAAGGCTGACAGAAAACGAAAGAAAATTGTAAAAAGCATCGTCAATAAAAATTAAATCGTTAAAAAGAACAAAGGAAAAATGAAGTAAACTGTACTATTATGTTACGATTGTCGATCTTCTTTTGTTTTGTTATTTGTCCTTTTGGGATTACAAACCAATATGTTTTCACGACATATCATAAAATGATTTTCTCTAGACTTATTAAGGAAGTTTGAACTGGTATTTTTCCTTCATCTATCGGGAAATTAATGTTCAATTCTTTTTTTATATTCGGATCCGGACCCTTAATTGTTTAAAATTGTTTTTATTAAATAAATTTTGTCCTTCACATTCGCGACGATTTCCTTAACCATAGAACAGGTATACATTTAATTCAAAATGAATGCCATAATAATTCTAAGTTGTCTTTTATTAATTAATTAATTTTGACAATTATGATTAATTGACCATCTTTTTTTTCCAATTAGATTTGAAATCTCTTCCTTCGATTACTTTTTTTTGGCAATCTAAATGAACACATTAAGTATTCATTTAATCCGCTTCTCTCTCCTCACTATAATAATATATAAAATTAGAATTCCGCTTTTAAAAATAGACAAGCTTTGAAAATATCAAGGTAGTTGCATACGAAACAACTGCAAGTTGGTTTGAACTTTGCGTCAAATTTGCTTTCCCTAATCGAATGACGGACATTTAACAGATGTTGGCGTGTCTTCTGCCGGCCACTGTTACGATCATGTTTAAAAAAAGAATGCGGATACATCTGCCGTTTAATTTGCATTATTGTGGCAAATGAATCGTGCAGAAAACAGTCTTGATCGACGGTGTACGAGCACCTCCTCGTCCTGGTGCATGCAGCTTTAAATAATATTTACGTAATCGCGAAGGTCCCAACCGGGCAAGACGTAGGTATCCTTTATCTGCAAATTGTACAGACATTTTCCCCCCACCACCTGTAATTGTATGCACATACTAAGTTCTATTATTTGCAATAATTAAACGCTTTCTAGGGTCCTTGAAACTCGAGCTGTTTTGTGTGTTACTGACAGGTATGCGCATATACGTAATAATAATAATAATTAAATTCGTTGACGTTTCCTAAACTAATGCACTGTGCGCTTTATGAGGTGAGGGGGGGGGGCAAAAATTCGTGACGTAATTTGCGCTGGGTGTAAAAGGTCAGGTCGATAAATTAATAATAAATGAACGAAAGTAAAATATTACAGAAATAATAAAAGGTAATTGGCTGCGGTATTCATCAAATTTCGTGCGCTTAATTAATCGAATTCCGCACTTTCGACATTCTCACGGCAAAAATGATTTATCGATGTGCACACACGAAATAATTAACGAACGTTGATTATCCCCCAAAATGGAGGCGCTAATTAATGCATTCGCGGTAACAATATAGCTGTCGGTTCTCTTTTTTTTATCTTTAATTTAAAAAGTAATTAGAAACTGTTCTTTTTTACTTTCATTGTTTCAGCAACATTAAGCACTGGAAAGCTGTTCTTTTGATCCTTTTTTTGCTGTTCTGTTCCCTTGATCTTTAACTAAATTGTTTTATAGTGTCTTGAATAATTTCAAAATTTCATTCACTAAATGTTTCCTATAAAGATAAAAATTTTCAGTCCAAAAAAAAAAAACAAAAATGGAAGAGGATAATTAAAGAGGGGAATGTCGGTCGAAGGAAGGCAGTGATGGAGACGAAGGATCAGAAGACAATTACCTCCTCAGATCAAGAGAAATCAGAACGAAAAAAAAACATGGAAAAGGATAATCATGAAGGAGAATGTAAGTCCAAGAAAGGCAGTGATCGAGACGAAGGATCAGAAGACAACTACCTCCTCGATCAAGAGAAATCTGAACGAAAAAAAATCCGTGGAAGAGAATAATCATGAAGGGAAATCAGAACGAAAAAAGAAAACCGTGGAAGAGGTTAATCAATAATAGAATGTAGGTCCTAGGAAGGCAGTGATCGAGACGAAGGATCAGAAGACAACTACCTTCTCAGATGAAGAGGAATCAGAACGAAAAAAGAAAAGCAAGAAAAAGCCCTAAACATCTCGTAGTTAAATATCCAACAGGATGATCGAGTCTCAGTAATTAAAGAAGAAAATAGAGAAATCTAAATGAAAAGAAATAAAAAAATAAGAAAAATAAAAACCCCAAGAAAATTTCGTAGATAAGATTACCTATAGGATGAGCATGTGTAAGCAATTAAAGAGAGAGAACGTCGTTTTTCAAAGATTTTATCATAAACATAAGAAATAAAGCAATTAAAACAGTGAGTTAAGAGGTTTCTACGAGTAATCATCTCCTTCGCACAACATTCTTTATGTTGGCTTCCATTGTATTATCTCTTTAGCTCTGTTATCCATTTCTTTATGTACACTTCACTTACTTAAACATTTCTGTTATTTCTTTTCTTTTCATTTTCTATTTTATCCAATGTGCTGCTTACTTTCGCTAATATCTTTCGTTTATTGATCTTGGATCTATTTCATAATTTAGATCGCATTCATGTCGCTGTATCCTCTATCTATTCCAAGTCCTCTTATGATTTATAACTTTTCATTTTCTCCATTTCTTGGAATCCAAGGAACTTTCTTCCTTGCTACTACTTCATCCTTCTTCTTTGGCAGAAAAAAGGAGATCATCACGTTTTAGACCGAAAGTCAAGAAATATCAATAGATATTGGCTGTGGAAGAGTACAAGTTGCTTAAATAAATCAAATCAATTGCAAAATTAATGTTAATTTCTTACAGAAAACAATGATAGAGCGTGACCATTGCTAAATGCAAAATGAGAAAGATCTACCAACATTGAAAATGTATAAATTATGACAAGAAAAAAAAAATAGAATCGTTAAAAAAAACTATAAAGGGACCGAAGACCCAAGGTTTGACTAACCCACGTAGAGAAAATACTGACAAAAAATATAACGACTTCAAAATAGTGTATTGTTTTATAAGGATTAAAACTGTCAATTTTTTGTGGAGAAAAGTGGCGAAACGATTAAATATTTACATATTATAAATATAATAAATATTTGTAACCATAAACTGAACCCACAAATGGATAATTCGATGTTGCCAACGGAATATAAAAACTAATTTACCCTATTTGAATAGACCTTAAGACTTAACTGAAGAACGCACATCTAAACAGAAGTTTTAAAACGAAAGAAAGTCCACTGTCTTATTATTTTTTTAATAAGGCCTTAAAGATTTGGAGAACCAATCCTTTTGTATAATAGGCAATGACAGTATTATTAAAAAATTGACAAACATTATGAAACAATTGGCAAACAAACAGTATTAAACAATTCAAGCATAGTTACACCCTGTATTGCGATAGTAGCTATCAACTTAAATCAAATAACTCACAGAAAACGTTTAGGTTTCGGATGGATCTTTCATGATCTTATAGTTGCATGTAATAGTAATACTAAGAAGTTCTCGCTTTATCATTGAGGCCCATTTGTACGATTCCAGCTTAACTTTAAGCCATAGTTTAAACCCTTAACAATTGTTGAAATAATCGTTGGTATGGATTTAAGCTTCAGCTTAAATTTAAACTGGCATTGTACAACTGGGCTTTAATTTTTTATCTTTATCCTTTTACTGATTACTTTTATGAGTCGTAAATGCTTCAGTGCTATTGTTCTTAGTACCATACACAACTTATGAACTTGTGTGATTTTAATTGATTTTTTATTTATTCTCTTGTTACGTTCTCGTTTCATTTTCAGTCTAATGAGCTTTTCCATTCATAATTTCAGTGAGTATGCTAAGTTTTCACTGTGTGGATCAAAACTTCCTATGAAAAATTTCTTATAACTTTTTCTTTTACTTCTACCAAGGAGGAGGAAAATATGATTCCATGAAATTTCTTATGTATTGAGGATGATGACTTACTATTATAGAAAGGAACATTTTCATTTTTCATTGTAGTTTTAGTTTACATCTACGAGAGTTATGCTGGATAAGTAAAGTCTTTTGCAAGTTTCATTAACATAAGTGTAAACATGTTATCAAATCTTTTTTGCACGCCTTACTGAAAGTAGACGAATATTCACCAGTTCATCAAACAAATCAAGCAAACTTACTTTTGCATCACATTTTGTTAAAAAACAACGAATGTCTTATCATATCATCGTACGATTTTCAAATATATCGTTACTAAACATCTGTGCACGTCTGACGTTTACAACAACGAAATGTAGAATTACTTTCAAAGACACCTGCATTATACTGTTGGCCAAAAATTATGGCGTATTAAATTACCATTAATTAAGTCGATTTTCCAACAATCGCCGGGTCGCTGATAACTAACAACCATGTTTTTGTATCCGCGTACATAATTCCAACGAAGAAAAAATTGGGTTTACGCAACTAGTAGCACCAACAAGTTCGCACCTGTTACTTCGTTTTGGTTTCCTTGCGTACAACAAATAATAAATACGTATAGCATAGGTAAAGAGACAGGAACTGCAACGTACAATCAGTCATATTCAAATCGGGGGAATGTATATGTTTATTGTAATCAAGTTCCGATTAGTATTCAATTTGTTATGGGTGGTCACGAAGGGAAAACGGCACTAATTATATCCTGGGATAGTAGCTAAAGGTTAAATCTGCATACGTGCGTATTACATAACATTAACTGTCTCTCTTCTGACTCCTCCTTGCCTCTTCGGGCACCGGCGAACGTTGTAATTATGGTATGCATAAACGCTACAACTGGTATTGTTCGCAGCAATAAAGAAGGTGGCATTTATTTTAAATCTGCAATTTTCTTAAAAGCCTTCATCCCATGGAAAACAATGGCAGGTGGTGATTAAGGGTTATAAAGCTTACGTTTAAATGCACTTTCTTTCGGTGTGAGGAAATGAGCTTCTGTGTGATTGTTTCACACGTTTATCTTGCTTTTGTAATTTTCTGGAGGAAGTTTTCACCTCACGGTGAATCTACCTTGAAATATAATAATCAAACATCTCGTCAAACATACAGTCATATAAGTCATGGAGGTGACTGTTTTAATTTAATTATATCCGATTTCAGAAGTCTATGGAAACTTTGTACAGTAAATATTTTAATGAGTACATGAATCATATATTAACATAACTGGTTGCTAATAAAAGTTGCGCAATTGACTTGGTTTGTTTTGTCCGCTTTCTGATCGCTGAAAGTTTGTTTGAAATAAGGAAGTACTGTTTTCGGCGAAACGAAAATATTTACGTGGATTAGTTAAAAGACAGGAATTTTGCGTTTTAGTAAACGAGGGCAGGTGTTATGCATGATGTGCGAAACTAAGTAGTTCCTGGCGAGCAGCTAACTGGTAAATCAAGTTCTCTGATACAGCCAGCGGTTTCTTCCTCTAATTTAGGCGGCATTTTCACAGCGCTTTCTAAATCTGTTGACTAAATATACATAACATAAATATTTTTCTGAGCGGCGGAGTAAACGTGATAAATAACCGTGAATTATTACTCGAGTTAATTAGCCGGTGAATGTGGGTTGTAATCAAAAATTTGCATTTTCTTGAAGAACCAAACTCATCAAGCTGATGTTTCAAAACTTAATTACATTAAAACTTATAAGCTGTATATACAGGGGGCGCAAGATAAGTCTCAATAAAAAACAATTACAGTATGTCAATTGAACAGCAAATGATAATGAATCATAACGTCCTGCAGCGTGCGATTTGTTTTGTAACCGCGGGCCTTCCAGTTTGGCTGCGGGTCGTGGAATATTGATCCGAAACCGTCGAAGATACCCGCCCAGGTCATGGCATAACGAGGTGGGTACACAATACACGTAAGCAGGTACTGTTGTGGGGCTAATAAAACCGTAACATCACTGCAGCCATTTCGAGAGCATCCGTGCTCGTCTTCATCGAGGTGAACAAACAAATAAAGTGCAAGAGTTGGCGTTGCCTCCAAATATGCATTGCATATAATCTGCACGACTTTGAAGTTGAAGGCTGACTATCAATTGATAAACACCCTCCTCTACGTCAACGTCAATATTTGTAGTGACAAATTTAATTTGTGCCATTTTCATGGAGCAAAGTCAGAGGTAATTTGGTGCAAATGCTATCATCATTGCCCGCCGTAGATAGCATCTGTAAATTGAAAGCCCGAAATTGATGAGGAAAATCGTTTTTCGACGGCCGATTGATTGGCTATTTAAAATACACGCCCCTAAGTGGAGGCATTTTTCACGTTTCGGGTCGAACAATTTATCACCTTCACCTTCTCTCTGCGCTTTTATTTCGAATTTGGTGGACCGCACTAACAAATGACGTTACGACATAATTATATTCATTATCGTAATTATAGAAATTAAATAAGCAATTGTTAATATTAAATTTAAATTTATTCAATGTGATTATGCGTCTATTACGTTGGATTATTAAATAAATTGTTTTAAACTGAGGCTACTAATTAAGCTGAAAGAAAGTCGGTCTTGAGAATTCAATCCAATAACGAAAGTTCTATGACAAAGATTACTACAATATTTCTGGCTTTGATGAAGCTTTGAATGAATTTTAATAAAAAAAATCTATTATTAAAATCAAAATTAAGAAGAATTTATAAGGTGACTCAAGATTAAATGGTCTTTAAAGACCCAGCACCCATTAATCATTTTGGTCTTGAAGAAAGAATGTATTCGAAATATGGTACTCATATTACTTCTAATCCTCTTAGTGGATCAGTGATACCAATGTTGAAGAGAACTTTAATCAAATATCACCAATAAATATAATCAGAGGCTGTAGAAGCAGTTTTTCACGTGTTTCATCTAAGAGGGTGACTTCGCAACCTTCCCTTTACTTTATGGGTGCAGTATAGACGTGAATTAGTAAATTACTAAATTTTTGAGCATCATTTGTTTTAATACATGATCTGATAATAAAAACAATCCGATGGCGCCTGCATTAAATATCTAGCATTGCGTGCTTTTTAAATTTTCATGTAGATTCTGTCTTTTTCTCTCTCTTCTCTGCCCATATATTTAGAAAATTAATCGTCTGTCTTGTCTGTACGTCCGTGCAACAACTTCTTCATCATTCTCACTCCCAGAGATCCATGTTTTAACAAACACAACACGTAGGTAAGCTTATTTCTGTCAAATTGCTTTACATAAGTCATCTCGCCTCATCTCCTGCTTTATTTTTAATTCGCAGGTAGGTGGCGGCCGTAATTATAACGATTAATTAATTTATATGGCGCGGTTTTTTTATATTTGGCACCAGATATGGAAGTTCGTATATGTGCGTGTTTTGTTTACTGTCCCAATTCCTAATCTGTTTTTTTTTTTTGGTGTATGACAAAGCAGTTTACTGTACTGGTCCGAACAGGATTTGTTCAAAAAAAACGAATAAAAACGTTGAGTGCATTCCATATCCTTGAATGTATCACAGATTCAAAGATGTTAAAATAAATTATACAGAGTGAATTTACGCCATGTTGGCAACACATTCATATATTGGCTATTTTATATCAGTGGCGTCTCAATTATAGAGGTACTTTGATATAACAAGGAGAAAAATAGAAAAATTAAAAAATACGAAATACAACAACGAATTGCCTCGCCTCAAACTGAGCAATACAATGAAACCACTAAAAACCATGGGTCAAATTCATTACTTAAAAAATCACCCTACCTTCGACGCGAGTGTTTTGCATTAATTAAAACAAATGAAATCAGGAAAAGGAATAAAATTGTAAAAAAGAAAACGAAAATCAAGATTGAAAATAACTCTAACTTTAAAAAAGGATAAAAAAAATTTATTAAATTATTAAAACCGTTATTTTCAAAGAACATATTAATGACATCATCAGGTAAATACACTCATGGTAGAAAAGCATGCAACGAAAAGCAATAAATTTTAACCTTATGGTAAACAAACTTCCACAGTGCCAGGCGATCACGCCGATCATTGCAAAAATAATTCTCATCATGACTGTACAAATAGGTATATCTTCATAAATCAACAAATATAATAATGTTGTAAGGCCAGATTTAAACAAACTTCCTTTTTCACAATTATCCTTTGTTTCTGCAATTTGTAGTTAAAAATAATCACGTGTGCAACCATAATCTATTTGATTAATTTTCTTACGGTTTTCTTAGTGAAAAAAATAGTCATTTTCGTTTGTACTTGCGCATTTGTAATTTACGAAAAAAAAAAACACATGGAAAATACGATTTTTCAACCACTTACCGTTGGGGTCCCTTGAATCGCCACAGCTTTGCACAATTTCCGTCAAAACTCCGTGCACAATACCGAAGAAAATTGAAAAATGAACGGACAATAACGCCGGACGATATTGAACTGATAAGTTCGAACACGCAGATTTTGCAAGACCTACTAAGTTTTTTGCTGGGCCGGCCCCGGCCAAAGGCAAAAAGTGCAAGTACGAGGCTATGATTAAGAGATGAGACCCTGTTCAGGTAAATATCTAAATATAGATTAGATTGTTACATAAAACTAAATCACATTAAATGCACACGATATTTGCTGGATGTAATAAGCACCAACTGACACAAGTTTATTGAAAAAAATAAATGTTTGCAGCAAATTATAAATTATAATATTTCGCAACGAGATTTGACTTGTAACTTGAAGTTGCAACATGCAAGTTTGCACTTCCTCCGTTGCAGACCAACATTAAATCGATTTAATTTATTAATTATTATTTTATTAATTACTATGTATTGAAGAAGCAACAAATCGTGATAAAATGTTACTTCTTGCCCAGAGTAAAATCCCCTCATGGCTTTTCATTTCTGGACCAGGGCAATTGGGTACTATCAAAAACGAAATATTCTTTTTTCCGAAACATCCCAAAATCCCTTAAGAATTGTAAGCCACCACAACAACAACTGGGCTTTCCAAAACCAAGTAAAATCACATTTCTGAGACAACCCGAAATAGTATTATATTTCTGAACCAGGGACTATTGAGCCTATAAAAGTCACCTAAAAACAATTAAAAACTCTTGAAAATTTTAATAAGAAAAAAACGATCATTATTGGGATGTTAAAATGTTATCCTAGAAAGTATAAGACCACTAAAGATTGGGCACTTTCGAAAGGTATAAAATCTTTTTTTTCTTTCAGATCCCCTCCCATAATTAATCTTCTTTTTCTGGACCAATTTTAATCGGGTGGTTTTGAATCTATACTATGACAATGACAATGCCTAACTGGAATAAGGTAATTTTGGACATTCCTCTGTTCTAATATTCCAACATTTGACACTTTTTTTTCTCTCCAACCATGGTCTGAGGAAAGAAACCTTGATTGATTCCAAGGCACTAAGATCATTCTATTTGTAAATCATGATTTTTTTAAAGAAACAAAAAATCTTAAACAATCACGATTTTCTTTATTCTTACTGATTTTTTTTAATTTTTATTATCTCTTTACATAGAAAATGCAATAATTGACATTAACAATAACGAATAATTGAAAATAACAATAACGTCTAAGATACGTCTTGTTCAAACTTGCAAATGAAATAACTTATGTGTAACGTAGCAGAAAATAAGGTTGCACTACCTTGCACTTTCATATAAACAGAAGAAATTTTTGGAAGAACTTGAAAATTCGGCTGTCCTTATAATGCGAGGATGACGCGAGTTGTCGCTATTTTCTAGTCTACATCGCGAACGTGCGCTGCGTAACGATAACGAATAACAATGTGTGTAATACTTCATAACAGTGTATAAAAGTCCATCTATATTGAAATGTCTTCTCAGGAAAAAGATCCTATTTGGCAACATTTTATTGAAAAGTCGTGTAAATCTACTGGAAAAAGAGGAAGTAAAGCTACTTGTAAAAAATGCAAGGGCTTGTGGAACGTATGAAAAACCACTGGGAAAAAAGTGCTTCAAGTAATATAGAAAAAGAAACAAAAACAGATAATGGAAGTGCCTCTGCAGGAATAGTAGCAAATGTACAATCGATCATATTAGAAGAAGACAATTTGGACAGTGCCCCATTGTTCATAGCTTCTACCTCATCAATTAAAAAAAGAAACGCTTCTAATTCTAGTTCTGGATACACTCCATACCATTTGCTAGCTTTCCTTCTGGACCATACGAAAACGGAGCATACATTAACAGAAAGTGAAAAAAATTGTGCTTTAAATGCTGCAAATGATTTATACCCCAACACTGGTCTATTACCACTGATTATAAAATTTCTGGCTAAATCCGAGCCATTTGTCGAAATAATGTTTCACGAAGAAATTCTTAAAAGCACAAATCCATTGGAATAGTGGAAATCTCAACGGAATATTGAGGTTATTGATAAGTTATTCCCGATTATCAAACAATTATTATCTGCTACAGCTTCTTCAGCCTCTGTTGAAAGGATATTTTCAACATTTGGTTTAGTTCATTCTAAAATTAGAAATCGCTTAGGGACTGAAAAAGCTGCTAAATTAGTTTTTCTTTATAACACTATAATTAAAAAATTAACTTAAAATGTCTCTTTTTAAGTACCTGAACCATATTTTATTTTTTTTTTAAATTTAAGTTTAGTTTACCTACATATTCTTTTTAAGCAGATAATTTTAGATATGTAGATAATCTAACATTAAATAAAATGTTATTTTTATTTGAATTTTCTGAAGTTTGATTTATGTAGATTACACTGGTTAACAGGTTTTTTTTCTTACACTTTGATATCTGTACCTTATGTACTTTTTCATTCTAATTCTGAAAATATTTTCAAAAATTGGCCATCACGTCAGGTTTTTGAGAAATGTTTTTTTTAATATATAAAATTTTACTACGTCTAAAGATACTTTTTTTATTAGCAAGTTAACACAAAATTTAAATAGATTATCATGCTAACGCACATGTCCGAAAAGGTTTTAACATGTCTGGCTGGCTTGATTTCTGCGTCATAGCCTTTAAATCACTCCCTTTTTTTCTCTGAAACCAATCTAATCATGGATTTAATAGATCTGTGCGTATGTGGGTATATAAGTCGCTACAAACGGGTTCTTTAACTCAAATTAAGTCAATTTATGATAGTAATGCTAGTTATTCATTATCTGAAACAAAAATTTTCTAATATAAGTGACGCAAAACTTAAAGAAATTTTTTTAGGACCCTAGATTAAATTGTTACTACAAGATCGACAATTTGACGTAATCTTAAATGATTTAGAACGGTCTGCTTGAAATGCATTTAAGAACGTGACACAAAATTTCTTAGGAAATAAAAAATCTGAAAATTACGAAGAAATTGTTGGTGAACTTATCATGTATTAAAATACACTTCTTGCATTCCAACCTGGACTTTTTCCCCAGAATCTTGGCGATGTTAGTGATGAGCATGGCGAAAGATTTCATCAGGACATTTCCACCATTGAAAAACGCTATCAAGGCAAATGGAATAGCGAGATGCTTGCTGACTACTGTTGGACGTTGATTTCGGAATGTTCTGAATCCCAATATAAAAGAAAAGTGAAGAGGAAAACTTTCTAAATACGTCCCCCAATAGCATAATAGTTAGTTACTATTGTAACATCAATATGACTTTAATTTGTTACCACCTCTGTTTAGAAATAAGTGTCCAATTTTGATTCAAAATTCTGTAATATTTTTCCGCAACCAGACGTGATAGAGGAAATTTGTTTTTATAGTTATTATTAGCACTATAAAATAAGATAAACTTATACATAATTCAAAAAGAAAAATGAAAAAATGGAATATTTGTTGTTCTGTATTATCAGTTTTTTTATACGATTTGATTTAAATCGTCGCAACCCTGACATGAACTCATAAATACCAGCAAAATCATCCACGGGCCAATTTTCCCGGTCTTTGCTGTCCATTATTCATCTGAATTGTAAATACATTCTTTGAAGCCTACTTTGATCATGGTGGTACACATCAGCGAATTTATTGATCGTTCAATTTATCAATAGTACATTTATCATCAAACAGATCTTCAAAAAAAGTGGACATTCTTTCATTCACAAATTTTTAAAAATTTGTTGAATGTCTGTTTTGATTGCAATGGATTTATCGAGGAGTAGTTGTTTGGACCCTATTTGGGGGCCTAGTCAGCAGCAAACTGGTTGTTAGTTGTCATTTTTAAGTCAAAAATCGACCTAAAGATGTCGCGATCTAAACTATTCACATATTTTTAGATGAAAATGATTTATAACCAGTTACAATTTCTACATATGGACCCTTTTACTTTGGTAGATCTCATAGAACGGTGGTTCAAGGTACTGGAGAGATAACCTTGTTCTCACAAAGGAAGGCATCCACTTTATCACAGGGCATCCCATTCCACTGAGCATCCGTTGCATAACATCCTCATTTTTAAGAATATTACCAAATCGATTTATTATGTCAAAGTTTGCCCAAAAAGTAACCTTCGTAATCTTTGAAACGTTCAGTTTCAAACGAAGGCGAACACAATGCCAGAACATACTATGAACATGTCCTCTTATGTTGGGATATCCATTGTAGAGGAGATCCACTACCACCTCTCATACATAAAATTGTTTACCTTCTCCAGGAAAAACGTTTCCAAGAAGCTTTGTTAGTTCGTCATTATTGAGACTGCATCGTCTCCTTGAAATCATTTCAAATAAAATACTCCTAAATTCCGATGTTTCCGAATAGGACACTCCAGTGATCATCAGTGCCCCCTAGAGCTGTTTATCGGCTGTTCACAATAGCACCCAACGCTCATTTTTACTTGAATAACTACATTTTCATCTTGTGTTTATTCCTGTACCTTTCCATAATCTCTTCGTCTACTCCTCTAATGTCCGTTGTTCAATTCGCATTATAAATCTCTATTTTCCTCCTTTACATAATTTCGTATTATCTATTTCTTTTTACTCTTTTTCATTAATGAAAACTCCTAGATGAGTGAATTTTCGAAACTTGTATTGCTTTCTTTTGCTCGAAATTGGAATTAGATGATCTTTTTTGGCTTTATCTATCTATCACCTCTTAATTTATTGTTATTAAAAAGCACCTCTTTCTTCATCTTCATCTAGCCTTCGTTATTGTTTGGTTTCTAATGGGTTTCACTGTATTTTAATCATCTTCAAAACCACATGAATTACATCATAACGTTTCCTCTGCTTACTACTACTTTATGTCTAGTTTTTTAACAATATATTTTTACAGATATTTAATATTTTCCTTTTGTAATACTTTACCTGAAATTCATGTTTCTAATCAACGTAAATGTTTCCTGAATATATATTTTATTAATAGCGATTTTAATACTTATATGAAAGGATATACCTACTCATCGTAACATTAAAAATGTTGAGTACGAACAGGATAAATAAATGCGTGCCCAGCATTTGGCGGTCTTTGATATAGAAATGAAAGCGGCATGTAAGCAACACATCACATACCAAACTAGAATAACAGACATTACAGATTCCAGGTCACATTTTTCGCATACCTCAACGCAAGATAACCAAACTACCGGCGTTAAAAGGAATCTATTTTTTTGCAATATTGAGTTTCAATTTAATTAAAACTCGCACTATGTGGCCAGGCTGTGATGTAACGAGTTACGCACGACTGCGCGTATTTATTTATACAAAAAGAAATTATCGTGAACTTTGACGTCCGATTATTTACGGGCGAGGGGGAAACGGAAATTTCGATCATGGAAAAACGCCCAGTTCTCAATGTTTATGGTTTTGGCAGTAAAATGGCACATTCCACAGAGAGGAATCTCGTTTAGAGATGAGGATGCTCCACGAAACTGTTTCGGCCACTAAAAATAGTTAATACCGGTTGGAGGAATGCGAATTGCAAACAAAAAACTGCGAATGGCATTCAATCAAATGGTTTTTATTTAATTCATTTCTTGAGCCAAACTGCACATCAGTTTATTTTTAATTTCTATGAAAAGGAATGGAGTTAGCTTTTTAATATGAAAAGGCAAAAGAATGATTTGCACTTGGAAGGATGAATGGAATTAGGATCCAATTTAAACACAAATCACGTCACGTGAGTTGGATATCAACCTACAAATGTGATGAGAACACTCATTTTTATCGTTCACAAATTAAACTCAGATATTGATAAGGTGTCTGAGTAGGTGCTAATATTATTTATCTCTTCAAGGATGCACATGATTCCACGATTGAAACTATTATTTTCAAAATCAAGTTGGCAAAAGCTAATAATAACAATAATAATAATCTCTCTTACAAACTTATTTGAAAAGGTGTAAAGCAAACACACGTAACGAAGAGATTCAAAGATTCCTAGAAGACCAATGACGGGCGAAATTAATTGTAGATGTACTGGAACTTTGCACTGCGGTTAACAATCTTCTGAATCTTGATGAATCATGTCCTCTTACACAACTTCAACGTACGAAATCATGTTGATGATGAAATAACGCACGATATTGCGTTATCCTTAAATTTCTTTCCAACTTTTGCAGACGCACTCTCATGCTAAATCTCACAATTTATTATTAAAAACTAAATAAATAGTTCATAGAACTCCAGTCGAGCGATTTTATCTTGTTACAAATGGAGTAAGTAAATAGTTTTTGATAAAACACACAGTGTTATCGCGAGTGCTTATTGAGGAGTGTGCTGGTTTTCACCGTCAACAATTTTTTTATACTTATTTACTTTAACATGAGACGTTTGAATTTGGACTGGTTTTAATAAATTAATATTTGAGAGATATCAAGAACTAGAATCAAAGCAAAATGGTAATGTCGAAGTCTCTTCCTCCATTGCTAGAAATATCTCACCATCCTTTGTTGTGTTCAATCACAAGGAACTTACTTTGAATGTGATGGTCCAATTGAATAAAAGGATTTTTTTAATTATTTTTGGGATATACCTCGTATACTCATAAGGAAAATTTCAAACAAAGACTTCATGTTCATTTATCGATCAAATTTTACTTAGCTATTGATTGATTTACTTACCAATTTGAATATTAATAAAGAAATCATTTAAAATATTGATGGTTACAGGCAAAAGCCAAAAATTTTGATTACTGAAAAGAAAGCAATGGAAATAGGGTCAATTTTTTTCAAAATAAAAAAGTTTAAGAAAACAAAGCCATGAGCAAAATATTTAGAAATCCCTTTTACCTTTCACAAAAGCCTACAATTCAGGAAATATTGAATTCTCCTAATCGTTACAGAACATAGTAATAATAATTATGTATTTCTATTATTCACGGAACGCTTTCTCTAGTTTAATTTGACACACTTTTCCTTGCATACTTTTATGGGCATCAATGCGGGAAAAATGAAACTCTCCTAGATTTAATTTTGCAATAGGAAAAAGCTTGACAACTAAACTTCATTTAGTATTAAGTATTAAATTGATGTCTAATAAAACAATCCAATCAAACAAACAATCAATCAAGGAATGAGAAAAATACTAAACTGTTGTCTGGAGAAAATTATTGACAGCTTTAGCGCGTTATAGAATTCCACAGCGTGTAGTATTAGGACCCATACGTTTTCGTATGTGTTGCACAAATGACTTGTCCAATTTATTTCCTATTGGGAAAAAAAATCTTTGGAACTCGATAATAAAATCAAGTTTCTTTTCCATACAAAATATAATAATAAAATTTCTGTTTGTTAAAAGTAACTATTGATGTTTTAAAATGAAACATTTGAAAAGTACATTTTCGAAGATAAAATACAATTACAGTCAATATTGAATAATTTATAACTAAAAAAATAGGAAATTTAAAAAGTCTTTTTCTATTAATATTTAAAATATTAGCATAATTTTTAATTCTTTAGTATTTTGTTGTAATTCGAAATAGCCGATGCCATTATAGAATAATTATTGTTGATCAAAGTTAAAATATTTTTAATATATTTAATTTTTTTGTTTCTAGATTTCAGTGGATGGTTATATTGGATGAAAATGGTAGTTACGTCTGGTAAATCATTCTTACTCTTTTCAGTACGACAAACTAAGGAAATAAAACTATAGTTTAGTGCAAAACATAAAATGAATAGATAATACAGCTTGGCCAAAAGTATTAGACACCCTTAACTTTCTAATTTACCTCCGAAAATATTACTGTGAAATTTTTAGAATTTTATTATAATATAATCGGCAACAATAAACGATAATTTAAATAATGCACAGTACTTTACAGCGGTTGTAAAACATGTGGCAGATGATAGTTCCCAATTGTGGTTCCGTGAATAGGAAGTCAGTCTTGTAACGGGTCTACCAATAAGAACTTTGTTTTCTAAAATAGGTTATGTTGAGAGTTCTGTCATTCAGTTTTTTGACATATGTACAGCAGAAGGTTTACCATTTGTTATAATGGCTTCAATTTCGCTCGAAAATCGCATTAAAATAATTCAAATCTATTATAAAAATGGTGGATCCGTGAAAACCACATTTCGTAAAATTCGCGATATTTTTGGTCGTACTGATCGTCCTTCTGAGACTGCAATTCCGAATTTAGTGCGAAAATTTGAGTCCACCGGTTCAGTAGCAAACGTAACCACATCAACACGAGCTCGTGCAGGCTGCTCAACCGAAAATATTGCTGCAGTAAGTGACAGTGTTGCAGAGGACCCAAATTTATTAGTTTCACGACGCAGTCAACAATTGGGCCTATCCACAATGACCACATGGCGAATTTTGAGAAAAGATTTGGCTCTAAAGCCTTATAAGGTCCAACTGGTGCAAGAATTAAAGCCAGCAGATCATTTTCAACGTCGTGCATTTGCTGATTGGATCATTGAACATGGTGCTGGTTTTTCTGAAAAAATAATCTTTTCGGACGAAGCTCATTTTCACTTAAATGGGTATGTCAACAAGCAAAATTGTCGGATTTGGGCTTCTGAAAATCCAAGAACAGCTATTGAACAACCATTACATTTATCTCGTGTCACTGTATGGTGCGCTTTATGGGTAGAAGGCATCATTGGTCCATATTTTTTCGAAAATGAGGCTGGTGCTACCGTTGCTGTCAATGGAGTGCGCTATAGAGACATGTTAACCAATTTTTTATGGCCTATTTTGGATGATATGGATGTGGAAGACTTGTGATTTCAACAGGACGGAGCTACGTGTCACACAGCCCAAGAAACAATCGATTTATTGAAAACCAAATTTAATGGACGTCTGATTTCGCGAAGAGGTGATGTCAACTGGCCACCACGAAGCTGTGATTTAACGCCACTGGACTTCTTCTTGTGGGGCCAAGTGAAAGATAATGTTTACGAGAATAATCCGCAAACAATTCAAGAGCTCAAAACCAATATCGAAGACGTCATCCATGAAATAGAACCACAATTATGCAGAAATGTGCTCGAAAATTTTGTTAAGAGGATCGACGTCTGCAAACGTAGTCGTGGTGGACATTTGCCTGATATTGTTTTTCATTCATAAATGGTAATGTCTCTACAACATATTTCGATAAAGAATTACAGAATTTTCCTACAAAATGTGTGTTTCTTTTGAAATTTAAAAACAAAGTTCTTATTGGTAGACCCTGTATAAGCGCTTGTAGTAAGAACGATATTTCCAGTATAATGTTTATTTCATTATAATTTTGAAAATCGTGATTTTTGCTGTAAAAATGCCTAAAAAGAACGAACTTAGTGAGCATTTACGTTTTCGAATTCACTTCTTGCACGAACAAGGTAACACAGACAGAAATAGCCAAAAGTATTAAACGTTCGCGTTGTGGGATACATTTTGCCTTGAAACGTTACGCGGATACTGGATCACATGCGAACCGAACAAGAACAGGTAGAAAACGGATAACTTCGGTCCGTGAGGATCGAAATTTAATTCGAAAGACACTTAAAAATCGAAAGAAAACTTCCTCCGAGCTCGCTGCCAGTTTATCCGAGGGAATCGGGAAACCGATCAGTGCCAGAACGACCAGAAGAAGACTTAATGAAACTGGTTTGAAAAGCTGTAAAGCAGAAAGAAGCTTGGATTTCAGAAAAAAATAAAAAGTCTCGTTTGGAATGGGCTATAAAGTACCAACACTTTACAGAGAAGGATCGGGCAAATGTTGTGTGATCCACGAATCAAATTTTGAGGTAATATTTGGTTTATATCACTTGTAATTATGAATTCGTTTGCATCTTCGCCAGTAAAAAGTTATACGGTGTGTTTAAAATCTACGTTTTTTTTTAAATTAATTGTAAGGTATTTGGAACTCCTGGTGTAGCTTACGTGAGGCGGAGAATCAGTGAAACACGGGGGAGGCAGTGTAATGATCTGGGGTTGTATGACAGCCGACAGTGTAGGCGAAATGTTTGTTTGTGAAGGTCGAATGAACTCTCACACTTACATAAACGTATTGGAAACGACATTGCGGTATTTTTCAAGATGTTTGGTGATACAAATATGGAAGAAATGCTGTACCAACAAGATAATGCACCCTGCCACAAATCTGCAGTTACCATGAAGTGGTTTCAAGAAAACAATATTAACCTCCTGAATTGGCCTGCACAAACCCCAGACCTAAATCTCATAGAACATTTGTGGGGGATTCTAAAGCGTAACATTAGAAAGCATCCAATTACATGTAAAGTAATTTTAAAAAACGTGTTATTGAAAGAATGGAATAATATTATCGCAGAGGAATGTCATAAACTTATAAGTACTCTGCCGAAAAGAATAGCTGCAGTGATTAAGGCTAAAGGGGGCCCAACAAAATACTAATTACCTTAATAAATTGTTATTATTTTGTACCTAGAAAATTTTATTTTACCCCACTTCAACAACTTTTGGCCAAGGCTGTAGATATTTTCTCATACTAGTGCGAGAAAGAATATTATCTCGAAGCTGCAGTTACTACTAAAAGGCGGATTTTTAAAACAGTAATAAAAATAAACCTGTATTTTTAACATTTCCAGGATTTATCTTTTGTTTTTCGTTTTTAATACAATGTTCTTAATACAATTTATATCCCATTCATTGCTAAATATGTTATAACTAATTAAAAGTTCACCCATCAGGATGATCTCCTAAACTCTAAGAGACACAAAGACGGTTGGTTAAATTAAAAAGTAGCGCTATTTTGGGATCTATAAAAAGGTCCAAAAAATATCTCTTCCATCGTCATTCATTTCTGAAATATTTTAATAAATCTGAAAATTCTCAATTTCGAAAATCTTGATTTTATAATTAAATTCAATGGACAATCTAATGCCGTCACAATGTATCGCATGATATACATATCTAAGATAGCGCCCATAGAGAAAATACAGAGAAAAAACAGTTGACAGTCGGTATCTGCGAAACTTTCAATCCTAATTTCTCCGGGCTGTAGTTATTAAATTAATTTAATATAAAATTACCGAATTTTCTGATTTTATCTTGATAAAAAGCATGACATAAGATTTTCGAAATTGAAAATTATCAGTTTCTAGAGAATATTTCAGAAATTAATAGATATTTTTTGCACATTTTTATAGACATCAAAATAGTGCAACTTTCTTGTAATTTAACCGTCTCTGCTTCTCTTATAATTTACGAGATTCCCAGGGTGAACCTTTAATTCGTAGTAATCCTGTATATGTACATAAATAAAACAAAATGAGTTTCGAAATATTGCGCATTTATAATAAAATAGGCGTTTCTAATAAGCAAAAATAAGAATAACAAAGAATACAAAGCAGAACCAATTTTGAACCATTTACCAAGGATACCTATTGTGCAATTTTATAAGTTAAAAAAAGGATATATTTATGGTCGATTTTTGTTTTTGTTTATTGCAAATTAAAAGTCTGTGCACATTATAATCGTTTCAATTGATAGATTCAAAAAAGGAAAGTAAAATGGAAAGCGTTCCGCTCCGCTACGATAACCGACAGCCATACTTTCAAAATAACGCAACGCACTCCATTACAAAACCTCTCCAAATCTAACGAAATACAACTTGCGTAACCGTTACGCAAAAAAAGAGAGGGGGGAACAACAACCGATTCAAGAAAAAAAAACGACAAAAAAAGTTATCTGCGTGTGTGTGTGTCTTGGAGACATTTACGAAACCGAAAAACAGACGCGTTCGAAATTCGTTTCTAACGGTTTTCGCATTCTTATCTAACCCCAACAGCAGGAAGTCGGATTTCGCCCGAATGCGTGACGGTCTCTCTGTTGCCATGGGAAGTTTGGGAGTGCCAGGCCCCAAATGCGAACCTCCCATTGGTCCGGGCCAACTGCGATGAAAACGGGCAGGGAGAGATATGAACTTGAAACGTGGCGTAACGTAACGCTCTCTGCCAGTTCTCTCTCACAAAATTCCACAATAAATATTACAGTGCCGACGGGCCAGAACCGTGAAAAAAAATTACCGGTTAAAACCGATGACTCATCAGCATCGCAGTGTGCAATTCTATCAGAAAAATAGCCTTATAGGAAAAACAAATGAGTAATGCGTTGCGTAACGTTGCAAATTATTTCCAGCAACAACACTAGTCGATAAAACATTGCCGAGTTCAGCAAATTATGCCGTGTTGCCAGGTCATTAAAAATCTCGATCGGTTTATTTAAACTCGCAATTTACTATAACTATGTATTTTGATTGAATTCAAAAGAAAATAAGCTTGAAATATCCTGTAGATTTCTCCAAAAGTAGCGCGACTTTAGAAATTTTGATGAAATAAATGCTTTAAAAAAAAAAGAAAAGGTGCAAAACGTGCACAAAAATTAGAAAAGCCAAAGCTGTTTGATTTTGTAAGGAATTGAAAATTGTGGAATTTTGCGAAAGCTATAAAATATATGTAATTTGAAGATTCGAAATGTCGTTTAAACCAAAACAGGTGCAACAGTAAAATTTACCAAAACTCATACAATGGTGGCAACGCTGTGTTTATTGATAGTTTAAATCTTTCGGGAAATATTTGCATAATACAGTGGAACTTCCATAACTCGAATCTCTACGAGACCGGAAAATTACTTCGAGTTATAGAAAATTCGAGTTAAAGAGATAGATTTCAGTTATATTCAATGTGAAGGGACCATCAGTAAATTTCGTTTTACAAAAAAGTTCGAGTTATGGGAGTTCCACTGTACATATAATAACGAAAAAGACGATTTTGATTTCACAGTCAAAAATTTTTGCTGCGTTGGGTGATTTATTTAATTTTTTGAATATCCAGTCACGAAAATCTTCAAGAATAAAATAAAATAAAAATCAGCTCACTGATACACGATCAGCCAACGAGACAAATTAGGAAAAAAAATTGAAGAACGAAAAATAAAAGATTCTATGAAAAAACAATTCGGCAACATGAAAATTAAAACAAAAGAACAACGCAAACGTTGAAAAGAAATGGGCAGAAATCGTATAATTTGACAACCGCGTAGTTAAAACATAAATATAAGTTTAACAAAAATAAAATTAAAAAAAAAGTAGCCAATTAGTATTTCAAATGGAAACGTAAAGTGCGACAGCGTTGAAATGAACAACAAAAAATTAAAAACATATTTGATTTTCCCAAAAATACCGAATTAATTCCGCACAGAAAATTTGTACGTAACATGCAACGCTGAAATTAAAATAAATTGATTAATTAGAAACATGTTTTGTTCAATTTTACGAAACAACCGAATGTCGTCGCAACATTGGATTGAAAACAAAATATAACTCACGCAGATCAAATCTTTTACCAAAAAGAAATATCGTCCTGTATAAGATTTGACAACATTGAAATTAAAACAAATGACGTATAGAAGCAACATGGTAAAAATTGATTTTTTTTTTTTTAATTAAAGGACAATTTAAATAATTTTGAATAAGTCCGTCACGAAAACTATAATTTCGTGTATGTGATCTAATGCTGAAATTAAAACAAAGACTTTCTCTCAATTTTGTGAAAAATCGCATTACAACACCATACTTAAAATACACAAAAATTCGAAGAATTGCTTACGAAGGTAAACATCAAAATTTAAAAATAAGTTAAATAGTTAAAAGGAAATTTCCGTAAAATCCGCGAGAAATCGCACGACTTGGCAACACTGAACTTGCAACGAAAACTTAAATTTTTAAACAAATTGTGGCAAATATTTATATCACGGCCTCCTTAGGCGTAATATTAATTAATTAAAATTAAAATAAGATAATTGTTTACGGAATTTATAGTAAAATAAGATTTATAGTAATTAGTTTAAAAAGGATCTATATCATAGCCTACTTGCAAGTCTAAAAAAATCAAGATTCTACAATACTGAAATTTAAATCCAAATCAAGAAAATTCTGCGAAAAATAGTACAATCTGGCAACAGTGAATTTATTTGGAAAAATTAACTCCTTGTTAAAAATTGGCAAATTCTGGTAACAATTTAAATAACAAAAATAAATTCAACTATTCGAAAATATTCTGGGAAAATTACAATAAATTGATAAAATGGTCTAAACGTCTTGCAATTTGGAAGAATCGCAATTTTCACAACCCCCAACTTTACAAAAAAAATTAATAAACGTGGAAAAGTTCCGCGAAAAAATCTGGCAACACAGCAACAAAAAGATTTTCAACAAACTCATAAAAGTGTATTTGCACGTGTAAAAAACTCAAATTCTTGCAACGTCGAAAAATTTGATTAAAAAAAATATTTCGACGATTTCGAAAAAGATCTGCGAAAAGCCGCGCAATTTGGCAACACTGAAATCATGTTAAAATGGAAGAAGCAGACTATCGAATTTACTAGCGAGTGTGCGACGGGGGTTGGAGAGGAAGAGGGTCCCTCCCCACATTATCAAGGTCAGCAAAGGGGCCGACCTACTACAGGGATAATAGACACAACCAACCCCCATCACGCTGACGCCATTACGAAAAGAATACGTTCGCCGCAGCTCTTTTCTTTATAATACATGGCTTACTTTGATACAGTCTTTCAATTAGGTCATTAAAATTGATGACTTCCTAATGGATTAATAGGAGAGAGAAAAAGACTGACTAATTAAAAATCAAGTAAGCCTAATTTCTCTCCCCTGTATACCCATCAGATTTCTTCTTGGGCTGAGTGAGGCGGGGGTTCGCGAAATTAAAAAAAAAAATTGAAAAACGCGCAAAAGAGTGCCATACTAATTACCGAATTTAGAAATGACGCCATCGCGCTGTGATCACACGAGACAGGAAATTGCGCATTTAGGCGGAACGCACGTCAGCACAATTTCCTTTTCTCTTTTGTTTTTCGCGCTTGTAATTAACGCACGTTTGCAGCAACAAGAAAACGGCCTTTTTTTGCCTTTTCATCGCGCGCACTACAGAACGAACGGGAACTGCGCAGTTCACCAACTGCGGAAAGTTACAAAAATCAGTTACGTCACTGATGAACGCGAAAAAAAAAAAAACCGTTGACTTGTTTCGCGCAAACTAGTCGAGAATCAAGATGGCCGTGCGCGCTTACAATGCGGAAGTCTCGAAACTAGGTCGTTTTTGAAACTTACTAACTCCTTCGGGGATTTTTTTTCTACACGAACGCGCGCACCACTGATCAGCATGAAGGCTTGAACACCTGCGTTGCAAAAATTAATCAACAATTGCTGTGCACAAAAGGCGTTTATCTAGGACGAACGACGCACCCCAACACACAGTTTCTGCAAGAATAAGGAACGCGGGGTTCACAGCTACTAAGCAAGTCTTGCCGTTGGAAGAGGGGATGAGGTCAAGTCGCGCATTGGCCGAGTTTTTCCCCCACTACTTTCGCCATGGATTTAGACTGTGACGCAGTGCGCACTTCGGCATGAGAAAGTCCCCCCGTTTTTCATTATTGCGGTGCAAGAGATAGAACTATTCAGTGCCACTACTATCTCACTCGGTCGACACGTGGCGGAGCGATGACCTCACCACACGTGTATACTATACTGCATTGTTGCGCAATGTAATTCGTTACGGAATGCTGTGTTGCGTTACGCAACTTCTTCATATTCCCCCTTACCCACCACAAGAAAAGAAAAAAAAACAAATACCTACTCACCACTTCAATTATTACTAAAAGAAAAAAAAAAACAACCACATCATCAATCACTATAGCAACAACTAACTCCAAAAGCAAAAAAAAAAAAAACTGAAACGCGCGCGCACTGTATTACGAATATACCGAAGCGCATTTACCGAGCGAACGGAAAACCAAAAAATGGTGGTTTTCGTTGGATATCAGGCACTGTTGGATTATTTTGTTGGAGCCGACCGCAGAAACTTTCTACATCCTTCCCGATCTCGCTCTAAAATGGAACAAAGACATTAGAGTACGCTCGCTTTCAAGTATTGATCAGGCCCATTCGTGCGGCCTCGGTACTCTACGTAATTGGTAAGTAGGTCACCAAGCTCATACACGTGCCTATCCTGGCCTTGGCTTACATGTGACGTTGTAATCCGGGAAACAAACCCTTTTTATCACCGCAATTTCGAACGAAAGTAAAATCGACTGCTTTCCATTTTTTTTTTTAGACACCACATAATTTTTTGCGCCCTTCTGTGAATTTATTTATAGTATACACATAACCATTGCGCAATATTGCACACAATTTTTTAAAAACAATATTTAATACAGTGGCGGCTCGTGTTTCAAAGTGTTATTTTATTTATTGGGGTCCCAAATCTTTTTACATTCAAATTTATAAGTAAAAGTCTATCTTCTGCAATGCATATTTTTAGGTAGTGCTTCAAAAATCAGTGGCGGTTCGACTTGCTGACATTTATATATTTTCCTAAATTATTTTTCTACGCTCCTCTTTTTGGGCCCCAAGTATTTTTTCGCACTATTTTACCTTCGATTATAAGTAATACATGTATGATGCACATAATTTAAATAATTAACAAATAGTCAGACTTCCATTTTGAATTACTGCACAGGGTGGGCCAAATTCGACACCTATTTTTAGAAGAATTAGACAAAAACTGACCTCGACTTCTAGAGCTCCAAATTTAATGGTGAAGACCGCATTTCGATATCTTGTACCGCTTAGGAACTGCAGGGTGTTTTACAAAATTCTGCGATTTCTATAAACCTTCATAACTTTCTCATTTTTGATTTCTGTAAAAACTTCTTTGAGGCAGTTTTTCATGCAGAATACATTGCTCCGAATTATTTTTTTCTAGAGTGCTCAATATTTGAGATATAAGCAAGAACTTTGATTTTTTATATGGAACACCCTAAATATTTTTACATCTTTGAAAAGAACATAAAATTCTATTTACAAAAATATAAAACACTTGATATTTTATTCAAAAGATTTCTGAGATATAGAGTTTTCATATTTTAATTAAAATTTTGATAGTTATTGATTCAAGTAGGCTATGGATGATGATAGCTAAATATTTTTTAAAGATTCAATGAGTCATGAAAAATATTACTTTATTTTTAATAAATATATATATCGAAGTTATAACAAAATGGCTGACAATTTGAATACTTTATGTAATTTTTGTGCAATTTCGATTAAATCTAATTTAATCGAAATTGCACAAAAGTAATCAAACTGTCAGCCAATTTGTTTTAAACATAAACGATTTCGTTTTGTTATGGTTTGAGCTGACATCACCAATTCAAGAACCGGTAGTGGTGCATTTTTCTTATTCAAAAAGGACGGAATCCTTGCAGAAGTTTTTGCTAAGGCAGATGTTTGCTCCAACTGGAGTCGGTTTTCTTAACTTCTCTCAAAAGTATGACTTCCTCTAATTCTTTATATTTATTTTGTGATTCACAATTATGAAGTTTGGGCAGTTTAAATGACAAAAAATTAATTTTTATTTTAAATCTCAAGAATATGTTTCTGAAGGATTGCCTACTTTCAAGATACCACTCACGGTAAAAATTAATCGTTGGTTCTGAATTTTCGCCAATTTCTATATAACACTTTAACATTTAAAGAAGACAGTGGTTTAGAAATAATAAATTAAAAAAGTTTATATCCGTAAATATAAATCAAAATAGATTATATCGGTAGATGCGTATTTCGGCAACTACGCTGCCATCTTCAGTACACAGACCCACACTTACAAGTTAAAGGCACTTCATGAAATCTTATCTCCTTAAACCTACTTTATGGAAATACTAAAATTCAAGAGAAATGGAAATAAGAGATTGTGTCAAACTTTGACAGCGGCCAACCAGGAAGTTACAAAAATTTAAAGCTGTTTAGTTATCGTCATCCACACCCTACTTCGATGCAGTAAAATCTATCAAATTTTTAATTAAAGCTTTGAAGCTCTATATTTCAAAAACTGTTTGAATAAAATGTCAAGTGTTTTATATTTGTATGAATGGAATGCTCTTTTCAAAAATATAAAAATATATAGGGTGTTACATATAAAAAATCAAACTAGAATAGTTATGAAGGTTTTTAGAAATCGTAGAATTTTGAAAAACACCCTGTAGCTCCTAAATGGTACAAGATATCGAAACGCGGTCTTCACCATTAATTTTGTCTTAAAAATCGAGCCGAAGTCAGTTTTTGTCTAACTCTTCCTATTAAAAGTGTCGAATTAGGCCCACCCTGTACATATTTTCCTTCCGCACTGACTTTTATAGATATAAAAAGATTTAAAATATTACTCCTATTTATGATTGTGTAATGTATTCACAAATTTAAAATAAAATGAAACACAGTGGCGGCGCATAACGAATATAAGTGTAATTATTTCTTGATCCTTTAATATGTTTCCACGCTTTTATTTAGGAGTAAAGAGACTTAGAAGCATTACGCCATGCACTATGCAATGGATATTTTTAAATATGCGTCAATTCCGTGGCGGTTTATACTTGTGAAGTGGCGATATTCGTTTATTTCCTTCCAATATTTTCTGAGCTCCTCCTTGTGGGCAAACAAAATTTTAAGAGCCGCTACTTTACAGAGTGACATCGAAAAAACTACAGTGCAGAGTACCACGCGATATAGGACCATAAAATAATTAAAAGAGGTCTTATACGCTGATGTCCGATTGCCTTTTGTTTTCAAAATACAGGATGTTAAAGTTTTTTAGAAAATTTGTTTCTTTTCAATATCTCATAACAAAAGAATCGCTACTCGGTCGACGTGAGCTTTAAATGCAATAACATATCATGTGTTCATTATTGAATCTGGTCAACTCACCTATGAAAATCATTTGTTTTCGAAAAGGCATGTCTTTACTTAATATACCCACTGACAGTTCTGTAACCTTACTTTTAATTTAAAACATCACAATTTATTAAACACAAATTAAAATTAAAATATTTCCTACACTAAGTGCTGGAAATGTCCACCACGTTCTTCATAACACTTTAATACACGTCGTCTAACTGCATTTATAACATTATTTAAAATATGGGGTTGTTGACAGTTGTGGAACGTCAAAAGAGATGTCAGGCGCAAGCGTAAGTTACGACATACGTTTTTTATAGCTAAGCCTACTGGGACCGGATTCTTTTATGAACACATGTTAATATAACAAAGACAAACAATGGTACTTCGGTCTAAAGAAGGTGTTCAAATTGATGACCTTGTTCTTGGATACACTTTTCCAATCTTCGTGTTAATGATTGACGGCATCTTTGATCTATCAGCAGACTCCATAGTTCTGTTCCATAATTGCTTTTCACTATTTATTTCTACGGCATACACTTCATTTTTCATGAATCCCCAAAATGAAAAATCTAGAGGAAAATTAGGGAAATTAGTGTAATTTAGTTTTGAATATTATTAGAATATTATATTTTTGACGCGTTGAAAAACGCACCTGTCAAATTAATACTATATTGCAATGATTTATTCAAGTTTGTCCTGTTCCTGATTACATTTCTGTTTGATTCTGTTGCTTTTAGAAATGGTTGTCCACACGTATGAAGTATCTTTTTTTCTCTTTGTTATGTTACTGTTTTTAAAGCTCATGTCCACCAAGTAGCGACTTTTTTGTTATGGATATTGAAGGGCAACAAATTTTCTAAAAAAAAATTCAAACTTTAACATCCTATATCTTGAAAACAAAAGGCAGTCGGACATTAGTGCATAAGACCTTTTTTTAATTATTTTATGGTCCTCTATCGCGTAGTACCTATGCATTGTAGTTTTTTCAATGCCACACGGTATATTGAACTCACCAACTCAATGGTAACTCAAAATTGGATAATTGGTGACGTTCATTTTTCTTTATTCCCAAATATGTACTTTTCTACGTCCTTCTTTATCTTTTCTTTATTCTTTTTATTTTGAAATTTTGTATCCCACCTAGAGGCTTTGTTTTCTCTAACTTTGAATATATAGTTTTATAGAGTTTTCGGACAATACGTTTCACTTTATTGTGAAAAATTTTGAGTAAAAAGTTATGACTGCAACTGTTTCAGCGTACTTTTTGTTTTGATGTTTCAGTGTGAACTAAGTAAAGCAATGAAAAAACGCTCTCTAACAAAATTTGTCAAAAATGATTTGTCTGAACACGTTTTTATTTCATCAGTGTGAGCGCAGCTTTAGAGTTGTAACAGAAAACAAAAGCGCATCGCAAAGTGAAGAAAAAGAGTACAATTTTTGTTTTTTTTTTTAATTCTTCTCTGACTCTTAAAATAAAACTTTTAAGATAGGTTGTAAAATATAAAAGAAAAAACAACCTATACGTGTATATCGGGTCTTAAACAAAAAAATTCTGCGAGTCAGCCTTGGAAACAAAAGTAAGTATCGTAGGTTGAACGGACAGATATTTGAACAAGAACTGTCAAAATTGGAAATTTAGGCTTTTGCGAAGGAACAATTTATTTTAATATATTCTTTCATGAACGAAAACATTACTTTCAAAATACCATTTTGCGTTGGCTACTTACACCAACGAATATGTGTTAACCAACAACTGAGCTTGGCTCTTACCCACATGACATATAAGAAAAAAAAAGATACTAAAAGTTCTGCTTAATGATACACGCACATCTTGATATTTCTGATTAATTTATTTGTTGATTCAGGACCGCCTCTGAACAAAATTTCTTCTTTCAATTTCTTTTTAGAAAAGTTTTTAATTGAAACTCTAAAGTAGAACAAACTAACAAAATTTAAGACCACTTATCAATTTTTCTAAAAGCAAGAACTCGTATCAATAATTTGATTTTCGATTTTTCTCGTTAATATAAAGAAAAAAGAAAGAAATTTCAGTTTTCTTTTTATATATAAAAAATCATTTGTAATGAAGGTAGCTTAACAGAATTTTAAAATATTTTTTTAGTACCATTCTACACCCAAGCTTTATGAATCTTATCGGGGAAGTATAACGGCTTGCGAAAGCGGCTGCGATCGACATGCTAGATATTTTTTTCCTTCAGCTTATGCCTTACAAACTAGGCAAAGTAAAATATCCAGTTCAAAGGAACTGGTAAGACTCTTTCGGATAGATCATAATATCTGTTTTAATAATTTGATTGGGGACACTTTAAATGTCCAGCCTTTTCCACTTTTTTGGAAAGTGGGTAACGAGATTCAATTAAGAGTATTTCCTTCTTTTAGTATTACATGAAGTTAAAACAAGATGAAAATACTCGGAAAGTAGGTACTCTAGGCAGCGAATCGAGAACGCTATCGTATCATTAATTATGTGAGTAAATCAGATGTAATAAAAATGTAATGTAATTATTTTAATTAAAAACATTTTGGATGTCGTTATTTCTTTTTTACAAAGGCCATATGCAAAGAGTAAAAATCATTAGATAGATATGCGGGAAATTCAAACTATCTTTAACGATTTTCGCTCAAATCGTATTTGTAAAATTTTGATGTTAAAGTAAAAAAAAAAAACAACAGAATAGTAGAGCTACCTTTAAATACTGATCAAACGGTTTGGTAATTCTTTTAAGTAAAGTATTTGAATGTTTCTCTTTTTATAATTATTGTGAGCATAACTTTTACTGGTTTCTTTCATAATGCTATAACATTTAATTATAAAAAGAAATTAGTTAAAAATTTCAGATTAAATTTAAGATTTTTTTCAAACAAAAGAAGATTAGAAAAAAGAGTTTTTACAACACTAGTTTCAGGCTTTTTATAAGTTGTAAAATTGGCAGTTTTTTTTTTAAATTAGATCAGCAAAAGGTATTGAATGTTTTTTTTAATCTCACGGAAGATATTGAATTTGATTTGCTGTTTGTTAGTTGTCAATTATATTGTATTCATCTTTATTTAATAAAGTAAATAATTTACGGATAAAAACGATAAATTGGAGAGACTTGATTTAGGTACCAAACTTAATTTTCTTTAACTTAACCAGCAAAAAAACGCAGTTAAATTTGTGGACGTCATTTGAACATTAATTAAACGGGAAACGTAGAAGAGGCGTTTAACCACCAAAGGAAAGTTTATTAGATGATTGGTTCATGACTCATATAAAGTTATTTCCGGTTACATAAACTTAAAATGCGAAAAATGTACAACTCAATTAATTTCTTGGAACTAACCGCCGCCACTGACTTAACTGAAAAAAAAAACACATCAGAAATTCGATGACATCATACATGTTACGTGTTCCAATGTAAATTGCAAATAAAAAAAAAATGTAATTCATTTTTAATTTTTTTTTTTAATAAATAGGAACTTACTTGATTTTCGCGGTTTTTCCTTTTGCCTTACCCGTGGCAGTCACTTTTATACACGACCATCTCGTAATAAAATTCACACGCTCACTACCACACGTAACCACCACACTCACACACACAAGGTCTCTCTGTTCTTCCATGCCATCCATCGATCGGCGCTTGTTTCAGCGCCTACTAGCACGCAACTCGCAGCGCAGCTCCGCGCTGTAATTTACCGTAGAGTCCCTAAAATTCAACGCCTAATCACAGTCTGATGTTCTCTAAATCTCGAGAGTGAGGGTTTCGAAACGTTTAGAATAGGCACGACAATGTGAAATCGATAGAAACGGGGTTTCACATTCTAATGGGAAACTAGTTCACGTGCAGTCGGAGTTCGCAGGTTTAATTCTGCCTCTACCGCAGACTGTGAAATGTTCGCGGGGTTATGATTAATGTTTGTAATTATTTTCGTGACCGCGGCTCGTTTTCTTCTGTTTTTTTTTCTCGTTTCGTTTTCCTTCACCGGAAAAAGTTTCACCTCCTCGAGTTTTCCCCCCCCGTATGAATTTCTATTGAAACTGAAACGCGGTCAACGTTAATTAAGACTGGAACTCTTTTTTTCTTCGAAGAACAGGCAAGCAACAATCAAATACTTTCAGTGAAATAAAAACAAGTCAAAGAATAAATTAAATCTCGAAAAATTTCACCTGATATGAATTTTGAAACTGGAAGATGACTAATATTTATTTTAATTAAAAAAAAACTCTAATTGTACTGTAGGAAAAATATTCGAAAATATTATTGAAAAAACAATCTGAAAAAAAATTCATCAAAAGTACACTAGTATTTGAATATGAAGATTTTTTTTCCAAGAAAATAAAGTCGTTTGTTTTTAACAAATAACTAGTTTCTATTTGTTTAATTTTTCTAACGTAAAGAAATTCGGGGTGGTAAATGCGAGTAACATAATAAATAAAAATAATTCATAAAAATAAATAATAATATAAATAATTCAATAACTGTAATGTTTTCGTTGAAATGAAAAAAAAATTAAAAATCATTTCTAATAGCGTTTTCGATTGTCTGCTCTAGAGCACTCTCAGAATATTCTCATCTTATTTCATCCTCAGGTAATAATAAGAGACTGAGAGTGCTCCAGAGCAGTTAATCGAAAACGCTATTAATTTATATGTTATAAATCGTAAACATTAGTGCTCATATCATGGAATATTTAAGCATGCGATTTACTTTTACTTTCATGCTTTAAGCGATCTGATAACCAATAATTTCATTATTATTTTCTCGAAATTATGTTTGAACCGCAGTTAATAATAGTTTGTCTCAAGCGCAGTCCTATACGCCCTAGGCTTCAGTTAATTTTTTGAACTCATCATTTATTAAGCAACTTTATTTCAGAAAATTTTAATCGAGCTTTTGCATCTTTTGAGACGTAAATTTCAGAAAATTTTAATCGAGCTTTTAAAACCTTTGAAATGTTTACGTTTGAAATCTCCGTCACTTTCTTTTTTTCTAGAAATATTTGAAGAAGAAATACCAAAGGTGTCAACACGGTTGATAAAAATCATGATTTAAAAAAAAAAACAAAAAAACACGCGATTTTTTCTTAAACAATCACGATTTTTTTTAATTTTAATTTTCTTTTTACATAGAAAATGCAATAATTGTCATTAACAATAACGAATAATGGAAAATAACAATAACGACTAAAATACGTCTTATTCAAACTTGCAAATGAAATAACTTATGTGTAACGTAGCTGTAAATAAGGTTGCACCACCTTACACTTTCATATAAACAAAAGAAATTCCTGTGAGAACTTGAAAATTCGGCTGTCTTTATAATGCGGGGATGACGCGAGTTGTCGCTATTTTCTAGTCTACGTCGCTAACGTGCGCTGCGTAACGATAACGGGTAATAAAGTGTGTAATACTTCATAACAGTGTATAAAAGTCCATCTACCATATATTGATATGTCTTCTCATAGGAGTGGTAGGAAAAGAGATCCTATTTGGCAACATTTTATTGAAAAGTCGTGTACATCTGCTGGAAAAAGAGGAATTAAAGCTACTTGTAAAAAATGCAAGGGCTTGTGGAACGTATGAAAAAGAAAATTGTGCTTCAAGTAATATAGAAAAAGAAACAAAAACAGATAATGGAAGTGCCTCTGCAGGAATAGTGGCAAATGTACAATCGATCACATTAGAAGAGGACAGTTTGGATAGTGCCCCATTACTCATAGCTTCTACTTCATCAATTAAAAAATGAAAGGCATCTAATTCTAGTTCTGGGTCTTTATCTTCTTTTGTCGTGCGTACAACGAAGTCTAGTAAAGAGGAAATAGATAAACAAATTGCTAGGGCTATTTATGCAACAAATAGCAACTTCACATGTGCCGAGCAACCGGAACTATTGAGCTTTTACGACCTGGATATATACCACCCTCTAGATATGATGTGTCTAACCGACTCCTAAATGAATTGTACAATGAAGAGAAAAGTAAATGTTTTAAAAATATATCGGGAACTTCGGATTATCTGCCACTGGATGAATGGTCCAATGTCCATAACGAACCAATCATACGGGCAACAGTCAGTACAGAAAATGGGTTCTCCTTCTTAGTAGACACAATAAACACGTCTGGAAATCTACATACATCTGCATATTTAACAGAACTTGCAATAAACCTAATTAAAATGCTAAAGACTGAATATCGCTGTGCAGTAAGCAGCTTTGTAACAGATAATGCTGCTAATATGAATGCAATGAAAAATCAGATCAAACAGTCAACAGAATTAAATGTTATTCCATGTGGTTCTGCTCCATACATCTTAAACTTGTTATATAAGGACCTGGAAATTGTGAAACCAAGGAATTGTGTTCATTGTAAAATACTTCCGAAATAATAATTTTTCTTCAGCGACATACGCGAAAGAAGGATGAAAAAAGCTTATTTTTCCTAGTGACGTAAGATGGAAATCACTTGCTGACTGCTTACATGGTTTTGTTGAAGCATGGCCCAAACTTTTTAAAATTAGCGAGGAACATAAAATTGAAATCAACAGTATAGTAAGGCAGATAATTTCGAATATTTATTTGAAAAGAACAGCTGAAGATTTCCTAACAATACTGAATTCGATATCTGTTGCAATTGATAGGCTTCAAAGAAACGATGCAATTCTATCAGACGTCGTAGAACAATTAAAAATACTAGAATCACATTTTGTAGAAACTGAAGTTACTCTAAGCCAAATGCAGAAATTTAGACATCGCTATGAACAGAGTATCACTCCATACCATTTGCTAGCTTTTCTTCTGGACCCTACGAAAACGGAGCATACAGCAGAAAGTGAAAAAAATTGTGCTTTAAATGCTGCAAATGAATTATACCCCAACACTGGTTTACTACCACTGATTATTGAATTTCTGGTTAAATCCAAGCCATTTGTCGAAATAATGTTTCACGAAGAAATTCTTAAAACCACAAATCCATTGGAATGGTGGAAATCTCAACGGAATATTGAGGTTATTGATAAGTTATTCCCGATTATCAAACAATTATTATCTGCTGCACCTTCTTCAGCCTCAGTTGAAAGGATATTTTCAACATTTGGTTTAGTTCATTCTAAAATTAGAAATCGCTTAGGGACTGAAAAAGCTGCTAAATTAGTTTTTCTTTATAAACACTATAATTAAAAAATTAACTTAAAATGTATCTTTTTAAGTACCTGAACCAAGTTTTATTTTCTTTTTAAATCTAAGTTTAGTTTACCTACATATTCTTTTTGATTTAAATTTAAAAAAATCAGTCGCAACCCTGGGTGTCAGTCTAATATTTTTTATATTTTTGACTCGTCGGCAATGAAACAATTTTTTTCCAGAAAAATTTAATTGAAGTTGATGTGTTTACCTTTAAAATCTCTGACACTTTCTTATTTATAAAATTTTTAAGACGAGAAAAATCATAGGTGCAGTTAGAGGCGAAGAAATTAAATTTTTAAAAAGAAACTGATTAAATCTTTATTTATAAAGAAAAATTATAAAAAAACATACAAATTCAACTTTGCGAGAAGTAATTAAAGAGACATTTAATCAAATGAGCTAAAGGATAGATATGTAGGGAATTAGAAGTATACCTGTAAATGCTTAATTAATATCAATTTTCAAGAGATTAAAAGCGATATTCTAATAAATGTAATACAATCACTCGAAGATAAGATGTTTTAGAAAAAAAATCACACATTTCAGCTTTCTGGTGCACCGCATCTGCAAAAGTTTGGAATAATTTCATAATTTTGGGAATTGTCGACAAATATCCTCGGACAGGTCAATTTTATTTTTTCTTGTCCACATTTTAACATGAAACTTTCATAGATGGCGTTAATAATAATAATATTTCCAATAAAAAACAAAGATGAAACATCAATGTTAGAGATTGAAAAAAAAATCAAAAAGAAACAATAATAAATATAAATAAACAAATAAATAAACAACTGGAAAAAACTTGTATTGCAGAGGGCGAATGAGAAGAACTTGTTCTCATCCAATGTAGTGCATGAATTCTGCAACCGAGTAGGGTTCCATTGATAGCAGGAAGTTGAATACTTCTCTTCGGAAAGCCCTGGAACTGATAGTGGATTTGATGCTTGACGGCAATTTGTTGAAGAAAGACATAGCACTGTACAGTGGCATTTTTTCAGTAATGGAGAGCCAATGTAATGGTAAACTGTAAATTGTTGTGTAGCTGGGAACGTCAAAGTAGTTTCGGAATTTTTCATGATGTTTCTGAAGAAAAAACAAACAGGACTGTATATATATGGCTAGCACTGTGAGTACCAGCAGCTCACGAAACTTTCCTCTGCAGGATTGTTGGTAAGGCATTTTACACATGACACGAACAATTCTTTTTTGGAATCAGTTGCTGCAGAAGTTCATTTAAACCTCTGAAGTCGTGGACCCATATTAGCAGATTTGTATGATCGGCGTAGTTGACTATTTTTAAATTGACGTTCGTAATTGAGGTGAATAAGTCATTTATGAAGATAACGAAAAGGATTGGCCCAAGTATAGATGACGTTGGTAATGTAACGGATATGACGTCATCGATGATTGGTTTCAAATAGCAATATTACATTTCTTGATGAAACCTGCTAGTCCTAATTGCTGTAATACAGTTTACTTATACTTTTTCTAACGGACTATAAAAAGAGAGATTTCTAAATCATTTTAAAATAATAATTGAATAAATAAGCAAAAAATTACGTAAAAATAACCTAATAAAGAAAGAAAATTATTATTTTTTTTTTAGGAAATAATTGTTATTATATACAGGATGTTTCAGGATTAAGCAATCAAACTTAAAATCCGAATTCAGGATTTCGCAATAAGAAGCTCCTGAAACGCTTCGCTCAACAGGTATAAGTATTTCAATGATTTCAAAAAAGTGGTGAAGAAGTTGATGCTTCACAGATTAATGAATTCGCGGTGTTTTGATGTATACAGAGTCATTCACGTAACATATAACTTATACATATATTTTCATTATAGAATTACTGGCTCTATTAAATGACGTCAGCTACCTATTGCCAGTTTTGATTAAACCGAAAGTGCCTTCAGTTTTAGTTTTACAAATGGGATGATGTTTAATATTATTAGTTTATATTGAAAAGCAGCTTTTTTTTGCGTTTAAGAAGTACAACATCTGCATAAGTTTATATTGATTTTGAAACAAGACAAACCTAGTTTCTAGGATGCTATCAAAACAATGAGAACATTTAAGTAATAAATAAAGTTTCTGGTAACTATAATTTTAAATACCTATTGAGATTGTTCAAATCATGAAAGTGATTTCATTTTTTGTATACATATCAGCTAGGCATGAATCTTTTATAGAAACCTGTCAATACATTGTGTAGAGGACTATACCGTATAACAACTTGCACTTGTACTTACTGATATATTAACTGTAACATGTTACGTGAATAACCTTGTATAATGTTTTCTGATAATTTGGCAGTTAATATAAAGTAAATATTTAAAATGTAATCGGAAGGATAGTTATTGATTTTTTGGTACTATTAGAATTTGTTCTGTCACATTTAATATTAAGTTTAATTTTATTTAGATTTTTTTGTTTGTGTTTATACAGGATGTTAAAAAATTGCAGATTATTAAAAAATATTTCTGCAATTGCGAAACTTCTCATGTTAATGACTAAACGTTTTATGTCACAAACAGAATAAGAAAACATACATTAAAATGAAGGACACTCAACGTAGCCTTTTGTACAACAGAATTACTTTCTAATGCTCATACGCATGGCCACCTGCTCCATACGTACGAGAACTAGCACGCACACACACACGCATGTTTCATGTGCGCCCCACAATTACTGAAAAGTGAAAGACTCGGAACAAATTATTCCAACATCGATTGCCGACACATTTTCCGAGTTGAGTAAGTTCACGTCCGCCCCGAATTATCGACGTCGACTTCCTCAAGTCGTAAATTAATAATTTACGTCGAAAAGGCGAACGAGACCGGCAGGCACGGGGAAAATAGTGAAAGTGTGACGACGATGACGGCTCTTGCTTGATGCTCCCAACCATGAGAATTTGTAATGAAAGGTTCAGTGCCCCCTTTCATAATGGAATCTCTATTTTTACTGTTAGGATGATGGTATCGCGTTGATATTATTATTTATTACGTGTTGTAGGAATTGGGCACTTTGTAATTAACTTTATTGCCGTTTCGTTGAGAGATTGCATTTACAAAAGGTTACGTTCCTTTTATGTTCGATTTTTACGCAAACTATTTAAAAAGAAGGAAACAAATTGTAATACAAAAGATTTCCATCTTATAGAATTTTAACAACTTCCTTTGGTTGAGTTTCTTTTTTTAATGTTTCTGTTTTCCTGTTAAAGGAATTAAATTAACCTTATTCACACCTGAAGTTAGTATTTGAAGGAAACTATATTCTTATTTGGTGATTGTTGAAGCTATTAATGAAACAGCGAAATGGTCTTCAACTGTTACCTACTGATTTGATCTGGAATCATGAATTAACATCATCCTGGCTCGTCGTTAACACTTCTGCTTTACAAACATGGCGAATAGCTTTTATGGTGTTTGAGTTTGTTGAAAGTTCGGCTCTGACGAGCACGAACATTTACAACGCATGCACAAAAAAGAGTTCCACGCACCTCGAATAAAAATACAAAATGGACCCGTAAAACAAATTTTCCGGCCCAATGACTTTCGGGCCAAAAGGGTTAATGGGCGATGAGCCGGTTCATTTGCTGCGTTCGTTAAAAATTAATGGCTGACTCGTCCGATCGAAATCCCCGTAAATAATTCGCTTTTTCGTGATAAACCCGCTCGGGGGTCACTTGAAAGGAACGTCAAGGTCCTTCGATGTCTAATTAGCACAGAATTCGCAGGAAAATTACTGACAGATTATGACGTATCAAACTTACATGTGCCAGACATCAACAGAAAGTCTTTTCGCCTTCTTTGTATTGATTAGTGTACACTCACAAAGTTCACACTGATGAAGCAAAACGTTTTCAGACAAAACATTTTTGAGTAATTTTGTTAGAGAGTGTTTTTTTGACTATAACCAGAGACACACTGAAACATCAAAACAGAAAGCACGCTGAAACAGTTGCAGTCAAAAGTTTCACAATAACTTTGGATAAAACAAAATTAAATGTTAAAGAGATTTGAGGCAAAGCTATTTTGCTTTGTCCTGTAGTTGTATGTAAAGCCATTTCCGGAGATGAACTTTCTCTATTATTAGAAAGGTGGCTCGTATAACTGTCAATAAAAATCGTCCTTTTTTAGCGATATTTTTATCGGTCGAAAGGACGAAGTCTCTCGGATGAAGTGCGTAGTAAACAAATGTCGATTTCACTTCGTGTCGGTTTTCTCATTCAAAAGCGCGCGATCTTGCGTCATACTTTTTATTGTACACATTGTACGTTCGTGATTGATGCATTAATCTTGCTTTGTGTAGTACGTTGTGCATGTTTGCTTACGACCGAGAGATTTTTTTTATCGAAAGGCACGGCCGAATTGCAAACTTATGACGAAGGTTTTTCAACAAAAAAAGAAGAATCTGGAGAATTTTCAATTTTCAATACGTTTACCTTGATGTAATCCTGTGAAGAAAATATATTTTTTTATTTGGTAGGTGTTGATACATTTTTAGCCTTGTCGTTTATCATGTTACAAAAAGAGCCCTTTGAGAAGACGCGAAGAGATGAGAATGACAGAAAGAAGCTAGGATTTCTAAAAGCCTGGTAAGAATTTTTCTTCGAATCCTTGACATTCATGGTTAAAAAAATAAAGTCGATTATGTACTTACTAAACTCTTTGACTTTTCAAATGTCATCGTAGATTTCAAGAGAATTTTTCCATTCCATAGCTCCTCGACTTCATGTAAAATCAAATGTCTTTTAAATGTCATCGTAGAATTCAAGAAAATTTTTCCATTTCATAGCTCTTCGACGTCATGTAAAATCAAAGTAACAAAAGAGGTTAGATTTTCAGGAATGAAAATGACCCCTCCTTCCAACTGCTTTTAATTGAAGATTCAAAGTATTTGAGTAACTTAATATGACTTTAATCTCGTTGACTCTGCCATTCAAAAATTTATTCTCAATCAATTGAATCAGTTAATCAAATGGTCGGCTATTTAAATCCTTTTCCTCTAATCAATTCCTTCTCTCTTTGTCAAATTTCTCCTTATAAATTTGAGGGAACGTTATCAAAGATACTTTAGTGGAATATTCGACTTAGAACTTTTCCCAGCAAAACCTTGAAGAAACTCATAGTTTCGAAGGACAAGTATCCTTGAGAAACATTATGCAGCCTCGTGGAGTTGAATTTTGATATCCTTTCTTCGTCCTTCTGGTAGATTAGTAGTTGGGATAGTTTCGTTTCCAAAAGAGTTTTATTTTTTAATGTGATCTTCTATTTAATACTTTTCCTAAGTTGATGGAAAAGGTGGTGTACGAAGGACAATCCTCTTTTGGGCAAGTATGGAACATCTTATTGATCATCAAGGTCTATCTGGGGGCGAATTTGTTTCTTAAAAAATATTTCAGCCTTTCTGACTCGCTAGTAGCTTCAGTGGCGTTCCCAGAAATTTGTCTTGGAGGAGTTAAATTAAAAATACGAATTTATACTGAATTAACGTTACAAAACATAATTAAGTCGACGTACTCCTTTTTTTTATAAAACTGAAATTTAAATTTCAAATCAAGTTCTCTGAAATGAAATTTCAGATCTATTCGCCATAAACAAATCTTTTGGAGTAAACTGGAAAACCTGGTAGGTAAATACTTAACGAACCTTGCCGGTTTGCCATAATTACACAATTACCATATTAACCCGTCCTGGTTCCTAGGAAAACGCAAGTGCTGTCTGATTTGTCCGGCTAATTACAATTATATAATTTAGTTATTACCCAATTAGACTAATTTATTAGACACATTGATTTATCGTCATTATGCAAGTTTCTCGGGGATTTCATTCGCCAGGTGGTTTCCATCGATCAACAAAAATCAGAAATGCGTTCATTTAATTGCATAACGCTCATCGGAAATGAACTTGCCTTGATTCCAATTAATTATTCCTTTGTGGAACATGATGCAGTAACGTTCCAATTAGTTTGCCTCTCACATCATGAGTATTTAATTCCACGCACTTACTAAGTATATGAGGAGGTTCTCGTAAATACGTAATATTTCTAAAAGAGAGAAAACAAATACATTTTTGGGATAAAAAATTATCAATGCTTCCTCGTATTATAAATTTAACTACGAGGTGCAAATAAAAAAAAATGTACTCCACTTAAAATAACAAATTACTCATTTAGTTAAAACACAGATTATTGCATGAACAAAAAGATGTCTTCTTACATATTTCGTCTTATCAGTCGAGCCGCTTTAATTGCCGCGTTCGGTCAAAAGTTATCGGTGATAAACAAAACAAGGCTTAATTTACTGACCCACTTACACTCATCGCTTGCAAAAACCTTATCGCGCAAAAATAAATTTCAGCGCAGTTTAGCGTCCGAGAAAGTTTTCTCGAATTAAAGTCCAGTAAATCAAGATTTTTTCCACGCGCTTATCGCCGTAATCCGAGTTTGTTGTTGCTTAATTCAACGACGTTTAACACTTCATTAAAATAATACTGAAGGCTCGAATATTGCGACAACTGTAAATATTGAGAAAATTTAATGTCCTTTACGTATGGCGTAAGCCATATGCCTTGACAATCCTGCAGATGCGCCGGGTAAGGTTATGCAATGAGACAAACAAGTCAGAGATCATCTCGCGTCTATGATAATTGTCGTCTATAAACGCTAATAGTTATGCTGTCATTTCTCGATAAATTCGATTTTTTATTGTTCATTAAAATGTTCATGAAACGCAGGTGTTTAATTTTATTACAAAACAAAAATAATTGTTTTACATTGTTGAACCACATACAAACATGCTTATGGGCTTACTCGTTGACGTCTAACAAAACAATAAAAACAAACGTCTTTTTTTACAAAACGAAACTGACTGGCTTGATGAAAATACCACAATATTTCAATATTTCGTGAAATTTTATGGGTGTCATCCTATTATGAGGAAGAAAGGAAAAAACATCAAAACTTTTTTTGTTTTTCCCAGTACTTTTGGAGAGTAAAAGCAAAATACATCTGGCGAGTTAATTTCGAATTTTGAACGCGAAGCTTACATCATCATCAGGAATGTTAGCTTTACCTAGCTCTGTTGTAATGTCTAGGCACAATCCATCATTGTGGCCGCCCGCGTCAAGATGTGAACACATGTGATTGTTTATGCGGCCCACTCTCCTAGCAAAACTACTATTAATAGTTTCGTAATGGGGTCAGTAGGTCAATCAATGCTCCAGGCGTCCCGGCGCCTGCAATGGGCGCGTCCGACGCCAATTGGGCCGCCCTATTGATCCCGACACGTGCCTTCTGTTACTAGGCCACCACACTAAAACAATATTGTGAGATTTATGCGAGTTTTGCTGCTGATGCACTGCAGTTGTTTTCGACGTTACCCCGCGAGGGTAAATTACGAATTACTTTCGCCCCGCGTACTTCAAAGGCTGAACTGTAAATTAAAGTGCTGGACATCTTCATTAAACAAATCGATGATTTATTGCTTTCTGAGTTTCTCTTTTATTAATTCTCGGCACACTTTTGTTTGCTTGTTCTTTCATTGATCTTCATGACATCCTTCTTCACATCATCTACCCAGTTTTCCTTTTGTTCATTTCTCTTTATATTTTCGAAACCTTCTAGCATTTAAACTTCAGAGTAGTTTATTGTTCCTTTGACCTTCATGCAAATTTGTTTGTTGGTTGCCTCCTTTACAATATCTACCCAGTTTTCATAGTTCTTCCTCTTGTTCTCCTCGGTTCCGATTTATACATCGTCCTTCTTCGTTGTTTGTTATCTAAAGTCCACTGTTGTGGTTTCCATGGAGATTTCTTTCCTTTACATTTTCTGAGGAGTTTTTCTTAGCTTTTCCTCTTGTTGCTTTCTATTTTTGTTTTTGTTTTGACTTTATACTTGACTTTACTATTACTTATCACTTCATTAGCCTTCTGGTCTTTCTTAGGTTTTTATCTTATTCTTTTCTCTGTTCACTGTTGGTTATCATTCATTGGCCTTCATGGAAGTTTTTGTTTCTTATTACTTTCTTTACATCCTCTATCTATTTATCCCACGTTTTCTTTTTTTTTTTCATTTTAGTTTCCAAATTTTGACCGCAATACCCGTTCGCCATCTAGAATCCATTGTTACTTATTGTTCCATTGACCTTCACGAGGGCTTCTTCAGCTGAATATATTCTTTACATCCTCTGCCAAGGTTTTCCTTTGACCTTCCTCTTGTTCTTTTCCATTGCAATTGCTTCATGATAACTATCTTTGCATGTATTTATCACCTGTATTCATTTGAATGGGCTCATTGCCTTTCGTACACCCTTGGTCAAGTTTTTTTTAAGTCTTCTTTTCTTTTATGTCATGTTCTCCTCGGTTTCGGTTTTTGCATCAATGCCACGACGTCCTTCTACGTAGTTTTTTGCATAAACTCCATGTTGCTTATCTTTCCATTGGCTTTCATGGAGATTTCTTCCCTTTACATTCTCTGAGGAGTTTTTCTAAGCTCTTCCATTTGTTATTTTCTGTTTTTGTTTTTACATCGACTTTATACTTAGTCTTCACTATTGTTTATCACTTCATTGGGCTTTCTTAGGTCTTCCTCTTGTTCTTTTCTTTATTTACTATTGCTTATCATTCATTGGAGTTCATGGAGGTTTTTGTTTCACATTACTTTCTTTTTAGATTTTCGAATGCTTCTATTCTGTTTAACATCTAAACTTCAGAGTAGTTTATTGTTCCTCTGACCTTCATGCAGATTTGTTTGTTCATAGCCTCCTTTACATTATCTAGTTTTTCCAGTTTTTCATTGATCTTCCTCTTCTCCTCGATTTCGGTTTATACATCAATGCCCCAACGCCCTTCTACGTTATTTTTTTTTACCTAAACTCTACTGTTACTTATCTTTCCTCTAGCTTTCATGGAGATTTCTTTCCTTTACATTCTCTGAAGAGTTTTTCTTAGCTTTTCCTCTTGTTATTTTCTATTTCAGTTTTTACATTGTCTTTGTACTTGAACTTGGACAATGCTTATCACTTCATTGGCTTTTCTTTTTGGTCTTTCTTAGGTCCTCCTCTTGTTCTCGTCTCTGTTCACTATTGGTTATCATTCATTGGCGTTCATGGAGGTGTTTGTTTCTCATTACTTTCTTTACACCCTCTAGCCTCTACCTCCTTCTTATTTTTTTCCATTTCAGTGTCCACATTATGACTGCAATACCTATTTGCCGTCTAGAATCCATTGTTACTTAATGTTCCATTGGCCTTCACGAAGACTTTTTCAGCTGAATACATCCTTTACATCCTGTGCCCAGTTTTCTTTTAATATTCCTCTTGCTATTCTTCATTATTTTATTTTACATTTTCATTAGTGTCCTTTCTAGATATGCCAGATGCGTTTATTGCCGTTGCTTTTACTTGTTTCTGTGTTTTTCGCCAGCATCCATGTTTTTGACCCACTTGATATTATTAAGGTAATAAAGCGGTATCGAATTTTAAGAAGTAAAGCGGAGCTTAGAGTGAAGAAACCAAATATGCACAAGAAACTATGATACCAAAGAATATCACCAAGAGCTGAAAGGATTTTGTCTGTCCTTTTCTTCCTCTTTTTTAAGGCTTTTGGATTTTGGTTTTATTTGAAGCCATAGCTGCTCTTTTGATGTAGACTAGGTAATCTCTTGGATGGTCTTGGATGATGTCCTCTTAGGTGATCTGGTTGTTTCGATGGCTTTATCCACTCATGGTTTTTCGTTTCTTAGGCGACACTTCTTCTAGTTCATACCCAACTTTGCACTTCTTTTTGAAGTGTGATATTTACGAAGTAAATTTAAAAACTGCGTTTCGTCAATTGATCTTCACTTAAAACTGGTTTAGTCTAGTTTCTGGTTGAACCACATGAATTTGGTTTGTATTAAAATATCTACAAGTACTTGTAATGAGTGATGCAAGTAAATCTACTATATTTTACCGTTATGGGGTCGAGGCAAAAATGATTGAAAGTGACGTGGGACGTGAAAATAAATTGGTACATGCAACGAATGCCTCAAGTCGTTTACGTCGCTTTACATCAACATTATTAGAGCACGGAAGACATTCTATGATCTGCAAGCATTAACACAAACGACTCGGCCGGAGATTTCTCAACGGACCTCGTTAGAGTCGCATTACCTAAGATTTTTTCCGGGAGATTTAGTGAAAGGAAATATCTCGAATTTTGCGAAAATTTCAGCCATTGTGATTTTTCACGTTGGCTCAGATTTACGGGAGTTTCCGAGGTAATTGTGAAAAGACCATCGAGGTCGACGTCTCCGAAGTGAACTCTTTGTTAGGCTCTGGGATGGGAGAGCTGCTGAAGTGTGGCTACACGTGTCAAGGAAGTAGGTCATGGCGTTGCATCACTAGCGAAGCGGCGCCGTGGACAAGGATTTTTAACTCAAAAACATTTTACTAGACCTGCTGTCTCTGTGGTGTCAAACGAAAATAACTCGGAGGCACACAATCGATACTTGGGTAACCGGTGTTTATAAATAACGTAAATAACAATACCACCTGGTGTAGGAATAATAATATTAAAATGGGCGTGTCATAAATTCTTTTATACCGGGTGTCCCAAATGAGGAATCGAAAATCCAAAACAATTTCTCCTTGATCACTAGCTTATAAATATTTCTATTTTGAAAAAAAAAATAACCATGATTTTTGTGGAATTCCTATTTAAATTACTATACAGCCTATAAAGGAACACTAAACAAAGTGATTAGTGTCAGCGTGACGTCTCATTTTCAACAAAGAAAAATCATCGAAATAGTAACTCTTTGTATTTATAATTTGAAATGATTCAATTTGAAATTTCTTAGAAAGCACTTTACTTTCAGCGTGTCATTCCGTAAATTCATTTCGTTCCAGATCATAATTCCAAGTAATAGCAGTTGTAAAAAAACGCACGATTATACTCCTTTGTAAAACACTCAGGATGTCCATTGATAGAAACAATAATTACAGAGCGTTGAAAAACACTGTACGTGTTTAGATAAAATAAGTTGTTTTTACAAAAAGAAAAGGTGCCAAGGAATGATTGAATCGCTTTCCAGAATCAACTTACATAACGCGAACGAAGAAATAATTCGAATTAAGCGGTTAAGAAATTTTAATTAATTTTTTTCACGCCACTCCGGTGTGATTTCATTAATCGCAAGTCGGTTATTAAAGAGATAAATTCCTTTCTTCCGGAAATAGTGTTAAAAAACTGTCCTTTCTCTTTTCAAAACAGGCGGTCATCGTGTAGAACAGATTCATTCAATATTTTTTTACAATAAGGAATAATTCTTTCTCTAACCTAATTACATTGGAAAAAGATATACAGGCAGAGCTAAAAATACGCGATGGTGTAGACAACCTCAAGAAAACATTTCTTTTTACATTTGACAACTTTTGAATATGCTGATATATTGATGTGTACTTCTTACGAAAGCGGATTCTACTTCTCGACAAACTTTCTTACTTATTCACTTTGTTCTAGGTATAGTCGTGGCCATTAAAATCGTTACCCCTGCATGCTAACCTTGCCAGTTCCCTACAAGAAATATAAACTTCGAAACTTCACACTAATAGTAATAGATGTCGCCATCGCAATCGTCCTATACACTTATCAATAGAATGTTACAAAAAATCCACTTTCACTCTCTAATGTTTTGCCTTACTTGCAAACATTATTTTAAACTCTACCAATCAAAATCTTGACATTTAGCTGCAATAATGTAAATTTTAGAATTTACGTACTATTTTGAATAACAGGTGGCGTTAAATTAACCTAAACTGTCGATTACAGTTAAAAATTATTCTTCACAAGAATAATTTGAAAAAATGAAAAACTGATGAACGAAATAATATTACAATTATTGTAGTGCAAGGTGACTGCGGAATTAAACGTTCGTATTTGATTTCATAGCCACCCAGGACTATAGTAATTGTTGAACACGCTTTATAGTACCACACCAGAGTTTAGTAAACAGTAAAAAAGATAACGTGCTCAGTAACTTCTAAATAGAGCTGTCACAGTAACTGTTATATACCGGGTGTCCCACGCCAAGTCCTCGCCCTTAATTAATCAAATAAAAAATGAATTTTCCGACATGCTATCGAGCACGGTCCGATTTCTGGTTTCGCCGAACTTTCTTATTTTAAATTTGGAATCTATAGATCATTGCGAATCCTAATATGTATCAAATGGTAATTTTGGTCTCGATGACAACGAAAAATAAACTTTTTTTGCTTCTTAGCTTAATTTAATAGATTTTTTTTTCTCTTTCATTCTTGCAACAATTACAGCTGAAATGTGCCAGCATAAATGTGCTTGGTAGGTTTGCTTTCTGAAAGATTCAAATAATTGAAGCTTTAGGCCCAATTAGGTACAATTGCAGTTCGTCTTTTTAATTAAAGCTGAAAGTTCTTAATGACAATTAGTAAGAAACTTAAAGAGAAATTGCGTATACCTCAATTTCATCAGAAGTTCTTTGAAGTTCTTCAAGTACATCAGAAGCTACTTATTTAATTCAAACTATTAATAATAATAATAAAAAAAAAGAAATTTATGGTTTTAACTTTACTACATAAATTATTGGAATTGTATGTATTGAAAAGTGCCATCTTTTGCAAAAGATTAGTTTGTATTTTCTTAAACAGTTCAGAACGTATCTTACAATACGTTTTATTCTGTTTCTTTTAATTTTTAATTTGGATTAATTTTAACTTGAATTTTTCATTTGTTTCTGTTCATTTTAGTTCATGATTTCTTTTTTGAAAAGGTCTTCATTTGTTTTTTGATAAGAGTTTTCTTTTGTTTCTTCTTGTCAATTAGTTTCTTGGTTTTTTGTTAATCTCATGATTTTAACATATTCCAATATTCCATCGGAGGAATATTATTAATCTTCTTTTGTTTTTTTGGCATGTTTTTATACTTCTCGTTTGTTTATTTTTTTAATCAATCAACTTTAGATTTTCAACGCTAGATTTTTCATTTGTTTTTTAATTTTTGTCCATCCTATACAGCATGTTTCACTGAAGATGCATCAAACTTGAAGGACACATTTTTGACATTATTTCAAACAAAATATCTTAATAAAAAATTTTAATCGGAGCAAGTTGAAATTTGGATAATTTGGAATCGACGTTTTTTGAAATACTGTAGCGCGCGGAATCGTGAAATAAAACCGGCGATCTAAATTGCATTTATGAATGGCACACAGTTGCAGGGGGGTAATAAATTCATAAACAGTGAAGAAATTTATGACTACATTTTATTTTGCTCTCGACCGAAAATTCGGTGTATTGAACTTTGCCACACGTCGAATGCAGCAGCAATGTGAAATTGTGTGGATATTTAAACTTGTTTCATTTATAATAAATTATTAATTATTAAAATATTAAATCTAATACCATAAAGTCCTTAATTGGGGTAGTACGGCGAACGAAATGTTTTGGGTAAAACCAGGTACTTGGGCGCTAAATTTCTACAAACGATTTCATGAAACGGTGAATATGAATAATAAATTCTTAAATAAGCGCAAACTGTTAAATGTTTGAACAATCCTAAAATTCTTCAACTAACAATTGGAATTCGTTTTAAATAGAGAACAGAAAATAAACGACTAATTATTATTTTTATTGATGTTTTAAATGTGTTTTGCCGAAGCGACTGGGGCGACATTCTAGAGGCAATTAACCAATAAACCGATTTCGTATGTGAATGAGTAACAATCCATCATTTGCATTTAAAATCCATCCTAAAATATGCGACTTTGCTTTCCCTTCTATTTTCTCTAAATTTATTCATTACAGAGAAAATTTTACAAAGAAACTTTTCTTTCTTTTCCCGACATCTACCCGCGTACCAAGTTTGGTGCATCTTCAATGAAACACTCAGTATATGTATTACATATATATTTGAGTTTTCAAATTAATTTCTTTCCTTTTCGTTAATCTCGAAATTTTCAAATATTACGCTGGAGTAGACTCGTCAATCTTCTTTTGTTTTTTGGCATTCTTTTACAATTCCCTCTTGTTTTTTGTTTCAATAAACTTTGGATTTTCAACGCTTGTCGATTTTTCATTTATTTTTTATTCATCTTACTTTTTTATAACGCATGTCCAAATATTTTTTTGAAGACAAAACGTTTGTCTCACATTACTGCAGGAATTTATTTCTTTACTTGACTTTGTTCGATTACAATTACTTTGACTTTCTCCAATTAAATTTATGATTTACATTCAAATAGTGCAGTTCTTGGGTGGTTAAGTAAAATCCAAGTTTAATTTGCCACATTTTAGACTTTGACGTGTCAGTGAGGTCAAAACTGTTCGATTACGACATACGTTGACACTTTCACGACCTGTGCTTATCAAAAATTTATTTGGACACAGGTATTTGAGTTTTCCTTTGTTTTTTCTCATCAAATAAATTTCTTTCCTTTCCGTTATAATCTCGAAATTTTCAAATATTGCGTTGGAGGAGCCTCGTCAATTTTCTTCTGTTTTTTGTCGTTCTTTTAAAATTCCCTTTTGTAAATATAAGTGCTTTTGACACGGTACATCATGGTATCCTTCTTAGGAAACTTAGTTCCTTCGGGATGTCTTCCTCATTCTTGCATCTAATCAAATCTTACTTATCAGACAGAGTAAGCTATGTATTTTATAATGGCTACAAATCTTTTGAATATCAAGTAACCTCAGGCGTGCCTCAGGGCTCTAACTTGGGACCTTTACTATTTTTGCAGTTTTTAATGACCTATTAGTATCTCTTAAATGTCAAACACTTGCTTTTGCTGATGATTTAAAAATATATGCTTCTGTTTTGACTGTTCATGAAGCTGTTCAACCTGTGCCTTGACATTATTGGCCACTGGTGTGCTGATAATCACCTAAAATTAAATGTTAATAAATGTTGTGTTGTAACGTACACGAAAAAGCTTAATCCCATTAACCATAGCTATCTACTAAATGGTCAATTACTTGCAAGAAGAGAGTCCATGTTGGATCTTGGGGTGCATTTTAATTCTACTTTGAGTTTTGCTCACCACATTGGCAATATTGTCACCTCAGTCTCTAAAACTCTTGGTTTTGTCCTGCGTACAGCCAAATGTTTTAATAACATAGACATCTTTAAATGTCGTTAGTTTTTAGTAGACTCGAATATGTTTCTCAAGTTTGGTATTACATTTGCTATCGAACGTGTTCAACGAAGGTTTCTTAAATTTCTGTAGTTTAAATTATCCGGGCAATATCCTCCTAGAGGTGTTGATTGTGATTCTCTGTTACACAAACATAATTTTCAATCCCTTAGTCAACGTCGGGACATTCATGGTGCTCGATTTATATGGAAACTTGTGCATAATAAAATTGATTGCATCGGAATCTTGGAATCCTTAAATTTCTTAGTAGCACGTCTTAACTCTAAGTGGTCTACAACATTCAAACTACTTACATCTAAGAGCAACATCTTAATTTAAAGCACCTATCTAATCTATGTGACATACTGCTGACATGATATATGGTGACATATTTTGCCAATCAATATGAATGGCTCACTGTGCTCTATTATATGTAGATTATAATATTGCTGGGAATTTTCTTATTGGGCGATTACTATAATAATAATAATAAACAATAGATTCATAGGTTTCGGTTATGCGCTCCACACTAACACCGAGTTTGTCTCCAATTTCAAATATGTAATGAGTCATTTATCTATTTTTTTATAGTTCTATTATCTGCGGTTTAAACGAATTCTATAATTAAATGATGTGATGTAAAGTTTAAAAGGAAAATTATAAGCGAACGTCACATTATGAGGTTCTGGCCCCACTTTAAACTTATTTCTCTGTTACTTGAAAAAGACATCAGGTGGTAAATGAGCCAAATGAGCTTTGGAATTAGAAAATGGTTTGTGACAACTGTTCAGTTTTCAAATTTATGCATACAAGTGTCATCTATTGATTAACAAATTATTTTTAGAGCGTCCATTCGTTTCTATCTCGCTGGCTATTTGGAGAAATCTATTATCTGTGAATAGACAATATACAACTTGCAAACCGCTACTAAGGTCATCAGGGGACGGCTTAAACGGCGTTCTCGTATCATTATTCAGTTGCTTTACTGTTGTTTGTATGAGGAGCTGTGTATAAGATGTAACTATTGCGTGGCTCATTCTCTTAATACGTATTTAAAATATTTTGTTTCCTTAAATAATAGGTCTGTTCCTACATCAGTTTCTGATGATTTCCAAACCATCAAAAGTATGAAATTTTTAAACGCAGTTATAGAAACAATTTAACTTTAATTTTATTCGTATGCGGTCGGATAATCGATTGCTGACCTTAGGAACCGTTCGCAATCTGTATATTTAATAGGCTCAAATAAGAATTGGATAACAGGAACGGTTTATTTTTATTAAGACATAAATCAAAATCAGGGTAAATTCACATATTTTCATTTTGCACTTATTTTTATTACTGTAAGAGTAGAATATAATCGACTACTCCATCTACCAGGTTTCTTTTCTGTGAGCAACCACAGTTTCTATAATATTTCGACGATCCTGCCATCTAACGTGCGAAGGATACGGTCAGTTTTATATCCGAAGTAGATTTCTCGTACGTTGAATTTAAATTAAAAGTGCTATTAAAATCCAGACGTAGAGGCAATGTAGTAATTCTCAAATTATTAATTTATTGTATCTAACACTTGCACTCATTAAGATTAAATTATTATACCTACAAATTATTTTATTAAAATTTACTTATAGATAATGAGAACTGAGAACATCTTCGATTGCTTATCCCATCATTCACCATTGTTGGAGTTTAGAAGATTTTGGTAGGAACTTAAATAAATTAAAATTTTTAAAATAATATGTTAAAATTTTAATTAAATTAAAAATGCATTTAATGAGTGTATAAAACGATACTTATAAAATTAATCTTAACCTATGTAGGTCCCGATATACGTTTCACATTCTGGGCAGAAATGGTCCACGTTCATGCAAGCCGGCATAACGTAGGGAACAAAAAATAAACTGAAATAGAGATTTCGTTTAAAGCCCACTTTACACTACCCTATTTCTTGTGTAAAAGATTTGGTTCAATTTCTTGAACAGAATAATTAGGTCCCTGAAAAAATAGAACGTATTCTATCTTGAAATCATATCTGCAGTGCAAAAATTTCTTGTTCAAAATATTTATCGTAAAAATTGAATCAAATCTTGTACAAGAAGTAGGGCCTTAAATAACATCGAAGCAAGAGAGTTTTATTTTTCAGGAAAGTCTCTTTTTTCTTTTAATTTGAAATCGTCCGTGTATATTTTTACCCTTACCAACAGAGGCATAAAATTAATGCCTTCAAATGCGTCCTAATGCTGGGCTTAACCAGGATTTCAGTGGTGACGTAGTGGTGACAATGAGGGCAAGTCAGGATTTGAGGCTTCGAAGTGAGAGGAACGACTGAGTACGGCGTGTCATCCCTAACTTTACGGATCTTCAACATCTTATCTAACTGCTCGTTTTCTTCTATATCTTTTCTGGCAGGCATTACGAGTTTTTTCTACTTTGATGATGCGAAATTATAATTATGTTTAATTTTGGCTAAAGCGCATCACACGAGTTCTGTCACAATACTCTATGTCAGGATGACATTTTTAACTGATGAAATATAAATTTCCCAATTAAACTTGGATTGTCAATATGTAAATTAGGCCCTTCCCAAAACTTAGAGCCAGTTAGTCCCAATTTTACTTTGGTAGTCTTAGGGGCGATACTTTGATCACTGGTTGACTTTAATCTTTGGTTTATTCCCGTAGAAAAAATTATCTTTAGAATTGTAGTTATGGGAAAGATTAAAGTTAATCAGTGACTAAAGTAACTTAAGATGAGTGACTAAAGTGAGAAACGATTGAGATCAGGCTTAGGATCTTTTCTGAATACGAATTGAAAAACGAGTGCCTCACTGAGATGAGATTGAGATCGACTCAATTTGCGACTGTGAACTTGGGCCTTACTCTCATTGCTCCTTAAGTATTTGTGTCTATCTGCAAACTAAAACTAAGTACCATCGGCTGCATAGAAAACCAAGACGTAGTTACCCAAATTTTTTGAAAAAAAATTAGTGCTGTAAGTAATCAGAGTTTGCGTCTTAACTGTAATGTCACTAATGTCAGTAGAGCATGCTGATATATTGAAAATTGAAACAACAATTTTATTTACGAAGAATTAAGCTAACCATATAACGTGCAGTTTTGTTTGAATGATAGCTCTTTGAGTATCGTTCAGCTGTGGCATTTTGACTTGAAATTAGAGAGTTTGTTTGAAATTGTCATATCAATTAGTGTAAAGCCTAACTGTACCAGATCTCTATGACAGGCGATGGTACTTTGGTTTGGCAATTCTGTTCGAGAAGCGGCATCTACCGATTTCTTGAGCTTCTCAAGTTTCAGTATGAAATTTCTTGTCCTGAACTTTGGAGAAATTTTGCTTGATGTCACATTTTATTGCAATAATTAAAATATACTTGGCAGTTAGAATGAAATCAAAATCATTTTATAATTTACTTAAATAATATTTTTGCTACATCTGACGACTTTGAAATTAGGCTTTACAGGTTTGCCAGTTCCAGCTTTTGGCTTATAACTCACGCGTACCTGTATAGAAATCTGGTACAGTCAGTTTTACATTTCTTGATTTAGTCTGCAAAGCTATAACTTCAAACAAAGTCATGTCATTATGAGTTTGTCATTTTCTACTTTCAAGTTAAAATGCCAGCTGGTTAGTTGTCGACGAGATCAACCGCTCAATCGATCACAAAAACCACACAGAAAATCGCAGCAAAGTGGTACGTGTGAGTTAAGCCTTACAGAATACCAACAAGACCGTGCAACACTATTCCAAAAGAAGTATGTATAAACAGTTCTTCGATTACTTTAAATATTATGACTTTTAGTGAATAACAAATTACAAATTATTAGCTTATTTGCGCACCGATTACTCACGTGACCCAAAACTCTTCTAAATATATTAAATTAAAAGTGTACAGAACAAATAAAATCTAAAGAAGAACGGTAAAATTTATTCATATAGAATTTATGTTGGGAACTTACAACATACAACAACACAGGCTTAACTTACACTATACATATAACTATAATTATGTTTTCAATCTTCAACAAACTGGCCCCTTAATATACCGGACTCTTGACTTTTGTGCGAATAAGATATCAAAAATACATGCAAATACAAAAAGTTCGTAGCTTACATTATTACAAAACAAAAAAGAAACATCGATTGCTCGTGAAACCTCACGATCGAAATTGTCGTTGGTGTGAATGGCGCCTTAAAAACAGCACGCGGAAGTAATTTGTGCGTAACAAGTTACTTTGGTGGAAAAATATGGATCACAGATTACGTTTTATTGAAGAAAAACAATTTTCTTTTGTAGCTTAAATTATATTTGTATAAGGCCGCGCTTTCCTTGCATTGGTGTGAATGCGGCTTAATTATTTTTCCATTCTTTGGCATTCACAGTACACGCTAAATTCTTTATTAATGAGATTTCTTCTTGTTGAATGGCCAACAAAATGCGAAAAGTATTTTACATTTATGCAAATAAATACCTCTAGAAGGTAACACTAATATTACAATTTAAAAATATTGATGACGTTAAATACTATTTAAGAAACATTTAGACGGTCGGTCTCTTGATGTTTAGGCATAGGTTTTTCAACTTTGGTAAGCACCTAGGTAGGCCTTGCAGTTGGGGCAGTAGTGGTTTCTATTTTGGCATGAATCCATGCAGTATGGTAAACATACGCATGGCCAGCATCTGCAAAGAAAAAACATTTCAGTTTTAGCATGGCAAATAAATGAGCAACAAATTTGAATCGAATTAAAAAAATGCCTATATACGAGGGTAGTATCGAAAATTTCTGCAAAACTTACCCGACTAAGCATAATATCAACGCGTACAAATGCGTCCTGGTTGTGGCTTCCGTTTCAACGACGCTTCTAATCTGTTGCCTGCAATGTGGACAAACGACGCTCTGACTTTCAGGACCGTAGCTTCTGGAAGGTTCAATTATTACAGTTGTAACTGTAAAAGAAAAGAAATGGAAATTAACGACGTCTTTCGAGAATCAAATTCGAAGGAGTTGAAGAAATCCTCGTCACAATTTTTTGAAAATAATTTATCTATGTTTAATTTATTGCCTTCAATATGAATTTGCCAATTAGTAATACATCAACTCCATGATAAACGATGACTGTATAACGCTAATGCTTTCTAAGCATTTAACACTCAGTTTATATTTACATATATATAGTTTCGTGATTAAATTCACGCGATAAGCGTATTTATGTTTCGATAAGGGGATTAAAACAAAAATGCAGATAAAACTAGAAGCGTAAAGTTTTCTGAAACTGAAGTATGAAATTACATACTTTTTATAATGCAATAATAACATTAGGTATAGTTGAAGTGTTAGGGACGCGTGCATTTATGTTTCGTAATGTTTCAAATGCAGGGTTTTTATTTTTCAAAAAATTCAATGAAGTTTTAAGAAAAAACCTTAGATAATGCATGAAACATCTAATTGGATGTTATGGTTTCGAAAATGGAAATCTTTATTTCTCTTTGCATTTCCTTTCCCTTTCATCTTTCCATCTTCTTGATTTGTCAACTTCTCAATCATTTGGATTTGTTTTCTAATCGAATCCGTCTTTTTTTTCTGCCTTTTGTATGTACTCTGTATATGCAGTATTTGGCAGCTGCAACATGTATGTATTTTTTTCTGCACCTACGTTTGTCATATTTTTATTCTCAGCTTTTTTTTTAAAAAACAAAATTGAAAAGGCAGGTGTTAATGAAACTGATTCATTCCAGTTGCAATTTCCACACTGTATTTATCAATAAGATATTTAAAAGTAACATTGCAGCTTCCTTGGCGGTTGCTTCTAATGTAATGTACGCCTCCTGGCCTTCCCCATCACTTCCCAAATTAACGTCAGAGAATTCTCCAACTGGAGTAACAATCACAGGTGTAAGTTAATCTTGTTCTAATATTGTTGCTTAACGTTTCGATAAATTCAAATATAGGAAGAAGGGTCTTGGATGGTGTCAAGCTTCTGGTTGGGGGGAGTAATATCCACGCTCTTCTCCCTTCCGTTACCAAAAGAGATCAAAACGTCGAATTACTATTAAAGAAGTTGCTGAGGATGTCGGCATATCGGTTAGCTCAAGTCATGCAATTTTTTCGGATGTTTTGGGCATGAAACGTGTGGCAGCGAAGTTTGTTCCAAAATTGCTAAATTGTGACCAAAAGAACCGTCGCATGAGCATCGCTCAGGAGCTGATGAATGACGTCAACGACGATCCAGATTTGCTCAAAAGGGTCATAACTGGTGACGAAACATGGGTATATGGTTATGACGTCGAAACCAAAGCCTAATCATCCCAGTGGAAGCGGCCAGAAGAATCAAGACCGAAAAAAGCACGCCAAGTTCGTGGCCCCTGCGACTTTTTCCTATTCCCAAAACTGAAAAGACCCATGAAAGGAGGTTTGCCATGATTGAGGAAATAAAGACCCCATCGCTGGAAGAGCGGAAGGCCATACCAAAAAGCGCATATCAGAAGTGCTTTGAGGATTGGAGACAGCGCTGGCACAAGTGTATTATATCTGAGGGGGATTACTTTGAAGGCGACAAAATAGTAACTGATGAATAAATAAATATTTTTCGATAGAAATAAAAAGCCACCTTTGTTGTTGAACAAACATCAAAAACTATTTCTTCTTATTCATTTGTCTTCTCTCTTCATAGATAATCTTCTTTTTTCACTTCTTTTAGATCTTTCTTCGAAACAACGTGTTTTCGATCTTGCTGGAGATTTTCCTTCTCTGTTTCTTTCACTTCTTCATCTCGTGAGAACATATAATTTCTTTGACTATCTATTCTCCACAATTGCTTTTAAATTCCTATATACTAACAACAGTCAAGTGGTGACCAAGGAAGAAAGACCTCTCAGGCTGCCAATATCACCAATAATTTCTTAACTGACACCTTCCAACATTTTTTCTTGATTTGGATCGCCCCGATTTCCAAATAAAATTATAGTACAAGTTATTAAAATAACGTTAACGTTTCTTGGTCATATTCCACGACTTTTTTCTTAATTATTTCGTGATTTACAAACGTAAAAAGTATGTGAGAACAAAAAATGAGGCACTATTTTCCGAATGGAAAAAAAAACTGAAGGCGAGTCTTTGATCGCAAAAACATATGGTCCTCAAAAATCTGAAGGGAAAAGAAGAAAAATAAAATAAAATCGCCTTGAATTTTTACGAGAGAATTTACATCAGGGAAAACTGAGTTTTAGGTTTATTTTTGGGTGACCTAAATTACTTCTTCAGAGTTTGCTGACGCACATAAAACTGTAGCCCATAAAACAGAGCTTCGAAACTTCGAATAATTATTTTCGATTTTTCCATTCAGGTCAATCAATTATCCATCCCCCATTCTGAAGCTTCAATAAGAATTAAAATATCACACGAATTATAAAAGGAAAGCAATAGTTTTTCGACCAATAACGGTGTCAGCTAAAAAAATATATTGAATTGAGTGAACTCAACAAGCAATTACAAAAACTAAAGTTAGTATAAGAGACTAAACCCACGACTAAGTGTCTCGACCTTAGGTAAGCAAAAAATGCATAGCAAACTTAAAACAGGATTTTGATTTGAAGAAAGACGGAATAAAATCAAGACGTTAAATTAAAATAGAAAATAGAAAGTGTAACTTTAGTCAAGAATAAAAAATAGAAAAAGGGATACAGTGAAAAAGGGGAAGCTTCTAAGTGTTTAACAGTGGGTGGGTGGAAAAGGAATTACGAGATAATGGTTTATTTACAGTCACCCATAGCAAAACTTGCCTGGATCCCCCCCTCCCACACATACACGCATGTAAATATAAAATTTACAAGAATATTCAAAGCAGCATTTGTGAGTTTATTTCTTAGCATTCTGACATTTACGTTACTAAATCGATTACGCCTTCTTAGTTGTGACATTGAAGAGAGCGTTTTCATGGAACCATAAAACTGATGATAACCTTTTCCTACGAAATTTAATCAAGTATAATGCCGACTGCTTTCGTGTTATTATTGATTCCGGAAAATGGGTGTTGTTTACCACTGTCACTGACAGCTCGCGCCCTAATTATTCACCGAATACATCGCCGTCGATCAATCAACCCGATTTGGCACAGAAAAACAAATTACACTTTGATATAAAAAGTTGACTGTTGAATCTAAACGTATTAATAATATTTGGACTGCCATATTACAAATTAAAAATTTTTTTTTTACTCTGGAAAAGAAAGAATGAAGGAGAAACAGGGTCGTGTTGTTTAGATAGTTGGCCATTATGGCTGCGTTGTATAAAACATTTAAGCCAGGATTGTGAATTTAATCCTAAGTTAGAATGTGACAAACATTAGGACGTATAGCATTTTGTATATCACATTCTAACTTAAGCTTAAATTTAATCCTGGTTTAAACCTTTTATACAACGCAGCCTTAGGCCCAGTTGAACAATTCCAGCTTAACTTTAAGCTAAAGCTTAAATCCCTAGCAACCATTGATGAAATCATAGTGCGAAGGGTTTAAGTTTTAGCTTAAAGTTAAGCTGGAATTGTACAACTGGGTCTTAGTCTCAGGTTTCGGGTTTAAACCTCTTAGGGATCTCGCAAGTTGAGAAAAACCTGATACGTCACTCTTGCTCAATAAACAATATAAGCAGGTAAGTATCGCCCACAGGTTCTTTTCCCATTGCAAAATCTTTACCACGTAAAAATCTTCTCCTTAATACTGAAAATTAAGGAGATGCTTCTATGATGCATCTCCTTAATTTTCAGATGAAGAAGATGAAGATAATGAAGGAAATTAAATCGTTATGTGCCATTCAAATTCTTTTTTTTAACAAAATCTTTTCTTTCCTTGGCGTATCAATATGACATATTTTATGTAAAAAATTGAATTTTTTAAAGGATAAGTTTGAATACACAATGTTCTGTCTTTGATTAAGTATGTGCCATGACACACGCCATGTCCCATAGCAAGTCTAAGCTTCCATCTTGTTAATTAGTCTAATTATAAAATGACCTCGTTTTAACCCGAAGAACAAATTCCTTCAACACGTACGTGAGCATGAGAATCAAATTAAATTATTTATCTGTTATTATGATCATCATATATGAAGCAAAGTGAAGCACGGAAGTAAAAAGAATGGCGTAATTCTAAATCTTATCTTTTGGTAAGTAATAGGCAATTTAGATAACGCAATGGGTTTCAAATCAATGAGAAATTTATACTAGGAATAATTTAATTTGATAACCTTTTTGAAACGTGATGATGTGGTCTTCTGTTCATCAAAATTTGGGAAAAGTCATCATACTTAGGACATTCAAAAAGGGAAAGCGTCCATTTTATAAATTAAAAAAGTTCTTGCCCACTTTTGTATTGAAGGTCTTTCAAATTCTTTGTACATTCGGTTTTATAAATTGTTGGTACTTGTAATTAATTTATCTATTTGTTTAAAATTTGGAAAAAATGGTGCAAAATGCGAAGAAGTCGATGAACATAATTCTGTCTTTGTAGAAATATCTTCCTAGGTATCTAACAATTACAATTCTACGAAAAACATTAATCTTGGAGATATTACGTGTAGATTTGCTCCCATTCAATGTAGAATATCATCAACTCAATATAGAAGATTTTGACATTAAAGTAGAGGTCAAAGGAGAAGATGAAACTGCAAAGAAAATTATAAAGAACAAAGAAAAGGCCTTCCTTCCAAATCATTGTGGCTTATTCTCAATTTGCCATGGAAAATTTTGACCATTAAAAAGGAGAAGGTAAAGGTGAAGATAAAGTTGTAATTGTTTAAAAATAAAAAAATAGATCTTCCCTGAAAGGAAGGGGGAGAGGCATTAGTATCATCTTATACAAAAGGGACCTTTAAATATTTATTTCTATAAAATCGGTAAATTAAACAAACCAAAATCTTAAAAGAAAAAGTTCTTCCAGTTATTGTAACACTAAAACTAATTTGTCCATAATAAAAAAAATGTCTCCATTTTGTAAATCATCCAATAACATGAATGTATGTTAAGAAATCACGCTTCAATGATTTGACGACAGCCATTATTAAGAAATAAATCGGTGAGTCACACTGACGCCACTATTCCATCGTTATGCATTCAAATGACTCCATTTTCGCTCCGATCGAATCTTCACAAACAACAAACCTTTCAGTCTTATCATAAAAACATTATTCTATTCTGAAGTACAGTGACAGACAATGCTAAAGCAACACGAATTAAAAAAGTTACACAGTTTTTAATTGAGGATCTTTCAATGCAACATTTCAGAAAGTATTTGCTTTCAAAAACAAAATTGTAAAACTACTAATCTCAACGTATTGTTTAAGTTATTGTTATTATTTGCACTTAATCCAACTCACTTAGGAGGTCTCTAAATTGTATAAAGTTATCAGATTTACCCACAAATACTTATCGAAAAATAGGTCCACCTGGTGTGTCATTAAACATAAAAAAATCGAAAATTAAAGGCGAGCTAGACTCGAGGTGCCATCTATTGAATTTATCCTGTTCTTATTTTACTACATTGGAAGGATTGATCATTGCTTGATGTTCAAATCCAAATTCGCTGTCGCATTAATGCATTTAATTCATAAAATTCAAATCCATAAAGTTTGCCAGTTTCAAACAATTCTCTGACTGCTAATCGAAAAAAAATTAGGATTTCCCATTGTATCTTCATTGGAATTTCGATAGCATTCTGCAGACCGGAATTTCACCGAACCTGTTTAACATTTCATACGGCTTGGTTAGCAACATAAATGTAGGTACGCATCGAGGTCGGCCAAACAAAGCAATGTTTTATGGTTATCGCCGCGATTACCATGACTGCTTTCATACGCGATGGCGTGTTGTTATGAAAAATATTCTGGGAAATGTTAAATTATTCACTGATCGTTAGTCTATCGGCGAGAGAAAAAAAGAACTTTGGAGTGAAAAAACCAGTTAGTGCTTTTCTATATAATGAAAAAAATTCTAAGAAGATCTTTATATCTATTTCTGTTTAAGTTTAAAAATAATAAATATTCATTATTTCAGTTCATAGAATCTAAAGTAGTTATGAATAAATACTTTCAACAACTGACAACAACTGACAATCTTTTATAGTTTCAAGATAACACTTTTCTTTCTGTCAGGACGATTTTCATTACAAATTATTTCTTGTATCTTACCGCTCTGTTGTGGTGGTGGCATATGCATAGTTGGTGGTGGCATGTGCATAGTCGGTGGTGGCATGAAACCCGCAGGTGGTGGTTGATTGGGATATGCCGTATATGGTGGTGGTGCTGTATTCTTTTCCATTCTAAAATAAAATAAAAGTTAATCCACTGAATTCTTTAAACAAAATAATTACATTTTGAGTTGATTGATTGGTAATGCATAATGAACTTTGTCTTTACTTAAAAACGAAAACAAAATTATCTATTAAACAAAGTACTATAAATAAAAGGTAAAGATAAATCAAATGATACGTCAGTCAATAAGAAACATACTATGTACTATGTATTTCAATTTAAAATTAGCATTCCACATGGTCGTGAAATAAAAAAAAAATTGAGCAAAGTGTTTAACTTTAAATTTAATAAGGAAAGAAGAAGAAATATTGATAATAATTGGTTGATGTATTTTGGGGACTAAAACGATTGGAGCTATAGATTTGTACATCAACAGTCAAAATACGTCACGCTGCAGTAATAAGTAGATAACATAAGATTTAAAAGTAATTGCAAAGCAGATTTCCTCATAAGCTTTTGGATTTACACGATCTATTGTGATTTTAATTACGAATATCAACATTGACCTCACACAGTCGATACAAGAAAATCTTTAGAGATATCAGAGTACGCGCATAAGTAAAGGATGTTCCACATTAAGAGGTAAGGATAAGTAAAATGAAATTAGAAAAAATTAACTCCAATTCACCAGGATATGTTTTTTTAAACTGTCATGATTGACAAACATATTTTTATTTAAACAATTCTCTCCACACCGTTTGTTGCACAAGTGAATTCCTGTATGCACTGACTTTGCTATACTCGGCTATATTGTTATCCAATTCACAAGAAAGAGCCCTGCGTCATAAATTATACGCGTTTGGTGTTGAATTATCAGTAGAGAGAAGTAACTCGTACACATTCCTCCAGCGGAACAACTATGTTCTTAATAGCAGTGCATGTAAGCAACTCAATTAAAACAATGGGGAACTGAGCTGTTGCTCTTCTTTTTTGGTCTGCAACGTCTTCTAATTATACTACAGTCAAGGAATGATTTACATGCACGTTTACAATTACATATTTCTCTAAATTTTTCTCCGTAAACCGTTTTGATTTTAAAAAATCTGTAAACATAGAAAAACTGCGTTCAACAACGAACGCAACGTGACCATATTGCTCCCCATCGCTCATCATGTCTACGAGTTACTTCTCTTTAATCATCAGACATAACTTCATCCTTTTTTCTTATTCACCGTTGATAAAGAAACAATACTGACGTACTTATCGGTTTTAACTTCGTTGATTGATATGATGACGCAGGGCTCATCTTTCGTGAATTTGATAATACCAATTCAGCACTCGTTTGGATTTAAAAAATAAAACTGGTAGGAAAGAAGTATTTGAACGGATTTTTCCCATTTGAACTTTCAACTTAAAAAATTACTTTTCATTAAATTAATAAATATTGACTTTCTTCTCTGAGGTTCACGGTTATAATTGCTTTAAAAGTTTATGTCAGCAAGTACATCGTCAAAGCAAATACGTTTTTAATGTATTTCCTAAGCGTTGTTGTCCATGCAACCTTCGATTCAAGGCTATTCTCATTGGGTGGGCGGAAATTAAATTAGGAGCTGAAGTTCTAAATTAAATAAGGCCGAAGGCGGCGTTAATTTTTTCAAGCAAAAGTAATTATCAATCGGAAATTTAAAAACTATTTTCCAAGGTCCTGACAAAAAGGTATTATTACTCAAATGTAAAATATGGAATTAGTGCCCCCCACCCCCTGAAGTTAAGAATTTTCAGAGAAACTAGTGAGTTTATAGAGTAATCATCTGACCGAAGCAAAATTAATTAATGAAACTGTGTCAATTAAAAAAATCGGTCCCAAACAGAAGCAGCAATCATGCCAAGGCCAGGCATTGTAGACAAGGTTTTACAAACTAGCTAAAATTAACCGGCAAATGTAAATACACCGACCATTACCAAGTGGCATCTAAAAAATTTGGCCCAATCAAAATATCCTTAATTTCGTGATGACGTTACCATAAACAGCTTCTAGCATTAAACGGCTTATAAGATAAGGACGTAGGTACATAAATAACAAGCGAAAAACATGGAAGTTTACTGAGAATTATGCAACAAGACGTGTTTAAACAGGCATCCAAACATGAGAAAAAAAAATCTGTCGTAACAAAACGCAAATATTAACCGATTGCGACTGCATTGAATGTTTAAAAGTCAAATGAAATTGAATTCTACATTGGCATCTGCGTCCCTCAAGGATCAACTTTATTTATTAATATTACAAAGGTATTATTACATTATTGTTATCTTATCATCAGAAGATATTAAAATATTTTACTTTGTATTCACTGACGTGTTTGCGCGCTATTTTCTGTATTTTATGGACCAGAGACTACAATTTTTTTTTGTAAGAATATGTAGTTTAAGATAAGGATGGATTTTTTTTATAAAAGTGGTGGAGTTTCAAACTGCAAATCTTCCACTATACCAGCTACTCTTTCCATTCATTCCTCCACCAATTCGTTTTGTTTGTGAAGCGGAAATTGGAATGACTGTGAGGAATAACATCGGTTAACGTCAACAGACTTTTGAGTAATGCCCCAGAACCTATCCAATCACGATTTCGAACGACTTGAATGGGATTCTGTTCACAGGCAACTTAGAAAGTATGTGGAAAAGGCAGTATTAGGGATCTCTCTAAAAGATAGAAAATGCAATTGCTGAATGAGCTATTGGAGAAAATCTAGGTGGAAACAAAAGAAAAGAAAAACAATGGAATTGAGAGGCCTCAAAAGTCTACCACCTACTCTTTCTATTCCTCCACAAATTCGTTTTGTTTATGAAGCGAAAATTGGAACGACTGTGAGTAGTACACCGCTTAACGTCAACAGATTTCTGAGTAATGCCCCAGAACTCATCCAATCTCTATCTTCTCGATCTCCAACGACTTGAATGGGATTCTGCAGTCTGTTCACAAGCAACTTAGAAAGTATGTGGAAAAGGCAGTGTTAGGGATCTCTCTAAAAGATAGAAAAATGGAATTGTTGAATGAACTATTGGAGAAAATTGGTAAACGTGTGAGAGATTAATTAGAAAATCTAGGTGGAAACAAAAGAAAAGAAAAACAATGGAATTGAGAGGGCTCAGAAGTAAAGAAAGAGAAATGTTAACAGCTTTTCAAAAAAAAAACGAAAATAGAGCGATTGAATCAGGCTCCGAAGAAAATTCGTTTTAGACGCATTGGAGAATTGGAGAAATCAAAACATTTGTGGATGGAATTTTGGGAAGAAACACAATAAAAACAGTAGAAATCAAAAAGATTCACCAAGAAGACTACGTGCAAGCTGAAAAGTTAAATACAGAGAGCACAGCAAAGGGAAATAAGGAAAATAAGGAAATTGGTTTTGTACCGGCCAAGAAAACAGGTCAATAAAATTATTATTAAGAAAGCATCGGATTTGTCTAATCGAAAAAAAAGAGAGTTTTTCAGTAAGTCAAAAAATGAAAGGACTAGATGAGGATTGAAAAAAATCAGAAGACATTACATTAAGCAGAGTCTAAGTGAAGATGGGCCTGACTGTAGGAAGGCTAAAAGAATACAGGAAAATTGTATATAAAATGAAATGATGGATAGTTCTCCATTTCAGATGACCAATGACCAATGAAACAGGTTAGAGGAGGAAATGCAATAAAAAGAAGATTCAAGACTTTTAATGAATATATTCAATTTGAACCACAGAAAAAGAAAAACAAAAGGAAAAAGAATTAATCCAATTAAATTTGATTAAATGTAACAACTTAAATTTTAGATAAATTATTAATTCTAAGATGTATGACGTAAAACCGGTTTTCTTAGTAAACTTAATTAATTAAAATCCAAAGTCTTGTAATTATGTAATTAATGACTGTTCGAGGGCGAAATTCGAGGAATTAAATAGAAATAAGCGTTTCGTTCATTTGCACAGGATGCCAACCATAAAAATAAATTCTTATCTTGTTTACTGCTGACGCTAACGAAAAACGAAGTCTAAATAATCATGAAACAAATCGCTGGAAGTGGTGCCAGTCGTTCTTGAAAGTTTATGAACTAGAAATTCCCAAGGTTTTTTAATCGTAAGCAAATGCGATAATAGCCCCAACTCTTGGAACTTGGAAGTCGAAGTTTATTTTCATTTGATCATTTTTTTAACACTCTTGAGAGTGTAAGGAAAAAATCTTAAAAAAAAATTACGAAATCGTGAAACAGTTTGTAAGGATAACTATGAGCAAGAGGGGAAAGTGGGGAGAGGGGTATAATGAGCAAGGAGGGTCAAACTGTTTGCTATTTTAAACATCATAATTTGCATGTACTCGCTTATTCGATTACATTGGGAGAAACTAGAAACTAAAGCAAAAAAACTAAATTGCAAAACAAAACATTTTATAATAATAGAAACGTAGTTTAATCACCGAAATCCTTCTGTCCTTTAGTTTCCTTTACACTAAATCTATTTCTACGCCATTTTCCTTACCTTACGACCGAGAATCACTCAAAACGAGCACACAAAGACCAAACAAACCAGGCACAACTGCACTATACAATAACAAATTTCGTATTTGGATGGCGCGTGCGTGCGTTTCGCCGAGCTCTATACTCAAGTATAAACCAACGAACACTCCGTCGACATTATAAAGCACATAATCGTACACGTCACCCGATATCCAAGTTCTTAATTATCAGTAAGCAGTGATGATGATTCTGAATAATCTGCGAAATTCGAGGGAGAAATGTTTTTGCCTCGCTGCGACTTGCACTAGGGAGCATTAGGGCTAAGTTGAGGCGGATATTTTTAACTCGGGCTCGTGGTAATTTGTTGGCTGGCATTGGGCCAAAGTTTAACGATTTTAATTCTTGGGCGTCCTAGGTGAAAGTTATTTTAAATAATTGTTCCTTAAAAGTTAGAAAAATGTAAGTTTCCAATAAGTTTGGACGTGATTTGAGAATTAATTAATTAATTTGCAAAAGTGACATCATTTGACATGCAGTAATCTGTGAAGAAAAATCCTTTTTTCTACCAGGGAGGAAGAAAAAGAATTGGGTGGGGGGAGTATATGTATGCCCAAGCACCCATTATTGACCGGTTTGAAATTGGCGCGCTACAAAATGCTGTTCCGTTTCGAATGTTCATAGGCGTCTCGTGACTTTTTTTTTAATTCTTGAAGAAACAGGTTCCGAGTCACAACATTACCCATACTAAGTTGTCTTAGTACTTGCTAGCAATTAATGTTATCTTGCACAATTTTTGCAACAATTTTAATGGCCACCATTGTACACTTTAATGGCTTGCGTGTTAGAAAACTTTTTAAGTAACATATTCCAATAACGCCTTTGTATATGAAAGAGAAGAAAAAAATTAAGAAGTGCTAAAAGAAAGTCTTAAAATAAACAAATTAAACACTGCCTGTTCAAACTAAGACGAATTTTGTTATAAATTATTTAATGGTAAACATTATTTAAATTTTAAATATTTAAATCTGTACCTACACAAAATTTTTCTTTATTGTTACAAATTAGTTAAAAAACGAATCGATTTTTATCAAGTGTATTTTTATGATTGCATTTGTCTACAATTTTTAACCCTAACGAAAGCAAATCACCCCCCTCCCCCCAAAGGACCTTTCCTGACCCCATATGTAACAAAAATTTTAAGAAAAACTATTCTTTATGTACAGCCTTGGCCAAAAGTATTGGGCACCAAGAACATTGTATTAAAAACGAAATACAAAAGACAAATCCTGGAATTGTTAAAAATACAGGTTTATTTTTATTACTGTTGTAAAAACTGCGCTTTTCAGTAGTAACTTTAGCTTCGAGATAACATCCTTTCTCGCACTAGTACGAGAAAATACCTACAGCCTTGGCCAAAAGTATTAGCCACCTTACATTAACTCCTATATCATGAAAATCTGTTGGAGTGGGGTAAAATAAAATTTCTTAGGTACAAAATAATAACAATTTATTAAAATAATTAGTATTTTGTTGGGCCACCTCTAGCCTTAATCACTGCAGCTATTCTTTTCGGCAGAGTACTTGTAAGTTTATGACATTCCTCGGAGATAATATTATTCCGTTCTTTCAATAACACGTTTTTTAAAATTGCTTTAGATGTAATTGGATACTTTCTAATGTTACGCTTTAGAATCCCCCACAAATGTTCTATGGGATTTAGGTCTGGGGATTGTGCAGGCCAATCCAGGAGGTTAATATTCTTTAAAGCAAATATTACCTCAAAATTTGATTCGTCGGACCACACAAAATTTGCCCAATCCTTCTCTGTAAAGTGTTGGTACTTTATAACCCATTCCAAACGAGACTTTTTATTTTTTTCTGAAAGCCAAGGGTTCTTTCTTGCTTTACAGCCTTTCAAGCCAACTTCATTAAGTCTTCTTCTGGTCGTCCTGGCACTGATCGGTCTCCCGATTTCCTCGGATAAACTGGCAGTGAGCTCGGAGGAAGTTTTCTTTCGATTTTTAAGTGACTCTCGAATTAAATTTCGATCCTCACGGTCCGAAGTTATCCGTTTTCTACCTGTTCTTGTTCGGTTCGCATGTGATCCAGTATCCGCGTAACGTTTCAAGGCAGAATGTACTCGTCAATGCGAACGTTTAATACTTTTGGCTATTTCTGTCTGTGCGTTGCCTTGTTCGTGCAAGAATTGAATTCGTAAACGTAAATGCTCACTAAGTTCGTTCTTTTAGGCATTTTTACAGCAAAAATAAACATTATACTGGAAAGATCGTTCTTATTACAAGCGCTTATATGAGACTACCTATTCACGAAACAACAATTGCGAACTATCATCTGCCACATGTTTTACAACCGCTGTAAAGTAGTATGCATTATTTAAATTGTCGTTTATTGTTGCCGACTATACGATAATAAAATTCTAAAGATTTCTAAGTAATATTTTCGGAGATGAATTAGAAAATTAAGGGTGCCTAATACTTTTGGCTAAGGCTGTATATGTTTTTTTAACAAATCAGTCTGTCAGACAGTGATTATCACTGGGTAGTGTCACTGGCTTCAATCAAACAAAATTACTAAAATACGCTCTCTCTTCCAAAATAAGAAATTTGTTTTAAAAATACTGAAGCGTGAAAAACCTGTATATTAATAGAAACAAAAATATTGGGGCCAAAAAGATTAACGTCCAAACAAATAAAGATTGTTCGTTCAAACTTGTCAAATTTTCTAAAAACTATTATTTGATAGTAAACATTGTTTTGAGCGTTTTTTATTAAAAGCTGTTATAAGTACCCAAATTTTGACCAAAAATTTAATTTTAGGGCTAAATTCTCTTGCTATCAAAATTGATTTGTAACAATTTTTTAAGTTAGATTGTATAAGCCATCAATGAAAAAGAAAATTGTTATTTAATTTTTACACGGAAGGAGCATTACTTTTCGCGATTTTGTTTAGTAGAGAACATTTATTAATTTATAAATTCAAAGTTAAGATGTTTCCAAAGAATTCTTTTTCTTCTCATAAGTTTACAATTTGGTAATTTTTTTTCTAGTTCATCGTAATACGAGGGTAAAGCTGAATTTATTGAGAATAAGAAAATTTACTAGGCCGTGAAAAACGAAACATGCAGAGTTATTTAGGGCAATTCTTTATCTGTCATTTGAAGTTTAGTTGCTGAAGTTACGTTCGTTAGGACCCAAGTTACTATTTTTTTAAAATGATCTACAAGTAAAAAAACTGGAATTAACAGAGAGCATTTTCGAATCCTGATTTATTATGATTTTAAAAAAAGGTTTAGGCGCTTATGAGTGCAGAAAGAGTTTAGATTCGGTTTTTAGTGAACAAGCACCTTCCTTGGCTACAATTTACCGATGGTGTAAGGAATTTGAACGCGAAAGGAAATCTGTTCAGCATCAAAAAGGAGCTGGACGTCCTCCTACAGCTGTTACCAACAAAAACATTGCTGCTGTTAAAAAATTAATTGAAGAGGATAATAAAGCCACTTATGAGCATCAACTCAAGATTGAATCCTCAGCTGTTAGAACAATCAAACACGATCGCATGCATTTAAAAGTGGTTAGTCGTTTTATGCAGCATCACCTTTCTAACTTTCAAAAAGCAAAGCTTTTTTCTTAGTTAATGGCGGACACCATATTTTTTCCAAAATAGTGACAGATGACGAAACTTACATTCCCTTTTTTGACGTAGCTACCCGCCAAGAGAGTGTATGGATTCACGATTTGAGGAAACTCCAACAAAGACTAAGAAGCAGCGAGCTATGAAAAAGTTATGTATGCGGTAAATAAATACGGGCCAAGTAAAGGCAATTAAGCTAGATGGACAAAAGACAGTTACCGCTAAATGGTACACTGAAAAACGTTTGCCTGAAGTGTTCAGTAGCAGCTTTAATTCTCCAGTTTTTGGCTGAAAAAATAAGTAATAGAACATCCGCCGTATTCACCTGATTGATATCGCAGTTCACGCTTCTGAAAGATAATTGGTTGGAAGCTTTTGAACAGTGAAAAGAAAGAATGGTCATGTGTATCACTAATGAAGGGAATTAATCCGAGCATATTTAAAATAAAATCCTAGAAAATATTAACCGTGTTTTTTATTCTCAATAAATTCAGCTTGATCCTCGTAACAAGAACTTTATATATCAGTATTTAACAATTTTATGTGTGTTTTTGTAAATCTGTGCAAAATAACTGCAACGCCATAGGCATAGCTTGGATAGCTAGAAGGGGCCCTCTCTAAAAATGTAAAAAATCGTTTTAAAATGATATTACTCTTTTGTTTTTACTAAAACCAAGCATAAAAAATGTTATTTATTAGTTATTTTTTGCATTAGCTACGCCTATGACCAAGGCGCTATCTCATGTTTAGGAATTATTCTTCCACCCGTTTCTCTTCATCCCCCTTATTTTCTGTTTAAGTAAAAATTAACAATAAGTTTTGATTCAACAGTTTATTTTAGAAAACTAGAATAAAATGAAAATATTATTAAAGAAAATAAAAAATAATGGCCACAAAAATTTAAAGTTCGTAGAAATTATAAATTAATAAGAAAAAGAGCAATACGTTTTTATAGAAGCTTTTAGAAATAAAAATCATAAAAATCTCGGGCTTTCAATTTCTGTTTGCCGAAATATCTGCAGTAAAGTGTTTATGACCCGGGGCGTCGAAAAGGCAGGAAGAAGAAATAACGATTTCTCGGGCCTATAACAAAAGCAGCGACTAGAGACTTAGAAGGATGTACTCCTCGAACTAGGCATTGTCCCCCGAAGCCCCTTTATTTATTTATATATTTTACAAGAGAAACCTTATAGTATTATTTTCTGTTTCAATTAAAATCTTGAAACAATTTCTATATAAAAATAATCAAAATAATGAATAATGAAGAAGGCATCCATTGAAGTTTTGATAACATCTCGATTTTTGAGAGAAATCTTTGACGTCATCGATTTTCTATAGCGAAAATCATTCAGAACCAGAAATGAACACTAAAATTGAAGAATTTTCATTAATTATACGCAATGCAAATTTTTATTAGGTATTTCTTTTTCTTTAAAATCTTTTGCCCTATTTGTTTGGTCTCAATCAAGTAAAACATATTTCTTTCATCTTTTCCACTGCGTAAGCGACAATTTTATTTTTTCTACAGTTTTTCTTTCTCCCCTTTTCTACCAGTTTGTAACTATTTTTTTTAATAAATCTCTCTTCTCTTTCCTGGAAATTACTTTTGACTGTAATTGTCAAAATTTATCTCACATTTTCCTTTCATTTTTTCATACTTTATTAATCGAGCGTTTCTTTCGGATTAAATTTTTCTGTGTACATACATCTGTATACATTTACAATAACGTGCAACTCGCTGAAAATTTATTTAAATGGATACAAAAAAATATCGTGAACAAACTTTCCGGAATTCTGATTTTACGTTTGCATTATTTCGCAAGCGGAAATCCTTTGTGTTTACAGAGCAAAACCTCATTAAACACGTAACACAATTTCATAAATAATTCCTAACATTAAAAAAATATATATATTAGTCTGCATTATCCATTCCGAGCATGTCATTAATTTAAGCCGTTTGTAATTAAAACTGTTAAATCTCCTCTTCTGTCACTTTTAAGAACAACATATAAAATAATCAATACAGGAAAAGAGCATGAGGGGCCAGATTTTTATGATCAACTTGATAATTTAAATTTAGTTTTTATAATTTTTATATTTATTAATTAAATCCTTTTTTATTTTGTATTTAGAATATTATCTTTTTAATTGTTTACAAACTTGGATTAAAATTTTGTAAACAATTAAAAAACAAACCAAAAATTTGCCTTGAACTATAACCGTTTTTTCTATCTTTATCTCTTATTTTCTTCGCAACTAAAGAATGAATAGTAATTTTTTGTTTGCACTTAATTTGCACTAAACAGTTACTTACTTAACTAACCTCATAAATCATGTATGAATCACAATTAGATTCTTATTCACTTACCAACCGTAAGTTCATTGAGTTTAAAAACAAATTTACTTCCAGTAAATCAGATAGATGCTTTGAAAAATGTAACAATGTTATTACTCATGGCTGTTTATGAGTCATATCACTGAAATATAATAATAATTATAACTGATTAAATGCTTAAATTACGACAAATTTGCGTCAGGAGGCGTCTTATCGGTGTCACTTTCACATTGTATTTTTGAACCTAACTTTGTAATCGAGCATCCCATCAATCATCCTTGCACGTGCAGGGATCCCTTAAATTAAATTGTTTTTCCAGTTCGGATTTAATTGCATAACTTAATGCAAACATGCGCTCGTATTTACGTAGATTATAATTTGTCATCCATCTACAGTTACCTGGAATGTCTGCTAAATTCTAAAATCAAGTCTGAGTCATCGGAATTTCTCCAATGACGTCGAGGCCCGTTCGTTGGCTCTGCGAGAAGCAGGTAAGAGTTTTTATTCTAAACTTGTATTACCTGCACCTGGTGAGGCGAGACGTGTCTTCAGTTTCCTCTGGGTTTTCCCTTGCGTGTAGAAATGCGAGCGCTTATCTTAGGTCATGGTTAACCCACATACTTTACGAAAATAACTTGACTAAAGTATGCATTCTTCTATTTTTTATAAGTAAATAGAACGTTTGTGATTGAAGAAAATCGTGAATACAACGTGTAAGCAAAAGTATTATTTGAAGAATTTAGCTGAAAGACTAAAAGCTTAGATTATAGGGGTGTATAGTTCTATAACTTAATTTTTTTTTAGAACAAGATTCTTAATATACAATTTTCCCGCAAAGGGACCTTGCTTATTGTAAGACTTTTATATAAACTAATTTGAAATTTAAAAAATTCCATGTAGTTCACAAGTTATATAAAAAAATGTTCAAATTTGGTTTTTCTTCTTTATTGTTTTTGTTTTTTGTACTTGGAGTTTATAATGATCCTAATACTTAGGGATAATTCGTTTAACCGAATTCGTATCGAGTTCCCTCCCCATGTTAGAAACATGGGACATATTGTATATTTTTTTGGATTTTACGATGGAACACAAATTTTTAATCTTCTTCTTAATCTTCATCTTCTATGCATTTACTTAAAATAGGGGCGCAAGCAAACTCGAAGGCCATTTTATTTTCTTTCGAATCAATATTTTCGTCTGTCAGTCCATCCACCTACCCACTCATCCACCCATCCATGATGATCTTCATGCAAAACTCATTATGATATTCGTTAGGAACTTTTCTCTACTCTTCTCATTTCTTGCCCGATTACCTAGTTTATAAGAGCCTTATTGACCTTTCATTTTTTCTCTTCTCCTCGCTTTATCTTACTCCTAAACTCTTTTTTAATTTCCTAAGACCTTCATCCATATCCATCATCTAGTTCTACATTGTTCATGTACATTTTCTGTTTTATTCTAATTTTCCTAAATATCCCGCGCAGGACTTTTTGCTTTGGCATCTGGTAAATTTGGTACAAGTCTAAATTGTCTTGTCCTTTGGGTTTCTATAATATCACTTACAGACTCCTTTTCAGTCAGTTTTGCAGAAGGTTCGATGCTTTTTAAATAAAAAATTATTTATCCTGCTTCAAAATTCAGGAATTTCTCCATAGACTTTCCATATCTGATATTTTAGTCATAAACTTTTTGAACATATGAAGCAATTTTTAATAATACAACCAATAAAAAGAATAGCATTTTTATTTATTAAAACCACTCCATTTTGTGTGAATATAACTTAACATATGGTGACTAGTTTCTATTTTCTTTTACATTTTATCAGCAATGGTTAAAGATCATGCGATTCAAACGTCCAATTAATTTTTAAGTTACAATATACTCTCTGGTATATTTACTGTACTTTAGTGTTTGCATTGCATTCCTTTTGACCATCACTGTAAGCCATGTAAAAGCAATTTCTACTTTTAATTACTTTATCGAAACAAGTTAAACAACCTTTAACTATAAACAGAGACGCCTCTCAGCATTAATTTTCATACGTTCCTAAGTACGCCCCACAATTCGGACAAGAGTGGTTTCTATTTTGGCAAGAGTCCATACAGTAAGGCATCCAAGCACACGGCCAACAGCTACAATGAAAATACAAGAAAAATTAATAAGTAACTGAAAATTGTAGCCAAACATTGTTTAACAAACTAGTAAGTTTTAACTGTATACAAAAGTATAGTCAAATTTGTAAAGATTATACTTACACACAGCAGCACAACAATAAAGCAAATAAATGAGTCTTCGTGGACGCCTTTGATTCCACCTTTGTTATAACTTGGGCATGACAATGGGGACAAGTTATAGCTTGCGCGTCCGGCCCAAAATGAACGCCGGGTTGGTTCCCTACCAGCACGCTGGTCGTCGTAATCGCAACTAAAAAATATTTTACGTTAGAATCCAAATAGGAAAACATTTTTTTCAACAGTCAGTCACCTGGTGGAGCAGTCACAGGTGTAGGAAGTTGATTATCATACGGCGGGGGTGGTTGTGGCATAGGTTGTGGCATAGAACTTCCTACAAAAATAAAAAATATAGATCCACGTGGATATCAAGACAAAATAAGTACCTGGTAAATGCTGAACGTTTAGCGGTTGTGGTAACACAGGGTATGTAACCACTGGTGGATAGGGTTGCACCGGATAAGGAGGGTCTTTTTTTTCCATTCTGAAAGCAAATTACTAGCATTCATTAAAGTTGCAAACAAAATTCGGACAACTGCAGAGGATATCCGTTTACATCCTATTTTGATAACTCCGCCGAGATAGGACTTGTGTTAAATTCATGATAACTGAGCGAGCTCTGCGGTTACGATAGATAATTTCATTTAAAATATATTATTTGTTTTTTATATGACGACACACGTAGGTGTATGAGCTATTACTTTCTTGAATACAAACTAACGTTTGGGTAAGTAATGGAAATGTTTATCAGCGGAGGGTAATAAACGTTTCATGACAAAAGCGCAATCAGATAATGAGCGGCAAAGTATGCGGTAGATAAAACCGGACGATGTTTGTATCAGTGAGTTATCTAACTGCGTCATCTATCGATTGTTTTCCTCGTTAAGTAAAACCGAATACAATTCATTTTAGATTACGATAAAGTTCCCGGTTGTTTAGGTTCAACTGGTGCAAAATAATAATTGAAGGAGATTGGAGCCGTGGCAGGATCCTCCCTCAAGAACAGAAATTGGATCCTCTCAAATGTAAAATAAAAATTAGTGACTGCGATTAGTAAGGCAGGTGGTTTTCGTTGGGTCCATTTTGTACTTGAGCACACCTCGTAGCTGGTACATACAATACGTTTAGGTAGACTCTCCATACTCTTACTGAGTGTACTTTGAAAAACTTTTGAAAGATAGAACTGAGAATTTAAATTTGTAAACAAAACAGAAGTAAATTACCTTTCTAATTGCCAGTGAAAAAAGAAGGTGGTCGATGAAGACTTTTAATTCCATGGACTCCACGTGTTGACCTAATTACATGTGCGTGTGGAAAATGTAATCGAAGCAGGTCGCAGGAAAAAAAGGCGAAGTATTGTCGTTGGCTTTAAAGAAAGCGATCGCTAAGGATTGACGAATTGAATACACAATGAAAATTTTGGTTGCAAAATTTATAGAACAGTGTTAACACCAAACACACTTTCCATCTGCCCATTGAAGATATTCGGCGAATAATTTGATTTTTCTGAATAGTTGATTGGTTTTTATGATTTTCTTTCCAAGGTAGTTTATTAAGAGATGGAAAGACCGGTCCTTACACGGACAAAATAAATGACTACGACATGCAATTTTATAATTTAAAATACATTACAGCACAGAATTTCCAACTATTTTTAGATTTGTATAAAGGTTACGCAAGCTGTGTTTCTTAGGTTTTACCTGTGTAACTTCTTTGGATTTCAATGTTCTGGAACACTATGGGCTACATACTTATTATTATTATAATTTTTTAATTCAAAGCTCTGATGAAGTAGGAATTTTTAGTTTTGAAATGTGAAACTCAACATAATCTAAGGGTTTTAGAATTAAGGACAAAGCAGAAAGTACCACAAAGAAAACTCGAGTAAAAAAGAAGAACCCTATTTTCGTAATAGAAGCAGTGGATTTATGAATATGTAACACTGAGGAGTAGGCAGATTGAGGAGGGCTCAACAAATTCTCTTTTGAGCGTGGCTTCAAAATCGCAGTTTTTCCCATGAACTTATACTTCTGTGGATAAGTTAATGTAATTGTTATTTTCGAATAATTTTGTTTTATGTAGTACGATCTAAATGTATTAAGAAGCAAACGATTGCGTGCTGCCTTTCAAATTTATATGTTCGTATGAACAACATTCTCTGCCCCACCTTCTTACGTTTAATTAAATTACCCGCGGAATTTCAACCGTGTTAAAATATTCATAATCCCCCTCCCCCTTTAATTCCTTACATTTAATTTAAATTGAACACCACAAAGTTAAGACTAACTAACACAGGGTGATTACTAGTACTACTTGTTTGATTATTTGAGACGTTTCGACGTAAAATTCAAATAATAGTGCTAGTAATTTTCCTATTGCATAAATTATATTAAAATAAGAGGCACTTGTTGGCGAAACAACACATTCGTTGCTTATCAATTCAATAATATTATGTGATAACGTGCATTAATTTCGCAACAATGCCTCGATAACACAATCTGAATTGCTCTTCAGGGGAATATTGATTTCCAGCGGCCATTTTATATATTCGGGGGGGGGGGAAATATTGATGTTTTCTCTTAAATGCGAAGCAAAATGCTTCAAAGTGGCTTAACAACAATACAAAATGTGTCAACAAATTATAATTCATATTTAATCCGCCATTTTACAGAGGTATAATTTTTATACGTATGTAATGGATTAACTCCAATAATGTTTTTACAGAGGTGTACTTACCTGTTTTAGGTACTTATTTTTGGGGTGAACCACAAATCACTATAACTATTACCGGCGGTCTAGGTATGTCTTGAAGTGCAACAGGTTTCACATAATTGCGTCTGTTTATATCTAAACGATTTCAAGTGGAATCTTATCAGTGTAAAACGTCATGAAACGTGTGTGGAGATTTGATTTGATAGCGACTGAAGTTTGGCTAAATTTTGACTGAAAACCTAAACTTTTTAATTATATTCGATCATATATTAAGATTGAAAAGGAACAACTGTATTCCAACATCGTTGAACTTGATAATAAAACTCTTCTCTAAAGAAAATAGAAATTCTTAACTAGTCTTTGAACAGATCGTCATTTCTTTATTTCCGACACAGAGATCCAGGTCTAATTTTCCTTGTCCAAACGACTTCATCGCCCACCCATAATGATGATGAATAAAAATTATAACCTCTAAGAGGAACAAAGGCTTCAGCGATCCCTTTGTTCTTGATCGGTTGAACTTTCCAAAAATTAAGAGAGTTGGAATAAAGCAAGGGGACTAATATTCAGTACGTTCAAGGAAGATGATTTTGTTATGACTGGTTGAGATGGTTCTAAGGAAAGCCAAGTGAATTTAAAAGAAAGCTTCATTGTTGATCATTTACTTTCAAAACAAAACAAACACTTTTCTGTTAAAACCTTTATTGCATTGAAGGACATCAAAGTCTAAATAAATACACTAAATACACTGTGAGAATGATAATTTCCCAATTACAAAACCCACCCCCTTAGTTTTACATTAAATACTTTTAGAACTGATTTATTTCATCTCCATTTGTTAAAAAAGAAAACATAGCCATTTATAGTTGATCTATTCTAAAATTCCAATTAAAAACTGGATCACGCAAATCTGAAGCACACGATATGAATTAATATTAAAACCTAATCTAAATATTTAAGATTCTCTTGTAATATACATAATTAAAGAAATTTTAGCCGACTTCCTAAAATTAGCCAAACCAGCGGTAAGTTGCCTTTGTGATTAACTCTTATATGTTCCCAAGTAAGCGTTGCATGCTGGACACATGTGGTTCTTGCTCTGGCACGAATCCACCACGTACGGAATCCAGGCGCACAGGCAACCCCTGGAAATACAAGAAGATGATTAGCTCTTGTGCTTTCCAAAAAGTTGGAAACTGATTACCCCAGGGCGCAAATCAGGAGTGCGATTATATGTGTTGTAGTTGAAGGCGCGACTTCTACTTTTGATGTGATCTGAGCGTGGCATGATGGACAGAAGGTTGTCTTAGGTACGGGGCCAAAAGTTTCGGGCACTCTTTGTACGGTGACCAAGCCAGGTACTACTGCCTCAGTAGGTTGGATGAGAGGTGGCGGCGGTGGTTGCTCTTGAGACTCGTAAGCGGGAGGGGGAGTTTCCAAATGTTTATACATCCTGGAACAAATCATTAGATTATAACTTTTGCCTTAAAATTATAACGTGTCTTAATACTTTTAAAATTTGTTTAAAGTCTTAAAAAAATTGTAAAACTTTGCAACTTGGGGGCATAAAGTTAAATAATTTCAAGTGAATTGGGTTCTGGTTGGAACCGCGTCGCAATTGTTTCTATTGCCAGTAGAAGCAGTCGTGACGCGGTTCCAACCGGAAGCCAATTCAATTATATGTAGATAACGGCCGCGGAAGCTTTGAAGTTAAGCTAAATAATTTTATTCTTTAATTAAATTTAAATGTGTTTACTGCGTCAAGGTTCGACGATACTTAAACTGTTACCTTAATTTATTAATTTGGATAGGCAACTTAAAAAAAAAGAAATTGGTCACCAATTATACCGAGTGATTTTTAAAATTTGTAGGGCATGTCTTAGCTTTACTGTAAAACAGCATCAAGGTGTGCAATGACTTAAGCTAAGACATACCGTCTAGATTTCATGGCAAGAGTTGATAAATTTTTTTTTTTTAAATCACTTGATGCTACACGTGATACTGAAGTCAAATCGATAACCTTTTCCTTGAAAGTAAACAAAGGTTTTCGTTTTTTCTATTGTTTCAAGTAAAAATAATCGATACTTTTGTTATTACGTTGGAGAAAAGGGTTGCCCCTTATATATTTTTTTATCTGAAAATATATAGAAATCACCTCTATTTTGTTTTAATTCAGATTTTTCCAGAGGTTAAGCGATGTTTTAAGGGCCCATGACGTAAGAAAGCCGAGATCGGAGCCCAGGCACTGTTATAAAAAAATGGAGCCTTGTATCTTTCACCATAATTTGCTTAAGGGGGGATAATTTATTGCTACGTCACTGTTTTGAACAAGTTCTCTAATTTTGGTTTACTCAAAAGCTGAATAAACAAAAATATTTCTTACTTTTTGAATTGGAATTTTTTAACACTTAAAAAATTGTTTATGGCTACTCAACTGCGTATCCCAAAGAGTTCTTCGTATTATGCGCACGTCATTGATTTCAAGGTCATGGAACTGAAACTACTTAACAGTAATTCAATTACGGCAGTTCCAGCTAAAAGGAAATAAAAAATAAAGCAGCAAATGAAAAAGCTCTTTCATGTAAGTTCATTAACATGAATGCCATAGTCGTGGAAAATTACAGGCATAAATTACATCTTAATTGAGGCCTTTAGAGATTAACAACGGAACATCACGGAAGCAATGTAAATTTCGAAAAAAAAATAAAAATAAAACTTATCTTCCTCCCACATGATCGTAAATATTTTTGTTTTGAAATTACAAATTGATTTGATTGGCTAAAAATTACAAACGCCCTCCCATTGGTGGATTACGTTTGATTTTTCGGAACATTTTTTATTGATGTTATTCAAGCTTGACAAACGTGCCACATCTACAAAACAAAAGCAAGCGACTCTCGTGCGCTATTTCTCGACCTACTAAGCAAACCTAAGGCGATTTTTCTGATTAATTAATAGAACCATAACAAAAAAATGCAAACCTTAGAATAAGTTGTGATCACGATCACGATCACCTTATGCAACCACTCAATGATTTAATCGAATAAAATCGTGAATGAAATGCAGCGCAACTGTACACAGGCAAACTCCACCAAGCGACTACTTCCACGTTGTGAGTCTGCAAATGGACTATAGATCCCACAAGGATCGACTGTAGCATATGTATATAAATGTTTGTATGTACTCAAGCACGTGTGACAATGCCTCGCTGATAACGCATGATTCATTACAAATTATTTTTCGTTGTTGAAACTGATAACGTAGTAATAAGAAGGAATCTGATTTGTGATACGTATATTTAGAAAAATCGCTTCAATAAACGTCAGTGTGTGAGGAATTTTAAGTCAAGGTTTCCAGCGGGAGGGGAAACGGAAGGTTCGCTCTTGTTCCCCCCTCTTTCACCAGCTAGTCTGCATAAACAATTTCTTGAAGTTTATTTTTAGTACGTTTAAGTGGCAAGTGGTATGTTTCCAGTGGCGGCCTTATGGGCAATCGCTCACACCACTGTGCGGACTTTGTTAACTCTTTAAGTGTGGATCAATTCGAATCTTCCGCCACAAAGAAAAAAAATGAAACTCAACCTTTACTTGCAAGCGGTGTTGCAAAGTATACGATATTAAAAATCTGAAGCAAGTCTAGTGAAAATATGTACTCATTGAAGCCGAATCGAATCAATGAATCAATGCACTGATTCCATTCAGAATCAATGGCTCAGCGTAACTGAATCTCGGCTCATAAGAATTAAATCAGCAGATCCACGATTTGCTAGCCAATACTACTGTGAAGAGGGCTTCGATTGCTAGTACAATTGTACTAATTCTGTACAACGGAAAATGTGTAATTTGCACTTAAGTGGACTTAAATTTATTTGAAAATGGCGCTCAAAATTTTTAGACAAAAAGATGTAATTACTAAAAATGATAGAGGTATGTACTAATGCACAAGGACGTTTTCCATTGTAATGAATCAATTGTACTAGCAATCGGCTATAAATACATGGGCTCACTAGACCATCGATGCCCAGTGTTGACAACTTAAAGATTTTTTCATTTTCAGGAAATTGTTACAGTCGACAGGGAAAAGGCTTTTTACGTTCTAATATAAACACGGGGAGGGGTATTTAAATTACACTCCTGGAGAAAATGAAGGGTCTACCAGTGAAATTCCTTCCTTACAGTTTAGTTGGTTTAAGGGCTATTAAATTTAACAAACTTTAAAATACTTTAAAATACTTTAAATCTTTAAAATACCATTGGTCTTCTCATGAACTTATAACCTAATTTGGAACAAGTTAACAAAACTAAAATTATTAACAGCGTGTATGCCCTCCTCTTGCAGCAATATACGCTGCTAATCTTCTTGGCATGCTTGAGATTAAGTTTCGTATACTTTCTTGAGGTATAATAATAATAATAATAATAATAATAATAATAATAGTCTTTATTGGCTCATAAGACTGTTACAGAAAAAAAAAAGAGATAAACCAAATAAATAAACACCAAGGCGAAGTCCAGCACGGCGTCAGTAACGCCTGCTGCTCTACTTAACCTAATACTACTTAATAATAATCTAACTGAAAAATAACAATAACTATTGAGTAGCACATTCCTAAAAAACGAAGAGGGAGACAGAAAAAGACAGAGAAAAGAAAGAAGAGAAGAAATTAGGAGTAGATGTAGATAAAGAGTAGATAAAGATAAAGCTATAGATAAAGATAAAGATCCGCTTGACCAAGAGTTTATTCCGCAAGAAGCATCGAAAATACACTTACATTCCTCCTTATAAGAAGAATAGTTGAAAGAGGGTATACAGCTTTTTCTTAAAAGTGCTAAATGTAGAGCTATATAAAGAATGGTATCGATTAAAAAAATAATAGATATTGTAACGAAAAGATCGTTTAACAATTTCAGATGAGTGAGAAGGTGGCGTCATTAGACCTTTAAATCTAAGATTGAGATTATGCACATCTGTTCGGTATGATATTTTATGATAGAGATATGGAGGGCATTTCAACTTCAGGATTCTGTAGTATAAACATGCAGCATGCAAAGTACGTAAACTTTTCATGTTCAACCAACATATTTCTTTTAATTTGTGACCAACTCTATCAAATTTACGCAACCCAAATATAAATCTTATGCAAGTATTTTGAATGCGCTGCAGCCTAGAAGTACAAACGTAATCCAGACAAGGACCATAGACCATATCGCAGTAATTTAATTTCGCAAGAACAAATGAATTGCATAGATTAATTTTCATTTTTTGATTGAAGATATGTCTGACTCTATATAACATCTTAAAGACAAGATAAGCCTTACTCGCAATGTTAGAGACATGCTCTCGAAACCTCAAAGAGGAGTCTATTATTAAGCCTAAATTTTTCACAACATTTACAGGAGCCAGTCTCAAACCCTGCATCACGATATGAGCACTGCCAGCAGCCTCTTCCCTACTCTTTCTATTACCGAAGAAAATTAACTTTGATTTAGCTGGGTTCAGCTGGAGGCAGTGCTTTTTAGAAATTGCGGCTAACCTATCTAAATCTTGGTTTATATCATCAACCGCCTGAGGTAACTGCGATACATGAAACGACTTATAAATTTGAACATCATCTGCATAAAAAATGAAATTTGCAATTTATAAAAGCAGAGCTAAAATTAGAGACATAAAGGCAATATAAAAGAGCCTTGGGGCACTCCTGACTTCAACTCCAAAGATTCAGAGGTAATTCCAGAATGAAAAACTGCCTGGCGCCTGTGAACTAAGTAGTTTGTTATAAGAGTCACGACATTCTCCGAGAAACCAACATGTTTCAAAATGTTTCAAAATCGAAAGCAGCACACCATGATCCACAGTATCAAAAGCACGCGAATAATCAAGCAGCACAAGAGCCGTTACTTCTCCGTGATCAGTTGCAAAAATAATGTCATCAATTATATGCGAGAGTGCAACCCCGTCGAAAACCCGACTGTACCAGTGGCAGAATATGATTATTTATTATAAAGTCTCTCATTTGTTTCTCGATTAGTTTTTCAAACACTTTACATAAAGCCGGTAACACACTAATGGGTCGAAGGTCACTGCACGTTACAGGATTGCTAACTTTTGGTAACGGTGTAATATAGGCGAATTTCCAGCAGGTAGGAAATACACAGTGAGTTATACAAAAATTGAATAAATGGACCACTATATCGGACAAATAAGGCAAACATAAAGATAGATGATAGATACTGAGGCCATCGTGCCCAACCGCCTTCGATTTGATCGCCATTACTTCCCTTAGGACATCCGACTCTGTGACAGGACGAAAAGTGAAAGCCGAACTTTCACTACTCTTCCTGCTATTTCGGTAGAAATTACAAAGAGGCGATACATCCGTATCAATGACAGGTACGGAATCAATGAAAAATTTATTGACATATAACACATTCGTTGCTTATCAATCCCATAATATTATGTGATAACGTGCATTAATTTCGCAACAATGCCTCGATAACACAATCTGAATTGCTCTTCAGGGGAATATTGATTTCCAGTGGACATTTTATATATTTGGGGGAAAATATTGAAGTTTTCTCCTAAATGCGAAGCAAAATGCTTCAAAGTGGCTTAACAACAATACAAAATGCGTCAACAAATTATAATTCATATTTAATCCGCCATTTTACACAGGTATAATTTTTATACGCATGTAATGGATTAACTCCAATAATTTTTTTACAGAGGTGTACAGGGTGGGCCAAATTCGACACTTTTAATAGGAAACTCCTATTTTTAGAAGAGTTAGACAAAAACTGACCTCGGTCCCTGGAGCTTGATTTTTAAGACGAAGTTAATGGTGAAAACCGCATTTCGATATTTTGCACCGCTTAGGAGCTACAGGGCGTTTCTCAAAATTCTATGATTTCTAAAAACTTTCATAGCTTTTTTGTTTACGAAAATTTTTGATTTCCGTAAAAACTTCTTTAAGGCACTTTTTCATGCAGAATTCAATGCTCGAAATTATTTTTTTCTAAACTGCTCAATATTTGAGATTTTAGCAAGAACTTTGATTTTTTATATGAAACACCCTATATATTTTTAAGTTTTTGAAAAGAGTATAAAATTTCATTCATATAAATATAAAATACTTGATATTTTATTCAAACAGTTTGTGAAATATAGAGTTTCAAAGTTTTAATCAAAAATTTAATTGTTTTTACAGGTAGGTCGCTATTAAAATTTGACACAATCTCTTACAGTACTTGCATTTCTCTTGAATTTTACTATCTCTATAAAATAGACTTTGGGAGATAATTAAACATGTACGAAAACCTCGAGAAATACGACTTGTTATAATATTTATACCAACTCAAGACTTTATGAAGTGCCTTTAACTTGTAATAATAATAATAATAATAATAATAATAATAATAATATTTATTGACCAAAAGATACAAACATGTATATATGGTACGTCAAGATGTCTACAAGCTAGCATACAGGATCATTTAGATATTCATTAATATTATAATAAGACTTGCCAATTAAGAAGCGCTTCAAGTTTGATTTGAATTTGTTACAATTATTTTGTTTTTTGATGTAATCTGGTAGTTTATTATACAAGCGGATGCCTGCGTAGTAGGGAGATTTTTCGTATCGTGTAGTTCTATGAGTACAAATTCTAAGATAATTACCTTTTCTAGTAGGATAGTTATGATTATTAAAATTACATTCAAAATTGCTAATAAATTTCTTAATGTATAGACAACTCTTGAAAATATAAATACAGGTAAGAGTCAGAACAGACTTATCAGTAAATATCCTTCTACATGATTCCCTAGGTCGTAATCCGAACAAAAGGCGCAGAATGCGTTTTTGATGTACAAACAGGCGATTTATACTTGTTGACTGCCCCCATAAGACTATGTTGTAGCTTAGATGGGAGTATACCATGGCGTAATAGATCTGGAGCAGGACGTCCACGGTCACTACACTTTTCATTTTAGTAATAGCAAAATAGGAGGTTGACAGTTTTTTGCAAATAAAGTCCACGTGATCTTCCCACGATAAGTTACGGTCCATTACGAGTCCTAAAAACTTTACATTTGAGGTACAGTCTAGTTCGGCCAGAGGCAATGAAATATTGTTTATGAAGTGGAGACACTGTGTTTTACTGATATTCAAGATTAATTTATTTGTGTAACACCAGTTCTTGAATTGTGTCATAATTTATTCAACTGTTGATGTCAGCGTTTCTATGGATGAGGATGAGACGGCGATTGAGGAATCGTCTGCGTAGTTAATTAGGAGTCCTTGGGTTACTGTTTCAGCTAGATCATTTATAAATAAAATAAATATCAAAGGACCCAAAACTGAGCCTTGAACAACTCCCTCATTTAAACTGAAATTTTGTGATGTAGTGTCTCCAATCTTGACTGTTATTTTTCGGTTTGTTAAGTAGGATTGCACCCAATGAAGTATGTTGCCACGTATTCCCAAACAGAATAACTTCTCTATAATAAATTTGTGATCTATACCATCGAACGCTCTTGATATATCGAAAAATAGACCCGCCACATGTTGCTTCCGGTCAATCTCTTGATGAATAAAGTTTAGAAAGTTCACAGAAGCCGTTTCCGTAGATCGGTTAATACGAAAACCATGTTGAAAATCATTCAGATGTTTAAATTTTTCCAAGAAGTGTAGGATACGGTTCAGCATTATTTTTTCTATTATTTTAGAAAAGGTACTTAATAAACTTATTGGTCTATAATTCTCAACGTGATGTGAATCACCTTTTTTTAGTATGGGAACAACACTAGCGATTTTCAATATATCTGGAAATATTCCTTCTACTACAGATTGATTGATGAGAGTTGCAAAAGGATGGATAATAAAATTGGTTACATATTTAATAACTTTTGAAGATATTCGATTGGAGTCGCAACTGGTTTTATTTTTCAAATTGGAAATTACCTCTGCAACTTCCTCTGGGAAAACCGGATGGAAAAACATCGTGTTTTTCATTACTTCTCCAGTAGTACATGCTTTGGATATGTTGTCTTCGAAATGCTCTGATAATTTGACCGCTGTCACTGTAGAAAAATACTTTCCAAACTCAACTGCTACATCTACGGGGTTAATTATCTTCTCATCACCATTATGTAATACTATCTTGTCTTTCCTGGAGGCAAGTTTTCCAAGGTTATTGTTAATAATTTGCCACGTTGCCTTAGTTTTATTATCTGCCCTTTCGATTTTTTTTGAGTAGTATCGGGCTTTAGTTTCTGTTATTAATTTCTTATAATCCTTTTTGGCTTGTCTGTACTGGTATTTACTTTGTTCATCGTTGGTGTGTTTCATAAGGAAATAAAAATGTTTTAAATTTTCACTGTATTTTATAATTTCAGGTGTAATCCAATTTTTTTCATTTTTGTAGATCCTATTATTTACTGGTTTTCTGCATGCTTTTTCATAGTTATCAGTAAAATTTTTTAAAAAACGTTCAAATTTAAAATCAATGGACAGTTTAGGACAATGTACAAAATCAAAATTTACATCTTTAAGTAGGTTATAAAATCGTTCCAAGTTTCCTTTAGATGGTGGTAGCTTCGGAATCTCCAAATCTTTGCTCTCTTCTTGTTTTAGTGTTGATACTTTCCAGGACATTTTTTGACCAAAATGATCGGATATGTGTAGGTTCATTAAGCTACATTCTACTTCGCTTTGATCGAGATTTGTCACAAGATAATCAATACAGGTAGATGTTGTTATTCCATTCACGTTAGTTTGTACCCGTGTTGGGGTGTGTTGCAATGTATTTTTTAAGCCATAGGATTCAAAGATATCTATTAGCATTTTATAATTATTGGTAATCTTTAGGCTGTCTATGTTTAGATCGCCGCAGAGAATTAAATTTTCGCCAAATTCAAGGGATTTTCTTAACAGTTTGTCTAGTGTATCTAAGAAAGCTCCAATATCACCATGAGGAGGTCGGTAAATACATATAATTTGTATTTTCTTTTTTTCAATTTCTAGAGAAATCGCACAACATTCAAATTTCATACTGACTGTAAATTCGTTTGTATATTGCATGTTTTTTGAAGTAATTGTGTCCCTAACATATATGGCAGAACCACCCCGGATGTTTTCAGATCTACAGTGGCTTGCAATTAACTTGAAATGTGGTACATGTAGTATCTTTATGTGGTCTTCAGTGGCCCAGTGTTCAGTGAAGCACAGGACATCTAGTTGGATATTATTTTGAATAATTTCAAATTCGTCAATTTTATTACTGAAGCCTTGGACATTTTGATGTAGGATAACAATTTTTTTAGAGAATTCTTGTGGTGGCGCCTGTGCTGTAACAGTCTGGCTCGAAAGATTATAAACTAATTTGTTACAATGTTTCGTATTCTCTTGTAGAAAAAACGGTTAACGGTTGTTCCGCAGGGCCATACTGCTGGATCCATTATCTTTTTTACAAGGTCCTCTGGAATTGTCACTTTAAATGATGCATATATATCAGGTTTCTTAGATTTAAGCTGTTCACATCTTACACCGGGAGAGTATGGTTTTAGGTAGTTGACTACAGAATCTGGTTTGGTATCTTTGTGGAGTCTTGTTACGTGTAGAGATGTCATCTTGGGTATTGCTTCAAGACTAGAATTTTCCATGGATGTATGTGTTTACTGAAGATGGCAACGTATCTGCTGAAATACGTATCTACGGATACAATCTTTTTTGATTTATATTTACGGATATAAACTTTTTTGATTTATATTTATTTTTTTGATTTCTTATTTCTAAACCACTGGCTTCTTTACTAATATTAAATGTTAAAGTGTTTTATAGAAATTGGCCAAAATTCAGAAGCAGCGATTAATCTTTACCATGAGTGATATCCTGAAAGAAGACAATCCTTCAGAGATATATTCTTGAGATTTAAAAACAATTTAATAAATTTTTAGTCATTTAAACTGATAAAAGCTAAAAATTATGAATCTCAAAATGGAAATAAAGAATTAGAGGAGTTCATAATTTTGGGAGAAATTGAAAATGACTGACGCCAGTTGGAGCAAACATCTTAGCAAGAACTTCTGCAATGAGAATTTTAAAGAAACAAAGATTCTGACCATATTGAATATGAAAAATGCATCACTACCAGTCCTTGAATCGGTGATGTCAGCTCAATCCACAACAAAACGGAATCGTTTATTTAGTACAAAATGGCCGACAATTTGATACTTTATGTAATTTTTGCGCAATTTCAATTACATTAGTATTTATTCGTTATAACTTCGTTATATTTATTAAAAATAAAGTAATATTTTTATGGCTCATTGAATTTTCAAAGAATATTTGGCTATCATCATCCACAGCCTACTTGAATGCTGCAATAACCATCAAAATTTTAATTAAAACATGAAAACTCTACGACTCAAAAATCTTTTGAATAAAGTATCAAGTGTTTTATATTTTTGTAAATAGAATTTTATGCTCTTTTCAGAAATGTAAAAATATATAGGGTGTTCCATATAAAAAATCAAAGTTGTAGCTAATATCTCAAATATTGAGCACTTTGGAAAAAAATAACTTAGAGCAATGAATTCTGCGTGAAAAAGTGCCTTAAAGAAGTCTTTACAGAAATCAAAAATTTTCATAAACAAGAAAGTTATGAAGGTTTTTAAAAATCGTAGAATTTTGAAAAACTCCCTGTAGCTCCTAAGCGGTACAAGATATCGAAATGCGATCTTCACCATTAATTTTGTCTTAAAAATCGAGCTCCAGGGACCGAGGTCAGTTTTTGTCTAACTCGTCTAAAAATAGGAGTTTCCTATTAAAAGTGTCGAATTTGGCCCACCCTGTACTTACCTGTTTTAGGTACTTATTTTTGGGGTGAACCACAAATCACTAACTATTGCCGGCGGTGTAGGTATGTCTTGAAGTGCAACAGATTTCACATAATTGCGTCTGTTTATATCTAAACGATTTCAAGTGGAATCTTATCAGTGTATAACGTCATGAAACGTGTGTGGAGATTTGATTTGATAGCGATTGATGTATGGCTAAATTTTGACTGAAAACCTAAACTTTTTAATTATATTCGACCGTACATTAAGATCGAAAAGTTCGTTAGGAGCAACTGTATTCCCACATCGATAAACTTGATAATAAAACTGTCTCTTCTCTAAAGAAAATAGAAATTCTTTTAACTAGTCTTTGATCAGATCGCCATTATTATTTCCGACACAGAGATCCAGATCCAATTTTCATTGTCCAAACGACTTCATCGCCCATCCATAATGATCAATAGGATGAATAAAAACTATAATCTCTAAGAGGAGCAAAGGCCTTCAGTCTTCAGCGATTCCTTTGTTCTTGATTGGTTGAATTTTCCAAAAATTAAAGCGAGTTGGAATAAAGCAAGGGGACTAATATTCAGTACGTTCAAGGAAGATGATTTTGTTATGACTAGTTGAGATGGTGCTATGGAAAGCCAAGTGAATTTAAAAGGAAGCTTCATGGTTGATCATATCCTTTATTTCCAAAACAAAAACACTTTTCTGTTAAAACCTTTATTGCATTGAAGGACATCAAAATCTAAATAAATCCACTAAATACACCGAGAATGATAATTTCCTACTTACAAAACCCACCTCCTTAGTTTGATATAAAATACTTTTAGAACTGATTTGTTTCATCTCCATTTGTTAAAAAGGAAAACATAGCCATTTATGGTTGATCTATTTTTCTAAAATTCCAATTAAAAACTGGATCACGCAAATCTGAAGCACACGAAATGAATTAATATTACAACCTAATCTAAATATTTAAGTTTCTCTTGTAATATACATAATTAAAGAAATTTTAGCCGACTTCCTAAAATTAGCCAAGCCAGCGGTAAGTTGCCTTTGTGAAGTTGAATGATTAACTATAATATGTTCCCAAGTAAGCGTTGCATGCTGGGCATATATGGTTCTTGCTCTGGCAGGAATCCACCACGTACGGAATCCAGGCGCACAGGCAACCCCTGGAAATACAACCTGATGATTAGCTCTTCTGCTTTCCAAAAAGTTGGAAACTGATTACCCCAGGGCGCAAATCACGAGTGCGATTATATGTGTTATAGTTGAAGGCGCGACTTGTACTTTTGATGTGATCTGCGCGTGGCATGATGGACAGAAGGTTGTCTTAGGTACGGGACCAAAAGTTTCGGGCCCTTTTTTTACTAAGCCAGGTACTATTGCCGCAGTAGCTTGGATGAGAGGTGGCGGCGGTGGTTGCTCTTGAGACACGTAAGCGGGAGGGGGAGTTTCCAAATGTTTATTCATCCTGGAACAAATCATTAGATTATAAGTTTTGCGTTAATTATTAATTATAAAGTGTCTTGATACTTTTAAAATTTGTTTAAAGCCGCCCCGGTCTTAAAAAAAACTATAAAGCATAAAGCTAAATAATTTTAAGTGAATTGGATTCCGGTTGGAACCGCGTCGCAATTGTTTCTATTGCCAGTAGAAGCAGTCGTGACGCGGTTCCAACCGGAAGCCAATTCAATTATATGTAGATAACGGCCGCGGAAGCTTTGAAGTTAAGCTAAATAATTTTATTCATTAATTAAATTTAAATGTGTTTACTGTGTCAAGGTTCGACGATACCTAAACTGTTGCCTTAATTTATTAATTTGGATAGACAACTTAAAAAAAGAAATTGAGTGATTTTTTATCAACTCTTTCCCTGGAATTTGTACGGCATGTCTTAGCTTTACTGTAAAACAGCATCAAGGTGTGCAATGACTTAAGCTATGACATACCATCTAGATTTCGTGGTAAGAGTTGACAAAAAAATCTAAAAAATCACTTGATGTTCATACGTGACGCTCAAGTCAAATCGATGAGCTTTTCCTGGAAAGTAAACAAAGATTTTCATTATTTTCTATTGTTTCAATTAAAAATAATCGAAACTTTTGTTATTAAGTCAGAGAAAGGGGTTGCGGCAGTTCCAGCTAAAAGGAAATAAAAAATAAAGCAGCAAATGAAAAAGCTCTTTCATGTAAGTTCATTAACATGAATGCCATAGTCGTGGAAAATTACAGGCATAAATTACATCCTAATTGAGGCCTTTAGAGATTAACAACGTAACATCACGGAAGCAATGTCAATTTCGCAAAAAAAATTAAAAATAATACTTATCTTCCTCCTATATGGTCGTGAATATTTTTGATTTGAAATTATAAACTGTTTTGATTGGTTAAAAATTACAAACGCCCTCCCATTGGTGGATTACGTTTGATTTCTCGAAACATTTTTTATTGATGTTATTCAAGCTTGACAAACGTGCCACATCTACAAAACAAAACAAAACAAAAGCAAGTGACTCTCGTGCGCTATTTCTATTTCTATTCTATTTCTATTTCTATTAATTACTAGAACCATAACAAAAAAATGCAAACCTTAGAATAAGTTGTGATCACGATCACCTTATGCAACCACTCAATGAATCAATCAAATAAAATCTTGAATGAAATGCAGCGCAACTGTACACAGGCAAACTCCACCAAGCGTTGTATACTTCCACGTTGTGAGTCTGCAGATGGACTATAGATCCCACAAGGATCGACTGTAGCATATATATATATAATTCTTTGTATGTACTCAAGCATGTGTGACAATACCTCGCTGATAACGCATGATTCATTACAAATGATTTTTCGTTGTTGAAACTGATAACGTAGCAATAAGAAGGAATCTGATTTGTGAATCTGATATGTATATTTAGAGAAATCACGTCAATAAACGTCAGTGTGTGAGTAATTTTAAGTCAAGGTTTAAGTGGCAAGTGGTATGTTTCCAGTGGCGGCCTTATGGGCAATCGCTCACACCACTGTGCGGACTTTGTTAACTCTTTAAGTGTGGCTCCATTCCGCCAAAAAGAATGAAAATAAAACACAACCTTTACTTGCAAGCAGTGTTGCAGTACACGATATTAAAAATCTCAAGCAAGTCTAGTGAAGCCGAATCGAATCAATGAATCAATTCACTGATTCGACTCAGAATCAATGGGTCAGCGTAACTGAAGCGATTCAATGTCTCAGATCACATGAATTGAATCAGTAGTTCCCGATTCGCTAGCCAATACTACTGAGGGCTTCGATTGCTAGTACAATTGTAGTCATTCAGTACAATGGAAAATGTGTAATTTACACCTAAGTAGACTTAAATTTATTTGAAAATGGCGCTCAAAATTTTTAGACAATAAGATGTAATTACTAAATATGATAAAGAGGTATGTATTAATATACAAGGACATTTTCCATTGTAATGAATCAATTGTACTAGCAATCGGCTATAAATACATGGGGTCACCAGAGCGTCGATGCCCAGTGTTGCCAACTAAATTCTTACAGTCGACAGGGAAAAGACTTTTTTCGCTGTAATATAATCACAGGGGGGTATTTAAATTAGTCTAACTGGGTAACTCTTTTTGAGCAGACATTATAGTGCGTAAAAAATAAATAGAACGCAGAGCAAGAAAAATTATAAATAAAAAAAAGAAGAATAAAAAAAAAAGAAAACTGAAATAAATAACATCGATATGCTTCGTGTTCCTTGAACAAAAAGAAAACAACAGAATCCCAACGATTCTCTGCCGGAAATGTATTTTTTTTATTATTGACGTTTCTTCAATTTCTCTCTTTTTTTTTGTTTGGATTTCAAAAACTTTATGCCGAAAAATCTAGTCTAGTTCTCATTTAGTTTTCGTCTCTCTGATTCTCGCCGTTGCATTGTTCTTCTCTATCGAAATGAAATAACATTGACACTTCCTGGAATATTATTTATTGGTCTCTTTATATTCTGCCACTACGCCGAATTTCCTACCGAACTTCATTTGTTTTTCGTTTGCGACTCACTTGTTACGCTTACCTTTTATCTCTTTTTGTCTAATTATTCAACGCATCATTGATTCTTTCCGTGGTTTCTTTTCTTCGAGTTTTTTTTTTATTTCTCTTTATTGAATTACTATTTTTTATGTAACACTGGCGCTTTCTGGAAATTCTTCTGTTACTTTCTGTTGGTCTTTTTGTTTTCTTCTTCTTTTATTCTTCATCTTTCCGTCTTGTTTGTTTGGTTCCTTTTTAATTTATTTTTATGAAATTATTCTTTCGTCTTCGCCGATTTTTTTGATAGTTCTTTCTTTTTTTTTGTTTCTCTTTGTTGGATTACTTTTTTTACATAATATTCGCGTTTTCTGGCAATACTTTTTTTACTTCCTACTTATCTCTTTTTTTGTTTTCAATTTATTCTTCATCTTCTATATCGTTTGTTTGCTTCCCTTTTGTTTTCTTTTGTCAAATTGTTCCTCTTCTTTTTAATAACGTCGATACTTCCTAAACATTTTTCTTTTACTTTCTGCTAGCTTTTTTATTTTTCCACGCTCGGCCAAAGAATTTCCGATGTTCTTTTGTTTTTCGTTCAACTTGTTGTTCATATTTCTGCCTCTTTTGTTTTGCTTCTCTTTTATTTCTTTTGGTCAAATAATTTTTTTGGTTTGATTGCTAGATTTCTTTTATTTTCTGTTTGTCTCTTCATTTTTCCACCGATTTTCATGTTTTTCGTTCAATTTATTCTTCATATTTCTATCTTGTTTCTTTTTCTTCCGTTTTGTTTCTTTTGTCAAATTATTTTCACACTTTCGATTAATTATTTTTTTATAGTTTCTTTTTCTTGAGTTTTTTTTTTGTTTCTCGGACAATATTTTTAAAAATTTTGTTGCAAATCGGTTTTGATTGCAGTGTATCCCTCAAGCATCCTCTGCACAGCTGTTTCGGCCCTGTTTGGGGCCTCGTCAGCAAAAGCCTAGCTCGAGACTTCCATTGCAGATCAAACCGACCTGTCCAAGGTACTCGCAAATACGATGTAATAACAGTAAATAGCTTGAATCGCGACATCCTGTGGTGACACAACTTTGTATAGGAAATGACATTGGCGGTTCCTGGAGATTCTTCTTTTTATATTGATCCTGTTTTTCGTGTAAATATTCTTCATATTTCCATCTTATTTATTTCGCTCTTTTTTTGTTTCTTTTTGTGTTATTAATTATATTTTCGTTTTTCATTGAATCTTTTGGTGGTTCCTTTTTTTTCCTCTTCAACGAATTATGATTTTTTTTCGTAACGTTCTTCTTTTGCTTTCTGTAACTTTTTATATCCTGTCGGAGAATTTCCGATCTTCTTTTGTTTTGTATATTCCGGTCTCGTTTGTTTCGTTTTATTTATTTTTCTTAAATTATTTTTTCGTTTTGAGTTTTCTTTTTCTCTTCGTCGAATTATTTTGTGTCTTTTTTTAATAACGATGAAGCTTTCTGGAAATTCTTCTCTTTGTTGACTTTTCTTCTATTTCTCGAAATATTTTTTTTTATTATTGACACTTCCTGAAAATTTTTCTTTTCCTTCTATTTTTCGTTTAATTTATTCTTCACATTTCCATGTTTTTATTTCACTTCAATTTTGTTTCTTTCTGCCAAATATGTTTTCATTTTTCATCGACCGTTTTGATAGACGCTTCTTTTTGAGTTTCTGTCACAATTACGCTTACTGTAGGCATCGCAAAGTATTACTGACATATGAACTTCATCTCTTAACTGTCAATAATATTTTCATCATAAACGTTTATGGTATTTCAATACAATATCGAAATATAGCAATGTGCTGGCTTTAAGTGGTCTTAGTATTGTTAGTATTGTTCAAAGAAACTGAAAAATGAGGAAAATAAAGCAAAATTCTGGCAATTTTTCATATTTTCAAAAAGAGGGTTAACTTATCGAGACTAAATATGTTAAGAACCAGAGGTCGCTTTATACTTCTTATTACCACAAGTCAAAAATGTGTGTATGTGCGAGAGAGAAGGAAAACAATGTGTCTGATTTCCTCCAAAAGAAAACAGGGATTAGTCCTTTTTTGTTCGGACGTACATACAGTGCGATCACTCGTCTTAACACATTAAAGGACACCAGTAACTTTATACTTTTTTTATTTACAAATATACGAATGTTACATTTCTTTCACATTCAAAAAAATACTTGGTATAAATATATGTATTATATAAGCATATATTAATAATAAAGAGAGAAGACATGTATTTTACTAAAGCTCTGCGAAAATCGATTACATTTTAACTTTGCAAACGGAAAATAATTTAAAAAAAAATCGAAAACTGGCACGAAAAGTAAATCGCCCAATCAGAATCAAATCGGACTCCTCTATCTAGGAGATCGCAGATTCAGAGGGCGCATGGTTCCTACGTTTTAAAATTAAGCTTTAAAGGCCTTAGGAAAGATCAAGATTTAAGTGTTAGGAATTCACATTCTTTTGTACTTTGTTTGAGGCGAAACTACTACTACTACTAATCGACTCTATAAAGTGTTATTTGATAGAGTGACTATTAGAGATGCGAAACAAAGAGCACGGATATAAAACGTCTTATCAGAATCTTAGTGTAATTCTAGACGTTTGCGTGAACCTGAGAGGCGCACATTTAAATCTAATAAATACCGAGTATCAAAATACAAACGTCGGTGTAAAAATATGGAAAACAAAGTGTGTGTTATTTGGTAGGTAAGAAGTAAAAATGTATAACGTCGTTTGAAATTCATTACAGTGCATAGATACAAAATATTCTCAAAAGTTAATTGTAATAATATATCAAAATATTAAAATATTTCGAGGGAGAATTCGAGAGAAATGAACTGCTGGTAACTAGTTCTGGTAAGTCCCCAGGTATGCGTTGCAACTCGGACATGAGTGGCTCATGCTCTTGCAGGAATCAGAGACGTACGGTATCCAGGCACATAGGCAACAACTGTAAAAAAAAACTCAGTTAATTAATGAAAGTACAGGATGTTATATGTTAAATATGTGAAAACCAATGAGTAAACACAGGAAAAGTGGAATGATAAGAGTTTGTGGTAGTTTATCTATAAACATACAAAAAAAAAATTGTGCGGAATTGTAGTATTAAAATAAACGAGTTTGCTTCATTTTGTTTTAAAACGAAAGGTCAATAGTAATATGATTTCAGTTAATTTCTGAAAACGAGCGCTGAATTTGTTAATAGAATTTATTTCCAAGTACCTACAGTTGTTTCTCTTGTAATTTTGGTATTTTATGCTCATATTATTTATATCAAAATAGAATAAATCATGATTTTATATAAGAACGATGGAGAAACGTTTCTTGCACAATCTTTATACGAAACAATCTTTCAAAGAAAAAAGAAGTAGTTAAGATACTTCTATCTCTTGCAGAATATTAAAAATGATGATTTATGCCAAAGGTGATTCGAACGAAACGTGCTTATAGTTTTGTTTTGTTTCGTATTCATTGTATGACTGACCTTCGGCATCCCAAATTACCGAACCATATGCTTTCAACTAGCCAACATGAGCAGAAAGATTACATTACAACCAAGTCTCAGTATATAATTATATCATTACAAAAAAATTATAACATCCGCGTTCATGTAAATATTGATAGGTTAAAGCAGATATAGCATCCTGTTTGGAAATCTTCATTCCACACAATCAGTGTTCGTTAGAAAAATAATTAATTAATTAATCATATCAGAATCTGTATGTAGTTTAAATTATATATTACTATTAATTGTAAATGTCACGACGACTCACCAAGTGAAATAGTCACGGGAAATTAACTATAATTCCAACAAAAAGGTACACGATAATAACAGTTAATTCAATTCTCATCCTTACATGGATTGTTTTAATTAAATCTAATTGTAAATGTAAGAATTTTTAAGTGTTTCAGTTAAATATGCGCATTAAATTACAAAGTGTTTGACGTTTACATAAAACTTGAAAAATCAATTCTGTGCTAAAAATCGATTTACTTCAAATTTTTACATTGTCTTCTTATGATGGTCTTAAACTTATGAACGTCAGTATACATAAGATTCTTTTTCAAATTCTCTGGCAATTCCTCAGTTACTAGATTCAGTTTCAATTAGTTCAATAAATGGCTATTACATGAATTGTAATTAAAATTGTTTTTTTTATTTGTATGAATAAGACAAGGCTGAATGAATTAACTCCAAGACAGACGACCCAATTAAGTAGATCTCTGGTTGGTGCTCGATTGACCCGCACTTTTATGACTTTTACTCCAAGGAATTGCGCTTCATTTAGCACACAGAAATAATTTGGTACATTGTTAAAACGAGGGCGTGTCAAACTGTAAGTCATAACAGAACGATAATACTTGCAATTTCAATTCATTAAAAGAAGGTCCTAATTGTATGCGTTTAATCTACCACAGAAATAAGCAAAATATTTGTAAATTAAACTTACCCTAAGCAACAAAGTAGTAATGCGATTAAGTGTGTTTTCGTCGAGGTCTGTGGTTCCACTTTGGACGTGATTTGGGCGTGACAATGAGGGCATGTCAGCGGCTGTGCTGTGGGTCCAAAATTGACGGTGCTCATTCTGAAATGAAGAGGAAGGTGATTGTTGGAAATCAAAATGATAGACCAACATCAAATGTAGATAGATTAAAGAGTACAAGAAAATAGTAATCGGTCAAAACCTGAGGAACAAGAGGGACAGTTACAAATAATAATTAAATTGACCAGAGGGTGGAATTGTATTTATGGATTACCTTGCCCTTGGTTGAAGACAACTGATTTTCCAATGGATGCCCAATTATCCCAAATAATAAAGAGGATTGTGCTTATTTCACAAAAAAATTACAAATACTGGACTTCAAACCTAAACATTTTAAAATGACTCTCGTCTCGGTTAATCATCATCTGTCTCCCACTCTTTCTATCAACACAATCGTCCTATATCTCCTAAATAACTCCAAGCATTTTTAAATTACATATCATGTTTAGTAATGAGTTTGATATTTCCTGTCTCTTTGCGGCCTAAATAATTTAATCAGCGTTTACGTCACTGCCACATTTAAATGTGTTATCGTCTATTTTATGTAACTGACCCGTATCAGTTTTTGCTAAAGTAATCGCTCGTAAGGACGAAAATATACACAAAAATAATATTTTTAATTTTGCGAATTTTTTCAAAAACAAGATAAAATTTAAGTCGTAGAATTAGTAGGTCGTAAACAGATGTGCACATTTAAGTGCTCGGGGCACATTAAAAAGCGAACAGTTTTACATCTGCTAGAAAGTTTCGAGTAACGGTCTAAAAATATGTACATTTAAAACTGCGATACTATTTTCCGTAGTCATAGTATTTTGGAGTCGTTTAATCTAAGGTCACGACGTTAAATTGATAAGAAACAGAAATTGTTTGGTTTTCTTAATAGAAACATTCAACTTTCGGATAAATAAAAGGATTTATTTGAATTCCGTTTTTTTTTAATTAAGTATTTATTTGCTATTAATGTATAATATGAACAACAATAATTATATATGTACATATATATCTTTATTGTTTATTAACTATGTACTAAGACTTCAATAATAACTGAATAGCTGAAGAATTAAATTTAAAAACAAAATAAAAAGCTCTGGTTAATTTTAATTAATCACTGCCGAATTGACAAGCCATTAATTTTGTTCTGTGAGTTTGTCTATTCCATTCCTGGAATACTTTTCGGTATTTCTCATGAACTTTATAATTTTATGAACATAATAGCCTTGGGAATTCAGGTTTTCAATATCAACGCTCCATGCTCGATTGCAGGATTACATAAACAAATTGCAGAGGATTCGTCAATAATATAAAACCACAATCAAGATACGTAGAATAAATCCTTAAATATTTATTTATTCAACCAATGAATGTGATGAAAACATGATTTCCCAGATTTATTTTTTGAGCGAGCACAATCATTATTCTTTGTAATTATTTTGTTGATTATCTAATTGATATTCAATTTACAAGCAGCAATATTTAATATCCTATTGTATTTTGTTAATTATTTATCCGTATAAGCGGGCAATAAACAATTCTCGGAAACTCATTGAGAGGACACCTACGAAATAAACAACGCTCGCTCTGTTAGCATGAATGTACAGAACCTTCACATAAAACTGAGAGCCACGTGACTGACATAAATAGGCAAACATGTGCTAACCTAAAAGTGTGTAATTAAAGAACATCAACTCATTGATTTTTTATTTATCGACATTGTTTTCGCTGTAAGAAAATTAGTTTTCAAAACAACTGGAATGAGCTTTCAAACTTCGCAGGAAAATAAACGGCAACATAGCGCACGACATACAAACGAACGCCTCTGGTAAATTTAGTAACGTTTACAGCGAGCTAGCATAAACATGGAGCCTAGATTAATAAAGTAGGAAGAAAAAGATGAGAAAAGGAAGACACGTATGAACCGATTAAAAAAATGAAAAATTAAGATTGAGGTGATGGAGATGAGGCAACTAAGACTTTTTGGAAAAGAAACGACAACATTACTCAGAGTTTCAAGACAAAAAGAAGTAGTAGGTGAAGAGAATCACTTGGGGCGATGAAGGCCACAGAAGAAACCATATAAAGAACGTGGTAGGAAGGAGAGACGGAGAGACTCGAGATTATTGCTACTCACTTATTAAAAATTGCAGCAGATTGGACCCGACTAAAAAAAAATAAAAATAGGCCCGGCCCAATTTTAGATTCTGGAAGCTTGCCAGCCGAATCTGCTATTCTCTACTCATATCACTTAAAACAAAAGTTATGAAGACAAGGCAAATAACCTACGCAATTCAAGGGACGATTTCATTCCTTGGAGAGAAAGAAATTGCTGTAAACCTAGAAATTATGTAAGAAAAAGGCGAAACCTCGTTATCAGTGTATTAGCGATATCAATAATCCAAAACTTAACATCCGGCTGGGCAGATAAGTTATTGCAGAATGTCCTTTGCACGACGATATTAAAAATAAATAATCAAATATCCGATTTATGAAGAAATGTAGCAAAATATACAACGTTAGTTTTAAACTTTAAAAAAATATTAATGTTTATTTCTATTTCATTCACTTACTTGTCAAATCTCTTGGTCGCAGTGTGCATTCGATTGAATAATTGCTACGGCTGCTTTAAGAATGAAAAAATTGCGTAATTAAAAGAAGAGTTCTCAAACAAGATGGAAGAATTAAGGAACTTGCACTTCCAATAAGAGTTAGTAGAAGATTACACCTCAAATCAACAATCATAATCATAAGGTAGACGAACTTTTGCCAGCAATAAGTCACAATATAAGAGAGGGCTATATCAAACAAACCATCGAAGTGTATTTTCCTTGTTTTGACAGCAGACGATGGTGGGAAGAGAGTTAAAAGATTTGAAAACTGGAATTTTTGGAGAGTTCATGACTTTACCACGCAAGTTGGTTTATAAAAAAGATCTTTTGCTAACAGCAGAAGTCTTGGAATTTAAGCAGTGATCATTTCAACTGTTTTCAAAGAATTGCACAAATTGGCCAAATCCCTTGTTAGGATTTGGGCATTGGCAGAAGAAATAACTTTGGTGGAGAATCCACTTTTGGAGACATAAATAGCCCATTCTATACATAACCTTGATTTGGCTGAAATAAATTAAAATATTGGTGCGCCCACCCTTGCGTTTCAGAGAAATATTATATATAATTTTTTTTCCTCATCCCCTAATGATGATTAGAATTAAAGGTAATTTAATTTTTTTAATTTAAGATTCTTTTAAATTTTACTAAAAAAATGCCAGTGCTAGAAAACACTTAGTTTGCCCAAAAAAAATTGCTTGTATACATTTAATTCTACAGAGTTTTTGGAACGAGGTCATCTGCTTTATACTACGGACGAGTTATGGCATAGGAAATGGGCGTGTATAAAACACGTTGGCATAGATAATTTTTTTTTGCGTAGCGTTTCAATAAACGTTCTTAAAATTTGAAAGCACAATGAAGCGTATTTTAAGGAGGAAGTATTTCGAGCGCTTATCTCACGATTTGCAAAATATAAGAAATTATGTTATCGAAGAAAAATCAATACCATAAGTGACTGAGAGTCTAGCCATAGCCAGTGAAAACAAGCGACAAATGCCATAGATAGATGTGGGCACTGAACCCGCATACATTACATCATTGTTGAAATCTACAAGTCCCTTATTTTAACACGTTTCTGAAACACTTAGCTTACCTCATAAAAAATCATTTTTTTCCTTTTCTTAAAAAAAGTATTTTAATTTGATACTTAAATTTTATTGACATTGAAATGTTACACGTTTTTTTTTTTAAATATTTTTATAGTGCGCTTTTTTTTGAGTGGAAAAAATTGATGGGGGTAAATTACTTGCGCGCATCCACCCCCCATGGTTTAAACTCGAAACCATAGAATTAAGCTTCGCGCGTTTCAACTAAGATTTCAAATCGATTCTTACCTGCAGGAAAACTAATGCTGCACACTTACAAACAAACAAACTAAAAACCAACGAGGAACTAACTAACGAACTAACTGAAGAAGCGTTTTACGATTGGACTCGCTCGATTTTCAGACTGACTTCGTTGGCGCCACGAACCATAAATAAACACGCCGCAAGCGCACGCCGCTCAAAATGTTGCCAACATTCATGCAGATACGGTACATGTGTGCTGTCACGAATGTATGAGGGGCGAGGCCCTAATTAAATGTATGAAAGTTAATTAGCGAAAATATAGAAGTAGAAAAGATTTTGAATGCGTTTGTAAGTTTTTGGTCAAATTTGGATTTCCCCTGCTTGACCAAAGCAGAAAACATTAAGTTTTGTAATAAGGCCTTCCTCTGTCTTCCTCTATTTCAACATTGGCTGCATCAGATTATTTAACGAAAATAAATATTTGTTGTCAAACCTTATTTCCTATAATTTTTGTCCCAAGTTTGATTTATTTTTAATGGCTAAGTAACAGGCATTCAAGGGGCTTTTATTTTAACTTTAAATGGGGTGCACAGAATTTAGAAGGAAGAAAATGAAGAAAGGGAAATTATGAGATGTGGGTATCAATGACGAGAAGAAGAAGAATGGGGGAAAGATGACAAAAACAAAGGGAAAAGATTTCAGGTCGCAACTGTACATGAAAAATTAAGAAGAAAGAATAACTGAAAGTAGATAAAATAAATTATTGAAGTGCGGTAAAAGTTTTGAAGATTGCAGTTTCTTCCTTTATTGATCTTTTAAATTATTTTTCGAAAGATATTAATCTATTTTGTACAAGATTGATTACTGAGTGTATTGAAGTCACGGTCACCATGAACTGTGACAACGAACATGGTTTCTATTGTTGTTATTGTTTAACTAAGAAGTTTAGAATTTAGGAAAGCTTATGCATTCTCAGTACATCCATAAATCATGAGCATATTTGTTTACTTTGTCTATGATCTGATAATATGATACGTGGATACGTTTCAGGCAGAGGGAAGAGAAGGTAGGGCAGTCAGTCTCCGGGTAGGCTTTGAGTGGTAAACGTCTTGGAAACGTGCGTAGAATACTCGCGCCCACAAGTGTTGTTAATAAAATGTATTAGATGTTTGATAAGGGTTTCTGTGGAATATCGGCCTTGAGAAGGTGATAACTTGCCAGAGATAATATCGGCCTCGAGATGGCGATATTTGGAAGAAGATAGTTTCGGAATATTTTAACCTGACTTGGCGAAGTGAAAGGACCGTCGGGCGAGGCAGAGTTCTGGTTACTCGTCAGGGATGGTGTTGTGTTGTCACTAGCGGTACGACATCGCCGGGGAGCGGTTGATGATTCTGAGAACGTGCGCTCAGAAGGCAAAGTATGCTAACATCCACCTAGGGTTCGTCTTTATGCATGCGAAGTACGAAGATGGACATTCGAGGACACCTTCTCCGTCAGTTTCTACTGTAAGCGAGGGTCGAGGGGGTGAAAGATGAAGTCTTTCCCGTAATCAACCCTTCTTACTGGGGTAGCGGACTTTTAATACAAAATGAGGAAAATGTTAATGCAAATTAATTACGCTGCCACCACCGATGGTTAAAAGGGCACCGGACCCTTATGCCTTTAGTAACATTAAACCTCATTTAATTATTTTATAATTTTTATTTCGGAAGGCGTGCGGGTTCTTGGACTCAGGACCTGTTTAAAGCAAAGGGAGGAAAAAAGAATAAGAAACGCGAAAATCTACTTGAAATAAAAAACGATATTAGGGACTACAACAAATATATTGATCTCGAAGGAGACAAATTAATATCATAAGGGTATCTACCGGGTTCGGTGGTCAAAGGGAGGACTTAGCAGCAGAGGACCTCGTAGATTTCCCTTTGAGGGGTTCTCGGGGATGACGTCCCAAAGAGGTTTTCTTCACACTACCCCTTTACGGGAATACTCGGGGGTTTCACAAATTTCACTAAATTGTCAGGGCTCACGCAAAAACTTATTTTTTATTAATATTATAATTAATTTTAAACTCAGTTGAACTACGAGGGAAAAAGAAACGACCTATCTTTTTGAAAGTTAAACGAACATTAATTAATTTTCGAAATCCCTTTCTTTCGCGGGATTGTTTATGTAAACAAGCCCCTCCCGAGAGGTGTCTTAAGTTGCCTATATCAAGGTGCAAATTGGTCCAATTTCGACAGTTCTTATTATTTTTCTGCGTGGGAGTAAACTCCGTTTTCAAGCGGCAGATTTGCTGACCAAGGATTTATTTATTTTAGCGATATCTAAATGGCTCTTAAGAGGATGTTTAGACTAACTCGCCTGGGAACTTGTTTACGTTAACAATAAGTTGAAAATTCCTTTGTTTAATTCGAGCAATAAGTAATTTAATTTAATTGGATTTAGGACGAAAATTTTCGGCTGCTTACACTACATCTACATAAAACTGCTACGTTTAGATTCACCGCTGGAGTAGGCGGGGCCGGCAAAGGGCCACGATAAGTAAAATGTTCCACATCGTTGAGTAGATGCTCGTAAATAGTTACTTATAATTTTGCATGACACCCTTTATCAGATCTAAACGCGGCGCCCAGATGTTAAGACGTTTACCCTCAGCTCTGCAGTGGTCGAGAAAAAGAGAAAAAAAAAAAACAGGGAAAGAGAGATCTAACCAAAGGGTGAGTGACTTTTTATTGTGGCTCCGTCCTCTGACAGCAATACTTCTCAATAATATTTTAACAAAAAAAATATAGCCAACACTAGAAAACACAAGTTTCAGTAAAATCAGGGAAAAAATCAAAAAAATGATTGATATATTTTGGGCCAATATTGTATATACCCAAACGAAATAAGAAGACGAATGCTAAACACAAAATACAGAGGGAAAAGGAACTCTGAAGAGATCAGAGTGAGATTATAAGGTAATAAATAAAATATTCTAAAAATGTGTATGAAGACAAGGATTGGCAGAAATAATAGAAATAAAAATTAGGCAAACATCGCAAAAAATGAAAACAAGAGAAGAAAGGAGAACGCAATACGTAGAGCAACTCATTTTTTGAGGTCAGGTAAATTGGATGAAGCAAATGTAAAAACATGAATTATTCAAAAAAGGGTAGATTAAATAAAATTTAATCCGAGATTGGGCAAAAAGAAAACTTCAAAGAAGGGGGAGATCAAGGTTCACTTTTGCCCAGGAAATATTTAATTTATTTTTGCTCGTTTCTGAAAGGTTCCTCCGATAAGGAAAATCCTTGTGGTGATTTAATTTAATCATTTCATTAACAGTTCAATTTCTAATGTGGAAGGTAAAATTAATAAAAGCCACAAGAGAAACTTAATAAAATGCTCCTAGTTCGCCATCAAGGATAAATTTAGAATTCTGATTAATTTTGATGTGATTTTGGGATTTTAACAAATAATATGCGTTCTTATATTTTACAAATTCGCTTTAACATTGATTCATCTTTATCGTTTCTTCTGAGTCACTGATGTTATAAGCATGTCTTTCTAGAATGGCATCTGCATTTTAAACGCTTTGGGAATTTCCTGTGCAGCCACATCCAATCCTTGTTTTAAATTTTTACAGAAAAGATTTCACAACGAATAACTCTTCATGTATCGTTATTCCTTATACAAGATTCGGTTCAATTTTTACAATAAAAATTTAGAACAAAAAATAGGAGATAGAACACGTACTATTTTTCCAGGTGGTTTCTAATTCAGTTTAAATTCTGATAGAATTTACTGCCCAAATTAAGTTGTTCGAGAATTGGAAAAAATTAATTTGAAGATGGTTGCACAGAATCAGAAATGTTAAACTTTAACCAATGCGAAAACGGGCTAATTTTGAAGGAAGAAGCGAAATACTTTTTAATAAAAAATTAACGACTTCTAATTGAAAGCCATTTAGAATTAATTGCTACAGAGTTTGCAAAATTTCTTTGCAATCCTGAGAATCTAGGTGAGAGAATTTTTTTTTTAAATTGTTAACAGCTTTCAGCTTCGTTGGATCTTATAATAGTAAATGTTTTCGAGCGCCATCTCTTGGTGAATAGTGATAGGATTCTTCATACAAAAAATGTTCTAATTAATTTTCAAAACGTGTTAATTATGTTAATATTTCCTGATAAGAGGTAATAGTGAGCAACAATAATTTGAAGCGACTTCTACCAAACTTATGTAACTAGTAAACGCTTGAATTAACTTATAAGGAGACGGATTTTCAACAGCAAAGGTTTGCGCTTATTAAAATGTTTTTTAGATTTAGATGTTTGTAAACAGCGTCAAAATAAAGCTTACAACATTAAAATTCCCTGCACGCCGTGCCTCTTCTATTTAAAAATATTTGTACGTTAGTGACGTCACGCACATTCAAAGTCTATGTTTTTCAAGGATGTTAGAATGTGAAATATGTAAAGGAATAACAAACGCTTTCGCGCCGCCAGCAGATGTCGAAAAAATTGCGTAATTAGTGCGTAAAAAAAGAAAAAAAAAATGGCCGTTAATAAAAACTTTATTGATGCGTTCGAGAATTCGTCCTAAATTCCGGGATGTTTAAGATCAATCTCTGGATGCATTTCAGGAGAGCGTTTAAGAAATCAGGGATCATTGCTCTTTAGCATTTAACAAGTCAGATTTATTTAAATATAATTTGCATCTACTTTTCTTCTTATCAAAGTTCTTTAAGCAATTGTTCTATTACGGTCATGATTTCAGTTACTTCAGTTTGGTTTACTAGTTTTTGGAAGAGTTAATTAAAGCAAAAGGTAGGTATCTTTCGTCCTTATCCAGGAAACATTTATTTTGTATTAAAATTCAACATGTTACGTTTGAAAAAACTTTAACATTGACAAGGAATTGTCAGTTATTTTTCAATAAACATACAACTGAAAGTAAAGGCCGTTTTAAACTACCCTCTTTCTTGTATAAGATTTGGTTCAACCCCTATTTCCAATCGAAACAAAAAATTTTTAGGCTGTAGATATCGTTTGGAAATATAACTCGTTCTATTTTTTCAGGTAGGTAATTTTTGATGCATAATTTAAATTGTTTGAGAAATTGAACCAAAGTTGTACAAAAAAATGAGTGCAGTGCACTTATTAATACTACTTTTTATTTATTCAACAACCAATTACGTGTATAATTATATAATAATATAAGACTAGATATTTGGAAACTTACGTAATATAAAATACTGTATCTCGAGCGAGTAAAATATAAAAACAGGTTAACAGGTGGGAACTAATTTTCGTAAGTTCCCAAGAACGCCCCACAATTGGGGCACGAATGGTTTCTATTTTGGCAGGACTCCATGCAATACGGTAGGCAAACACATGGCCAACACCTGAAATGAATAATTAAATGAAATAAAACTTAAGCAAATAAAATAAATTAATGCTTATACAGGATGTTACCGAAACTCAGTCTTCTTTTATACAAGAAGTTTAAATACCACTCGTTATCAAAAAGAAAATATTTTTAAAAAACTACTGTCAACACACAAACGTTCTTGATCTTGAGAAAAGATAAAAAAAATATGTAAACGATACAACTGCACGAAAATTATACAATTTTGTAAGCTTTTTTAATTAAATCTGTGAAGTAAATCAGGAGATCTTTAGCCCAACAACTTTTTCACGGATACAGCAAGAGTTCAGTAGGTGGGTAGTTAAGATATTGGGGGTCATAAATGGAATTGCGACTATGAATTGACGAATCGCAAATAAATCAAGGCAAGAAAGATTGCAGCTTGAGAATTGAGGGTCTCAGAGGGATAAAAACTGCAAGATGTGGTCCTTAAATTAAATTATGTGAGAAATTTGCTTTACATTTTAAATATAACGTGAACACATTAATACTTTTACTTTCCCTACGACCTGCCTCAAGAAGAATTAGAGAATCTGATAACAAGTACGTGTAAACTTCGCCTAACGTCGGCAGTGCTGAACGGGCCTTTTTTTCATAAGAAAGAAAGGTACCTTAACGGAATTTCCTACGATTTCAATAAATGATTCAAGTTCCGTAGTACACTATATATATTATTACTTTTTTTTTACTATGAGCTTAGTAATCTTTTTATTATTACGAAATTACTTATAATTGCTAATAATTTTTGTTTTTGTTCTATATTTGGCAGAATGACCTTTGTTATTATTATTATTATTATAGATCCAAAATTTTAGATGTGTCTGTTGGTTACTATAGATAAAAAAATTATTATTATTTATGACATTGGTACAGTAAATTATGATATATTGAATGAAAGCTTTAAAGATGTGTCATCGGCGCAAAAACAGTCGGCTAACGAGAACAAGACCAAAAAAAAATCATTTGCTAAAAAAAACAAAGGAATGAATGCGCCGCTGGCTGCTCTGACATCAGATTTTATGACCTTGCCTTGTAACGTTTGGTGTGGAAACTGTTTATGTAATCAGTAGCTTTGCTTGCAGTTAAAATTAAAATGTAATTGTTATGTGAACAAGCCACATACACCACAAAAATCATTCGACAATGGTCGCAACGACATACAATTGAGAAGAAGTCAATCATCAACCTTGACTGCTAAAGATGGTCAGTGTATGTTGACCCTTACTGCTACTTTGACGTTCTCTTTAAAAGAAAGTAATTTTTGTTAGCTTTTAATCCATTCTTATCTCTTTGAGTTAATGGTTTAATGATATTTTTTTTTATTTCACTGAATCTTCTAGTTATTCGCAAGTAATTATAATTTCTTATTTTTCCAAGCAAAACATGCTAAAATTAGATGCAGAGACAAACACTTCCAACTAAGCAACGGAAATTACCTACTTATAAAAGTTCGAAGAAGACGAGTTATCAAAACATTTTGATCACAACCTGGCTTACTTTATCTGTTATCTCAGATTAAAGTATTTACTTTGAATCATCATACTCACAGAAAACAGCACAGCAGCAGCGCTATTATATGCGTTTTTGTTGAAGCCTTCGATTCCACCGATGTGGAAATCTGGGCGTGACAGTGTGGACAAGTAAGTGCCTGGGAGTTAGGTCCGAAATGCACGTTTCCCGGAGCAATGGTCACATTCGTCACTGAAAGAGAAGATGTGGACTTATTGCAAGTTTGTTGTCAAGCAGAAATGTTAACTTTCGAACCTGTTGCAGTTGTTTGCATTGGCACTGGCATGGGCATGGGCATGGATTGTGGGCCGCTGTCGTATGGTGGAGGTTGATCCTTTCCCATTTTGAACTATGTAAATAAAAATTTTACAAAATTAAAAATATTTTTCTTTATCGAAGGGACACATTTATCTTCCAGATAACTAAATTTTAAGCGTAAGGTAGCTGCTTATTTTTTAGGGCTTGCAAACACATCCTTCTTAAGTGTTTCTAAGTGTTCCTTTATCAAAAGCAGGTTCATTGGGTCTAATTTTCTCGAGCATAATAGAACTTATGACCTTTGAAATTGCATTAACTTTTACACAGGGTTGCTGTTGACTTGTTACTACTTACCAACTAGCGTTTATAAAATCTTGAAAATTTCTTTTCTATGAATTCCTTTGACAAAGACCTTCGCTATGAGTCTAGAATCTTTTAAAAAACATTCTTTACTGCTTGTTATCATTGTTGTCATCATGTTGATGGTAAATTCTTTCTTATTCTAGATCCCCCACCTTTCTTTTTCCATGATCTATCTGAACCATTCATTCGACAATTTTTTTTATCCGAAGAGAATGTGTTTGCAAATTTTGCGTTGTTTGTACTTTCGCCAGCTCCCTTAGTTGTTTTTAAATTTGAAAATTATATTCTTACATTTTAATAGAAAACTTTGAGGGGATTGCTTTACATAAATATCTCAAAACATAAACAGGTGAGAGCAAAATTTCCATTTCGACGGTTTTGGTGCTGACAGGCGTTTAATATTTTGATCCTTTGGACGTAATCTCGCTAATTTGTGGGCACATCATCGATTAGATTACGTGTATTTAAAGGGACGCAGGGAGTGGAGGGATTATTGACTTAGGCTCACATTAATTTTATTTTGTTTACTCTCAAATGATAAACGTGGTTCACTCCACTTGACTTCTATGTGTTAAACAACAATTGCTTTTAATTCGTGGAATTCGTGGCAAAATAAATTGATTTTCCTGAACAATTGTTCATCAAACGTAAAGCAAAGTAAAATTCATTTTAACTGCTTTACTTTTTACAACATCCTCATTATTAAGAATAGATCATGAGATATCAAGAAGAGATATTTTAATCTGTTCAATTTAAAACATTAAAGATAAAAAAAATCTTACATGTGTGTATGTAAAACGATTTCACTACACTTATAGCACTGAACTGGTTTACTTCTGAATGTGTTCTGGCAGGTGATGTCGATTTTTATGATATATACAACACCTTTGCTTATCACGAAATTACTGTTTACGTGTGACCTTAGTCACCAGATAACAATTTCAAGGGAAACTCGTCGTTACACGCGTTGATTACGTCGTCTGGGTGCTACATAATATTTTTTTCAAATAGCCAGGGCATTAAGTGAATGTGAGTCATGACCGTCCATAAATACTTAATTAAGTACTATAGGTAGTACTCAATCAAACTGGTAATCCCCATAAATTTTTTCGAATCTATTTAAGTCATAACACGTCAGCCCATTTGTACTTGATGTTTTGGTTTAGTTTTTGATTGCTTCAAAATATTTCCTTTTTTTTATTGTGCAATGATCTGTAAATACAAGCGGGGGAAGATTACCCTTGTAACACTGAACGAGGTGCCTTATGTCGCCTGAAAACCAAATTCATTAAATTTAAGTCCTTAAATTCAAAAATATCTCAAAATATGACTTTTCCTTGGAAGCAACGAAAACTTAGAAATTGATAGATATGTATATATATAGCTCTAATAATACCTCCTTCCAAAGAAAGACTTATCAATTATTATCATACGGTTAATAAGATCCTGGCTGGAGTAGCTTTTCAGAGAATACTCGACGATTTCCCTGCAATAAAAATAGCTCCTTTCCATATAATGAAGGAGTCAATCCTTTAAAATATTTTTTAAACTAGAAATTCTGCCTGTTTTTTCATTTCTTCTCCCTAATTTCTTTTAAAATTTTGGGTCTGGGCAGTAAAATCTTGTGAGCCATTTCTGTCCACGTAAACCCTAATCGTTATTACGAAAGGAAATTGCGATTAATAACAATTTCAGGGCCAAATAACTTTGTATTTCACTGGCGAAAATAGAGAGAAAATACTTTCGTTTCTCAATGCTAAAGGCACATCATTAAAAACCAAATTTCAATTAGACATACCTTTATTCTGTAATATTATAAATAATATATATTTTTCAGAGTGCACTGTAATAAAATATATTGCACATCTACAATGTATTAATTACAATATTATGAGTGCAGTGAGTATTACAAAAAAATAGATATACGTGAATATAAGTTATAGATCAAATATGAGAAAAAGCTGGTGATATTAATTTTCGTAAGAGCCCAGGTAAGCCTGGCAGTTGGGGCACGTGTGGTTCCTGTTTTGGCAGGACTTCATGCAGTAAGGCAAACACACGCAAGGCCAACACCTAAAACAAAAATTAATTAACAAATAAAAGATAAGGCGAGTCTTTTAAATTATTACTTAATTTTATATTTACTAATGCTAATTGTTGCTATATAACAACTGCAAGAATTCAGCCATTTTTTTTAATCAATGGAATTAAATACACATATATTTCATACTCACAAACAACAACACAGTAGAAGGGCTGTCAAATGAGTCTTCAAAGTTGCTTTGGATTTCACTTCCGACGTAATGTGCGCGTGGCAATAAGGACAGGCGAGTACTTGAGGATCAGGCCCAAATTGCATACTGGGCATTGGGACAGTTACCTTTGACACTGAAAAAAATTATAAATAATTGGAGACTTGCTCATGAGCGAAACCTTGAACGTTAACCTTTCAGGTCTGGTGCGAGCAAGGGCATCGGCATGGTTGCAAAAGATCTTGGTCTTGCACTTCCAAATAAACAAACAGAAAGTATTTTGGTTTCGGCTGAAAAAGAAAAAAGTTATATTATTTTTTTTTATTTTCAAATTTGAAAGCTTTGCCTTCATTTTACTTATTTTTTTCATCGATCTAAATTATACAAATTTTTTGAAAAAAATATCTTTAAAGTAGATTAATTTTATGTATACGTAGAAAGTAAGTTTAAGTTTTCTCCTCGTAAAATAATAATGAGAGGTTTTAAAGGAAATATAAATTAATTTAGAGACGGTCGTCTTGTACCTTACTGTAATAGTTTTCAAAATTGTGCTGGGGAGGTTATTTTCGACTCTTATTAAAATAAATCCGCGCTTCTATTCCACAAATTATAAATTGGCAACGAGGTACAGTTCGTTGAAAAAAAATGTGAAATTGTGTTAAAAATAACGCTTTTCGTCGAAGTTTTCCTTACTACTGATAATCAAATAAACTTGTTCAAATTCGTTGGCACAATCATACATGTAGTGGTAATAGAAGAAGGTCAAAGTCACATAAATACACAAGAGAGACAGCTTTTAATTTAATGAACCAGAAAATATTTTTAGTCTACATAATAGCAAATCAAGGCAAGATAGACGAACGCTTCTGGACAAAATTAAGGGACTACCAGTAAAATTCAAAATAAATAACAAGATAACGAAATTTAATGAAACGCATAAATATATAAATTTAAGTGTTTCATTACAGTTTAGTTTTAACAAACTTTAAAATACTTTAAATCTTTAAAATACCATTGGTCTTCTCTTGAACTTATATCCTAATTTGTAACAAGTTAACAAAACTAAAATTATTAATAGCGTGTGTGTCCTCCTCTTGCAGCAATACACGCTGCTAATCTTCTTGGCATGCTTGAGATTAAGTTTCGTATACTTTCTTGAGGTGTCTGTTCCCATTCTTGAACAAGCATGTTAGAGAGCTCATCAAGTGTTGCTGGTAGTCTCGGTGCGCTTTTAATTTTGTTGCCCAATTGATCCCAGAGATGCTCAATAGGATTGAGATCAGGGCTTTTGGATATTTGCATCTCTCAACGTAGCTGTGACAATGTTAGCTGTATGAGGTTTGGCACTGTCTTGCACATAAATGAATCCATTGCCGAAATTTTCGTCAATTGGTTGAACATGGGGTACAATAATCTCGTCTCTATATCTTCCTGCTGTTAGCGACCCATTTCGTATCAAAACCAATTCTGTATGACCATTAATTGTATGCCACCCCAAACCATTGTAGGCCCCCCACCAAATTTGTCAAATTCTCGAATGGTACATGGTGCAAATCGCTCGCCTGGTCTTCGTATGGCAAGAGTACGGCGACCATTCCTGCTTAGAAGGAATCTGGACTCGACCAAAAACACTGCCCCTCGTCCCAACCTTGATGATTTTGACAAAATTTAAGCGATTTCTTTTGTGCGTAGCTGTGAGAGTTGGACGGGTTGCTGGTTTTCTGGTAAACAAATTGACTTCTTTTAGTCTTCTTCTTACTGTTTTGGTAGAAATTTCTTTTCCAATGGCTAATCGAAGATCATTTGTTACAAACCGCTTTCTTAAACTCTGAAGTTCGATAAAGCGATCTTCTCTGCGTGTTGTTTTTCTTTTAGCACCTTGTCCGCGTCTTCTTTTGAAACTACCAGAGTTTCTGAATCGTACTACGGCCCCCTGTATCACAGATTTGTTGGTATTTTGAATTCCAGCAACTTTTCTCTGTGAATATCCGTCACGAAGAAGAATAATCATTTGGGATACTTCTTTTGGTCTACAATGGCGTCTAGACATATTTAATTAACTTAATGCAAACAAATTTATTAATTTTCGAAATAAAAAGCATGCTTTATTGATTAAATGACTTAAAAAGGTGTCAACAATTAGGCCTTTTTGTTGACTTTTCGTTTCTTAGCAGAGAATGACTTGCAATTGTTAATTGTTTCATGGCACACTGTTTGAATTGTGTTGTAGTGGAATTCGGACCGAGGATGCCATCTACCAAAAGAGTGCCAAGGAATTTTTTAAAAAAAAGGACCGATAATTGAGGGTGGACACAGAGTGCCAAGAATGTTTTAAAAATGTCCGAAAAGGACCGATAATTGAGGGTGGACACAGTGCAACGGTTCTCTCAGTAAAAGACAGTTGTGTCCGCTCATGATCTTGCTACATGTTTCATTTTTCCCATTTATTCTAATATTTTATTATTATCATTCATTAGTAATTAAAGTTAAAGTAAATGTATTTGAACCCTTTTTTTAATATTTATTTGATCAACTGTGACCCGCCTCAAAAATTAATATCTCTCGTAACACTGTTTAATAAACGTCAATTTATGACATGTGAAAAGTCCATTAAAAATAACTTGTAAATTGGAAAAGTTATTTCAAGTTTGTTTGGTGGTCCCTTAATTTTGTCCAGAAGTGTATTTAAATACTGTGCTAAACGCCATGCAAAAGTTGAGGTTTTTCAATAATTAAAAGTAAGCGATTTTTTGTGGTAATTGCAGTGTGATTAAAAAATATGAATGTTTAAGTTTGTCTTTTGTTTCTACGTTTCATTGTTTATTGTTGATTTCTCTCTTCGTCCTGTTTTTGTGGATTTAATTAATTTAGTTTTAATTAAAATATAAATGTTAGAAATATAACTGCATAAGTTATTTTTATTCGGTTGTAGTTTTGTTTGTTATTCAGTTCATGAAATTTTATAATTTTACTACTATTTTTTTTTATTGTTACTTAACAATTTTTAATATGTGATTTATTTTTTAATTACTCTTTTCACATGTCTAATTTTTTTCATTTTTTTTTCAAATATTTATTTCTTCGTTTCCTGATTTCTGGAAAGAAGCATATATTTTGCCATTAGCAATCTGAACCCCGTGATTATAGAGATCTCAGACCTATTAGTCTATTACCTGTTTTATCTAAATTAATGGAAAATTACGATTGCATTTAAATAATTATCAGTTGTTACCACCTTTTCAATCAGGATTCCGTCCAGGTTATAGTTGTACAACTACGCTCTCTTTACTTATTGATGAAATCTGTAAGGCTACAGATAAGAATAAAATAGCCTTATTAGTCCTGCTTGATTTTTCTAAGGCCTTTGACACCGTTAATCATACTTTACTTTTGTCTATTCTCCATTACATCAGCCTTAGTAATGAAGCAGTCTTATTTTTTAGCTGTTATTTATTGCACAAGTCACAAAAAGTTGTATACAAAGGCATAAAGTCTATGGTGCAAGAAATTAAAACGGGAATTCCTCAGGGCAGAATTCTCGGTCCATTATTATGTTCAATATACACCAGTTTTATATTCAATAATCTCGAGTTTTGTAAACGTCAATTATATGCCGATGACACTCAACTTTTGCATTGTTTTAATTTAAATAACGTTGATGACGCTATTGCTCAAATTAACTCTGATTTGCTCCGTATTATCACTACTTCCTCAGATCATTGCATCATTGCATCATTGCATTATTAATTATTAAATGAATCCCAACAAATCTTGTGCACCTGTGTTTGGCAGAAATAGAGCACGTAATTCAATTTTAAATAAAATAAATATTACTTAGGAATTATTGAATGCGCTAAAAATTTCGGCCTTTTTATTGATACAAATCTGAGATTTAAAGCACATGTAAACAAAGTTATTCAAAAATCCTTTTGTAAATTAAAAATGTTTTATAATAGCAAAGAATTTTTAAACATAAATGCTCGTAAAATGCTATGCAATTCTTTGGTACTCTCGCAGTTTAATTATTGCGATGTGATTTATGGTCATGCTTGGATAGTGTCAATATATCCAGAATTCAGAAAATTCAAAATTCTTGCTTGCGGTTCATATACGACCTTAGACGCAGGGATCATGTCTTGCATCTACTTGCAAGGACGAATTGGTCGAATATGATCAATCGACGTCAACTGCATTCTTCGGTATTTTTCTATAAAATTATTCAAACTGAAATACCACCCTATCTTTATAATAAAATTTCCTTTAGAACGTGTTTTCATAATATAAACATTAGAAATAAGGGTTTGCTTACGCCTCCTGTACATCGCACCACTCTCTATCGCAGATCTTTCTCATACAATATAGTTAAAAGTTATAATAATATTCCTCTTAATCTTAAATCCTGTTCTGTTTCGTCTTTCAGGCGTCAGATTTTACTTTCGTTTCCGATAAATATTTGACTATTTTGTGTAAACAGATGTACTCCGAACCATTAATGTATTGAAGCAAAGGTGTACTATTTTTTTTCGTATTTCAATTTATACAATGTTATTTTACATTGTATTACAGAGTATTTTGGATCTTAATTTACATTTCACAAGGTGTTTTATATCTTTTATCGGTGATATATTTTGCACTGATTTCGTATTTCGAATCTTAATGTATATTTGTTACTTAGTATTGAATTACTTTATATATTGCACTGATTTTTTTATCTCGAATCTTAATTCATTTATTGCCATTTCGGATTGTACCATTTATTATTGTGTCTTTAATTAAAGATTCTGGAGGAAGAGCGTGCTGCTCTGCTCTTCTTCCAGAATCCTTTTGGGATTGCTGATCCACAACCTTTTGGTTAATATTTTTTTTTGCTCTAATTTAGTGACCATAGCTCCCCAGCGCTTTTAAAAAGATAAAGACGAGATAAATAAGACGTCCTTGGCACCCCAGAAATCGCTATGTCTTAATTCGATTATAAATAAAAAAGTTTAATTTTACTTTTTTGCGAAGAATAGTTAATTTCTTTAACCAAATACGATCGAAACTTCATAATTAATTATTTTGTTGGCGAAATCCATTGTGAATTCGATTGTCTTTTGTTTTTTTTTTTTCTAGAAAGATCTAGAACAAATGAAAAGTACATTTACGCATTTTTCGAGCTTGAATTACAAAAAGAATTGCAATTTTTTTCTGGTTGTTTTTCGACAAAATGTGCAAAACCTTTTTTTTTGTTGTGCTGCTGCCTTTATAATAGAACGAAAGGAAAATAAAAAATAATCAGATGATCACCTCTGGCTAATTTTATCGACTGAAAGTTTTTATTTGAAGATGAGATTCTTTGTGATATCGATCGTCTTTTGTTTGCTTTCTCTTTTTTGGCAATTCTTTCGGCGCCTTTATTGCTACTAAGGCTGCGTTGCATAAAAGGTTTAAACCAGGATTAAATTTAAGCCTAAGTTAGAATGTGACATACAAAATGCAGTATGTCATAATGTTTGTCACATTCTAACTTAGAATTGAATTCAATCCTGGCTTAAATCTTTTATACAACGCAGTCTTACTGTCCGTTGGCTATGACTTCACTGTCCATAAAGTAATTTTAAAAATACCTATTGTTGATAACTTATCACTGATAAGTTGAATGAGACGTCTTTGGTACCCCTTAGATCTGATAAAATTGCACCCCTTGTTCCCCTGATTGCTACACCACTGTTCTGAAGACGTTTATTTATTTATGACCGGTACCTTACTTATTAAATTTCATTCATAGTGTAATCAAACTGCCTTATTAACTATTATTATTATTAGAAGATTGCGATTTTCATTAAAATTTTATTCTTGTTATATTTTTCAGGAATTTTATGAAATTTAATGTATTTTTACTCTAGATGTTTTTTTTACATCTCTTAAATCAAACTTACTTGAAACTGGCCGTTTATATTACGATTTTTTAATGTCAATAAGAAATTGAACAAAAAACTGTACTTACAACTAAGGAATTAAGTGACAACTCATTTAAAAAAAAATTAATTACTCAATTAAAAATTTCTTAATAGTCAAGCTATAATTTGTAAAAATTGCCTTGAAGTGCAAGTACATACAGGGTGATTCTTAAATAGACCGACAAGGAAAATGGGGAAACAATGGACATCACAGAATATGGGAAAAATATTATAATTAACTAGAAATTGTTGTATAGAACATTTTTCCCATGTTCTGAGTCGTGTTATCAAATGGGGATTTTTTTCCTCAAAATGGGGAAATTTCCGGCAGTTGGAAGAAAATTGGGGAAATTTTTAACGAGTTTTGGAGAAAGTAAATTGAGCAATTGTTTTAATTATAAATTAAATATTCACCAAAAAAAAAATACAATAATTGTAAATATTTATTCATTTATATTTACACAAAATATTTATTATTAGATATTTACGTTAACAGCCAAACATTATAGATATACTGTTCAATTTGAACCGTTCACCGTTGCTAACTTGTTTATTTTTAAAGATAAAAATTCAGTTAAATTTGCAAAGATTTCTTTAATTTTCATGCTTATTCCAAGTTTCTAATCACTGTTAGTTGTCAAAAAATTTGTGCAAACGTATTTTGACAATTAGCTGTGCAATTGTTTATTTTTTATTAGAAATTCATAATCATCATGAAAATTAGAGAATCTTTGCCCACTTAACCGAATTTCATGTTCAAAAATAGAAAAAAGTTAGCAATAGTGAACATTTAAAACAGAACACCCGATGTACATATTTCTTGTTAGTACTTCTGGCTATAATATTTATTGGATTTCTTTTTTCATATTAAGCATTGTTAAAGTAGATCAGAGTCGAAAGATATCAAGGTGACACATCTTTTGATTTTCGACAATATCAAAATTACTTGTCTCTTATCCTGGATTAAATATGGCGGTCATTGGTCATCTCCTATTATGGACTAAATATGGCGGTCATTGTTTGTTTGTTTTGAAGCAACCTAGTATCCAATGGTGTAATCGATAATTGTCTCAGCTTATTTTGGGAACTTCAAAAAAGTGTTCACTTCTTCTCGATCTACATTTGCCACTATAATGGCGATCATCCATGGAAACCATAAAAAGCCTTGCAACTCACCTGACATCCCTTTCCATTTGTGTCGAAATTGCAAAACTTCTTCTTCTTAAGAGTAAGGGTTTTCTTCTTCTTTATTGGATTTATACCAATAAATATTATTATTATTATTATTAAGTAAATCGTAGATCCCTTTTTATTTTGATTTTATTTTTCTAAACTTCAACAACCAAAGTCAGGAATTTCTAAATCTTGTAAATATTTGAATCAAAATGAGGATTTTAAGTCTTACCTTTCGTTACATTTAGAACACGAACAATAACAGAGAAAATATTGTCATTAATTGAATTGACTTCCGGTTGGAACCGCGTCATAACTGCTTCTACTGGCGACGTTTCGTTCTCCATTGCAGAAGAACTTCCTGAGGGCTGCTGCTGCTAATGTTGCTATTACTTCTCGACTAACAAAAAGTAGCAGCAACAGCAGCACCCATGAGGAAGTTCTTTTGCAATGAAAAACGAAACGTCGGCAGTAGAAGCAGTCATGTTTCAACCGGAAGACAATTCAATTATAGTTGTATATATTCTTTCAAGGAAATAAAAATGATTTCAGAGCCCTGTAGGTTTGAAGCGAACAAAAAGCGTCAAAGAAAATTATACAAGAAACATATACATTTTTTTAACAACTTATTTCCTTTTACATATTTGACGGGCCTACTCAACTTTTGAGCGTTGAGAATGGTTGTACGGCAACTGAAATATGCGTTCACTTTCTTTAATCATAAAAAGAGAATGTGGGAAATGTAAATTGCTAATATTATTATAACTGTACAAATCTTCTTAAGTATTAACAATTACCATCACAGTATCTCATTTTATTGTATGTATTGAAAAAAAAATTAATTATCTTATTTTACCTTCCGAAAAAGTGTGATGTTAACACATAAACGCGCAAAATAAAACTGGGAACTTAATTTCGCAACCATGGGTCAAGTATTTTTGCGCAACAATGACGTCTGCGAATTTTTTTTTATTAATTAGAGTCACCCTAATGTTGCGTGCCTGTTGTACCGATAGCATTCGCCCTCATAACAATCTCATAACATCCAGAAAGTAACAGTGCCACACCTAGGTAGGTAGAAGATCACCCTAGGGGCGGAATTAATTTGATCGTCCCTATTTATATACATATCACATATTGTTTTGGTTAAGCATCTCAATCGAAATACATGATGTGAGCAGAAATATGTTGAATCACTTGCAAAAAAAAGTTAAAAATAATTATTGATTTAAACAAATTATTATTTATTATTATCTGTTTGCTTTTTCTTCTTTATAAATCATATTAACAATAGAATAACCAAAACCAAAGTAATGGTTTAAGGATAAATAAAGTTGACTACATTATTAAAAAATCACGTAATTTTAATTAAAACTTTAAATTTGACTTTAAACACGGACCTATCACAGGGTAAAATTAATTTTTTTCAATGCTTTTGCAAAATTAAGCAAGTGTTTCTTACGTTTGTCAAAGAACAACGCACTCAAAGCAAACAAACACTGACACAGGTCACTTTTGAATGCCTTCTGGTGCAAGACATGCACTCTTTTATGCACTCTATATCTGTATATATAGTGTGTATGTGACATCTTTGTTTACGTCACTCTGTACCGGTAATTTGACTGATTTTTATGAGGAATCCTGTTTTAATACAGGATGAACGGCCAACCTTAAATGAACCCAAAACTATAAGCAACAATTCCACCGCTCGCTAAATACCCTACCAAATACTATTCTTTTCCGGACGACCAACAGTAAATTGCATATAAACCTCGCTGAAGAACCTTGACTCCCAAATGAAGCAAAAAGAATAAGTTGACTTTACAGTGGTGTGCAACGCGATTTTATACTTATTCGAAAATGTGTATGTGAATTTGGTTGTTTTTCTTGTACAGTTGATATGATTTTATTTGAGAGTACAAAATCAGAGACTATTCAACAAATTTGAATGCAGGGGACCCACATGTGAATTGTTAAAAAAAAAAATAACTTGATATAAACGATATTTCCGTTATATTTCGCGGTCGGATTTCCCGAACGCTCTGAAAACCCAAGAAATCCGGATGTTCGAGTTCCCTAGATAAATCCTGTCCTGTATAAGATTGTTCCTCTTAATTCGAACAAATAGCGCACGTCACTGATTACTTCATTAAACTCGCTCAGCCTGGATACTTATTCTTGTATCAAGCGGAGGAAATTCCGAGCAAAAACGAAAAAAGAAGGTGTTTACGTCAAAATATAAAAAATCTAGAAATCAGATAATTAGCATTTCTTCGGAGGTATTAAACTTATAAACGAAAAGAAATTCAAAATTATTTATTTCCTCATATACATATATACAATTTTTGTTGACTTAAAAGTAGTAATAAAATTTATTGCACACTTTACAATAAATTAATTACTTGATCAAAAAAAAAAATAAGAACTCTGTTTAAAACAAGCAAGTCTCAATTAAAAAAATAATTCTATTTATTTAAAGCTATCGATTTTAAATTAGTTTTCGTAAGTTCCTAAGTACGCCCCGCAGTTGGGACAGGAATGGTTTCTATTCTGGCAGGAATCCATGCAGTATGGCATCCAAGCGCAAGGCCAGCATCTGAAAAACACGATAAATCAATAAAATAATTTAGGAAAGAAGTGTTATTACGGACAGTACATCTTATCAGTTGATCTGATAAAAAAAATATATTTTGCTTTTCCATTAGTTTTTAGTAAACGAACGGGAAGGCAAGGTTAGCGATAAATTACCTCGACAGATAACGACGTTGAACGACATTGAATGCTATGACATAATTGATAAGTTATCGCCCGGATTCTTGGTGAGTTTACACCAAACAGGCCAAGTTTAAATAGTTCGTTCGGTAATAAATTGAAAGGCACATTATAATGTACAATTTAAAAAGTGTCCATTTTAAATTATGGCGCCTGAAGATCTTAGAATAGGCAACCCATCAATCAAATCAGAAGTAGAATGGGTTGTCTATTTCTAATGGTAAGGGCTCACGATTTACCCCGTATAATGAATCCCCTAATTGAAGCTCTTCCCTAATTTTGAATTAATTTCGATACCCAAACTCAAATAATCTGATTAAATTTATTAGTATTTCTCGATAAAGTAGTGCTGTTTTATGTGCTTGGAAAACTATTCTGATAATTCTTTCTATAAAATCACATGACAACAAGAAACATTTAATGAAAGTACTTACTAATGAATAAGGTAAGGTAGGAGTAAGTAGGCAATACAAAAAAGGTATCGAAATGTACTCCCTTCAACAGGAAAAAGAGAGGAAGACCAGGAAGAAATTAAAAAATAAAATAAAGTACTTGCAGGATAAATGCTTTCCAAATTGCTCCACTTTGAAAAGTCAAGAGATGCATTATTAATGAGTGATTTTTATTAGAAATATGTTGCACGTTCTCCACTCTATTTTCGACAAGGAACCAAGAAACGAGAGAGTGCGCTTTAGTTGAAATTAAAGAAGAGCAGAAGAATTTTATTACAAAAATTGGAAAAGCAAAGTTGAGAGACTTTAAAAGAATGAAAAAAAATGGGGATGTATGAAAAAAGTGTAGCAATGAAGTGGAAGGAGAAAAGAGAGAAGGCCTAAAAAGACTTAACAGAGCTGAACAGAAAAAAAAAATAGGAACATAATGAGTGCAAGCAGGAATCAATTAAAATCCTTTAGAAAGAAAATAATTAAATGAGCTGGACATATTGGAAAGGACCGTTTACAGAAGAAAATGAAGTAGGTAACAAAAACGAAAGAGGGGGAAAGGAAGAATAGGATTGACAAAATCGATGAAACAAGAGGGAATATTTTAGTTGAAGTTAAAAAAGAATAATTAACAAAAAGGGTAGAAGAAATCACCAAAAGATGATAACGAAATTGGGACATTCCGATTTATATTCTTTAATTATTTATTGACAAAATAAAATTCACTCTAGTAATTACTGTAACTAGATTAAAATTGAACATTTTAATTCTTATTTCCAGAAAAATATTTCTCTTAAAAGTGTGTAAGCCTATTTATAGAAAAGTATGTTCTAATCGAAAACATTTCTACGAAGTGCAAGATGTGATGTAAGATTGATTGCCCAATTATTTTTCATTAAACAGATAAAATCTCTTCACTTTATTTCTAATCAATACTCACACGCAACAGCATAGAAGCAGCGCGATCAAATGCGTTTTCGTGGAAGCCGCCGACTCTACTTGGCTGACGATTTGTGCGTGGCAATGTGGACAAGTGATAGCTTGAGGCTCAGGTCCGAAGTGAACGGATGGTTGTGCAACAGATATATTCGTTACTAAACAAAAAAAAAGATTATGTAAGTTCGTTGGTCAAAAAAGCACAGGAAATAACATCTACCTGTTGTAGTTGTTGGCATTGGCATGGGCATTGAAGTTGATTCGCCATCATATGGTGGTGGTTGCTGCTTCTTTTCCATTTTATTCTAAATGCAAAAAAAGCCAAATAAATTAAAATGATTTAACTCGAGGGTGTATTTATTATTAAAGCAGTCGTGGCATACTCTTTTGGAATTCGTAACTTATACGCTCATGGGTGCGCCGTTGATTAGATTACATTTTTCCAATATTTATTTTATTGATTTCAAGTGAGTACTTGCGAACTTAATTTCTTTAATTTATCGATTTTATATTATTACGGTTTACACAGTAGAACTAAGAAATTCACGTAACGGAAGATATAGGATGTTATCTATCCACCACAGAAACCATAATTTTTCTAACTTTCAATGAAGTTTAAATTTCCACTTGATTTTTATCGTGCGATTTCAACACAAATTAGAAATTTTGCATATGAAAGCAGTTAAAATTATTTAAAGTGTAGAAAATTTAAACTAAGTTATCCAAAACTTGTTTTGTAGTTGTAAATCTAATCAATAATTACATTAATTGCAAATTCTTTGTAAAGCGTCTTAAATAAATACAAAACAGAATCAGAAATCTACTATTTGCTACTCACTTGTAATGAAATGCACTCGTTCACTTGCACTAGACCAACTCACTTTTGATTGTGTTCTGTTAAGTGATTTCCACTTCCGTTATATATACGGCTATTAGTTATCTCGAAGGTATTGTTTGCCTACGGTTTTAGTCAATAGATAACAGCTTAGTGGAAAATTCGAACCAATGCGTGTCGATGACGTAGTTACGATGCAAACCCGAATTCCTATTTAAATTGTAAGTATCTATTGAATGAAACGGATTGTGAATCAGAAACGTTCCTACTAATTGCCTTATTGTTTTGCCGAGTGTTTCCTAGCATCACTTCAAAAGTTAGTATTATGAATTTTAAGAAGTCTTCAAAAATAATACCTAATTTGAGATTTCAATACAATGTGTGCAAGATTACGTTAAAGACGTTAATCTTAATCACGGAGTGATTTTAATGTTTGAGGAAAGTTTAAAAAAAAAAACAAACTTATTGCTATGAAAAACTTATTGCTATGAGCATACGAAACTCTTCAGAAATCTGACTTAAACAGTAAAATAGGTTTAATGATAATCAATTTGATAGAGATAATTTTTTTTTAATAAACTTTGGTCATCAATCGAGTATACAAGGGATGAATGATAACCATCGGGTGGCCATCAATAGTAGGTACGGAAAACAGAAACAAATTAGCACATGTCTTTGTAGTTTCAGTTCAATTCAATAGGAAAGTTGTATTTTTGAAACTTCAATCATTTAGTGTACGTGAGAACGTGTTGTTCTCATTTTTTCACATATTCACGTATGTTACTTACTTGATCAGTAAACGCCAAATTGACATTTAACCTTGACATAGCGTCCACAGAAAGTCATAACCAAGAATTACGATTTATTACGTATTTGAAACCAAACAAAATAACGTTGAACGTGAATTCACAAAGTGGCTTCCGTCTTCCTCGAGGCATTTTCTAACTCTTCTGCGACATCCATTAATAACATTTTGCAAAATGTGGGGAGAATTGTTTATTTCATCACACTTTTCGATGATTCTTTGGGTAAGTTCCTGCAAATCTTTAACGGGCGTTTTAAAAATGGATTTTTTCAAGTAGGGCCAAACAAAGAAATCCAAAGGAGTTAGATCGCAAGATCGCGGAGGCCATATGTTTGCCATGTCTCTGCTAATTATCCGATCTCCAAAAAACTCTTGAAGGAAATTTAAAGTATCTCCAGCAGTATGGGCCATTGCACCATCCTGCTGGAAATATCCAAATAGCAACTCGTCATCATGCAGTTGATTAATCAATGGATGCAAAATCTCTTCCCGATATCTAAGTGCTGTTAGTGTGCCATTAAAAATATTGGACATATCAATCTTCTCCGACTTAAATCTATCCTAACACCAATTTTTTGTGAATGGAGTGGGACTTCAATGAAGATATGAGGGTTTTCTGTACTCCAGATCCTCATATTTTGGAAATTAATGTATCCTGTTAAATGGAACCAGAAAGTTTTGTCCAACAAATCGTCATTGTCAATATTGTTTAAAAACCAATGATAGTATCTTCGCCTTGGTTCAAAATCTACTTGGAGCAATTCATGCATGGCAATCAAACGATAGGGAACATTTGCAAATCCTTTCTTAGAATAGTTCTGCAGGTCCCGACAGAAATCATCAGTCATAATTTGTCTCACATTTTCAACTACCTCATCAGTTCTTACTTTAGGCCTATCTGACACCTGTTTTCTAGCCACACTGCTAGTTTCTCTGAATAGTCCTACTGATGTTGATTAACAAATTTGTGGTACAGAAATACAGTTTCTGGAAACTTTTCCTGAAATTCTGTAATACAATCAGGAATAGAATAGGCCATTTGCCATTGATTTTTTGGACGTTTCAAAAGTAGGATTCAACTATAAAATATTTTTCTTTCAATGTAAAAACCATTGTAAAATAAAATCAATAAAACATTTTTTTAAAGTTATGTTTGTTTACTTGTCTGTATAGGGTATGGATCAAGTAAGGAACATACGTGAACATGCGAAAAAATGAGAGCAACACACAAGATGGGAAAACTTTTTGTACACATGTTAGTTTTCTTCACTGCACTATGGTGTTCATTAATCATGAGTTATGGTGTTTTTACAACATATCAGATAAAGCACTCGCAAAATAATCTGCATTCTGCATCACGGTAACAACATATCTGACGTTAGACATTTGGTAAAAACTAAAAGAAGCTTTAAGAGACGTTTGGATCAAAGACGCACAAAAATCTTTCTTCAATCAGTGATGTGAAAAAAATTGTACCATCGCGACCTTAAAATTTCGTACGATTCAATTTTCAGCCGTAAATATGCCTTTCTTTAACGGCTTGTCAAAAATAATCATTTCAAACGTCAGATTTCCAATGTAATGCTAAAATTATAGCGTCACAATACCAAAACACTTGCTTTCTGAACGAGAGAAGAGTTTTGCGATCGCAAAATTAGAAAATGGTTGTGTTATTTCTAATGCTTTACTTCCTTGCTATTCTTAAAATATAATCAAACAATCTGTAAATCAATGACTCTTGGTTAAATGTCTTTAGTGTCAAAATTTAGGAAAAAAAAACCTGTTCTACAAAATTATAATTTAGAGAAATTCTGGGTATTTCATAAAAAATCGTGCGATAGTACCTTAGGTATGTAGCGAAAAAACATTCGAATTCTCAAGTGAAAACTATTTTATTTTGATTTTTATCAGTTGAGGACAATTAAAATATTCTTCACATGAATCAGCGTGCTGCTGCCTAATTAAAACCTGCAGATGAAGTTCGTCATTCAGATATTAAAAAAAACAAAACGTTAAGAAGCGCTTAAACATCTTTGACGTACTTTTTGAATACCCACGTAATACATGATGATCGTTAATTCACAACTCCTTATCTAATCGATAATAATAATTACGAGCGTCGTTGCAAGTAAATCATATACGTACGAACATAATAAATATCGCCAAAGTATTAACAGGCTGGAACTAAACTTTTATCTAAATCGAGATGAAAAGATCGAAGTGCGTTAATAAAGCATTAAAAATTTCCTGATTTTTATCGCGTATTTATAATTATTGTGATAAACAATAAGAAATTTTGAGATTTTTTTTTAATACTCGTTCCACGAAATAGAGTTACAAAACACGCAGGACAATAAAAGGAGTCTCTATATACAGGCTGTTTCAATGTCTACCTGGTTCTTGCTTGACACTATGTACAATTGCGGCGTAAAGTAATGAACTTGTAGAGAGCATACGCGACCTACCGCCCGAGAGAGATAAATGCTGAAGGACCGCCCGCTTGTGTAACATGTCCTCCGAGTTTGGGTACGATTTAAAGGAACAAATTTTTGCGAAAATTTAACAAATTCAATGCCAAATAGATTAGCAGGATACGTTAAGCACAACGGGTATTATACAAAATACTAACAGATGTCATCTTTTATTTGTGTTTTGTTTTACTACTTGTTTTCCAGTTCCTAATTAATCATTTTCTGCAGCAATTAATTAATCATTCTTTTCCAGGTATTAGTTAATATTCATTTCAGCAAATAAATTAATTTCTTTCAGCAAATAATTGCTGTCCTGTTTAGATTAGCATTTAAGTAGTTATATGTATTATTTTCAATTAATTACATATTTTTTCAGCAACCATTTTTTTGTTTAATAGTTGTTATTAGTTGAAAGCATACTGGCAATCGATTAATACCTAAATATGTATACATTCACAGTCTCGAATATCAAATGAAATTGTTACGTTATGTTCTCCAAATAGTATAAAAGTAATATAATACACGACAATACCAGATATCATCACATTTGGTGAAACCCTATTAGATACATTATTTTCAAAGTGCATCAAAAATGCCTAGAATTATTAAATTTTTCCAACAGTTTATAACTTATGAAATGTCCATAAGAATTTTATTCCGCATTTAAGTATTACTTTCGTTATGCCGATTATTTATTATTTCCTAATTATTAATAATTATAAATACGTTGTTTAATAATATTTAAGATGCATATAATTTCGAAAGTTCCTCTTGAAACATATCTGCTCCGTAAATTTCAAATTTCTATCTAAACTTCTTCCGCGAAAACTTTTAATGAACGGTTTGCGTGAGTAACCTGTATGCGAATTACATTTAATAATCTTCTTGCTCGGTTCTGTTTTCGTGTGTAAATAATCCGAAACACGTGCAGATTCTTCGTTATAGTGTTTACACAAACGGGCGGTCCTTCGTTATTTATCTCTCTCGGACGGTCGGCCGCGTATGCTCTCTACAAGTTCATTACTTTACGCCGCAATTGTACAGCCGTACGTAGAGTTTAAGTGCTACTACAACTTGACAGTTCTGTGAATCTTGTACCATAAGGTTTTATGGATGAGGTTTACGTGCAGGTGACTGTACATTTCTGTGCAATAAAATTAAACTTATAATTATTGCACAAGACTGTACATCAATATGTCTGAAGCTGTTTGTTATTTACAACCATAAATAAATTTATGTATACAGGGAGTGTACTTATACAAGGATGTCATTTTAATATTTTTTTTGTATAAACTTGCAATTTATATCTTTTTCACAAAATATACAACAGCAGCGTATTTCTTCAATAACGTAACTAGTTATATCGTGCGTTTCGTTTTAACTGGTTTAAGTCTCAATGTGAATTTGAATAACTAACGGAAGAACCAATTTACTCATTTCGCCTCATATATTATTAAAAACGTTGTTGCAGATCCTCTGTACAGCTGTTTTGGCCCTATTTGGGTCATCGTCAGCAGAAGCGTAGTTCGAGTACTCTACTACAATCAAGCCGACCCATCCTAGTTATTTGCAATTATAAAACTTGTAATTCTTTTTAACATTGTACGACAGCAAGGCCAGTGGTTCCCAAACAGCTTCGGAAAAACTTTCAACTGCGATTTTCTCGAAAACTATAAATTTTTTATTAAGGACATATACGTTCAACCGTTACTATTTATAATTAAAGTAAACAGCTTCGTCAGGAGCTATCAAACGATAGTGAGATGTACAGCGATAGTGCCAATTTTAGTGTCCGTTTAAAATAATTTGTTATTATTTATAGTGATATATTACAGGTTTCAAGCTTTGCACAACTATCAGTCACTCTGTATATTATAAAACGGTTTCAAATCGTCAGCCTTCACAAAGCCAGTAGATTGATAAAGTACCGACACGAATGACGTCACATCGAATAAGGCACCATAACCATTACCGTAACGATGAAACACCCACAAGAGGTGCTGTCGACGTTGGTTTAATTATGCAATATAATATGTTTTATATTTTTATAAATATATGTCATTATCAACTTGGTTTTCAAAGAAATTCTAATCAAAATATAAAAAATAAACAACTCCTTTATCCCCATCTCATATTTGTTGTCATTCACATAATGATTAAAAGAAAAGCATGTGCGCCCTCTACCGGATAAAAATTCGTTCGTGGTGCCTTCGTCGCTTCATGTCGATACTTTATCTATCATATCTACTGGCTTTAAGCTATCAAAGAGTTATGCGCCATCTATAAAGAGAAGGAAGAAACTTAGCTCCTTTAATAGAGTTCTTTACTATTGCTGACATTATAGACTGTTGCCAAAGCTGCTGCCAGATGGCTGGTACTCTTTCTCTCAAATAAAATACTCTCAGTCCCTCAAATAAATTTTATTATATTTAACTTAAAACTTTGTTCCTCTTTTTACGCACCATTTAAAAAAGACTTTAAAAATAGGGTAAGCGTTCCAATCTGGCAACTCTGCCTGTGGTAGTCGAATCTTTGTGTTTACAAAAATTGGAGTGGTAAACAGATTGAAGTAGAAAAGCGAGATAGAACGAATGCGTTTAATGCAAGTAAGAGTGAGAAAATAGACTAATATACTACTCCAATTTTCGTGGTAGTCTTACCGATTTCTTTCTTGAATCGATGTTATTTCGAATTTTCAAGTATGGCATATCGATATTATCGATATCTTTTAAATTGGCGCCAAATTTAAAAATACGAAGGAAATATTAACGAATTGCGTAAAAAAAAATAAAAATTAGAAAAAACATTTTTTATTAAGGAAACTGATACTGGCGGCCGTTAGTTTGTGGAAGTGTAACATGATGGAGATTCTTTGATAAACACTTTGATAACATTAGTGGAATAAAAAAGTGTTCATCGAAGAATCTTCATTATTTATTAACTTAATTAACAAATTAATAACTAATAATCTCCTTAACTTACATCTTCCTGTTTAAAGTTTTGTGTAATCAATGAAAAACGGAAAGAAGTAAAAATAAATAAATAAAAAAGTAATGTTGTCAACGATGACCAATTGCAGTGTAAGTTGTAAAAAGAAGCGACGAAAACGTTTTCAGTTTGGCTTTTTGGCGGCAAATTTGTACATCCTTACTGGTGAACACCGAATTGACGTTTCGGTGAAATATTTTGTTTCGATGTATCAAATCAGGAAGAACATCATTACTACTTGTACAGAGTGTTTCTAAATTATCGAAAAGCATTTGAACTTCTTGCTCAGTAACTTATTTTTAAAAGATGATACCAAATACTGTACTTTTTTTCATGGACAATTCACGAAAGGCAATTTAAGGAATTATTGACAAAACGATTCAATGAAAACTCTTATTATTTATGTTGATGTTCATAGTATATTTTTACACTAAGTTAAATCTTTATATTTTGAATAAAATTAGGCAATCAGTAATTCAATGAGAAACGCTCTGAATAAGCGCAATTATTTATTTTTCCTCATATATATATATCCTTCTTATTTTAATTTTTATTGACGTAATCACTTCAAGCTCTTGACAATCATTTACAAATACTAAATCAATCATTAAATTTTGGTGCAAATTTGTAGGATAATTCGCTGTAGATCTTTCTTTCACAAATTTTATGTTACACTGTATATAACAGTTTCTTTAATATAACTTGAAGCCTTTGTTTGTTTGGCGTAATTATTTATCCAAATAATATATATAAGCTGGAGAGAATACAAAAGTTCAAGCCAAGATTAAAAATTTACGTTAAAAGCATGCTTAATTAATTAAAAGTACAATCCTTTATAAAGGAAAGCCCATTAACTGCGAGCCTGTTTGTTCGCGTACTCGTAACACGTTCATGGAGGATTAGATCGTTTTATTGGGAAGACACTGTTTTTATTTCCGACTGTACTAGCTTTCTGAAAGATAATGTCTTGCAATCTTTGTCTATTGAATGTAATTCTTACGAATATCCTGGTGCTTTTGGGCGTCCATCATGATATCTGCAACGTCTTCAGAAATGAGTATATTCAAATTTTGACTATAGTTATTACCTTCATGTCGTATTTCCGGGAAGAAAATGGAACTACGACAACCTGTATGTACAAATATTGACTGATTTTATGTAACTGTTAGATAGTTGCATTCCGTATGTCATAAATTCCTTGAGGTATAGACTCTGTAATTCCCTTAAAACTCTAGCTGACATATTAAACAGTCTGTGATAGACTTGCGATTTGTTTGTAATTTTTGAAAAGTATTTTTATTCAAATCGGTGCACAGTGAAATAAAAACAATCCACAAAGGAAAATAAACATACGCTCGATCTTACACATGCTCACATTTTCCAGGAAGCAGACGCTTATCTATATTTAATTTAGCAATTTATTTATTTTCACTATCACGAAATACAGTCAGGGATCGATTAATTTTCATAAAACGTACTTTTCACTTACTAAAGTATAAGTTTGTGTTGTAGGTCGCTTTAAGGCAAAAGAAAAATCGTTCAAGATAAAAACTATATTTTTATATTGATAAAATATGGTTCCTTTCCAAAACAAAAGATAAAAAAATAGTCAATTACGAAAATAATAAGATAAGGATCATCTACACGTTCGAACAATTGAGTTTATCAGTGAATACTAAAGTTACTAAATACTTTAAAGATGTCACGCTCGAAAGACCATTTCAGGATTCGTAAGTACCCAAATATGCGCTACAGTGAGGACAGTAGTGGTTCAAATTTTGGCAGGAATCCATACAATAGGGTAAAAACGCACAAGGCCAGCATCTAAAACAAAAAAAAGAATTATAAAAATACTAGAATTAACAGAAAAAAAATGAAACAACAAAATTGGGAAATGTTTGTCAAAAAAAAAGCAGAAGACAGATGGAGACAAGACTATTTAAATTATTTTCAAGTTTAGTTTAGGAAGATTGAATTAATTTGCAATTAATCATTGATTTGAGTACAGTTATGTGATGATAACAAAAACAAAACTGGCTTGAATGAAAATGAGTCAGAACAGGAAGACTCATCATTATTTTGGAACGTTTTAAATTCAATCTTATCTACTAGAGAAATCAAATTGCTAGTAATTAAAAAGGTTTATCTTAGTTAATTGTTTTTTTTTGTGGAAACTTACATGAAACAAAAGAGAAGCAAAGCAGCCATATGTGTCTTCGTCGTAGGCGTCGGTCTCACCTCAGTGGCGATCTGAGCGTGACAATGTGGGCATATGGTCCTTTGACTTTCAGGGCCATAGTGAATTTGGGATCGCCCCAGGGGTACTGTTAACGCTACTAAATTTCAACAACAACAACAAAAAATTAGTATTATCCACGCTTCTTTTAAGCGAAGAAATAAATTTTAGTTACCTGTCCTTCCCTGAGAAGCTAAAACAGAAAAAAATTACTTCGCGTTTTGGCAAGACGTTAAGTCGAAATTACCTTTGCTTGGTGGAGGGGTTTTCCCTTTAAGGTCCGGGTATAAATTTTCATAGGGTGGTGGGTTTTCCGCTGGTTGAGAAGCAGCGGTTGCTCTTTTGCGTAGAGTTGGAGAATCGGGTTGTTGGTCCATACTAAAAAAAAATTAACTGCACTTTAGTATGATTTTTTCTTACTTTTACACTTGGTTTTACAAAGTTCAATGCTGAAGACCTATTATTTTTGACAACAGAGTTGGAAAACAAATCGAAAAATTGACCTAAGTACTCAACAAATACAATGTAAAAAGCAACAATAAAGAGGAAGCCATAGCTAATGGATAATGATGGATGAAACTGGGGGCCTGACCAATCCAACTCAATCCAAACGAGAGGAGATACCTTTAAAAATGAAGATGATTCAGTTACATATTACTTATGGACGATAAACAAATCAGTAATTATAGGAAATTTGGAATAAAAAACAGAAGAAAAGAAAGGTTAACATCAACATTGTAAGAGAAAGGATTAAACTCTATTCAGGCAAAAACGAAAGTAGAGACGAAACAAATAGAAACAGTTTTACTTCTACACCACAAGCATCCAATTTTTCTTTTGAAAATCTAATATTGCCTATGAGAACTTGACTAGAGGAATCGTAAGCTGAATTCAGGCAACTTTTGCTCTGCTCAGAAACGTTGAAAGGTAAAATGAATTATGATTAACGTTTTCCCTTTCCTCTAAAGTACATATGAAACTTAATTGCGTCATTTGGAGTAATCAACAGCAAATTGTTTGCTCAAATTACCCTTTGATAGCATCAATTGCTCGCATAGGGTAAAGTACAAAGTGTCTATAAAAGAATGCCAAAACCAGCAAGCCGTGTAATGCTATACAATATTTATTGGCGCGATATTACAGAATAAAAAAGGAGATAGAGAAGGTATAGGTAGTGCATATCTATTGAAGCACAAAGGTACCCACCCAATCATGTTTTTTGTCTGACCAATTTGAATCTTAAATGTCAAAGCTCATCCTTCATCCTTCTTTAAAACGAGTCATATCAAAAACCATGTCAAAAATATTGGATTGCAAATTTTCTGAATCTAGCTAAGATATGATTGTTAATTACGTAGCCTTCTGATGAACGGCTTTAAATGAAATTGGTAACTGTGATGAGATTTACAAAAAAAATAAAGATTTTAAACTACCAACCATTTTGATCCTTAAGACTCGAGATACCTGCAGGAATTAGAAATAGTAAACGTTAGTATTTGAATTTCTTTTATGAAAGTATGTACTGTGCAAAGTAAGGAGAGACATTACTTCTGATTCTGACTGTACTTTCATTATAATTTCAACTCATGTACAAATCTTGTATGTACGTATTAAAATAGAATTGATAAACCTTCTTGATATAACCTGAACCTGAATTATTTGAGAACACGTCAAAATAGAAGAGTGCCCGCCAATCACTTCCCAAGCTTACGTGCGATTGTGTAAACCAGATAACATATTAAGTCTATAATTAAAACCTAAATTAAACAATTAAATTAAAACAAAATATTCCAAGAAGGGAATCAAATTATATTGATACACATGAAGTGACTAAGTACGTCAGAAAACGAGCCAGGCGATCAATGACGATAATCATTGATCAATCGAACGTAAGCGTTTCACTTGTATAAAATTCATAATTTGAAACAGCAGTTTTAATTAAGCATAAAAAAATAAATCCGTCCACAAAAGTCAAAATAATTTCGTACATTACGTGTTAATTTATGCTAATGAAACCCTTCCTTTGAATTTAGTAACTTCTATCACATTTAAAGTAGAATTAATGAAATTGAACAGGAAAACCGCCGCTATTAATAAAAATCTCTGGGGGTACTCACCTTGGATGGGATACAAACACAAAGCACGCGAAGAATAATAATAATTTGCAAGCCTAACAAACTGCGTCAAGGAACGACTGCACTATCGTCTCTGTTCGCACAGAGTTTACATTAATGATACGGCACTCATGCCCCGATAAACTATCTGCTGCTTTGAAACATCGTTTCTAAGATTACGCCGCGTAATGAGACTAAACAGGTTTCGAATGGTTTCGAATTGAGAACCTCCGGTTGTTAGGAGTGTATTCTTCCAAGAACGCTCTTACTTAGTATGACGTGTTTTGAGTGAAAATTTCTTCAGAATTTCTTAGTAATCGGTTGATTTTAATTTTCCATAATTTCAGGAAACTCGGAGGTAGTTAGATAATCGAAACACAGTGAATCAAAAGTGAATCAAAGTATTTTTTTTAAATAAGAAAATGCAATTATCTAAAAAATTCCAAAAACTTGACCTTAAAAGCAAGGATGCCCCATCACATCCTTCCACTAACAATAATTGTTCCATAAAATTGTCTAGTTAAAAAAGTCACAGTTTTGATACAAATTCTCTTACCAGCGTGGAAGAACTGCTCAAAGTTGTTCTGAGTTATGCTAACCATTTTTCGACTGGTTACATAAATTTCAAGAGTTTGAAGAAACCAATAGCAATATTAGAGAATAAGTTATTGAAGATACGAAAAATATTGGAAGTCTTCATTCTTCTACAATGAGATATGTTTAAGGATTCTTAAGGAAAATGAACAGAAGCTCCAATTTGATATGAAACTTTTATTTTCATTCTCCCCACGGGTTCTTCCATTCTTCTTTATTGCTTCGATACCTATCTTTTTCTTTTCCTCTCCATTGCTTCATCCAACTCTTCAGTTTTTTTTTACGCTCCCATGCCGTAACCTGAATGGGTTTTGTTCTCCCAATGTGACCGCACTAAATCTTTTTATCCACGTAGTTTACGTTTGTATTGATCTCTTTCTTCTCCAATATTTTGTTTAACACCCCAATATGATTATACCCACTCCATTAATTTCCAATTTCCATCTACAGGTCTTCATCTTTTCATCGTTTCATTTTTCTCATTGCTTTCATTGTCCCTTCCTCACACTCGCTCTATTCGTCTTTTACATTGCCTTGTTGTTTTCAACATGAAGGAGGGGTGAAAGGATAAAGATCACATCACATTACTTTCAATATGAATTCACCATAAACGTAGTTTACGTAGAGTCTGGCCGAAGAATGGACGGAACAACAGGACTGCATGATCTACACGTGAAAACCGATTTGCACAAGTATTATTTTTAAAAATAATTGAATGTACAATTGAATTATGAGCAATAGTACTGAAAATATCTTTTCACTTTTTTTCCTATTTTAAAATCCAATATTGCATGTGCGGTTTAGTTTCTGTTTGGTGTAAATCCGTCTTCTTATGTTCTTGCCACGAGAGTGACGCGTGATCACTCCGTGTGTTCGGCGGCCATACTGTAGTTACATATTTTTTGGACGTTTGAACATTCAACTCTTGTTCATTGCGAAACAATACGAAAAGGAATAAAAGTATCAATTTAGGCAAGGAAGAGCAAAAAAAGCTGAGAATTGAGAAGAACTATGAACCACAGGCGAGGAAGAGCAAAGAAAATAGAAAATTGAACAAGAGCTATAATGAGAAGCGAGGAAAAAGCTAAAAATGACTACATACTATTAGGAGCCTGAAAATTCTTTCTCGTGATTAATAATTGCAATGAATTGAAGAAAGTTGCAATCTCGTTTCTTGCTCTTACATCTGGTAATTAGTGATCTACCAGTGAATTCTCTCAAGTAAAATAAAAACGCGCTTGAAACTGAAAGAATATTTATTCAGTAATTTCTGCTTTTAATACAGAATTTTAATGTTTAGGAACATTATTAAAAAATATTACAATATAAAAATAAAAATGAAACAAAAAGAAACATAATATGGCTGATACACCTACACAGCCTTACTAGGAACATCAAACTGATATTAGGTTTTAAACATTAAGAAAAAATATAACAATTTAAAACGAAGGAAGATGAAGCTGTTACGTCTTAGTAATTGTAGTAGACTCCCAAAAAGGCATTGCATCTGGGGCAATGATGCAGTCTATTCTGGCAAGTAGAACAGAAGTACGGAATGCAGCAACAACTAGAAAAAAAAAAACACAAAATAAAAACGCAATTAAAAAAAATGTAATAAAATGCAATTTGAAATCACAGACACGAGAATTACATTTTTCCAATCGACAGACCTAGATTTATATGTGTTCTATGAACACGAGGGCTTTTTTAAAAGCAAAAGTAAGATTTAAACGTTGGGGCCAAAGCCAAATTAATAAAACGCAATCTATCTTCAAAATAACGTTCTCATAGTTGATTAACAATACGGTACGCATCCGCTGCAGTTTCCATCATCATCATTACTGGTGTGGATGATTCTGTAAAGATCCAAATAAGGAAATGACATGTTCAGACCAGAATGCAGGAGTTGAAGTTAGATTTTTCAGCCCATATTCTCGATTTTGTAAGCAAAGGCTTAACTGTAACATTTAGGCAGGATGGCAATACCATTATAATTAATAAATGCTGCTTCTAGCTGGATTACCTAATCTTCAACTTGTTATAGTTAGTTCCTGTTAAGCTCAGAGAGGGCCTCGAATTTTCAGAGGTGAAAGACACTTTAGTCATATCTCTGTGTAAAGTATTTTAAGAATATAAAACTTACCAGGACAACAATAGATAAAAAGCCAATGTGTGAGTAGTACTGGAGATTTTTGAAGTCACGAGTGTTGTGACATTAGATACACAATATGGACAAATTGCCGGCTGACTATCGGGGCCGTACCAAACCACAGAATTCAGTTTTACATCTGAAGCTGCAATAAAGAAAGAAAAGGGGTATGTATATATAGGAGAAACAAGGTGTAGTGCTAACTTACGTTTTCGAAACTGAGCGGAAGCTGGCGACGGATCAACTACCATGTTGTCCAAATTTCGCTTTCTAAGGTTACAAATTAACAACAGTAATTGTTTTAGGACAAATAAAGCAATAAATTGCTTATTAACGGCTTCCCTTTATTAACTTTTCAAAAATACGTATATTCCTGTCAGACCTTCAGCAAATTACTGACGTAATAAATAAATCATTCTCAAAAGCTCGCAGAATTATACGATACTAAAAACACTTTAGAAAATAAACAGAAATCCATCGCTCTTTTAGTCCTTAATAGTCAATAAAACAATAAGAAAATTTTAGATTGTGTTTCGATACACCACGACTAAACACTGTCAAATTTCAGCGAATTTCGCTTCAAACGTTTAACTATTTATACACGTGTTTGATTTAATGAAACATTTTTTGGTGTCATTGTAAACCAAAGCAAATGCCTTACCCTGGTAGTCTCATCCTTCAAACATTCACACCACAGATATAGAACGCCGATTTTGCTGTGCTTGCAATCAATGACGAACCGAAAAATCCCCGAGTACGATATGGGTTACGAATGACATGAACTTGTCAGATTGCGTAAAGAACATCTAGATATGTAATTTCAAATTAAAAAACAAAAAAAAAACTTTGGGGATGGTGTTTTTAGTATCGTATAATTCTGCGAGCTTTTGAGAATGATTTAGTTTTTACGTCAGTAATTTGCTGAAGGTCTGACAGGAACATACGTATTTTTGAAAAGTTAATAAAGCGAGGCCGTTAATAAGCAATTTATTGCTTTATTTGTTCTAAAACAATTACTGTTGTTAATTTGTAACCTTAGAAAGCGAAATTTGGACAACATGGCTTCCGCTCCAAAACGTAAGTTAGCACTACATCTTGTTTCTCCTATATATACTTTCCCTCTTTTTTTTCTTTATTGCAGCTTCAGATGTAAAACTGAATTCTGTGGTTTGGTACGGCCCCGATAGTCAGCCGGTAATTTGTCCATATTGTGTATCTAATGTCACAACACGCGTGACTTCAAAAATCTCCAGTACTACTCACAAGTGGGCTTTTTATCTATTGTCATGCTGGTAAGTTTTATATTCTTAAAATACTTTACACAGAGATATGACTAAAGTGTCTTTCACCTCTGAAAATTCGAGGCCCTCTCTGAGCTTAACAGGAACTAGCTATAGCAGGTTGAAGATTAGGTAATCCAGCTAGAAGCAGTATTTATTAATTATAATGGTATTGCCATCCTGCCTAAATGTTAGAGTTAAGCTTTTGCTTACAAAATCGAGAATATGGGCTGAAAATCTAACTTCAACTCCTGCATTCTGGTCTGAACATGTCATTTCTTATTTGGATCTTTACAGAATCATCCACACCAGTAATGATGATGATGATGAAATTGCAGCGGATGCGTACCGTATTGTTAATCAACTATGAGAACGTTATTTTGACGACAAATTACGTTTTATTAGTTTGGCTTTGGTCCCAATGCTTAAATCTTACTTTTGCTTTTAAAAAAGCCCTCGTGTTCGTAGAACACATATAAATCTAGGCCTGTCGATTGGAAAAATGTAATTCTCGTGTCTGTGATTTCAAATTGCACTTTATTACATTTTTTTTAATTGTGTTTTTTTTTCTAGTTGTTGCTGCCTTCCGTACTTCTGTTCTACTTGCCAGAATAGACTGCATCATTGCCCCAGATGCAATGCCTTTTTGGGAGTCTACTACAATTACTAAGGGGGCTAGACGTAACAGCTTCATCTTCCTTCGTTTTAAATTGTTATATTTTTTTCTTAATGTTTAAAACCTAATATCAGTTTGATGTTCCTAGTAAGGCTGTGTAGGTATATCAGCCACATTATGTTTCTTTTTGTTTCATTTTTATTTTTATATTGTAATATTTTTTAATAATGTTCCTAAACATTAAAATTCTGTATTAAGAGCAGAAATTACTAAATAAATATTCTTTCAGTTTCAAGCGCGTTTTTATTTTACTTGAGAGAATTCACTGGTCGATCATTAATTACCAGATGTAAGAGCAAGAAACGAGATTGCAACTTTCTTCAATTCATTGCAATTATTAATCACGAGAAAGAATTTTCAGGATCCTAATAGCATGTAGTCATTTTTAGCTTTTTCCTCGCTTCTCGTTACAGCTCTTGTTCAATTTTCTATTTTCTTTGCTCTTCCTCGTCTGTCGTTCATAGTTCTTCTTCTCAATTCTCAGCTTTCTTTGCTCTTCCTTGCCTAAATTGATACTTTTATTCCTTTTCGTATCGTTTCGCAATGAACAAGAGTTGAATGTTCAAAAGTAATACAAAACGTCAAAAAAAAATATGTAACTACAGTGTGGCCGCCGAACAAACGGAGTGATTACGCGTCACTCTCGTGGCAAGAACACAAGAAGACGGATTTACACCAAACAGAAACTAAATCGTATATGCAATATTGGATTTTAAAATAGTACATTCAATTATTTTTAAAAATAATACTAGTGCAAATCGGTTTTCACGTGTAGATCATGCAGCCTTGTTGTTCCGTCCATTCTTCGGCCAGACTCTACGTAAACTATGTTTATGGTGAATTTATATTAAAAGTAATCATTTCTATGTGATCTTTATCCTTTCACCCCTCCTTCTCATGTTGAAAACAACAAGGCAATGTAAAAGACGAATAGAGCGAGTGTGAGGAAGGGACAATGAGAGCAATGAGAAAAATGAAACGATGAAAAGATGAAGACCTGTAGATGGAAATTGGAAATGAATGGAGTGGGTATAACCATATTGGGGTGTTAAACAAAATATTGGAGAAGAAAGAGATCAATACAAACGTAAACTACGTGGATAAAAAGATATAGTGCCGTCACATTGGGAGAACAAAACCCATTCAGGTTATAAGCATAAAAAAAACTGAAGAGTTGGATGAAGTAATGGAGAGGAAAAGACTTGTGAGATAGCTATCGAAGCAATAAAGAATAATGGAAGAACCGATGGAGAGAATGAAGTTTCATATCCAATTGGAGCTTCCGTTCATCTTCCTTATGAATTCTTAAACATATCTCATTGTAAAAGAATGAAGACTTCCAATACTTTTCGTATCTTCAATAACAAATAACTTATTCTCTAATATTGCTATTGGTTTCTTCAAGCTCTTGAAATTTATGTAACCAGTCGAAAAATGGTTAGCATAACTCAGAACAACTTTGAGCAGTTCTTCCACGCTGGTAAGAGAATTTGTATCAAAACTGTGACTTTTTTAACCAGAAAATTTTATGGAACAATTTTTGAACGATACCGTTTAGATTTGGAGAATCAATCTCTTTTATAATGAGATACCTACAGTTTTAATTAAAGATATAGGTTTTGAGACACCCTGTATAAGTAATAACATCGATTTGACAAATACTTTGACATAGCATTTTCATGACATTTTATAGGGGGCCTACGTTTTGTACTAACATAATACAGCAGCAAGTGGTGCAATATTTTGATTTACTCTGATATATATCCTTCTTTGTCTTGAACAATATGCAATCTACAATGTCATACAAATTAATTTTCCTTGTGTATGCAAAGTGAGTAAAATATGTGTACATATTTCAGAAAACAAAAACGCAAGAAAGACCATTGTTTAGTTAATACTTTTAATCGTCATTTAACAAATATAAAGAAAATAATTCTATACATGCAATGTGCTTAGGTATATAATAAATCTTGAATTGTTTTCTCGACAAAATACACAAACTCATACTTGTTAATGAGATAGTCGTGTCACACTACAACTTTTTATACAAAACACAAGCTTGTTTGAAAATACGTCAAAAAAATAGGAAAAGGGAAGCCAATAGTTTTTTTTTTCTTAGGCGATCACTTTAAGAAACTTAACATCAATAACGTAATCTGTAGAAAGTTTATGAAATAGGTTTGCATGCAATACTAAAAAAAAAATTTTTTTTACTACAAATTTTAATTTTTTCGTCAGAAAAAGTATTGTGAAATTAAATCTAATAGTAGATATAGGAATGTGACTTAAATTTTTTTTTAATTAAGGGATTAAATATAATTTTTGAGTTAATCTCAATCAAAAAAAAGTATATAGGCGAAATACAATTATGATTTTGTGTGTTTTTAGCTTTTAAAAACATCTTCAAGATTTTAAGCAATACAATAAAAATCAATAAAATATATTTAAGTAACCAGAAGTAATAAACAAACATATCTAAAACCTGCATGCAGAGTGACAGTCAATCAGGGTTGGTAGACACCCACCACGGCGTTGCACATCGCGCAATAATGCACCCTGTTCTGGCAGGAGTTGCAACAGTGCGGAATGCAACACAAACTGAAAAATTAAATAAATTAAAAACGAACGGAAAGTTGTCAAATTGAACTACTTAAATCAACTGGTTGGGAAAGTAATTTGAAAATAGTATTCATTCAGTTTTCCAAAATTTAATGAAAAAAATTGAAATAAAAAATAAATAAAAGGAAACTTCAAATACATATTATGTATAGGTATGTGCAAAACGTGAAGTGGAACTGACCAAAAATACTAACCAACAACAAAGCAACAAACAAGCCCAGCAGTGAGTCTTGCTGGTAGCCTTGGACTTCACATTGGTCTTCATATGCACGCGACAGTAAGGACATATTGCTTGTTGGCTATCAGGGCCAAAGTAAACCACCGGTTGGGGCATTGTCACGTTTGTTACTGTAACAAAATCATAAATAAATGTGTATATTCACCAATAACTTTTTGTGTCTCAAATCTTACCAGTCGTAAGTCTTTCTAAGCCAGCTTGATCCATAGGGATTTCACTTCTATAAGGTTCGCTACTGAAAAAATAAATAAAACAATAACTTTGTATATGGGTACAAAAAGTGTGTTGCCCTCATTTTCTCGCATGTTCACGTACGTTCCTTACTTGATCCGTACCCTAAACAGACAAGTAAATAAACAACTTTAAAAAAATTGTTTTATTGATTTGATTTTATAATGGTTTTCACATTGGAAGAAAAATCTTTTATGATTGAATCTTACTTTCGAAACGCTCAGAAAATCCATGGGGAATGGACCTTTTCTATCCCTGATTGTATTGCAGAATTTCAGGAAAAGTTTCCAGAAACTGTATTTCTGTACCACAAATTTGTTAATCAACTTCAGTACTCTGTAGGACTATTCAGAGAAACTGGCAGTGTGGTTAGAAAGCAGGTATCAGGGAGTTCTAAAGTAAGAATTGATGAGGTAGTTTGAAAATGTGAGACAAATTATGACTGATGCTCCTTGCACTTCCATCCGTCACCTGTCACAATAAGTTGATCTGTCTGTCGGGACCTGCAGAAATTTTCTAAGAAAGGACTTGCAAATGTTCCCTTATCGTTTGACTGCCGGACATGAATTGCTTCCAGTAGATTTTGAACCAAGGCAAAGATACTGTCATTGGTTTTTAAAATATATTGACAATGACGATTTGTTGGACAAAACTTTCTTTTCCGATGAGGCCTGGTTCTATTTAACAGGATACATTGATTCCCAAAATATGAGGATCTGGAGTACAGAAAACCCTCATATTTTTATTGAAGCCCCGCACCATCCATAAAAAATTGGTGTTTGGATAGGTTTAAATCGGAGAAGATTGATGGGTCCAATATTTTTTAATGGCACACTAACAGCACTTAGATATTGAAAAGAGATTTTGCATCCAAATTGCAACTCGTCATGATGATTACCAGATTACTCGGATGATTACCAGAAATATGGCACACATATGACCTCCGCGAACTTACGGTCTAACTCCTTTGGATTTCTTTGTTTCGCCCTACTTGAAAAATTCCATTTTTAAAATGCCCGTTAATGATTTACAGGAACTTACCCAAAAAATCATCGAAAAGTGTGATGAAATAAACAATTCTTCCCACATTTTGCAAAATGTTAGTAATGGATGTCGCAGAGGAGTTAGAAATTGCCTCGAAGAAGACAGATGCCATTTTCAACATCTGTTGTGAATTCAGGTTCAATGTTTTATTTTGTTTGGTTTCAAATACGTAATAAATCGTAATTATGGGTTATGACTTTCTGTTGACATTATGTCAAAATTAAAGGTCAATTTGGCGGTAACTAATCAAGTAAGGGACATAAGTGAACGTGCGAAAAAAGTAGAGCAACACACTAGTTGGGAAAACTTTTTGTTATATTGTTACGAAAAAATAAATAAACGAAAACTCCTGCGACTGAAGATTGTATTCTTCATGGGAATCCCTTTTTTCCAATAAATGGAACATGTTTACTTTATGTTCATCATTTAACATGTTCTCATCCCCTTTCAACAAATCTTAAACAAATTACATTTTGTGGGGGACCAAAATTTCGATCAACTTTTTTTGATATTGCCTATTTTTTGTGTTTACAAATAAGTCAAAAAATGTGGTTTACTACTGGAATATTTCTTTAAAAATTTATGCAGATGATTCTTGAACCGGGCTTGATTAAGATTTGTTTTTTAAACAGTTGCCCACGAAAATAAATGAAACCTCTTGGGGGACTCCCCATTTCAGCGCGACTTTGAAAGTCACACCCAAGTATACAGACAAAGATTAAACCTTTTAAAACGGTGGTCCACCGACGTAATTACCAATTTTAACAGAAATCAAGTGTACAATTTTAATAAGCACCAGGCTATAGATAATTTCGAACCAGTCGGAAAATGCTGATAGCACAAATCTTTAATCAGTCAGCATTTTCTTTTTAATTAAAAAAAGTAGCAACTAAATTTTATTAAACAAAAAAAAATCCTACGAACATTAAACGTGTTAAATCAGCAAACGTATTGAAATAGCAAACGTGTTGTTTGCTCTTTTACAGTTCTCCAATTCCTATACGTTTTCATTACAGGCTCTATTATACTTATTAATTCGATTCACTAAGAACAAACGATTGTTAAGTAACAACCCTTAAATCATAAGAGAGAGAGAAAATGCGCCACGAAAGGAACTACGTCACGATAACAAAATAGAAATTGGAGAAATAAGTATAACAATATTAAATTGTTACAGGAAATGACGTTATGAAAATACTGCGCCATAATCCTTATCTGCCTAACAGATACAGGAATAAAAATGCTCTGCGGTAAAGGAGATAGTATTTTAAAAGCAGTTAAATAAACAAAACACTCATTTATTAAAATTAAATAGATAAAACAGCGCCAGAAAAAATAAATAAAATTATGAAAAAACTCCTCCCCGTTCTTGTAACTAAAACTAATTTCGATAATTGTGTCCTAAATACATAATTAAAAATATCACAGGCGATGCATTTTACAAGCCGTGCAACAACCTCAGAGTTCCAATGAAGATAAATAAACAACTGCAAGAGACCACATGGGAACGCTGTTTGCGTTGTTAATACAAACGAGTTCAATGTGGGAAGTTAGGATTCAGCTAATATTTTTGCTCGCACAAAAAAATAAATATATAAAAACACAAAAAAAATCTGAAATCTTACTGTATCAGTAAATATCTAAATTCGAAATTGTTTCTCTGAGAAACGTTCTAATTAATATTATTAAAATGCACTTACCTCATATTAACTTGCGCCCTTTCCAACTCAATGCTGCAACTGCAACTAGATTGGCGTGATTTGAGTGGTTCCAGTACGCAAACGCGAACTTAAAGCGCTTAAGTCGTAAGCTCACTGTTTTTTCTTTATGTGCCACGTGAGTTCACGCCTTAAAACGATGGCAAGACGCATTAAATTATATAAAAGTAATATCCTAATCCAATAGATGGTAAAATTAGAAGCAACAACCAAGGTTAAAGCCTTTTCTGAAGGGTGTGAACTCATACATCACGTGGACTGATTATAATGTGCAGAGGTCCTTAATTTGCCATTCAAGTCATGGATGGAATATTCCCTCCGCCTTTAGACCGTTCATGTTTCAAGAGTTATGCGCGCCAGATCCCATAACATTCAGGGAAGACATAACAACTCGTTCGTGAATGATAAACTTCTAGTTTTCGCTCAGGAAACCAAAGTAAATTAAAAAATTCAAATTCAATTTTATAAATTTACATTTGTATTATTTATTGTTTTCAAAATTTGAGAGATTCTATCAATATTTTTTTTAATTCACTTACCAGTGTAACACCCTGTGTAGCCCTTTCGTATTGAAAAGCTATTTACCTAATTTTTTGAGAGAAAATAGAAATATCCTCTTTTATCCTTCGATATAATTACCCGTATTCTTTTACTCTAGTTAACCTCTAGTAACTAATTTTCGGGTGAACATTGACGACCCTAGCTACTCAAGAAGGACAAAAAAGCCTAACGACGTAAAAATGGTAATTCAATCCGAACAAATCAAAAAACAGTCGAATTATTCTTTTTTTTTACTTTAGATTTGTAATTTGTCTCAGAAATGGGAACATTTGATCCTAGAATTTGAATCAATTTAAATCGCTTCAAGAATTTACGTGTTCGTTAAACAGGAGGTGAAAAAATAAGAACTCTGTATAAGGGGTGTAATGACGTAACATGATGTAGCAAAAGATCTTGAAAAACACGGCTAGGCTCTCAATGCAGTGTTGGCAACATCAGCATCGAGAAAATCCTTAACCAATCCTCAATTTATCCTTAAAATTGAAATGATGTTTTTGCCTTCTACCTCTTTTATTACTTCTAGTTACTGTAATTTGAATCGATCTAAATCGATAAAAAAAATTACGCGTTCGTTGAAAGGAGGAGAAAAAATAAGAACTCTGACGTCATACGTAAGTATAAGAGGTGTAATGACGTAACTTGATGTAGAAAAAGATCTTGAAAAACACGGCTGGACTCTCAATCCAGAGTTACCAACATTAGTATCGAGAAAATCCTTAACCAAACCTCAATTTATCTTTAAAATTCAAATGGTGTCTTTGCCCTCTACCTCCTTTGTTACTTCCAGTTACTTCCATTCGATCTGTAATTTGAATCAATTTTAATCGATTTAAAAAAAATTACGCGTTCGTTGAAAGAGGGAGAAAAAATAAGAACTCTGACGTCATACGTAAGTATAAGAGGTGTAATGACGCAACTTGATGTAGCAAAAGATCTTGAAAAACACTCTCAATACAATGTTGCCAACATCAGTATCGAGAAAATCCTTAATCAAACCTCAACTTATCCTTAAAATTGAAATGATGTCTTTACCATCTACCTCCTTTTTTTACTTTCAGTTACAATTCGATCTATAATTTGAATCAATCTTAATCGATACAAAAAGAATTTACGTGTTCGTTAAAAGGGGTGAAGAAATAAGAACTCTGAAGTTAAATGTAAGTGTAGGGAGATTTAATGACGTAACATGATGTAGCAAAAGATCTTGAATAATAAGTCTGGGCTCTGAATTCAGTGATGCCAACATCAGCATCGAGAAAATCCTTAATCAAACTTCAATGTATCCTTAAAATTGAAATGATGTCTTTGCCCTCTACTTCTTTTGTTACTTCCAGTTACTTTCATTCGATCTGTAATTTGAATCATTTTTTTAAAATTTTGATAAAAGATTTGCCAGAAGGTCGCTATAGAAAAAACGTTGTACAAATTTCTGTTATATTTCACTCATCAATACAAAAAATGTTGGTTGGATGACTTGTTTCGGTTTAAAAACCATTATCAAATCTTAAGAACAATGCGAACCTTCTGGCAAATCTTTTAACAAAATTTTATTACTAGTCACTAACATCATGGATAACCCACTACTAATTTGAATCAATCTTAATCGATTCAAAAAGAATTTAGGCGTTTGTTAAAGGGGTGAAAAAATAAGAACTCTGACGTCAGACGTAAGTATAAGAGGGATAATGACGTAACATGATATAGTAAAAGATCTTGAAAAACAAAACTGAGCTAATCCACTGTTGTCAACACCAGCATCGAGAAAATCCTTAATAAAACCTCAATTCATCCTTAAAATTGAAATGGTGTCTTTGCCCTCTACCTCCTTTGTTACTTACAGGTAATTCCATTCGATCTGTAATTTGAATCAATGTGTTCTTTAAAAGGGGGAGAATGTGTTCTTTAAAAGGGGAAGAAAAAATAAGAACTCTGATGTCATACGTAAGTATAAGAGGTGTAATGACGTAACATGATGTAGCAAAACAAACAAAGTTGAGCCCTTTAATCCAGTGTTGCCAACATCAGCATAGAGAAAATCCTCAACCGAACCTCAATTTGTTCTTAAAATTCCTTAAGTTATTCTGACCTTTTTTCAAATAAGTGGAAAATTTGAATTTAGTGTCTTGAAATTTGTTTTTCTATGTACAAGTAAAACTAATGTTAAATAAGAGATTTACAGACTGGTAATAAAGTCCCGCACATGTCTCCTTTGTAATATCTTAAAGCGAGTAAATTTTTAATTTTATAAAGACACATTAGTGTGTAATCCTTTCTCTATCGACTTTTATCCTCTGTGACGTTATCAAAATTTTTTATATGACAATCCTAACTTATATTGATCTTTTCAACCTTTACTCTTGAAGTTTAAAATTCTTCACTACTTCTTCCATCTTTTTGCCTTGAATTTGGTTGACCTGGACCTTTTTGATTTTTTTTCTAATTTCCCAATCCTTTGGCTTAGGTTGGGTTGACCTTTGACCTTCTTTTTGAACTTCGTCTCTTGATATTACAATTTTTAAAAATCTTTTACAATTGCTTTTACCTTGGGTTGGGTTGCTTTTTGAAATTAAATTTTTGAAACATTTCTTCCCTATTTTTTTTGTTTTTCTTAGGTTGGGTTAACCTTAACCATTTCGAACCTTTACCCTTAAAATTTAACATATTTAAACCAGCTTTTGATTGTCCTCCTTGGCAGTTAAATGCTGATTTAAAAATTAGTGCCTCACACAAATTTTTCGAAAAAAACCAACGATCGGCAACCCCCGGACCGCGAAAAATTTTCATTCGTCCCGCGTAATTTTTTAAATAAAATAAATGAAAGTATTAATAAAAACAAAAATGGCAACACTGCTTCGATCTCTCACATAAGAGGGTTGTAAATTTATTTTTATGATATACAGGGTGAGTGATAATTATTCCTTCAAAGTATGGGAAAAATTAAAAAGAATTGAATTTATATCATAAATCATTCACCACAAACGCTCAGCAGTGAATTTGGCGTTCTAGTCTAAACATGCCTGATTTTTTTGGGAAAATTTATAAAAATTAAATAATATTGTGTAACTGGCAATATAGAAAGTGTTAGGAAAGAGTTTATACATGTATTTCGGCCTTATTGGGCCTCATCAGAACTCTGTACCTTAAAAAAATTTGGTTTATGGAAAAATTTAGAAAAACTTACCTACCTCTTTTTTTCATCTGGCAAGAAAACTTGATTTTATTTTTGGAAAATTTATAGTTAATTAATTAGAAATATAACATTAAAATAAATGTTTATATTTTCACAAAATCTAAAAAATGCACAAGAAATTTAAAAAAATCTTAACGACTGGTCACACGAATGACTAAAAATAGTTCTAAATTTTCGGACGTAAAGTTTTTGCGTTTGTCACTCGATACAGAGATACGAAGTTAGTTAAATTGGGGCACAGTTTCTGAAGTGCTGAATATTGAAATATTAAAAAAAAAACGAAAAGCGCAACTATCTTTTTAATTTTTTTCTAAAATTATTATTGCAGCGATCACAGCAAAATTAATACGTTTTATAAGCACTTTCTTGAGCTCTTGATGATGGTGTCATTAGGTTTTATTTAAAACATGTCGTCGTGGCGTGACCACTATCAATTTAATGTTTTTATTTAATTATGTAGAATAGGTAGAAAATTCGTTGAAAATAGCAGTGCAAAAAAACATTTGGCATACTGAAGATAAAAACAAAAAAGCTTTGATACACCTTCGAAGTTTTATTTTGCTTATCACAGAAGGTGATTTTAGTAAAATATTCAGTTAAAACGAATGATGTGACTTACGAGTCAAGAAACGCGAAATTAAAAAATTCATTATGTAAACAACAATTCAGTTAACAGCGAACAAAATATCTGCTTTAGAACCTAATCAAAGGGACATTATGCGAGTACAGAATAGAATGTATTGTAAGGACCTGATCAGTACGGGGAGAAAAAGGGTGATTTATATTTTTAAGTCAAAACAAAACAAAATAGTTCTTAACCAGAACACGAGATTTCTAAAGTAGAAATCTTTTACAGTGAAAATTAAAAGAGATTGAAAGTCTCTAATTCTGACTTCTCTGAACTCCCTTACTAAACTTTACCACCCTTTTAACCAAAACTTTTCCAAACCGAATCGAGACGCAAGAAGCGACTGCTTTGTTAGTAGCGTTTCCAGTTTTAGCAAAAGTTAGCCAGCAATCGTTCTTCCCGCTCTCTTTGGACTTGATTTGAATTTTGGCCCTTTTTACCCTCAGACTTACTTATTTTTGGGTTTGTTGGATCTTTCTCTTCCAGCTTCTTGTTCGAACTATTATGAAAGATTCTCTAGAAAAACTACTTAAAGATTTTAAATAAAATTCGAAAGTTTTAACAAATAAAATATATATTAAAATAAAATTTTACAAGATTAAAGAATTTACAATAAATTTTAAATTTATCAAATCAAAACGAAATTTTCCAATAAAATACATGAAACTACAACAAGAACAAATATCAAGAAAATTACAGAATACAAAATATCTGAAAATATTTATGACAACAAAAAAAATATATATAATTCGACAAGAAGGAGAGAGGTATAATTCACACAGAAAAATGCTTTTAGTTAATTAACTTTTATGACAAGAATTACATTGAGCTTACCAGCGACGAATCAAAGATTTTTCTCGTATCCAAAATTTTGGGGATACACTCTAAAATTAGCTTTGCGAGACTTATTTCGATTACAACGAATTTAATTTAGATAAAACACTAAAACTGCGCGGGAAAAGCTTCTGCTTTTCCTGACCGAAACCGATGATAAACTTTTGAAAAATTTATAACAAGAAATCAAAACTCGAACTTAGAAAAAAGAAATTAAAATTTCGACGAGAGATTGAACGCGGACCAAACAAAAGGTAAACGGGAACTCTCTTATCTTCCTCGCTTAAGCTACTTAAAGGCTCGTCACCTCCTGAAAAATTGAGGAGGGAAATTCTGTGAGATCAGCAAGAATTTGAATTCAGACGGTCCCCACAGTAGATTTTAAGCGGAACCTTTCCAATACGAGATGGCGTAAACGTCTCGTTTTACTGATTTTTACCCACGTCGCTCATTCAAGGGCAGAGACGCTTTGTGGCGTGATTTACCTTTTGCTGAATCAAACCTGATAGGATTGATTTGAAATCGCATCCGAAGCTCATAAAAGCGATACGAGCATCCGGCTTCTTTCTAAGAACAACCAGAGCTGACAATGAAATGATTAAAATAAAATGAGAGATAAATTAATTTTATAAGTTCTCTAAGCATTTTTCCGGGTCCTTACAGTATTACGTAAACTGTAATCAATCACATTTATGTGAGTTTATGTTTAGTGATGGCAGTATAAAAAGAAATACCATTTAGAAACAAAAATAAATAATAATAATAGCTTAGCTTAGCTGCTAAATATGTAATAGAACGAAATATAAATAAAACGTGGCGTTGTATTTCGTATGCAGTTTTTTTAAACATTTTTTCGTAATCTATAAATAAAGTAGTCCAGTGAAATTGTGTAATAAATTTTAAACGGATACTAAAATTGGCACTGACGCTCTACGTTTCATTATCGTTTGATAGTTTCGTTTTACTTGACAACTTTAAATGTTTATTCATTTTCATTCCTGACGATACTATCAAACGATAGTGAAACGTAGAGCGTTAGTGCCAATTTTAGTTTAAAATAATTTATTACGTAATCTGTAACATTCATTTTCATATTCGTTTTTTATGACGGAACAATTGTCAGTCACCCTGTATAGAGTTATATAGGCAGCAATAATCTAGTGCAAAAATAACTTGGGTGGGGCGGGGAGATCAATTTAATCGACCTCGCAATTTAACAAAAAAAATGCGAGTTTATTTCAGTAGAAATTTAAGTTTATTTAAAAAGAATTTACTTATTCTTTGATTAAAAGGCAAATGCGAGAGAAGAAAATAACACGCCCACGTTTATTTCATAATTCGAAAGAGAGAAAAATGTCGATCTCTTAAAATTGGAAGACTTCCCCGAATTAGAATTTAGATATTCATTATTGATTTGGAAAGCCAAGCGAGAGAGAGAGAGAGAAAGCCCACTTGTAAATCTTTTAAATTTATATTTTTGAATTATTGCAAAAAAATTTAACACTATAATTATTTCCTCGATTCTCAAATTTAGCAAAACAATTTTTTAATTTTTCCAAAGTTTCCTCACTTATACAATCAATGTACAACTGCGTAAGTCAGGTTGCATATACAGGGGTCCTATTATTTTTAAAAGCAATAAACGATAAGTGCGCTATCGCAGTTGAAGTGTTAATGGTACATGTTTCGTGTATTTTAATTTTCCATGCAGGCTTATTAATACTTGTAAGTAAGTAAACAAAATAAAAGAACGAATTTAATGCGACAAATTTGATACAGGCTCATTTGTTTTTAATCAGAGTCTTGTTTAAGTCGTCATTTAACCTCACTTTTGCTTTTATTTTTCATTTGCATATCGGTTATTTTTTCATACGTTTCTGCGACGAATCAGGTTTAATAACCACATTCTTTTTCGCATTGCTTATTGACGATTCTCAAGCAAACTTGAAGGTAAAAAAGACAACTCAACAAAAAAAATACAATCCGGGACTTTCCCGGATTTTATGGTTATATTAAATTTTCAATCAAATATGCATTGTATAAATCATTCGAAAGTTTGCACGAAATAGAATGTGTGACAGTAATAAGTCATAACTGACAAATAGGTATTTCTTTCGCGTTATGACAAGGGATACGTTATACAGGGTGATTGAACATTAAAAACTCCATGGGTAGTTATTGTTTGACGTTAATTCGCTGGATATTAGAGGGTTTTGCAATTTGAATGTTGTGAGATAACTTTTACTTTAAATACTATAAAAATATTAATGCGCTGGCTCACGTTCAATAGCGTAACGTCACCCCGACTTAATGGAATTGCTTATTTTGCAAAAAAATTACGGAAGTATCACCTTATGCATTATTTACTCACGTAAAGAAAAGGTATTTTAAAATATTTTGTACAGCCTCGCGTGTATTTTATGATATTTTATGATAAATACGGTATTTTATGATAAAATACGGTATTTTATGATAAAATACGGTATTTTATGATAAAATACGGTATTTTATGATAAAATACGTATCTTATGATACAATACGGTATTTTATGATCAAATACACGGTATCTTATGATCAAATACGGTATTTTATGATCAAATACGGTATTTTATGATTCAATACGCTACTCATATCAACCAGCTTTACATTATTTCAAATTCTTCGTCTCTTTTTGGTCTAAACGTTTTTGATGATGGTTGAATAAACATGAAACCATTATCCAGGAGCTTTTTATTATTATAAAATTTAAGGTTCGTACAACAAAATGGATTATTATACCATCCTCTCCGGTATATTTTCAAATAAATCAGCAGAAGTGATAAACAATATAATCCAAATTGTGAAGGAAAATTCGCCCCATGATTCCGACGATTTCAAACTCGAGAGTATGGTGAATTTGCTGTCGGAAATTGGGGGTGATACTTCAGCAAGAAAGCCCTTACCGCCGAACAACGTATGGAACGGGGAATTTCTGGATGAAGCAGCTGGCGGATTTATAGAACTACCAGATCAGTTGCTAATTGGTAAGTACAGCAAAACTAGCAAGTTTTATTAATGGTATCCGAACTCCGAAAATAAGAAAAGAAGTTGGCTTATGGGCTATGGGGGTATGTTCGGAAACGTTTCATTAAAGTGTTACGCCCACCCCAAAACTTAGTTTTAAATTTAGGTTCTACTTATCTGGTACACACTAATTAAATGCTATTAACGGATTACTGAGGGGCATTTGTCATCATGAAATTCAGTATATTAAACAACCGTGTGAATTATAACAGCATATTTCAATTTTTTATTGAGTATAATGTAATTTTATTAAAAAAAAATCTCACATGTCCTGGACATATGAAGTTTTTGCTAGAATTCGAGCGGACATGTGAGGTTTTTACAGAAAGCCACAGATTTTGCTTAGCTTACAGAATCTCAGTTTAGGAATCGATAGCTCTAAGCGAAGATGGCAGTGAAATGGCGATTTCGGCAAAAATGGACACGTGAGGTTTTTCCAAGAAGCTCGTCAATTCTTCTAATTTTATCGTCCATTTTTGTAGAGGCGTAACTCTTTGACGGGGCGTTTCCGGGCATACCTTTATACATATCTTTTTTTTTAATTTGAGTTTCTCAATTTGCATTTTAAAATTCATCGGTTGATCTTCAATCACCCTGTATATTTCAGCGGAACTGTTTAGTCTGTGAAATGATAATGGAAAAGGACGTGATTCATAAGCCTTAGCAACAGTAAAATAAATAAAACGTACTTATCAACTTTTTTATGTATGTAAACAATAAGTCTGTTTGTTATCCTGCACTGGTGTACACCAATTAATACTTCTTCCAAAAATACGCTTTAATGTAACTTGAAATATTCGTTTGGTATGTTAGTATGAATGATACTAATCATAGTATTGGCACATTATCAAAGAATTTAGGCTTAATTAAAGCATATTTTGTAAAAAATAGTGTACACTGGTGTTGGATAACAGACAGATCTACTAATTGCATATGTTGGTGTAAATAATGAGAAATATAAAAAAAAGAACAACGTTGATCGATTTGTTCGGAGACTGAACATTAAGTAATTAACAATTTCTTTTTGCAATAGAAAATTAAGAAAAAATAAGTGAGTATAGGTATTAGATTTCTTATTCAATCCATAATTGATTTATAATTTTAGTAAAACACGAAAAAACGAGTATTTTCCGGATTCAATGAGAATTATTTGTTTTTCAAATTCCAAGAGCTTCGTTTTTGGTACTAGATAGACGTTGATTGGCAGAAAGCTTTGGGAAAAGGCAGTGCTTTTCAACAGATTCGTTTATTCAGGACTTTCTAGAACTTTTTCCCAAAAGCAACACATTTCTAATTTATTTTTAGCATCTAATTTCTTTTTGGCAATCTTTCTTTCTCTCATACTTTATGGGAGGTCTTTATCAACTGCTCAATTCCCTCTTCCATATTTTTCATCATCTCAGCTATTATTGGGTCTAGTACCTTAGTTTTTACCAGGTTTGTTCGACTCGTTTAGTTCATTTTTATCTTTTATATCTTTTTCTACTTCTCTATTAAACTGTCTTCAGTTGCTGTCTTCTTTCTTATTTTTGGTTATTGTGTGTACGTCGGTTTCCTCTTCCTTATATTTTTTAGTGCCTTTTGAGTGAACTTGTACTTTTCTTCACATTCATTCATTGATCCTTATAAATTTTACACAATTGTTTGTTCTGTGCCTTAAGGATTCATTTAATTTGTTTTTATTATTTGCTTCCACTTCTTTTATCTTTTCTTTCCACCAAGTGGAACTTTTTTATTTCTTATTCTCGTTGTGCGGCACGTTTTTTAGGTGCCTTTAAAATAATCTTCGTGAACTTTTGCCATGTCGCCTCCACCCCTTTATTTTTATTTTTCGAGTCCTACGTTTTGTCAATTTTTTAATTTTCTTGCCGTTTCCTCTTCTTTTAGTTTATAGATTTTAGGTTTCATATCCCATGTGTTCTAACACTTTCTTCGATTTCATTTTATTTATTTTTTTAACTTGGCTCCCAACATATAGCAGTAATTTTTATTTTTATATTATTAAATGTCACTTTATAGTATGTTTTGTTTATCTATATATATTTTTTTAATATTGTAGAATTTTCTAATATTATTTTAGCTGTATGTACAGTTTTAGGTTTATCTGGTTTAATAAATAAAATCATAAAATTCACAACAACCGCTTTATCATTTCGTGGTTACTTGATTAGGACACGCTTTTATCTCGATGAGACCTTTTTATTATCAAATAATAATTCCACGAAAAGTTATTAATAAATATTTATATTGGCAGAAAACGCTTCTATGTCTGCGACTGACACTCTCAAAAGACTGATGGATATGTTACCGAACGCTGACCCCTCATATCTAGAAACCAAAGCAAAAGAATTGGCCGGGGATGAACCCGCCCTTGAAGCTTTCATAACCCACGCCGTCGAAAACAACGATTATCCAACTTTCGAGAACTATCTCAAGTACGCAGCAATTTCCCTCACAGAAAAATTATGTTTTATAGCAGGGATTTGCCCGCAGGAATCAGGAAGAAAAGCGGGAGAAAGACAAGTACGTCACGAACTTCCACGTCCGGGACTTTCTGAAAATATTCCCGGATCCCGTGGGCCACTTCAACAACCCCGAACGCAAGCACGCCCTGGCGGAGTCGACGGAGAAGAACGACGAAGATTACGCGCTGATATTCCTATGCAATCACTTTAATCAATTAAGGACAACTGACATTACCAAAGTTTTCAAAATGTCCAGCAAGGACGTCGTCAAGTCTGCCAACCGATTGAAGAAACTGCATAGGGCTTTCAAGGAATTACGAAGCTTAAAACCACAAGGTGAAGTACCAAACAATATTCCGTTGCTTCAAGAGGTAAGGGGTCCAAATTAAAGTTTAATCAAAATTTAATTTGCATCAAACTCAGATTGCCTTCATCCAAAATGAACAGACGCTCATCGACTTATTGAAGCTCAGAGAAGCGAACTACCAAACCGCAAAAGAACTTGGCCTGCTGGAAACTTGCGGTTGCTGCTTCTTCGAGGAACTAATCCCTGAGGAATGCTACTTCTGCAAGAAGGGCTGCATCTTCTGCAAGGACTGCATCAAGCGTGGGACTGAAACTGCAATCGGGCAACAAAAATTCGATATCGAGTGCTTCTCGGAAAACTGTGGCAGTCAATTCAGTCTTTCAACGCTTCAGGTAATCCCTCTCTCGATATATCCAAAGTAACAACAACTTAACATCGAGTTTGTAGATGGTGCTGGATGCTGTTACCTTCAAAGGCCTATTCGAGAACAAACAGGCCGAGGAAATCAAGAAGGCTAACATCGAAGGTCTCGAATACTGCCTCTTCGGTTGCAATTACGCAACTATCCCCAATGCCAGTGATAAAATATTTCACTGTGAACAGTGCCAAAAAGATTCTTGCAGGGAGTGTGGACACCCGGCACACATTCCCTTGAAGTGCAACGAGATTGAATACGATGAGGATGTGAAAAGGAGGACTTACATCGAGAACAAAATGTCGGAATCGCTCATAAGGTGCAATCACTTTTCTTTTTCGCTTTCACTTCATTTTTAACCATGTCTTTTGTGTTAATAGGAGATGCCGAAATTGTGATAAGGTTTATATTAAAAGCTCTGGTTGCAATAAGATTACTTGCTCTTGTGGAAGCATCATGTGCTATTTATGTGGGGCCCAGATTAGGGATTATTCTCATTTTTCTGAAAACACGTAAGTGTATTGCAATTACTAAGTATATGTGCCAAAATCTATCTGTGAATAAAACGGTTTCAGTTGCAAACTTTTTACTGATGATAACAAAGTGCACATGGAAAACGTGCTGCGAGGTGCAAATCAAGCCAAAGTGGAGTTGGGAGTTGACAGAAACCCCGACATTCTGAAGTTCGACCCGACTAAAGACATAGACCTTCATTTCCATTGAAATAAGTTGCGGTGATAAAAGTGCCAAATGATTTTATTATTATTAGTTTTTCAAGAACGAATTCTGCCCTAAATTAGAGTTTCAAGAGCAAATCTTTTTCTCTTTTAGATTTTCAAGAACAAATCCTGTATTTTTTTAACAATTTTTATGCTGTTGTATTGTTTTAATTTAGTTGGTATATGATAAGTAAATAAATAAGTATTAAATCAGAAGTTATTTGTTTGGGAGATTGGTCTAAGCACTATTTTTATTTGCTGGATATTCATACAGAATGATCATTAAAAAAATGTATATCATATTTAGATTGCCGCCTCTTAATTATTATAAACCAGACTAAGATGTGTGTAGGGTTTTGAAAAATGTTAATGGTATTTCAATATTTTGAAAAAAAAAGACGAAGAGGCATATTTTTATAAATACTTCTAATGTATGGGCAAGTGAATCAATTTGCGCTGCTAAAGTTTGAAACAAAATCGTAATTTACCAGAAAGGAGGAAGTGGAATATTCTGAAAAAAATATATTTTAATGATGTTATGACATTATAAAAAAATATGTACTTTAATGGTGTTACGATGTTGCTTCATTTCTAGCGACAGGAAATAAGAGTTATACAATGAACAAAGATTTTGGCAAAATGTAACTTGAAAAAAAACGACTGACACCAGAAATGTAACAACTGAACCATATCTCGATGATTTTATTTTAAAATGAAATTTGTACTTTTTCCAAGTTTCCATTTTTGAAACTGATTTTCCAAAAAAAAAATCGAATATAAATCTTAATAACAGTTTAGTTCGCGACATCTTGTAGCCGATTTTTGACTTAAAATTGTATAACAAATTTTTTAACGAATATGTAAAGTGAAACAGTTGAATGTTCACTTTCACTTGCCGCACACAAAAATTATTTCAGGGGACTTTTTCGTTTTCTTGTCTCATTACATTCTCACAAAATTTGGCTGCAAATCGTCTGGATGCAATGAGGCTCCCGAGTATTCTCTATATAGCTATTTCGGCCCTAGTGGTGGCCCCATCAGCAGAAGAGTAGCTCGAGAACTCCATCGCAATCCCGGCGACTAATAAGATTACGCAAAGATAGCGCCTAAATGCATTCACAACACAATTACAGGTCATAAAATTTGCGCGCAATATCGCAATGTGTTTGCATTTACGCGCTATCTTTGCGTAAGTATTGTTGGTCGTCAGGATTGCGATGGAGTTCTCGAGCTATTCTTTTGCTGATGAGCCAGCAATTAAGGCCGAAATATCTATACAGAGAATGCTTGGGGGCTCCATTGCAATCCAGGCGACTTGCAGCCAAATTTTGCAAGTTTACGATGACATGCTAAATATCCACACTTGCCATTTCGTGTGTGATAGCTTAAGAGGGGCGATATTGCTGTGATTTTGCTTTTCACAACACAATTACAGGTTAGAAAATTATCGTGACAGTGTGGTACTTTCTCACACAATTAAAAAGTCTATAAGTGTTTATAATGCTATAGTATTAACTTGAAATAGTGCCGAACATCGTTGTTAGATGGCGCTGCGTACTGACATCCTCATCATAAAACCAATAGATTATCAAAGCTGGGCGATAGGTAAGGCTAATATTTTTATAGTATAAAAAAGTTTCATAAGAATTGATTTTAGAGCATGCTTTGCGGCGAGTTTTCTAATGAACAAGGACCAACAGCGCCATCTGTTGATCAAATATTTCTATGAGGATGTTTGAATAAAGTTTCAACTTTGGCAGCCACTGACTTGCGCTGTTGTAGTTGTAAGATATTCAACAGCTCCATCTGTTAAAATATGCCGACAGTTTTCTTTTCGTGTTTTACGGGTGGTTCACTAACTTTCTCACGCGATGCGGAAGATCAATAATAATAACAAAATGTCAGTTGTTGTCAGTAAACGAAGAAATGAATTATATTTGTAGTTTTTTTTTTAATAATCTTGACCATGAGGAAGGCAAATAATTCTTTGTTTTATCACTGTTTGCTTCCAACTATTTCTTTCTTTTTTTTTAATCTACTAAATCGTGCTCTAACATCGACTGTCTTTTACTTATTTTTAAATAGAGAAATATGTATTTAAAAAATGTTGATTTGTTTCTTTTCTTTCGTCACCTTTCCTATCAAAATTGCGCAGTAAAATCGATTGTCTTTTGTTTTTAATATTTTTAAAATTTCGTAATTTTCTTTTAATTTTCCCATTGTTCTTTTCGTTAAAAAACTGAATCTATTAAACGGTGTTATATAATCGATAGCCTTTTGTTTTTATTTTATTTATTTTTTAATTTTTATTGTTCTGTTTTCTTTGCTTTCATTTTTTTTTTTCAAATTGTAAGACATTAAACAATGCCAATTAAAATATGAAGAAACATTGTATTAATTTTTTTATAAGCTGTTGGCCACGTGGAAGGCAAATAAATCTAATCTACTGAATTGCACTCTAAAATAAACTGTCTCTTGTTTTTATTGTTTTTTAAATTTTATTACAAGTTCGTAGTTAAAATTTAAAAAATAGAAGTTCGTAGTTTTTTAAATTCTATTATTTAAGTTTCTTTGCTTGCTCATTGTTCGTTTCACTAAAAAAAATATGAATCCATTATACACTCACTTTTGTAACGAATAACTAAAGTTGCACGATTTGGTAACTTTTACCGTTGAAACCAGACTTCTTTTAGTTCCCGCATCTTGTAAAAGGGACTTTAATTTTTAGGTTATGTTGGTTTCAATTCTGTGCCATTGTTTTGGGTCATTGGCCTCATTTTCCATGCTTTTCCAACATTTTATTAAATGGATTATACCTATATGTGATTCTTTGTTTGTCTCGTAATGAATTTCCGGGTCATTTTTGAAAATTGCGTTTTGTAATTGACAACTACATTGTGACAAACGATAATTCGATTAACAAAATTTTATAAATATAATACCAATCACTTTTCCAAGATAACATAAGAACAAAAAAATCACAGTTAGTTACTCGTTATAAAAGTGAGTGTAGATTAAATTATGTTGTAAAATCGATTGTTTTTATTTTTTTTAAATATTTTATTTATTACTTGAATTTACGTATTAATAATCAACTAACTTATAATATAAAATCGACCGTCTTTTATTGATTTTTATGTGTCTTTACTTAACTTTTTAGTTTTTTTTATTTCTGAATATAGTAACAAATTGAGGGTTTTTCTATGTTGAAAAGGGATTTTTTTGGCAAGATTGAGGGATTTTTGCTTTTTACGTGTTGGTAACGCTAATACAAATACAAAGGTTATGTCAAACAAAAGTCAATTTGTAGATATTTTTATAATTTAAAGTGTTTGCATAAAATAAAATTTCAATTGAAACCCAAATGAGTTTCATCACAGATAATAAAACTAGACAGATGGCTCTTCAAATGTTTTAAAATTGACGCCCCAATTTGGAGACAAACTCGGCGTTAGTTTGGAGACAGCTCACCAAATATGTGACGGCGCTTCTGTTATCATAGCACAGTGGAAAACCGAAATCTGTAAATATAAGTAAAATTTGCACAAATTCTCTCACTAAATGGTGTAATGCAAAGTTTAAAACGAGAATTAACAACATATTATAACCGTACATCACATTATCGTGTCCTGGTCCCACTTTAAACTTATTTCTCTTTTATTTAAAAGAGACGTCTGGCGGTAAAAGAGCCAATTGAGCTTCGGAATTAGCAAACGGTTTGTGACAAATGTTCAGTTTTCGATTTTGTGCACGCAAGTGACATCTATTGAATATTTAACAAACTATTTTTAGAGCGTCCAGTCGTTCCTATCTCTTTGGCTATCTGGAGAGATCTATTATCTGTGGTTTCACGATGTAGTCCTAAGTCGTCATCCACTTACATTCACTTCACCCAAAATCAAATCGATTTGACTCTGAACTGAACTGATTTCAAAGTGAACAGAGAGATTCTTAAAGGAATGACGTTTTGAAACTAAAAATCACATGAAACTGATAACTGATTTTGTAAACCAACTTGATCAGTACGGGGTACACTTCTTCATCACTCATCAATTGAATTACTGCATATGGAATGCAATCAGTGGTTTTTAAATGAATTTGAATCGATTCGCGTTCAAATGGAGGACGGCTTTAGTCATTACAAGCACCAAAGTAAAAAAAAATGTCTTATGAAACGTTCTATATTAGTTTTTGTAATGAAAAAAGAAAGCTTAAAGTATGAGTTGCTTTGTAATTTAAATATAAGAAAATTCTGACTTTGGTTAGCGCTTAAATAATTTCGAACAAGTGTCAATTTCGAGGTTATGTTATAATTTGAATGGTTTAGGTCGCGACATCTTGCGGCCGATTCTTAACAAATTTAAAATTTGGATGATTAGTGGTTATAATTAATGTAAATAATTAAGACAAAGGAGCACTTGGAAATAACGATTCGCACTATTTTTTTTTTTTTGAAACAACAAAATGCGTTTCAAGTCTCAAATTAAAAATAAAATAATCTTCATATTCAGGAAAACGCATACGATGGCAGATAACTTGGACAACTTAAAAAAAAATAGAAAGCAGATTCAGCTACCTAAATTAAAGAAAAATTAAATATACAGGTCAATTGTAACATTATTTATCATCCTTTATTTATATATATAAAAAAATGGCACATTGGCGCATTTTAAATTTTGCTATTCGAAAATGGCGCTGCAATGACGGAAGTTCGTGGTACTACTTTGATAATCTAGGGACTTCATAATCAGGATAACACTGAAATATTCAAAACAACGTATCACTGAGACGTCCTTCCTCTTTATTGTTACTGTTCGTCAAAGTTACTAAATAACGCTGTATTATTAACCTCTACATCTACTTTTAAGCCTTCCGCGTACATAAATAGTTTCGATATTGGCAACGACATGAACACATCAACAAGGCAGACTAATGCTATATTTTCAGAACTGTATTGCAGGAAAAAGATGAACTTATATAAAAGCATACGTGCAAGAAAGAGATAATACTATTAGGGATATAGTAAATTTTTGACTTTGACAACCTCACACCTAATGGAAGAACAAGAAGTCCGAAATGGTAAGAAGAATTTTTAAAGCTGCACCTAACCTTCATTTTAAAACGTTTCAATATTCGCATCATCGCACGCACGTTCAACCAAAACCCAAAAAGCCATGTATAATTTCAGGTTGATCACGAGAACTAAGGGGTGCAGATTGTGGCGAAATGTCATCAGAGGAAGTCCTCGTGCAAATCGCAGAGGTAAGAACATTATAAGCAGGTGTACTTAAAGATGATTCAAAGGAATATCAGCCTGTAGAAATGCTGGAAGAAAATTACACATTGCTTCCGTACATCAAAGTGGATGACGAGGGCCTGATGGTTTTGAACGAGGAGATTTACGAGGAGCAAGCAAGCGACGAGCAGGTGCTTTGCGTTCCCATCACCGAGACACTATTCGACTGCAATATCGAAAGTGATATAATCGAGGAGCAGGTGGAATCAGGCGATTTCCTCAGCGAGCATAACTACCATACTATTTCTGATGGAGAGAACCCGTTTGACATGTACCTCGAAGATGTGATCAGCAAGGATAAGTAGGTAGATGTGGTGGTTTGAGTTTTCTTAATTTCCGTCATAGTCTTGTTTCTAGTTCGAAACTGCAGTGCCCTTTGTGTATGAAGGTGTTGAAAGCAACTGATGCTTTCTATCGTCATTTGAGGATACATTCGGGGGAGAAACCATATCAGTGTGAGCTTTGTGATAAGAAGTTTTCGCAACAGAGTAATTTGTGGAAGCATATCCTTATTCATACAGGTATAAAAGATATGTATACATTAACATGCATGTATTTATTGTTTTAATGAGTTTCACATTCACACTTTCACACATTCTTATTGCAAATAGAGGCATTTCATAATCACAAATATATTAACCAATTTCTAGAAAGAAAATTAAAGGAGATAAGAAATTGTACACTCCAGAATAAATACTTTCATGTCTTCTTTTTCAAATTTATTTACATTCTTTTCCAATTTGTTTTTTAAATCAATTATAATATGGAATTAGCATTTTGCCGATTGCAGGAGAAAGAAGGTTTGAATGTCCTCAATGCAGCAAGAAATTCTCTCAGAGAGCCAACATGCAAAAGCACATGATGGTTCACACCGGAGAAAAACCTTTCGAATGTTACATTTGCTCAAGATTGTTCACTCAAAGAGCAAACTTAAACAAACACATTAGGATACACACAGGTGAGTGTGTGCAAAACCAAAAGTTATTTCTATTAGGTGTTTCGTTGCCAGGAGAAAAACCTTACACTTGTAAATACTGCAGTAGACAATTCGCACAGCAATCGAACATGCAGAAGCATGAACTTCTTCACGAAGGCCTCAAACCGTTTGTGTGCGGAATTTGTTCGGCCGCCTTCGCTCAGCAGAGCAACCTAAAGAAGCACGTCGTGACACATTTCAACAAAGAGAGGATCCACACGTCCGTCACTACCAGAACATGTGATATGTCTAAGTCATACTCTGTGGTTTGTGAAAATCCCTTTACCAAAACCGATTTGTATTATGGACAAGTAAAAGACTGCATAGTTGAACCGGGCACGTTCCTAGACACCTTCGTGGATGGTAGAAATCAAGTCTACTTTGATTCGTCCAGCAATGTGAAAATCGAGATCGAGGTTGAACAGAATAGGTCGTTTTAAAAATGTACACAATAGGATCTATTTTCATAATTATTTGGTGGGATCGTTGTTTCTTACTCGCAGCTGAAGATTTATTATTTAAGTTTGAACCAATTCACTATTTATCAGTTACGGATTTAAATTATTTAAATAAAGTATTCGGTATTAGTTGTGCGTTTTGGTTTTTGAAAAATGAAACCAACCCTTAAATCCCCCGACCATTTATATGTTCATTATACCATGAATTCCTGCTTTCTCTCTGTGGCTGTTATCAGCTATTTTCTCTTCATTTTTTTTTCCTTGACTTGATTGAATTTTTAAATTGTGCTTCAAAATGTTTTAGCATAAAATATAGGGTGATCAACAACGATTCGACGTGACGTACTTTACTGTCAGTACCCAGCTTAATTAAAGGTTTCTTGTTTTTTAATTTTTTTATTACCAAGGTCTGTACACTCCCAGGAAGGTATTACAGTTAGGGCAATAATGGTACGTGTTCTTACAACTGTTCATACAATAAGGCAGAAGACAACAAGGCCAACAACCACAAAGGCACAGACTCAAAGCGGCGAAATGAGTCAGGTTCGATCTCTCGCTGGTTATCGCTGTTATCACCAAAGCTCCGCATCTTGGGCAAGTTGCTGGCATTGGATCAGGACCCCATAACAATTCTGTATAAAAAACATGTTTATTTCATCATTCTCAAGCGTCAGTTTCCTACAAAATATTAAGATTTTCTATAGAGCGATCAACAATGCATCTGAAATATTTTTGAGTTTTCACTGAACATTCCTTCCACAATGGCTGTTAATTACGACCAGAATGTCAATAGTAACTTCCATAAAGTGGTTCTTAATTAATCAAAATTACCTGAATCAACGCTTACAAGCGGTCTGAAATAACGACCTTGAGCTTCTGCGTAAGTCGGCGGAGGTGATCGACTAATAAAAGGTGGAGATGGCTCAAGTTGCGGTTCTAAACGTCGTCCAAAAATTCTCCTCGGAGCACCAGGTCCTACCCTCATAACAGCAGAATATGTAGGAGGAGCACCCTGTAAAGGAGGATCGCCCTGCACTGGACATGGAGGTATAATAGAAGGACTAATCTGAGTTTGCTGCGATGTCGTAGTGTGTCTGGAGAAGATATTGCTCAGACAAGTATGTGACGGTCGCTCCGCCGATTGTGTTGATTTATCCACGAAAGCCCCCAATGACCTGAACTGCTCGCGGGTCAAGAACCTCGTCGCCCACAGCAGAGACTTTGGATCGTTTTGAATCGTGAGGTCCGACGGAAAATTCGTCCGTAGGAAATCCCTGAAAGCGTTGGCGCTCATTTGCGTGCGCCCCGGACTTATGTCGAGGCTGTTTTGACTTTCCATGGAGTTTGGGCTTTGCGGATTTGTTGCAAGCAACAAATCCTCTGAGGATGGGTACGCCTTGAATTGCCGAGAGTGTATCACGCGAACCTCTTTGTTTTCATTGCTCGACCCTTGTTCGACCTCGGGATCTTTGAAGTCATTGTCGGTTGAACTTACATTTCCATTTTTCAGGATGTTCAGATTTATCGTTTTGGATTTTGTAGAAGGTGTTAATTCATCTTCGGAATTACCTTCATTTTCGGTTACTCTTGAATTTTGTGTTTGGTCATCGCTACTCATTACTTTTGCAAAAAAATTACATTTTGAAAACGTCAGTGAGACAGAATCAATCAAATTTGACGTAAAGAAATGAATCTGAGAAAGTCTGATCTATTGTCAATTAGATTTACATGAACACTTTTTGACTTGTTCTTCCGTGTCTTTTGCGCAAGGTGGCTTGACTTTTCCGGTTTTTCTATCGTACGTGCCCAAGAAAAAGCCGCATTTTTCGCAGAAAATATAGATTGCGTCGCTTCCTGCAACTAGAAACGGTAGAAAGCACACGGGCCAACAACTTACTAAACACATAGTGCCCAATACGTTTTTTGAAACCTAAAACAGAGTTAATAGATTTTTCTGGAAAGACCGCTAGGGAGCCTCACTTTGTTACTTTGTTTACGCACTAGTGGAAGGCCTTTATGTCCGCATTTTGGGCATAATTTTTTAGTACCGCCCCATCTCCAAGTTTCCACTAAAACAAGATGTTCGAGAAAAGGCCACAAAAAGATGCAGCTAGAGTAGAGTACCTGTGGTTCTATAGCCTTTATTGATTTCCTTAATCTCAATGTGAGGAGTGGTTTCTTTAAGGATCGAACGAGTACTAACGGTTGCAGAAATGTTGCTCATTTTTTTTGCTTTTATTTAGTTAACGTGCCCATTGAGGCTTTTCTTAAAGCCACTTTGTCTTGGTATTAGGGATTATCATTACTATTGATTTCTCTTTGTCCATTTTCAAAATATTCAGTTACTTTTAATTTTTTTGCATGCCATTTTTAATATGGCAAATCTTCTGAATGTCAAGGTGACAGAACTATCAGAAAACAGTGTAGCCACCGTACCTTCTTCGAACTATAATTGGGTAAGCTGTCGAAAAGTGGGAAAATTAATGGGATTTTTGATTTTATTGTGGATTTGGGGGGATGATTGGAAATGAGGCTACAAATTTATTGACCAAAGAAGTTTTTGAAAGGGAAGACGTACATAGAGCCTCATTCTTTAGAGGAACCCGCAAGTTTCCTTCACTTTACTTTAATGATACTTAACTTGAAGGTTTTGGCCACTTCCCTTAGGATTCTGAATTTGAATCAAGTTGCTATTTTCTTTTTCTTTTGCCTCTTTTGCCTGTTGTTGGTGCTCTTCGCATTATCCTACGAAGCAACGGTGATCTTAACAAAACGTCAGCAAAAGAAAATAGATCAAATTGGAAGGCCGCCTGTATTAATGAATAACTCGTATTTGTAGAAATATATTATGTAAAATGAATTTGTCAACACCGTTTGTGTTATTTGTCAGCGACGTGCGATTCACATTTACAGACTTTGGCTCCGAACTCGTTGGAATCGATCGGACAGGACGGATTGATTTGGCCGTTCTTCCTGTTGTAAGTGCCCAAGAAGTAGCCGCACTCCTGACAGAACAGATACATGATGTCACTACCACCGATTAGGAAGGGCAAGAAACACAGAGGCCAACAGCCCACCAAACATAGGGTACCAAACGAGTTTTTGGATACCTGAAAGCATCACTAATCAATTTTTTCTTGCTGATTTCAAACGAAAATTCCTACTTTGTTCCTTTGCTTGCGTATCAGAGGAAAACCGAGTTTCCCACAGTTTGGACACAGCTGTTCAACAGCACCTTGTTTCCAGCTTTCAACTGGAAAGGAAAACTTTAAGGTATGAGGTGGTTTTTGGGAAGTGATTTAGTACCTGTCGTCTTGTAAGCTTTCTTGTCTTTATCTGATGCTTTTCCGCAGTTACATCCGCATCCGCAACCGCACTTGCAGTCGGTGACTTCCGCAAAAGAGAAGTGCGTGATCTCTTCGGCGCCGTGCTTGTCTAAAAGGTGTTTGCCAAAGGAGGCGATTTCATCTGGTGAATAGTTTAAGGTTTCCCCACATATTTTACATTTTCCCACTGATGCCATCTGTAAGGCCTTTCCATCAATCACGTGATCATTGTCTTTAGTATTCCTTACATATACTTCATCGTCCTTCAACTGCTTGATAACACTTATAAATTTCTCAGTCTTTTTCTTGGGCCAAAATTAACATCGAAATGTTTTTGACAGGGCGATTGACATGTGTCTGATAAATTGAATTTTTTTTGCCCAACTGTCAAAATTCTAACTCGCCCAGGATTACACGCGTAGATTCTTGCTGGCGCAGTGAGGACAGCTGATGCTATTCTTGAATTTGGGGTGGACGTACGGCAGGAAGAACAGGCCGAAAGGGCAGAGGAAGAGTGACAACAGAAATTTCGTGCATTCGTCGCGATCTCGGGCCAGCGTGATGTTTATATTTTTTTTGCAAACCGGACAACGATAACCAGATGACGTGCCGTACATCTTCGGATGAAATTCACCTTTCTTGACCCTCTCGGTTCATTACTGACGTGACGATCACTTTGACAATTTGGCCGCACTAAATAAAAAGTGTTTACTGTCTTAACCATGGGGAATTAATTTGTTGTTTTTTCATCAGGATTGGCGAATATTTGGCCAAAATTTGAGAAAAATGTCCAAAATGACAATTGTCACGTTGCAGAAACGCAAAGAATGAGTCAATCGGATGCTGGGAGTAAAAGTCATGGAACGCGATACTGTTGCTGGTGCTGCAAGTGTGAATGCCATCACCCCCAGGAGATTTTCATTTGTTTGCCAAAAAGAAGTATCATTGTAACTTGCCCTAATTGCAGATCGGCTCAATATACGAGGGTAACCCGCGTTAATACCAAGTTGGTACACCTATTTGCCCTTTTGCTTTTACCTTGTGGCCTGTGCTGCCTGCCCTATTTCATTCCCACCTGCAAAAGGTTCAGGCACAGTTGCAGGGTATGCAGGAGTTACATTGGGGTCAGTCCAATTTGTGAGAGGAGAACATCTTGATAGTGAATGGATGTAGAAGATGAAGGCGAGAGTCCCGAATTAGGAAGAGAAGTTCAGACGTACACATACAATTCCAGACCCGAACTTAAGAGACCAGAACCAAATAAGTCTAACTATTATTGATTAGTAGCAAGTCGGCCCAAGAAAGTATTTATCGTATCCACTTTCCCCATGAAACGAATACTTTGGCAATATCAAACTGTGACTTATGAATTCGATTATATAATCACACGTGCGATCCCAACCCCTTCGAACAGATAATAATTACGGACCATGACCGGTAACTTCCGTTTCACAACGTAATCTCACCACTACATTAGGTGAGAGGGGAAAACAATTTCCTCCATCTCCAGACAAGCGCAATCAGAAACTGTTTGACTCCTTTGCAGCATGAAATTATGCAACGCGTAACTGATGCTCTTGATTACAGAATCCGATGGATTTACAGACGTCATCCATCAATTTAACGCCATCAGAAATGTATGCAAAACAATAAAGGGCTTTTTTCTGGAAAGAAAATTTTATTAGATTAGTTAGACCTTCTACATCGTTTTAAATTACAGTTGCCTTCTACGTACGAAATATTTTATTTTAATAATAAAGATTTCTCCCTATTCGACATTATTTTTGTTACTCACAGTTCACATTATACATAAAAACTTCATTTCATTATCACAATTATAATAAGGCTTCGTATAAATATAAATATAATCTCTTAGTCTAGTTTATACAAAAATCCACGTTGTAACATTTATGAAAATAGATATGTATCTAACAGAGCCTATAAATTAATCTGTACAGGTTTTTAATTAAAAACAAATTCATTTCGCCCGGAATATATTGGTTCGGATTAATGGTACCGAGCGTAAATTAAACACTGCAAAATTTAAAATGGGGTAGCTCGTGGTAATTTGAACTAAAATTTGAGCCTTTGCGTACGCTCAAATAATCTGAAAGAGTTTTGAAATGTGCGTGAATTAAAGCTGCACTGGAAATAATCGACTAATTTTGTCTATGTACAATAACGAAGCTTTTCGATTCTTAATTTTGAAACGGGATTTCTTGCTCCGTCTTTAATTATCTTAAATAAATAAATATTTCAATATTAACTGCGAAGATCGCTAGGAGAATTTTACTACAAAAAAAAAATCAAATGCAAGATTTATATCGAGAAACAAAGAGTAGTGAAAATAAGAATTAGATTAAAAGCAACAACTTTTTATTATTACCAGCACGTTTTGTATTTTTTTATATTTGCAGCAAAATTAAGGAAAACATTCTTAACAACTACAGGTGACGTTGCGCGATCGATTACTGACTGGGCATCTTCGAGCTACTCTTCTATTGGTGAGGCCTCAATTAGAACCGAAATGGTTACCTAGAGAATGCTCGAGGATTCCAGTGTAATCAAAGCCGATTTAAAAATCCTACGATATTCGCAGCTGTTAATACTAATTTCCTAAAAAATAAATTTTGATTTTCACATTTTCACTACCTACTTCGTGTTTATCCTTAAAAAAACGCAACAGTTCCTCGACTCTAAAACAGTTCTTACCACAACCGCACTTCAAAGTCCTGCAGTCCTTGAATTGCGCCAACAACGATCTTATTCAGATAGACATATATTTTTTTTTCTCATGTAGAAAAATATAAAAGAACGAATCGATTAAAACACATTTTTTTCTTTGAAACTGCCGCGCAGAGACGAAAGCTTCACGTAAAACACACATTGGTCGGTTATAACCTTACAAGTATTAGCAGGGTCGTACGGGGCTACATGGTCTTGTGCCTGGGGGTGGTGCTTGAGACGGATCTGCTCGCCTCGAACGAGTGGAGTCTTCTTCGGCCCACGGGGATGGCCAGGGATTCGTTGTGTTCGTTTTCTCTTTCTGGCCTAAAAGAGAAATACTCTTAGAAAACACTCAGTTTAAAAATACTTTAAATTTAAACAAAATTATAACTCGAAGATGTACCGAATATTTCGATTACCTATCTGAAGGATTTTTTTTGGGGGTAATAATAGCTTCTGAATTCTTTTTGAACTTTCGTAACAATAGCTGCGAGCTGCTGACATGAACCAATTACAGGCTCGACGGTATACTTTAGATTTGCATAATTATGCAGTGTTTCTTTGACCTTTCAGTTTATAACGAAGTCCTCTCTCATTGATCGTCACCGTCCTCATCGTCTTCGAAGTAGCATGACGTCTTTGGAATAATTGGGTTTTCATGTGCTACACACACCCTCTGTTCACTTGCGTATTTACATACGTACTCGGCAACCTCTTCGCTTTTAAATTAGCGCTGTTCCGCATTGAAATCTTTGACGGAGGACAGAAAATTAAATAAAGTAGAAGAATGATGTATTTACATTCGCAGTCCCCATCCTGGGGAACAAATTGGATTTCTAGTCGGCGGGCGCGTTTTATTCAGCGTAAAACTCCGATAGGAAAGCAATTTGTAGCTCTTGTCTTGGGCTTTGTTTTTATTTATTGTTTTGCGGAGGGCATATTTCATTTGAATATAGGGCGAGTAATTCGATTCAAGTAATTTCATTTTCATTTTGTCTATCGTTCCTTTAATTTCCTTAATCCGTGTTCTTTAACTGTTCCCTTTGCGAATCACTACGGTTACGATCAAACGACGAGTGTCCTTCAGTTCGACTGCATTCTCAACACAGGTCGAACCCGTAATTGGAAAGACCTCAGTTATAACGAAGTACATTTCAAATCCCGCTATTTTTCTTTATACAATAAGATAAAAATTCACCGGTTATATCGAAATCATATATACATCGTGTCCAAAGGAAAAACTTTTTTAATATCAAATTTACGAAGCTATCAATCGATAGTGAAACGTAGAGCGATATTGCCAGTTTTAAGCGTCCGTTTAAAATAATTTATTATACAAAAAAATATTCTTTACAAAAAATTCTGCTTCTCATGAAACTTCAGAAACAATATATCGAAGTAAACCTCATTGCTCGTAATGGAGTTGATTGTAATTGTAAAAGTTTGGAAATGATTAAAAGAAAACTCAGATCTTCTCCATCAGAAACAATGCTTAAATTTAAATTTCGAACAATAGTCTGTCTCTAAGATTCAAATTTCTTAATTTCATGGTGCTGATATCAAAATTTCAAGAGAGGATACCTCCTCAGAAAGCCAAGACAAATAATATCAAATTCCGAAAGATGAAGTCTTGGATACATTTCCGTAATTTTATTCTGAAGCTAGTAGCTTTGATCTAAGATAGTCAAATTGTTAGAAATATCATCATTTATAGAAAATGAATTGTCGTAATTATTTATTCTAAAAAAGAATTATTTTTAGAGATTTCTTGAATCATGTACTCTATTTTTATACACTACTCAAAATAATTAACGCATATTTCGCAAAAGACAATATTTTAGAAGATTTAAAGGATGGATATGAAGTAATACAGTTTGATATTAATCTTTTATTGACAAAATTTTAATTTAACTTGAAATAAACAATAAATTCATGTAAAAATGAAAACTAAACATTGAAAAATAAATTAATACTGAAATCAAATTGAATTAATGAAGATTTTTTAGAAGAAAGAAAGGCTTTAATAATTTGTGTTGCCTCCCCTTGCTCGTATGACAGCTTTATACCGATTTGGCATACTCAAAATTAAATTCCGAACAAATTCCTGGGGTATATTCTGCCATTCCTCAACAAGTGTTTCAGAAAGCTCCTGAAGTGTCTGTGGTGGATTTTCCCTCATTCTGACTCTTCGCTCTAACATGTCCCAAATGTGTTCTATATAATTCAGATCCGGAGACCTCGCTAGCCAGCTGATTTGGTTAATACCAACATCGTTTAGGTACTCGTGTACTATTCTCGCAGTGTGGGGACGAGCATTATCCTGCACTAACTGGAATGGCTCACCAATAAATGGGGCAAAAGGTACAACATACTCTTGTAAGATGTCCCTTATGTACCGATCTGCAGTTAGAGTCCCGCTAGCTAACACGTACAATTCGGTACAACCATGAAAGTTAATAACATCCCATACCATTATACCACCTCCGCCGAATGCATCCAATTGCCGGATATTGCACTCTGCAAAACGCGTACGTGGGGTTCTCCATACTCTTGCCCTGCGATCATTAGTGCTTAGGGTAAAACGAACAATAAAGAGAACAACGCTCCAAACTTCAGGGGTCCAGGCATCGTGTTCCCTTGCGAATGCAAGACGTCTTATACGATGTTCCCTGGTCAAACGAGGGCCTGTGGCAGGACGCCTTGTCCTTAAGTGTAGTTCGTGAAGGCGATTTCTAATGGTCTGATCAGATACCCTAATGTTATGGACTCACTGAAAGTCATTTTGTAATCCTCTCGCAGTAACAGTACGACACCGTAGCACTGAAATTCTAATAAAACGGTCCTGTACTGCTGTTGTAATTCTTGATCGACCTTGTCCTCGACGTCTAGTAAATCGGTCTTCCTCTAGATATCGGTGGTAACATCTGCTAACTGTTGATTGCTTCACATCCAGAATTTTAGCAACCAAACTTTTTGTATGGACTTCTTGTCTTAGTCGTACGACTATCGTGCTTCAGCTTCTTCCAAATTTCGTGAAGCATGCCTGTCATTATTTACCATTATTAAATTCAACAAAAACAAAATTTTAACTGCTTTGAGATAAAATGAAGTTTCTTCATAACAAGGAAAAAACTACAAGAAATGGTTTTATCAATTGAATGAATCAAAATAAGAAGAAATAATAAAACTTGTCAAATTTAAACATTTAATTTAGATTGATTATCCGTATCTGTGGCCGTATTCACAATATGCGTTAATTATTTTGAGTAGTGTACTAATAAACCTGTTAAATCTTATACTTAAACGTTGCGAGGAATCTATGTACAAATATTACTTTTTTTTGCAAGCGTTAAATTGTTCAATAAAGTCCAATACCTTATTGTTATACTTAGTAATGTTAAATTTATAGCAAGTGTTTTTGTGAATTGGAATTGAAGACAAGATTACATTGGTATTCAAACACATTTTCAATAAAGGACTCTAAACTTCGGATATTTATTGTTGTAAAAATTATTGAATCCGCCTACGATAATTACAAAGTCGTTATTTGAAAGTGTCTTGCATTTAACTTCAAAGTCGTTTCTTATTGTCTCCAACTGCGCACCTGACTTGATGAAGGATAATATTTCAAAGTTGCTAAGGGCTTTAATATCTGATAAAATTTTATTGACTGACACCCTTCCCATTCTCGTCTTAAATCAATAGTATTTTATTTTTACGTGAATTTATAAGTTTTTTGTTTTTATTATTTTTATTATTTTCGCATTCCTGTAATTCTTCAAATAATGATAAATTATTTACAGATTGATTACCAATATTAGTTACAACAATGCTATTGTTTAATTTTTGATATTCGTATTCGCATCAACATATTTTTTTTTTAAATTGCAGGTTTGCGTGAAGTTATCTAATACGGTTGTATTTATAGTGGTAGTGGAATTATTTTTTAAAACATTCACAATTTCGGTTAATTCCGTAATTTTATTTTTTGGTTTGTAATTATTTCATTTAATTCTGCTTCCATATCTAAAGCTCTTCTTGAAATTTGTTATAGTCTATTTTTAACCGTTCAAATTGTTTATCCTTAAGAGATAAATCTACTGACAGATTTTTTAATAGAAGTTTTGTAATTATCTAGCTCAAACTCACGTGAATTTCAATATCACTATTATCCTTACTATCATAAGAAATTAATTTGTTACCTTCCAAGAGCACTTTATTTTTTAATTGCATACATAATAATTGTTAGCAGGTTTACTGCAACATCCAAAAACCGAAAATTTTGTGTTTACCATTTTATATATGTACCGAAGGAAGTTTTTTAACGAGAGACCAATCACGTTTCTAACAAAAATAAATGTAACAAAACAACATGTACTCGCTTTCAGTTGATAAAATTTGTTTCACTTTAAATAACAGAAATTTAAAAACTAATAACTAGTAGCAACACATATAAATATATATGTAAAATCACTAAATCACATTATTATTGATTTTAGGCAAAAAAATTATTCTTTACAAAAAATTCTACTGTTCGAGCATCTTCAGAAATCACACATAAATTTAAGTTTTTCGACTACAGGCTGACTGAAATATTCAGATTCAAATATCCCAAGAAATTCTTTTATTATTGATTTTACGCAATTATATTATCTATAAAAACATTCATCTTCTCGGAAAACCTCAGAAACCATACTCAAATTGGAGTCACGAAATACAGAGTGTCTGCAGATTTGCTTGCTTTGATTTCTACAAATTAAATTCAAAAATGTAAGATCAATTAGATCTAAATATTTTCCCGGTTTTTGACGAAATTGTATTAAAATTGTATGCAGAGATTTTTGAACTTATCACTTAGGAATATAAATGAAATAAAAAAAATGTACAGTACAGCACAAAATGCATATCAAACGTATTGTCGTACCTGTGCATTCGTTATGACTTTAGAATTTTAGTAAAGTTCACTTCTTGTTCATGTCACTGATATTTGTAATTACAATAAATGTTCAAAATGTTGTCCTGCGGTATTAACACATAATTCGGCCCGTCGTATCCCTAATGTAAGCATCTGTGAATTTATGACATCATGATAATAATAATAATGAAAACAAACAATAAATTACGAGGAACGAAACTGAGCCAGCTGAATTTTATTTTATGACAGAGCAATTGTTACCAATAAATCGCCTAGGCGAATGAAGGTAAACGTTTCTGAAAATTCCGAATTATTTTAAACCAGAATCCAATTCTCATCACGAAAACTAATTGAGCCACTCGTTTTTTGGATTTAATTAATATTTAATATTTTTTAGTTAATATTTATTTTCGTCTTATTAATGAACATAAACATAACATTTTGCAGTTTACAGTGTTAAAGTCGATGTACTGTCATGAAAATGAAACAAATAAAACTGAGGTGCATAATTGTGTTATGATTCAGTTTGCTTTTGAATTTTACTTAGAATAAATAAGCAAATAATAATTAAAGTAAATTCTTTTATTAATACGAATTTAAATTTTAAACGCTTTTGAAAACCATACAATCCCCTGAAATTGTATGAAAAGTAATTACATATAAACCAAAATCACAAATGTTGATTGCGACTTATATGATTCTCAATAGATGGCTTCTTCTCAGATCGAAACCTTAAATTTACTTGAAAGACCTAATAGGTGGCGTTAACGACTTTTGTAGCAAAAGTTTAATTTTCACGACAAAAATATGTGAAAACTGACTAACTTGAATTGGGTTTTTTGTTTTATTTTTTTACTAACCAAAATAAAGTTGCTAGTAATCGCAAGCTTCCATTATGATGTATACATAATTTAATATGTGGCGCTCGACGATACTCGCGTTAACAAGTTAAAATTTTAAACCCCTTTAGTTCATCGAAAATATGGAAAAGAACTAACCAAAATAATAATCACAAATGTCAACTGTGACTTAGGCGATACTCAATAGATGGCGCTAAACGATTCTCCTCAGGTCGAAACCATAAACTTACTTGAAAGACCTAATAGATTAGCACACGTTAAAATTTGAAACTCTAGAAAATCCACCTAAAATGTAGAAAAAAGTGAAACTAATTAAAAAGTTATTATTAAATGCAAATGTTCATTGTAATTTACATGGTACTCAATAGATGGCGCTGAATGATTCAAAGTTTAAAACTTAAAATTCAAAAAGTTTTTCTGAAATTTTCAATTGTTCACTACGTCTAGAGAACAATTCAACATTTCTTGAGGAAATTATACAAAAAGGGGGAGCTGATAGATAGAGGAGACAATAGTGATTAGAAACTGTCACTGTAATTTACGCAAAACATAAAAGATGGCGCTGAACATTGCTTTAAACTTTCTTGTTCTTGGAGACACGTGTAATGTATAGAACTGACATAATTGTGTTTTTGCGAATTTTAAAAGACATTAGCATTAAATCAATTTGAAGATGACGGCGTGACGAAACCGCGGTCGCAATTAAAAAATAAAAAGGAAATTGTTGTAGCAAAATAAAGCTGTTTCTCTTTTGTTTTGTTATTTTTTTCTAGGAAATGCTATAATTCGCCAAAAGTATACGAATTGTAAAAGTTCATTGTAATTTGCACGAAGCTCAACAGATGGCGCTCAATATTTCTCGTAACATTTTTGAAAAAGCTGTTCAGCTGTCGCAATTAAAAAATAAGAAACGAATTTTCTTTTCTTTTTTTTTTTTAGTGAATGGTGCAATCCGTAAGTATACGAAATGTGAAGCCAATTAACTTAAAAAAAGTATAATTAGTTATAAACGTTCTTTATAATTTACGCAAAGCTCAACAGCTGGCGCTGAACATTTCTCGTACCACTTTTGGAAAAGCTATAGTTCAGTAGAAGGTTGAATAAAGTACAGTTACAAAAACCACTATGATTTCTCATTGTATTTATGAAGCGACCTTGATATCACCCGGTATAGTAGAAAATAATTTCAACATGTAGAGATTACTACTGCTATATGCCGTTGGATTTTTTCCTTCACTTAGGCCCGGTATTTCAGGCACAGATTAACTTTAACTATGGCAATAAACTGAAGATTAAAATTAATCTGCGACTGAAATACCAGGCCTTAAATTATGAAAAACATTAAAACCGTCCCTTATTTAATTTCGGGAGAACCTAAAAGTCAAGATAACGATCAACGCAATCAACCTGTACTAAACAGCGTCTGCTTAACTGACAGGAGCACAAGAATTTCCGGATAAAATCAGAGGCTGCAAATCATTTTAATTGAAGTGTCCGACCCTGATTAAACGATAACCCCTGTCACACCACCTGACGGGGATTGCGGAATAACACCAGCAAACATTTTTGTAACTTCATGAACGTCAGGACGCCACCGCCGCCGAGCTTATCTCTTGTTCATTTACTGACGCTGTAATAATCTGATATTAAGTGCGTTTTTAAAGCCCCAGGGGAAAAACAAGGAAAATAAAATTAAGGTAATTTTAAGGGAGATTTGTATAGGTCGTTCAAAAATTAGAGCAGTTTGAAGTAAATTTTTTCTTTAATAAAAAGAGGATGTGAAAAGACACGAATGAGTCATCATCGTTAGTAATCTTCATCATCTGGTGAATTTTTTTCAAATATCCCAAGAAATTATCTCGACCAGTGGAGTTCAAGAAAAAGTTGTTTGACAGATAAGTTACTAACGATTGACGACGGCATTTACTTTTTTTGTTTGCATGTAGGGAAAGATTTATTCCTGAACACCCCGTACATGTTCAAACTTTTTTTGGTCCTGTCGGAAGTGGAGTGTGCTCCGGTGATTTACCTACTTCCAGCTCATTACCGGAGCGTAAATTCTCATACATTTCCCACGAAAATGGCCTCACAATGAAGACACCGCCCGGACTATTTATAACGGGGCATAAATCTACGGAGAAAGCTCTGCTGGCCCACCATCTACGTGACTCTGTTTTATAATTTCGGAAATAAAGTATTACTACGTGGCCGTGGGCGAGGACTTAACGATTTCGTTACTACTTCCAAGGCGAAAGTGAACTGGAAATCATGAACTACTGCACGCGAGGGAAATAGCAGTTTAGTTTTTGAACATCAAACGCCCTAAGAACAAAAGTGTTCTTTCAAGTTTCTTTTTAATTAGGGAACACGTTGAGTAAATAGTGTTGTTGAGCATTCACGAACTTGCTGTTTATTAAGATCCCTTAAAATTCCTGCGCGTTCAGTGAGTGTAACAGGGGAATGTTTCATTGTCGGATGAATTCGCTGGAGCATAATCTCATCATGAATCGTATCTGGGCGAGCATAATGTACAGTACACATTGTGTAGAGATCTGAGTTACGCTTGCGATTAATTCAATCTATTTATAACCGGGGACGTGTAGCAGAATTAAGGATTAATTGACGTTGTTTGCAGTGTGAATGATTTTCTGTCGAATTTTATTTTATACAGGATGTATTTACGAAAACAAAAACAACTTCTAAAAATTGCAAAATTACAATTTTAGAATGTCCCGAAAGTTTAGCGGTAACTACAATAACATTAAAAAACATTAAATAGTTAATACTTGATTTTGAACAAACTTGCCTGAGTTCAACTCTAGTCAGTCTCTGTTTCAACTTGGCTTGGCTCGCCGTGAACTCCGCCAGTAACCTCGCCAATCTCATCTGCAAATTCTCAACGGTGGCCTCCAATTTCTTGATGCTGTCGACCATAGAGTCCTGCGTCTCGCGCGCCCTCTTGAACGTCTCCTCGTCGAGCAAGCCGTCCTTACGTAGTAATTGACATCCGCGCTCGATGAGAGTGGCTCTCGCCTGGAACACGATCAAGAATTCATTAATTCCGGCCCTGCCTACCGAATTGACACGTAGCTGCTTTGCCGATTAACGAGACGAATTAGGGGCGCCCTAATGGGGCGTAATTTCTTATCGGGAAGCCCCCTCAGCTACGCCGCCCTAAATCGAAACGAGAGTGTCAATGAGTAAATTTGAAATGAGGAAGTAATTTTCGGCGTTTGCTGAGGGATCGGAATAATGAACACCACTTCGTTGGCAAATTAGAAATTTTAGGGAGATGGAAGTTAAAAAAGAATTTAAAGCGTGATTTTAAATTATTTTCAGTAGAAGCAATGATAATGTAAAAGGCAGATGGGAGTTTCACGTGAACTGATGATGATAAATGTATTTGTGGAGTTTCATGGAGGAAGGCCATTTTTCTTTGCTTACATCCTTTCTCCACGAAGCTGAAATAAGATGACAATGAAAAGAAGTTATTTTTCTTTTCTATAGGAAATGATTTATTTATGAAAATTGATGATCGGGTTTATGTAACCAAAAAATAAAAATACTTGTGGAACATTATACTATAAAATTAAGCTCGTAACGCAATAGTTTCAAAACATATATTGTTTCAGTGAGCATCCCCCTCCCCCATACACAAGCACGGGATTAACAGCGCGAGCAGGAAACTTTTAATGACTGGGTTTTAGCTTTGAATTAATTAATTGCATCTGTTCGCCTAGGCTTTAAAACGATTTGTTTAATACATGAGCGTTTTATATGTAGCTTTTTGTTTTGAATGGCGAAACAATCAACAAAAAGCTTTCTGCCTTTCAAATCTAATTGGATTGCAATACCCAATTTAAAATAAATTTATGTAATATTTTACTTCGACATTTGGTATTAGTAGACATATTAGTAAACTTACGTCTGGATAATCGGCGAGTGCGACTAAAAGGTCTTCTTTGGCGAGACAGAACAAATCCGAGTAGCCGAGAGACCGGACGTTTGCAGTCCGGCGGTTTCCGGTCCGATTGCCGGCGATGTCTAACACGCTTACTTCCCCGAATACAGAACCCGCCCCCAGCGTTGCCAGGACCGTTTTACCATCATCCGCCACCACCTGAAGGCGTCCCCTCTTCACGATATACATTTCCTTGCCCACGTCACCCTTTCTGCATATGTAATCACCCGGGGAGAACACCTACAACATTACATGCACCGTTAATAAACTTCAATTTCATTTCTTTTTTATGGTACAAATTGTCCTGGAATTTTTTTTGTGGACGTGAAAAGACGCTCCTCGGAAATTGAGCGCGCCTTTGTTGTTCCGTGAATAATGGGTGCACCGGAGGAACGGAATTTTATTTGTGGAGGAAAGACTCCGGCATCAAGCTGGTTCATGTAATCTCTCAGGGGTGCTGAGGGTTAAACGACACGACGTGTGCACAGAATAGTTTTTATTTTCCACTGTGACAGTTAATTTATTAAAAAAATCTTTCACATGGAAACTAATTTGATTTTCACTCAATGTTTTATCCAAATACATTAGTTTTTTGTGGAATATTTAAATTAGTGTATCCTATGTTAAAAATTAATTAGCTGTAATTTTTTTTACTATACAAAACAGATGAACATAAATAAATAATCAAAGCTATAATTAGAGAATGGGAACGCATTTACCGATGAGCAATAATCGTTTAATTATTTCCGGGCGTTACTTAAAAGGTACAAACGTCATTACGACGTCATAACACTTCACGTTCCATTGTAATTCATGTTCTTGCCACAATATGAGGAAATATGACTTCAAATTTTACACCAAAAATTAAACAATTTAGTTAATTATGAAGGTTTTGTAGTTTTGGTAGGTTTTCGAATAAACAAACAAACAAAAGTCTCTTACCTGAAGCCTCAATTTAAGGACTAAAGCTTCCAAAAGTCCTGGTTCGCAGTCTTGAAAGATCCTGACCTTCCTCAGCGTATCCAGATGAACTCTAATGGCGATTTCCGCTTTTAGTTTATCCGGTAGGGCGGATAGCACCCTTTCTTCGTCCAAAGCACCACTCTCCGCCCAAGTATACGCGAACCACCTAATCACACGTGCTTCAAGTTCCCGACCGACTTTCCTGAAAGCCATGTACTGTTTCACCCCGTCCATCCGATTTTGGAAGTCCACCCGCGCAACATTCATATTCGAAATCATCGATCCGATATTTCCTACGATCGTTGCAAAGATTAACACCCCCGCCAAAAAGTCGGCCACCACGAACAGGTATTCCGCGTCATTTTCAGGAACTGGGGTTTCCCCGATCGTCGTTAGGGTCAAGGTGGACCAGTAGAAGCTGTAGATGTATTGGCGCATCAAAGTCGAGTTTACAGGGCCGTTGTTGTTGTAGACCCAATTGTCTGTACCGAAACCGATGAAGTAACTGATTGCGAAGTACAGGCAGGCGTTCCAGTGGATCAGCACCAAAATCGCGAGGACCACTTTGCAAATTCTGAACACATTGGGGTAGTTCGTGTCCGTTTCTGTCCTTTCGAACCACTCCCACAGACGAGGCAATCTGAAGAGACGATTCAGCCTGATGATGACCGGGCAGGGAACTTGCGAACGCCCATCAAACGGGGGCCACCAAAAATACACTAAGTCAGTGGGTAGGAGGGAAAGAATATCCATACGCCATTTTTTTGAATGGAGATAATGCACTCGTAACTTGTGCGGATCGGTAACGAGGAGTCCTTGTTCCAAATAACCTATACATAAATCATCACTGACTGTAGATGTAAGGGGGAAGGGAAAATCCAAAAAATAAAATTATTTCTAAACTAAGTTTAACTGCAAGTGAAAACATATCTTAAAGATTATACGTATGATAAAGAGCGGCCATTCACGACCGAAAAGCTTTTCGTTAGGGCTTCGTTAAGGCGTCGTTATGAAGATAAATGTCCGAATATTTTTTTGAAGTCTGGCCCACGGCGACCGTAAAAAGAGCCATTCAAGTTTCATAACACCTAAGTGAGCGGAGGCGTAATATATATTTTCTTATTTGCTTTATTCTAGATGCGGCTGGGCGAGTGAAAGAAAGAAAGAAAGACGAAACGCGCGCGTAATATCGGTAAATAAAACCGCGTCGAATAAAAAGCAGAAAGCTTTCAATATTTTCGTCGTCTTAGCAAGATTTTTAGGCACGCGAACTAAGTTTCAATCAATCATTCGTTTTTAGATTGTCGTGAAATGAAATCGAATCTATCCTGTTGCAGAGATGCATTCTTGTCAAGTTATGCTCAGCAATACATTATGAAAGTGAGAATCTAAGTGCGCCATTAATCATAACGGCGAGAGGTTCGTTTTTTATCAATTATTCCGATTTTATGAATTTTGGTGTTGAAGCTTTTCAAGCTAAGCGAACTGTAAAATGAAGATTTCTTGCCCGCTGGGAATTAGATATTTTTCGTCTAGGATTTCCCAAACGAACTGTCTATAGTTTGCATAAAACAATTTTAAATTTGCCCACCATGGTTTACTTTAAATAAATGTTCGATTTTTATAAGTATGGTCGTTGATATTTTTATTGTACTTCTAATTATTATAACAACCGTATCGTGCGTTCCTTTTTCCTCAAAAGTCCACTTTCACTTGTCGTTTTTGATGGTTCTGAAGTCCCTGGTTCTTTTCTGGACACATCTTCAACTTGGCTTTCAGGTTGGAAAGGTACTGATCTTCTCCTTCTGTCCAAAAGAAGGCAGGAAATTAATACGGTTTCGGTTCGGAAGCTCAAAAATTACAAAGGCTACGAAGGCTTTTGAGTGAAGTTTTGTTCTCTTTTGAACACATCTTGAATTTGACTGGTGCTTCCTGGTTACAAAGGCCACGAAGGCTTTCGAGTGAAGTTTTGTTCTCTTTTGAACACATCTTGAAGTTGACTGGTGCTTCCTGGTTTCCACTCTTTTCCTTCTATCCAGAAGAAGAAAGAAAATCAATGTGGTTTCGATCTGGAAGCTTAGCAGTACCAAAGGGCAATCTCTGTAGGAGCTTTTGAGTGAAGTTTGGTTCTCTTTTGAATGCATCTTCAATTTGGCTGGTACTTCTTAGTTTCCATCGGAACGGCATCATTAATCTTCTTCTGTCTATCCAGAAGAAGATCAACGTCAACCTTCTATCGAGAAGAAGAAAACCTTCTATCGAGAAGACGAAAGAGAATCAAGGTGATTCCAGCCAAGAAGCACAGAGAGACCAAAGGGCAACAGCCTCGAAAGATTCTGAGTGAAGTTTGGTTCTTTTCAATTCCTGCTCTTTTCTCGAATTTCGTTACTGCACTCATTTACTATGTCACGTTTATTTCGTCTTTTTCTTTTTATTGTCTCTTTTTGGTAATAATTATTTCTACATTTGTCCATAGTATACAATTCTCCATTAGCTTCTTTGTTCTTTTTGTTTTAACAATTTTGGCCTCGTTTTTGTTATATTATTTGCTGGGTGCTTTGTCTCCTCATCACGATTTCTTAAGTTTCTGTTGTTTCCCAAGTTTTTCCTAATTTTTGGCCTCTATTTATAGTTCTCCTTTTAGTTATATGTTCATCTTGCGCTTCTTCCCTTTCACGTTTGTTTCAAGTTCTTGTCTCGAGACTTTCTTTCATATAGCCTTCAATTTGCATAATTGTTGTTTTTCTCATGTTTTCTTCTCGTTTTTTCTTTATATTTGAGGGAATTCTGTTAATTATTCTTTGCCCATTTAAATTTTTTGATGTCTTCTTCCACTTTTGATTTCTTGATTTTTTTATCTATTCTAGCTATTTAATTTTTATTTGTGTTCCTATCTTTTAAGATAGAGCTCCATCAGTTTTGCCAACTTCATCCCGTAATATGTCCTTGTATGAGGTGTTGTACGTACATTTATCTTATTTATTTCAGTTTCAGTAACACAGTTATAAGTAATGGTCTGTCTGAAATAGTTGTGACAATAAATTAACTTTTTTTACAGAAGAAAACTTCAACAAATGCGTCGCTGACAATCGTACGTCCACTTTAAACTTCGTTAATTCAATTAAATTCATAGAAATGAGACTTCATTAGCAAAAGTATTTTAAGACGTTCGAAACTTTCTTCTTTCCAGATAGAGAAGTTCAGAGAGAAAACAAGAAAAAAATTAAATCTACGTTTCAACGAGCGACTAAACTTTCTCTACTGTAACGTTAGATTTTATACCGAAGTTAGGGATGAGTAATGTTCTTACATAAAAAAAAATTCAATGCAACCCTCGTAAGCCACTTCATTACTTTCAAAAAATTCTTCGCATTTCTCTTATTTAATTAAAAATCGAGAGGAAAAAGTATTTATAAGTAAAAAATTATTTTCACAACGTTTGCTCAAATTGCCCACCCTTAACCATAATTCGAAGCGCTCAACCGAACGACGACTTTCATCACTGCCTCGGCGGGCTTTATTTCGTTTATTGCTTCGCAACTTTCAGGACTGAAAAATTTAAATTAAAAATTTATAAATGGAAAACGTGCGGCCGTATATTTGCGGAGTTTTACGATGCACTTCGACCAACTTTAAAAATGTATCTGTACGTAGTTTTTGCATCGTGAATATCCTATTTTGTTGCATGAATTTTCAAAGCGTATAAGCTCGAGACAATTCAGTTAAAATAAATTCCACCATTTCTGCGAAACGTGTTTACTATTACGCACATGATCGAATTGCATTTCCACATTCAATTTCAAATGACGGAGTTCTCCGTAAATAAGACATAAAAACGAAACGGCATCCGGAAAGGCGATAAAAAAATTACGTGTGAAATTTAAAAGGCAAAATATTGTTTACTGCGTAACTGGGACAGTGTCATATAAAATATGATGAGGACCGTTTCGTTTCATAAGTTATATACTCGCACAACTTATAATAATCAGTGAGTATTCAAGAGATGTTGTTATGAGTTCGTTCATGCAGTGAGTAATATAAAAGATCACGAAACTGAATGCCCTCCGCATAAAAATGCTTTTGAAATATCCTCTAGTCCTGGAAGGATGTAATTTTCCTTTTTAGAGTCGCATCACCACTTTATTTATTTAATAGTTCGCCGTGAGTGTTATTTTTTCGTTTTTATGTAACACTAAAGAAAGTTGTAAAGAAAAGAGTAGAAACGTAAACAGAATACAAATAAAAATTATTTGCAGTTTTAATGAAAATAATTTGAATGAAACACAGAGTAGTCTGCAATTGACAATTAATTGAAGAAAATGAAAGAAAAGAAAGAGCTCTTGAAGCAAATAATAGTCTATTAAAAATAGTAAATACGTAAATTAATAAAAAAGATCATTGGGGAAATGGCCCGAAATGGCCACTAGATATGAAAACGTTTTTAGAAAAATTATGTTAACAGTAGATCAAATCCTCATCTTAAAACATAACATGGCATCTACTTACGAGCACAATGTTATTGAGAAGGACAAAAAGTAAAACAAAAAGAGAGGCTTAAAGAACAGGATGAGTAGAAGGGAGTTGAAGAAAAGTTAAAAAATAAGAAAACAAGTAGAAGAAAAGAATACCTACCAAAACAATCTAAATTAAGTAGGTCTCGAAAACTTCCCTCAAAAAAATTTGACTCGAGTGGAAATTGGGGTAAATCAAAGAAAGGTTCATGATCTTGTGGAAGCGAAGAGAGGGTTGAACGTGGCAAACTGGTTCAATGTGAAATAAACGAAGTAAAGTTTGAAGCAGTCGCGAATGAGTGAAGATATTTCTAAAGAGTAAACTAAAAATAAGAAGCGATAACGAAAAGTAACAAATATGTGAGTGAACTTTAAATTAGGAAGGATGCCGAGAAGAATCATTGGAGGAAGAAAAACAGGCGATATCTGTAGTCCCTGAGTTATTCAAAGCATTACGAATTATGGAAAGTATTCACATTGTGGAGAATGCGATGGCTCGGACATTTGAAAAGAAAGAGATACACTATAATAATATAGAAAGATAATTAGCACTTGGGAAAGGCAAGCGAACTCAGAACTTCAGCAAAGAGACATAAATTATAAAAGCATTATGCCACAAAGAATGCAATACTTAGAATATTTAAAGAGAATGGACGGTAAATAGAGTACTTAAAGATGTAAGAAGGAAGATGGTGGTTAAGCCAAGGAGTTTTGGGGAAATCTAAAGAAAATCAAAGCAGAGTAACGTAAAAGGAAAAAGAAACTTCAAGTGTATCTTCTTCGGTAATTTCTGCCAAAAGTAGTTAAGAAAAAAAAGACTCATTTCAAAAGAACAGAAGACAATAGTTTGTTTAAAGATATAAGTTGGAGGAAGCCAGAGGAAAGTGGTTGAAGGGTAAACCAAGGCGTCTGGGAGAGCAAACTTAAAGGTATGCAAAATGAAAGTAAAGGAATCTAAAAGGAAAACAAATGTCTTCTTTTCGAGTTCCTTCTACAAATGCTCAAACATATTTAAATGTTTTATTCGGTGAATGCCAAAGAGAAAAACTAGAAGACAAAAGATAAAGATGTAAGATGAAGTGTTGCCAGAAGTAAAACAAATGTAAGAGATGTAAGAGACTACTACTTTCAACAACATTAAGTCATATGGTCCATAGAAGCCAGTAAGGTTTCGATTAAGAGAAAGAAGATGATTATCAATTGTGACAAACAAAAAGACGAAATGAACAAAAAATGGAGACAAATGAAGAAGAAATGGAGATAAACATGCAAATGCAAAAATCAAGAAAAAGCAATAAGAAGAACTTATGAAAACTTCAGTTAAAAAAATTGATTTTTTAGACCATTTGATCTTGATTGAGGAAAAGTAAGGATGTGTCTAAATAAGGCCTTTCAGGAGATTTTAAAATTCAACAGAAAGAAAGCCAAAGTTTGTTCAAAAGATTGAGATCTTTCCTTAATTTTTTCTCCTTCTAACGTACAACTTGCCTGCAACATTTAAAATTTACGAATTGACTAAATTTGATAGATAGAGAAATCCCTGGAAACCTCAAAAATGCTTCATCCGGAAACCTTAGATCTTTAGAGCAAAGGATTGAAGTTCATTTTCTTTAATCCTGTTTTGATACTTTTTCACTTTGTGTCTTCCTTCACCTAAATAATCTTTGGAGAAATCTGCTTTGGTTTTCACTTTTGCATGGACTACGTTGCTTTCCATTGTAATATCTTTTACTTCATCAAGGCTATCAGACAGTTTGTATTTTGTAAGCCGAATCCTTTGACAAAAATTATTGCTTCTCATTCTAAGATTCATTAATTAATTGGAATAAGAGGAAAACACCTCAATTCTGATCATAAAAAAATTCTATGGGTAAATACAATTATCTCGTGTAGCAAATCGTCCAATAAATAATAGCAAGCGCTAATCAGCACACACATACACATTCAGAGAAGACAAACAGGTCGGAGAAACAACAACTTTCCGAGTAAAGTGCTGTGTACACGAACATAATCGTCCTAATAAACTTGAATTAGTTTTTAAACGACGCCATATTTTACGGGGGAAAAGTGACCGGCTCGACCTTTGTTTGCACGTATTATAGCATTTCTATAATGACTGGCGTGTTTAAGGCGATATTCTGACGCAAACGTCTCCATTTAATAACAATCCCCAGTGCCGTTTTGACCGTGAGGCTTGCATGAGGGCGGACGGGATCGCGTGCCCCACGTTCCCCACAAACCTCTTGGAGTGGGTTAATTATTACGACGGCGGGCACGCGTTTTATTAATTAGTGTCTCTTCGGCGGATCGATTTAATAACTCGCCTCCTTGAAATTGGAAAGTCTTTCTTTTTAATTGGGGATTTTTCTGGAATTGGGGTCAGGTTTAATGACGAATTTTCCTCGTGGCCATTAACGTTAGATTTAAAATGCAAATTTTGCTAACCCGCGCGTTGCCCGTACACAACATACAAATCTGTTTGTCTGTGTGGTTCAGATATTATTATACAGCGCCTGTTCGGTTGGGTGAATGTGGAGGACACTTTGGCAGATTTAATTTCAAAACAAACAAATTAGCACATGGTATCGATTATTCAAAATAGGGCGTCACACGGGCTGTTACAAACACAATGTTCTTCTTTATTATTAAAAGAGATAAAAATGAAGGCAAAGTTATATAATTAATAACTAATATAACATACCGGGTGAATCTCAACAAGTGGATCAATTTCATGACAAAAAACATTTTGAGTTAGAGTTAAAAAAATTGGCTTAAAGTATATAGCAAACGAATAATAGTATAATTTTTTTTGCATTAAGAAATTAAAGCGACTGGACCGCCAGTAGAAGCAGACGTGAATAATTAAAAGAAGCCTAAAAGCCCAAACAAGGGCGCATGCAAATTAACTCTGGAAAAGCGTACCTTCGTGAGCCCTTATAAGAGTATCTAAAATGTAAATAACATCACAGAGGTAATCCAGGGTCCACCATAGCGGCGGAGATGCGTCGTTGAGCTCCCAAAAGACGGCGCGTCCAAGAACGAAAATGACGTTATAAAGCACAGCCAAGGACACTACCATAAGCCACTGCACAGAAAAACGCTTCGTTAGAAACATCACCACAAACAGTCTAATCAGTTGACAGAAAAAAACAGACATGACAGTGGTTAAGTGATAAAGAAACGAATTACTATTATGCACGGGTAACGGTACCAGTATGTTTGTTGGTTCGACGTATTTTTTTATTATTATTGATTTGCTCGTTTTTTTTTCAAACAACACGTATTGATTGATCTCTTTTGATGTAATAATTTTCACTTCTTGAAAAATTTCAAAATTACATAAAACATTTTAAAAGTATTTGGAGTTTCATCAAATATAATCTTTGAGGATCTTATCCCCTCCTTTACATTCCTAGTTAAACTTAAAGATGGGGCTTCACTTTTTCCTTGGGAAACATTTTTGAATTTGGGAATTACTTTTTAACGTTAAGTCTTTAATTTATTTTCTATTTTGCTATATATGGGACCCCTTTAATTCTAACCTTTTCCCGTTCTTTGATTCATTATTTCTTTTATAAATTCACATTTCGGCAGCCTTTGGTCTTCTGCCCTCACCTTCTCACTTTATTTTCTTATCTTGAGAGACGCAGTTATTTTCTATTTTATTCTTTATTGGTTTTCTTCATTTATTCTTTTGTTAATTTAGGAAATAATCAATTTTTATATTAACGTTTCTTTTTAAATTTCTTTGTTTTGATCTCGAGGGAATCGAACCATGGAGATTTTGTTTATCAGTTCAGCAATGTTAACTACTTGGTTACTGAGGCCGTTACTTCATATAGGTATAAACTTTTATATTGGGTGTCTCAAAACCTATGTCTTTAATTGGAACCATAGACAGTAGAAAAAAAGCAAATTTTTTCATACAAGAAATTGTTTTAGTAACGCTGGTTGGCGATTTAAATGAATTTAAATGTCTCAGCTGTAATTGGTGTTTTTTTGTGGCCCTAAACGAATAAACGCCAAGATGTGTCTGTTAGGTTAGATCATGTTTGTTCTTCGTAAAAAAATTTCGCTAGGATTTTAATTAAAAACGTCTTCACGCGCGCTGCCGGAAGGTTTCCTACGACAATTGCAATTACTTATTACTATTTTATTTATGCTTATTTATTCAAAGTAAAATTTAAAAGCAAACTGAATTCGTAGCACAATTATGCAATTCACTTTTATTTGTTTCATTTTCATTACATCGATCTTAACACTGTAAACTGCAAAATGTTATGATGAAAATAAATGTTTACTAAAAATGTTGATAAATATTAATTAAATCCAAGAAACGAGTGGCTCAATTAGTTTTCGTGATGAAAATTTGATTCTGATTTAAAATAATTCGGAATTTTCAGAAACGTTTACCTACATTCGTCTTGGCGGTTTATTGGTAACAATTGCACTGTCATAAAATAAAATTCAGCTGGCTCAGTTTCGTTCCTCGTAATTTACTGTTTGTTCTTATTATTATTATCATGCTGTCATGAATTCACAGATATTTACATTAGGGAGGGAGTTAGAATGAAAGAAGAAGTGCTGAATAATAGTTTTTGAGAAAATTCAGTCCGAGCGAATGCATTTGTATTTTATAAAAGGCGGAGGTTAAAATAATTTTTTTAGTTAGGGTGTATTTGTTTTGTGTTAGTTAAATTCGTGTAAACATCTGTGTACATAACTTCGAAATAACTTTCCAGTAGTAACAAATAACTGGACACGACGTACCGATTATGTATGGTTACCACAGGACAACATTTTGAACATTTATTGTAATTACAAATATCAGTGCCAGAACAAGAAGTGAACTTTAATAAAATTCTAAGGTCATAATGAATGCACAGGTATGACAACACGTTTGATATACATTTTCTGCTGTACTGTACATTTTTTTTCGCATATTGCTAACCGTAGACGTACATTTTCAATTCTTAAATTACGATCTGTTAAATTTCATTTAAAACAACAATGCTTGTCACATTGTTCCTACTTCCTTAAAAAAGCTGCAATTTATTTTTTCATAAGCTGCACAAACACCGTGATATAAACAAAGTAAACTACAAGCTTTTTAATTAAATAAGTTAAAAGTTTGTGTTTAAAACACAAATTATGACTAAGTTTGTTGATTATATCGTCTCTTTAGTAAGCTATTAAAAGAATTGCTGAACAAGCAAGAAAGAAATATCATGAAACGCAACGAAAAACGCATTTCACTAAGTCAGTAATTGTCGGTGAAACATAGATGAGACCTAATTCTTTCTAACGTAAATAAAAATTTTATTGCAGTTTTTGCTTTTTATTGAAAGCGAATTTGCCTCAACAAGTCATAAAGTAAGCAGTGGTTTCAAAACAAAGTAACTGAATGCGCTTGTGGTAGGTTAGTTTTTAATTTTTGAGCAATATCGTTCAAATTTGGAGAATCAATCTCTTTTATAATGAGATACCTACAGTTTTAATTAAAGACATAGGTTTTGAGACACCCTGTACAAGTTACATTTTTCTGGTTTACAGAAGCACCAATTTTTAACAATTTGCCCCGCGAAATTTTAAAAAGTCTCGTTTCTTTTGAAAGAATATACTTTATGATAGTTCAGAGCAAAAAATTAAAAGACATTTCTATTAACGATCTCAAGCTTTAAAAAAAATCACTCAAAAGTGAAACATAATCCGAAAATGTAAAATTGTTTACATTTTTCAATCAATTTTTAATGTACAGACAATAGTATTTTTGTTTCTTATATTTACAAATATTTATGTTAAAATGTTTGAACTTTGTTTTGTTTTTATTTGATCGATAACAAAAGAAAAAAGTTGAACAGAAAGAAAACAAAAGATATACAATGACACAACAAACAACAGATCGATAATATCATTCGCGAATAATGAATGAAAATAACAAAAGCAATATTAGAAAGAATAATTTGTTAGAAGAAAAACAAAAGAAAAGTAAAAAAATCTAAGAATAAAATGAACAAAAAAAAACAAGTGAATGTCGACAATTCTCTAGAGGAGCGTTAAAAAAAAATGAAAAAGTTAAACAACTATTTCCTTTCGTATAGGCTCATCTGGTCATTTTTATTCATGATTTCTTTTATTTTTAAAAACTTTCCGCCATTTTTCACTTTTCTTTATAATTTATTTGAATTTCCTTTGTTTTTGTTTGGTCGTAAATAAAAACAAAAGATAATATAGAAAACAGAAGATATACGATGACACAATAAACAAAAGATGGGCGATTTCGTTCGGCGAGAATGAAATTAAAAAAAAGGAATTATCAGAAATAATAATATAATTTGTTAAAAGAAAAACAGAAAAAAATTGAAATAAACATCAAACTATTCTCCGTCGTTTCTCACCTTTCATTATTATTATTTTTTATCTTCTTTAGTATTTATTTTATCGAATTATTTTTCGGAATGACACCGGCCTTTAGTACACTCTTCAGTTTTCAGTTTATTATTTGATTTTTTCTGCATTCGTCCTTAGTGAACTATAAATTGGTTTTAGCGAGTTTCAGATACTTTTAAATCAAAATATAAAGAATTAAATAACAAAAACAAAAGACGAACGGGAAACAGAAGATTCACGATGACACAACAAACAAAAGATCGACGGTTTCAGTTGGCGACAAATGAACGAAAATAACAAGAGAAAATTATCAGGAAGAATAATTTATTAGAAGAAAAACAAAAGAAAATTAAAAAAAGAAACAACATCGAAAACTAAGAATAAAAGGAGCATGAACGTGAAATACTTAGATTTGAATTTTTTACTTTCATTCACTCCCCTCCGGTTGTTTTTGTTCCCGCTTTATCAAAATCAAAATTTAATCATCTTAGAGTTTACAGAAATTTCACGTTTTCACCTTGAGATAGCATTTGTTTATCGAATTATTTATTAAAGAATTTTGTTGTTAGGTCAAAAATCGGTGGCAGAATTGAATTATTTATTGTTGGTTTATCTAGTTTTACATGCACGTTTTTTTTTTCGATTTCTTCTCTTGCCAAGCTTGAAGCTGGGACCCAATTTCTAGTTTACAGAAATTTCTTAGCACGGCAATTTGAATTGTTTTTTTTTTGTTTTAGTGATTTATTCATTTACCTGTCACAGCTGGTGTTCAAATTGGGGCAGCTCTTATCTTTTGTATGGAATAATCTAATTCAGGTGATTTGTATGCATTTGTCAAGTAAATATTCGTATTTCGTTCGTATTTCGCGGCATCGGTCGTTGACGTAAAAACGCATTCCACTTAATGGTCAAATTCACGATCCCATGCTGCCATATCATAAAACTATAAAAAACTTTATGAGAATATTTATTTCGCTCATCTGGCGTTAGCGTTTTGGGGCTAATTTCTGATTAATTATTTCTCTAAAATCAAAGTAAAAAGAATTTTTCCAATACTCTCGGACGTCACTTCTTTTAGTTGTTTCATTTTGACGGGTTAATTAACAGTCACCCTGTATGCAAGCTACCATTCTTAGTTTGTAGAAATTTCCTATTTTAACCTATTTTGAAGCATGAGTTCATTGTAAAGGCTCGTACGATATTTATGGAGTTTTTTTAATGTTATCGATAAATATAATGAGGAAGTATCACGTATGCGGAGTTACTTATGCGGTTTGATTAATTTATATTTGACTACCGTTGTGTACCACTTAATTTTTTCAAGAACCATAAAAATTAACAAATAAAAGTTTTTGATATTTCCTTAAAATCCATAAAAGCAAAAAAAAAAAGGAATAAACTGATCTGATCTTCTATAATTTCGAACGTACCCTTGGATTAGCAAAATCCATTTACCATCCCGCACGCACATGTTTCCAAACGAACCGAACAGACGAGTTTAGCCTAACATTCCATTGCAGTTGACTTTGGACGACTGAATACATTATTCACGTCCGATGTGAAACTGGGAACTTTTGAGTTCAAAAGGACTGTCATCAACACTGAGCTGATAAAGTATTAAATGCCCTGCAATTTTCTTAATACTTCACCTCGTGAATAATTCAGGAACTCCCTTATTAAAAAGTCATTTCCCAAATTGCTTCTTGTTAACCTGATGATTTATAAACGCCCTGTTATAGTTAAATCTAGAATTCGTTTTTCGCTTCGGTTCATTTTTAGTTAGTTTTTCAAGCCGCTTTAGAAATTGTTTGTTAGAATTTATCAACTTGAAACATGTTAGCAACAATTGTAAATCGCTCTTTGTTGGATATTACTATTCCACGTGTGCCTCAGTTAATTCTCATGTAGAACAAAGTTTGACTAATCCGTCGGGTACACATAAAATTTACACTTTAATGAAACCGTACCCAAAGCGCACCTTATAATGTGACGGAAGCGCTGGGTCGACGACAATCCTTCGTCCCCAGCAAGTGGGCACCGAGGAGTCCTGCTTTTCCGTGCTGTCGTCCTGATTAGTCTTATCGACGAACCAGTCCGGAGGTCGCGATTCCCTCCTGGGGAAGCGACGAAATCTGACCGCCGCCTGAAGGGACGCCGCCACCTGCCTCAACCGACCCCGCATTGCAGAGAACAGCCTGGTCGGAGGAGCATTGTCCTGGAACAGAAAACGCAACTCTCCTTGAGCACCGGCAAGTATACGAAAATGTGAAAGTATAATGCCCCGCGTTAAATCTAATGGTTCGGGGGTTTTAAATCTTAGGATATTGTGTACACAAGGGCGCAAGCAGACTACGATTTGACTTTCAACGAAGATGGGAATTTATGCAGATGGAAATCGTTCGGCTGGAATATTAATATATAAATTAATTTTCTTTCTCTTTTGTTCGGTTGCGATTTAATCCTTTTGATCTTATCGCTTACAAGTCGGTTTAAATTAGATTAAATTTCTTGGGTCTGTCTTAGTTAGTGAATGAATTAATGAAATGTCTTAGCTTGACTGAAAAATAAGTCATTGCTCTCCTTGAGGTTATTTTTACAGTAAAGGCTGTCCAAATTTTATGGCAAGAGTTGATAAATAATATTGATATTTTTTAATTTAATTTTTCATCAAATCAGGAAATTCTTGTATGTGTTCTAAAAGAATCAAAGATGCATTGTTGTTTATTTGAAACGTTTTATTTAATAAAAAATAAACCGCTCAAACTCATTGTGGTATTTTACACTAAACCTATTGTGAATATTGAATTAATTTCTTGTGCAGTGCAACAGAATACGTCAATATTTATTTTCATAATCGTTTGTTACCATACATGAAAACAAATCAATTTTAATTTACTGTTTTAACAACGGATCATTTTTCCAATTGTTTGCGTTGTTTTAAACTAATGAATTTCACCAACAGACGCCGTAAATCGATATGCGTTTGCTTTTAATTTAATCGTACATATTAAATTTCTAATTTAACAAATTGAGCACACATTATGTTAAGATATCAGTGACGTAAAACGTTTCATTTATGGCAAGTAAATCTTCGAAAATTAGGAAATTATTATTATTTAGGAACATCTAATTGTATCAAACGATCCAGGTTCCAGATTCTCTTCTATTTTTTTAAAGTAAAAGCAGCTGACGCTTAACACCGAAATGTCGAACGAATAAATTTTTCTTCCGTTCGCTTTTTCTTTTCTTTCCTCGCCCTATCAGTTTGCATCAGCAGCTTTGAAGCCGAGCAGGCACAAAGCGGCACATGGAAATTTGGCACGAGCTTTCGAGCTTGTTTTCGCCTCGCAAATAAGATTTAGCGTGCAAGGGGAATAAGCGCAGCATCTTCGCGGGACATGTGTCATTGTCAGTCTGTTATTGGGCGTAACGAAAGTGGAAAACGACTGTGTGCACATATGTAACGAACAATGGGTGGGAACACAAACGATTTATGACGAGAGGGCGCATTAGCAGTTTTGTTGCGAGCGGGAATTTGTAAGTGTTTTTCACAAAGGGCTAACGTGAAAAATAGCAAGCGCGTGCGATTTAGTTTATGATCGCTGTTGTACGCTTCCTTTTTTCGTTTTGGGGTCATTTTTTTGTTCTGTGGGTTACATAAATTCTTGAAAGTAAAAAAAAAAATAGCCTGGTGTTATGAAATGTACTTTAAAAATTCCTGCATAGTGGAGTAAAATCCAGATTTTTTTAAGTTCTGCAAAATATTTTCGATATGCTGTCAAACTATTCATCTATGTTTACGTTTCTTGTTTTAGTTTGTATTGTTTTGCAAGTCCGGATTACTTTTCATTCCAACCTTGTACATAAGGGCTATGTGAAAGTACCGTTGTATCAATTATGCGACAAAAAAATCAGTGTCTAGTAGAAACATGTGTATGTTTGATATATTTATGCAAATCTAAACACTATCGAATATCGAATATCAATGCGGAAGAAATTTAAAAACTTTGTACAGCTGTTTCGGCTTTATTTGGGGCCTCTTCAACAGAGTAGCTCGAGAAATCCACTGCAAAAGCTAGCTGCGTGATGTCGCAACTTAAGCTGTTTAAAGAGAATAAAAATTTGAGTCAAAACGAGAAGAAACTGACAATACTTCAGTAATTTATAAAAAAAAAAAAAAAAAATGGAAATCGGACGGAAAGTTAAATCTAAAAAGAAAAATAGAAGATGTTTGTTGTGAAGAAAACAAAGGAAACGATAATGGCAAACAACAACATTCGAAAAACAAGATGGACGAAAACAAAAGAACATCGATGTGCTTCCTTCGGCGAAAAATGCTTGAAAATCGAGAGGCCAATAAAATAAGACACTATAAAAAGCTTCAATGGAAACGTGAAACTAAAAAACAAAGAAAACATAAAAAAAGGCACGGAAAATCGAAGAACAAGGTGAATGAAAAACAAAAGAAAACCACGAGCCTCCTTTGGCAAGTGCTTGAAAATCAACGTGAAAACAAAAGAAGAAATTGTAAAAAGCCCAATGCGAGTAAGAAAAATAATTTGGCAAACGAATCAAATGGAAATTGCAAGACACAACTTGTAAACGATGGAGGTTGCTTGAAAATTGAGTTTCTAATAAGAAAACAAAAGAAAATACTATAAAAAGCTCTACTGATACACAAAATAAACTTTCTTACAAACGAAAACAAAAGAAAGTTGAAGTACGAAGAATTGGCTAAATGAAAAATAAAAGAAAAATCCTTCGAGAGATTGCTCGAAATCGAGAAGTCAACAAAAGGAGAAACTATAAAAAGCTCCAATGAAAAAATCAATAAAGAGAAATAAAAGAAAACTGAAACAAAAAGGATGGAAATACGAAAAGTAAGGTGAATGAATAACAAAAGAAAATTGACGAATTTCGTTTGGCAGTGCTTTAAAATCGAGAGGCTAACGTGAAAGTAATTGAAAAGTTCAACTGAAATATAAGAAAAATAATTCGCCAAGCGAATCAAGTGAAAATTGAAACAATTTGTAACTGGGGACGATAAGGTGAATGAAAAGCAAACGAAAATTGCTTGAAAACTGAGATTTTAACAAGAAAACAAAAGAAGAAACTATAAAAAGCTCCGGCGAAACACAAAAAAGAAATGCGTCAAAGGAAAACCAAAGTAAGTTGAAATAAAGGGCACAGAAGTGCGAAGAATTTGCTGATAAAAAACAAAAGAAAACCGATGAGTCCCCCTAGACGAAGAGTGCTTGAAATTCAAGGCGTTAACAAGAAAACAAAAAAGAAACTATAAGGGGCACCAATAAAATGCGAAAAAAAATCCGACAAATGGAAACAAAAGAAAGTTGAAATATTGGTTACAGAAGCGCTAAGCTGAATGAAATGAAAATCAAAAGAAAATCGACGAGCCTCCTTCGACGGAGAGGGTGACAAGAAAACAAAGGAAGAACTATAAAAAGCTCAATGCAATACAAAGCAAAAAATGAAATTATCGTACAAACAGGGACAAGAGGAAACTGAACTAAAATAACACGCAAATTAGAAGAATAAAACTAACGAAAAACAAAAGACTATCGACAATTCATCTTCGACGTTGTTTGAAATTTAAGAGGCTAATAAGAAAACCAAAAAAAAACTATAAAAAATTCTAATCAAATATGAAAAATATAATGACAAAAAGAGATAATGTCAAACTAAACCAGACAACAAACAAAAGGAAGAATCTACAGAATAAGATGAATTAAAAACAAAAGAAAACCGATGAGTCTCCCTGGACGGAGCGTGCTTGAAATTCAAGATGCTAACAAGAAAGCAAAAAAGAAACTATAAGGAGCAACAATAAAATACGAAAAAAATAATTGCAATCCGACAAATGGAAACAAAAGAGAATTGAAGTATACGGAACGGAAGCAAAAATAACGAAAAACAAAAGAAAATCGACGAGTTTTCCTTGACGGAGAGTGCTTGAAATTTAAGATGTTAATCAGAAAACAAAAAAGAAACTATAAAAATAAATAAACAGACAAACGGAAATAAAAGAAAGTTGAAATATTGGTCACGGAAGCACGGAGTTGACCGAAAAACGAAAGAAAATCGATGAGCCTCCTTCGACGGAGAGAGCTTAAAAATTGAAAGGGTGACAAGAAAACAAAGGAAGAACTATAAAAAGCTCAATGCAACATAAAACAAAACAAAATGAAATTATCGTACAAACAGAGACAAGAGGAAACTGAACTAAAATAACACGCAAATTAGAAGAAAGAAAAAGAAAACAAAAAGAAACTGTAAAAATCTCCAATTAAATACAAGCACTGTATTGACAAAGAGATATAAAATAACTGAACAAAACAACAAACAGAAAGAAGAATGAAAAACAAAAGAGAATCGACAATTCACCTTCGACGTTGTTTGAAGTTCGACAGGCTAATAAGAAAACAAAAAGAAAACTATAAAAAGCTCCAATTAGATATAAAAAATACAAAAGAGATAAAATAAAACTGAACATAACAACAAACAAAAAGAAAAATATGCAGGATAAGGTTAATGAAAAACAAAAGAATGTCGACAACTTAACTTCGACGCTGAATACAAGAGGCTAACAAGAAAACAAAAAAAAGAAACTGCAAAAAGCTACAATTAAATAAAAACGCTTATTCGACAAACCGAAACAAAAGAAAACTGAACAAAACAACAAAAGAAAAATGTGAAGAACAAGGTGAATGAAAAACAAAAGAATGTCGACAACTTACCTCCGATGCTGCTTGCAATTGAAGAAAACAAAAAAAAAAGAAACTGTAAAAAACAAAGGTTATTCGCCAACATGGAAATAATGAGGATAATCAGAATGGAAATCAAAAGAAGGACAACGATTCTTAGACGGAGTGTGAAAATTTTTTTAAAATAAATTAAACGAAAAGAAGAAACTGTACGAAACGCCAATGCAATAATAAAACTTGATTAGACAAAAGAGATCGAATTTTTTTGTCTTCGTATTTCGCTATCATTCTTTTAAAATTCGAGTCTCTTTAATTTCTTATCATCGAATAAATTTACTGATTAGATTAGACAAAAGAAATAAATGACAACTGGTTTCTAACTATCGAATTAATTGGTTAGTTCAGACAAAAAGAAACAAAAGAAAAAATTATAAATAACAATGAAAAGTAAAATCAGTTTTATTTGGTTTTTTCATTGTTTTTCTTTGAACTCGTTTGGTATCAAAATGTCGAATTACTCGATATTTAAAACACATCAATGGTGAAACCGAAATAACGTACAGGCCTTTTTTAAAAGTCCTAAGGGTAGATTAATATACAATTGTTTTTCTGTCATTCCAAAAACTAGCTTTCTAGAATTTGCATTGGAAGTCGACTAACATTTCCAAATTTGATATATCTACCACTCGCATAAGTTAAAAAAATATACTAACTTGTTAACCTTAACGAGCTTACTCCACTGAACAAGGGATCTTGTCACTAAGGGACTTCAAACGGAACACCAACAGAGTGACTTAATACATCAGACTGCCACACAAATTGCAGCACTTAAACTAATATTTTCCCTGAAACAATGACACGATCTACACAATTAAGAGATCCTCCGGAGACCTAACACGGAGCCAGCACGACGTTTTGTTCCTTCCTACAAAGAAACCGGAATATCAAGTCGAGGTCATTTAAAAGTATATTTTGTGCTCTTATAATGATAATGAAAAAAGTTTGTAAAAATTTAACAATCGTCGGTGATGTATTTAACGAAGTATCGATTTCATGATTCACTGAATCTCGTCTTTTAGATCTATTATTAGTACGCCCTCGTTCGAAGAAGAAGATGAACTTGGCAGGATCATTCCGTTAGAATAGGTGCTGACGTAATTCTTACGTAAATCCTCGATACTTCGCAACAGAAAAAGGACACTTAAAACAAGAAGTTTCAAACAGATTGAAAACCGGATCAGATCTCATATTTGTAGAGTCGCTTTTTAATCAAGTCGGAGACTCTCCTTCAGATGTCTGGTCGGTTTAAAGTTTAAGCGATCGCTTAACCCGTAGGTTAGGGATGACGGAATAAAATGCAATTTTGCTACAAGCAGTGTTACTCGCTTCATTTCCGGAAATGCTATTACTGGTGCACGCCTGAAGAGGGAGGGTGGTTTTGAGAAACGAGGTTAAACACCTGAAATGGGACGTCGCCGGCCGTCGTTCTCGAGATGAGATGTGTCTAGACTGTGTTGTTTTTCAGTGATTTCATGTTTCATCTATTCTTGAAATATGTTTACCCCTGGAAATCAGATATGAAAAATGTTTTTACTTTTTTAATTACCTGTCAATTTCAGTTTGTGTCGTAATTAACGACATGAAATTCTCGCTTTCCGTTTTGCGCCCAATTAATTGTGAAATTTTGAAATATAGAAAAAAATGTGACGTGGAATTTTGAGTGCAAAAGTTAAGACAAAAACAGAATTTTGCAGAACGTATTCATACCAATAATTCCGAGCTTCGTGTCGCAAAACGGATATTACATAAAATACCAATCGCATTGTGAATTCACCATAAATTGTATTCTACGGAAATTGCGATGCAAATATTTACTCCAAACACTGCATTATTACGAACTCTTTGCGACAACCCATTTTACGACGCAGTAATCCCATCAGCGCGCAGGCACGAAGAGCCGGGGCCCTTTTTTGCTCGCACTCGCAATCTCAACAAGTCGCAACGAGAAAAGTCCTCGGCTAATTACTTTCGCTTTTAAAGCGGGGCCTCAAATTCGGCTTAACAAAGTGCTGCATGCCAAACATTAATTTCAGATTTGCGCCCGCCTGATCGAAGGAAGCAGGATAATCCGAAAAGGATGGATCCTTTATTGCTCAAGTCGGGGGATGATGCAGCAAAATTTCACCCCCACTGTTCTACGGGATCTTTGAAAAAGCGCCTCGAAGGACGTCAACGTCCTCTAAATGGAAAACTTATTTAAGTTGTTATTGCAGATGGCGCTCGTTTTCCTTAAATGAATTTGCTTTTCCTCACACTACATCCTAAGAGAAAATGCATTTCCAAACGACAAATAATAATAGTATAGACTGAGAGTAGAATTGAAGGAAGAAAGTAAAAAAGTCAAGGGAGTCCCTTTCCTTAATTTTTAATACACCTCGTTTTGTTGAAACTGTCGAGTTTTCATTCAATCAACAATTAACTTGTTTGAAAGGGCATATTTATTACCTCTGATTAAATTGTGTCGCCATAAAATCAACAATTTGGATATCGGGGGCTTTAAATTGTACTGTTTAGTAATATCGGCTCGCTGTCAGTAAACATTGTGTTTGCCCTTTCGCGTGTCCTCAAATTTACATGATCATCATTAAAGCGGAGCTGGCCAGAATTACATCAGATACTAATTACCCTCGGAATCGGTTAAACTTGTTATAGATCGCTATTACGTTCAATATCCTGTTTTAATTCAATGTTTCGTTCTTAATTTAATTTTCCCAGTTCATTCAAGTTGATGATTATGAAGACAATCCTGTCTTAATTGCCAACTAAAAGTAATTTCCCCCTCGAGGTGACTTCCCTTTTTTTTTATTATTTGCCTTCCTCATTGTTATGACGTGCCACAGTGACGACGTCTTAATTAAAAACGAACGCGGCACAGTTATAAAAAACACATCCAATGCTACTTAATGCAGAGCCCCAATCGTAAAAATTCCAGTTTAATTGCGCGCCATTAGTATTCGAAAGGCTCGCGCGATGAGCCTCGATAAAGGACAGCGTCGAAAATGCGGCCGACAAATCTCGGAAAGCAGGAAATACGAAAACATCTGTTTTAATTTAAGGCGTATTAGCGATGACTTGGGAATCCCGCCGCAAAAAATGTGGCCGGCATGCATCGTTAAGGGCGGAATCGAGAACGGGGGAGGAATTTAATGACGCGCGGAGTGAATGTTTGTTTGGATTTCGATGGGGTTGAATTAGGAAGGATGAATGCGGAGGGTCTTTTTGACAGCGCATCGAGAGATCAATTATGGTTTCTAAAATCATTATGTTTTTTTCGTACTACAGAAGCTTTCGTTCGTTGGTACCTCTTGAGTTCTGAGTTTGAACTGCGTAAGTTTTTCATCCAGGAAGTCAAAAATTCTATGCAGAATTCTATTTTCTCTCTAGATCAGAATGAAATCCATTGTTTAACGTGGTCTAGGGAAACAGGCGACTTGGAAGCCCGCAAGAAATATGGCCAGCATGCATCATTAAGGGCGAGAACGATGGAGAATTTAATGACGCGTGGAATGAATGTTAGTTTGGATTTCGATGGGGTTGAATTAGGAAGGAGGGTCTTTTTGACAGCGCATCCAGAGATCAATTATGGTTTCAAAAATCATTATGTTTTTTTCGTAGTGCAGAAGCTTTCGTTCGTTGGTACCTACCTCTTGAGCTGAGTTTGAACTGCGTTTTTCGCCAGTCTTTCATCCAGGAAGTCAAAAATTCTATGCAAAATTCTATTTTCTCCCTAGATCAGAATGAAATCCATTCTTTAATGTGGTCTAGGGAAACAGGCGACTTGAGAAGCCCGCAAGAAAGCGATGGAGAATTTAATGACGCGTGGAATGAATGTTTGTTTGGATTTCGATGGGGCTGAATTAGGAAGGATGAATGCGGAGGATCTTTTTGACAGCGCATCGAGAGATCAATTATGGTTTCAAAAATCATTATTTTTTTTCGTACTACAGAAGCTTTCGTTCGTTGGTACCTCTTGACTTCTGGGTTGGAACCGCGTTTTTCGACAGTCTTTCATCCAGGAAGTCAAAAAGTACTTATTGTATGCAGAATTTTATTTATTTTTTCTAGATCAGAATGAAATTCATTCTTTAAACTGGTCTAGGGAAACAGGCGACTCAAGAAACCTGCAAGAAATGTGGCCAGCCTGCATTTGTTAAGGACGAGAACGTTGGAGCTTTTTTATGACGCGGGGAAAGAACATGGAAGCATGAATGCGGAGGGTTTTTTTTACAGCGCATCAAGAGGTCAATTATGGATTCTAAAATAATTCTTTTTGTTCTTCCTACAGAAACCCTCGTTCGCTAGTACCTCTTGACTCCTCAACAGGAGTTGCGTTAATTTTTTTCTTCGATCCAGGAAGTCAAAAAGTACTTATTCTATACAGCATTCTCTTTTTCTTTCTGTAGCAAATGATATCCATTCTTTATTCTGGCCGAGGTCATGCTTTCAAAAAAAAATATTTACTTCGGCGGAAACTATTGAGGGCCGGAGGTGGCCGTCTGCGCTTGCCAAAGAAAATAATTCGTTAAGTCACGTTTCGCCTTCGTCGTGAGGGGCCATGTTTACAGAATCCTCTGCGTCTAAAGCAAAGATTCGTGCTGGTTGCAAATATTAATTCGAATTCGAAATCAAAAACGCTTTTTAATTACTGTTTGAGTACAGAATAAAAAGCAATTTTGTTATACCGGGTGTCCATCGGTTGTGGTCTTCGCCTTTAAGGTCGGAGACCTGAACTCCGCATAACTTGAATGGTTTTTAACATGTCTGTTTGTAAGTATAAAAAAATAATAAAAAATTATTGCAAGAACTTGCAACTGTTAGTTATGTCGTCGTTCAGTGTCTGGGTCCTTCAACTCTAAACACAAAACATTCCTAACAAAAGCAAGATTATTAAATGTCCTTCAAACTTGCGTTTTCGTTGTTTACACAACGACACAAAAACTACGAGCTTATGTTTTGCTACATTTCGCTCATTTTTTTATTTAACACCGGCGCGAATCCTAAGCGAAACGCCGAAAGAAAAAAAAACGTTTTTGATTGCGGTCAGGGCAAAAGGGAAAATTCAGTTTCATAAACACGAAAAAAATTTAGTATCTGATCTCAGAAGTAATATAAAAGTTATCTCCCTGATGGTGTAAGTTCGCGCACTTGTGCTTTCCCCGGAATCTGCGAAGTCGCGTTTCCAAATTTGTTGGGATTTACTTTGTGTGTGTGTGAGGGGAAGTCTCGTCTTCGTCGCTTTGCGTGTCGCGTTTCGCGCTTTTCAATTTAACGCCGGTTGATTTACGACCGGTTCCGTGTGCATATAAGGGCGGTATTTAGTTTTCCGGGGATGCATCATGCATGGAGGTTCTGGGAGCGACAGCTTTATGCAGATTTTATTAATGTTTCGGGCGGAGTGGGATGCTTGTCCTGGATGAGGACGCTATGAAATCCTGAATAGTGATTGTGAATTTCGAAATATCTTTTATTGTCTCGCCGAGGGAAATTATTTACGACGCGATGCTTACACAACCAAAAAAAGTTTATTGCAAAAGTTCGATTTGGTTCAATTTAAACGCGGCCCTGAAATTCCAGCGAAAGCAAGCCAGAGCGATTCAGATTTAATTAATCCGTTTTTTATTTAATTATGGCCACTGAAACTGAATTAGAAGAGTCAATTTGCCGTCTTTTTTTAATGTGTTTAATAATGTAATAGTAGTCACGTGTGAGCCCATTTCAAAATACGAAATGATTTTAAGATTTATCAGAGCACGAACCAATCAATTATATTGAAGCAGTTTTACAGGAAAAGGGATGGTTCTTTTAAACGTGAGGTCGCCCAGCGTTAGAAGATTACGTCGGATGCAACAAAGTATTATCTGATCCCGTGTTCGTGTGAATCGCAGGTCCGTATTCGCGAAGTTAGTAACCGATTTTAAATCGCGGGGATTATTTATGTTCGAGCGATGACGTCCCGTCCATCTAATTATGTGCTCCGCGTCCGCACATAAAAACAGACGCCGTTATGTTTATGGATTAGCTGATGGCTTATTTATTATACGAATTTGACGCTGAGAGCGACAATTATCCAGTTAATGTATCCGGTCGCATGTTCGGCCGGATCGCCCCGGAAAATCAATCGACTTGATCATAAAGCCGGCTGTTATGTATATCATTAATTTTCTAATTTACATTGTCCACTTGACTGGTAAACATCGTGTATTTTTTGGTCCTTGAATTTACATATCCATTGTCGGTACAAAGCCGGACAAAAAGAATGATCAACGATTTTTATCAAATGCAGTAAGGATAACGAAGGACCTCTTGGAAAACATTGTTAAACTCGCAGTCAAACTAAAGACTTCCTTTTTTAGGACTTTCAGCGTGTCCAATTTCTCAAAGATGATTCATTTACAAAGTCCTTAACTTATTTCCTAAAAGCCAAGGTTCTAGGTCCAATAAATGAAAAACATTGGAAGCCAAAAGGTAGTCACATGAGGAAGACGAAAGTGGAATATCTAATACAAAGAATTAAAACTGGAGGCTGCGAAAGGAAAGTAATAATGAGACGAGTCGAAAAAAGAGCTTAAACGAGCTAGCAAATACTTTTGTATTTTAAAGATTTACGAACAAAGAGAGAACGATACAAACTGTGAGTAATTCTCGTTCTTTCTTTTTACACGTTCACATAAAAAAAACTAAGAGATGTTTGGTATGCATTAACGGGCCTACAATCCAATCGGATTTCGAAGCTCCAGTCAACGGTTTTGACACCCAATAAAAGAATTCGGCGGATACCGCTCCGGACGAAATAAATATCACATTAAATTATAATGCGGGGGAAGAAAGATGCCGGAGTAATATCGAGTCGGAGAGACGGGATTTATTGCTTTTAAGATTTGCTCTTTCGGGAACATCTGGGCGCGCCGGGTATTTCGGGATCGCACTCCTTAAACACCAGCGGCCTACCTTTGTACATTTGCAGAATCTCATTCATGGAAATTGGCCTCGCATGAAATAAAAAGAGCTCGTTAATGTGCTGGAAGGAAATATGGAACTTATTCTCGTATTCAGATTTATCATCATTAAGAGCCCTGCAGACGAGCTTAGACGCTTGATTTTATGTTCGACGATTTTATCACAGGTATTACCGGAAGCTTATTCTATGTTAAATTTTCTAACGAAGCACTATTCTTATTATCCTGATCCTGGTTTTCACGTACCTTCTGCGTTTCGCTGATGTTGAGACTACAGACGTGCGCAATTTTCATGTCACCCGCGTTTTTCCACGCACTTTCACTCCACGGAAAACGAAAAGCGTTCGCACTCGCGCTGAAAGTTCGCCGACTACGTGACCCGTCCTACTTCCAATACTATAATATTTGAGGCACGTTTTATTACGAAGACCATAATAGCCACAAAGCTAATATTAAATATATTTAATTTGCCGATTGCGTCCGACTTTCAAGTGTAGGTGTTAAATTTTTGAACTTACGCCTGGGGGTTTTCTTCATTTTTAATTCATAGTCCTGAAACGGGATTAAAGACCGTGTTGCTCAGATCAATTGTGCAGTAGACATTTTTTTTTTTTGGGTTTTTAAATGCAGCTCTCCGATTATTAAATTAAGTTCTCGAAATTCCTGCTCTATAGCATTGTGTGTTCCTTTTGTTTGTCATTTCTAATTCGTAGTCCGGAAACAAGATTAACTCGGATTGGAAAGTATAAAGAGGGTCGCAATAAACTTCAGAGATCTCTTCGGGGATTTGAGTTTGGCAGAGATTTGCTTTCATTCCTGAGAGGATCCCGGTGTTTTAAAGTCGGTGGCCCTCCTTATGCCAACTAAATAGGATAGACCTTTGTTACGTAAAAAATAGAATTTCAGGTTCCACACAATGAAATACCGACTATTTTGAACGATGATTTTTTTTTCTTACATACGTGCCGTGCCAGGAACACATACTTTAATGTTACTCATTATTTTTTTGTCTTCTAAGTGACAGAAATTTGGAGCTTGTGGAAATAATTAAATTATTAATAACTTAAAATAGGTAAGTGGAACTCGCATCACATCTTGATATATTTAAACGATCTAATTTGATTCGAATAAAAAAATAATAATCGAGGCGTCCTTAATCTTTAGCAGATGGAAGAAATAATAAACAGTTTTAATATTTGATATCTCGTCCTCATTCTCATTTCCACTCCAGCGAGGCAAACAGCGACATGAAACTCTAAAGAGGCAATTAAATGCGAAGTTTTGCGAATCTGAATCTGAAATGTCACTGACTTCCGCAACTTTCCGCCCTTAACGCGTATATTTTGTGTATCAAGTTCGCCGACGGCCGTAATAAGTCGGAATTTCGGCTAGGCGCGCGACGGAAACAGATTTCCACTTGTACAAACAAGATAAAAGCAAAAAATATGACGAGAGATAAATTTTATATCTTCACGTGAACGTAAGTCGGCGAGATGATAAATCACAAATTTATGTCCCGAGGAAGCTGTGGAAAGTCGCTGAGATAGCGAAAGGCGCTCCGAGGATCATAAAATCGAAGTGCATTGGCATTTCAATTTTTCATTCTGCAAGGGAGACTACGGGGTGATTTAAAATTAAGTTGTACCTCTTCGTGTGCGGGAGAGGCACTAATTGTCTCGGAAAGCGGTGTCTGCACTCGCACTTCTGCGAGGATATCCCTAGATCCATCCCTGGAGATGGCGGAGCCGAGTGGATGGTGCCTGGGATAAGTAGAATTGAGTCCGTCTTTGGAGTAGCCCCTGGAGAGCACCGAATTGAATCCATCCCTGCTCAAAGCGTCCGCTCTGCCGTACGATGAGTTACAGCCGCTGTTGAGTCCGTCCCTGCACGGCCCGGGGCCACAGTTGGCCGATTGTACGGTGAACACTGAACCTGGGCGCCGACGCGGGTCACCTCTCGCGGCGGCCATTACGTAGCTCCACATTGCAGGGCATCGCACGTTTTCACTTTGCTGGAACAAAATCGAATTTCAATAAAAAAAAAGAGAAAAAGTGCACATTTCAAAACAAGAATAACTGAATTATCAATTTAAACCCCCACACTACTTTACATCTTCTTTTAAAGGAAGAATTAACGAAGTTAAAGGTCAAATAAATCCTCTCGTGTTTCTCCTTTTCTTCTTCTTTTCCCTCCTTCTGCGAAACTCATTTTGTCAGTGTTGAAAAATGTTACAATTGGAAAAAACTTACGCATTCTAAGATTGGTGGTTAATTAATTTGGATTTGCTTGGGTTTACAAGAACAAGAAAAAAGAGTTATTGTAAGGACAAGAAAATGAATTCCGAACCTTGGCCCTGTGATCCCATAAATGGTCCCAAGACGTATCAAGAGAAAAAATATCTTTGGAAAAAGTAAAGTCCTATTTATTGTTGACGCATTCTTTAGAAATATTTGGTTTGAAGGCTTCTACAACCTTTCATCTTCTTCATGGCTTTCGGTGGAACCGCGTTACTTCAGGACTGCCGATCTTCTTGCCGTTGTCATTTCTGCTCTTCTAGTTGCTGCCACTTCATAGAGACGTTTGCGTCTGGTTCCACCGGAAGCCTTGGAGAAGATGCGCAAAAGTTTGTTTAGTTGTCTAAACGGGACTTTAAATCAGATTGAAACGTAAAAGTTTTTATTGGTTTTTGGAATGCATAGTAGACGTGTGGATATCAACAATTTGTGACCAATAAATTTACTGTAAAAGAATAAACTAAAAAGAACAGAACTCTATTGGAAGTTTCTTATAAAAAACAACTTCCCCAACATTTTTTGCCTTTATTTCTATTAATATTCACATTGTTATTTTGTAATCGAGTTGGATGGCGAGCAAAATCACCTTCAAAGAAATTAATTCGCAAAGTGCGCCAATCCAAGCAGAACGTGACGAATCGTTTTCCAAAAACAGAAATGGCGCAGCACAAAGGGAAACACTGACTGGTTGAACATGCATGCGTTTCCTTCTCTTTTTTTTGTGTGGAAATGTGCAAATGTTTTGCATTCGAGCATCGCCCTCGCAAAGAAACGAAGAGCGTTAGGTAAACGCAATAATAAAATAAATTTGTGTGTGAAACATCCACAAAGTTCAAACCTACCTACATGTTTTCTTATTCTTTTTGTTTGGGACAGTGATTTTGAGGTGCAACTGTTTTTGTAATGACTGAATTTTTTCTTTTTTTTGTCTCGTATCATATAAGCCCTTCATTTCATTAGCTATTACTTCGTATGGATCTCTACGTCTTACATTACATTTATTTCTTCTAAATTATGTTTTTTTTATAATTGTTTATAAAATTCTCCTGTGATTGATATCTTCATCATTCGGAATCCGCGCGATATGTGTACTTCATTTATCTTATCATAACTCTCTTATAATTCGCAAATTGCTCATAACTTCCTCTCCCCCCCTTTATGTCATATTCTTTTCGCATCGATAGTTCTTGGATTTCGTGTTGAAAATGTGTTAATCTTTCTTATTTTGCTTCTGCTTTCTTCTCCTACGGTGGAAGAACTCGATTTAAGGTAAATTGACTAAATATGGGCACCCTTAACGAATTTTGACATTAAAAAATTGTGTGCTTAAAATGGCATTACAAAATTTTGGGGTTTTAATAGGAAATACATATTCTACCGATAAACGAAGGAAACTGGTAAAAAAATTCAAAGAGCTTTAAAAAAAACGTCTGTTTTTTGTGGCTGTTAAAGTGCCTGTAATAAGAACACGATGTTCGCAATATGGGCATTGCGCGGTCTTAATAAGAGCATGCCCATATTTGGAAAGGCTTTTTGCTAGCTAGTTGTCTAAAAGTATACTGAGTAGCGTAGGAAAAGCGTAAGTACTTATTAACACTTTTATTAAAGTTTTATAAAAAAAATAAAAGAAATCCTTAAAAAATAAGGAAACAAAATTCTTAGAAAAAACATAAACAAAAACAAAATTCTTGTAGAGATCAAGTAAAACGAGGTTTTAATCACATAAGGGACATTTAAAAGAGACTAGTGAATCTTTGGGTGTTAGTCCAACACATTCCTCGTGTACCCATAATTTGCAGCCTCATGGAGAGCTGTTAGTCTTCTTTGCAGAGAGGACAATACCAAGATTCATCAGACGTTAAGTTGCCTTGCATAGCATTTGATTTTTCTCTTGATGCTCTTGTTGTTGGTCTCAGGGATTTTGCCAGAAGGACTTTAGAGGAAGCGGTAGTTGTTGATGGTGTGGCTTTGGCCTTTTCTTTTCCTTTTCCATCATCTCTTGGGGTTTTCGTAGAAGATTTATCTGAAATAGTCCCATCACATGCAACAGCTTTTGATTTTTTTCTGGTACTTACCAATAGTTAGAGACTTTTTGGAAGATGACGGCGTATCTATGACATTTTTGTTTTGCTTTGCAAACATACCAATTTCTAATTTTACGGCGCGGTAATTAATTGACTTTCGCGAAGCAGCTCTTTGCCTCTCCTCTCCTTTCTGGGGTGTTGGCAATAAGTCGGTTAACGAAGTTGAAGGAGCATCTGCGTCAGACTCCAAGTCCGAAGGCTGATCTACTGCGCTTGTATCAGAGCTGTCGGATTCTGAAAAGCAGACATCATTGTCGCTTTCAGACGTATCAGACTGTATATTGTTACTTCGACGTTTCCTTCTACCGTTAGTCCGAATGCCAAAGGTATACGGTTCTTGAGTTGACGTCGTGCTTGCACTAGCAGGTTGATCCATAGTGGCTGGTATTTGTTCAGGCGGCGGTCTTTCTGACAATATTGACGGAGCAAACGCAGTTTCGGGAATCACAGTTGGATCAAAGGGATAAATTCCTGTTGCTCGAAATCCCGATGTCACATTGGAGGAAGCAGTGGCCTTCGGCCAAATCTTAGAAAAAACGAAGCCAAAACTGCTTTTTGTGAGTCGTCTGAGTGGGATTTAGACCCCAAAAACGTTGGAGCTCGTCATCCCAGTGATATTCAAAAGAACAAAAAACAGATTTATCCATCGGTTGAAGCTCATGGGTGCAATTGCTAGGTAAGTAAAGCAACGTTACATCGTTATTGTCAGCCGTTGCTACGATATTTGCGTCCAAATGGGATTTGCCCCCATCAAAAGGGCATATAAGGGGTAGTGCCCATATTTGGTCTAGGTACCTTATATTCGGACACTCAACAATGGGCTTTGAGTAAAGTTCTTTTCTTAACGTTTGATTCCTTATTTTGTCCTCCGGTAAAATTGTCGTCAATTGTTTTTCTAAAGTTGTTTTCTTTGAAGAAATTGCAAATTTAAAAGAATTTTTTTTTATTTTTACCAACTCAAAAGTAGTTGCTTTTGCTGATGGCAGTAATAACACATTGGTAATGTTTACGAAATGGGCGAAACGTTTGGCTTCGTGCAGAATTACAAACCTCATAAACCACAAACAAATTGGATGTGTTTTTGCTACAAACAACCAGATTAATAAATTACTCGTTAAATTTCATAATAACTTATATACTTTATTGTTGTTCCATTCATATTATATCTACACATAATAATGGTCATATTAGTACAATACTTAAAAAATTTTTAAACAAACTTCATTTCACAAATATAAGGAAAAATTAAAATAAAAAACCTGATTGTATTGTGACGTTTTCGGATAAGTTTTCACAAAACTAGATTGTTGATGATGAATAAATCAAAAAAAAATCGTGTATTTGACTAGCCCTCGTAGACTCCCAAGAACGCCTTGCACTTAGAGCAATAATGGGCCCTGTTTTGACACGAAGCACAGCAGTATGGCATCCACGCACAAGGCCAACACCTGAAATATAAATCCCCAGATTACTTGCTCGTCAATTCTCAAAACATCACGATGCGACATGCATTTCACAATGCAGATCGCTTCAAGGATGCACATTTAATAATAATGCACGATATTTCTGAATGAAAATCGGGGAAAACGTCAAAACCAGGACAGCTTTACGTATCTATCTATATACATACATTCTCTTGTAAAGTTAAAAGCTGGAGTTGTACGATTTGACCGACGCGATGTATAAAAGTTTCGCCTTTTTAAAAGTCGGGAATGGGAATCGCTGCTCCAATTTCCACTTAACTTCAGAGTTATATTTCCAAGGGGTAAAGTTGTTTTCTCTTACGGATTTTTTTTTACTGCCTGAGGACTTTTTTCCTTTTGAAATTAAGTAATCATTATCGACTCTTTTTTAAACATAAAAGTTACCTTCTGACGAGTATTAAAAAAATATAAGTATGTAATTTTTGGATTTAAAACGCAAAAAGATGAAGAAGAACCATGTAGATCTAAGTGTTATAGGGTGTTTCGTCGTAACGTACATTTAGAAAAGGAAGAATGACCACCTACAACACAATCATCTCCATTTTTATAACAACAAAAATTTCTGTAGGTGGATTCAATAATGAGAATAAAAAATGAGCCTTGTGTTCTAGGACTTCCTCCCTTGCAAATCAATTACCACAGGAGACACTTGGTTAGGAATAATACATTCAAGGCACTTTAAAAACAGTCGTGTAAAACAAAAAAATACAAATTGCCTATTAAGGCTGCAGATTCTCTTCAGCTTCAGAAAAATTAAAAAAAAGGATCAATGTTTCTATTTGAGGAAAACTTGCAGTAAACATTAAAGTAAGCTATAACCACAGAAGGAATTGATTTGGAACTAGCAGCCTAGCCTTTTCAATCATGAGTCCGAAATTTCACCAATGAACAAGTTTTTATTTGGCAATCGTCGATGGAAATGGAATGGAAGTACGATTATAAGTTTGTGATTACATTTTACACAAAAGACCCTGTATACTTACAAGAAGCAGCACAATAATAAAGCGATGAGATGTGTCTTTGTGGTGGCCTTAGATTTGACAGTGGTCATCACTAATGATTTGCAGTGTGGACATTCCATGGATTGACTATCCGGCCCAAAATTGATTGAGGGCAACGCCGCACCAACCGCGGTGTAAGCAGGTGGTCTATCCATTCTACAACCAAATTCATAAGCACTTAAACAAATTCGCCCCCACAGATTTTTGGGGGGATTTAGGCCCAAAACTAAGACATGCAAATAATTTTTCTACTTACTTTCAAGTTTGCCTTGAGGTTTCACTCGATGTTAAACTAAACCGTGTCTGTTGTTAGAGGAATTGTTTTCGTCGATAAGGGATTTATTATCTGCCAGATAACAGCGAGATAACTAGGCGGGCGTGCGTAGTTTGGAGAAAACTGTTCGCAAATCGTCGTGTTATTGTTTACATAGCGCTAATTGTATTCAACGAAGACTATCTCGCTTCGAAAGTATTCGCAAATATCAACACTAGAGCTAATTCGAAAGTATTCGCAAATATCAACACTTAAGCTAGTTCGAAAGATAACAGTTCTTAGGACTATGAACAAAAATTACTGAGAAATTTGCAAGTAAATAGTAAATATCTTCAAAGGTAATAATTGCCTGAATATCGAAGTCTCATTCATAGAAAAGTATTTTAAGCAATTATTGATGGTATTCACGTTATCATTACTTCTATGAGTCAGATTTTATTTTTATTATTATTATTTTGAATGATGACGTAGTGTATGAATCAAGTAATAAAAGTATATTCAACAGAATTCAAGTTTTCATCATTAATTTTCGCTTAAAGTAATTTTCTCTTATGAAGCGTGACTATGATTTATTAAAAATGTTGAAGGCGTACGCCAAGTTATTTATTTACATGTTTTTGCCCGAAGTGATTGATTCACTTGAAGACGAGGGTATCTCTACATCAAGAAAATAAATGAAAACGAGAATTGTATCCGTTCTTTTCTGGCAGGGGATCGACGTTTAAAGTCTCGATTAATACCGGATGAGTTGAACATCAGCGACGGATCTGTGCATTCAATTATCAGGAACCCTCTTCAGAAAGGAATTTCTGCTTCGATTTTTAACGAAAGGGCAAAAAGGAGAGGAGAGTTCAGACTCGACGTTAGTTGGGCTTTGAAATCACATGCAGAATTCAAATCGAAATTGCTATATTTTAAAAAACTTACTCGAGGGTAACACTTTGCAATTAAGTCTCTTCGTAATCCGGTAAGACTCGTCTTAATAACAATATCGCGTCTTATTATTGATATCCATGCAATCGCGCCAATTATAATAATAAATAGCGTTATCGCAATGAATTAAACAGATAAGCTCTGGACGAGTGGGTCGCGTTTGTGTACGAACCTTATAGTTTCAATGACGGCATGTAATTAACATCAGGATGTAATTGCGATAAGCCATATGATCGGCAAATACGCACTTGAAGTATTTCGCACGGGTGCCATAACAGTTCCCACTAATCTGCAAATTAATTAATTCTGAGATATTTATTTAATTTCCTCGTAATAACTAAGCCAGACTACCTTTGTAGGCCCAACTTTTAATACCATAGTTTCAGAATCACCCTGTATATTCACGTATGAATTTTTGAATCATCGTCGTATTTTAAAACTATTTCTATAAGTAATGGCGTAATTTTTCATGATACTCGCAGTACGAAATCGATGACGCCGTCCATTTTAATCGAGGTTACGATTCAGTTACTTCGAGTTAGATGCCCAAACATAAACATAATAGCTCGTTAGACCCTGCTGATTATCCGGAGTCCCACGGGACTTGATGGATACTTCAGATCGCAAGCTCTCCGCTTGCCCCATGAATTTTATACCCCCGTCCAAATCTGCTGGTTTCATAATATAAGGGCACGAAAGTGAAACGTTTATTGTGGAATGGCTCTGGATTTTACTGTTGGCGTTAAAGCGTTTGATTACCGCTGGCTTTGGAATTTGTTGCTCCTCAGTTAATACGAAAGAGGTTTGTGTTGTTTGAAAGTCGAGAATTTTGGAGATTAACTGAATTAGAAATAAAAAGAAAGTAACTACGTTTTACGAAGACGTGGTCCAGTAAGAAGAAAAGAAGAATTCGGATTGGAAAATTGTAAGCAATGAAGAGAATGTTTCAAACAAAACACTTTAGTGGTTTTCTTCATCCTAAGACAAGTATGAAGTAGAGAAGTACATCTGTTTTGTTTTTTGATAAAACAAGAATTTTGTGAAAAGAGGAGAGGACCAAACATTGGTAAAAGGTGTGAAAAGTTCGTACAAAGAAATAAAAACCAAGTGAGATTAAAACATGAACAATCTAAAATGTTCGAAACAAAGAAAGGAAAACATTAATCGGAGTTGCAAACATTGTATGTTCCGACTGCAGAATGTTGTATCGCGAAAAAGTAGTATGTCCATTTATGGCCTGGAGATATGGGTGATGAAGGTGAACGAAGAAAAGTTCAATGCTCAGAAACGAGATTGAGGCAGAAGCAACTCGGATAGGATAAGAAATACAGTGTAAAAGAGAAAAAAATATTAAAACCAAATCGATGCATAGGATAATAGGTTAACCACGATGTGGTACTGTCGCCGTCTGGATGGTTTTCGTCGTCGTTTTTCTTTGACTTTTGATTAAAATAGTCCTTAGGTTTGAAATCCTTCATTGTATTTTGTGATGCAGCTCGTTGACAAGTACTTTACGGTAGGGAAATGCAATCAGGATGAGGGACGTAAGTAAAAACGAGGAAGAAAAATAAAAAAGAGAAGACCAAGAAAGCATAGTGAAAAGCGTAGCTAAAAAACTAATATAAATTGGAACGAAAGAAAGCAAACAATACCGGATGGACAAAAAGCATAAGAAAGACAAAAATAACAACGCAATCAACTTTAATCCCTGCGTTAAGTCTATACGGGGTTTCATGATTAAGTTTAATTAATGTAAGACGAATCTAACAGGAAGAGATTAAAAGAATTGGATTTTGTTTCAGTATTCAAACGAATACTAAATTAAATTTTGATAGTACGTCAAACAGTTGAATTAAATTGTGGGAGCTCACACGTTACTTAGACCTTACTTAGACCTTCAAATCATGACAAACGTAAGGAACGTCAGAATGACAGACTTCGAGAAACGTCAGACTGATAAACGTCAAGCAATGTCATATAGACAGTTAAGGGCGAAACGTTACGTTGACATATGCGTAATAAAAACAACGCTGACGATCGTCAGAAATAATTAAAATTACAGCCGCCCCTCAACGTAAAAGTGAAATCGCATTCGTTGCTAATTGGTCAACAAATAGGATCGCACCCTCAATTTGGAGCAAACATAAAAAGACTGCTACTTGACGAATGAGATACAGCTCTACTCGTTGTTGATTCGAATATGCATTCAGACCAATGAAATAGAGTTACTTAATCCCCGTTACGAAGATGCCCTATAAAAGCGAGATTGCAAGCCGCTCCAAGTCAGGGTTTTCTTCTACAGCATTTTGTCGAGAACATTCACTGCCTAGGCGTTGACGAGCCCTCGTGCGATACATATCTGCCTTGGCATTGACCGACCCTCGAGCAGCACTAACAACACTGCTTACGCAGTTTTGTCGAGCAACCACACACAACACTGCTTGCGTAACATTTTGTCGAGCAATCATCACAGTAGATTCAAAATATGAGGTAGAAGTTAAAAAACTGAACTAGAAGCAGCAGCTAGTGAATCTCATTATTGCTATTAGAGACATAGAGAGGAAGATACTCAATAAAAAATTACTTTGAAAAAAAAATAGCATTTATTTCAAAAGATGAAAATGTTAAGGTAGGAAATAAATCTTAAGAAAAAACTTTCAAACTAAAAAATACTTTATGTGGAGACGTTTATAACGCAAAACTTCTGCAAACAAATGAATTAAATAATTAAAAAAATTAAAAGTGGCAATTTAAAACAAGAAGAGAGCAGCAACTGAAACAATTTTTTTTTTATAATGCGGGCCAAAGATAAATCATTTCGTCGCAAATTATTTGTTGAAAATTTCACAAAAGAAATCAAAAATTAAAAACGAGCAAATAATAAATTACGTTATTTAAAAATAAACGTGCATTTGCACGAATCCAGATCGTAACGAACATTTACGTCTTTTTTTTTGACGACCTCGTACGTCAAAATAATCTGGAATAACAAACGGCAAAAAATTTATTAAATTCAGATTTCACAACATAAAAAAAAGGGGGACTGTTTTCCTTCGGGCTACGCGAATTTTCTGAATGGCAGAACAAACGCAAGGGGTGGCATTAATTTCCGGTTTGCAGCTTTCTGTGAAATCTGCCCATTTAAATTTTAAAGCGACCCCGAACTCGTCGCGTTTGAATTTATTTCCAAATTACTCCGCGAAAAACTGAAAACTACAGATCGTCTTTGCACGAACGATTACTTGAATTAATTAATATAAAAATATATTGAAGAATTGGGCAAGGAAGCTAAGATCGAATACAATGTTATTTCAAATCACGTATCTCCGTGCACCATTTTGGTCAGATAACCAAATGGATTGTTTTGAAACGGCCGACGGCGTTTTCATTTCCGCTTAAATTACAGGGGAATTAAATTCGGGTCAATGCATGCCGGATAGGTGATGTTTAAAGTTCGTGTTGATCGGCGTTTTCCTCTTTTCAGTGGCACTTATCACGATGAGTGTTTATCACCAAATATTTGTGTTCAATTAGGCGATGTTTAATTTTGTCGTTCTTCACTCACTCCCACGGGCTAATTAGCAGTATAGATGTAGACATGATAATTATGGATAAAAAGACATTATGAATCATACTGTATATGACAAGTCGTCATCAAATAGCGTGAAATGTAAATATATTTTCCAAACGACTTCAGTTATCTGAAGAATGTCTATTACAAATTTATTTTAATTATACAAAAGAAACATATTAATTTGCTTTTAAAAAATTGAAATTCATCAGAAAAATATGAAATACACGCGAAATATGAACTGCCAAATATTTGCGCGAATATTTCACCCTCCATTTTTTTTCGCCACTTTATTGGCCTTTTGTTCCATTCATTTTTCATTTCATTACACTTCCAGCGTCCGGAATTTACATTTCGCTACGCGCTTCCGCTTTATTAGCTTTAACAGCTCGTTTTCCATTTCATTTCAATTATGCTAACGCAATTACCCATCTATTATTTATTTATTTATTTATTTAAATAAGCAAACTTACTTGTTGCAACTTCGAAATAAGTAAGTTTTCACGGCCGCACACGACACAGTTGAAAGCACGAATTGGAATATTTAAAGTTCCGGTTTTCTGAAAGCTTCCGTTATCCGGTGGCTGGTTAGGCAGCTTTCCCAACACTACTGATAACGCGAGTGCCCTCCACTTTTAATTAGCTCCGAGATGGGGCAGTGGAAAAGGTAAATGCCGACGAGTGTTCCTCCGATTAGCGCGAACGATAACGTTCGAAAAGAGTGCGCGTGTCCCTCGACGAAGGTAAATATGCGAGGGTTGCAAAATTTTCCCTCTATTATACTAATGAATCCGTCGAGAGTCTATTAGTTTCAGAAAGTTTCCGCCTGAAGCTTTGACGTTTTAATTTACTTATATACGATTTTAATGACATACCTGCTTTGTTTTTCAGAAAATAGTTAAAGAGTAGCAGCCTTGGTATAAATAATTTAACTGAAATTAATGAAGGAAGAAATTCCAAAAATTTCAAGAAAACAAATCATGCATAAAAAAGTGCTATGTTGCTTAGGCACGTTTAGCTCAATTTCGCTAAAGTTGATGGTGATACACAGGGGCGTCTAGAAGAGGGGATGATGGTCTCTGACTTCACAGGGGTCTGGACATCATCATCATCATCATCCTCCTACAATTTGGGATTCAAATAATATTTTCCCCCGAGCCCAGCGACGTCTTTCGTCGCCCCTGGTGATACCTCATAAATTCAGTTACAAATAAAATCATAAAGTATCACAAAGAGACTTTTGAAAACGGCGAAAGTCGAAATCTGTCAAAATGGAATAGAGAAAACCTTCGTTAGAACAAGGAAAATGAAGAAAACACCAAAATGAAGACCATGAAAATAAGGCAAGCACCAGTGAACGTGTTTTCATTATAAACTGCAATGAATTTCCATTTGTTTCTGAAGCTATATAGTTAGAAGAAGACAATCAAAATACGTAGGTGCATCTCATCCCTGATTGAACTGAAAAGTCCCCCCTTTGCATTTTCAAAATAGTCGAATTCAGATGCATTTTTCTTACTAATGTGGCGAAGATTACATGTAACGGAACAGCTATATATGTAATAATTTTTAATTGCTTGCGGAAGACCTTGCTGAGTCGACGATATAGATGAGTAATTGAGAGAGTTGGCAATTGCCTGGGTGGTGGCGGCTCAGGAAGGTATGCCTCAGTGGGTAGTTTTCCAGTGCAGGTGCCTAACAAAGTTTTGATACCTTTCCAGCACGGAAAAATAAGGAGGAGGTGAGTCCATCCCGTTCTTCCCAACTGCGATTTCAGCCCAGAAAACGAAAGGGCGTCAGCTTCTCGACTAAGCTACCTACCTCTATTTATTTATTTAAGCAAAAGGACTATACAGTAGGTTCAAAAGAAGTCTCTACTACTTCATATTTCCATTTGCTCTTTGAGTTTTGCTTGAAGTTGGCAGAAACTTGTAGATGATCAAAGGGAGAAGTCATGGGTTTGGTTATTCAAGGTAATCTATTTTGGACCAAGTCTAAAAGGAATTTCCACCATAGCGCCTACTTGTGACATTAATAGCTGAATTTTTAATTGCTTCGCGGAATATCTTGCTGAGTCGACCATATAGATGAGTGATTCACCGAGTTGGTAATTACCTGGGTTGTGACGACTCAAGAAGGTGTGTCAGTGAAGTGTGCCTAATAAAGTTTTGGTTCTTTTCCAGCACGGAAGAAATTAAGGAGGAGGTAAGTCCATCACATTTTCCCAACCGCAATCTTCAGCCCAGAAAACCTAACGGCGTCAGCTTCTCAACGAAGCTACCTACCCCTATTTATTTATTTAAGCAAATCGACACTAGAATAGTTCCAAAAAAAGTCTCTACTGTGGCATTTGATATTTCCATTTGCTCTTGAAGTTTTGCTCGAAGAAATTGACAGAAATCTGTAGATGATCGAAGGAAGAAGTCATCTGTTTGGTTATTCAAGGTAATCTATTTTAGACCAGATCTAAAAGGAGTCTCTACCATAACGTCTACTTTTGACGTTAGTAGCTGAACTGTTTTGGACAATGCGCTCCTTCCATAAATTCAGATCTAAGGCAACGTGTGCTAGGACTATTCAAACCAGATTCCTTTCATCACGGTACCTTTTTAAGCTATATTATTTAACTGTGCAAATTCATAGCTTTTCGGTGATGAAGACCTTAACTTGTTGACGGCCTTGACGTTTCAAAATAGTAAAGACAGTTCAGGGTTTGAAGCCTTGAAAGGAATTCTACTATTGGGACGCGTTTGTCTTGGAAGCATCATAGTTAAGAATTTTTTTTTAAATTCTATCATCAGGAATGTTTGAACCATCAAGAACATATGGTAGATCTAATTACGAAACCTTCAGTGATCCTGTATTCATTCTTTATTGGTTTTGGATTTCGTCTGTCTAGAAAATATTTTGGCAAATTTCAAATATACAGTCAAAACTAGGAAGCTATATATGTTCGGAACGGGTTTATTTCGTAGAAGAATTTTTAACTGCATGCTCAAAATACATCCTTTCATAATCCTGAGCCGATTTTGGGTTCCGACTATCCAAAAAATTGTTTAGTAAATTTAAAATGAGGATCAAAACAGAGAGACCTGGAAACTTCTGATCCTAAAAGACTTGTTCCCTTGGAAGAATTCTGATTTGCAAGCCCAAAACACAAGTTTTGTTTGAATTTAATATAAACTGACTCTTAACACATTGAAAACGCCGCCCAAAGGGCTTTCTGAGTACTTCTGAATCCAGAGGCACATAATACAGAGTGATTTTGAAGCCTTCGAAATCCTGAGCTCGTTTCTCGCGGTTATTCGAAAAATTTTTCAGCAAAATTTAAAATGAGGATGGAAACAAAACCATAGCAACCTGTTGTTCCAGTAGATTCCATCAAAGCTCAGATTTTCAAGTCCAAAAGGCATGTCAAGCTCTAATTAGAAATTTTCGTTTGCCGTTTCACATTGTTCATCAACACTGGAAGTCTTCTATCCAGAAAATTCTTCAGGGCATTGAAAAAAGCGTCTGAAAGGGTTTGTTCAATAAATTCAAATCTTTTGATAATCCTTAAGCGATGTTGGATCTTGACTATTTGGGAAATTCTTCAATAAGTTAAAAATGAATTCAAAGCTTCGACAGACCAAGAAAAAGCTGAATTCCAAACCAAGTTATTTCACAAAAGAAATTCTAATTCTTAAGATCAAGACATCAAGATATTCTTTTGGTCTACCATCTGGTTTGCCCAGGACATATTTTGGCAATTCAAATTGAAGTAAGTAAAGACAAATGAGATTATCTGGTGGGCCAATCAACGAAAACCCTTAGCATTTTGCAATTAGAGAAAGTAAATCGCTTGTACCGTTGCAGGGCTAAGTACTTAGTGAGCAAGTGATATTGAAAATTCATAATCTCTCAATAGAAATGGTGGAATTTGCACTTAAAATAAGATGAAATACCAGAACGAAAGAGGAAAAAGGAAAACGTATGATGTTATTTGATAGACCGACAAAAGAAGACAATTACATTTTCGTCCTTTAGACCAGGGGTCTTATAAAAATCGCTTTTGATCTGAAATTCGTATTCATACTAGAAATAACAAACTAAGAAAACTTCTATTTTGGAACAATCGCTGATGCCATCGTAGACAGCCACCATTTTTTGTTTAGTCTTCAATGAAGAACTGAAGATTCAAGTTATAAACCAACATAAAAACGTAAAAAAAATTGGGAGAGGGAAACGAAGTCACAGGCCACATTAAAATGTTTAACATTTAGGAACAAAATTTAAAAAAAAAGTGGCTTGTGACTTCGTTTTCTCTTCCGAATTTTCATCATCCCATGGGGGGGGGGGGCAAAAAGAAAGTGAATTTTGTATATCTAAGCATCTTTTGATTCAAAGTCAAGAACTAAAAAAGGGAACGTCCTACGTAGGTGTTCAAACTATGAAATAACCATTACACCTCCACCACACAACTTCCATTAATTTCAAGTTAATTCCTCCCCCAAATTGGCACTAAAACTCAGAAGCCTCGCAAAAAAGCTCAAGTTTACGTCGTTTCTTTATCTACAAGCGACTGAAACTTACAGTGTCACACATTAATCCGAGTTGCTCGGACCAAATGCATTCGGAACGGTGCATTCCGGGTCGCATCCTGCAAGGACGATTTAGTTATTTCGCCTTGGAAAGTGCTTCAACGAGCACCGCTGTGTCTAATTTACGACTTTTGTTGTTGTTTGGGAGGAGTCCTGCTCTACCAACTCCACCAGATCGTCAAATAAATAATTCGGGCAAAGAAACTTGCTTGCGCGAAAGTTTTAACGGCGTCACAGGTTTTTCAAACGATTCATTACGGAGATGTAAGATTTAATCTGTTTTGTCAGAGATTGTGTGACTTAATTAAGGATGATAATTTTTAAGTCATTTAAATCATCTGTGAAAACTAAGGCTATTTCGATTAGGACCTCCAAGTGCCGACTTATTTGTTTTTCTAATGATTACAGGTGTTAAGTGAAATAGATTCTAACTCCCTTCAGTTCTCATATGAGTTACCTGGAATAATTTATTAAAGTACTATTATGTAGTTACTCGTTTAATAAATTATATTATATTGATTAAACTCTTCATCAATTGATATTGCGAACATCTGCTGTGATTTTAGTTAACCAAATATCGATATGAGCAAATTAATTCGTCGTCTGGATTGAACGAGGGGATTTAAATTCGACTTCTATTTTGAGGAACTGGGTCAAACTCCGAATGAAAAAAAAAATTCTGTATAATAACGCCACCGCGCTTCTTTTCAGGCATTAAGTAAGGATTACTTTCTTACACGTGCTTCGAGGCGAAGCTCGAGGTACTGTTGTCAATAAGTCTGGTTCTAAATTAACTTTATAATCAGATTTTCCCTCAAATTGGAGGAACTCAGGGGTTTAGTTATGTATTTTTAAATTGAGTTTGCTTTTTTTGTGTTTGCTTTTTTAATTTGTAAATGCGAACTTGGGAAACCAGCAAGGGGGCTTTTATTTCTGATGTTTGATTTAACGAGACATAGAAACTCTATTACCGATTAAATTAAAACTTCGACACAATTACGAATTTCCTGAGTTAAACCGACTGTCACTAACGGATGTTGCAGTTGCATGTGAAGACCGCGATGCTTATAAAACGTGTGCGGTTTGCAGATAAATCAGGAAATTGTAAATTGATTAATATAGTTTGACAAATATAAGTCTAAGTAATATCAATCAAACTTAAGATCTTTCAGAAACTTAAAAGAAAGTTCTTGTTTTATAAATTCTAGAAATTTAGCAATAAGGAAGATCCTTCTATATTAACAATGACATTGCTTCTTCAAATTAGAAGGTCATTATATAGAATGTGTTCGATTTTTCATTCGACTTTTCCATCCTTCTCTATCTCTCTCTCATTAATAACAATTTCGTCAGGCGCTTCATAATTATCTCCGAAAAACAAACGCGCCTTAATGAAATTAGCACAATAATTAAGTCGACATGTAAAACTGTAATTACGACGGCAACGTGTGCGTAACGAACTAGCAGAAAGAATACCTTTTCCAGGGACGGCCGTTACACTCGCAGGTAATTACGTTACCAAAGCCAATTAAGCCACCCCCCCTGAACGCTGAGTGCTGCAATTACAGTTCTTTTTTGTTGGCACGATAATGGACGGCATTGAAAAACACGGGGCCGGTAAAATATTAACGTATTCTTCCAACTTAATCAACAATAGAAAAGCAGATCAGATTAAGTTGTTTATTAAGTGTAAACCCGGGCCGGGTTGATGAATGTAAATGGCTCAATCTCCGGGCGCCTGTTCTCCACATTCCGGGCGGACGGGCGGGCGGGGTTCAAATCTGAATATTGTTTCGAACACGGAATAACAATTAATTATAAAAGCGGAATTCATTAATATCTGCTTTGTCTCGGTGGACCGATCGCATTTGCGCGTCAGCTTTCTAATGCTGTAAACGTAAGCACTCAACCCCCTCAATCCCCTCGTTGTCCATTAATTTCGATTGGTTGATTAATTCCATCGCCTTTGACTGGATCGATTTTACAAAAAAAAAGAAGAATTTAAGAGGACCAAGATCAGAGACGTGAGCTGAAACCACGTCCAGTCGTATTCGTAATGCAACCCTACAAACATGAATTAAATTAAGGAATGTGGGTTTTGAAAGTGACGAGGGTTAATCTGCTCCAAGCGGCGATTTTTTGTTGGAATTTATATCGGATTAAAGTGATAGGGTAAAAAACCCCGTGAATACAATCGACTATTTAGGCGATTCTAATTTCTTTCTTGAATTAAAAATGTACTGCTTCACAAGGAGTTGAAACAAATACTTTTGATAAATTGAACTTTAGATAACAATTCAATTAATTAAAATTGAACTGAAGTAATATAATTTGGGGAAGAACCTACCGGTGCGGTGTTCCACTTAACATGGATTTCTTTCATGTCTATCTGATTCTTTTTTTTTAGTAAAAGAAATGGAAGATGGTTCTAAATTAGAATACATGGTTTACTTTCGTCGTCAAGTTTTTTCTTAATGCGATTCTTTTGATGACCATGCCAAAAACCGAAAGCAAAAGAAAATTGTATAACAAGAAACGAAGGAAAAGAACAAACTTCAAAGGCACACAAAATGGGAAACAAAAGAACATCGACGATTTTCATCAATGTCGAAGGTGGAGTTTAATTTTTTTTACTTCTTCATTTTCTTCTTTTTATTAGTTTTGTGGTTTTCAAGAGTTTTTCAATTCGTTTGTTATTTAAATAATTTTTTCGTTCTTTTATTATTAAATTAATTTTTGGGTTATATTGAATCCTTTTCTATTTGTCAGTCTCGTGATTTTCAAACTTCAGAGTGTCATCGCCTTCTCCTGTTATTCATTTTGTTTTTGCTTCCCCTATTATTTTTGGTTTTCAAAAACTTTCCCGCTTTCATTTGTTTTTTTTTCATCTTATTCTTCGCGTTTTCTCGTCCTCTATTTGATTTATCTTTTGCTTTTTGCTCTTTTGTTTAAAATTCATTTATTGTTTGCACTGGCATCGGCAGTCGTAAATTTCTTTTTTTGTATGTTGGGTCTCTTTGATTTTTTATTTTTTAATTTTCAAAAATTACTTCAGCGAATTTTTATCGTCGCATTCATTTGTTTTTCTTGGATAGTTTCATTCTTCGACATTTCGTCAATGTTTGTTTCATTTTCTTTTTTGTTTCTTTTTGTCAAATTAATTTTGCCTTTATTTTTTAACAATTTCATTTGTTCTTTTATGGTTTTTTATTCTTTGTAGTTATTCTTTTTGTATTTGGCTTTCCTTTTGTCTAATATTCATTTATTGTTTGCACCGCCATCGACACACGTAAGTTCTCCTTTTGTTTTATGTTGGACTTCTTTGATTTTTAATTTTTTTATTTTCAAATTTTATCATCATCGCATTCATTTGTTTTTCTTCGATCGTCTTATTCTTTGACATTTCGTTGTCGTTTCTTTCACTTCTCTTTCATTCTTCGACATTTCGTCGCTTTTTGTTTCATTTCCTTTTTTGTTTCTTTTTGTCGAATTAATTTTGCGTATTTCATTTTGCCTTTGTTTTTTTTACCCATTTCATTTGTTCTTTTATTGTTTTTATTCTTTGTATTTATTCGTTTTTATTTGGCTTTTCTTTTATTTAATATTCATTTATTGTTTGCACCGGCAACGATTCTCGTGAGTTTCTCTATTTGTTTTATGTTGAGCCTCTTTGATTTTTTATTTTTTTTATTTTCAAATATTATCATCGTATTAATTTGTTTTTCTTCGATCGTCTTATTTTTCGATATTTCGTTGTCGGTTCTTTCACTTCTCTTTTATTTCTTCTTCTTGTCGAATTAAGTTTGCGTATTTAATTTTGCCTTTGTGCTTTATTACTTTCATTTGTTCTTTTGTTGTTTTTTATTTGATCGTTTTGTTTTTTGACTTTTGTTTTTTGTTTCTTTTGTCCAAAATTTATTTATTGTTTGCACTGCCATGACATCGGTTCTCGTAAATTTCTTGTTTTGTTTTATGTTGGCTCTCTTCGTTTTCTTTTATTTTCAAATATTTGGTACTTCTGAGTATTATCATCATCGCATTCATTTGTTTTCCTTCGATCGTTTCATTCTTCGACATTTCATCGTTGTTTGTTTCGTTTGCTCTTTTGTTTCTTTTCGTTGAATTAATTTTGCGTATTTCATTTTGCCTTTCTTTTGAATTATTTTTATTTGTTGTTTTTTATTCTTTGTGTTAATCCTTTTTTTTATAAAAAAATTCTTTTGTTGTCAAATTTATTTATCGTTTATGTTTTGATTTCTCTGATTTTGTTTTATGTTTGTTTCATTTTTTCTTAGGCATTGACGGTTCCTGTGAACCTCTTATTGTCGAATTAATTTCTCGAATTTTATTAATTTGATTAATTTTCTTTAACGTTCCGGGGGAGGTATATCGTCGACTTTCTTTTGTTTTTAAAATCGGACCCAGAAACAAAAGAGAACTGAAAATACCAAAAACAAAGTGAACGAAAGTTAAAAACCACGAGTAAAAGAGACAAACAGAAAGCAAAAAAAGGAACAATCAATGAATTCCACAATCAGAAACGAAATAAATGAAAACTCGAATAAAGAACGCAGAAACGCAAAGGATAAGATGAGCGATAATAAAAACAAATGAAACTCTGACGCGGCGAAGCGCTTTTGAAAACCAAAAGAGTGGTACAAATGAAAAGATCAGAATATTTTGACATTTACGTTTAATTTTCTGAATTTAGCTTCTGAATAGTTTTCTGAAAATTATCACGTGGCGTATGTTTGGAAAATAGTTTTTTTTTTCTGTACAGGATGTTCCATTTAGTGTGTTTCATCGCCAGCGCAACCATAAAATATCAAAATACTTATATTCAGCATTTCATACATTTTTAATAGTCATGAGGGAAAACACATCGAACCTTTCAGAAAATGAAATGGCGCATTTGATAATCGAGTTAATTTTTTTCTTCGCTTGAAGTGCGATGATCAGAAACATTTAGAAGAATTCGTTTTAAATGGAACGACCGGTATATGATGAATCGCCGCATTTGCTAAAGCATCGCAGGAATCAATTAATATCCAATGTTGTTTCCTTTTTTTTGTATTTCACAGATGTCACTAGCATTTTGTCATAATTGAATGACCACTTCAAATCGATTAATTCGTGCTTCATTCAGCGCCATCTCGTTAATTATTTCAGCAACAAGTACTATTTAAATATTACTTCTTGAAAAGATCAGATAGATGCGTCAATGCATATTATTAATACATACTCGTATAAAAACGTGTAAAATCGAATTAATTGCTAGCGCAAGAAAATATAATCTGACACACAATTGTCTGAGAATTGTAAAAATATAAGTTTAATATTTAAAGGATACTAATTATTCATTGTAAATCGAGATTATCATCGATAGATTGCACAGTTGTTACTTGCCAACACTCAATCGTAAATCACTTGGGAATATCATTAAGATAAATGAAATAGGTCCCAGCATATTATCTTGAGGTACACCGTTATAGATACCTTCTATACCTACTCAATTTTGTCTATTGGTTTTTAGTCTCGAAAGAGTTGATGACATTCAAAACGTTTTCAATAAAATATGATTGCAATTAATAGAAATAGTTCTTTAATTATTTGAACTGTTTACTTTCTTGCTTCAAAATTGAGGTAACTTTAACTAAAGAAAAAAATATCATCAAATTCCATATTCAAACACTCTTGTTAGCAAATTTACATTAATTTAAGGCATGGATAATCTCTTTCACTTGCAAACAGATATTAACTTAACCCGACAAGACGCATTTCCTCTTACTCTCTGACCTTTGCTGCTTTAACGGTCCATTACCGAAAATTATCGGTCTTTCCCCTAATCGATTCTAGCAGTTACTGCAATGCTATAATGTTGTTAACCTGATAATTGAATTCGTATCGTAAATGTTTCGATTTGCATGGCGAATCGTTTTCTTCACGCTTAAGGGCACAGGTCGTTTAAGCCTCATCGTCAGAATTAATTAAGTCGGAGGAGTTAAACGCCCTGTTCTGTATAAGCGACGCTGTTAAGGTAAAATCAGAATGGTCTTCAATGAAATGTATGAAGATCATTTTAATTATTAATAATAATGTTATTTACAAAAATAATGTGGGCTGTAACAGTTTTTCAACTCTGAAGATAATGTAAAAAAATGCAAATACTTTTGTAAACAAGTTCACGAACAAGAGCGCAAACAAGCTCACGAAAAAAAAGTAAACAAACAAGTTTACAAACAACTCCACAAACAAATTAACGTGGGCGTGGAGGTTTCAAGAGAATCTTTTGTAAAATTTTGTTCAAAAACAAAGTGAAACTAGAGCGCTGAATTCACAGTAAAAAATGTTACATTTTTAATTTGGGGGGCCTGCTTCAGTTTCACTTGAGAATCTTGCTCCAGTTTACAAATTATAAGTGTTCGTTAGAGTTTTAGGTGTGTAAGGCAGGCAACTCAATTAAGAGCGAGCGTCGTTTTTCCTTGAAACCGTAAACGAGCTTCATAAAACAAGCTGAAAATGAAACAGCTGTTATAAAATTAATTTTTGTAGATATTTGTTTAAAAAAGAAAATTATATTTTTGCTTCAGGTTGCAACCCCAAGCTTGATTACTTTGATGTGATGTAATTAATGAAGAATAATTTTGTTTTCATTTGAAAAAAAGTGATGTTAGTATTAAATTCTAACATTAACAATTAATAACTTTGTAATACTGCCTTATATTTTGAGTTATGTACGAGTATATGATCCTTATGCCCATGTACATCAATTTCTTTTTATATCAGAAATTATTTTATTAGTACTGTACATACAATAACCGAAAAATTTCCATAATTAGAAAAACGTTTACTTTTGCTTTCTTTTAACATCATCAGGAGCTCATTAAAAATTAATGAAAGGGCGCTAAACGCGTAATTACTTCTTCCATAACCCGCACGCGGAAAATTAAAACTCTCCTCAAACGTTAAAATTAACTTTTAACCTTTCCCCCGCCCCCGTCCTGCTTGAACTTTCTTCTTCTTGTTTGATTTGCCAAAAACGCCGTCGCATTTAAATTTCACCCGCGGATGTTTTGACGCTAGCAGATGCATTTTTAATGTGACGCCTCCGCCCCGACGCCGGCCGTCGAGGTTACGTATTTGCGCGCTCAATTCCGAGGTGGAATTTAAAGTTTTCCGCCGCGGGAAAACGCGTTCCTCTTCCTGCAAGGACGCCCTGATAACTATCGACTTTTTGCCGCCCACGCGACATGCAAAAAACTAACTCGGACATCTCTCTCGCTGTTAATTACATAGCAACGGATGTTGAGCACTCATTTGATGAGGCGATGGAAATGCAGGCAAGTTTTAACGAGTGATTGTGTGGACAAGGGAGGTGGAATTAACTTGGCTAGAATTAAGTGAAGAAAGCAGTGCTGTTGATGATGATGATAGGGAAATATGACGCCGAACAAATTAAGTTCAATCACCTAAATAGAATTGAGTGAAAATGTCAAATGGAAATGCAGACATTGTTGAATCAAAATTGAACTTTCTAATTAACATTGTACAAGTGACCGACGCTGCTAAGACAGATAAAAGCAGACATTAAAACAAAACGAGGGTAAAGTTGAATTTGAGAAAAACAAAAACTACAGTGTTATTTAGAACAGCTTTTACCTGTCATTTGAAGTTTAGTTGTTGAAGTTACGTTCGTTAGGACCCAGGTTACTAATTTTTTAAAGTAATGTTACAAGTAAAAAAATGGAATTAACCAGAGAGCATTTTCGAATCATGATTTATTATGATTTAAAAAAAAAGGTTTAAGCGCTTATGAGTGCAAAAAGAGTTTAGATTTGGCTTTTAGTGAACAAGCACATTCGTTGGCTACAATTTACCGATGGTACAAGGAATTTGAACGCGAAAGGAATTCTGTTCAGCAGGAGCAGGGCGTCCGCCTACGGTTGTTACCGACAAAAACATTGCTGCTGTTAAAGAATTAATTGAAGAGGACAATAAAGTCAGTAATAGAGTTTCAACTCAAGATTGGATCCTCAGCTGTTAGAATAATCATACACGATCACCTGCATTTAAAAAAGTGGTTAGTCGTTTTGTGCATCACCTTTCTGACTTCCAAAAAGCAGTGTGTGTAAGAATTTACCATGAAACAAATTTCTTAATTAATAGTGGACACCAATTTTTTTCCAAAATAGTGACAGGTGACGAAACTTACATTAAGCTAGATGGACAAAAGATAGCTACAGCTAAATGGTACACTGAAAAATGTTTACCTGAAGTGTTCAGTAGAGCTCCAGACATTATGCTACATCATGATAATGTATCGTCCCATACGGTAGCTTTAACTCTCCAGTTTTTGTACATTTTTTTTGCTCATCGGTGAATAGGATATTTTCAATAATCGAGAGAACCATGATCATCATGGTAACTAAATTCTCTTGTTTAAATAAATTATTGAAAGAATCTGCGCCATTGCCAATATTGAGAAGGACCGGCGAACAGTATTCTCAATGTAATATTGTTTCCAGAGGTTCGATTATGGTATGGGGCGGTATTTCTGCAAACTCACGTACAGACCTTGTTGTAAAAAATAGGGGAGTTATTAACGCTTAGAGATACATTGAAAATGTTCTTCAAGATCATGTGATACCCTTTGCCCCTTTTATTGGCGACAATTTTATGTTGATGCACGATAATGCACGGCCACATGTCGCCAGAATTATAAATGATTTTCTTGACGCTGTTGATGTTAAACGAATACAGTGACCCCCGAGAAGTCCCGACATGAATCCCATCGAACATGTCTGGGACACGTTAGGAAGGAATATTAGAGCTCGCGTCCCCGCCCCAGCTACCCTAGAAGAATTATCAATGGCGCTTCAGCAAGAATTGGATCAACTTGACAATTTAGCGATTAGGCACTTGGTGGAATCGATGCCACAACGTATGCAGGCTGTAATACAGACCCGCAGAGGCAATACTCGATATTAATTAATTAGGAAAATTGAAATTTTGCATTTTTCTTTAAGTTACAATTTCATCAATTTTACAGTTTTGATTACTTTCATTAAAATCTTGTTTGTTTTATTTCTTTTTGGCCTTATTTTATGTACATCAACCAAGAAAACTATAAATAACAATTATTAGTTGAAAATTATATAAAAAAAATTATTGTCGCAATGAATTACACAAACCTCAAAGTGGGTCGCTTTTTGTGTCGGTGCGTGTATTTTTATTCTCGATAAATTCAACTTGACCCTCGTATATGCTCCGTTAGAAAGGTCAGCATTATAATGTTATTCCAATCTAGTAATACTCAAACCGTAAGGATCTTGTAACAATAAAAATAGTAACTAAAACCTGTTAAGTTTAAAAAACCTGATAAGTTTAAAAAAAAACTTAGATTTGAAGTTAGCTTTGTGTTGTATAACATCCCTTCATCTTAAAATATTAACAAAATGCAAATATTTTAGCCAGACAAGTAAAAAAACTGAACAAAAAGGCACAACTTTTCCAGTCAGCCTAATCTTCCGAACGAACACGTATTCAAATACTTAAAAATCAATATCAATTTATTTTCCAATTAAAAAAAAAGAGTTCTGGGAGCACTTGAAAATAATAAAAGGCGTCTGTCTTCACGAAGCGAACCCTCGAGACACGTAAATCAGATTTAATTGATAGGAAACGAATGGTAATATTTTATATATACGAGGGTTGACCAGAAAATAACACCGTTTAAGAACTGAAAGTACGCAAAGTGTATCAAATAATTAATCAAATAGAAATCACTACATATTATAAATATTTCAAAATTATTATGTCAATTTTATATGATGTGATGACACAATTCTGTCAAAAATTATAGGGGTAAATACGTACCTTTGCTTTAGTCGTTAAAGCGTAAAATGTTAATCTTTGTGACACAGGTGTACTTTACTTTTTAAAAAAACAAGTACCAAAATTATAGTACTTGCAGCAGAACAAAAAGAGCAGTAACTAGTAATATAATTAAATAAAAAAACTATGATGGTGTTCCGTTTCTCCAAACTAATATTAAAACAAAATATTTTGACAAGTATGTAAGATAAAATTTTACTTTTTAAGATTTTACAAACATACTACCTATTTTTATCCTGTTATCCCGAGGATGAAATCGCATCAAAATTACCTGCCTTCGTGAATTTCGTAGCGGTACTTTCCCAAACTTTATACGGAATTTGCTGCATAGTTTCTCCGTTTTAAGGGAACACATGTAACCTCATATTCATTATTCCATTAAAGAGGATGCACAAACATGTCTGCTGGAGTAAGGACTTAGTCGATAATTAATGTATTTGTACAACTTTAAGGGTACAATTTAAGCAGACGTGTTCACATAACGTTGCTTCTGTTTGTGTTTGTAATATTATCACGAGACTTCCAGGATACCTATACATATTGCTGTGTTATTTAGTAATATACGGGATACCTGTATATATATTTGTTAGGCTAGAAATATTTCGTATTTATTTTATTATTATAATTTGTTAAAAACAATGTTCATTACCTTATAATCCTCCAGAACTCAAATGGAAATTTAATTACTTGCAAATATTTAACTCAAATTTCTGTTTTACTTAAAAAATGTCGAACGAAGTACTAGAAGTCTCGCTATCACCAACGACAGAGACTTGGTTTCACGAGAAGTTCAACGAAGTCTTCAATGATGTGGAGAACTTCTGGGGCTGCAATCTCAAGGCTCCAGAACTGACTTCTGAGACCCCTTGTCTTGAGAAACGGTCCCAGCACTTCAAAAAACCATTCCAGGCCGATGACGCAACACAGGGAAGTTGTACACATTCTTCAACGTCACTAGAAGATGCCATCAGGGATAAGCCTCGAGAGTACTTCTTCAAAAAGAACGATGGAAAGCGCCGTGTAGTTGTACAACTGAAAAATCAAACAAAATTAAGACTTTTCAAAATAGGAGGTTAGGTTTATTTAAAATGTAATCACATAATTAGAATCAGATAGAGAATGTTTAATTTATTTGAAACTTTGAAATTCATTCATTTAAAGGTTTTACTTTCTTTTTAAATTTAAGGTTACACAGTTTTTGCCTATTTATTTTGCTATAAAAGGTAGAAATCCTGTGTGATTTGGGAAGTCATGCTCAACTCTTCAAGCTGAACAGATCAGTCTTTAATAAGTAGTGAGTTGTGAAAGAAGATTTATTGTTTAATAACTTTGATTGAAAATGCATATTTATTTGAATTTAATTGTGTATGCAATTTAATTCGAATTTTAAAGTACATTTATTTTAAAATTTATGATTAAATTTATTTCATTGTTCACAGCTTGACAAAATTTTGTATTGTGTGAAAACTAATATGAATTATTTTAATTTTGGCGGCATACAAAATTTTTGTCTAAGTTATTTAAAGGCGTTATTATCAAAGGATTTCTAAACAAATACCGTGTGAATAGACTGGAGGATTATGATATTGTCTGTATCGTGGCTATTGGTTTAGTTTAAAGCTTGAATTAATCAATTCCTTTAAACATCAATACAGATTGTATCATTCATTTAAATAAATGTTAATGATCCAATTCTGATAAATAAATTTAATTAATGTTTGTTAATTAATAATAAAATCAAAAACTTACCCATTGTAACAATTTTCATAACCATAGTTATTTCTGTTCGTAAGAAGGGCTATCATTGCATTTTTGGTTGTAAGTCCACGTATGATTTGACTAAAACAATTATTATTAACGTGTTATCAAATTCATAGTTAATGAAGATTATTTAAAAACATAATAAACATTTCCTGTATATTTGTGTGTCTGACAAATTGCCATTTGACAACTTATTTTGCCAACAAAAGCAAAATAATGTGCAATTACAATTTGATCGTAAATGAAATATTTAATTAATAAACATTTATATGATTAAAAATTGTCTTTTACTTACCTAGTGCAATTCACGTAACGAGACAAAATTATCGACTAAAAATAGTCAATTATTATAAACAAATTAAAGACAAAACAGAACCACGTAATCCTAATTTGTTAGCTAGACAATTGGCAACCCTGAGATATTAGTTTATTTAAACAATTAAAAAGAGTCTTAATGCTTAATTATGCGTGAACTTGTTATTTGTTGATAAATTTTACATTTGAAAATAATTTAAGCAAATCCCACTATCAACGACAATACATCGAAATATACAGCTTGAGTGAAGCAAGTGGATTGGCGACGCATGCCTCGGATGTATTCGAGGCGACCGGCCGTGTCTCGCATTGGGAAGCGAAACGATGAGCGCGTATTTAATAATTTTATTTTAACTAGGATTTCAATAATTCTTGTTACAATATTGTTATAATTGCCGCAATACATTTGCATAGCGCAATTATTATTGTTTGTAATTAAACAATACTTCCATAAACATTACAGAAATTAATAAATGAAAAATCTTCTCTGATAATGGTTCAATTAAAAAGAATTCACAACGATAATATAAAAACATAATAAATGATTCTCTTGTAACAGAAAAACGATATTACAAATTGATTGAAAGATTTTATAGAATGAAGATAAAAATAAAATAAACTTAAAGTAATTCTGGTCAAGAAATAATAAATATATTAAATATCTTTCAAAATTTTTATTAATTCTGCGGATGGTTGTAGCAGAAGGAATTGGACGATTTACAAATTTTTCTCTGAATAAATTAATTTGTTAATACCACTTTATAATTTGTACTTTCTCAGGTACACTATAATTCATACTGAATTTTTGTACTGTAGAAAAATAAATATTATATTATAATAAAAAATATATATTTATAGCTCAAAAACAACTTTAAAACCTGCACGCTTCGAACTGGAGGCGTGAACTGATATACGCTAGCGCAAGAACCGCCTCTACTCTTACACGACTTCGTCCGAATTTACTACTATCCACCTAGTTGTAAAATTCAACCTGTATACAATAAATTATAACCGCCTACCGGAGTACTCTGTTGAATCGAAATATTGGCAATGGACTCAGGTGGTCCTTACAAGTAATCGGTGGTTAAGCATTAGCTATTTATTATATATTTGTAATTATCCCTTAAGAAAAAACTTATTAGCTTGGTTACATTTGGAAAAGGTTCACCACGGTGATTTCTGAAAATTAATTAATTGTAGGAATTACTTGCAAACTAATGGACGAAGGTTCACTTAAAAGATTTTACAGCTTTTTTTATGTAAACTCAATAGCTTCAAAAAAATATCAGATTTTGTTTTTAAATAATAACGAATAAATAAAGGATGGACACAAGAAGAGCACTAGAAAATTATAGATTACAAGGAAGCGAATAATGCAATGGATAAGAATAAAATCACAAAGAAAACCTATTGGAAAAAACGACAACAAGATAAATTAATAACAATTGTAAGAAATTGAAACGAAATTGCAAAAAAATGACCAAAATAAGCAAGGTTTTGAGCAAATTTAGGAAAAGAGACTTGTGGTGCAAAGAATGCAAGAAAAATTTACATACGTTTCGGTTAAACAGTGATAAAAGAACATCAAAACATTAAAATTTAATGACATAGAATAGAATTTAAAGGCAAAAAAAGAAGTAACTAGATAAAAAGAGAAGACCCAAGGAAGTAACAACCAAGCAACATGTATTCAGGGGGAAAGGAAACAAGAAAACAAGGAAAAAAAGAAATTTAAGATCAACCGAAAGTTTCAAAAAGATAACGGAAACCTCTGGTACAAGATAAAAAATTCTTCTTCTGACAGAAGAAGTTAAATATCCTTTTCGTTTCTTCTTCCTCTTTCTAGCTTCTTGGTTTGTTTTCTTTGACCGAATACTTTGTGCAGTTAAGTCTCTCTAGTAAATTAGGAAAGGGGAAGCAAGTGGTGATATTTTTCGTTTTGGTTTCCCCGTCAATTCTCTTATGAGTTACCATGTTCTTCTGTTGTTTTCTTTGTTTCAATTTCATTTTCTTTAGCATGAGATTAGCAATTCCTGAAAGTATTTTTTACGAATTTCTATTCCTACCCTCTTCATCTACTGTTCATCTATTTTTAATTGTAAGTAGTTTTGCTGTTTGCTTTTCCTTCTTTTCTTTTTGTAGAATAATCGTGGATCTTGGCCCCTTTTCCAATTTTATTCCAAAATTCTGCATTGTTTATTTTGTGCCCCAATCAACGTTTGCTAAGTGTTTGGCAGGCGACAAAAGCAGTGCTCAGAATTTAACAACAAAAAAATGTTGATAAGGGATTATTATAAGTAAAAAACTAATAAAATATAAAATGCTATTCGGAAGGACCATTTAAAGGTGTAGATAAAGATAGTAAATGCAAGCATCCCCCACAAATTAGGCAACATTGTGAAGTGGCCAAACAAAGTGAACAAACGAGACAAGAGATTTAAAAGTGTAGAAATTTATTTTTGCTGTATGTTATTTCCTGTAAATGTACTTTTTTATTTGTTGTAATAAAATCGTTAATTATTATTAAAATTCACAAGAATCGTAGTTTTCTTGATCGACCCTCGTATATCTCGACACTAACTATTTTTGAGTAATTTAAGCTCCGTGCGTCCTATTGTATAGTTTATTCAGACCCAAATTAAGTCTTCTATTGTCTGTGCAGACGGATGGAGGGTAATTAAGTATTTTGAAAAATTCGTTAATTACTCATTGCCTTCTAAGCGATGTAAATGAAACAAAGCGTCTCACGTAATTCACCGATTGTGACTTAATTTACTCCCCTTAGGAAAATGACGACTTTTTTTCGCTTAAAACGAATTTTTGTACACCCCGCACGCGAAATTTAAATTCATTCGATTCATTTAATTTCCGAAAGAGAAGCCGAACTTCTCGCCTCGCGCGTTTAAAATAAAATGCGCCATACGAAGAAATATATGTAAAATAAAAGTCGAAGCAGCAGATAACTGGAAATGTAACCGTGAAGTTCGGGATTTTACGAGTTTTAAAGGATGAAAGTTTTTACGCGGGGCAAATCATAGCTTTCAGCTTTACTGGAAAATACGTGCAGCTTTTAAATTCCACGTGGGCTACGAACATCTTATTTTCTTTGCACCGCCGCCGCCGCTAGGTAAAAGAAGTCATAAATCAAGTTATTTTTAACCGCTTACGAGAAAAAATTATTCCTAAAATATCCGAAGCTTTCTTACCTATGGCCATAATTATGTCATCCATAATTAAAATAAACAACGTCTGGCTTTTGAATTTATTGGAATCTTTAAATAGTTTATATTTTTCAAGTAAATTAATAACTAAAACGCGGATGGTTTATTTTTAGGTAATACAATGCGTACGACTGTACATTTAAATCCGTGGTTTAGTGATAACCTGGCTTGCGTAATCCAGAAGAGTCGTATTGATTAATTTAAATGTGCTTGATTTTGAGATAAATTGGTGTTTTTAGATGGTGATTTTGGAGGCGAACTTTAGTCAGAAATGATCTCTTTAATCCCTGGGCGATTCTCCGGGTCATTAATCAACTCATTGATGTTCCCGAAGCCCTCATCTCAGATGCTAAGCCCGCAATCCCATTATTTAAACAGGCCGCCTGACAACCTCGTTTCGTTCGGGATGTCGATTGCTATTGAAATTGCCTTATTATCCTGAAAATAGCGATGTTTCACGACGTGGGATAGGAAATTGAAAAAACAAAATTTGTCTTCCCGCTGAGCCTAATGAGGGGCTTTATTGGGTATCAAGCTGGAAAAACGTGTTGTTGATTACGTTAAGTTTTACAGCTGAATATATACATCAAAGACATGCCCTAATTTATTTTTATTTTCATTCATTCGACCTTCTCTTAATACTATTTAACAAAGTATGTAAATAGTCCATTCTAATGTAACTTTAGATGGACCTTGCTTGTAATCAGTGTACGGTCGTCCTAATTCTTGAAAGGTACCATCGTTATTACAGGTCTCAAATCACCTCTAATTGGGAAACTGTGTTCGCTGCAACCAGATCGGATGTGTATAAGATGAATAATGATGCCCCCGATCAGCACGTAGAATAATGGGGGCCTTGGAACATTAACCACTGCGAAGTTAATTTCCTTCCGCTCACCCTGCGAGTCAGCTTTTTTTAGGACGGACCTTTAATTGCCATGCTAATTAAATTTTAATTGTCCTGGAACATTCTTTATAATTCAGAGGGGGTTTGCACTTGACCTAATTTAATTTCGTTGCGTTGTAGACTTGAAGTATAAGGCAGGCCCTTGAGGAATTCAAAATGTAATGCCTTTAGCAACCATTTTTTAAATCTAATGTAATTTGTTCTTATCTAAACGTCACAAAGTGTAAATTGTTGTTTGTTTGATTATTTTTTTGGTGAAAACCAAACTTTAAACCCGCAACCAATTTAGCTCATGACACCCCGTGTTTTCGTTTAAGAATTTAATGAACATTGTTGTTTACGCTTTATGCCCGGACCGCAAAACGTTTAAACGACACACAAAACGCAACTAATTATTTATTAATTAAATGGACCGTGCTCGTTTCAGCTGAAAGCCGCGGCGTGCCGGAGCGCCGCTGAAAACAACGTTAATTCGTTTTCGGACAGTGAAAGCACTTTGAAAGAAACGCCAGTTTAAAATTTTCGTTTCGCCGCGTACACCGCAGAGATGAAATTTCACTAAGACTTCACTCGAGCAGAAGAACGAGCAGCAATTAAGCTTCACTTGACTAAGAAACCAGATTCTCAGATATTCTATTTTTTAATGGCTTTTAGAAATATGAAACGGAACGAGCCCTTTTCTTTGTGTCTATATTTTTTGACTTGTTAATAAAAGGCCACGGTTAATCAACACATCCTTTTGTATTTGAGCAGTAAGGAAATAACATTAATTTCCATTGTTTTACTTGTGGACATTACGAACAACAGAGGTCCTCAAACAGATCCTTGAGACACCCCATGGTTGTGGTGTTCATCTCCAGGTATTTTATTGCATCTTCTCAAATTGTCTACTGTAATTTTTTTTTTGCTAATGACCCTGTACATTAATGTCTTTGTTTTAGATTTATTCATTACGCAAGAAACGTATACGAGTGAGGGGGTGATGTTTTGAACTAAACTTGAATTTGTAAATTTCAAGCAGATTAGATAAAACTTCTCAGACCCGTATGATACGGCGTAATATAACTTTCCAGCACTTAAACTGAAAATAGGATGGAGTGTAAAAGAACTCATTACAAGCTGTGTAAGCAAAACGGAGAGAAAATTCGCGCCGTTAATTACGAACTTGGTATTCCTTTCTCATTACGTTTCCTAATTCCAATTAGTTCCAGGACATTTCCCATCATGGCTTTAATTTCTTTACAGATGTAATCACTTTTATACAATCGATTTTCTTAGGGTTGCTCAAATCATTGTATTTTATTTTAACGGAGAGAAAGAGAGAGTTTCAAAGACGTGTAACACACAGCCAAGCACTCGTTACATTTCTCAGCTCGCTGGAGCCAATTACTTGCACAAAAGCTTCCGCCATAAGAGTCTTCTCTTTTGATAAGGGTTGCAAACAAACTCCTAGAGAATATCACTGGTAAATTACAATTAAGTTCACAACAACTGCACTTTCTCAGGTGATTTTATCATCGAGTTAATTTGATAAATGGCATTACTTTCTTCTGGTTTTCAATTTCCGGCCTTCGACAAACAATTTTCCCACGTTTAAAAATAACGCGCCTCGGACCGAAATGGAAGCAGAAGGAGAAGAAGAGAAGAAGGGCGAAATGATTGGAAGCACGTGTAAAACAGTGGTTCGCTCCAGTTTTCAGCAGGCGCGTCATTTGCGCCCCCCAAGTTTCAGGCCTGGCATTCAGAAAGCTGTTGTAAACAGTTTGCGGTTGCCAAGTTTGCCAAGGCAATATACTCGGTTTTATCGATCCAGAACGGCAATTTATAATCGGGCTGTCTCTTCGCACAGTTGCACCATCGAGATGGGAAATTATGTAATATGTAAACACATGGGAGGGGAGTGAAGACGCGTTGTAAATAGTACGCCTCAACTATTCTAAGTAAACAAGAAAATTTGGTGAAATTTTAGAATCTGCATATTTATTTGAATAAAACTTTTGATATTTTCTGTTAACACAAAAAAGTAATTTCTGTTAACTTGAGGGTAAAGCCAGAGTAGAACAACGAGGAAAACGGAAAAAAAGAAACACTTCGATCAAAGGCAAGTTGAGGTAATTATTTTAAAGCAAAAAAGACTTTTAAATAGAAAGGAAAATCGAGAAGAGGAAGGGAGCTAATAATATAAAATTTGTAATTTTTGCTTTTTTAGATTAAGATAATTTAGGTTCCTCTTGTTTTGAAAGGTGAAAAGGATCTAGAAATAAGAAGAAGATTTTGTTTCTTTTCCAATATCCTCTTTGCTTTTTCATTGGCAGGATTTAGTGTCCTATTCTATCTGCTTCCATCCATCTTTTCCGCTCTTTGGTACCTATTCGTTTTGAGTTGCATATTTTTCTTCTTTCTTTTTCCTCGTTTTTGGATTTAGATTAACGTAGGAAGGATTTTTAAATAAAAAGGAAAAACGAGACTAGGAAGGGAGGAAAATAATTTAAAGTGAAACAAAGTTCTTCTTCATGTTCCTAGATCATCTTTGCCCTTTTAGACAAAGACAATTTAGGTACTTCTTGCTTGAAAAAATAAAAAGGATCTAAGAAAGATGAAGAAGACTTTTTTTCTCACTTTATAGCCTGCTTGCCTTTCTAAGAAAGATAAAGAAGATTTTTTCTCTCGTTATAGCCTCCTTGCCTTTCTAAGAAAGATGAAGAAGACTTTTTCTCTCTTTATAGCCTCCTTGCCTTTTTAGGCGCTGTATTTAGTGTCCAATTCTTTCTGGCTCCATCCATCCTTTCTACTCTGACTATTTTGGTCATTCTGATATTACTTCTTAGAGAAAAAGATTTTATTTATTGTTTTGTATTTTTTTTGCTTTGGAACAAGAAGTGCTCCTTGCCTTTTTAGGCGCTGTATTCAGTGTCCAATTCTTTCTGGCTCCATCCATCCTTTCTACTCTGACTATTTTGGTCATTCTGATATTACTTCTTAAAAAAAAAGATTTTATTTATTGTTTTGTATTTTTTTTGCTTTGGGACAAGAAGTGCTCAATTCTTTCTGCTTCTATTAGAAGGGCCATTTGCTTGACTACTTTTTCCTTTTCTTTTAAGATTCAAATTCGGCTCAGAATCTGCGTTTTTCTGAAATTGATCTAAATTATAATGTTGCTGTTTGTATCCAAAACAAAGTGGATGTCTTAGTGCTTTATTTTAATGTTTAAGAGCAAGAGCAACGACGAAAAGGTAAAAGAGGAAACACTTTAATCAAAAGAAAATTATGATAATTACGTTAAAGTAAAATATTTTAAATAAAAAGGATAAGAGAGAAAGAAGAACAAATGAGAAGAACCACTTTAAATGTAATAAATTACTATCATTTCTTTTTCTTCTTAGATCATCGTAACTTTTTAGAGAAAAACGTAAAGATCTAGAAAGAAAAAGAAGAAATCCGTATCTTCTTTTCCTTCTGCTTCCATTCATCTCTTCTGACCATTGTAGTCGCTTTCTGTTCATATATTAATTTCTCCACGATTTCTTCATTTTCTTTTTTCTTCCATTTGCTAACCTTCTTCTTGTCACTTCTACATATATTTTTATGTCACCTTCTCTTGTTTCATTCTTATTATTTTATTCCTTATTCGATCCAGTTTAGTTTTATCTGTAATTTTTCTCACGAACCTCTCTTCGATCTCATTAATTTTATTTTTTGTGATTTTATCAGGTATTTTCCTTGGATAATAGCATTTCAAATAAAATAAATAAAAGAAGAAACATTGAAAAGTTATGATGAAATAAAACTAAATATAAATTTCTAAAAAAAAAAAACAGGAAAATAATCGGAATTTTTTCAAACAAGCTCTGAAGTAAAGAACATATCAAGTGCTTAAAAAATATAAAGTTGCAAATGAAGAATCAAGAGAAAAATATAATAACAGAAAGGGAATTGTTTATTAGATGCACAAAGAGTAGCTAAAAAGATGTTTCAAATAAAAAGAAACCAAAGAGAAAAATATAAATAAGAAGCAAGTATCTTTGTTCTATTTTAGCTTTCTTGTCAAGTCTTCTGCACATTCTTTCTGTTACTTAAAATATTTTCCGGAATCTTTCAACTAATATTATCAAGAGCAAAATACCTTCTATTCCAGGAATTGCTTTATCATTTGTTTTCTTAACAAAGCTTTCGAGGTTCCACTTTTTCCCCAAACCACTGAACATACTTCCCTCTTTACTTCATTTTATTTTGGTTTAACCTTTCCTTTTATTTCATGATGTTTTACTTTATCTGCAATAATTTCTCACGTACTTGTATAAGTATTCATCAAGCTTGATCATCTCTGCAAAAGGAAAAAGAAAGGTAAATGAAAAATGAAGGTAATAAAATGAAAACAGATCTGTTTTTTCTTCTTCTTCTTCTTTCCTGCTGCAATTTATGAATGACACGGTTTAGAGTAGCTTCGTCCCTATTTTCTTCAAGCTTTCCTGTTTAATGTCCAACGTCTCATGCCTCCCTTTTCTTAGTTCTGTTTATATGTATTTTCCATTTTCTACATTTATAAAGTTAATGATTTGGTTAATCAGATTATCAGAAGACAAGATACTATTCAAGCTAAATGGTTGTATTAATACATTTCTACTCAGCCTCACAATCAGCAGGCAAACTTTAACAATTCGATTTTACCGAACATTTACATACGAATACAGGAGCAACCGATTTAATTGTCTGAGGACATCAAAGCCCACCCCTCTCTTCCTCTCCCGAATTACGACCGAAATATTATCATCACATCCCAAAGCGCTCGCAATAAACCCGAAGTTCGCAGGACGACCTCGTCTTGTTAGCAACACGTAATTGGTTTGCGCTAGACAACATTTTAAACGACAGACATCCGACTGTATTTCCACACGAACCAATTCCAGGCAATTAACGTGTTAACCTTGCCCTTATCCCTGACACCTACGCACGTGCAAATTTAACCACGAGAAACACCTGCCCGATACTTAAAAGCTTTACCTTGAGTTTAATTTAATTTAAAAAGGACGAAGGTAGCCTTGACCCAAAAAAAAATAAAAAATTGATGAATTAGAAATAGAAGAGGAAACAATTTGATAAGCTCACCAAATCAAGAAGCTATCGGATAACATTTTAATAACATATTTTAATTTATTCGATCCACTTTATGGGATGGTAAAAGTAGAGATACTTGATGGAATTAGAAAAAATTAAATATAGTGTTTACCACACTCTTTTTATATCCTCTGAAAGTTCAGGATTATTTTTAGACGCAAAATAACATTAGGGGTGTGTTCTTTCGAGCAAGTGACTAGAATATCCTTAATACACTCATAATAACTGACGCTGCTGCTGCTGCAGCGGAAGCCCATTAATCAAGTTGAAATTGAAAAACTTGGAAGTGCGACGCCTGAAAATATTATGTAAACACATTTTTTAATCGGCTAATCGCGAGTCAACGCTCTGCCGAAAGTAATTCGTCTTCCCCAAGAGAGACGAGCATTTTTTAGCCCTGCGTTATAAAATGCCTCGCGTTTTCATTCTTAATCCCGTCGTATTTCAGGAAACGGAAAGCGCGAGGATGTTACAAATTTTGATATTATGGAAATACCTATTGTTGGAATTCAGTGTAAAGGGCGATTGAGTCGAACTTTGCTACTACAACGTGGATAATGCAAAGAGAATTCTAAAAAGATTCTTGATCGGGGGGGAAATGGGAAAACTGCTTGGTTTTCCGAATATTTCATCGGTCTGTTCGGGCGTCAAACAAAAGAAGATTACTTCAAAAGCTCTCGCTTGAAATTCAATTTGACCTTGTGTGTTGGTAACTACCTCTCCGGATTTGATCCGGAGCCTCCGAGTTCGAAAGCTCGGCTTCGAGTTCCGGATTTAATTATTAACGTTTCCAGGTTAATCGGAATTTCATTATTGAAACACTGCACTTGGTAAGAATGTCATGATAAATTTTAAATGCCTAATTGAATTATTTAAAAGCTTTGATGCAATTAGATATGCTGTGCAGGTTCTAGCTCACATCCTTATGGAGTTTTTACATTGACGTACAAACTTGCGTGTATGGTTGCCTATCGTGATTCTTACTAGGCGCTGTTGTTAAGGATGAAAATACTTCATCAAATGACCTTGACAGAGTGACCCTGGAGACAAAAGTATAGCATTCATAATTCTAACAGTAAGCTTTCCTCTACTGTTATAATTTTTGGTTTAAACGAAGCTTTTCAAATGCCCTCAAAGGAAGCACTCCTCTTCCATTCCAAATAAATAAATACTGTCCTTAGTGTATATTCGCTTACAAATTTTTAAAATTAAAAAAGTTTATTTATCTGTTATGGATGAGTTTTGGGCATACGTTCTTGAGACTTTTTTTTACTTAAAATGACTCGAGCAACACACTCTTAACGTATGGCTGTTATGTCATGGGGCAAGAGTTAATAATAAAATAAAATAAAATAAATATTAGGAAAGTTTCACTGCCCTGACTTTGTTTTAATAACACGAACTTATTTTTGAAATTTCGAAACTCCCGGTGACTTACTAATCGACTTCCCAACTTCATGCATACAAAATCCATGCAGATGATCAAGTTTTCGAAGAAACTTTGGATATTACGTGCATCATATACCTTAGCCAGCCAATTTTTATAACAGGCGACTCCATTAATGCAAGGAAACATACAAACGTAATTTTTCAAAGTCGAAATGTTATTTAAAATGAAATAATTTAATTTCCTCCCTAGCGCCGATTAGTAAGCCCATAAATAAAGCTTTTGGAAATGCGTAGGTCCTTCGAGATACATAAATCACCCACGTATAATGTGGGTGGTCTAAAAAAGAAACAATTAACTAACCACTTTTATTTACTTTTAAAGGAAGAAATAATTTATGTTTGTTTTAAGGGAATTCGCTAGTGGAATATAAATTGGCCATACGACGGCTATTTACGCAAATAAAAGGACCTCTCTGGCTATTTGACAATCTCTTTAGATCAGTTTCCCAATTTGCTTTCAACTCGTTTGAACACTGCAAGCACTTTTCCACTGCACTTAACCAACGAATTTCCAGTAATAATATTAAAAGCAAGCAAAGTACGCGGTTTCATTTTGTTTTGTCTGATAATATTGTTCGTTTGCTGTAGTTATAATTTCTATAATACAATGTAAAGCAAGTTGGGAAACTCTGCAGTTACGTGAGGGCTTCATTAAGTCATTTGCATAACTATCGAGTACGAGGATAAGAGTTTCTTTAAAACTAAATCTGATCATAAAATGCTTCGTTAAAAGAATTAGTCGTCTCGAGATGTGATAGACTTTCAAATGAAGTATAAGGCCCAAATTTTGATTTTAATTCCGGAAGGAAATGCACGGTGACCTTTAATAACGAAAGGTGAAAGACGACTTGGTTGTCGACATATTTTCTACAATATTGAATTTTTTTGCTACCATCGTCGTTCTGAAAGCAGCAAATTTTTTTCTTGCCAGGTTAATAAGTGCGACCTCAACCTCAACATTTCGAGTAAATACCAAGTTCTTCGGGCCGCGCGAAGGAATTTTTTGCTTTTGGCAAGTTTTACCGTCCTCGGACGCGATTTAATCCGATCCGAACAAAAACCTGAAATCGCCGACAATAGGATCGTAAAAAAAATTCGCCGTTCCTTTTTCAAGGATTACAGGGTTGCTCCGAAATATTTTATACTACGCCCCTCATCCCCCCGCGCCTCGAACATGCCAATAATAAATTTATCCCTTATTGTATATGACCAGGGACAATAAAAACTATCGCGTTCCTTCTGCAAATACGAGAACAGATGCGCCACGACGATTATCCAGGATTACTTTCCACACACAAAAAACGTGCACATAAATCATGTTCCTCCCGAAATTTAATTACCTAATTTAAACATTGTTATCACTCGAATTTATTTCAGCGTTCGCCGTGGAACGTGCAAGTAATAATTTGCTCACGTTGACTTATGCATGCTTGTTTGTTTGTTTCCGGAGGTCGCGATTCGGAAACTGGGGAAGGAAACGTAAACGTGGAATATACGCGGAATCTTAATTAGATTGGAATTGTGTTTCGGAGCAATCCGGATTAAACAGAAGAATCCTTGTCTTGGATTAGGATCTTGTGAATTTAGCTCTTTGTACTTACCCTGTCTCGTACGTGTAAAATAACTGTGCTTATTAGCAGCGAACGTGTGAGCACGCACGTATATGAGCTCTAATAAATTCTTGTACATGTTTCGTAATTTATTGCAGAAATAAGTATGCTATGTACTTAAATAATGATGTTTGGGCAAACTTTGACTTACCCTCTTACACCCAGCATGAGTTAATAAGAGAGAAAAGACCTTAAGGAGAAACTAGGTGTACTAGGATGGGACCATTCAAAGAATTAAGAATTGTGACCATATCAATCTGGTACTGGAAGAAATGCTAAGAGACGGATCCATACCAAAAGGACCTTAAACCACCATAAGCATCAACATTAACGTGTTGCGTATGCGGATGATCCTGCCTTACCTATCCACATCAAGGAAGAATTAAGTTGGTTGGTAGATTATACAGCCAACAGTTTTATATACATGGTGGAAAATGGGAAGTAAAACCAAGTACACTCGAGAAAGCCAAACAGTGACCAATGAAATGCAAGCGACCAAAGCAGTGTTGGAAGAAGGTATGAGGAGAAGAGATCGGCCAAGAAGAAATTGGTAGATTTGAGAAGACAGGATAAATGTAGAAATTGCAATACAATGATTGCGTATAGGAAAAGGTCGGGGAAAACAATTGAAGCTTTGCTCTGTTAGGCGTGTTGAGCTAATTATATATTACACTGCCCTGCGTCGTGTTATTGTAAAGAGATCGTCGAACTTCCATTACCTACCTAATTTGGGCCGATCTTAATTACCCTCTTACTTCCAGCATCATTCCACGCTCCTTTAACGTCGCATGTTAATGTTGTATGTTCTTCACTTCTAGGCGAGAAAAAGGGGCTGGGGGCGTTGGGTATCTTGTCCCTGTGAATCCTTTTTGATTGTCCATTTCAGTCGGAAAATTCATCCCAGTGGAAGGCGTCTTGGTTGTTGGTTTGAACCAACATTTAATTCGTCGTTTTGTGTACTTAACGTTTACTTTCAACGTCTAGTCCCCAATAGCATTCTCCTTGAACATCAGTCGAGTTAGGAAAGCTTAGAACCACACCTACCCTTCACTGCCCTTAGTATTTGCCATGAAAGGGCAGTACACTGTTACCAACTCGTACGGTTAAATACCAACAGCACCAAAACAGAGTCGTTTTTGTTAATTTACGCCTTCACATCTTCTCCTCAATTGTTATTTCTGCCCCATAAATTGAATAACACAACGAGGTCCACATTTGTTGTTTGTTTGTTCTTCAAGTTGATTAGCCCACTTGGGGGTTAAACGATGATTCATTCAATTAAGCCCCTCGTTCCTTTCCATTACACCATCGATTCGGATCCTCCCCAAATATCACGCTGCAATTCTCCAGGGCGATTACAGAAAATGTAGACCCGGCTTCCGGTTCCGCCGGATAATCCGTCCGTTTTCCTCGGCGCGTAATCCCCGTAAATATTTCACGACCCCGTGTTGTTTGCGATTACACCGAGCGTACAGAAATTCGCAGCACGTCCAGGAGTGCTGCACGTAGCTCCCTCGGGAATCCGCCGAATTAAGTCGGAGGAAAAGCAAAGTAAAGTAAAGTGAAGCATCGCGGCCTTCAGGGTTACCCGAAAGGTTAACTGATGATGGATGGATGGATTGACCTCTGATAGGGGTGAGAAGGAAATAATGGAATGTTCTTGTGGGTTATATCAATCTCAAGTTTGTTGGCAGGAATGTAATAAGTTCGCTTCGATTGAATGTCATTTTATGAAATGTATTTTATTTCGTTTGTTAATACTTTTACTTTGTTTTATCCGACTTTGAACGAAATTAGAACGAAAAAAGAAAGCACTTCGCGAGATCTTCAAATTAAGTTGTTTCGCAACAATTTCTTAGTTCTTCATTTCGACTAATTAATAACGTAATAATTCGTAAATGGAACGAAGTAATATTTTACCGGGCAATTCCGGTGTGTGAAGCAACAGATGCACGAATAACAAAGTGCAGCGACGTTCAAGTCGGACGGAGCAGAATTTAAACCTGAAATTTACGAGCGGTTTAATGTGATATATATTCCGCATTAAATATGAGAACAAATCGCGTTGTTTTAATTATCATTGGAGTGTCGTGTCACAGCGAAATCATAACGACCGGTGTGGGCGCGTTTAATTAATGTCGGAGTGAAATAATGTGGCATTGCTGATTTTGATTGGCCGAAGTTGAAAACGCATCGCAGATGTTACACGTTCAAAATTGCAAAATCAATCAAATTTTTTGGGGGGGCGATAAAAGTTGAACATGTTGAAGGGGAAAAAATATGGGGATGTCTCGAAGGACGGACCGTGAGTAATTACGGAGCGAAAGTTTTTTTTTTACTTCGCCGCTAAATGGAAGGCGGTTTTGTGGCAGGTTGTATATTCTCCTTTACATGAAAGAAGCCCGCTTTGATATGCAAGGCAGGAGGCAATATCGATGTAATTTAACGCGGCTTATTAGAAAACTTTGGGCAAATTTTCAGGCCAAGGACGGATTGAGGGAAAGAAAGTTGGAAAACGCGTCTTATTTATTGCTTAAGGTTGCATAAAAAAATTATTTATTTTTATTGGGAAGAAATCTTACTCTTATGAAAGTATCTATAATACTAATCTACCTCGAAAAATTTAATTTAGTAAAAAAGTCTATTTATTTAAAGCATATGTCAAGAATTAGTTGCATTTAATATATATATGATATGACGTGAACTTTTGCTAAAATAAATACATATATGGGGCCACATATGGTCCGATAGAAAGAGGAGACTAAAGACTACTTGAAGGCTGGCTTCAATTTCCTTTAATTAAAAATAAAGGGTTCAAAATTTAGAGAAACTAAAAGTGAAACAGTACAAAAACTTCCTTGGAAAAAATTGCAAGAAGAGAATCATAAGAAACAAGATGAAAGAGTATAGAAGGAATAGTAAAACGGTATAACGAGATCTATATTTAAAGAAACTAGAAAAGAAATCGCAAGGAAAAGAAATACAAGAACAAACATATCTGGCATCTTTACCTTCTTAACTAAAAAATAAAATCAAAATAAAAAATTGATGGCCCAGAATTTAGAGAAACTAAAAGAAGTTGCAGCCAAAGAACTTCAGGAAGGAATTTAAAGGAAAAATGAAGCAGAAACTGTGAAGTGCATCATGAGAAAAGGATTCAAACCACAGATATCACGGAATACATAAGCCCCAAAAGTGAAGGCGAATTTCAAAGGAAGAATATAAAAAGCCGAAAGAAAGACAAGATCTACAACCTGGAAATGAAAATCGTGCAAACTGAAAGAACCGAGAAGAGTTTAAAAGTAGGGAAGACACAGTTCGCGAAGCCAAAAGAAAATTAAGCTTTCTAGAAACGTAGTTACGAGGCAAACATTAACACCCTTGGTTTAATCAAAGAACTTCATTTCATAAATCCCAACTGAAAGACAAGGAAAAGCAAAACTTTGAAAGGACCACGAGAAGGACATCGAAAACAAATCAAAGAGACTAGACAAGATTTATTGCAGCATATTATGAAACAGCTAGAAAAGGAACTTGGAAAGGAAAAATGCGCAGAAACTGTGAAGTACATAATGAGAAAAGAATCACGGAATACATAAGCCTCAAAAAGTGAAGGCGAATCCCAAAGAAATAATATAAAAAACCGAAAAGAAGACGAGATCTACGACTTGGAAATGAAAATCGAGCAAATTGGAAGAACTGAGAAGAGTTTAAAAGTATAGAAGGCACAGTTCGCGAAGTCAAGAGAAAATTAAGCTTTCTAGAAAGGCTGTTACGAGGCAAACGTTAACACTCTTAGTTTGGAAGGACTTTGGAAGGACTGCAAAAAGAACATGGAAAAGGAATCAAAGAGACTAGACACGATTTATTATGAAATTGCAAGAAAAGGAATTCGAATTACAAAAGTTTTGAATCGTTCAATTAAAATTAGAAGAGGAAGAACTGAAGAAGACGGATGTACAACTGGAAGGTATCTGGTCGCAGAAGAATGATTTCATCAAAGAATTGAAAGCGACAGCTAAGTTGAATCATGAATGGAGTTCTAATTGGCCAAATGGAGTTCTAATTACCATCAGCAAAGTGAAGGTGATTCGATTGAAAATTAAACATCTGAATCCAGAAGATGTTACTTACGAAGAAGACCAACGGGGATAAACCACCGACTAAAGAAAGTATTTCCAATGAAATATTTGAAGATAAAAATCAAGATCAAATGAATGAACAGGAAATGAAAGGAATCAAAAAAAGAAAAAGAAAAATTAACGGGCAAATAAAAAAACAGGCAATGTAAAAATTCTGCTTTCGTAGAGACTCGCGAATAATTTAGAAGCTGTGAAGCCTATACAGGGTGACTGTTAATAAATGAAACCACTAACAGAAGCACTATCCGAGAGTATGGGAAAGACATAAAAAATTATTTGTGTTTTACTTTTAATAATTAATTAAAAATTAGCCTTAAAATGACGATGCGTCCCTGATTAAAAAATAGAGGAGCAAATGAACGAAATAAAACCCTCATATAGTTTTTGATAGATTTATAATACAACGACGTGGCATCGTGAACTTGACCTTCAAGTGGAATTTAACGTCAACTTCGTTTTTAGGTCAATACGTGAAATACAAGCGAAATACGAATATTTACTTGACAAATGCATTAAGTCACCTTAAGTAGATTATTCCATACAAAGGATAGCAGTGGCCCCAGTTTGAACAACTACTCTGACAAGAAAACAAATAAATTACTAAAACGAAAAACAATTCAAATTGATGCATTAAAAATTCGTTCACACGCACCGTACACACTTCTGCAGCGCACGCTGTCTATACTTGCGCGCAGTATGCCTTTGTGTTCGTCGAAAAACCGACTCGGTTTGGTTTGCGGGGAATGGCTCGCGCCCTGCTCTAGAACTATTCGTGAATACCGCATACACTTAACGAATTGTTGCATTTCATGTTCATTTACATGTCGGCTCGGACATGTGTACACATCTTAGCACTAGTGACGTTCAAAACAACTGTACATAATAAGTTTTATTGCCATGTTTCCGGGCGAAATGGTGGAGATTTTGCAGCTGTAAGTTTGTAACTGTTGTCTAGCCTAATAAAAAAGAAACCTGTTGGCATTGAATTTCATGTGTAATAAATCGTTTCACATTTTCGCAGAAAACCGACTTATTTAAGTGATTCCTTGGAAATGTATTCGTTGTCTTGTCACGATAATTATTTATTAGTAAATTTACCTAGATCAATCCTGACTGAGTTTATGAGATTTTCAAACAGCAATTTACATTTTGTCGGGTTAATTAACAGTCACCCTATATGTACAGATGACGGGACGTGTTACTCCGCCTCTTTCTTGTTGATTCTCGACAGGACGAATTTCCAAAAATTCAATTCAACTTTAAAAGGAGGACGATTCAGATTAAAAGCAACGCCAATTTGAGCCTTTTGGTTTTAATCGATGCGTGATTTTTGGAAGCCAAGTTACTTAACACCATCAAAGGCGTTCGTCCTTACAAAGGACTGCGCTTTAATTCCAACAGTTTTTCAGTCGTTGCTTTTATTCGCCAGATGAGTAAAAGCGGTGGCTCAAATGTGAAACTTACAAAGGCATTAGAAGTAAGCAGAGTAGAATGGTATGTAGATATTGATTCATTGTCATAAGTCACGCTTTGACGCGTGCACTACGATACTCTCTTTAATTACCAGATTAATTACTAAAATTTATTAAACTGTACGGAAAGCAACAATCAAGAAGAAAAAATATCCTGGCTGACTGTTAGATAACCAGACAAAATTAAACCACTAAAAGAAGTGAAAATGTAAAAGAAAATCGAGTAAAAAGGAACGCCATTCCATACTATAGTAAGTTTTACAACTTTTTACCTCGGTGTGATATAAAATATTTAACGCAGTTACGACTGTAAATTTGGTGTTTTTCTGTCTCCAATAATTATTTTTGTAGATATAATTTGATGTCAACAGCCTTAAGAAGACTTAACCGTCGAAATCCGTAGCTTAAAAATATACTAGACACACAGAGTGTCTTCATATTATACCTAATTTGCACAGGGTCTTCAAAAAAATATTACATAATTAAATTTCACGTCTAGTCTAGTTCATGTCTAGTTCTGCGTAGTATGAATTTACTTAATTCGATTAAAATGGACGTGTGCACGTTGCTTCATAACTAAAAATGCGTATTCGATTAACGTCGCAAACAAAGACAGATGAATAATTCCGCGAATAATTCCCGCACGACTTTCCCCAGACGCAAAATTACATGGAAATTTCCGTGGATACGATGGGACGCCGATTAAACGTGGAAAAGTTTCAGCAGATTAGCGTAATCTCATTAGCGGGCTCCTAATGGAAAGGATCGGGGGAACCGTTCCCGAATTTTCCGCCCGCGCCGCTTTTCACGCCTTTCACGTGCGTGTGCTCCTCGTCTTTTAAAGCGAGAAAATAAAATTTTGCTTCGAACACGTCTCGATACTAAAATTGCACTTTAGTTTTAGAAACGAGACAAACACTTAAGTTTTGCAGAAAAATGTGTACTTTAAACTCACTTTTTGCAAAGAAACTCTTGATAAGTGTAATTTTTAGGTGATATAGATCTAATCGTCAAAATAATCAAAAAATAAGGAAGTATATAGATGAGAAATGGTTTACTTTTCTGTGAGTATTAGGCTGAGTTGGTGTAAATTACTTCAAAAACATGAAGTTCACGATATTCGTTTATTTAATAACGACTGTTTTGTCTTTGACTAAAGCTGGAATTGTATCGACGTACGCTTGCAACAGTAAGTTACATAAAATCTCATTTTCTTTTTATTAAACTTGACACTGCCTCCTTAAGATTCATCATTTGCATATTTGGGGTTACGCAGTTTGAGTTACCACCGCCATCTACTCCACCATTATCTTCATACGACTTTATCCATCATTTCAGACTTTATTCTTATTTCTAATTGAAGCTTCTAGGGCTTCAGTTATCTTTACCATCTCCTCCTCCTTTGTTTACGTTAACTTTTTACTTTTCTACTTTTCTACTTTTGTTCTACGTTCATAGTTCACAGTGTCCCTGACTTCAATTTTCACTTCTTCTCCTTCATTGACTCTATAAGATTCATCATTCACATATACGGGCTTCCGCGATTTGAGTTACTACCACCATCTCCTCCTTTTCCATTATCACCATAGGGCTTTAAGCTTCATTTCAGATTCTAATCTTATTTCTAATTTTTATTCTGCATTTTTTGACTTCTTGACTTTCTTATTTTCTTCCGTCTTCATCATTTACATGATCTCTATTGCTTCACCTATCATTATCCTCATCCGTCGATTACCATAACTATTTACTTTTATTCTTTACTTTCGTATTAGTAACGTATAGTTTGCATAATTTCAATTTTCACCTTTATCATCTTCTCCTCCTCCATAATACTCCTTATAATTATCCATTATACTCCTTATACTTCTATAAGATTCAATATTTATTTGAGCTTTCGCAATTTGATTTACTGCCACCAGCTCCTCTTCCATTATCACCGTAAGACTTTGTGCATCACTTCAGACTTTAATCTTATTTCTAATTTTTGCTCTGCATATTTTGAATTCTTGACTTTCTTATTTTTTTTCGTATCTATCCTTTACATGACTTCTAGGGCTTCAATAATCACTGTCATCTCCTTTTCCTTTGATTAATTTAACCTTTTACTTTTCTTCTTTTCTTTCGTGTTTATAAATACACAATTTCCATGATTTCCATTCTCATCTCCATTCTTCCCCCCCTCCTCCTCTGTTTCTATAAAATTCATTATTATGGGCTTTTGCGGTTGGAGTAACTACTACCAGCTCCTCCTCCATTATCACTTTAAGACTATGCATCGTTTCAGACTTTAATCTTTTTTCTAAACTTTTGCTTTGCGTATGTTGACTTTCTTATTTTGTTTCGTGTCCATCCTTTACATGACCTCTATGGCCTCAATTATCATTGTCATCTCCTTTTCCTTTAATTACTTTAACTTTTTACTTTTCTTCTTTTCTTTCGTGTTTATATTTATAAATGATTTCAGTTTTTATCTCCATTCTTTCCGCCTCCTCCATTGCTTCTATAAGATTCATTATTTATATGGGCTTTCGCGGTTTTAGTTACTACCACCAGCTCCTCCTCCATTATCACTTTAAGACTTTGTGCATCGTTTCAGACTTTAATCTTTTTTCTAATTTTTGCTTTGCATATGTTGACTTTTTGACTTTCTTATTTTGTTTCGTATCTATCCTTTACAAGACCTTTATGGCTTCAGTTATCATTGGCATCTCCTCCTCCTTTGATTACTTTAACTTTTTACTTTTTTTCTTTTCTTTCGTGTTTATAAATACACAATTTCCATGATTTCAATTTTCCCCCTTCTCCACTGCTTCTATAAGATTCATTATTTATATGGGCTTTCGCGGTTGGAGTTACCACCACCAACTCTTCCTCCATTATCCCCGTAAGATTTTGTGCATCATTTCAGACTAATCTGCATTTATTGACTTTCTTATTTTCTTTCGTCTTCATCATTTACCTGATTTATATAGCTTCAGTTGGCGTTCATTGCTACGTCCTCCTCTTTTGACTACTTTCATTGGACTACAGCGTCAATATCCAAAAAAATTATCTGTAACTTGTCCTAATTTAATTTGAAATTATAGCATCTTTGTACAGTGTTCTCAAATATTATCAAATTGCAAGAGCCTCAGCGATATCGTGCTAGGAAGTAGCCAATTAGAAAGCTCTAAAAAATTTTAGATATTGGAGGCGTTCGGAATCTGGCACGTAATGGCACCAAGGTAACTTGGGACCCCCCTGGCAATGTCAGCAATTGCTTGCTCTTCTACAGGGTGACATATGAACACGATCGCAACACAGAACAATACATATTGGTCGAGAGACAATTCACTTTTAAGCCTGTGAATTGCGTAACTAGCAAAATCAGTGTGACGCCCATCGCTAATAACACCATCAGCGAAATCACTTCATTTATAACTTTCAAAATAGCAGGTAAGTTCTTTTTTAAACGAGACACCCAAGATATAAATAAGACCAAAAAGTTTCTTCATTAATTTAGATTTATCTGCACCTACAAACGTGGGCGTTATTCCCACCAGGACCTCGGCCGAGTCTTATTGGAAAACAGTTTCGATGTCGCAGCTTCCCTGCAGAATTACTTCAGCTACGATCCTGGTTAGTAACGCAGCAGGTTCAAGCTTGCAAAACGTGACCCTGACGGTTCAAGACAACGAAAGCAGATTGTTTAAGCTGCCGATTCACTACTTAAATCCGGGCACAAGATACAATCTTCGTGCGGTGTTGTATTCAGAAGGTACTCCATCGAAGATCAGCAATACCACAGCTTTTACCACGCTCCCTTAGGTTTCTGTTTGTAAAATACATATATTATTATAGTCTCTTGGGTTTTAGCTGCGTGCTTTATCACCCCCACAAATGCAACAGCCCTCTTGTTAAGTCGCTTTGCTCTCTCGAGTTGATCTGATGGCGATCGATCGTAATAATATTTTTATATGCCATAAGGATTAGCCGGTTTTATGGGCGATCGTAAAATATCCCATTATTTCACGCTAGAAGTTATTGTCTCAGGATAAAAGTTATTATTTAATATATCACATTTATCTCGGCTTTGAAAATATATGGCGGAAGTAAAACGCCAGATTCTAAGCGATCGCTGGGTTCGTTTAAATCCGGAAACGAAATGTAAAAATTCAAATTGGTTTCTATTTTAAACGTGGGTTTGCGTTTTAATTAAGATTTTATCGAGAAGATGCTAAATATTAAAATCTGAATCAAATGTAAAACATTTGTAACAAAAGTCAAGGCCAATCATTTTGTGGAGTTATGGATTTCAGGACTTTATCAGAATGAAGAAGCCTTATTAATTGAGGGGTGACTTAGTTGACTAATCATTTAGGTCTCTTTCACTTCAGACTATTCAAGTGGAAATAGAATATGCGTTTAATAAAAACGAATTTTCTGAATAGAATAGGGCGTCATTTTCGTTGGTATGAATATAAGTGAGAAGATTGGATTGTGTTTAACGAATATCATAATGAAACCGACTAATTTCCCCACCGAATAAACCGCTTTAATTAAGCTTCTTCCCGCCGGGATTAACTACAACAAATTCCCCTTTCAACCCTAATTGCACGCAGCATCTTTTCAAATCCAAAAATCGAACTCATTCTGTTTTAAAGTCGCCCAGAATTATTTCGAAAAACTTCAATTTGTGTTTTAAAGCCGCACAATAACGAGCCCCGCTCACTTTTACATCGCGTTTAAACGACATAAAGTTTCATTCGGGCGAATTACTTCGTGCATAAAATTTCGGGACCCAACCCGGAAAGGGTTCCCTCGTCGCTCGTACGTAAACTCCCTCGCACGGATATTATCACCCGAAGATTTTTTTTTTGTATTCTCGATTTAATCTGTTGTGGCAGATTTAGGTCGGCACAGTGCCACGATAAAAGCTCGTAAATCCAAAGCGCTCCAGTTATTCCACCTATTTGGCCCTCGAATGACTATTTGTTATAATAACTGATGTGTACGTATGTGTGTTATGCCCCAATTCTTTTAGGTGTTATCGAGAATGTTATTAATCAATTGTTTGCTATGTATAGTCACAATCATAATTCGTGACGCTTACAGAACTCCGTCTCCTTTAGAAGTGAATGATTGCGACTGTACACGGTGTACAGTATAAAAAAAAATACGTTGAGTGTCAATTATTTGTAGATACATTATTCAATCAAAGAAATCTTGTAGAATTTAGACTTGCAAAAGGATGCAAGTGTAATTTAAATTTAAATTTGAAACTTCTAGGGAAAAGCTCAGGATAACTTTCGTGTCCGCAATCCAGCACAGTATTACATCGAATTATTATTACTAACTGGTCTACGTAGATAAGTCGTTTGTTCCTTGGCAAGTAAGTAAAGTTTGAAACTTGGTTATTGCCGTACGGCAGCTGTTGAATGGAATAGAAAACTTCGAACGCCCTGTTGTAATTCTGTAAGCAAACTCGACGACGATTGTTTGCAGCCTGACCCTTCGAAAACTTTGCCTATTTGCGTTTCATAAACGTAAACATTAAGTGCGCGGTTAGATGACTGTGATTACAACAAGAATTTAAATTTTAAATTTAATTCCATCGTTGTTGTAATGATGCAACAAAGTCCGTTGAATTTAAATGCCAAACTGCTTGAATAACTGAAAGTAAGATTTCACATCAAAGGGGAATTAAAGCTCGTTAAACGCGAGAATAAAAATCCAAAATTTCTGGCGTTTCACCTTGTATCAATGAGAGGGTGTATGGATTTAGTTGGACATGATTGTATATAAATGAAAACTTTTAAAACCATGATTGCTAAAATAGTTAAGAATCTTTTTGTTTTCAGGTAAAAACAAAGTTGCTGTCGTAAATTATTTTTAATAAACTCACATCATCAACGTGCGCCTCTATAATTTAAAAAAAAATAATGACTAAAATGAGGGTAGTTATATCTAAAAAAAAGTCTAAATTGGAACGAATTTGAAACCCCAAAAAACACCCGGTAGGCGCGCATACAAAAGGATATTTCATTTACGAAAGCCCCTGAAAATAACCTTCTCCCTTTGACGTTAGTACAACAGAGCCACTGAGGATTTTATTATGACGTCTTTCAAGGAAAGTATTCGGAAAATGAATTATCCCTGACAGCACAGGGCGGCTTCACATCGGGACTATAATTAAGAAGAACGAAATCAACCCAGACCAGCTCCAGGACCAACGCGCCAGAATTTAATATTTCCTAAAATATCAAAGGACAAGCCCCCCATTGTTATCATCAATTAATTTAATGATAAATAAAAGTTTTGTTATCCCGGTTGTTGAACGTGAAACAAACCTGACTAGCTACCCCAACACGAAAAAAGTACAGAATTTAATATTCCCTGAAAATATCAAAGGACGAGGCTCCCCATTCTTATCATCAATTCATTTAATAACAAATAAAAAAAAATTATCACCGGTTGTTGAATGTGAGTCTCCAGGAAACACAATGTCTCTTAATTGGTGCCATTTGTCTGTTACTCGAATTCACCCCCCATGAGACAGCCAACCTATTGATTTTCGTTTAAGTTACACATCGCGGAGTTAAATTAATATCAGAATTTACTGACAGCCGGAGCAGTTTGTATTTCTGAATAATCCTCTACGTTCTGCGTTCGTTGGAAGGCGAAATTAATTCATCAGAAACTGCGAAGGACTTTGAAATGCAGATGATTGTAAACAAGCAATTAACATTTTAAAAAATACGCTAATTAATATTCCTCTGCCATCTACGGAAGTGCAAACTTAATCGTAATTTTATTTTAATAGAAAACACCATGTGATTTATATTTTTTTTTTTTTTCAATTTAACTCTTCCACACGAACGTATTTCTGACTAGCAAGAGGTAGACTTACACGTGTTACACAAAGCCACAAAGAGCTCCTCTTGATTCTGTAACTCGGGGCAAACAGTAATTACGTGGTTCGCCCGCTGGTTAAGTAATAATTCAGTGGGAGCTCGGACGAAAATACGAGCGAGTTGGTTGTGTTTAGGCTTTCCCGAAATTTCCAATATTGCTTTTAATTGGTACGCGGCGTGAAAGTAAAGGAGCGAGACGCCGGCGATAATTAGCATGATTTATTCATCACTTCTATGAAGCAAATAAATTGACGTGTAAGAAAGCGTAAAATGGAAAATACTTTTCATTGTGTCGTAAAATTAGCAGATATATTCAATTCAAATTAGGTTTTGATAAAACGAGATTTCAATACCGCGTCGCAATACTTCTTTCATGCAAAAGGACCTTCTGCTAGTATTCTTGTTGCTCCTGCTTCGTGGAAACTGATTGCGATGCATTTGACTTGCTCTACTTAAAGGTATGAGTGAGTGGTGGGGCGTGACGGTTGATCAATGCGATATTTCCATGAAATAGAGCATTGCTTATTGGTCAATCGTTACGCCCCACCATACGCACATTCCGGTACATATAAATGGAGAAACTCAAACCGTTATAGTCAGTTCCCACGGAGCATCAGTCATAAGGGGGCCTTTTTGTACAAAAGGACAAAAGACCTCCAGAAAGAAGAATTATGATGCTTTTAAAAAATATATGTATTCATTTTCTAAGTACTAGAGTAATTGGTAGTCCATTTATCGACCTTAACATCGTTGCTGTTGCCAGAATTGGTTTGTGCGTTGGCTCGACAGGAAGCAGCTCAAAATTTCTTATCACGTTTGCAATAGTAGTCTTGCAGTTCATCAAGGCATACTTTGCACCTGAGAAACGGCCAACATTAAAGATATATAAACGCAGGACTTATTTTTGACACACCAATACAATTCCTGGGTCCTCCACTGAATGGTATCATCGCGAATGGATGCCTCTTCCCCACGTCATACTCCAAGAAGCGTTCGGGCTCGAAACTTTCCGGATTTGGGAAAAACTTCTCGTTCCTATGTTGAGCGTAGGGATGGAAAGACACCATCGTACCTTTCGGTATTTTGATGCTATCTAATTTAATTTTATTTCAGTCAACAAACGTAAAAACGTAAAAAAATCCTCACCAAGCACGACGTCCTCTTGCAATTCTCTTTCGAAGAAAGGCACAGGTGGGTACATGCGTAAGATCTCTTTCATTACACAGTCGAGATACTTCATCTCTTGCAACGACTTAAGCGTTATCTCTGAGTTACTCTCACGCCCAATGGTTTCATGGATTTCACTAAGAATTCGCTCCTGGATTTTCTTGTGCTTGGCCAGTTCGTATAGGCCGAAACTTATCGCAGTGGTCACGGTTTCATGTCCCTACAAACACGTTATTATGGCCTGCCTGTAAGAAGGGAGTATTTTTTCTTACTGCGCCAAAGAACGTGTTCACTTCATCGCAAATTTCTTCATCGCTCAACCACTCGCTGTCTAAAAGCACGTCGACGAAGGCCTTCTTCTTTTTAATTCCTAAATCATCCGCCTCTGATTCGGCGACGTCCAAGACCCGTTCGCTCTTTCTTTGCGCTATTATTTTTTCGGTGAATTCATGAAGAGTAGCCACGTATTCTTTCTGCATGCGATAGTATTTAGTGAAGCGGAAGAAGAAATCGTAATGGCTGAAGAAAGAAAATAGCCTCGAGGTGAAAATATCCATGAAGCCTTCGGTCGCTGAAATCAAACTATGGTCGGAGTCTTCCTGTGTTTTCGGGCAAAATTTCAGCGACGATTCTGAAATGTTTTCCTATTTCTGTTTCACGTTACAAAGTGTGATGGCCTTACCACAAAGTACTTCGAAACTGTATAATTTAATGTAGGGGTAGATGTCGATTGCCTCGCCGACTTTCTGCTTTAATTTGTCGGTCAGAATTTTTCCGGAGCGGTTAAAGTATTCGGAAAATTTCTCGAGGTTTTTTAGGTGGAAAGCCGGTGTTATGATCTTCCTGTGCTTCCTCCATTTCTCGCCTGCAAGCAACTGCACTTGTCTTTTTTGAAACACCCCGTAATGAATTCACCTGTGCTCGTTATTAATCCCAGCCCCAACCAGGGTTGGAGGAAGCTGTATCCGTCGGATTTTTTTAGGTGGACTTGAGATGTGAGGAAATACTCTGCGTAATCTGGGTCTGTTACGAAAAGTTTCAGGCGAAAAGGGCCTTGCCAAATTCTCACCAGGGGGCCATATTTTTTTATCAGTCTGTTCGTGTTGTAGAATATGTCTGCAAGTCACGTGAAAATCAGATTCATCGGCGTTTGAGCTGGTGTGTGGAATGTTACCGATTAAATCGCTTCCAAATTCCAGAATATTTCCAAACAGGAATTTGACCGGTGGGCCAGGTATTTTCTCGATGTCCTTAAACTTACGCCTTTCAATTTTATACCACAAATAAGTCGCACCACTTAGAAACAGTAACACCGCCCATACTGTATACATTTTGCTTGAAAATAGAAGTCGACTTGAGCGTTTGCTTATAAAATGCAAAAATTTTCAAGGACGACATGTGTTTAGTTTTAAAAAGAGGTTAATTATTATTTTACAGAGACTTTGTACGTTTAAATTAATTATTAATGAATTGCTCCCGTCAGTGGCTCATGAATACATATTACCACATTAATGGCATTTATGTGGAAAAAACGGTAATTTATTCATTGAATGATTAGTTAAAAATTGCATGCATGAAAATTGGAGGGGTTTGGGGCTACCCAAATTTAAAAATGTGTTGTTAAACTTTCGTGAGGATTTCCGTAATAAATCTAACTATTGCATTGTGGACATGTTTTAGGACTTGTCTGAGCGTATGGATGTCCCCTGAGGGTAGTGGATATGTAGATGTTACTTCTAAACCAAGGGAATTGGGCGCCTGGGGAAAACTACCCAAAATGGCTAACATTTTATAAATATCGTTCAAAAATTAACAAAATCTTGACTTTGCTAAGAACTATAGACCACTACAAAAACCATACAAAAGTCATTTAAAAAAGGCTCTAGATTCCACAAAAAATCTATTCCTTTTAGATAGTCAACATTTGGACTTAATCCTATGCATCTATAACAATTGAGACGTCAATAATTGAAACGCCAATATTTTTATAAAAACATCTTATAGGAAAAAAGCTCGCTCAAAAGTCATTAGTCACACCCATCCCCAACTTAAAACTGGCAAATATTTTTTACTGCACGGCGTCGAACTTAATTAGCGCCACACCGACAGCAATCAGATTAAGAGATAAATGAAAATTAGATCCGAAGGCAATAAGAGAGCTAACTTTTATCATTCATAAAAATTTGATATAGCCCTCGTAATGGGAAGAGAAGGCGCAAAAGGGAGTTGCAAAAATAAAGAAGAAGCGCGGCGCGGCGTTCGTAAAATTGAAAGTCCTACTCCACTCAAATTATCGCCATGCTAAAAATAGAAAGGGAAAAGGCTGTAAAATCGAAGAGTAAAAGTGGCTGCAGACAATACAGGGCTGGTGGAAGGTGGGGGTGTTGGAATAATTTTGTTATTTAATTAAGAGGTGGAAGTATTTACAGGCGGTTACTAATTTTAAGGGGCGCGCTAACGAGAGAGCATAACGCACAGTAATTAAACAATAATATAAACTAAAACAAACTTTAAGCGTTATAAGAGATATCAACTTGATTATATATTTCATGGAGGAGAATTATATGAATGGAGATCCGCTTAAAAATTACAGTTGATAACAAGTTGATAAGAAGACCGAAAGATCACTGCATGAGTTGGGAGTGTTGCAAGTTCTTGCTTAGGACCGTTATACTTTTTCATTAATCACTCCCTACTTTTGAAATCAGAAATGGCCATAGCCTTGGCCCAATACCTAATCGACTATTAACTAAAGAAATTTTTTTGTCGAGGAAACATCACAGTGCATAAAAAAGGGTGGGTAAATTGGATTAAACGAATTTACGTCATTCTTGAATTTTGTATTCAAAAAGCAACGCTTTCATTCGATTATTATCAAAAAAAAAACCTGAGCGTATAACATTCCAGTGATTTATCAAAGCAAAAAGGAACCGCCATCGACAATTTAAAAGCACGGAAATTCACTTTACGAATGTGCATTCATTTGCTTTAGGATAACGCAGACTTCTTCGGCCCTCCACATTCGGCTGAATTAAATTATTTCTTTCTCTTCGTTTGGTAAACGCTCCGCAAGTTCTTTCCGCGCTGTCCACGTTTTGTGTCCTTTGTCTATAGAGTTCAAGTACCACTCTGATAACTTGATGGGTCTAGTATAAATTGAAGTTATGATTATTTTTTGCACCGTGTGTCCATTTTAAATTGTGGCCCCTGGAGTAGGCAGCCCAGTACTCAAATCGGAAACAATTTTTTATTTTCTTTATCATAGGAAACATTGCAGAAGTAGAATGTGTTGCCTACTTTAAGGCGTTACGTCTTAAAATTGACATTCTATAGTCGAAACTATTTCAAACAATCAAAATCAAATTCACAAACGAAGTAAAGCAAACAGGAAAACAAATGACAATCGCGATATCTACGGGAAAAAAAGAGAAACAAAGAAAGAAAATGGTCCACAATCAAATCAAGCAACAAAGATGATGAAAAAGTTTTTTGGCGATCGAGAAACACAATCGAAAGAAAAACAAATGACGATCTCAATAAAAAGATTAAAACTCAAAACGAATTACAATACGTTTTGAGTTGTTTAACCCGTAACTACTACTATCGGGTCTTAGGGACCCAGCAACATTTTAGTTCTTAAAACTTTGACATAAAGGAGTGGGGGAGTTCCTCCTTTTAGTATTCTCTAGGTCACGGATGCTCAAACTTGAACTGCTGGCGATCTATCCCAATATTGTTAGACTCCGATCGATCGACTCTGAGAGGCTGCAAGGTAGGCGCTAACTAAACAGCCAATGAAATGTTCCCAAGTACCTAACAGTGATGAGGGGTTATTCTGACGTAATTGAGGACCAACTAAAACAAAATCTGTGAATAGATCTATATCGACAAATTTTTTTCGAGATCGACTCAAAAAGCATTTGCGATCGACCGGTCGATCGCGATCGACTGTTTGAGCACCCCTGCTCTAGGTAGTATGTCTCTTGTCGTGTCAGTTGATAACATAAATTTTTCCCCTCTAGAGCTTTCGTATACTTTGGGTCCGTAGGACCCGATAATAGGTTGAATGTTATTTTTAAGACAGAGTACAATTTAGGTAAGTACTCAAATAATAACTTATAAATGACTATCTATACATTTAACTTAAAATAAGAGATAATATTTATTTCAATCACAAATTTTTTATATATGTATTTTAGTCATGAATGCCTCTGTGAGGAACAAACCTCTTTCTGATCAAGAGTTGTTAGATTTGCTAGAAGATGACGATTTTTGGGCGAAAATTGGGAACGTACAGAATGAAGAAATATTGTCTGAATGTGAAAAGAAAATTGCTTTCGGTCAAATATTAGATGGCGCTGATCAAAGTGATGAGGATGAAAAGGATAATGAAATATTCAGTGATCATAATTTAGAAAGCGAGATTGAGCCCGATTTAAATGAGAACAGAGAAGATGGTAAACGACTGGAAGATATAACGAATTCTTCATCTGATACTGATACAACCCCAGCTTATTCCAATGTTTGGACAGCCTTTTATGGAAAGGGTAAAACCAAATGGTCCAAGGAGGCTCTTTGTAGAACAAAAACTTTATCACACAATATCATATCCGTATCATCAGGTCTCGAAGGACCAGCTCGTCAAAATCCTCCGGCTACTTACCTTGAAGCTTGGAACTTGCTCATTACTGATGAAATGATAAAAGAAATTGTGGAGTCCACCAATATCAAAATGGACGAAATGAAAGCTAAATATACTTCATTCAAGACAAGAAAAAACAGCAGAACAAAATATTTTCCCACATTTGTAAATAACACTGACGAATTGGAAGTAAAGGCCTTTATTGGACTTTTCTATATTTGCAAGAGTTATTCAAATCAGGACACATGAAGATCTAAGATCCCTATGGGCTATTGACGGTACAGGTAGACCTCTATTCCGGTGCACCATGTCTTTGGCACGTTTTTCGTTTTTATTGACTCCTGGAGCCAATGTTACTATCGATGAGATGCTTGTACCTGTTCGAGGAAGGTGTTAATTTCGTATGTATATCCCAAATAAACCCGCAAATTATGAATTAAAAGTACAAATACTAGCTAATAGAAAAACTCATTATATGCTGAACGTCGAGGTCTACACGGGCAAAAATATAAAACTCGAGAAAAGCAAGTTTTCACATCCAACAGAGGTAGTGTTACGCTTGATTAAACCAATTTCAAATTGTAATCGTAAAATTACAGCAGACAATTGGTACTCCTCCATAGTATTAAATGATGAATTAAAAAAATATAAACTTACCTACGTCGGCACAATGAAAAAAAATAAGAGGCAATTCCTCCAGAATTTCTACCTAATCGAACTCGCCCTGTTGATTCCTCATTACTTGGATTTTCATCGAAAAATACAATTGTTTCTCATGTTCCGAAACGAGGAAAAGCTGTTGTTTTAATTTCTAGCATATATCATGATGTTTCTAAATAAACTACTAGCAAGAAACCTGAAATATTTTTATACTACAACTCAACCAAGGCAGGAGTTAATGCACTAGATGAGAAATGTGCAAATTATTCGACATCTGGACGAACTCGCAGATGGCCAATGACACTATTTCATGCAATATTAAACATTGCTGGAGTAAATAGCAGGGTTATATACCAGTTCGCTCATCAAGGGGAGGAAATTTCCAGATATAATTTTCTGAAAGGACTAGGACGTGAATTATGTACTCCATATATGACATCTCGAGTGTACAATTCAAATGTACCGCGCAAACTTCGTTCAGCGACAGGGGAAGTATTGGAAATTGTCATAGAAGAGTCTCCTATATCTCAAGAGAAACCTGGAAGATCAAAAATACGTAGATGACGCTTGTGTCCGCCAGGAAAAGACCGCAAAACTACGAACTACTGCAAGAGATGCAAAATACCTATATGTTTGAAATGTGCTGCTACAGTTTGTATAAAATATATATAATGTTGTCATGTTTCTTTTAATGTTTCGTGAAAGAAATAAAATATATTTTTCAAAAATCATAATATTTATTGGCAACTTTTGGAAAGGGTCCCAGAGGCCCGATAGTAATAGTTAAGTAACGAATTTTGGATAGTAGTAGCTAAGGGTTAAATATTTACAGATTTAAAGTTTCTCAAAAAATTATGAATAATAAACGCAATGTTAATTCGAAGATTAAAAAGAAAAGAAAAGAGAGAACAAATTACAATAGCAACAGTTACAAAAGAAAGAGAAAAGCAAAAAAGTTTAAATTTTTGATTATTTAAAATTCGAGAAATGATATAACAAACAAAACATATAAAGAACGTTATTGACGATCGAGAAATCCAGTCAAAATAAAAGAAAATTAAAATTCCTGAAGAAAAGTGAGCAAAACAAATGACGATCGATCTTAATGAAAAGATTCAAACTCAAAACGAGTTGCAATTAGTTCTTTGAGTATTTACAGGTTTAAAGTTTCTCAAAAAATAATTAATAACAAAGAAAATTGAAATTAAGCAATTTTTGAAAAAAATGTATATAACAAGCAAAAAAAATGAGGAAAGTTCTTGACGATCGAGAAACCCAACGAAACGATAACTCAGAACGAATTGTAGATTTAAAATTTCTCCAAAATTAATTAATACTAAACATTCAAAATCAAATTCACAAACAAAGGAAAGGAAAACAAATGACAATCGCGATATTTACAGCAAAAAGAGAAACGAAGACTAAAAAAATAGTAAAGGAGACTGTGGTTTAAGAAATAATTAAAAAATTAACCGCCCTCAATAATTTTTATATCCGTAGATACGTATTTCGGTAGCTAAGCTGCCATCTTCAGTACACACACTACCAATTTAAAAGCATTTCATAAAATTTAACAAGCAATCATAATCAAATAAGAGCAAATCTTATTTGATTATGATTAGATAATAAGAGCAAATCTTATTTGATTATGATTAGTTCCTTGTTAGATTTTATGAATTGCTTTGAAATTGGTAGTGTGTGTACTGAAGATGGCACCTTAGCTGCCGAAATACGTATCTACGGATACGGATATAAAAATCATTGTGGGCGGAGATAATTTGTTTAATTATGAGAAACAAAGAAATAAAATGTTCAACAAACAAAACAAACACGATAAAAAACGTTTTTGATGATCGAGAGACAGAATCGAAATAGAAACGAATTAAAACGCCTAAAGAAATCTAAAAAAAAACAAAAGACGATCGTAATAAAAAGATGAAAACTTGAGTTTTTTGATTATTTACGGATTCAAAGTTTTTCAAAAAATAACCAATAAAGAATAAACGAAACAAACAAACAAAAACTCAAAACAAAAAAAAAAAAGAACTTCTTGACTATGTCCTTGATGATGGAAAAACCCAATCGAAACGAAAAAAAATTAGAACTCCTAAAGGAAAGTAAGAAAAACCAATGACGATCGAAATAAAAAAAGAAAAAATTCAAAACTAATTGTAGATCAAAGTCAAACGCACAAACAAAGAAAGGGAAGGAGGAAAATAAATCACGATATTTAAGAAAAAAGAGAAACAAAGAAATAGTAAACTAACAAAAATGTTGGACGGTCCTAGAGATATAATAGTGACCTAATAATTAAAGCAGATTTTTTTGTCAGATTCCATAAAGCATTTGAGATTTTTATGCACGAAGCCAGGAGGGGGGGGGTTAGAAGTGCTTTTGCAAAATCGATCCCTTTGTTGACTTAGAGTGAACTAGCGAATACGTGATGTTGGCGTGTTTAGTACTCTCCTATATATCACACGAAGTTCCGGTCGTAAAGCAAGACATTTTTCACCTCGGAGATGTATTGGCAGCGCCGACATTGGAAGTATTGTTATCTGATTATTCGGGACGATGCATTTCCTCCACTGTCATATCAATCATTCAACTGCATTCAACAATTTTGAATGATCCTCACGCATTATACAGGCTGTAAACACACATAAACTGAAACTAAAGTGTTTCAGATCGCTCAAGGATGAACGTATTGATCCTCTCGTAAATTTAACGCCTTTAATTCGAACAGTGCGCTGTAATATTTTATTACACATCATCTTGTATAAGATCCAAATAAAATCGCTGATTGGATCCGCCGTTATAGGTACTTCGAGGATGAAACGGAAACGTCTCAACTTGGAAACTGGATCAGTAAGGGATTTAAAGCACAAAGAAATAAATAAGGATAGGAGGAGATCACCATTTTTAGCAGATGGTGCAGGAAGTCGTTCTTAATTTCAAATGGCGGAAGTTTTTCGAAGTTTGCAGTCAATGCAGGATTTATTTATTTATGGAATGTGCGAGTACTCGCAGAATGAATTATGTTTGTGTCACAAGCTTTCAAATTGAAACATTCGGAGTAATTTATCATCATTTATTACTGCGCCTTTGTGGTGCAATGCATGTCTAGTGTCATTTATTTTCTTGGTTCACTGTTCTACTACAAGTGAGTTTTTTTTACTTTCCTTCGCCTCGTGAGAGCTTCTTCTGCTCCTTGACTTGTAGCCAGTTTGCTTAGCTCCATTTCTGTTCGCATCTAAGTTTTTTGGCTGAATCGATTATACAATTTCTTGTTGAATATGACATCTAGATTGCACAGATTTATTTATTACTATTGCTTTTTGGAGATGTAGTTGCCAAACCACCTTTGAAAGGGAAGAGGATTTTCATCAATAAAAATTCAAAAACCATCAAGGATATGCAGTAATTACTTTCTCGTTTTAATGGAACGGAACTACATTAAGTAAAGAACAACAAACAAAACCGAAAAAGGGAAGAGGAAAACCGGAAGTGAAGAGGAACCATAATAAAAGAGTATGAGGGAGTAGGATATAAGTGAAGAGGAATTAAAAACCAGGCTAACAATAAAGAAGAATGGAAGGAACCATAACGAGTATCAAGCAAGAAGAATTTATCGGTCAGCTAATCAACTCCTTATGATCCCGTTTTATACAGGTGTTCTTCAACTTAATGCAAAAAAATTAATGGTGTATGTGGTACGAGATATTCTCACGAATGCATCAAAATTAAAAGGAAAAAAAAAATAAAAAAATTCATACCGACATCCGGCAATTCCCTGTGAAATGTTTAGAACCGCTGGACGCAACGGACGGTGACTTTCATGCACAATAAGTGTTTGAAGTTCCCCCCCTCCCTGCGCGAGACGTAAACATACGTCGGCTCGATGAAGCTGGGATTCACATGCGTTACGGAATTGATTCTATTGTCAGATATTTTCCAGTGCGTGCGTTGAGTTCGTCTGTTGTATTTACTTCTTCGGCATACACTAGATTTTTTAAATGTCCCCACAGATAAAAATCTAATGGATTAAGGTCTAATATTTTCTAATATTTAAATTTACATCCTCTAGGAGTTCCGGCAAATTAGTTTGCAAGAAACGTAAATACACCATTTCGTCCAAGCGATTAGGTAAAACAAATAGACCAATTGAAGTGCCGTTTAACATACCTGCACACAGATTGACCGAAAAGCGTTATTGAAAACTACGGCGCCGCATTGCATGAGGATTTTTTTCTGCCCACTCTACATCCCTTGTAAACAATAATCGTCGTAACGCTGTGCATTCAAACGTCTTGCAGCCAACGCATTTCGACCACATTCGCCGTAAATTAAAATCATGTCCACAAGAACAGTATTAGAAAATTCGGCCATGTTTTCAACGCGACAAAGTACAGCTGACAACTGACCCACTTAACAACCGATGCTGACATCAACAAATTTCTCCGAGGACGTAATTACGTCATAAAAATAAACCAGGGACTATCAAACTGTTCTATCGTTCGCCAAAAACACTTATTATCTCTAATATTTATGAATCAATTGTTATACAAGAACTGCTTCACTCTATCACTTTTAATGTAAACTTTCACTGGTTTAATTTTTTTGTATGAAGTTAAGAAACACCCAGCACAGAGGTTGTTTAAAAAAAGTAGACAAATAGTAGTGTAGGGTTTAGCAAGCAACAGCATATAACGATTTGAAAATCCAATTTTTAACGCATTTGAACTCGAAGGACTTTTCAAGAAATGCATCACAAAAACGTCATCGTTCTTGAGGAGATTTCTGATGATTTTTTTAACTACAGTTGCCTTCAAAGACGCTATTAAATCGAATGACCTTCTCCCAAAATTTAATATCGCTAACAGATTTGGCCAAAATACAATTACAGCAAATCCTTTAAGATTAACAAACCACCAGTCATGGTGTATGAAACTTTGAAGGCCATTGTGTAGATATACAACTTTTTTACATAATTTTCATCAATAAGCTACCTCAAGAATTAGGGATGTTTAGAATCGATTCGATTTATAGTTGAATCTGTAGTTTGTAAACGATGCATCGAGGGAAACGAATCAATTCAATTTGGTGGAATCGGAAAGCTCTCACCAAACAACCGATTTTTCTTCAAAATACTAAATATTTCTCTCTATGAAGCTCTAATGATACAGCGGATATTATTCTCTTTTTAGTCACATCTTGATATGAAAATTTGATAGACATCAGATAAAACGAAAACGAAAATCATATGAGTACATAACACCTGTTACATAAGTTTTGGGAAAAATATAGATTTTAAATTTAAAAGAACTTTATTAAGTAAACATAATATGACAATCACTAATAAATCTTAGACTTTAACACCTGGTTGCTATATTGGTGCTAGGGGGCCTCTATCTTCAATAAGACGTAATTTTTGTCTTACATGTCGCATCAGGGTTTGGACGCTTTCTAAGTCTACTTCTCTAATTTTTTTAAGAATTCTTTGCCGCAATTGTTGTTCATTTTGGGCTTCCCAACCATTATCATACACCTTTCTTGCCAATAGGGCCCAAAAATTTTCAATTGGCCTTGCCTGAGGGACATTTGGAGGGTTATCATTTCTGGGGACATATGGCACATGGTGGGCTTCTAACCAGTTTAGGGTATCTCTGGCATTATGCGATGTTGCAAGGTCAGGCCAAAACATGTAATCATCATTAGTATGATGCTGATTAATAAAAATAATCAAAACTGAGCTTGGGATTCCAGGAAGACCAAATTTCTTTCCACACTCTGTACACGAAAAAAATGTTCGGTAAAAAATGAATGCAAAATGAAATTTTCGATACAAACTTTGAATTTCAAAGCTCATCCAGCACTTATTCAAGATACGACTGTAAATGACTGACAATGAGCAGGCATGCATATTCATGAGCAAATCCATTCGCATTAACAATCACAATCATCCTCGTCCTCACAATGGCGTACAATTACAGAGCGAAACTAGTTCGCATTGTAGCAGTGCAGAATGGCAATACCTTTGAACAGAGGCTCAACGCTAAGACTAGGACAAGATTACCATCACATCGTTCATGCTATTTTAAAACAAGAGCAACCTCGAAGTGCAAAATAAAACAATTTCGATTTTTATTGGAAAAAAATATTATTATGCATGTACAGGGTGATTCTAAATCTAAGCGATGATATACAAAGAGCGACTGGTTTCACTTAAAACTTTCATACGTTACTTATGTGTATGAGCCTTTTTGTTGAAAACTACCATACATCCCCCTTTATTAGAATTGTTCAATCAAAGTAATTATAAAATTTATTTCGTGGTTCACTGCACCATTTCATTTCCAGTCAAATCCTGTTTGCATTTTAATGAATAAATTGCGTACCTAATTGTGAATCACTATTATTGATTTAATTGAAGTATCACGTTGCAATGATAATAAAAAAATAGTAGGTGTCATATTAATGGCCTGTTGGGGGTCACATTCCTCTGGATATCGATTCATTTGCGAAGGTTTTATTCGAAAATTAATTAATCCGCGCAAATAAACACGAGCACTATATCTCACAGAAAGAGGGCGGAATGAAACGCAACAACACTTCTTATCTTATCTACTTTTCATTCATGAAGGTCGTCGCGAGAAGACATTTAACAACCCTCCTCGTTGTTACAACAACGTTACCGAATATGTCAGTCACGTAACTACATGAATTCCTAAAAAAAAAATTTAATCAACTGTATCCATCACAAGCAGAAACCCTTACTTATTTGGGCTTCTGTGTTGACTGAATGCTAATATGTAATATGGGGTGGCGTAACAAAAAAAAGTTTTCAATTAAATAGAGGTATGGGAAAGTAGACGGTGCGCGAGTTTCTCGCCGCCATCATTTTACCGCCCCGATATATTGTTAATTTGTTGCTTTAATGACTCAACCAAAAAAAAAATAAATAAAAAACAGATTTAATCAAGCTAATTTTCTCAGTGCGTGCGTGTTAGGCAACCCCGAAGCGCAGTTTTCTTTGTCCACACAAAAAGTAATTAATTAATCACCCCACTAACTTACCTGAGAAACAACTTCATTCACTTTTACAAATTTACAGTACCTTCAGACACAACAGAAAAAAACAACAATTAATTATTGTGCTGTTCCGTTAAGTAAACTTCGCAGCGAACTTTTCGTCACAGTTTTTTTTTTTGGAATTATCCTTTGAGGGATGGTCCCTTTCGTTGCCTGTGGTGTAGGGGTAAGCCGATCGCGCGAAAATTTTCGTTTCCGAAACGCCAGGCGTCCGTGAAAGGTCCGACGCTACTGACGACTCCATACAGCGTCCCGACGTTCTCCCCGCGTCGTTAACGCGAGCATCTCCCCCGGGATTATTTTGAAGGCTGATTTGCGATCTTCTTGTTCGGACACGGAGTTATTATGTTATTGCTCGAGGGTGGTGGTCATAAATCGTAAAAAAATATTAATTTCGAATTAAACGAATTCAGTTTGATACAAAAAATTAAAATAACGTGTCCTTAGTTAAAATTAATTAATTTATAACATTTTCATTATTTGCTTAAATTTTTATGCTTTGTTTTATTTAGTGCTAAATTATAGTAATTAAATACCATAACAAAAGAGCGAAAACTTTAAGTTTCACACAGAGTCATCCAAACTATAATCAATGGATCAAAATTATTTTTACCGAAATCCTATAACTGGCCGCTTTCCGATCATAACAATACGTATATGATATTGTTTCTTGTTTATTCAGAACATACCTCAACAACCTGCATTTTTCAATTTACCAAGTTTCTTCCAACCTTATTTTACTCAAACTCTACCCGCCACGATTTCGGTAACAACAATGTTTACTTTAATTTTACTGATTGTGAGGCAAAACGAGCAAGTTTAAATACCAAGTGCAAATTATAACTAACTTCAGCGGATGTTATAAGCTGCTGCGCTCGGCTTAAATAGAATGCCGCAAATACAAATGGAATCCAAGCAGATGCAGCCTGAAAGTGAATCAAGAAGTTTGCATCCAGAGTGGTGGAAAACTGAAGGACCAGTTTGCTGCAGACTATGAAAATTTCAATTTCAAATTTGGGGCGGACGAAACTTGGACTTTTCCCGAAAGTTTCAGGTGAAAAAAAAAACAGGAATTGAGTCGTTTCAGAGCACATTCGTGATTAAGGGGAAGTAAGCTCTTCGAACACTTCGCCAATCCTCTTTCATGCATACATGATGATAAAGTAACAGGAGATTGCATATAAAATGTAATTATGAGACTCGCATTCAATGGAGTTAAATGATGTTGAACTTAATAATTTATAAAATCTTGCCAGATGAAAATTAACTAAAATTACACAATTACAATTACACAATTTTAGATAATTTTCTTAATAATTTATAATAAATGTTTTATGAAACATGTATTTTATACTGGGTGTTTCTTAACTTCATACAAAAAATGAAACTAGTGAAAGTTTACATTAAAAATGATAGAATGAAGCAGTTTTTGTATAACAATTGATTAATAAATATTAGAGATAATGTTTTTGGCGAACGATGAAACAGTTTGATAGTCCCTGGTTTATTTTTATGTCGTAATTACGTCCTCGGAGAAATTTGTTGATTCAGCATCGGCTGTTAAGTAGGTCAGTTGTCAGCTGCACTTTGTCGCGTTGAAAACATGGCCGAATTTTCCAATTCTGTTCTTATGGATATGATTTTAATTTACGGTGAATGTGGTCGAAATGAGTTGGCTGTATAGTTTGAATGCACAGTGTTACGACGAATCAGTGTTTACAAGGGATGCAGTGTGGGCAGAAAAAAATCCTCATGCAATGCGGGGCCGTAGTTTTCAACAACGCTTTTCGGTCAATCTGTGTGCACGTGCACTTTAATCGGCCTATTTGTTACACCTAACCATTTGGACGATATGGTGCATTTACGTTTTTTGCAAACTAATTTGCCGGAACTTCTAGAGGATGTAAATTTAAATATTAGACTTCAATTCATTACATTTTTATCTTTGGGGACATTTAAAAAAATCTAGTGTACGCCGAAGAAATAAATACAATAGACGACTTCAACGCACGCAGTGAAAAATATCCGAAAACAGAACCAATTCCGTGACGCATGTGAATCCCTGCTTCGTCGAACCGACGTATGTTTACCTCTCGCGCAGGGGGGGATCTTCGAACACTTTTTGTGAGTGAAGGTCACCGTCCGTTGCTTCCAGCGGTTTTAAACATTTCACAGGGAATTGCCGGATGTCGGTATGAATTTTTTAATTTTTTCCTTCCTTTTAATTTTGATGTATTATTGAGAATATCTCGTACTATATGCGCCATTATTTTTTTTGCATCAAGTTGAAGAACACCCTGTATTAGTTCTTTTATTTTGTAAATGTAAAAAAAGCTCAAGAATCTGCTTCGTCTTGTATTCAATGTGTGAAAATTCTGTTTTGTTACGTTGTGCTTAAAAAATTCAAACAAATGACAATTTGTAGGTTATATTTATAAATTTTTTGCAAGTCGGTTTTCATAGGAATGGATTCCTTGAGCAACCTCTGTACGGAACTATTTTGGACCTCTTCAGCAGAAGAGTAGCTCGAGAACTTCACCGCAATCATCAGTGTCAACGACGCGTAGAAAGCAGAAATCTCTCAGAAGTTTTCAAGGAATTCCTTTTCAACATAGAAAAACCCTCAATTTATTACTAGATACAGGTATAAATTTAAAAAAAAAACCTGAAAATTAATTAAAAATTTTTAATTTAATTTTAGAGCGCAATTAATAATAAATATTAAAAAAAATAAAAAAAATAATAACAAAACAAAATAATAAATATTGAAAAAATTAATAATAAAATTAAAATAATAATAAAAACAAGAAACAATCGATTTTACGGCACAATTTATTAGATTAATAGTTTTTTTGTAATGAAAAGGCGATGAGAAAACAATGGAAATAATAGACTTAAAAAAATACGAAATAATAAATTTTAAATAATAATAAAAACAAAAGACAATCGATTTTACAAGCACATTCAGTAGATTCATAAATTTAAAAAAAAACTGTTTGGGAGGAAAAGTGACAAAACAAATAAAACAAGTGAACAACATTTTAAACAATATATGTATAATAATAAAATTTAAAAATGTAAAAACAAAAGACAATCGATTTTAGACCACAATTCAGAGGAATCAGAAATTAAAATTGGGAGCAATTTGAAACAGACAGTGACAAAACAAAGATTTATTTATTTGCATCCACATGGCCAATAGTTTCTAAAAAAGAAACTTCAGTGGATGATGCTGATCAATATCTCACATAAATAACACTCATTTCAAATAGTTAGTGAATCGCCTTCCTAAAAACAAATGAACAACGCAAGTCATTTTTATTTCCATCCAGAAATTACTGCCAGTGAAACTTTACTCAATACAGGGTATTTCAGTGATGATGCACCAAACTTCGGAAACTTTTCTGGCATTATTTGGAACAAAATATTTTAATACAATCGGAGCAACTTGAGATTTACATGAATTGGAGTCGATGTTCTGAGAAATACTGTAGTGATTTAAATCTCTGTGTCCGTGAATCAAAACGGGCGATTAAAATTTATTTATGAATGGCACACGGCTGCAAGAAGGCAATAAATCTATCGTAAGCGAAAGAATGTATGAGAGGTTTTTAATTCTGCCCTTGACTGCAAGACGTGTTAAAGGTGAAAACTTTAAAAAAATGTGCGTTTTCATCGCACCTACGTTTATGCAAACCGTAATTACATCAAATTTGCCGAGTCTTAATAATGTACGAAAATGAACGCTTATAACGGGTTTTTATTCATTCCTGCATACACGTGTACATCATATGAAGTACACTAATAAGTAATTGTGCTGCCAATCGTGCGATTCCCCGACATTCCGTGGATAACAAATGCATATTCTCGAAACGCTCATCGCAAACACACCAACACATACACAAACACACTTACATACACTAATAAACTTAAAAATGAAAAGTATAAACTATACCAAATTAACGGAAATTATGCTTCGCTCCTTAATACAACGTTAATAAGAACGGACTAAATGTATTTCATCATATCATCAGAGGCGCGACATTTTATGGGGCAATAAAGCTATAAACCGATTCTTTGAACGAGAGTTAAAGCAGGTTAAGAATTCTGTTCGTTCTATTGTACGTTTTAAAAATATATGATTCTCTTCTCTCGTCGTTTTTCTCAAAATTTATTCGATTAAAAAATAATTTATAGAAAACTTTTATTTCTTTTCACGATATCTATCGTCATATCGAGTTTGGTGCATCTTCATTGAAACAGGATGTAGATGGCTTTTTATCGACACAAGTGGGTGTGCTTCTACATAAAAAGAAAACTCTAAACTCTCCTGGGGCTGTCGATTTCTGTTACGATATAAAATTTGAAAATACCTTTCTTAGAAAAAAAATCTTAATCCCTTAAGTTGGCAACACTGGCTGCAATCTCTCTCTATGTTTTTGTTTGTCCTTCGGAGTTTGGCTTAGGGCCACTTGTTCGCCTGTCTGATTTGCCTGGTTGGCTTCAAACTGTTATTTTAGTTCTCGTCAGTTGTCAAAGACTTTGGTCTGGGCTTTGATCTAGGGATGAGTTCGTAGTCCATTCCTTGTCTTAGTAGTTGGTAGGGGCGTCTCTCGGCTTGCTTTATTTCTTTCTTGGCTTTATGCTTCGTGAATGTGCAGAGATCTTCTATGTTTAAGTCTCTTCTTATGTTTGAATTTCTTACAAACCAGGGTGCGTCCGTGATTGATCTGAGAATTTTGTTTTGGAGGGTTTCTAACTTGTGGAAGTTGGTTTTTCCTGTTGTTGCCCATGATGAAGAAGCGTACGTGATCGCCGATCTGAGGATTTGGACGAAAATAAGCTTTTTATTCTTAAGGTTAAATTTGCTATATCTATTGATTAGTGGATTATACAAAAGGTGTTACTTTTCTGACTTTTTCAACTGTGTTTGGTTTGTATTTTTTTCTACTTTAGTCGGTTATGAAATTGTTACTCCGAGGTATTTAATGTTGTTTTCTCATGGGACCACTTCGTTTCCCACTTTTAGTTTGAGTTCTAGGGGACGTTTTCCGTTACTAATTAGTGTTACTTGCGTTTTATCGGGGTTTATTTTTATTTTCCATTTTTGGAGCGAGCTTATGATGTCATCTGTTGCTGTTTCAAACAGACCTGTCTTAGTTATCTAGCAATCGAGCAAATTAGTAATCAATAGTTATCTTGCGGCTGATTTTTGACCTAACATTGCGTGAGAATTGATAAATACTAACCCGTTTGCTGATTAACAAGTCATCCCACACAAAGTGGTTATTCTTGTAATTTGAAGTAACAGCATAAGTTGTCGCTCTATGTTCCTATAGCACCCTTTAATTGTTTCAAAACCGTCAGAATTAGTTGCCCAATGAATAATGATCGGTTTCGACAACTTTATCAAGTGTCAAACTTTGATGAGTACGTGGTTTTGACGGTATTGAAACCATCAGAAAGTGATGTAGGAACAGACCGAATGAGTTTCGTAATATAGTCACTTAAGCTTCTAAATAGAAATAGTTATTTATGTATTAAGCGCATAATTAGGAAATTATAGACCGAGATTATGTTTAAAGTACGACGCTCGAAGCGGAGAGCTTTTAAATGCTCGAGGGCTATTATCTACAATTATGCCCGTGGTACATACAACGTCTTATTTTATTTTGATTTTAAAATGACCAAAATTTGTGGATTCAATATTTTTATATCATATGCTTATGCATGTTGCTTCCATAAAATATTTACGTAGACTGTTTGCGTTACTATGGGTTTGGTTTGTTTAGATTAGCAACTTTAAAGCCCTTGGACAATAACAATACCCCCAATTGAATGCCAATAAACAAGATTATGGTTCTATCCCATTCAAAAACTCAACTAGGTCCTTTGAACAAATTAATGAAACATTTAAATAACTTCCGCTGGTCGATGGCCTCTCAAATTTCATAAATATGTACACACGTCCTTGCATTATTAATTAGTTTTATTTCACGGATTCCCGAGCCTTTAATGGACGTGGCTTAATTAGAGAAGCGCGCTTCCAGGGGTGGATTAACGTGTTGCGCCCTACTTTCCCCGGCTTCTTCGAACAACGCGTAACGGGGATTTTTCTTTTGCGCGATGCAATAAAGCACAAGGAAACTTTACGTCAGTCGGACGAATGAATCCTCGGGAAAGATGTAATTGCAGCTGTTGGACATTTTTTTTGTTGTTGTTGTTTTTGTTTCACCGCGATTTTATGAGAATGTTGTGGAGGTAACTCGCTGGGAGCTTTGTGCTTTTATGAAATGAAATTTTCTGCGAGAAAGTTTCGGTTTTGTTTCTTTTATTAGCGCAACATACGAGATATTTCAGAGCTTTGTGTATTTTATTTCTTATTGTTTTGTTTCAATGAATGAAACACTCAATGCTCAATAATTGCTTTGTAACGTGATTCACTGTGTTTAATTTCTGCAGAAAAAATAAACAAGGACGCAAGAAAGTCGCATTTGTTTCGGGGCATCCTGTACATTTGATGTGTGTAGATACAGGGTTTCCTGAAATATACAAATTTGTATCCTTGTTTGATCTAATTCTGAAATAAGCAGATTCCACCTCACAGACTTTTGATTTACGGATTAGTGGTTTTTTGATTAATTTCGTGACATCTAATCGAACTACAGAAAAGTTGACATCTTTTTTGAATATATTTGAACGTCCAATGCTGCTGAAATTAGCAAGATTTATTGTCATGATTAAAAATTAATATTTTATATGAAATAATTTCGATATCGATATGTTTCGTGATACTGTGCGACGTTGGCTTTGACACGAGCGACGGTCGACGTCGCGCTAATCAAACTGTTTGTAAATCCACGTGCCGAAACACATATTGAAATCGAATAATTCGATTGAATTATTCATGGGGGCCGGCGTCAACGACACGGCGCGCGCTGCAAAAACCCATGCCATTTCGATTTGTGAATTGATGCCGTGAAATTTCGGCGAAAATATTTCTTTTTTTTGCGCCCCGATGTTCACGCCTTATCGCTTTCCCATTTCTGATTCGATCGAATGCACATAATAACAGTTGGATCGACAACGGTTTCATGTTTTCCTTGTTTCGTCGTCCGTTGATCATCTACAGGAAAGTCAATGACTCCTTATGCGTCGGTTTTTCTAGAAAAGAAACAAAATAAGGAACATGTCAAATTTATAAGTCATGTGGATTAAAGTACTCAAGGGTGTCCTGAAATAAAGAACGAATTATGACAAGATAAACATAAGTCATGTGGATTAAAACACTCAAGGGTGTCCTGAAATAAAGAACGAATATATGACAAGTTAAACATTTGCTTTTAAGATTTGTATTTTCCTTATCGAGTCATAGACTCTTGAAAGTATATATTTTTTTTTATCTAACGTCGAATTAGCGATGAAAATTTAATTGTGAACCACCATCAAAATGGTAATTGTTAATTGTCAACATTGCATCGAAAAATGGGAAATTGTTGGCAGAATTTGTATTGAATACCGTCATTCAACACCATGATATGAAAATATGACTCCACCATGAACACTTTCTCTTCTAGCAAAAAGTGCCTTGAATCAAGTGCGACTTTCTCGTGTTTACTTTTTCTGCAAAAAATTAAATACACTGAATCACTATTGATCTTAATTTTGAAATAAGCAGCAGAATGAAAGTGAAATAGGTAACTACAAAGCAATTATTAAAAAAATAAAATACTGATGTCTGTTTTCTTTGAGTGTTTCATTCATTAAACCAAACAATAAAAAATAAAATACAGAAAGCTCTGAAATATCTAGTATGTTGCTCTAATAAAAGAAACAAATTCGAAACTAAACTTTCTCGCAGGAAATTTCATTTCATAAAAGCACGAAGCTCCCAGCTCGTTACTTCACAACATCCTCACAAAAAATAAAAACATGCATGTTGTTAATTTAAAAAAAGTACACATATGCATATGGATAAGAAATCTGAAAATATAAAATTAAAAGTAGATATTATAAAGTAATTGATTATACGAGGGTAAAGCTGAATTTGAGAATAAGAAAATCTAGACATACAGTGTTATTTAGAGCAACTCTTTATCTGTCACTTGAAGTTTAGTTGTTGAAGTTACGTTCGTTAGAACTAATTTTTTAAAGTGATATTGCAAGTAAAAAAATGGAATTAACCGGAGAGCATTTTCGAGTCATAATTTATTATGATCTCAAAAAAGATTTAAGCACTTATGAGTGCAAAAAGTTTAGATTCGGCTTTTAGTGAACAAGCACCTTCCTTGGCTACAATTTACCGATGGTATAAGGAATTTGAACGCGAACGGAATTCTGTTCAGCATCAAAAAGGAGCAGGGCGTCCTCCTACGACTGTTACCGATAAAAACATTGTTGTTGTTAAAAAACTAATTGAAGAGGACAATAAAGTCACTTATGCAGTAATAGAGTATCAACTCAAGATGAATCCTCAGCTGTTAGAATAATCATACACGATTACCTGCATTTAAAAAAAAGTGGTTAGTCGTTTTATGCCGCATCACCTTTCTGACTTCTAAAAAGCACAGCGTGTAAGAATTTGCAATGAAACTTTAAATTTCTGAAAGATGATTGGTTGGGAGCTTTTGAAAAGTGGAAAGAAAGAATGGACAAGTGTATCATTGCAGAAGGAAATTACTTCGAATATATTTAAAACAAAATCCTAGAAAATATTAACCGCGTTTTTTATTCTCAATAAATTCAGCTTGACCCTCGTAATGAAAAAAAAAACACAAACGACTCCTGACTCCTGAGAAATAAAACACAAATTCCGAAACCTCTAGAATTTCAAAAAACAATAGTTTTCACAAAGGAAGATTATCGAGAAAGTATAAAAACAAAAACTATTAAAATAATTAAAAAGCAGGAAAGAAAATAAATTATTGAAAAAGAAACAAAACTAAACACCGTCGATTACGAAAAATAAACCAAAACTGTCAAAAATCAAATAGAATTCTCCAAAACAAAAACATGTACCATAAAACAAGTGTAAGTGTGTAAAATAGATATAACAAACGAGTCGATTAGAATAAAAAAAAAGAACGATTCCTGAATATCGTTTCTCAAAACAACACACACACACACACACACACACAAAACAAAAAAAAACAAATTTCAAAACCTAATTCCTCTAGAATTCCAAGAATCGAAAATTAAAAACAAAACACTGACAATTATAGAGAAATAAAGCAAAACAAAACCAAACAGAATTTTATTTTTCGAAAAAAATATTGCAAGTAAAATAAATAAATATCAGGCAAAACAAAAACATCTATCAACTTTTCGTTTTGTGGAATTAATAACAAATTGTAAATGTGAAACGAATCTTAAAACATTTTAAAAATAAAAGCGGATACAACAAACTTATGGCTTAGTATAATAAATTTTACAATTTTGTACAAAAAAAAGCAAAAAACTCTCGAGAAACAAAACACAAATCTCGAATCCTGTTCCTCTGAAATTCCAAGGAAGCTATTGAAAGTGAAAAATAAAACATAGACGATGGAATTAACTAAGAAACTGTAAGGCCCTATCGTTCCACCTCCTGATAAATTTATTCGATGAATAACTTTATGAATCACCATTCCTAAAAATCAGTTATTTGCCAAATAACGTTATCGGGAACTTTATTAGGAGGTGGAAAAATCGGGCATCAAATGGAAAAGAAATTATATTATATTATATTATAAAAATAAAGATGAGTATAATGCATGAATCGATTAGAATGAGAAAGAAAAACTAACGACTCTTGAGAAATAAAATATAAATTCCGTACCCTATTCCTCTAGAATTCCAAGACAACTATCGAAAGTCACAAACAAAACACTGATGATTACAGAGAAATAATATAAAACAAAACCAAACAGAATTATATTTTTCAAAAAAATATTGCAAGTAAAAGTACGTAGTATCAAGCAAAACAAAAACATCTGCCAAATTTTCATCCAATGGAATTTAAAAAAAATGACAACTAAACTTAGGAAACAAAAAAATATTGGAAATGAAAAACAAAACACTGTCGATTACTGAAAAATAAAACAAAACGAAACAGATTCTATAAAACAAAAACATGTGCCAAGTTTTATCATATGGAATTTAAGCGAATCGATTAGAATGAAGAAAAGACAATTCCTGAGAAACAAAACACAAATTCTGAAGAAAAAAACTAACGACCACCTAAGTTAAGAAACAAAAAATCTTGAAAATGAAAAACATTTGATTCTTGAGAAGCTAAACATGAGACAAAAGCAAACAAAATTCCATTCCGAAAAAAGCAGTCAAAGTAAAAACTAATGAAAATAAACTTTCACTAAACAAAACAAAAACACGTAATTTTATTTTTAATTAATTAAAAGACGTTATTGTAAACGAATCAGATATCGCCGACTCTTGACAAACTAAAGACAATATTGAAAGCATAAGCAATTGTCGATTTTTTTAAAAACGAAATACGCAGGTCAAGCAGAATTCTTCTTTCTTAAGATCAGAAAAAAATTGTAACTGAGACAATTAAATACACTGTCAATGCTTAAAGGAACAAAATTAAAATATTATATCCCAAATTCAAATCCAAAATTCCCAAGTTGAAAAGAAATGATTAAAAATGAAAAATTGTCGACCCTTGAAGAACAAAACGTACAGAATTTTATTTTTCTAGGAGCACAGTATGTTGAATGTAAAAAAACAATCGAGTATGAAAGAACAAAATAAAAAGAAGAAATAAAACAAAGTTGAATTCTTGGCTTCCGGTTGGAACCGCGTGTCTCGGATTTCTCTACTGCCGACGTTTCGTTCTTCGTTGCAGAAGAACTTCCTCAGGGCTGCTGCTGGTGGTGATGCTGCTGCTGCTGTTGTTCTTGTTGCTGCTTCGCGTTAGTCGTTAGTCGTCTCAACGACTAACGCGAAGCAGCAACAAGAACAACAGCAGCAGCAGCATCACCACCAGCAGCAGCCCTGAGGAAGTTCTTCTGCAACGAAGAACGAAACGTCGGCAGTAGAGAAATCCGAGACACGCGGTTCCAACCGGAAGCCAAGAATTCAACAATGGACGACGGCCGCGGAAGCCTTCAAGTTAAATTAAATAAAACAAAGGAAAATCAAAGTGACGTTTCATAACTTGTTCGACTGCGTTTCCAAAAATAAACAAAAGAAACCTAATCAACAATTTACTCTTAAGAAAAAACAAAAATGTTTTAATTAAATGAAACAGTTTTAAAACAAACATTTATTCATTCAAATTTACCTAAGTATTTATTCAGAAATATCTGTAGTTGAGGAAAGTAATTAAAGGAAAGCGAGTTATTTTTTATTCATTGAAAACTTCAACCCCAAGAACCCATTACAAATTTTAATTTGTCACCCCTGCGCGCCTAATTAATAACAAACTCGGCTTTTCATGGGAAATCGTTATAAAAAGATGATAACTTTTTTATGTAAATTAAGTTAAGCAGTTATTACCTAACTTTTCAATTTTTTTATCTTAATTACCGTAGTAAACTTGAAAGCGTGATTTTTATTACGTTCTATGTACAAATCTGAACGATATGAAATTTTATGTACGGAGATTTTAATTTAAACTCCTCGAATATAACGAAAATTTCAAGGACACATCCAAATTACTTTTCCTGTTCTTTCTTTCGTTCTGCGTTGTGTGCCCGAAAGTTGTAAACTCATTAATTAAGGCTCCTGCGAGGTATTTTGCAAGTTCCTTCGCAATAAACTTTCCCCTTAACGTCTCGACAAAATTAAGTACTTCGAAAGATTTTCGGCGTGACTTTTAAACGAAACCCCCGGCGTTTAACAATCATTAAAAGCGTTTTCATTTAAATCGCGTTCGAGATAATGAACCGAAATTATTTCAAACCCATTACAATTTATCAGAATGGAATTTGTTATTTTCTATAGCCGGCGATCAAAGAGTAACCCTCGTGGTCAATCACATTCCGGGCTATTTATTTTTCCGGGCGTGATTTCATTTCCGCATGAAATCTGCTTTATAATTGGCGAAACTCGGTATTGATGAATTCGTACGTGATTTGTTCACTGTAGAAATTTTACAATTAAAGCAAGAATTTTATATTTGCATAAAAAAAACACAATGGAAATAACTAAAATTTCAGACTTTGTAAATGCTATGTATAGTGATGGGTAAAAGTAATGTGTTTGTCTTTAATTTAACTTGAAGGCTTCCGCGGCCGTCGTCCATTGTTGAATTCTTGGCTTCCGGTTATAACCGCGTGTCTCGAATTTCTTCACTGCCGACGTTTCGTTCTCCGTTGCAGAAGAACTTCTTCAGGGCTGCTGTTGGTGGTGATGCTGCTACTGCTGCTGCTGTTGGTCTTGCTACTGCTTCGCGTTTGTCGTTGAGACTGTCTCAAGACTAAAAAAAGGAGCTTCGGATGACATAGAAAGAGAGATTCTTGGACCATGTCGTAGGCAACTTACAAAAATTTGAAAGCATTTCGGTTGGATATATCACAGGTTATTCAAGACGTGCAGATTTGTTTTTCCAAAGAAGAAACTTTAAATACATAGAAAGAAAGATCCTGGAGCTTTTCATAGGATTAGTCATAAGATGTTGAGGATGCGTAGATAAGTTTTAAAATCAATTTACTTCTTGCAAATTGGAAGAAAAGGGGAAGTGACGACGAGGTCATTTACCTTTCCCACAGACTTTTGAGACTTATTCAAAGCATTAATGGAAACTCTGGAAGACAACAAAGAAGATAATCTCTGGCTTTTAAGTAGGCAAGGAATAAATGTAATGTACTGGTATTGAAGGTGACAAAAATGGAGTGGAATGTGAAATTTAAGTTCTTTAAAGAAAGGAAAATACCAAAAGAGTTTTCGGGGATAGCCAAGATATAAGGAAAAATATGAAAAACTAAACTAAAACCTAAGAAACTTAGGAATACAAACAAAGGCAAAGTAATAGTAAACCCTCATAAATACTTATTGCCAATCTTCTTCTTCCAAGAAGAAAAAGTAAAGCTCAGGCAAGCGAAACGAAATATCTAAAAAGAGTTGAAGACGTACCGAGAAAAAGTATGAATTGAGAATAGAAACCATAGCACACTTTATTGAATAAAAGTAATTAGCATGATGGGGTTTTCTAATAAAAAGGATTTGGAAACCAAAATCTTTGGATGACCTGAAGAGGTTTAGGATAATATTACAGGAAAAATCACGACAAAAAATAGAAAGTCGTGAAGTAAGGCAAGCAAGCAATACAAAGAATTGGGAAAAATGTTAATTGCAAAAATTGAGAGTAAATAGAGTGAAAGGAAAGGAATAACCGAACTCACTTAAACTAATTCATTTATGTGAACGTTAGCCGATCCTTGCATTAATCTCACATCACTCACATACTATACAACGATATTCAAAAACAGAAACAAACGATCTACGATTCTTATTCCGAAGAAGACTGACTGAAACATAATTTAAGTGAATATGAAAAAATAATTTTAAACTTCGCGCCGGAAAAATTGCATTCCGATAAAATTTACAAGATGGCGCTAGCGCAGCTCAACTTATTTCCTTTTTAACTGAAATTTTAATCCGAACCTAAAAGTTAAAATCTGAATTTGGTTTCAGATTAAAACAAATTAAAAGTTAAAGTAGCGATGTCCCTTAACAACTTTAACAATTTTTTGGTATTTCAAATTTCGAATTTAAAAATGTAGTTCTACAGGACATGCATAGATGGCGCCACACAACTCAAACTTGTAATTAATTTATTTTTCTTTGTAATTTAAGTTTAGAAAATTAATTCGACAAGAAGAAACAAAGAGAACCTTTTATTAACAATGACGAAACGAACATGAAACAAGAGAAAATCGACGAACTTCGACCTGAAAGAAATGATTCAAACATAAATTAAGTAAATAAAAAGAATATTTTCAATTTTCGCGCGAGAACAATTATAGTCCAACAAAACTCGCACAGATGACGCCAATGTAGCTTTTCGTTTTACCCAAATTGGATAGAATAAGAAGAAAAAAATTAACGCATATTTAGTTATTTCAATACCAAATTTCTTTTGTTTTATTAATTACATTTTCGTCTCAAATAAAATAAAATAATTTGTCTGAGTTGACAGCTAATAAATGTCAAAGTAATAGTGCAAACAAACGAACTCTTGGAGTTGAAATTTGCGATCGTGTTTTATTTCTTTTTATTACACTTTAAAGAGGCTTTAAAGTATATTTCTATGGCAATAATCGCCGTTTTTAAAACTAAAAAAAGAACATGTGGGGCCTAAAACGAATCCTTGCAGCACCTTGGGGTTTAAAGTTGAGCTTAAAGGAGGTTGCCTTCTCAATATTCGCTGTTAGTAGAAATTTCGTCTTGTATTTTACAAGTGGAAAGAAAAAAACAAGCTAGGCCCCAAAACATACTCTTGCGGAATCTTTATTTGGTTTTGTTTTTTATTGTCTTTCAAAGCGAATTTAAAACACACTTCTTTTTTTTAATTCATCATACGTAATCAAGCTTCTTGTTTTTCCTTGTTTGCGGTTTCCTTTTATTTCCTTCTTTTCTTTTTTGGTGAAACGATCGCCTTTAGTTTCGTTCCCATTTTGTAAAATGTTTTGACTTCATGATTTTCAGTTATCCTAGTTTGCTTCATAATTTGATCGTCTATTGTCTTTTTATTCATTTTTTTTTAAGAATTCGAATCAATTGCATCGTTTCTTTTTTATTTAAAGGAAAAAGTGCGTTTGGTTGTGATTTTTATTTGTTTACGACTTTCCTCGTTTATGTTTGATTTTTGCTCGTTCGATTGCCTTGTTTTTGTTTTTTTTTTTTGCACTTATGGAAAAGGAAAAACCTTGAAAGCTATTAATAAATTAATCTCGAACTCCATTAATTAATTAATATTTATGAAGATAATGGTTATTTGTAACATTCAGTTCAGTAGAACTTGTAGGAAGGCAACTAAGATACAGCAGCGCTAGTTGGGTTGCCTACATAGTGAACGATTAATCAACAAATAATTTTTGAAGGACAATTACTTTTAAGGTAGATTCATGTCCAGTGAAATTGTGTAATGAATTATCTCAAAGGGACACTAAAAATGGCATTAACGCTCTACGTTTCACTATCGCTTGATGACGAAGCTATCAAGCTAGTGGCATTTTCAGTGTCCGTTTGAGATAATTCAATAGACAATTATTTTGTTATTTTTTATTTCATTAATATAGAATATTTAAATTACTTTTCGATTTTCATTAAATTCGTAATTGTTATTAATTTAACACAATACCAGGACCAGGAAATCAAATATTAACAATTGAAATAGTCTAACTATAACTTATTTTATTAAAAAAATACAAAGTACTTAATAAAACACTTTTTTTAGATTTAGGATAAACTCAATTCATTGCTGTTATTATGAATTAACTAGTAAGAACATTTATAATTAAAAATACCTTTGTAATCAATAGATATATTTGGTTAAATATAGGAGGGGACAAGTAATTACCTATATACAATACAAATATTTCACTACATTCAACATGATGTATTATATATGCGTATAAGTGCGGTAAAATACATGCTAAACAGTCTCTACGATATTAAAAAACTAAGTCAGTATTAAATGAAAAATCACAATCTCTATTACATACTGTTACTCCTAATCTAAAATGGCACGACAAAAGAAACATACAACACGAAAAATTAGTACTTAAAATAGTATACATCATACAATCGATATTAAAAAAAAAGCTGTGATTAATGTGTATAGTCAGAAAATGAAAAAAATTTGTACTATTTGAACTTCAAAAAACAACAGTCGTTTACAAGATAAGATGTATCAATATAAAATGCTGATCACATTACAATAAATAAAATTATCACAATTACTAGAATTATGCATAAAACTATTATAGCCGTCCACTGTCTGCGATCTGTAAAAGATAAATAAATTTAAAAGCAAAAAAATTTAAGTAATCTTCCTTTTCCGATATAACCGATCGTATATCTGATATGTCAATATAAAATTTAATCCTCTTATCTCATTGACAGTGAAGTATGTACACAATACACTCACCATTAGACATATGTAGAACCTTAGCCATTTTCTTCATGGTCGAATCCAATTTTGAATCTGTGCTTTCAAGTTCTGTCCCAAATTCATCCAACATACTATAATGACACACAGAAAAAAATAAGTCATTAGCCATATAGTCCACAAACTTACACAGCGTGCTCATCCAATTCAGAACCGATATGCCTTGACACAGTCTTCAAGGACCCCAAAGAATCCCCAATCGCCTCGAGTTGATCATCCTGCTGTCTGGTCATGTACTGCTGTTGAGCTGATAAGTCGCTCAGGAATCTCTGAGGACTATCCACCTCATTTTCCAGCTTGGAATATTTGGTTGTGCTGTGACTGTTTAGTACTCTCATGGGGCTGCTTTCCAGTAAAGGCTAAACAAAAACGTGAGTGTTACACGTGAATTTAATTTCAATTATAATTACTTTACTTGTCTGAGTGTTTGATCTCTTTCCTTGTTTCTGTTCATGCTGATCTTGTCTTTCATAGACTAAAAGATTAAAAACATTATCATTGTATTAAAGTAATTGCATTTTACAGTTGTTTTATTTATTATTAAATCACGTGTTAAGTGTACAAATTAATAGTAGCCGTTGTGCCGATTGTACAACGGACAAGAGCGCCTTGTTAGAGAGGCGCTAATTGTACTTAAATAAATATAATTAAAAATGAATTGCTTTTGAGACTAAAACATAGCAAAAATAATTATTGAAAAGCTCCTTCTTTGTAGATTTTACTTCGGCAGAATTTGTTTTTATTAAAGTAATGTCGATATACAGTATGCGGACGTCTGCTAAGGTCATACCTACGCTTCGTTTTGTGGTGCGAAATTGTATTTACGAGCACCGCATCGAGCATTGGCATTGTCACAACTAGAATAAAATCGAACGCGCAAGATTTAGTCTTAAATAACAGCAGAAAAACTAATTGCTTCTTAAATAACATTAAAAATAATAATAAAAATAGAACTTGATTGAAACAACACATTAATTGTCTATATTTGTTTTAGCAGCCGCTGTTTTAAGAATTCAGGAATTACTTCTATATTTTCACGAATAACTATTTAGTTGTTTGTCTCTCTAAAGGTAGACAGAGAATGGAGTAAATGAACACAATCTAAATGATCTAAATCCTTCGCAGATGGTATCAGCTGTCAAATGAATGTAGAAAAGATAATGTCAGTAACTGCTATTGTGTGCAGTCTCTATTACCGTCTCTGTTTTGTACAAATTGTAATTCGTTTGAAACTTGATAGCGTTTTGTAATATTATTTAACAACACAACTTACTAATTGATTGTGATTAAACGTTACAACATTCATAATGAAAATATTCATTACGAACAAGTATGAGAACGTAATACGTATTTTATAGGCGTAAATAGCGTAATTACTAATTATATAAAATCATGGAACTTTTACAATTGTCATAGTGCTGGGGCAACATTGGTTACTATAGATTTTTTATAATTCTTCTTTCAATGATTAATACTTCTTGAAAAGTACCAAAAAAAAAGCACTAGGAAATGCGCCAGTTACTAGAAGACAAAATTTTGACGGATCGCCTACAACGCGTCAAAGTAAGATTGCTCGTGAGCGGTCGGCTAATTACTTCCTGACCTTAGGAAGCATCCACATACTGTATACACTGTGTTGATTCGTTTTTCAGGCTGAGAAATAGCGTGTACAATTAATTCGTTTACAAATACTGCCTCTTCTGTAAAATTTTGAGTGAAATGGTAAGGGAGGGAATAATTTGTTCACAATTTTAAAAAGGCGGGCCTGCGAGGACAATATGTTCTATGCAAGACAAAACAATTTGGGACATTGTAAAACGACGTATTGGGTCCGTCTGTTTATTTCTGTTATTTTTTATGTTATCTTAGAACAAGGTCTATACAGGTCTGTACAGACAGAACAATAAGAGGTCTTCTCTTATTGTCAAAATCAAAGAAAAAATTGGCAGTGACAGTTTAGAAAGAAAAATAAAATGCTACGAGATCATAAGAAAAATAATAGCAGGAGGAATGACAAAGACAAATAATGCTCTTCATACTAGTTTCAATTTATCCAAAAGTATAAAACAGGTTCTTTTTTAAATTTCTTACCTTTTCTTAGGTATTTCTAAGTATTATTTGAATATATACTATGGGTTACAAATATGTATTAGCTTCTGGGATTGAATCTATTGTAAAAAATCTCTTTTTCTTTCGACAGAAAAAGAACATCACTGGAATCCCAGCGCAGATACCAACAAACATTAATGGATAACATAAGGGGAAGGCTTTAAAGAAGTTACAATGTATTACCTACATTGTGCTGCTAATAATATTTAGAATTTAGTTTCCTTCTTTTAAATAACACATTAATGTCAATTAATTATTATTGATCAATTTGTATTATAAACATATGATGAGTCATCAACTTATTTAAATAATGACATTAAATTCCAGAACTTGAATATAGAAGCACTTCTACATAAAGCATTAAAAAATGCAAAGCTAAATAAAAGATAGTAAAGAGAGATTGCAGGTTTAGAAAGCAATTGATTTTAAATGATAATAAAACCAAGTAGATGAAATAGAATTTTTCTAAGAATTTTAAAACAAATCAGTTGATCAATTGAAATATACAATAATTAACATTTTTAATGATAAAGGTAAATATATACATACCTTAACTTCTGCCCTTGTAGAATCGATGAAATTCTTCCTGGTGGTTAATTCCTTATTATCTATCTTGAATTTGGATGGATTTTTCTCTACTATATGTGAGTTATAGTTAAGGAATGAGCTCACTCAAACATTGATACACAAAATAAATAACATTGCTCACAAATATTGACCAAAAAGGATATCAATAGTATCTTCTAGGTCCTCCAGATCCCATTCTATACTACGTAAAGAGTTCTTCAACTCTGTGTTGGTCCATTCTACTTCGTCCTTTGTGATGCACACCGAATCATCCTGCAATTCCAGCCAGCGCAAGTAAAGACCCCTGGTCTTATTCAGAGCTTTAAAGACCTCACTGCAACACGAATTACAGTAAAGCACATGACTGGCATAATTATGAAATAAAAAAAAATCAATACAATGCACTTGCAAAAAATAGCGATGCAAAATTCGGGGGTTCTAATAATAAACACAACAAAGGAAATGATTTGTTTGTGTGTGTGTGGAGGAAATGAGATTTGCGGCGGGTGGGTTATTGCCCTGGCTGGATTAAATTGCGACAACTAAACCGGTACGAGCAGGAAAAACGCAGGCAAAAATTCAAAAAAACTCTGAGAAAATATGCGTTTGGCTTACTCTTTAACTACGAAGAACGGGTCCTCCAACGTCATGTCAATTCGCGTAGGACGACGGCAAGTTGTTCGCTTGCAAACGTTGCGATAAAACGCTTAAAAGCATGTGGAATATTTCCTTATCGCTTAGCTGCGCGCTATCAGTACTTATACGATGAAAAATCGTGATCGCAAAACGAAGATAAAAATATCGACAGACCTACCTTCACCGAAAACCACGAGAAAACGTAAACATCATCGCCCTTCTTTCTGTCAGTGTTGATGATTTTCTTTCTCAACTCGCGCGAATACTTTCAAATGTAAACATTAAATTAAAGGGGAGCAAATTCAGAAATATACAGAAATAAGCAAAGCTCAAATTCGGCCATTTGACAATGACGAAATCATTTATTGACATTAACAATTTGTAACTCCCTCTCTGTACGCGCCTAATACCAACCTGAAAAATTAAAATTCTCTCGATAGGTAGGAAAGTCATCAAAAATTTATTACATTATCAATTAAAAGATGCGGCAGTATAACGCATAACTAAGTTTTAAATAACATAATTCATTAAGGCATTATTTGTAAATAATAAAAATAATAGTTAATTGACTGCTGCCATCTATTGTCAAACTAATTTAACCATTGCAGCATATCGGGCTAAAATAAAAATTATTATTTAATGAATTATTCTTTGATTGCTAAATAATTTTGGCTTTTACTTTCTTTTTGGTTTATTTGTAATAATAAATTTAATTTCATTGAAATCATTCAAATTACTAGTTGAGTTTTCTAACGGGCGGCGCTAGTTGTACCGCTTCCTGCCTTCACTTTTCCTTTTGCAAATGGCCTCTTCCTTTCCGCGTTGCTTGTAAGCGGACGTGTGGATTATTTATAAATAAGGTACGTGCTTTATTATAGCAAATCTATTAAATATCATCATGGTAAACGGCTTTTCACGCCAAGTCTCTTAATATAGTGGTATTTTGGAAGCGTTCTGAAAGGTTCTTCACCAGCACGTGTACGGGACGCTCAATTCAATACAATTGCATTTAATGATGTGTTTTGCCGATATGAAACGTTGCAATGATGATTTTACTTGAATTTCTGACACTTCTTGTCTGAATCTGCCCTGTCGATAGACGTAAATCTGATGCGATGTCGTCGAGCCAGATGTTGAGGTTATGGTGCTTGTTTAACGTCACTGAAGATGTTTGGTTGCAGAGAGGACCGACAACATGGCAGACATGGACGAGAATTTCGACGATGTACAGCTGGCGACGTCTGTGCAGGTCCCCATGGCTGAGATGCCCGAAATCAAGTTGTTTGGAAGATGGAGCTGTGACGATGTGCAAGTCGGAGATATGTCTCTACATGTACGTATCAGCTAGTGTTGCTTATTAGGTGTCCTGTGTTTTTATGGGACGTTTCGTTTATTAGTTACTAAGCGGGGCGCTGCAAATTCAGCTATGCCCTTTTAAAAATTGCACTTTTTCTAATTGAACATGCCACTTCATTTTCAATATCTGTAGCTATTATGGTAATGAAATGAGGAAATCCAGGTAATTTCTGTTTTAATAAGAAATTTATGTAACGTTCGTTCCCCTGCCATTCGGTTGGATTCAGTAAGGTTCCAAGTTTCCATCCGATGAGCTTTCCAAATTATATCAAATTACAAAATGATGAAATATTCTAACTATCTGACACCTCTTCTGAAAATATTAATTGTTGAGTGTTTAAAGCTGATTATTTGAATGCACTTTTGCATTTAATAACAATAAATTATTTTTCTGTTGATTGGATAAATTTATGTTACAGGATTACATTGCAGTGAAAGAAAAGAACGCAAAATATCTGCCTCATTCCGCTGGCCGTTATGCGGCTAAGCGATTCAGGAAGGCCCAGTGCCCCATAGTAGAGCGTCTCACGAATTCTCTGATGATGCACGGGCGAAACAACGGTAAGAAGTTGATGGCCGTCCGTATAGTGAAGCACGCCTTTGAAATCATCCACTTGCTCACAGGAGAAAATCCACTGCAGGTAAGATTCTCTAATATAATTTTCTTTTGAGTTACGTTCTGCCTGCGATTAACATGATGTTGATTATAATTTTCTGACACCCCTTCAGAAAAACATTTGTTGATTTTTAATTATTTCTGATAGCTTTTTAAAAATTATTTGTTTTAAAAATGGAGTGCGTATCAGTGTCATGTGAGTTTCTGTTTTCTTTTAGATTCTGGTCACAGCTATAATTAATTCGGGGCCTCGAGAAGACTCGACTCGTATTGGACGTGCTGGTACCGTACGAAGACAAGCCGTGGATGTGTCGCCTTTGAGACGAGTAAATCAAGCCATCTGGTTGTTGTGCACAGGTGCCCGTGAAGCTGCGTTCCGTAACATCAAGACGATCGCTGAATGTCTGGCTGATGAACTTATTAACGCGGCAAAGGTAAATTAACAGATGTCTATTTTCAAATTCACAAAAGATGAGCCTTGTGTCATCAATCACCTAAGTGAAAACCGTTAAATATTTCAGTATTATGTAATTTTCAATGGTGAGTAAGAAAATGATAGTGTTTTATACGACTTTTATTTTAAGGCCTGATGCGTATAATTTATGATGTGGGACTCATCTCTTATGAATATGATAATAAGGTCCTTTCTAATACTGCTTAGTTTTTTTTATAATTTAGCAGTTTCGCTAGGGACTAGATTGATGTGTTTATAGTCTTGTGAGATGTTGTTTTTCTGTAATAAACGTCTTGCTTACACTGATTAACCTACATTCATATAATTTGTAGTGTAAGCTTTGATTGATTTATCCTTTTTTAATTTCAGGGATCATCAAATTCTTATGCAATTAAAAAGAAAGACGAACTTGAACGTGTTGCCAAGTCCAATCGTTAATGTATTTATAAGAAATTCTTTACATATTATTGTGTATGTATTGAATTAATAAAATGTTTCATAAGATGATGTATTGTCAATTTCTAGTGGGCTGAGTAAAAAAAGACGATTTAAAAACATGAATTTATTTAACCATTTCATTTCACAAACGATGAGTACTCATGTTGAACTGAGATTTTAAGCGTAACAATGAGGCATAGCCCCTTGTCTGTATACCTCCCTAATGTCATTCTCTAAGCAGTCTTATTTGGAAAACTCTTCATATAATTAACCCTGTTAGTTCAACGGTGTGGTCCTACATAATATATGTAACACTGAAATATTTGATTTCGGCATGGAACTTGCCTGTGAAAGAATCGATTCCAGAGTCGCTGGCATTTTGGTGGGGTCACCGAAACGCCTTGCGAAACCCGGATTACACTGTGGTTGTCGAAACAGAAAGAAACGTACCTATTTACTGTAAATGAAAGTTTGATCTAAGTTTGATTTTATGTTTGATACATTGTCAACTAGCTATCTTAGAGAGTTATCACATGAAATTTCGCGTCCGCGTTTGGACGATGCGATAACTCCACAACTTTCTACAACAATGCATGCAGTATACAGCACATTATAAAATGAATCACATTAAACAGTTATTGAGTAATGTCGCACAGGGTATGGTATACATTAAAAGCGTGGATGGCGCAAAGTCTTCCTGATTTGAACTGGTTTTAAGTACCGCAAACTCGACGAAAAAATGGGAAAACTTTGCATCAGTCAGGTTCTGTAAACACAGAGTAAACATCCTATCGGGGTTTACAACAGTCGTTTCATAACAAATAAGTTTTTTGGAGACAATTGTTCTTCGAAAAGTCCGCGCTAAGATTGCACCGCTTTAAAATACTGGGGGAATAAAAACTATGTAGTCTTTCCAAGAGTAAACTTATCAACAAGAAGGTGCGCGCGCGAGCGTCTTCGCGCCTCAAGGTACATAAAAAAGAAACTAATAATTACGCCACACGACGAATACGCGCAATCATAGTCGAAAATAATAAATAACTACATCTACCTTAACTATTTAGGAAGAACTACCTAATCGTCAAACACACGATGAAGAATTTATACATGAAAGTTTCTTTACCGATCATTATACAACTATTACATTTATGATTATTTGGCTTCTTGGATGATTATAAATATCGTGCTAACTACTGAAGATGGATGTATCAGTCGGTGAGTGTTGGTCCTTATTGCATGTTGGACGGGGATGTCCATAGCCCTAATGGCATCAGAGGCAACCGTCAAAACACTGAAAAAAAAAAATAATGAAACGCTCATTATTTACTATAATTTACAAGCATACTTACATTTACCTGAATGTCCAACAGTCAACACTTCAATGGGCAGTGATCCTCTTCGCCGTGCCAGCAGCATATCTGGATTCTCGTTCCTCCTCAGCAACAAACGCGACCAAGAAGAAGAGTCCGAAGGAGTCTCCAACAAACAGACAGTCTCAGGCCCGCCTGAACTGCGTCTGCGAAGCTGTTTCTTCCGCCGACCGGCCTTACCATTCAGACTAGTGTGTCGCGTGAGTTGATCACGCCGTTCGGAAGTACCCAAAGGGGGCAAGTCAGTAGGGGCAGAACCTCTTCGTTGATATTGCCAAAGATTATATGGTTGCTCTACAGGTGGCATATTGCTTATAGACTCCAGGCGACTATCATCTTCGAAACCTAGAAACGATTTTAGCTCCAAGCCCACACAGCAATTTCGCCAACAAAAAACTTACGGCGGTGTGAAACTTCTGTTGGTACCGAACCACGTCTCAAAGTTTGCGAATCTGTTGGGTACAACCCCCCGCCTGCAGGGAGAGTATTTTCATCAGATCTAACTTGAGGCAGTGTTACCGGAGCCGATCCTCTTCGCTTCGTTAAGGTCTGAAAATTACAACCATTAGTAAAACAGTGCTTGGAAAATTGGTTACTTACTGTTGCTCCTAATCTTCTAGGATCGACGTTCTCCTTTTCGTATCTCTGCCCGGAATCAGAAAGTTTGGCCATTTTGTGAGCTTTCTCCTTATCTGACGCTTCGGGTTCTCTCTTGCCGGAAATCGAAGGCTTCTGAGGTGAAACTATGTCTGGCAGTTCTGACGGGCGACCGTTGTTGGGACTCAACACTGCTATCGAAGGTATTGTGTATTGCGGAACGATTGATATGTTTTCATGTGAGCCGTGCGAAGAATTCGATTTGCTATCAACTGAGAAACAAGCTCAAACTGAGAGTGCTTCGTTGGTTCGAGTCTTACCTTCATGTACACTTTCGGTGCACGTTGACATCTCCACTGTAGCGGACATGTACCTCATTCGAACGTACGGTTGAGGTGGTGGAAAAGTTTGCTGCCTTGTCAGCGACTTTGGAGGTGGAAGGTTTCCGTGTAACACCGACGGCAATCGGATTGCTGCAGCGCTGCTTGTCATGGATGCGATGCTTGTTTCTGGCAAAAGATTTTCCGCGCTCAGCGGCCTTTCCGGTTGGTCATCGGTTACTGTAACGCATCGATCAAACGAGTGCTGAAGATCCTTTTGAAAACTTACTTGATGAAGAGTAATGACGTCCGCCGCTGCTAGAAGACAGCAGAGAACTTTGCGATCCAAACTTCATCAGCTCGTCTTCTTCGCGTAAGCCACTGGACGCCCTAGATTCCGGCGGAACCGGACTGTTGGGGGATCTCCCGGACTGTGATGATGCACCACGTCCGGTCGGCAAACTCTCCCTTCTGTATATAGTGCGTGGTAAAGTTGGTTCCATATTAACTGGAACAGAATGGCGTCTAACTCCAAGTGTGCCCTCTAACGTAGGCACTGCAAGTGATTGTCTTCTAGCTTCCCTGCTACAAAAAAAAGGGGCACATGTTAGATGGAATTTCCAATCGGAAGCAGCGCGTACTTAGGCGGAGGACGAATGAATTCGACGATGCTTGGTGTACCAGAGGAGCGTTTTGTCGGTTCTTCTTCATCACTGACATGTTCCGGCTCAGCATCCGACAGTTCAGTGTGGGTCTCTTCCGCTTGTTCTGCGGCTTCTTGCGCTTCCCATCGTTTCTTATTCGCTTCCAAAAGCTCCATCATGTGAGTGGAAAGAGTGCTCTTCAAAAAGCGATGCCACTCCCTAAACAAAGGGGATACCACGAAACGAAAGAAACCTGCAATTTTATCTCGGTTAGCTACGGCGAATGCTGGGGAGTTCTGGAGGGTTTAATCACCAGTCTGTATTTTGGCAACGGATGTGGTCTGCCGATCGCAAATGGAAGTAACTGGAAGATTCAGTTTGCGTTCGAATTCGCCTTGCCTGAAAAACTCATCGCACACTTTCAGGCTCCACTTGTGCGAAATGTCCCATGGCCTGGTGGGATTCGAAATATCTGCACATTTAAGAGCTATTTGGAGTATGAAATGTCTGTCTGTTTTCCTACTTAAATCTATTGTGCCTTCATCTAAATTTGTCTAAAAAAACACGGGGGTTTTCAGAGATTTCGAGGACACGCCGAGCTCGCCTACCTTAAATTTCGCCAGGAACTCTGGCTGCCTATTAATATCAGTGGCTAAGATGAGATCACGAATTTGTAATTCGAGTTCGCTTCGATAAGGCAATAGTTGTTCAGCGACTCCGCTCTCTAACAAACAACCGATGGCTGATCTCCAGTGGTGATTCTCTAAGACCGACATGTTCTGGAAACGCACATAAAAGTCGTCATTAATCCGAATTTTGGTTAAGCAAATGACCAAACGTACATCGTATAAAATGGCAAGATGATTGGAAGTAGAGATCAGGAAATGTTGATTGACGCCCGGGTGGTCAAGGTCGTGGGCCACGGCTCCGAGTAGGGAAGCCATCACTTCTAAGGGACTAACGTGCTTCCTTATCTGAAACAATTACCCCAACGTGCAGCAAACGGGTTTCCGACTCTCCGATAACAAGCCCTCACCTTTTCCTCTTGGAGAAAACAATGCATTGCTTGCGTTACGTCGGTAGCGTGAATGGAATTATGATAGGGGTTGGTGCTATGATATCCCTCTTCGATTAAAGCTAAGAAAAGAAAACAGTCACATAAGCTCATCCTAAGTATTTCCGAAAGCAAAATAAGATCGTTAGAAGCCGAGCTCATAGCTTCCTGTATAATAATAGAGGCCTTGAAGGCCCATAGAATGTAGCAGAGGAGGTCTGCTGTGACTAGCGCTTAAAGTTGACGTCTCGTCCTTTTTTGAAAGAATGAAACCTCGGCTGTACTTCCGGAAGCCAGAGGAAGATGGACAACATCCACGGAAGCCTTCAAGTTTAGATTTTTGTTTTTTCTTTAATTTTTGGAAACAGGCGTTACTGCTTACTTTTCTATTTATAAAGCAGTTAACCATTGGGTAACCATTCCATTACTTCGATATCAAGACATGAGGAGTCATCGCCAACAGTTTTATTACGCAGAGTTCTTTGTACGTTCAAGGATGCTTGAACATTATGGTGTATGACGTGAAGTAGGGGTGCTTAACTGCGTCAATGTTTACTCGAGTGACCGCTTTTGGTTGTCGACCTTCCCTGAGCACGTCATAGTTACGTAAATTCGTTAACTCGCCAAAATCTTTAGGGTGTGGCACCGCTAAATACTTTTAAACCCGTTCTAAACTCTTTTGTGGATTATGAAGTTATTTAAAAAATTTGGACACATTTAAAATTTTCAAGGTGGCCCTCGTATGTCCGCGGTTGTGTTTAAATTAAAAACAAGAGGCGGCTATTACGGTTATTGGAAAGTTCAAGGTGGAGCTGCGATGTTATCTTTCGGTGGTTTAATACTCACTAAATAATTTCCAAACTCGTACAACATCCAGCCGAAAGTGCTCCAGTAATCCGTACCAGTGGAACAGGTGCACCAAAAGAACCGGCAAAGAACGACCCCCTGCGACGGTCTCGAGGGTGAACGCGTTGAAACCCCATAAGCTGCACTGGTTCAAGATGTGCTGAAAATAAAATTACTTTTGTACCTGTTTTCAAATTTACGTCACTCATCATTTTCTCCAAAAAGAAGCGAGCGCAGCTTCAAAATTTAATTAAAAAAAATTTGCCATTACAATCTCGTAAGATCAAGAGGAAGTATGGGAATGAAGCTGAAGGTAACAACCAATGGAAAAGGCTAGGTCTTTAATGAACGATAAAAACAAGAGGCAAGTCCTCAAAAAGATGGGTCACTAAAGACTCATATTTGGGTCATATGTTAAAAAAACACAAGTAAACTAAGAGAGAAGAGGGCAAATTAAAGAAAAGGAAGACGTGCTGCTTTTCTCGGTTTTCCGTACATCTCTCAGCCACAACAGTTCAATTAATTCAAACCGCGGTCCAACAAGAGGGAAAAGCGATCGCAACTATGCAAACAGGAACTCTGATTAATGACTGCTACGCGAAAGCAAAACAAGAACTCCAGTTAAGTTGAATCCGAGCATTTGAATGCGCCCCAATTATTGCGGGGGCGGATTATTATGGGACCTGCACGCTTTCACATGATCTATCAATCACGCCAACTCAGCGGGATTGGCGTTAACACTGGCGAAGAGTGATGATTTATTTGTCAATCAAAGCTCCTATTAATATACATACGCCTGAAGCAACGCATACAACCTAAATTGGTCGTCGAAAATAATACGAGGGTGATTCGAAAAGTCTTGGTGATATCAACTTGAATGAATCAAAAGTTGCAGTTGCCCAGTAAATTTTTGTTTTTTTGAGCTTGATACAGTCGGTCAGTTGTACTTTGATCTTCACCTTTGCTTACGCCAGTGCGTCATGACAACAGAGAAGGATGCACCCACAATATAGTGGAAGTATTTGCTGCGCTTCGGTTGTGTCATCTCAAATTACTAACTAAAAAAATAAATAACAACAAAATTAATTCGCCAGACTTTTAATTGGCACAACTAAGAGAGAATTACTTCGCAGTAATTAATTGGCGCACAACGGCAAATTTGAGCGCCCGTCTCGTATAAATTACGGTGGCGTGCCGGAAGCTTCGGAAATAATTTATCGTTGTTCTAGAAGTTTGCAGTAAACTTGACGCGAACAACTTCGAGCGCCCAAAACAATGAAAGTTATTTGCAGAAGCGCCCGTGCACCTCTGGCGGGTGCACTCCGAGACGTCGACGTCGGTTCTTGTTAAAGCCAACGAAGATTCAGATGCAAATCGCGAATGGAAATAGTTTTGATTAAATTCTCTTTTGTTCTTAGCTTATTTAGATTCGGATGTTTCTAGGTAGTACGAGGATTTATAAAGAAGAAATAGTCACTAAAACAGGGTCGACCCTACAATACCATCAACCACCCACCATTAGCAATTGTCAAAATAAGCAAAGAGTTAAAACAACTCTTTACTTGAAGCGGATAACTCCTCTCATTGAAAGAGAAAGAAATGAAACTTAATGTTGTAGTTGCATCGGAGCGAATAGCTGAAAGCTTCCACAAAAACCTCTTTCCCCCCACTCACACTTTGTAACCTTTCAGTTATAGAAAGAGAAAACAACGAATTAAAAAAATAGATAGTGCTGAAAGTTGTTTACAATCATAAAGCTCCTTTGCAACTGAAACAGTTAAGTCATCCCGTAGGCGTCTCAGTTACAGAATGATTTCAAATGTCTCTCCCTCTCACTGATCCTGAGTAACTGTTTTAGTTACAACGAGATATGAAATTATTATTTTTTTATTTAATTATTTTATTTAAATCAAAATCTCCGATATGTTTTGTCTTTTTTATTCTTGTTTAGAGTAAATACCGTGACTGTAATTTGGCAAAATCATGTTCTAAGTTCGCGAAAACTATTCATTTATTCAAAGTGGATCTTCCGACGTGCCGAGGATAAACCAATAACGACCAAACGACTCCGCAAAAAAAAAAGTCATTGATGGCGGCCATCTGCTCGCGCTGTGGTGTTTGCTCTGTGAAAAAGGAAACGTGTTTTTACATTATCGAAACTATAAACGTAAACATGAAGTCATGGAAGAGTACGTCGCGTTTACGTTTAATTTCGACTAACACGGCGCATAATAGAAACACAAATACGCTCCTAATTACAGGTTTTAACCGGACGGAGAGCTTTTAATTAATTTGACCAGACCACAGGATCAACAGTGGAAAAAATTTTAATCAAAATGTTTAGCTACATACGTACTCGTTACAAATTGAAATTTCTGTTGTGTTGCTCGATGAGATGTTTGATTACTCCCAAGTCGTCAGTTGAACTTTGTTTTTTAATCGTTCGATGACAAGTTTGATGAAAAGGTGACCAATTCATCAAACGCAATAATAGCAAATTTAATTCATACTCACAAGCTTTTTGTTGATTTTAACTTTGACGTAGAGCAACTGAATTCGGTTTCACGTCTGAGGGGCTTTATTAGGTTTTAATCGTTAATAACGTTTCGCATTTGCCTTGGAAGTTGCGAAAACATAATTAGAGCGTCGAGGGTTAAGAACTTCCTGGCTGGAAGAACAGATTAAGGCCTCCGAAGCGAATCAAAATTTCATCTGGCGGTGTTATTTTCCTTGTTGCCTGATAATAATTACCTTAAACACACTCGAGAATGGTTTAGCCAGAATAAGCCATTGAAATTTCAGACGTATGCAAATTATTCTCGTCACTAGCGAGTTCGGAGACGAGTTTTTCTTTTACTTAATTAAATTTGAATAACAAATAAATGAACATTACTGGTGGATCTAAATTACGTTGGGGAAGCAAATTTCCGAGTATTCTCTTTTAATTGACTGTGACTGTACACGCAAGTTCAAAAATAAAAGCATCATCAGTTCTAATCATAAAAGTATCAACAATTTAAGAAAAAACAATAAGACCCATCAATGACATCCCCAAAATAGTCAGCAATAGAAGTCTTAACGTTAAAATAATTTTTTATTGTCTGATTCAAGATGTATTATATTCATTCATACTTAATAGTTGATGTGAAGAATTTTGATTTCCTTCACGATAATAAAAAATAAAATATATTGCTTTCGCTTGGGCAACAAACAATTTATCGGATTAGTGCCTCCACGTCAGTTGCATTTTTAATAATAACAAACGTCTAAGTACTTTACAAATTGTGTAAGCTCGAATCAAACGTAATACAAATTGCAACATTACCAAAGGCCTCGTCCCATTAACGCTAAATAGGAAAATTGATTGTTGTACGTATTTGTTATTAATTAGCGGCATCATGTGATAGTAACCCAATGAAAAAAAAAGTGGCACGTTATATTGTTTATGTTTGTAATCGGGAATCTGCAACGGATTTCGGACAATCTCAGGCTGCTCAATTCCATTGCACGTATCCGAAAATGCAATTGAATTATCGCTATTAAACATTTGATTAATTAGCTCATACTTGATCAATTGAATTTATTTGTAACTTTGTAAATTCAAAAAAAAATGTGGCCCAATATGATCCAAGTCCAAACTTTGATCAACTCAAAGAAATTCCTGAATAAAAGCACTAAAAGCAATAGGGTTAACAAGACATGTACTTAAAAGACAACTTGCTTTTAATAAAACCAATTTCAGTTTGAAAGGTAACATTAATCAAACCAATTAAATAGAAATTAAAAATTGATCCTTGGTTCGTGTGTTATGTGGAAATGATGATTCTAATAAGTGCACGTACAGTCACGTTCTGGAAGTGTTAATTAATGTAATTATAATGCGCAACTAACTTAATTAAGGAGAATAAGTAAGAACACCTGTTATTTATTGACATTTACTACAAAGTAATAAATAAGTCGATAAAAAATAAACTTAAAGAAAAACAATATTTATTTAATTAAGTCCTCACGACTACTTCTTTACCTTTTCCTCGTTACTTGTCAGTATTATTCCACAATCTTCTTGTCTTTGGGGTTTAAACCTCTTAAATATCACAGAAAAAAAAAGGGGTTGAGAGGTACGTAAGATCGCATGTATCAAAAGAGATCGCACATATATTTTTTTTACAAAAGGCCACGGATTATATTGTGGAGAAGGCTAGCAAGTACATCTAACGAATGGTCGAATGATAGTAACCATCCAAAAGCTAAGGAAAAGGAAATTACTGCTATTGAAAGAAGTTTAATCAAAATGGCAATTAGGAAAGAGTTAAGTGAGTTAAGTGCATAGGAATTGATAGGATACTCTAAGTAAAGAAACAAAATCAATAAATTAAAATACCGGAATAAAAAAAGAGAGAAACTCTAAGCCAGTGGTTCCCAAATTTTTAAAAGAATTTTGTTGGTGGTTCCCCGCTCTTGCCGTACTCAACTTCATTCATAATAAAACAGCACGACTGGGAACAACATCTGTTAACAAGTAGCTCAATTCGTTTCTTTGTTGCTGGCGTCATCTATCACCAATCAACTCAATTTTCTCTTTGTTGCTAGCGCCACTTATCACCAAGTAAGGAGACTTGTTGTTTGCGCCATCTCTTACCAAGTAGCTCAATTCGTTTCTTTGTTGCTGGCGTCATCTATCACCAGTCAACTCATCAACTCAATTTTCCCTTTGTTGCTAGCGTCACTTATCACCAAGTAAGGAGACTTGCTGTTTGCGCCATCTCTTACCAAGTAGCTCAATTCGTTTCTTTGTTGCTGGCGTCATCTATCACCAATCAACTCAATTTTCTCTTTGTTGCTAGCGCCACTTATCATCAAGTAAGGAGACTTGTTGTTTGCGCCATCTCTTACCAAGTAGCTCAATTCGTTTCTTTGTTGCTGGCGTCATCTATCACCAATCAACTCAATTTTTTTCTTTGTTGCTAGCGCCACTTATCACCAAGTAAGGAGACTTGCTGTTTGCGCCATCTCTTACCAAGTAGCTCAATTCGTTTCTTTGTTGCTGGCGTCATCTATCACCAATCAACTCAATTTTTGTCTTTGTTGCTAGCGTCACTTATCACCAAGTAAGGAGACTTGCTGCTTGCGCCATCTCTTACCAAGTAGCTCAATTCGTTTCTTTGTTGCTGGCGTCATCTATCACCAATCAACTCAATGTTTTCTTTGTTGCTAGCGCCACTTATCACCAAGTAAGGAGATTTGTTGTTTGCGCCATCTCCTACCAAGTAGCTCTTCTTTTGTTTCCGAAATTTGTCACAATATTCGCGAGAGTGCTACATGACACTAGAGCTTTCTAAGAACTTCAAATCAGCTTTCTACGGATGTGAAATAACAAAGGATGGCTCCGTTATTTATTTATAGTGCGATTTGAATAAGCGAAGAATCATAAAAAATGGTTCCATAAATACTATTTATCAATTGGTATGAGTTTCAGTTTGTTTAAGTGCCAACTGTTATGTCAAACGATGGTAATTTTTTTTTTTAAATGGACACGCGATCCACACGTTGAGAACCACTGATTCAAGCTAATACAAATTGCTTATTTGAAGTGGCTCCAAAGCAAAAAAAATTAAAAAGTGAAGATTTACTATAAAGTAATTAAAATAAACAAGTTAAAAGATTTAGAAATGGAAATGATAAATAAATTTAATAGGCTAGAAAATTATACAAAGAAACAATGAATAAGAAGCAATTAAGCCGCGTTCAATACGAAAACGGAACAGAAAAAAAATGTAGGAACAACAAAAAGGCATTGAACAACATGAATTAGATATAGTAAAAGCTATAGAAAATTTGGATTCCTAGGCAAATGATCCAAAGTTTCACAAAACGGAAATGATTTTATAAAGGCATGTTACAGAACGTTAAGAAATGAAGTAAGAAAGGCCTTTTATAATGAGAAAAAAGTGAGTTCTTGAAGAAAGTAATTGGCGATGCAAAAATGAAGACAACTCCAAATTAGAGATACACATGAAGTAATTGAATAAAACACGTTGAATGAGCAGGAAGAACAAGAAGAAGTTAGTGTAAATGAAATAGAAACAAAACCGAATAGATATAGAAAAGAAAAGTGGAAATTATGTAAGTGACATTATTAGGTCACTTAGAATTCGATTTCTTAACGAACTCCAAAAAACAAAATTAAAGGAAAGACGCGTAATAAGATTTTGCAAGGTCAAACAGTTATGTCCTTTTAAGGCATAACTTGGATAATTACAAAAGAAATGAAAGAATACAAATTGCAAAGATGGAGTTCCCGAGGAAAGTTACTTACCATGGGAAACAGAAAGCAAATTAGAATTAAGGAAAAGCTCTAAATTAGAAGTATAAAGGAAAAGCTCTAAATTAGAAGTATAAGGGAAAATACAAAAGAGTGATAAGATTCAGAACAGCAACAGAATTCGAAAGTGCGTTTCAACTAGAAGAAATTATTAAACTATTCAACAATTTATTTACAAATTACGTTTAAATTAAAAAAATAGTTTTGGATATTGATTGAAAACCAGGCTGAAAATATTGTTTTTTTATTATTCGACGCTTAGTAGACTCATAAATTTCATTGCTGTCCACGACGCAATTAATTTACAACATTTTATGAACAGAATTTAATTAATTAACTGGCACTAATTAATCATAATTTATTTATTTATTTGCGCATCAGTGAATTTAAACTCTGGTTTATTTGGAAAAGAGTTTAATTTGCGAATAAAATTTGACGTTTAAGTTAAAAATAAATTGCGCAAATTAGATGCTGAACATTAAGATAATTTTAATTTCGTAAGGTTGACGTTTTGCAAAAACAAAATCATCATCTATAGGTTTGTACCAGTAGTAGTATCTGAGTAGTTCGAACTCCTCAAAAATAGTTGCCCACCGATTTAATAACTGATTTGAACAGCTCCACCAAGTGTACAACTGTGCATGCTTTTGAACTAATTAGAAATTGCTTACAGACCTTATGTTGATGCTCAAAAGAGATACTTAACAAGATATGGGCAAGTACGAAATAGAACACATTTCGAATCTCAATGCAAAAAGCTCGATGAGCCTATTTTGTTTTCACAACCAAACGTGAGCACATGAAAATAATTAACATACAAATTGAATGTAAAAAATATAAGAAAAGTATCATTATTAAGAATTAGACTCGGGCAATTTCTAATTCAAACCAAAGGAACTACCGTTAAAACGCTGACGCAGATGATATTATTGCAAAGACAGGATGTTTCTAGAACGGTGTGAAATAACATTTTATCATGCGCTGGTGAAACATAAAAGCCGCTTATCGAAAGATGAGAGGAGAAATCCATTTTGCAATTTGTTTACTACTTTTGAGACTTACTCATTGAATAAAACAACAATTAGGGCATTTAACGCAGGGAATTTTAATGAGATGCTTGATAAATTGTTTGGCAACATGTTCGATGATTTTGATTATCCGAAATAGATCCGTTGCTATTTTTTGCACGGGCTTATTACTAATTACATTAACACGGTTCCTATTACCGTACATGTGGAAGTATTTATTTTCGACGACCAGTCACAAATTAGCACAGCTTGATTAGATATTTACGAATAGACTCGTTCAAATCTATCGCGGAGTACTTCTGAAATTAGCGTTGCAATAATTAACTAATTAGTGTCTCAATACTCAATTAGTGGCGTTGTCACAATTACACATGTGTGTGTGTGGGTTTTCTTGTGTTTTGCGAATCAACACGCGCGCAAATTATTTTATTAATTCAGCGCTAATACATTGCGAAAACAATGACTTATCACCTCGCATAAAGGTTTTAAGACGCATATAGTTCATGCTAATGTGATTCGATTGGATGATGTTTTGGAGTGTTTACCTGGACCTGGCCGTGGTGGATGTCGTCGAGGATGGCGTGATCTTGCGACAGGGACCTGGTGGTGAGCTTTTTACGTCTCCTCTTGTGCATTGTGAGAAAACGACCGGAGCATCCCGGCGATGGACTGCATCCCATGGCGTCCAATAATATCCAGTCCTCCGCCGAAAAGCACCGTTGTAATGCCGGCACCTCTACAGGGGCTGAAAACAAATAAAAAAAATTAGGATATAGTGCGATCAAAAAAAGACTTCCCACATAAATTTTCGAATAAGAATATTCAACAGAATACGAAGAAAAAAAGATGTTTATACGCTGTTTATAGTTGGCACTTATTCAAATTCCAAGGAAACTCTATTTTTTTCAAAGTACATAATAAATCACCATAAAAAGAAGTTGCATTAATCATGATCCATTTCACGTTGATATTTCTACTACCGTAAAAAGTTTAATTAGACTGCGCAGATTTTAATTAATGTTGTGGTTAATGCATTCGTCCAATTAAAAACTTATAAAGTCTAGACTCATGTAATGAACAGCCACGCGTTATTTATCAAGTAACTCTGTTTTGTTGAGAAACTAACGTAAACAGTAAACATCAATCGTCACTAATGATCACTTAAATTTTGTGTAAAAAGAACGCAACGCAACTCTGAAGAGAGAGAGGAAAGGTCGAGGAGGGAATTTAAATCAGAAATAACGTTATCAGCGTTATTACAAACGAACCCAAAAAACGTTTGGGAAAGATCAGAGTTTCAGGACGAAGAGCCGAGGAAAGCAAGGAGAAAAAAATGAGTGAAGATAGAAGCAAAAACAAAATTCCTATAAAGAACCAAATACCTAGAAGGCCAATGCAATTTAACAGCAAAAATAGAAACAAGGAGAGTGCTGAATGGAGAGCGAGAGCAAGGGCAATTGGGTATAGTGGAAAACGCAGAAAGAGAACATAAAAGGCCACTTAGTAAAAAGTACAAATGGAGAAGATTCATTAAGGTCAAGGATAAGAAAGGGGTGGAGATATGAAGGGACTTCAAAAGACTAGAGGAAAATTAAGAATTAATTAATTAAGAATGACAAAGCGATACACAAAGGGTTTTAGACAAAGAAGATCCGTTATCAAAACCATGTTCTGTGCAATGGTCTTTCCCTTGAGGACAAGTATCCCTCACGGGAGCTACCATTGCCAAGAAAATATAGATTTCATGGAAATAAGTCTCCAATGCTGGGATAGATTGTACAAAAGAATCTAGAAGTAAGTCTGGAAGAGATTACGGTGACAGGCACGCGTACCAAAAGTCTTCGTTGTGCAGAGGACAGTGTTGGTAGAATGGTGCTTCTAATTCCTAATCCAATTTTTGGCAGAAAGGGCGAAGGAAATGGATTCATTGTCAATCAACGATTTGAAGGCAAAACATGTGGTAATGGAGGGTAGGTGAAGGACAAATTCAATACCATGGTTATTTCTGATTTTGTACTGCAGACAAAGCTAGTAGAATTGAACGTAAGGATAGAAGAACTTACCTGTAAATACAAACAACCCTCATTCGTGAGTTAAAAGGAAACTGACACGAGTATTTAGGGTTTTGAAGAAAAAAGGTAAACAAATAAAAATCAATCAACCAATAGGAGCTTCAAAATGAACAACCAAGTAAAGCCTAATGTCAACATTGCTTTTCAAATGTATGATGGAGATAGTGCTGATAGAAAACAGTGTAAGGGGTAAATACTGTATTTATTTGCAAAAAAAAAGCATCGTTATCATAATCAAGAGAATTTAGGTAGTTGAAGAAAGAAGTGAAGGATTTGGACTATAAATGAATGACCTGAAGTCAAGTCAAAACAAACGCAATTAAAGCAAAGGCCATTAAGAGACGATAATACCGTCCAAAGAAAGAGGGAAGGGTATTTAGGCTGTTGGCAAAAGGAACAAAGCAAAATGCGGCCATTGAAAACTATTTTACCTTCAATATGAAGGACATGTTAGAGTTGAAATATCGAATTAGATATGTATATGAGGGAGGAAAATTTTAAAAGAAATTTTTAAACTGAATGGAAGGGCAAGATGATTAAGACAGCGTTACTTCTGGAGTGTGGAGTGGATGGAACCTAGTTGAATAAGAGGAATGTAAAATGGAGGTGACCAAGATCTAAGTAGAACATATAAATCTGCAAAAGGGAAAGATTGTTGAAAGAAAAACTGCAGGGTAATACGAAACTGGAAGCTGAATTAAAATGCAAAAAGCAAGTACATTAAATTTAAATCATGAGTTTCGCTATATTTCACGTCGACTCGCAAATTCTTTTATGACCATAAAAAGTAAAATCTTAATTAGGCGTTGCACACTCTAATTAGATGTCGTGGCTAATGCATTCGTTCAATTAAAACTGAAAAATGACTCCTGGCGTCCTTATCTAGGACTGCACGTGTTCACGTACATACGTCAAAATACCGCATTCGGTATCAATTATCGCAAGAAAGTTTATTCTTAGTATGACTGTGCGTTGTTGATAAATATTAATCGCAACGATCCAGTTGTTTGCATGCTTGGTTTCTCTGGGAATGAGAAAACACGAGGAACTAAACATAGGCATGCAATGTTTCTATTTGGTATTACTGCCTGGTGTGGTGCACACCTTAACATGTTAAGTGTCTTTGTTGAGAGAGCCTTGCGGAAAAAATTGTTTCATTTTTTTGCAGTAAATCAGCATAAAATAAACTTTGTGTTTGCGCTCTGCAACACAGCCGAGATAATAATCGCTCGTTAATTAGCGGTTTGGTTCATGATTTTCTTTTCATGGTTTTGTAATTCCGTTCACTTGTCGCATTCATATTTAAAACATTTTAGTTTTTTTCCCTCCTATAAATAAACAACAATCTAATTTATAACTTTTTCTCTGTAGCAGCTTTAAATAATTCAATTCAGGAAGTTTCTTAAAGCAGTTCAAAAGTAAGTTGCAAATTGAGCACGTTTCGCTGTGCGTTGACAGTTTCCTCAAGATTTCTTGTTATTTATTCTGAGCAAGTTGTCAACATATAGTCTTTTTAAACTGATTTTCATGACTGCTCGACCACGTATTTGCCAATATTGCTAATTACGCATCATTTTCAAATTGTGTTTATTTCTTTGAAAAAATAATAGTCGAGAACGAAAAAATTGGAAACCGCAATCTTTACAGCAACGGATTGGTAATAATATGTTTATAGAACTTCAATACTTCTCTTGATTATAAACGGCAATTAATTTTTTTACACATTCACTTTGTTTTTTTTTTAATATGTACTTTATTCTTCTTGGGTATTCCCGGATTTTCATAAATACAAAATTGTAATGAAGGACGCGATCTATTGTTTCGAATATCTTCTTAATAGATTTAATCAAAAACAGAAATAAAATAATAATCATCGCCACTATTATTTATTTATTAAGTTTATGATTTGGTACAGAGCTTGTCCCTTGCTTGTTCTTCTTCCATTTCCTTTCCTTGTAAGTTATCTAAAACTCCTTCTTTTTCTTTCTTTGAGCAATTTTGTTTGTCCCTTTTTAGTTCGTATCTAAATTGTCACCGTTCTTCTTCTAGGTTATTTAAAACTCTTGTTGCTTGGGAAGCCTGTTCTAATCGATTCTATTCCTCCTTTTTAGTTTGCAACTAAACTATCACACAATCTTCCATTCCATCTCCGTTCTCTCGGAATTCTGTTCCTCAACAATTATATTCATCCTTATTTTATAGTTTGAGTCAAAATTGTCACCATTTACCTCTTCAGGAATCTTCTTCCAAGAAAGTTGTTTTCCAGTTTTGAGTTGAAATTATTATTTCATCTGTCCAAAGCATATCCTTTTGCTTTCCGCTTATCTTTTTAGTTTGGATTGAATTTATCAACCGAGCTTCTTCTAGAACGTCTAAAATCTCTTCTTCCTCCACACCTAGAAGTCTAGTTTGAAATTGAAACTAACTTTTAACTTCTTCTTTCAAAAGTGTGTTCTTTAGCCAATCACTTTAGTTCGAGTTTGAATTGGTACTAATCTAATCTAATTTATTGCTTACGTATAGATTATCTAAAACTTCTTCTTTTTCTTTTGGAAGCTTTTTCTGTGGCGCTTGCAATTCTGTTCGGTATCATTTTCTAATGTGTTTTCCCAATCTTTTTGTCTGTCTAATTGTTCAATGATTTTTACTTGACATATTCTCTTTACATTTTCACTTTCTCCTGTGAAAAGTACGAAGAACTGACATACCTGCCGTTTGTAGTGCTGGTTTCGTTTTGGAAATCAAACATGGAGGTTAGGATTGGATGGATTATGTTCTTTATGACATTTTAATTTCCATCATTTCACATTGACATCTAGTGGACATCTAGCACATAAGTCAGACCTTTTTTTGATTCTAAAAGAATGTGGCCAAATTATAATGTCTTGTAGTGTTGAAGAGATGTGAATTTTTCTGAAGGTCATAATCAATTTTATGTAAACCCTCTTTTGATAATGAAAACTGTAACAATTTTTAAATTCAGTAAGTTTAAAAAAAAAATCTTTCACTATCGATCTAGAACCCATTTCGTAACACTTATTAGTCATATTTCTTGATACTTCAGCTCATTTGAAATGTGCAATCATAATGGACTCGAGAAGTCGCCTTGCCGCACACATTTCTTTCGCATATCTTGATTGTGAACTTTCCAATGGGTTTTAGTTTCCAAATTCAGTAAGGTTTCAAGAAAATCTTTCACTGTCGATAAATGACCCATTTCGTAACACTTATTAGTCATATTTGTTGATACTTAAGCTCATTTGAAATGTGGAATCATAATAGACTCGAGAAGTTGTCTTGCCGCACACATTTCTTTCGTATATCTTGATTGTGAACTTTCCAAAGGGCTTCAGTTTCTAAATTCAGTAAGTATCAATTTCGAAATTCAGTAAGTTTTCAAAAAAAATCTTTCACTCTCGATATAGGTCCTATTTCGTGACACTTATTAGTCATATTTCTTGATTCTTAAGATCTTTTGAAATGTTATGCTTACATTTCAAAAGATCTTAAGAATCAAGAAATATGACTAATAAGTGTCACGAAATAGGACCTATATCGAGAGTGAAAGATTTTTTTTGAAAACTTACTGAATTTCCATTAATTAATTAATTAATTAACCATAATGGACTAAAGAAGTCGCCTTGCCGCATACATTCCTTTCCCATATTAGTTGTATAATATATCTTCATAAGAAGTGAGAAATATTTTTTATTTCATTCTAATTTTATCGAGAGAGGGAGAGTGACCCTCATGTAAGAATTCAGTATTTTTCGAATTTTGTTTCAAGAGAATGAATTTATTTTTTGAATACTCCTCGTATATGATCCTTAATGTGTTCCGTATTTATAAATATCATACATTGGGTGGGGAGGGAATTTAAACCAGAAATAACGTTATTAGCGTTATTATAAACGAACCCAAAAAACGTTTGGAAAAGATCAGAGTTTAATGAAGAAGAGCCGAGGGAAGCAAGGAGAAAAAAATTAAGGAAACACAGTGAAAATAGAAGGCAAAACAAAGTTCCTATAAAGAGCCAAATTCTCAGAGGGCCAATGCAATTTAACAGCAAAAACGTTGGTAAACAGAAACAATTAAGGAGAGTGCTGAATGGAGAGGGAGAGCAAGGGAAAGTAGAAAGCGTAGAAAGAGAGGACAACTCAGGCAACTTACTAAAAAGTACAAATGGGGAAGATCCACTAAGGTCAAGGATATTTGAGTGGGTAAAAAAGGGGTGGAGATAGGAAGAGACTTCAGGAAAAGTAGATAAGACAAACGTACAATTAAGAAAGACCAGGCGATACACAAAGGGTTTTAGACAAAGAAACCTACGTTCTGTGCAATGGTCTTTCCCTTAAGGACAAATATCTTTCACGGGAGCTACCATTGCCAAAAAAAAATATAGATTTTATGGAAATAAGTCTCTAATGCTGGGATAGATTATACAAAGAGATGAAGGTGACAAGACACGTACCAAAAATCTTCGCTGTGCAGACGACAGTGTTGGTAGAATGGTGCTTCTAATTACTAATTCGATTTTTGGCAGAAAGGGCGAAGGAAATGGTTTGATTGTCAATCAACGATTTGAAGGCAAAACATGTGGCAATGGAAGATAGGTGAAGGACAAATTCAATATCATGGTTATTTCTAATTTTGTACTGCAGGCAAAGCTGGTAGAATTGAACGTAAGGACAGAAGGACTTACCTGTAAATACAAATATACATTCCTTTCCCATATTAGTTGTATAATATATCTTGATAAGAAGTGAGAAATATTTTTTATTTCATTCTAATTTTATCGAGAGTGGGAGAGTGGTCCTCATGTAACAATTCAGTATTTTTCGAATTTTGTTTTAAGAGAATGAATTTATTTCTTGAATACTCCGCGTATATGATTCTTAATGTGTTCCATATTTATAAATATCATACATTGGGGAGAATGATATTAAAAAGAAATGGCAAATATTTATTCAAAACATGAAAAAATCTTACTATTTAAAGCAATTATTTATTTTCTTCATTTTTGGGCAGATATTAAAAATACGATGCATAAGAAATATCACTCGTAAAGTATTACAAGAAGTAAAGCAAGAAACGAAAAAAAAATGAAACAAATTATTAAAAAAATAACAAATACAAAAAGAATTATCAATGACAAACGACTTACGCAGCAAAAATAAACAAAATTAAAAAAAATCTAGTATAATTTTTTTATTTTTTCAATTGTGTTTATTACAAAAAACAAGTCAAAAGAAAACTCCTCTAAAAAGAAGCGATAAATAAAAACAAAATATGTAAACAAGAACTTTTTTTGTATATGTGGCCAATATTAATGAGCTATGTGTCATGTAAACAAATTGCAAGGTACTTACGTGCATAAACAGTTTGAATAAGATCGTAAAATATAAACTGCACCATTGAAAAAATTAAGAAAAAAATTTTGATTTGATGACTTTTCCGCAAGCGTCCAACACGTGTGATATTAAAAATATACGTTCAAGAAAAGAATTTTTTGAATGTGTCGTTAACGAGAAGATATTTCTGGGCACAGTCTGGTCGCACCTCCAAAATATCATCAAACTTTCTAAAGTTTCTAAGACAATACGTCCGGTGCAGGAACAGCTCGCGCTCGTAGAAAACTGTTCGGTTATCAAGCGCCGAAAAATTAAGGCACGACGTGCTAACGAGCAAACAAAACTAAGCATCTTACCACGATATTCGAAAATTATGTCATGCCAAAGTACACACAACACTAGACAGAAGCACCAGCGAAACGTGTTTGTTATTTTCCAATATCAACAATAATTTACGGCGTCTAAATAGCCCGCAATTAGAACTGCGTTCGCACTTTACGAAACATCACTTTCTATTATTTATTTATTTATTTGTACGAGTATTGTATGTGATTGTTATTTTCTTATCGTACGCACCATTTTGTTCTTGGAGTTCCTTCCTGAGTATGGCTCGACCGCTTACTAGCCTGTAGTAGTTTGGGTACTTTTATTTTACCATCGGTTCTTTCGGTCTGCAGCAGTTGTGTGTGTGTAGTGTACGTAAGAGTATGACTTACGTATTTGGATATACAGGTCATCTTGGTCCGATAGCGTGCCCGACAAAGAGAAGAGACCTCTCCCATACGCTCACTACAATCATTATTAAATGCACGTTTTACGGGCGGCGAAGGGCACGTGAATTAAGTAATTAAATTATTTTAATTAATTACGAGAGCTTCGTTATCTGCAGGACATCGTGTTGCTCGTTGGGCCGTTCGTGTTCGAGCCTAAAACTAATTTAATAATTGCCTGGCCATACGCATACACCGTTATGATGAACGAACCCTGTTAGTAGTAGTGAAGTACAGTGATGGACAAAGTTCGTGCGATTAAGGGATTTTAAAGTACAGCTGTAGATTCAAGTTATTCAACGAGGCATTTCAAATCGAACTATTTCTCCAGACGAAGTTTAATCTGAAAGCTTCGTCAGTAAACAAAATAGAAAAGTAAATTTTGCGCTTGAATGGATATAAAAATTAAAATGAAGGTCAGCAACATGTGAATGAGATTTGAAAAAAGGAAAATGCAATTTCTTTTCTTACAATTTTTTGACTAAAAAATTAAAACAAAATCAAATTTCCTTTTCATTTAAATTAGAAATTGTTTTAAAAAGTGAAAACTTATCCCTCAGTTTAACAACAATTTTTTTTATTTAACTCTTGTGATATTTCTATTCAAACAAGTGCCAGTGCCGTTCTGTTCTAGATTTCGGAGGTCAAAAAATAATTTAATTGATTTTGTCTTCAATTAGTAAAAGATGCAATGTCGCCGAAACTCACTACTAATGTTCAATTAAAAGTACGCGAGTGCATTAATAATTATTCGAGCGGATTTACTTCAAAATCGAAATATGGAAAGAAAGTCGAAATTCGATTGAAATTTGAACGCCTTCTGTTATCGATTTTAATTTATATTTTGATGGAAAAAACTGTCGTTCATTTTTTTTTGTGTCTTAGTGTTTCAATGGTGTCTTGTTTAATGTATTCAACCCAACCCAAACCAAAGAATGCTGAAATTTATTAAAAAAAAATTTAATGTAGACGTGCGAAAGAAATTGAATTTTTTTTTTAATTAAAAATCACTGACAAAAATGGGATATTTTTCTTAGAAATAACAATTCGTCAAAGACCAAATAAAAACAAGTAGGAACTTTCTTTAAAAATTTAAAAATAGATTAAACGAAGAAAAAGCTATCCCACCAATACGAGTACAAACATTAATTAGACGTGAAGAAATTAAAGAGAACTGAAACAAGAGCCAAGGAAATACAGAATTGACTAAACAGAAAACAAAAGAAAATCATTGATTCTCGTTCGGCTCTCAATAAGCAAAGTAGAAGCTGAGAACAATCAATAATCGAGCTTGCATTTGTTTCTTTTTTTGTTACATTTCATGCAGTTTCTTTTTTATTTTCTCTTGACGAGTTGATTATCTTAAACTTCGTTATAGAAACGTCGATCTTCTTCTTTCACTGTATTTTTCGTGTGTTCACGTGGTTGTTTCACTTCTTTCTTGTCAACTATTATAGTTTTTTTTGTTTTCTCTTGATTTTCGAACTATCCCACAGTGGGTTCGATTAAGAAATTTCTGGATAAAAATAAATATAACTCGAATTTTTAAAGTTTCACGAAACAAGTAAATATCAAGAATTTTAGTACGACTAAAGTTTATTCTTGTAAGGACAAGGGGCCATCATTCTCACACGTGGTTCATTTACCCTCTGTAGGGCCAGAAGCAAAGACGTTTAAACGTACGTTTGTGGTATAAAATCTAATATTATCATTTGTGTTATGTTTTATTTCTGCAAGCTTCCGCTGGAGTCTTACATTTTCCATATAGAAACAAGTGTGAACTCTACGTTCTACAAATTTCAGTTGCCAGTAGCTGCCGTTTTTTAAACAATAGTTTTGAAGACATTGATGCATGGTTTTGTTAATAAGTGATTTTTCAACTACTGGCTCAATTTAATTAATGAATTGCAAAGTGTAATTTACGCTTACAGCAGACACGTGTCTGCCGAGGGGGTGCTCCCCTCTCTCTTTACCTTGTAAATCGATGGAAAAAATTAATTTAACTTTCTCAGGTACCTACCTATGTTTCTCTTTCAAGGTGTAAATAAATAATAACCACTCCCACCTTTGATTCTTCTACTCCCTTTGCACCACAATATCTTAAGGGTGAGGTTTATGTGCAGAATTATCGATGTAATGACTGCATTTTGTATGCAAAAATGCTCGGACACGTCGATTAGTACTTTAAACTGGCCATATTTTAGAGTGATTCATTTATCTGTACAGTGACGTACCGTAATGGTGCTAAATTTAAAAAAAATTAAGAAATGGCAAGAGAGAGGAAAGACATGGAAAAATTGAACGTCCGAAAAATTGAAATTTAAAAAAAATTCGGGAAAGTGATGGGTCTCGTAGTAGATCAAATGGAGCAGAGACATTGAACGCGTAGGTTTTTTAGGAGTTATGAAGATTCGGCCAGGATTAAATATTGATTTGGTCAGACAGTTCGGTGTTATTTTGCAATCACTTTCAACGGGTTTCAAAATTGATGCATCTGCGTTCGAAAAATATAGCAAAGAAACATTTGCTTTACACATGGAAGAGTATCCATGATCCTGTATGCAAGCTAGCGCGTACAAAGTGCTAGTTCATGGTGTAGACGTTATCACTCATGCCATTCAACCCATAGGGAAATTGTCAGAGGAGGCACAAGAATCAAGGAATAAAGACCTCAAGCATTAGCATTATACACCGTGTACCAGAACTCGCGCCCCAGAGAGCAGTGGCAAATGTTAATGGCAATACGGAACACATATTCAAAAACTAAAATTGTTTAACGTAAAGGATAACTAAGTTAAGAATAAAAAACAATAGCCAATTCCAAAAGCAGAACAGCAGATGGCCATAGGTATTGCGTAGGCTTTCGTTAAATTGCTAGGATACGTAGAAATGCATTGTTGATATAAAAAAAATGTGAAAAAACTGGTCCACTTTATTCTGACACTGCTGTCATTGTAACTGTCACTTAAAAGATTTAAGTTTAAAATTTGAATATGTTTTCCGCCGCTGATTATACCGAAATGATCATCATTTATGGGGAGTGTGGACGCAACGCCAGGGAAACAGCACGAATTTTTTCCTAGCGTTTTCCCAACAGTCCCGTAGACCATAAAGTAATCCTCAGGGCTGTCGCACAAATGAAAGAGATCGGTCAAGTTGTTCCGACTCGTAAAGAAATTGGTGGTGCTCCTAGAAGAATTCGAACTGTTCCAAATGAAGAGGCCATATTACATGCATTTGAGGAAGATGGTAGACGAAGCATTAGAGAAGTTGCGCGGGAACTAGGTGTTTCCCACACTTCGGTTCAGCGGGTTATGAAAGATGATCACCAACACCCTTTTCATTTCACGCGAGTGCAACATTTGCAACCGGTAGATTATCTCGCTAGAATGGAATTCTGTCAGTGGTTGTTAGACCAAGAAGAACTCGATCCCAATTTTGTCACCAGAATTATGTTTTCGAATGAGTCTCTTTTTGGTCGACAAGGATGCTTCAATGCGCATAATTTGCATGTATGGGCAAATGCAAATCCACATGCTCTTTTCGAACGGGGATTTCAAAACCGATTTTCGATTAATTTGTGGGCTGGTGTATTAGGAGATCGCGTCGTATGTCATCGAATTATCCTACACGTTGGACCTTTTGAACTTCCTGCACGTTTAACAGGCCAAATTTATGCAGAGTTCTTAAATACAGAACTGCCAAATTTATTAGACGCTGTACCACTGATTTTTCGAATTGACGAGTATTTCCAGCACGATGGAGCACCACCACATTTTGACTTTTCAGAGAATACGGTCACATTGACATTATAGTGGACCAAAATATTTTTAAAAGTTTTATAGATAACAATGTTCGACCGTTTCCCAGCTTTATTTAAAGGTCTTATATTTTATCTACGTGAGAGCTATCGGTATTGTCTACCGTTTTTTCGTCTGCATTCGAATACAGTTTAACATAGACAATTTTAGTTTTCGAATTTACTATCTCCATTGCTGTATTCACAAGCCCTTGCTCTCTGGGGCGCGAGTTCTGGTACACGGTGTAGAAGGGAACACTAATGAAGATTTGTTGCACTTGCTTTTGGTTTCGTCGTATCCTTTCATAACAAGCTTACGATTACCTCCTCAAGAAGAAAGATTAGCCTTTCTGCAGAAGATCTACTTGTTGCCCCAGAAATACCAGGCACATCGACACCTGACGTCGAATAAATGAATATCTCAATCTCATCTGAAGTCGAAAGTGATTCGAGTGAAGCACAAAGTGACTATGAAAGTGATAATTGAACTCAATAATAAAAGTTTTAGTTTCTAAAACGTGTTTATGAACCACATTTTCATTCGATCCTGAATCTTATTTCGAGATTTTCCTATTTTTCCTTGAATTTATATGTTAAATTTGATACAAAACTCGGCCCTTCTGGATTTTTATTCAGTTTTTTTCTGGGTCGTCATTACTATTTTTTCGTTCATTTAGAAGGCGACTAGAAAGCTTATATGTATTCGAAATTTAAAATTTTACTCTTATTTCGACTTTCGCCCCTTAAAAAACACCCTATTTCATCAAAGGGATTTTTCTACTATTTTTTTCTTGATTCAATGGCCGAATTATATACCAATCCGAAATTTTAGAATTTTCCCCTGTTATTTCAATGTCAACCCCTTGAAAAGTACCATATTTTATCAGTGAGATTTTTAAAATTAGTTTTTCGGTAATCACGAGCCAATTCTGAATAAGTTTCAAAATCAATAGATCTTCTCTTGTTTTCTATTCATGTTCTTCCTCCTATTTCGTCGTTCTTTCTTCGATTTTTGTTCTGGTTTCTGAAATAATTGAATCATATTTTAAATGACATTTCATCTGGATTATTCTTTGGTTTTGTTTTTTTTTTTTTATTGGCAGTTTGGTTATCTTACTTATTATAGAATTGTCGAACTTCTTTTGTTTTCGGTCGATCGTTTTCTTCGTATCTCGTCGTTCTTTATTCGATTTTTGTTCTGGATTCTGATAATCGAATGGATCCTTCATATTATTATAATTATTCAGATTTCGTCGGGATTATTTTTTTGTTTTGTTTTCTTTTTCTATTGCCAATTTGATTCTTTCACACTTCACCAGAGAATTGTCGATCTTCTTTTGTTACTTTCTGTAATTTATTCTTCGTATTTCAACGTTGTTCAAAGACATTTTCTTGTTAAAAGAGAGGGAGCCACACTACAATCACTTATCACATCTCGAAGGTGTCAGAACATTTTGCAAAACTCTCATTTTGATAAGAACTCAATCTATTTGTGATTTATTATTCAAATTGACAGAAAATGTACAAAATTCGAATTCAAATCAAATGTCAGATTAGTTATGGCAATGGTGGAATTTTAAAATTATACAGGGAGAGTTAGCCGCATCAAATGCGACTATAGCGTGATAGCATAATAGAAAAAGTCTAAAGCAATAGATGGCGCGATGTAGTAAATTCTTCAGCCATTGCTCGAGTTCAAATCTTCCGAAATTTGCACAATTTTAATTTTCTTTGTTTACATGTAAATTTATATATATATAAAATTATATAAATTTTTTTTGTTACAATTTGAGGAAAGAATAAAATAAACGAATGCCACAGAGTAGAGTTTTCTAAATCATATTTATATCAAGTGAATTTAAAATTATATTATAAAAACAATAGAGAAATACAAAGAACAGCAGTTAAAAATAAATAAATAAAAATTTGACCTTAAAGAAAAGAAAGTAAAATTAATGGTTAAAAATTATTTGAACACAAGTGAAGGACGTTACGTAAAAAACAACAATAATTCTAAGATTATCGTTTGTTTATTTTTAATTTCGTCGTTTTTAGTTGAAATAAATGAAATTATAATGAAAACGTGGATGTGGCAAGAAAAAAAATTAAAAGCATACGACAAATACAAACAAATTTCTTACAGTGAGAAATATAAAAAGATGAAAATAATTAAATGCGGGAGTAATGATTTTATTCCTATCAGATTTTTAATGTCTTTTAACTACTACAGACGTTTTGGTCACGAGCAGACTGAGTGAAGTGGGTCCTTTTAGACAAAAAATCTTTATGATTTCGGTTTATTAAAAAAAAAAAAATTGTAAATAAATAAATTGAAGAGTTTATCATTTTGCCTTCTTGAGAACGTTCAGTTTTTATTTGCGTTTGGCATTCAACCGTGGTGAGATGTTATGAAAGCCATGAACGTAAAACGAAACGCTGATTTTAATATTGCTATAAAAGTCGTCCCGTCAACAACAATCACAAATTCGTTTAATAAATTCCTATTGTGTTTATTATGAATAATTAATACATTTGTCCTATGTACTGAGGTGTAATGTACAACACGTGACACATTTCCGGCTGTTGTAGTGAATACATTTGGATACTTAACAATGGAGAAGGTGACTGCCAAAATGGCACAATTTGCGTAAATTTGAAATGCATAGGAATGAGCTTCAGTATGTCATAAGCCAAATATGTTTGAGATAAACAAAAAAACTAGATTTTAATTGTGTAATATATTTAAATTATAATAAGAAATAATTTTATTTGAAAATGTCAACAAATGTTAAAGGACGCTAAAACAGTTATACTAAAAAAGAAGTACAAGAGTAAGTACACGATTTTAAATTTAAAGTGAACATTTCTGGCAGAAAATAATATAATGTCAAACACTAATAAGCATATAACGTGTAATTCGCCTTAATGGTTATGCTAATTTTAGTCAAATTCTTGTAATGGAAAACCCATTAGTTTTAAATGACACATAATTACGTTTCTTCCTGATTAGATTGCACGATGGACTTTTTTTTTTTTGGAGAAAATTACATTTTAAATAAGTAATTCCACTGAAGTATCAAAAAAAAATTCTATTCCGCTGCACATAAATAAACGGAATTCCTCCACGACTATTTTCGTCGTGGATTTTCGGTCACGTTCCGTCCAAAACTCATCGCAGGATAATTTTAGACCGAATCGTCGTGTGTTTTTTGGCGTTTCAGTTAAGTTCATTGCATCGCCTGTGCTCGAGATAATCGGCTATAGTTGAATGAAATCGTGAAATGCTGGACTTTCTTCATGAACGCGCGCGAGTCAATGGCCTGCACTCGAGTTCAAAAATGAGTACCAACATTTTTCAAATGCTTTTCGTCTATTCTTACTTCCTGCTCGATTATGGGCATCGAAACATTTAACAGATGAACGCCCTTAATTACTTAACTGTGTACTGGCTATTAACCTTGAAAGCGAATAGTAAAGTGAGCTGGTTTAGGTTGGAAAAATAGAATAAGCACAACATAAAGCAACTTAATTCAATATTCTGGAGTTAAATATAGTGTAAATATACAAATGGAGAAAATTAGGGATTGCAATAACCACTTTATAGGACGTCGATGGTGTTCTTTTTGTTTTTAGGTGAAATTCCATCAATTAAAAAGAGTTGTTATTAATCTCCAAAGCGTGCAGATCGAACTTTATATAGAAATGGTTCGATTTTGAATATGCCTGAAGTGTTTTCCAAATGGTGACTTAGGCACGACAGACCTAGGTCTATCATACCATAACCAGCTTCTAATATAGGCTTTTTAGGTTCATACCTAGATATTTCCTTCCATCGTTTTCTGTCTTAGCTTTGTCCTTCCAGTACATGATGTCTTATTCTCTTCCCGTCATTTTCTCTTTGGTCTTTCCATTTTTTTTTAGTTCAATTCTCGTAGTTATTTTTGAAATCAAAAGTATTTTTTGGAAGATGCTTGTTATTGGACGAAAAAGTATTTCAAAAGAAGGTTTTTTGTTTCTTTGCAACCTTTGAGATCCATGGTCTCTCCTGATTACAAAGCAAATCAGGAGAGACCATGGATCTCTCTTTCTCGTTTTGGTTCCTTTATGTCATAGTGACTTCTTTAAAGAGGTCAAGAGAACTTTCCTTTATACATTATTCCGTTGGCACAGTTGTCTCATCCCTTATAGAATTCTTCACGCCATTTCGCTTGCGAAAATTCTTCATCTTGGATTTTCTAATTTTATTCAAGTGCTTTTCTTATGTTTCTTAATCAATATCTAAATTGTTATTAAAGTTAAAACCACTTTTTGGAAGACGCTTTCAAAAAAGGATTCTTTGTTCTTTTCAAATCCTTGATTTTTTTGGTAATCTCGAGACCTTTGGAACTCTTTTCTTCATCTTCTTTTCTGTGTCATTGAAACTCGCCTTGAAAATTCTCGTAAAGATTGAAAAACTATTAACTTCAGCAAGAGGAGAGTCCAAAGGAAGATCGGTCGTAAAGGAAGGAGATTGGTGAAGAGACGTGAGTTTCTAAGTATACTTTAAGTTCTTTCGAATGAATATTAATACAGATAATTGTTATTGATTTTTTTTATATGAAAATATAATATTCGAAAAGTAACTTCATTTATGCAGTACTTTGAACATTTTGAAATGACAATTTAAACAAAATATTTGCAAATTTAACTAAATTAATTACCAAATTTTAAAGAGTAGGACTAGTAAGTGAATGAACCAGTGTAGGCAACTAAACACTCACGATTGTCATACATGTATAGTATCCACGGATACGTGTGCATATACAATATACAAGGAGCACATTTATGTATGTAAATGTAATATACAGGACACTGTTCATGAAGCGCAGTTAGAACCATTCTTTACGATAACAAGAGAAAGCTCAAAACACAACACCATGAAGATTAATATGAATTTTTTAATAATTAAAAAAAAATACTTCTTATTTTTAATTTCAATAGATGGTCTCATTATTAATTGTCCCGAAGAAACTGTCAAGTACAACGAAACGTTGATATTTCCATCGTTATTAAAAGCTGCCCGAAGAAATATTATTTTACGAATTTCGAATTCGATAGATAAATTTGGCTTAAGCAGAATCACAATCACAATGAAATTCTAACATTCTTCAAGAAGAAAAAGGAATTAAATTGCAGTGAATACTTTCATTTCATATTAAACGAAAATGTTATGAAGCCTTCATTTCCCGACATTAAAATATTAATACCAGACGCACAAATATGCGCGCTTTCGTAGGGCCCATATATGCAGAAATTAATTTTAAAAATGACTAGCATACTCGTACGTTTATTGTAATAACTTCGGAGGGTATTTGGTTCTATCTCGATCTCACAATTCCACTGGAAATTTAATACTAGGCAGAATCATCAATTATAACTACGTGCGTTAAAATCCTGATTCTAATAGTGCCCTAACTCCTTTTTTCTTCTTGATGTGGAGAGCTTAAAATTAGGCTGTTAAGCTTTAAGTTATAAGCCAACTTATCACTGGGCCTTGTGTGTCTATCGAGAACCTTGGGTCTTAAAATAAAAAAAAAAATGAAATGAAACAACACGCTGTAGATTTGCAAGCTTTCTCCTATGGACACCAATTTGAAACTGCCTGTATTTATTAATGTTGTCTATTCTTTAGGTATTTTTTAATCAATTTAATTTAGTGACCTTTTGACATTATTACTTTTACTTTGTTTTAATGCTTCTTCTTACAATGAACCTGAATGTTATTGTGAGACCCTAAAACAGGATAGATTTTCTGAATTGTTCAACCGGAATACTGTAGTCCTGAAAACGAATTTAAATAAATCCATCTCCTTTTCATATTTATCTATTTATCATTCAAGTTATTTTTAAATTTTATTTCCGCATTTCGACCTTTGTTAAATTTTTTTGAGCGTCTGATCAAAACTGCGTCAATTCATAAATTCATCATTGGTTTGTTGATTATGTTACATTCTAGAAAATAATAAATGTATTAAAATAAATAAAGCGTGTAAATTTATTATTCCGTCATTGATAGACGATATAATAAAAGAAATTGTGAAACATTATCCGAAATAACTATTGGGGATTTCAGTTTTGATGCATCCCAAAAAACCCGTAACATTTGAAATTGTTGAACTGTTAAATGACAATTCGCTTAGTACGTACAATAATGCTAATGCATTGGAAATTTGAAATAAATTTCATTATGTGAAATACATTAAACCCTCCAAATATAATTCAACAATCCCCTGTGATTATCGTGTTCCGAGCATAGTACAGCAAATTAAATGATGAAATTGCAATCAATTGGAAAATAGCCTAATCTGGAATGAAATTTTGTTTGTCTCTTCTAATTTCGTTTACGTATATAAATTAGGATTCCAAATTGCAGAAAGCAGCACCAACAATTTGTAACTGATGGTAGCTAGACTAACACAAGTACTCATTGTGTAGGTTGGAAATATTAGGAGCAGTTTTCTGTTTCCATTTTTCCCAGATTATAAAGCTCATAAAAGCGCCGTCGGTGATTTGCACAACTTCACAGTAAGCTTGATAGAGCAAAGAAAATGACAACACCAACGTCTCGAAGCAAAGGCAACTTAGACGTGTGACCTTGGTACGAAACAGTAAGAAGTTTTCCTCGACATTCTTTTGGACAGATAGAATTTACTGAAGAAGAAGTCAAGGAGGAGATCGAAACTTTCCTGTTTGGGATTGTTGTTGCTACTGCTCGTAAAAGTCATAAGAATACTAATTAGCATTAGTATTAGGGACATGCGGTAACAACAGGGATTAGTTTTGGTCTTTTTGAATTGGCGAAACATCCGGACGTACAGGGAAAAGTCTTGGAGGAGATACACCATGTCGTTGGGGTGGATGATAGTACTAAGGAAACATCATTGAAAGCTCTTCAAGATTTGAGGTACCTACCTGTACTACGAAGGAAATATTAGGTTTAACGCAACAGCATCGCAACGAGAAATTTTTCCCATATCCCGAGGTTTGATCCAAATCGCTTTTTGCCGCATATTGCAGGACCACGAAACTTGTCGAACATGACATTATGTGTGAATAAACATAATTAATAAACGAAGAGGATTTGTTTCCCTTCGACTCTTATTGCGCCAGTCTTTATTTAATCAATGATAGTCAGTGTTTATGTAAACATATCAATTCAAAGTACGAACAATATATAGATTAGAGTATATAATTAATGTAAATCTTGTAGTTTGTTGCAATAAATTGAAGGCTTCTGCGACCGTCGTCAATAATTGTATTGGCTTCCGGTTGGAACCGCGTCATTCCTGAAGGAGTAGAAGACAGTGGAAAACATCAACCTAACGCGATTCCACCCGGAAGCCAATTTCATCAATTAAGTACGTTGAAAGGTCACTTTATCCTAAAAGGCCACCAAAAAATAGACCCTCCTTCTAATAAGGCGAACGATTAATTTAGTTTAAAGTGTAATGATAAACATAAACAAAATACAGAGTACAAAGTACATAGTTAACGTTAATCTTATAGTTTGCTGCAATAGTTTGAAAATCACATGCGTGTTTGTTTCTAACAACTACCATGTAATATTGAAATTTTTATTCCAACAATGTGGGCTATAATCTGCGTAGTTATTGTTATAGTGAAAGTTTTTCTTTACATTTTGTACCAAAAAGAGAAGCGGAAGTACAAGGACATCGAGAAAATTCCAGGTCCTCCAACGAAGTTCTTTTTTGGAAATGCCAGAGAGTTCGGGGATAGCATAGTTGGTATGCTTTTCCTTAACTTTTGGACATGACTTTACCATTACGTATTTTCTCTTTTTTTAATAAATTTACATCTTTACATTTAATTAGGTCCAATTAAATCCCACTTTGCTTATAGATTCTTTCAATGCATGTCAGCGCATAATTAAAACCTACGGTCCACTGGTGCGTATTTGGCAAGGCCCCTTCAGAGTCAACCTCTTCATAACCGATCCCGATTATGTAGAGTATTTCCTGACCTCGAATGTTCACATCAAAAAATCCGCGGGATATCGGTTGTTTGAGGCTTGGATAGGTCAAGGACTGGTCACCAGTACAGGTTGAGTAGTTGTCTTGCGCAGAGCTTTCCCCGAAACAAAAACCAATCTTCCAGGTGAGAAATGGAAGAAGCGCAGAAGAATTTTGACGCCTGCTTTCCACTTGAAGATCCTCGAGCAGTTCCCGAGTATTTTCCACAGCGCCAGTCAGATTCTGGTTGGGAATTTAAAAAGGGAAGGAGGAAACCCCGTCGATATTCACAAGCACGTTAAGAAGTATGCGTTGGATGTTATTTGTGGTGAGTCCTTTTTTGACGGGTTTACCTAATTTACGTGTTCCAACTTGCAGAAACTTCCATGAGAATAAGCGTTGGCGCGCAAGAGGATTGCGCTAGTGAATATATTAAGGCTAGCAGAACATATCTGGACATATATTTCCGAAGATTTTTCTCGGTTTTGAGGAGGAGCGATTTTCTGTTTCAATTTTTTCCGGATTACAAGGCCCATAAAAGCTCTATTGAGTATTTGCATAACTTCACAATGGTCGTGATACAGCAGAGAAAAAGAGAACGCCTTGAACTAGGGGTAGCTGAGGGTATAAAAAAAAGAAAAGTTTTCTTGGACATTCTCTTGGATAGCGACGAACTTACCGACGAGGAAGTTAGGGAAGAGGTTGATACTTTTTTGCTTGCGGTGTGTTATTGAATAATTCTTAAGAGGTGTGAGCGTATTAAATTTAATTACATTCAGGGGCATGATACTGTTACATCAGGGATTAGCTTTGGTCTTTTTGAATTGGCGAAACATCCGGTCGTGCAGAAGAAAATCTTGGAGGAGATACACGATGTTGTTGGGGTTGATAATAGTACCGAACTCTCACTGAAAATTCTTCAAGATCTGAAGTACTTAGATTGTACTGTGAAAGAGATCTTGCGAATAATTCCACCAGTACCATTGTTCGAGAGGGAACTCACTAAAGACATTGTGTTAGGTAACTAAACGCTTATGTCAAATTAACTGAAACTCTCAGTACAAATCTTTTAGATGGAATGCAAATTCCGTGTGGTACTACCATATCGTTCCATCCCTACATGCATCATCGGAACGAAAAGTTTTTCCCGGATCCGGAAAGGTTTGATCCAGATCGCTTTTTACCACACAATACAGTGAATAGGCATCCGTTTGCTTTCATACCGTTCAGTGCAGGACCACGAAATTGCATAGGTTATAAAAATGCTTTCTAAACGATAAATTTACGTAAAAAATTTTTGTTGCAAATCGGTTTTGATTGCAGTGAATCCCTCGAGCATCCTCTGTACAGCTGTTTTGGCCCTATTTGGGGCATCGTCAGCAGAAGCGTAGCTCGAGACTCTACTGCAAATCAAACCGTCCTGTCCAAGGTTATTCGCATAAAGTGATCGCAAGATATCGCGATTCAAACTAATCATGATAAATTTATGGAAGATAATCATTTTGCAGGTTCCAAGTATGCAATGCTGAATATGAAGTCAGTCATAGCCAACGTCATAAGAAACTTCGAAATTAAACCAGTCGTTCCGGTGCACGTGCCTATTTTGGGTAATGACACAGTTCTGGTTTCGATCAATGGTTTACCACTTGTTCTGCATGAGAGAAAGTAGAAAATAATGCTACAAATTTTATCAATATTAATGAGTCAATATGTTCATACTGGAAAGTCCCATAAGGTCATTAAAAATGTTTAAAGCACTACTCGTGTTTTTTTTATAAATTAAAATTAAAAGTTCGAGAAATTTTGCTGTGTATGAAAGAAGTAGTTTAAATAAAAATTTTCTATTTTGGGACGTAAAAGAAACAGTGCAAAAACGATCAGAATTGACTTCAACTACAATGTGTCAAAATATCAACCAACCAAAGGTGAATGAAAAATCATACTTTCCATCTGAAAAGAAGAGGAAAAATCATCAAGCGAACATATTGAAGGTCATATTACGCAATTCTTTTTCGATATTGAAAGTGGAAGAAGTTCAGACCGTAACTTGAATTGATTGGTTTGATAATTAAAGGAATAGAAGGCAGATACCTACTTCGAACTTCCCAAAAGGAAAGTTGTTACTATGAAGCAAAACTCCCCAGATCTGAAAATGTTTGTATTATCTATCCAATAATTTTCTTAATGATGCAGCAAAACTAAAAATTTTGATGTGACTTGTATTAATCAGACATTAAGTAAAACACAAAGTCAATGAACATTAGAGTTGTCAGCAACAAAATAACTTTTGTGGTGCCAATGCGTACGTACACTCAAAGCGATATGGCGGTTGGGCAGTGGCAATCTTAACATCTTTCTGTATTTGTGGTATTGAAAAGAGAAGTTAAAATACAAGGATATCGAAAAAATCCCTGGCCCTCCAACGAAGTTCTTTTTTGGAAATAATGCAGAATTTGGCAACAACACGGAAGATGGAATCGTTTGGATGGTTCCTAACGCGCTTATTAACCCTGTTCGTTTCCTCATTTCTTGCTTGGATCATAATTGCTTGAATACCTCTTCCATCTGGATGTTCGTATTCCTTTCCACATGACTTTCTAAATTTTTCTCGTCACGTTGTTTCCTCGAGACGATTTGCGCTTGAAATAATCTTCTCCCTTCCACAGAAGTAATCTTTTCTTTTCAATCGAAGAAGCCAACTATGTTTTAGTGTTCAAGCGCAAAGTCTTTCAGAATCTTTCTTTGGTTGCCAACGTTTGATCAAAATCTACAGATCACTGGTTCGAGTTTGGCAAGGACCATTCAGGCTAGCCCTTTTCGTAAGAAATCTCGACTATTTGGATTACTTTCTGACTTCAAACGTCCATCTAAAAAATCTGCTAGTCATCGCCTCTTCGATTCTTGAAGAGGGCAAGGCTTACTCACCAGAACAGGTCAGCTCAGTTTTTTCTTTTGCTCAAGACCAAATGTGACATTCAAGATAAAAAATGGAAAAGGCATAGAAAAAATTTAACACCCGCCTTTCACTTTAAAATCCTCAAGCAGTTCTCGACTGTTATGGACAGCGCTTGTAAGCTCTTAGTGAACAATTTGGGGAAGCAAGAGGGAAAACCCATGGACCTCCAATATTACGCTGTGAAATACGCGCTTGACGTCATTTGCCGGCCCAAATAATTACCAGCAAAGTAAATACATATTCCTTGCAGAATCAGCAACCTTGCAGGTTTTGGGATACAGGGAGTCCCTCTTTAGGTTTTTTCTGGAGTATAAAGCCTATAAGAAATTCGTTGCCTATTTACATAACTTCACAGTGAAAGTGATTCGGCAACGAAAGAGAGAGAGGCTCGAAGATGTGGGGCAGAAGGTTGATGACTTTGATATTGAAAAGAAGAAAGCATTCTTCTTGATCGCAATGACTTCACTGATGAGGAGCTCCTATCAATTTGCATTTACCATTGAAAAAATAATTGTAAATTTTAGGGACATGATACGATTGCGTCGGCCATCTCTTTTGGTTTGTTTAAATTGGCGAAATACCCATATATCCAAGAAAAATAATAGAGGCGGTAGATGATATCCTTGGGGTTGGGAAAATCAAGGAAATCACTTTGAAGCATCTTCAAAGCATGAAGTACTTAGATTGTGTAATCAAGGAAACCCTACGCCTTTACCCATCTGCGCCTTTCTTTGAGAGGGAGCTTACTGATGACCTCGTTTTAGGTATTCCTATTTTATCTTAAGCCGGCGAGGATTTAAGTGTCGTGCTTCGGATGGAATGAAGATTCCGTGTAGTACGACGATATCGATGCATTCCTATGCGCTGCACCGTAACGAAAAAACTTCCCAGATCCAGAGAGATTCGATCCCGATAGGTTTCTGTCCTACAACACTATCGATAGTGTTTGTGAGAAAAGTTTTTTGTTGTTTGAAGTATGCGACGATGAATATGAAAGTCGGTTGTAATAAATCTTGAAAGAAATTTTGTGGTGAATCCTGTTATCCCGGTTCAAATACCCAAGTTGGAGAACTGAAGTCTCCATGGTTCACTACATTTCAAAAAATAATGAAATGTTTCAAATGAAGAATAAAAGATGCTGACTTTATAGTTGGAATACTGCAGTTCTAATATTTTATTAGATAATTTAGCAAGTTTCGCATTCAAATGAAACTAGTTTTAATAAAGATACCCAATTTTTTGTGGTATATTCCTTGAATTATTCAAAAGCTATTATGTTATTTATAAAGAAGAGTTAATCCTGAGATTCGCCAGCATTTTTTTCCTGATTTTGCTAAAAGTTAAAACTTGTTGCAAACAAAAAGTCATAACGCGTTTTACTTCATTTAAAACGTGTAAACTGCAAATTGACTTGCGCGGCGCTTTCAGTTGTTTCGGGTTCTTTATCTGACTGGTTTCATATATGTACTAAAATGCACCTGATTTTATTGTTAATTTTAAGTGGTGCAATTTGCCTGTGGTATTTCGCCTTGAAACGCAAGTATAAGGACATAGAGAGGATACCGGGGCCACCCACAAAATTCCCGTTCGGGAATGCGTTAGAATTTGGGAAAGATGTAGTAGGTAATTTTAAAGCAGAAATGTGACGCTGTGAAGATGTTGATTGGTAAACATGTTTTTTGTGCAGAGATATTTTATAACATTCAGAGGATAATAAAAACGTATGGACCTGTCGTGAGGATCTGGCTGGGACCTTTTCGTTTGCAGTTATTTATTACTGATCCCCATTATGTCGAGTATTTTTTAAGTTCTAATATTCATACTAAGAAGTCTGATGGATACGAATTTGCACGTCCCTTGATTGGTTCGGGATTATTTCTTAGTACAGGTAATGATAATAAATAAAAGAAGTCGCAATCATCGTACAATAAAAATCAATATAAAAAATATTTACAAATTGATTTTAATTACTTAATTTAAGCGGAAGCGATGACATAAGCAATTGAAATTGTTAATAAAATAGATAAAGTGCTTTTTAGTGAGTGACTGATTTATTTATTTCTTTCATTTTAATTGCAATGTTATTGTGACGTATCGTATTAGGTGATGCTTGGAGGAAACACCGAAAACTTCTCACCCCGGCCTTTCACTTCCAACTCCTCGAGCAATTCTTCGACCATTTCAATTCGTGTGGGCGAACTTTGGTCAAGAAATTAAGAGAAAAAGCAGGCCAAAAACTCGACATACACCCCTACGTCCATCTATACGCTTTGGATGTCCTCTGTGGTAAAAACGAGTCACCAAATTTACTTTAGAGTAAAATCCTCATTGCAGAGTCTACTTTAAAAATTAAGGCCAACGCCCAAGAGAACTTTAATCACGTGCTAATCAGGGCGGCGGAGCAATATTTAGCCATTTTTTTAAAACGGATATTTTCTCCGTTGAAACGTTACGATTTTATATTCCGGTTCACGTCGGAATATCGCAAGCAACAACAATGCGTAAGTGTGCTCCATGGTTTCACCGAGAGGGTCATACGGAACAGGAAGAAAGAACAACTAGAAGACCTCCACAAACCACCAAAAAAGAAAAAGGTCTTCTTAGATGTGCTCCTAGAATCCAACGAGTTCAGCGACAAAGAAATCCGGGACGAAATCCACAGCTTCTTACTAGCGGTACGTGGGTTTTCCATGTTTTCAAATTATTTAGTTGAAGCATTTGCAATTTAAAGGGCCACGATACAATAGCCATAGCAGTAAGCTTCGGCCTTTTCGAATTAGCAGAACACCAGGACACCCAAAAGAAAATTCTAACGGAAATTACCGAAATAGTCGGAGTTGAGAGAAACCAGGAGATCACGATTAAACACCTTCAAGAAATGAGATACCTGGACGCAGTAGTGAAGGAGGTTTTAAGACTGTATCCGCCTTTTGGATTGTTTGGACGAGAATTAGTGGAAGACGTTAGTTTAGGAAAGTATGTGGAATTCGGTATTTAACAGATTTAATTGATGAAGGGTTGTAGCAGATGGAATTAGAATACCCAAGGGTACGATGGTGTGTTTTAATCCCTACGCTTACCACCGTAACAGCGAGCTATTTACGAATCCTGAAAGATTTAATGCTGATCGTTTTTTGGTCGATGACGTAAAGAGACATCCGTTTGCGTTTATCGCGTTCAGCGCTGGGCCGAGGAACTGCATAGGTAAAATACCATCTGGGAAAGTGTACCTACTTATTTAACCATTGCAGGTTCAAGGTACGCCATGATGAACTGCAAGACAGTTATAGCGAATTTAATAAGAAATTTTGAACTGTTACCCGTCGTACCTGCTCATGTACCTTTGTTATCAATCGCCGGAGTAATGAAATCTGTAAATGGTTTGCCGATTATATTAAAAATCAGGGTATAATTGTTTACTGGATTATTCACATTATTATAATGGAGGAAAAATGTTGGTTAATAAAACAGAGCTTATTTTATAGTAATTTTGTTCATAGAATATAATATAATATTGAATGGTCATTTTGGCTGTTATAAACACGAAAGGAAACCTTAGTAGAACTTCTCATACCATAACCTTGTTGACAAAAGTCGTGCGTTCTCCACGCCTATGTTTAAGCATCCCCTCACGTGTATCCCAAGTAGAATCGAAATTGGTTACTGGAAAAAAAGACAGTTCATCGATATCCCATTGGGGTAATTCCCTATACAGTTTGAATGTTCCCTTAGATGTAGTAGCGAATGGTAAAAAAAAACGGATGGAAAGTCATGAGGCCAGAAGAACTGATTCAGAAGAAGTCATTTTCAAGGCTACAGGTGACCTTCTCGATCAAATCTTCCATCCATAATAGATTTGGGAGTTGAAACTCGATCCCTTAAAGCCATTAGTCTTTAACCACAAAGCTGGTGGGTAAAACTTGAGGCCAGGTCAGAACTTTTTATTCGGAAGTAGATCATACGCAAAAGTGATCTTCTGCATCAGGTCATCCATCAGTAATTGATGTGGTAGTTGAAAACCGATCTCTTAAAGCCATTAGTTTTTAATGATGTTTCGTTAAGCAGTTGTTCTTCTTTGGGTTCCATTAACTTTCATATAAATAAATCTGTGTCATAAGAGCATAAATTAATAAATCAGAAAGAGAAGAGCAACTATTTAATTTTAAAGATGATAAAATTGATTTAAAAGTAAATATTTATTCTATTTATTTTTATACGAATTATGATAACGAAAACAATTTGCTTTTTGACTTCATCTTCAATGAATTTACACTTCGGGTTTGTTTTTGCAAAAAAAGCGCAGCATCACTATGATTAAACATTTTTATTTTGAAAATTTTTTTTTATTTTGGTAGGATGCTGAGGGACACTATCTTTACGTCCTCTCGCAAACATAACACTTTATGAACCAACAATGATTCGCGCACACTTCGAACAGCCTTGTAACCCCCGATAACCAATGGCTTCTCATAAGCACCATTATATCTCGGAAAACATTTCTGCAATAAACGTCGACCTAATAAGACGCATAAAATACAATGTGGTTGGTAAGCTGGGCGATTATCGTCGTGCTGAACGTTTTCGTCTACTTATGGTACTGGAAAGAGAAGCAGAAATATAAGGACATTGAGAAAATTCCTGGTCCACCCACCAAGTTCTTTTTTGGAAACAACGCAGAGTTTGGAGATAGCATAGAAGGTAAGAAAATTTAAAAACAAATGAACCATATTACAGGACCATCAAAATTCAGATTCTTCGTCAATTTCAAAAATAAACTCCCAAAGAAGTGTTACTTTTTTTAAAGGGGATATAGTTGAGTGATCATAAAAATAATAAAATCATATCTTAAAGATTCAAAAGTACTTTTCCCAAAATACATAGTTCTTTGATGTTTCCAGAGTCGTTCTCTGCATGTCAGCGTTTAATTAAAGAGTACGGTCCACTGGTGCGAATTTGGCAAGGCCCATTTAGAGTCAACCTCTTTGTAACAGATCCCAAACACGTCGAGTACTTCCTATCTTCGAACATCCACATAAAAAAATCCGCGGGGTATCGCCTATTCGAAGCTTGGTTGGGGCAGGGCTTGATCACCAGTACAGGTTCGAAACTGCTTCTTAAACTCCACGAGTGCCCTCACGACACGTAACCAAATTTTCAGGCGATAAATGGAAGAAACACAGAAGAATCCTAACGCCCGCCTTCCACTTCAAGATTCTCGAGCAATTCTCCGGGATCTTCCACAGCGCGGGCCAAATCCTAATAAAAAACTTGAAGAAGCAAGACGGAAAACCCATAAACATCTACGAGTACATCATAAAATACGCATTGGACGTCATCTGTGGTAAGACAAGGAAATAATTTCGTTTGGTTTGGACTTCAAAAATAAATTTCGCAGAATCCTCGATGAGAATCCGGGTGGAGGCGCAGGAAAAACCGGTGGACGAGTTCATCAAGGCGTCGAAAACGTTCATGAGCATTTATTTACGCAGGTTCTTTTCGATTTTAAGGAGAAACGACTTCCTCTTTCGAATGTTTCCGGATTATAAAGTCCACAAACAATCCGTCAATTACCTACATAGTTTCACGATGGAAGTGATCCAGCAAAGAAAACGCGAGAGGCTCGAGGAGCAGGTGGTGAAGGCCGATGATTTTGGCATCAAGAAGAAGAAGGCGTTCCTGGATATACTCCTGGATGGTAGGGAGCTTAGCGACGAGGAAATTCGAGAGGAGGTCGATACGTTCTTGTTTGCTGTACGTAATTAACCCCCGTACTCCGGTGGTGTTTAATATTTTTGCGTTAGGGACACGACACTGTTACCTCAGCGATGAGTTTTGGCCTTTTCGAACTGGCAAAGCATCCAGATATACAGAAGAAGGTCCTGGAAGAAATACACGACGTTGTAGGAACAGATAAGAACGCTGAGATCACCTTGAGCAACCTTCAAGACATGAAGTACTTAGATTGCGTCGCGAAAGAAATTCTGCGTATTCATCCACCTGTGCCATTATTTGAGAGGGAGCTCAGAGAAGACATTGAATTAGGTATTAACTCCTGGGGCTTTTTTCTGTGAGGTTTGAGCGTAGTGCTTTCTAGATGGCTTGAAGATTCCTAGTGGCACGACGATATCGTTCCACCCTTACATGCAACACCGCAATGAGAAATACTTCCCCGATCCGGAGAGATTTGACCCCGATCGTTTTTTGCCCCACAACATGACTAACAGGCATCCGTTTGCGTTCATCCCCTTCAGTGCGGGTGCTCGAAACTGCATAGGTAAAATCCCTCCACTATTTCCAACGCTTGGCAAAAAAATCTGATTTGTTTCAGGGTCCAAGTATGCTTTAATGAACGCGAAAACGACGATAGCAAATGTCGTAAGAAATTTTGAGTTGAGCTCTATCATTCCAACTCACGTACCCATATTAGGGAACGATTCGGTGATGAAATCAGCCAATGGTTTGCCTTTGATACTGAATGCTCGAGAATAGGAGAATTGCGCCCCAGAAACTACTTAAAAAATAGAAGAAGTTTGATAATTATTTTTAGCTGTTGTGTTACGTCAGCTTTCTTTTGTGGAAGAAACGAGTAATTTTGTATTCTGATTTGATCTGAAAAAATACCATGTTCAAACTTATGGTATGTTTTACAATGTTATGAATTTCGCCCAAATGCGGTAAATAAAAAGTTTTGCACTTATTTTGATTTTATTTTTTCCATAACCATTTCTACCTACAATCCTACTAAGGAGGAGCTGCTGCTATGATTGACTAATGATTTTTCTTTCCATAAAATTTCTTTTCACGATGATTTACAAGCCAATACTTTTTAGAATTTAGTTCTTTATTTTTGTAATCGCTGAATTAAACTCCTGACGGTGACCTTCCATTGGTATCAATATAGAATAAAAATGCAAGCACACAAAGATTAAATAAAAAAGCAAAGAGAATCTAAAAATATAATTTATGGAAGATGAAACGATTAAGTAGGCATCACAAATTACATGTCAGAAGTTACTTTGTCCACATTTCAAAACGAAGTTACCTGCAGTAACGAAAATAAAATTTAGGTGCTGAAAAACGATCTCCCCCTTAAGAGAAACAAAAGGTACATTTCTAAAAATAAAATATAATGAAAATAGGGGCGGACGAATTTTTTGAGAAAGCAACCCTTCTCCTTTAAGAAGTCAAGTGCTTCAAACTAAATTAAAGTAAAGTACGTTTACAAAGTTCAAGGATTGTGATTATTTGCAGGGATTAGTGTGTCACCAGGTCCTGGATTATAAAAATAATTTGACCTTGAGTAAAAAATCGTGCCTGACCTTCATCGAATGCCAGCAGTTCTATCTCCAAGTTCACGATAATTGTTTCAATAAAATAGCAAGTTCACGATAATTGTTCGAATAAAATAGCAAGTGCTTTATCAGGACGTGCTCGGTGGCTTGGATAATTGCACTAATTTTTTTTTGCAATTTATTGTCACGAGCTGAAAAGCAAAACAGTTCAAATCCAGGCCTATTTGGATTTCGAACAGAATATAGGACATAATAGAAGGTAGCATTTTTTTTTATATAAAAAAAGTATTTTTGTACGTGGAATTTAAATATCATATCAGGAAAGTATTAAAAATTTTGTTTTCTTAGCACAGAGTTACGAAGTCAAAAGTCAAGGGCGAAGCAAAAGTGTTAAGGACTTTATAGAGGGTAACTATTTTTTTTGTTTAATTAAAACTCAACAACGAACTTTTCGAATTTTTACATTGTTAATAAACAATAATAAATAAAGAGCACGCATTACGCTGATGGTACCATTAAAAAATTTTATATCTTTGTTCCGATGCGAAATTTTGAAGCCGCGCAGATAAAAAGGTTAAAGGTGAGTTAAGAATAGCGTCCAAAATTTAAAACATAAAACGAAGAATTGCGTAACATTTATCTATTCAGGAGAAACGTTGTGCTTCTTACTTAAAAATTTAAGAATTGTAATAAAGTTTGACAGGATAAATCAAAAGTATCTAAATTATTATGAATGGTCGTAACTTAACTCCACGTCTGTCTTCTTGTTTCTAGAGTTGTTTTGGGTTGCTCCAAATTAACGTTCTTTGGACATAAATTTTACCCACATTGCAAAGTGCACATTTCTCAGTTTGTTCAAGTAAAAGACCTAGCGGATACTTGGACATTTGAGTTATGGGTTTGTCCATGTCAAGGCACAGATGAAAATTTAAGTTCTTGATGAAAACTGTTTCCTGGAGCTCTGGAGAAAAGAGTTCTTCATCACGTGTGAAAAACTAACACATATTAGAGGTACGTAATTTCTGTTGTATGTGAGTTGATTTTGACAGAAATTTTTCAGAATATTGCAAATTAGAAAAAAAAACGTATAGTTTGTGAAGATTTCTTTGAATTAATCGTTTTGGATTTCCAACAAGAAAAGATCAGCTATGAAGGAGGAGACATAACCACCACAACGGAATAATTTCCAGAAAAATGGAAGATAGAAGATTAGGATGGTGTCGACCCCTGTGGAGAATGAGGCAAAAAAAGAAAAAGTAGACCTCGAATAATCTAGAATAATGGAACAAAACCACTTCTTGGGAAATAGAAAGATAGGGCTGGGATACTTTTCTAGAAAAGAGTAAAGAAATTATCAAGGAAAATAAAGTAAATCGCCGAGAAAAGAGTGAGAAAGAAAAGCCGGTAGAATTTGGAAAAAAGAAAAGCTGCTATGAACAAGGTCAAAAGTATAGTCAAAATTTGTAAACATAAAACGTTATCAAGAAACGAATATTAAAACAAATTTGGAGATTGCAGAAGAGGACGGGTTAAGTAAGTATTAAAAAAATCATAATGCACTATACGTTAGTATACTGTGTTTTAATAAATAGTGTACTTAACTAATCCCCCCGTCATTTAACGTTTAAATTTTAATCAACTAAAGACCGTCTAGTAAGTATCCGGATTTTTGAAATTTCTCTCAATTTTAAACAAACAGAAAAATTTGAGTAATTTTGTCAAATTTAAGGAAAGAGAAAAATGATGGAATATATTTTTAACAGAGGAGTTCATAATTAAAGAAAAGGATTTGTAAGTAATTTCGATCAAAAAATGTAAGAAAAATAGCATCAATTTTACAATTTTTACACCAAGTCTACACAGGATGCAGTTGATTTGATTCAAGGATCCCTAAACGTTTAAATATAATTCTCAGGATGAAATAGAAATTACATAAGCAAATAACTACAAATGTTTTCCTCTACTGTACTTGTTTCGTTCATAAATTAAAAAACTGAAAGTCAGTATTATTTTCTTTTTTCCGGATACTTTCTAACGGACTATAGAATAAATCTTAACATAATATCTCTTTTGACTTAATTCTTTGACTGAGATTGATTTTGAAGTCAAAAGATATTGTATTTTTGCTATTCAGAATCATTGATGATGAATCATGAAATTCAGTCAGTGAATAAGCTCATTATGTAATCGGAATCAACAAACGATTCTATTTTTGTGATTCCTAGGGCTGTTCAAAATCGAATCGATTTACAATTGAATCGAAAGAATCGAATCGATTCAAATGGTGTGAATCGATTCAGAAAGCTATCAAGTTCTCATCGATAATTTTTTAAAAATATTTTAGCAACATGAGTACGAGTATTTCTGACCGAGTCTGTTCTTCCTGATTGCGATACTATGGTGTACTTTATATCACGACCTACTAGGTTTCACGAGACAGCGTGTCTTTCAACTGTTCCTCCGCTGCCGCCACTTATCTAAAAGTTCGGAAGTTAATTATATCCCGAACGTCATTTCACAGCGTCATCAATTAATGTCAAGCTCACGTAGTTTATGACAAGTACAGAGCGGGACACCTCCGAATTAGTGCGAAAGTGCGAAAATACCATACATGTTATAATATACAGATATTCCATTTCCATTCCAATATGCGAACTGAACCGTACTGTAATTCATAGTCGCTTGATTTTCAAAAATGTTGAATATTTTAAAAGTACAGAGATGTAGAAATATTGGACAATTTGGCAAGCTATCGAATGTGGCTCAATTTTTGTATAAAACTAAAAATAACTCGGTAAATACTCAAAATAAATCATTAGCGCTTCAAGGGCTAAACAATACTGTAATAAAATATGGGTTCCATTTAAAAAATCATAAGTTAAGTCTATAGTTTTAAATAAACCATCCTGTATAGCGGGAAATAATTTTAGATTATGCAGAATGGAAACCTGCACAGCTTTTATTTAGAAATTTTTTTGATAAAATGTATAAAAAGGGCATTTTTGGACTACTTCCGAGTTTGAGACATCTTGTATAATTATATTTTCTTGCTAATTAAATAGTTCTTTGTGCGTTTTTCTTACGTTATTTATGGTGTTTCTTATTTAGGTAACTAGCGCCAAAGCGAGTAAAAGTTGTGTTACCTAAATGAAATACTTCCCAGGCTGCGTCTCGTGAAATCTAGTAGGTCGTGTTTTATATTATTTAAAAATTTAATAAAATGAAACACTCCGTAAAATCATAAAGTGAAAAGCTCGTTCTTCACTGTTTTTATTAATAAAATACCGCGTGTTCATGGAACTTTTATAAAGTGTGTTGTCTTAGTAACGAACCGACAAGACTTTCCTGGCCTGATACTAAAAAAAAAAAACAAACGAATGTCTAGATTTTGAGATCTCAATTTTTTATTTTTTGTTTTTTGATATATTAAAACTCAATATGCTTTTTTTTATTTAACTAAAGTTGTAAAAATTTTAACAAAAAAAAACTCTTGTAAAAACTTCCCGGAAACAGCCTGTATAACTACAAAATGAAAAGCTCGCCCTTCACTGATTTTATTAATAGAAACCGGGTGTTCATTGAACTTTTACAAATTGTGTTTCACTGTTAAATTACAAAAATTTCAACAAAACCATCGCCGCGAGATACTTCAAAAAAAATAATAATAAAATAAATGACGTCTAATTTTCAAGATCTTCATTTTTTTTTTTAATATTAACATTGAGGACGTAAACTCTTCACTGTTTTTATGATTAAAATATCGGGTGACTATGGAACTTGTACAAATTGTGTCAAATTGGGAAAATTTCAACAAGATCTTACCCGATCGATACTTAAAAAAATAAATGACGTCTAATTTTCAAGATCTTCATTTTTTATTAATTTATTTTTTTAATATTAAAATTGAGGAGGTAAACTCTTCACTGTTTTTATGATTAAAATATCGGGTGACTATGGAACTTGTACAAATTGTGTCAAATTGGGAAAATTTCAACAAGATCTTACCCGATCGATACTTAAAAAAATAAATGACGTCTAATTTTCAAGATCTTCATTTTTTATTAATTTTTTTTTTCGAATATTAAAATTGTGGAGGTAAACTCTTCACTATTTTTATGAATATAATATCGGGTGTCTATGGAACTTGTACAAATTGTGTTAAATTAAAAAAAATGTCAAAATCTTTCCCTTTGGATATTGAAAAAAAAACAAATTCTTATTTTTTTTTAGATATTAAATTTGAAGAAAGAAATCCAACTTTTTTGGTTTAACTAAACCTGTACAAATTTAAAGAGAAAAAATAACTATTGTAGCAACTTCCCAGAAACAACCTATATAATCACAAAACGAATACGGGGGAAGGTCCAAAAGTAAATTTGATTCACAGAAATAATTATCGGGTTGATGGTTTCTAATCAATTTGACTAATAGAATACACTTGACATGTCGCTGTACACTTTTTTTTATTTTGTACCGCATCTAGGAGTAACAAAAAAAAACTTTAAATACAAAAGTTCTAGGGATTTTTACACATTATCTTTTAGAGTATTCATAAGAAGCACTTGAATCGATTCAGATAGAATCGATTAAATCACTCCTTGTGAATACGTGCTTCTTAATATTAACATCAAGTAAAGCAACGTAATGAATTTTATCAAACCAAAGGAAAACAGAAGCCAAAATATGAAATAAAAATATAAGTAACAGATTAAAATGCTCTACGATTTCATTTTGTTTACTTTTTTCACACTTAAGCACACGTATTCTAAATAAATAAAAAAAGTGACCTGGAACTTGTCATCTCAATATCGATGTACCAATCTACCATAACGTAATTATTTTAATAATTACGTCATGCTATTTACACACTGCACGATGATAACTTCAGGGCCATATCTAATAATAAATTAAATTCATCTAACGGCGGCGGTTAAAGATTAATATTGCAGGTCTTTCGGTTTATCTTCTTTTGCAACGAAGATGCTCCTGAATGGAAACAGACAGAACGTTGAACTTCAATTAGCTTCTGCAATTTCGCACAGAAAACTCTCCGTAATTAACAACCATTAATCTAACAATTTTAATTATAAGTAATTGTTATGCAGTTCCATCACGAGTATTACTTGCAGAATTAATTATTAATTGAGAAGTAGGAACTGGAGGAAGCGTAGCACGATGTATCAACTTAATTGACCTAATTAATTGTGTCCTAGACTTTGTTGGAGCTCCTCGAATCTATTCCTCTTGTTTGATAAATGTGATTTCCTGCCAAAAATGTTAAAACTTATAATTGGTTGTGAATGTTAAACTCGAACTAAACAAAAGCATCATTTAAGTATGTAATCAATAGTCATTAAGACGAAGCAGAGATAAAATAGTGAAAGTTACTTTAAAACGACTTTATTGTAGATTTTTACTTCCAAGGTAAAAGGGAAGTTTTTGTTCAGGGACGTGAATTTTAAAACTCATGCGATTTTAAAATTAAAATTTGGATCTTTCTGATTTCTTAATTGCAAACAAATCGTTTATAGTCTTCGTATTTAGTGTCACATTCAACGGTCACTGGCCTCTTAGATACATGTGTGTTATTTAGATAATGAATTGAGGTCGTTAATTTGTTGTTTTTCGGTAAAAAGTTGAAATTCAAAAAAATTATGTATATTGGTTTATAAATCAAAGAATAACTCTAAAGACAACAAAAGAATTTTCTATTTCCTTTGATCTTCTCATGATACCAAATTTTTTTGCAATTCAGCAATTCTTTAAATATTAAACTCATGTGATTATATAATACCAGTGCATTTCATCTTAAATTAACCAAAACTTTTTTCTCATCGTGTGCCTTATCAGCATAGATGCACTTTTCTTCTCAATTGATAAACCACAATCATAATAGCATCGTACAAAGGTGAACGACAGCCTTAAAAAAGACTTGGGATTGTACTCCCAAATCAAATCAACAATTCCGTCACAAGCTGACGGTCTTTCAACGTCTTAACTGTTGTTTTCAATTGGTTTGAGTGTTGCATTCAATTTAGGCCAATTATAAGGCAGTGTGCAAGGACCACTTATCTATGATCGTACACAACAAACGCGATAGTCGTAGTTGAAAGACGCAGAATTTTTAATAGCGCAGCGAAAATGTGGTTCATCGCTTTGATTGCGATATTGGCGGTGAATCTGCTCGTTTATTTGTTCGTGAGCGAAAAACGCAAGTACAAGGATTTGGATAAACTACCTGGCCCCCCGACCACGTTATTTTTCGGCAACACTCAAGAATTTGGCACCAACACAATAGGTGAGTGAAATTTTTGGTTTTGATTCGAAAATTTGCGCGGGGCGCATGCGTGGTGCATTTTATAATTAATGCAAATAAGTAATTAGAGGAGTTGTTAAAAATAGGTGCAGATAAGATGCGTTGCGGGCACTTAAAAACCAATGATAAATGTGCATGTGCAAATTGCGTATCCTCGTGTAAATTTCCAAGAGATTGCAAACAGGAATTGATTAGGTTTGTTAGACGTACCCTATCTATTGTGTCATCTGGTATCAAGGCTGGTATTAATGGCCACTTACCTGAAATAAAAAATAAAGATTAATATTATATAATATTAATATTAAAACTTGTTTCCTAATTATCTCAATAAATGCTCAAAATCAAATATAAATAATATTTAACTAAAACTTGATCAGAAAGGCAAATTTATATATGAAATAAATATTTTCTTTAAGTTTCCGAAGCACCCTGTACATTAATTTTATTTTTTGCAACTATAAGTCATAATTTCACATTTTAAACGTATGAAGGGGATTTGTATAAAACGATCATCTGATTGCTATCTTATGCCTCAAGTAACCCAAGAGCATTTTATTTCAGACTCCTTCCAAAATTCGCAAAAGATCATAAAAAAATACGGCCCGCTCGTACGAATTTGGCAAGGACCTTTTCGCCTAAACCTATTCGTCACGGACCCAAAACAAGTCGAATTCTTCCTCAGTTCCAACACCCTCCTGAAAAAATCCGAGGGCTACGACTTGTACCAACCTTGGTTGGGTTACGGCCTCATAAACAGCACAGGCACGTATTAAACGCGTACTTGCGAGTTGGGGTGGGTCACAGTTTATTTTTTCAGGGGACACATGGCGAAAACACAGGAAGATTCTAACTCCCGCCTTCCACTTGAAAATACTCGAGCAATTCTTCGATACCTTCCACACCTCCGGGGGGCTACTCATAGAAAAGCTGAAGGGGCACGTCGGAAAGGACGTTGATATTTACCCGTTCATGGCGTTGTACGCCATGGATGCAATTTGCGGTACTTCTTTGCTCAATAAAACTCGAGTTCTTAAATTTAAACACGTCTTCTCCTAGATTCATCGATGAGGATAGAGGCAGGCGCCCTCAAGAATTCCGATACCACCTACATAGACGCCGCGAAGGGTTTTCTGGTAATCTACATGATACGGTTCTTTTCCATCTTCAAGCGTTACCCCTTTCTCTTCAAATTCACGAAGGAGCACGAAGACCTCGAGCGATACATTTCGATTCTGAAGGGATTCACCAGGCGGGTGATAAAACAGAGGAAAGAAGAGAGAGCGAACGTCATGGAAACAGTTGATGAATTCGGCAGGAAGAACAGGAAGAAGGTTTTCCTGGATATCCTCCTTGATAGCAACCAGCTTACAGATGAGGAAATACGCGAGGAAGTAGACACGTTCTTATTCGGGGTAAATCATTTTAATTCTTCTCGGTTGCAACTTTAATAATTTCTTTTTTAATTTAGGGGCACGATACAGTTTCGACGGCGATCAGCTTTTGCCTCTTCGAGCTTGCCAAAAATCCCGAGGTGCAGAAGTGCGTTTTGGAGGAGGTCGAGGATATAATGGGGAAAGATAAGAGCACGGAAATAACTTTGAAGGAGTTGCAAGAAATGAATTATTTAGATCGAGTAATGAAGGAAGTTATTCGATTGTATCCACCGGTTCCCCTTTACGAGCGAGAGATGACCGAAGATGTTGAGCTAGGTAGGGACGAGTATGAGGTCTTTTGCTTTTCATAAGGTGGTCTCGTAGATGGGATGAAAATACCGAAGGGCACGACTATTTCGTTTCATCCGTACGCGCAGCATCGTCACGAGCATTTGTTCCCCGATCCGGAAAAGTTCGATCCCGATCGATTCTTGCCTGAAAATATTTCGTTGAGGAATCCCTTCGCCTACATACCGTTCAGTGCAGGGCCGAGGAATTGCATAGGTAAATTTATTTTTACCCTTCTTGACTATGAGCTCCTAATCTTTTGTATGCAGGTCAAAAATACGCGATGATAAATTGCAAGACCATAATGGCTAACTTGGTGAGGAATTTCGAAATACATCCAGTCGTTCCGGAGCACAAGCCAATTTTAGCCAATGATGCTGTGTTGAAGTCGGTAAATGGTTTGATGATAAGGTTGCAGCTTAGGGAATAGCATTAATATATGTACCTAATAGATTGATTTTTGTAAATTGTTAGATTTTTTGATTTCTTTTCAACAAAGAAAACATGTTATTTCGTCTAATTTATTTAGTCAGTTCCAAAATTTCTTGCTACTTGCCCTTTCGTAGATCCAGACGTATCTTGAAAGGAGTCACCTAATTTGTGTATTCAAACTTATTTAGATGCCTTGCATAATCAGGTATTGTCTGCTTCACTTACATTTCAAGCGTACAAAAAATTTCCGCATTTGTTGATCTTGGTCTGCGGCAAAGCGAAGCCTCTCGAAAATGTGGCAGCTCGTTCTGGTTGGATTGTTGGTGACTGCTATGTTGGTGCATTTCTATTTCGAAAAGAAACGCAAGTACAGGGATATAGAAAAACTGCCGAGGCCGCCTACTAGATTTCTTTTTGGAAATATCTTGGAATTCGGGAACAATGCAGTAGGTGAGTGGAATTTTAAAACCAATATTAAGTTAGGTTGTTTAATTCAAATATTTATAATAGTTATTTAAGAAATCCAAATGTTTTTTATGCGTAGCGATATTTTAATTAATTAATTAATTAAATTAATTTATTAGTCTGGCCATTTTTCGTTTCGTTTTCCAGATCTGTGTACCTTTTCTTATAAATTCTTCATGCCAACGTTTTTCCTGCCTTCATATTTTTTGGCGATTTTTTCTTTTTGATTTAGTAACCACTCTCAATCCTCAAAACTACCTCATCCTCTGACCAGTGGCATTTGGCTAACAGGTTGACAAAAGCTCTTGGAAAAAAGCGATAAGTTCATCAAGTCCTGGTTGGATCGCGAACCTTACAACCCTGAGTCAGTTTTCTCCTTTTCCTCCTTTTTCTTTCGATAAGTAAAGTCCAGAAACATCTAAAAACCATCAGACACCAAAATTTGTACTACCTCTTCAGTAGTCACTTTACCTTAATATTTCAATCTCATTCTGTAAACATTTCGTTCATTTTCTAAGTGTTTTTTTCTCTGTGAAGTATTTAGACAAACCAAAGGATGTTAAATTTAGAATTACGTCTTACAGAATCCTTTCGAAGTTCGCAACGAATTATCCAAGACTACGGTCCCCTAGTGCCCATTTGGTTCGGACCATTCCGCCTCCATTTATTCATCACAGACGTGAGGCACGTCGAATACTTCCTCACCTCGAACGTTCACATCACCAAATCGGCCGGGTATAGTTTATTCCGGTCATGGCTTGGACAAGGTTTACCTTTCAGTACAGGTAAGTAATAGACCGCATGTGGTTCTTCTTACGGTTGTCGTAAGTACTTTTAGGAGAGCTGTGGAAGAAACAACGTAAAATGTTAACGCCTGCGTTTCACTTCCGGAACATAGAGCAATTTTCCGAAACGTTCAACCGAGTTGGTAAAATACTCATAGAAAAATTGAAGGGGCAAGTTGATGTTGACGTGGACGTTCACAACGTTGTGTGTCTTTACTCATTGGACGCCATTTGTGGTAAGAAACGATGAAATAAATTGCGCACCATGTTACGCGATTTCAAATTTTAGAGTCGTCGTTGAAATCAGAGATTTTCGCCCAAAAAGACTCCGACTACAAATACCTTCAGGCCATGAACGAATTTCTAGATGTAGTCGTCAGGAGGTTTTTCTCGGTCTTCAAGAGGTTCGATTTCTTTTTCCAATTCACCTCGGATTACCAGAGGATGATCGAAAGCGTCATCGTGCTTAAATCGTACACGAGGAATATTGTAGAGCAGAGGAAGAAGGCCCGAGAAATCGAGAAAGTAATCTCAGATGACTGTGGAATGAAAGAAGGAAGGAAAGTCTTTTTGGACTTGCTCTTGGACAACGAGCTCACCGATGAGGAAGTAGCACAACACGTTAATACTATCCTGCTTGCGGTAAACAACGTCTTTTAATACTTGAGCCAAATCTAAAACAATCATTTAAAATAGGGGCAAGATACGCTTTCAACGGCGATTAGCTTCTGCCTGTTCGAAATAGCCAAGCACCCACAAGTCCAAAGGAATATCCTGGATGAACTGGAGGAGGTGGTAGGCAAAGATAAAAGCACGGATATCACGGTGAAACACCTTCGAGATATGTGTTATTTAGATAGGGTTGTGAAGGAAGCCATGCGATTGTATCCTCCACTACCATTGTTTGAAAGAGAATTAACGGTTGATTTAATCTTAAGTGAGTTTTCGCGTGGAATATGGGGGTTTTAAAATTGGTGAATTGTTTTCAGGCAGCATGAGAATACCGAAAGGGACGACGATTTCGTTCAATCCTTACGCGCAACATCGAAACGAAATACTGTTTCCGGACCCGGAAAAATTCGACCCCGACCGTTTCCTACCGGAAAACGTATCCAATAGGCATCCCTTTGCGTACATTCCATTTAGCGCCGGACCACGGAATTGCATCGGTATTGTTTTTTTTTTTGCGCGCCTTGGACGGTTTAGAAATCAAAGCGCGTTTCATTTAACGAGCTATAAACATCTCCTTCAATATTGAAATGACATATTGTATTAAAAATCGATCTCTTTTCTAGGCAAGAAGTACGCGATGGTAAATTCGAAGACGACAGTTGCGAACGTGGTGCGCCACTTCGAGTTGTTTCCGGTCGTTCCGGAACATAAACCTTTGTTAGCCAGCGATGCGGTCCTGAAATCGGTGAACGGATTACCCATAAAATTGAAGCTTAGAGACTAGATGAGGCATAAATAAATAAATCCTGGGCTACTTACTTATTCAATTGCATTCTAGTACAGCGAAGTAGTACCAGCAACACGAAAGAAAATTGATGGGACAGTCTGCTTTTTAGAAAATGTATGTAACTTGAAAAAATAAAAAAATATAAACAATAAAGTGTTTTTGTTACGTCAATGTACACGGTGAGGTAAAAGTTATGTTTCTTGTAAATGTGGTGGAACTAAAAATGACGTTTCATAAAGCTAAAATAATCTAAATTATGATTTGCTATTTGCACAGTTGATTTGGGCTTTTAAAAAAATTGCTAAATGCTCACTTGGTGAAGGCCGCCCTAAATTGATTGGGGGAGAGGTTGACAATGAGATGAGGCTTTTAACCACAAAAAATACAAAAGAAAAAAAATTGTACTTTATAAGAACTTTTTAAATTCATCCTCAAAAAGAAAATACTGAATATATAACCGGAAACTTCACTGGTCCATCATAAAACTCATAAAACGTGGACAGTAACTAAATGGAAAAGTTTTTGTTTGACGAGAAGTTTATTAATTTTTTTTTGGCCAGAACGCCAGAAGCTCCGCACGAACGAGAGAACTATGTAAATAGAATGCGGTTCGCTCTGGTGCAATAAATATAATGGAAAAAGAACGACAAATAACACCGCGGCTCGGCCATAAAGGGACGCTGAAAGTATGTGGTGGCTTCATAAAGTCCTGTTCACGTTATTAATAAGTAAAATCCGACACATGTTTGGAGTGCCTTTGAGCTTTGAGTTTAAGCTCGTGGTTCTAAAACAAAAGGATCGCTAAGGATATAGCAAATAATTTTATTGTAACAGGATTTATTGGTTTAAATTTTGTGTGAATTCTAACAGAAATGAGTAAACTCCTTAAGAATTATAACATTAAGCGATGACCTAATTAAAATTAATTTTATTCTTATAATGTCCTTGCAGATAGACGCCTTTGATGAGAACTATTGACTCGAAACACCTACTTTGAGATCTTCAAATCTATTCTCAGCTAATTAATATGAAAGATTGACTTAAATTATAAAAAGAACTTTGCTCTCTAGTTAGCTCTAATCGCCTATCAGTTTGATACGTGTCGCAAATTTAATAATATTTGTACATTTCCGCTCTGGAGAGTTACACATTTATTTTGCAAACATGTCACATAGGGGCAGATAATTTTTTTAAATAAACTTTTATTATCAGAACGAAATATTGCAAAATTTTATCGCCCCGATGGTTTTCTGCAATTCATTCAGCCGGCGTCTTTAATATTTTAATCCAATTTTGATAAGCCGACAAAAATATTGATTAATGACATCAGGAACTGAAACAGGAGGTCACGGGCGGCAAAAAAAAATGCAGGGCATCACATGTGATGTAAAATAGAATGTTCAACAATATTAAATTGTTTACTTTTTGATTTACCGCTCGTTAAACATTATTGATTTGATTAACATCACTCAAGGAATTTTCCGCATGAGTTACTCCTATGAAAACGTGCTTCAAATGATGACTGTCTTTCGTAATTTAGGAAAAAAATCCACGCAAATATTGCAATTTATGTTTGATTCAAAAAAAGACAAGATATCGGTCACGTAGACAAATTTGAATTACGTTATTCTTCTCATTTGTTATGCCACAGAGATAAAGCTCTGCGTCCTTGAAAAACTACGACAACGATTCGCAAACAAATTGGCAATTTAAATTAAATTTTGAATTTGCATTCACTGATGTCTTTCAGATGTGATCACAGGAATGTCGTTAGTAATTTAGAATTCAAGGACCGAAAAATCGCGAATTAAAACGTTGCATGTTATTGATTGTTCATATTTTAACGCGCTGTTTATCTTCAGGATTCTTCAACATGCTAATACGTCCCCACTACACAACGCACTAGAGAAACTTGTTATATTGCCTGCAACTGTTGGACTAGTTCTTAAAAATTTTCGGTGGCACGCGCAATAATAAAATGATTACAGTTCTTGCCTTGGGTTTATGTGTAACTTTGCTGGGCTTGTATTTTTATTCGAAATACAAGAAATATGAGGATATCAGGAAGTTACCAGGACCACCAGCACATCCGGTTTTTGGACATATATTCGATTTGAAAGGAGACATTGACGGTAATTACAACCATAGATATTTTATGGCGATCGAAAAAAGAAATTTGTTTCATGACCAAATAAACACACCTAATTGTGATTAACAAAGAAAATAACGACCTTTTGTATTATTTAAGACATCTTCGAGAAGATGATCAACCTGAATAATGTATACGGGCCGGTCATAAAGCTTTGGGCGAATCCTTTTAAGCCTATGCTCATTGTAGCTCATCCCAAGTACGTAGAGATCTTGCTCTCCACTAATGCGCACCTGGACAAGTCCGACATGTACAAGAATTTTCGTCCTTTTCTTGGAAACGCTTTGGTTATAACGAAAGGTAAGGGTTTTGTTCACTGATTGTCTTAAATTATTCACAAGATTAACACTAAATGAGTTTCAATCCAGTTCAATTTGCTGGAAACCAAAAATGGAGTATCTTGCTCGATTATACAGGTATTTCTATAAATACGTGAACGTTACTTAACTATAGTTTCTTGAGCTCGAGATAAGACGATTTAAACCAACTTACCTAAAGTCAAAAGTTTTTGAAAAAAGTTAAAATATTTATTTGCAAGTCAACCTGTATAAGAGTTTGTTGATATTGATGTCTTATATTTTCAAAAGTGCCAAATAATTTAATTCTTTTCATTTCAAAATTATATGGGTCAGGGATGCCCAACTTTTTTTTTAGCATCGACCTCTTACAGGAAAAGATCCTCTTTCTTCTTTATCTAACTTAATTATTACTGTAAATTAAGTTAAGATCAAAGGGCGATCTATGTATGAGTGTGAGTAGAATTTTCGATTCTTTTTTACGTCCTTTATACAAAGACGATGACGACCTGACATGTATATTACAATTTTTCTAAGCCCCTCCGGATGGCTGGTGGAATTCGTAAGCAACTCGAATCCTAGGCAGGCTGTTTGGTTGGCCTGTACAACACGCGGTGAGGATATAACCGATTTAGACTTTCCAGGTTAGCGTCGCGTCGGAGCAGCTCTAAGCTACTCTGGAGTAACTCTAAGGCTGCATTGTATAAAAGATTTAAGCCAGGATTGGATTGTGTTAGATTGTGACAAACATTATGACGTACAGCATTTTGTATATCACATTCTAACTTAGGCTTAAGTTTAATCCTGGTTTAAACCTTTTATAAAACGCAGCCTAAGTTACTTTACTCTGGAGTAACTTAGAGCTTCTCCGATGCTAACCTGGAAAGCCTAAATCTGTTAAATCCTGACCGCTCGTTGTATTAGGCCACCCAAATAACCTGCCTAGAATTCGAGTTGCTTACGATTTCCTAGAATGCGCCTTTTATTTCAGAGTTGGAAAAAAACTGTTTCAAAAAATAAAATATTTCTTTTATTTAATTTTAAACAGTTTTTTTTTTCTGTTGAAGAACGTTTAAAATTAAGCAAATATTTTGATTAAAATTATAAACACTTTTTTAAATGTTATTTATATACTTCATGTTATTTTGTAGTAATACATGATAAAAACGAAAACGTTATCAGTTGTATTGCGAAATGATAAAAGTTTAAAAATGTTTACAGTAAAAATTTCTAAACATTCTCTTTATATTTTTAGGGTTGAAAATTGAAAATAAAAAAAAATAGTTATGGGTTTTTCATTTCATTATTGTCATTTGCTAATTAAAACGATTTAGAAATTTTCTACAGGCTGCCTTAATTGATGTATGTTAATATATTGATATGCTAAACTCAAATGGCTTATCAAATATAAATATAAAGTGTTAGAAATTGAAAAATTTGTTTGACTGCAAAACAATCCTGTCTATACATACATATACATTCATACATATATATTATGTTTTAAAATATAATGGAATGAATAATAAATAAAAATAAATAAATTAAAATCTAATGATTCAAGTGCTAGAACAAATTATAAACTTAAATTAATTTTATGGTTTCGATAAATGTTTGAGAGAGGAAGAAAAAGAAGAAGAAGGATAATTGCTTGTTACAGTTTAATTTCGTTCAATTCAATTAATGAGTTTCACAGCCTAATATTAAATATACAGCTTGAGTGAAGTAAGTGGGTTGGCGACGCTTGCCTCGGATGTATTCGAGGCGATCGACCTTGTCTCGCATTGGGAAGCGAAACGATGAGCGCGTATTTAATAATTTTATTTTAACTAGGATTTCAATAATTCTTGTTACAATATTGTTATAATTGCCGCAATACATTTGCATAGCGCAATTATTATTGTTTGTAATCAAACAATACTTCCATAAACATTACAGAAATTAATAAATGAAAAGTCTTCTCTGATAATGGTTAAATTAAAAAGAATTCACAACGATAATATAAAAATATAATAAAAGATTCTCTTGTAACAGAAAAACGATTTCTCAAATTTAATGAAAGATTTTATGGAATGAAGATAAAAATAAAATAAATTTTAAGTAATTCTGGTCAAGAAATAACAAATATATTTAATATCTTTCAACATTTTTATTAATTCTGCGGATGGTTGTAACAGAAGGAATTGGACGATTTACAAATTTTTCTCTGAATAAATTAATTCGTTAATACCACTTTATAGTTTGTACTTTCTCAGGTACACTATAATTCATACTGAATTTTTGTACTGAAAAAAAATAAAGAACAATTAAAATAAATATTATATTATAATAAAAAATTTGCAGCTCAAAAACAACTCTAAAACCCGCACGCTTCGAATTGGAGGCGTGAACTGATACACGCTAGCGCAAGAACCCCCCTCTATTCCTACACGACTTCGTCCGAATTTACTTGTATCCACCTAGTTGTAAAATTTAACCTTTAGAAAGATACAAAGTGGAACAAAATGATTCTCATCTAGTTACAATTGGGATTTCTTCACACATAAATTTTTCTGTGCCGCTCTATCTTTGTGAAATGGCTAGCTTTGTCAATAAATATCATAAATTTGTCAAATTGACGTAAATTGAATAAACAAGCGATTAAAACGTATACGTTGAAAGAAAACACTTTCATTATTGAAGCTCCTTTCTGAGCTGGACGTGTAATAAATGGGGAATGACAATATTCCATTCTTAAATGCAAAGCACAGTTTCGATTTAGGTTTTCGAACAAAATTGTTGAAGAAATTGCCTTGCACCAACACGCTCGTCAAATTCTTGAGAGATTCCACAGAACGGGAAGTGATGAAGGGATAGGCCGCAAACTGATGTGTCTCACGCCACCATTAGAGGAATTCTGACGCGTCCTTTACATATGATTCCATCAAAGTGATTCCATAGTTCACTACGACGAATAATATCGAGAAACAAAAGAAGATCGACAATCGAAGACGAAGATCGTTGATCATTAGGTAGGTCGCTCGAAAATCAAGACTTACAAGAAAACAAAAGAAAAAAGACCGTAATAATCCGACCCAGAAAAAAAACGAATAACATCGAAAAACAAAAGAAGATCGACTATCGAACAGAAAACAAAGGAAAAAGACTGTAATAATTCGGCCAAAAGAAAACAAAAGAAGATCGTTGATCATTAGGTGGGTTGTTCGAAGATCAACACTGATAAAGAAACAAAAGAAAAAAAGACCGTAATAATACAACAATAATACAATAAAAAAAGAACTAGAACGAATAACATCGAAAAACAAAAGAAGACAAAGATCGTTGATGATTAATCAAGACTGACAAGAAAACAAAAGAAAAAAGACCGTAATAATCCGACCAAGAAAAAAAAAGAACTACAACGAATAACATCGAAGAACAAAAGAGGACGATAATCGAATAGAAAACAAAAGAAGATCGTTGAATATTGGGCGGGTTGTTCGAAAGTCAAGACTGAAAAGGAAGTAAAAGAGGAAACCGTTACAATTCGTCAAGGAAAAAGAATTATAACGAACAACGGAGATATACGAAGAATAAAATGAATAAAAAAAAACTAAATAATCGATCTTCTTTTGTTTTTTTATGCACCTAATAAAATCGCATAGAATGTCAATCGTAACATGAAAAATTAATTCGATTATAAGAAACGAAACAAAAAGGGTCGACGAAGTGTGAAGAAAAAGATGAACCGAAAACAAAAGAAAATCGTTAAGTATTAGGTGGGTTGTTCGAAAATCAGGATTGCTAAGAAACAAAAGAAAAAACCGACTAAGTAATTCGACAAAAAGAAGAACTCTAACGTACAACGTGTACGTGTAAGTATAAAGAAACCGATATGCAACAAATTTTTTTTATAAAGAATAAGATGAATAAAAAAAAACAAAAGAAGAAACTGTGTGAAGTGTTAATTGTAACACGACTAAAAGAAATAACGACAAAAAAACAATTGATTGATTAATTTTTAACATATCAGCGGCAGCTTCTAACAAGGTTTCTGTACGACGAACGATGTCACGGTAGAAAAGATTCTCGAAATCGATGGTATCAGCGACAAACTCATTCGGGGAGAACCAAACGGTTACGTTAACTTAAACCAGGCGGGAAGGGCGGTTTCAGACCCTACTTAATGACCAAACGCATATCCATTTATTGCAAGTGAAGGGTTCCAACGATACCAAGACGATCTCCACCAATCCTTCTATGTGTTCCGCCTTGGAAAAGCTGCAGCTCTCTGAACAGGTTGCTGCCGACCTGAACGGCGAACAACGATGTCGTGGTAGAAAAGACTCTCGAAATCGATGGTAGCAACGAGAAACTCGTTCGGGAAGAACCAAACGGTTACGTTAACTTAGGCTAGAGGGGGAAGGGCTGTTTGAGATCCTGATTAATGGCCAAACGCATATCCACTTATTGCAAATGAAGGGTTCCAACGATACCAAGACGATCTTCACCAATCCTACTATGTGTTCCGCCTTGGAAAAGCTGCAGCTCTCTGAACAGGTTGCTGTCGACCTGAACGGCGAACAACGATGTCGTGGTAGAAAAGACTCTCGAAATCGATGGTAACAACGAGAAACTCGTTCGGGAAGAACCAAACGGTTACGTTAACTTAGGCTAGAGGGGGAAGGACTGTTTGAGACCCTGTTTAATGACCAAGTGAAGGGTTCCAACGATCTTCGCCAATTCTATTATGGTGTTCCGCCTTGGAAAGGTTGCAACTCTCACAGCGGACTCTAAACATATCGGCGACAGCTTCTAACAAGGGGGAGGACTGTTTCAGACTCTAATTAATGACCGAACGCAAATCCACTTCTTGCAAATTAACATTCCTAAACACGTCTTATTTCTGCTCAAATGAATGTGTTCCACACCACCATTGGAGGAATTCTGACGCGTCCTTTACACATGATTCCATACAGAGTGGTTCCATAGTCCAAGAAATCTTGCCTAGACATCACAACAGTCGAATGCAGTATTGTAACTTTTTCCAAGAAAATTAAACAACGATGACGTTCTCGATCTAAGTTTTTTTTATGGATGAAGCTTGATTCCATTTAAGTGGTTACGTAGACAAACAAAATTATCGAATATGGTCTGTTGTTAATCTCCACAATTTCCTTGAAGCTCTTTTACATCCTGTTAAGATAGCTGTACCCCGCCGTAGAATCCTAGGGCTCTCTTTTTCCACGATAAAATCAGTGGTTACTGTTACAATTGTTGACCCCGTTTTTAGAGAAGTTGGGGACCTTGATCAACATCACCAGACCTCACCCCGCTATATTTCTTCATATTTGGCTCTCTTAAAAATTAGGTCTATAAAGAAAGAATTAATAATTTGCAAGACTTGATGGCAAGGATCACATTAAAATGCAACGAGATAACGCCGGATATATTGCAACACGTTTTTAATAATATGAAACGTGTATAGGGTTTGTCGGTTTTGAAAAATCGCGAAATTCTACCTAAAGGGAAATGGGATAACGAGAACATAACATAAGTGCTGCAACTTGCTTATAAGATAATAATTTGTTTACCTTATTCTCGTTTTTATTATTTCTAAAGCTGAGTTTCATTTGTCCACTTTCTAGTAATGTAATAATCGAAAAATGTTCACTTTCTAGAATAAAAAAGTTTTCTCCCAAAAATATTCGATGGTGGTATTGCTAATTCTTGTTGGCAAAATCGTTTTTTTTTTAAAGTCGGTTTTTGTATAAACTCTAGTTGGTGCAGAAACATGCATGCAGCAGAATGGTGGCCACTTTCAACATTTGCTGTGATACTTTCGTTGGCTTTCTTCTCAATTTCAATCTCAACTTTGCATTCATATCATCCATTTCGAATTTTGATATACATATATTTTGATATTACAATACTGCTTTCTTTATTTTCCTAGAGTAGCACTTCGTATTTTACGTGGGTAATGTAAAGGTAACTACATGAGAATCATTTTGCTCCACTCTGTATAATAACGTAGACTTTCTACAGGGTTTTCAACAATGTCAGAATCCCACGTGATCACCCAAATTAGGCAACCAAACTTGCACTTCCAGGAATGCTTAAAATAAAATGTTGCGTCTACAGTACTAGGATAAGCAGTGGCGTAACAGAATTAATTTTATCTTGACTCAAAAAATTAAATATAAATAATATCATAAACTTATATTTTATTTATATTTTGTAATTGCAAAAATACCCTAATGATTTTAGCGAATTATTTAATAAAAATGTATAAATAAATATATGATTTAAGAAACAAGAAAATTTTCATGGAATCTGTGAGAATAAAATATCTTAATAATAATAATAATTTACTATCATTAGTACAGGCGAAACTTAATTAAGGATTAAGTAATGTGTAAATAAATGTGCACGAAGAACCTCGTCTGACTCATGACTCACAACTAATGCTAATCTTTAATTACTATAGCAAGTAAAGGACTATTTTTCCGCGATCACAATATTTGTTTATATTATGTACTGATGATTACATGAAGTTATGGAATCTCGCCTCTAGTAATGAGTCATTACCTCATTTCGTAGCGGCTATGTATTTCCTCGAATACGTTATTTGTTTACACATTTTTTTACCTTGTATTGATGCTTACATAAGATTATATTGACGTTTATCCTTAATTACATCTCATCTTTAATTATTAAATTAAAAAAGAAAAATAACTTTAGCACAAAAAATTCGACAAGTAACAAGTTGATAGGTGAGCAAAAAAATGCATGCAACTCGAATTAAAAGTCACAGGTGAAGGATATTTATTTACCAGATCACGATTAACTCAAAAAGATTTTGATGTATTAAGTGGACACGTATTTACGAATCAACAACTTTTTTACAGCTCTATTATACAGGGTGTTTCAAACTACACCAACAAACCCATTTTTTTCAAACTTTGGTCACATTTTGTAGAAGAAAAGAATGAAGAAAGCTTTCCTTCAATATATTGTTTTCACTCTTGGCATTTAAATTGTCCTCATTTTCGATCATGTTGGTGATGAAATTATTGCAATAATTCCAGCCGAAACTTGGAAGAAAGACCGTAAACTACTGAACCTCGGTTTTAACACCAAGATCCTAGAAAACTTCATCCCCGTCTTCGAATACCACGGCCAAATCTTCATCGACATGCTCAGGAAGCAAGTCGATAAACCTTCGGCGGACATAGTTTCCCTGGTGGACCTCTTCGCGCTGGATCTCATAAACGGTCGGTCCACCCAAAATAAAACCAACAAATCTTAATCTAAGCGCACCTTTCTTTCAGATAGTATAATGAGGACCAAAACGGATTTCCTGCACAAGGCCGACATGGAATACCTCGAGGCTCGAAACGGTTTCCTCCACATATTCATGAGCCGCATGTACTCGTACCTCAAGCAGAAGGACTGGATTTTCCGTTTGACCAAGCCGTACGCGTACCAAGAAAAATATGCCAGGACGTTACGGGCTTACGCAAAGAGAATCTTGATGAAACGCAAGGAGGAGAGGAGCAAGAAGCAAGCGGGGGAATTCGATGGAGTGACTGGTAGAAAACAGGTTGTCATAGACGTGTTGCTCGATAGTAAGGCGTACACCGACGACGAAATCGTTGACCAAGTTAACATGTTTGTCGTGGCGGTAAGTCTTGGGTCAAAACTTCTGGTGCAAATTTGGAAAGCAATTTTCAGGGGCATGATACACCAGCGTCAGCCATGGCCTTCGCTATATACGAAATTGCTAAACACCCCGATGTACAAAAGAAGATACTTGATGAAACGATTTCGATATTAGGAACCGACAAAGACGTGGTCATTACCTTCCAGGATATGCAGCAAATGAAGTACCTCGAGTGCGTGATCAAGGAATCTCTGCGTTTTTACACCACGTTGCCATTTTTTGATCGCAAAGCAGAGACCGACATAGTCATAGGTGAGTTTGCAAAACTGGTAAGGCCTTAAGGTTCAAGCAATGGTAATTACAGACGGCGTTCGGATACCGAAAGGAACTGATATATCTATATGTGCCTATCACTTGCATCACGATGAAAAGTACTTCCCAAATCCTTACAAGTTTGATCCTGAACGATTTTCACCGGAGAATGCGGACAATATACGACCTTACACTTACATCCCTTTCAGTTTGGGGCCGAGGAACTGCATCGGTAAAAATTATACGCCATCAAAGTAGGAGATTAAGAAAGTCTATTGTTTTAGGTAAGAACTTCACGATGCTGCAGTTGAAATCGGCATTGTCGAAAGTGGTGCGTAACTTTGAACTGCACCCGGTTTATCCCGAACACAAGATCAGGTATACAAGTGAATTCGTCCTGAAATCCAAGAATGGACTGCCGATCAGATTAACAGAACGGAAAATTTGATTTTATTTCGCAAGTAAACTTGTTGCTAAAATTATTAATGATTGGGAAGAACATAAAACAAATTCTTTAGACAAACGAATATTTGTTTTTTTTTTAAACGAAATCAAAAATGATAATATTTCTTGCTCTATTGCGTTGGCACATATTACTCTCGATCACACGAGATTGCTGCTGACTCTTTGATGGAAATATGGAAATTCATGGATTTCTTGTGGATTTCTTCTTCTTTAAAGGTTGGCCAACTTCACTGGAAGGCTTTGGAAGCTACCAATGCTCAAAGCCTTCCAGCGAAGTTTGCAAATAAGGCTTCGTGTGGATACAGATGGGATGTCTTCACCAAGTTTGAACTACGCTCCGTTGTGCTGGTTCTCCATTATAGATTTGTAGCTAATTTTCATTGATGTCTCTTTTGCTATCGGTAGTTTTTAGAGATTGAGTGTGGTTATTGACCAACGAGACGCTTCTTGACGTAAATATGAAAGCTGGTGCCTTTGTGTTATAAGGCAAAGGTTGAAGTGTACAGGAGGGAGTTAGGTTGGCCTTGGCTTTAAGTAGAAGTGTTTGAAATTGATCCAAAACTTATTTAAATTCGAAGAAGTTTTGAGTATTATTTCTTTTCATATCGAGAAGAGCCAAGTCCTTCAAAAAATTAATTGGTGGCTAGTTACGACAGTAGCTGAATTCCTCTAAGAGTTGTATTAGGTTGAATTAAGTGCTGATAACATAGTCATACGAAATAAATAAAAAGCTTAATCATCAATATCATCCAGAGGAAGAAAAAATAGTAAAAAAGTTTTTGGTCAATAATAGTTAAGGAAGAAAGGTGAAAATTCGAAATTTTATTTAAATCTGACATGATCAGGTAGACGTAAGACCAGATGACCACGAAAAAGATGGAAGATAAAAAAAGACCACAAATGGAATAACGAGTTGGCAATTTACCTGAGGTATAGAAAAGTGCTCTGTGAAGGTAGGGATGATGTAGAGCACCAAAAATGTTGGCTTATTAGATTCAAAAACATGGCACACTTAAAGCAAAAAGAAAATTAAAATAATGTATCAATAATACACTGTAAATTCCTATAAGGGTAACAGAATGATACAGTTACGATTCTAGTTGCTTGTGAATCGTTTTATACAACACAATAACAAAGAGGAAGTTTTAAGTTGCTCAGCCCTGCTAAAAGGGAAACTAATCGATCCTTTCATGCGGAATGAAGGACGCGCATTCAAAACATATTAAGTATAAAAGCATGTAAACAAAAAACAGCGGGAAGATAAACATTATCTAGAGCCGAAGCCATTTGCGCACAAAGCCGGCGAGATATTTTGTTTTGAAACTACTTTTATGCATTTGCTAATGTTTTATGTATTTGCTAATATCAGAACGATACGCAGATCAATGATTACATAAAGACAAAACCATACGAGATTAAGTAATTGAAATAGTTGTCCAAGTTAGTTTGATTATGACAAAATCCAATAAAGATTAAAAGAAAAAGAAACAAATTCCATTTGGAACTTACAAGTGAATCAAGAAGCAAACCCTCAAGCGTGTTTAGATGCATAATTTATTTCATGAATGGTTTGACGATTTGTTGGTGAATGTTACAGTATGACTAGTATGCAGAAAAAGAAATTCTAGAAAGTTTACAATTGAATAAACTCTTTTTTCATTTACTAAGATTACAGTGTTTGTGCAAGTTTCTAATATCTCGCAAAATAATTAACTAGTACCTACCTGATTTATAAAAAAAAATTTATTAAACAAATGAAGTGGTTACTCATAGATTATATCTAAGGTCTTAGGTCAAGATCTGCGTGATGCGTGCGAACCATGCATATCTCTTCTACTTTAAACTGAAGAAAAACAAATGTAAGGACTTCAATCAGTGGATTTCTGCATAATTCACTAAGTCATGGCATTCTAAACTGGTTTAGCGGACAATATAAAAAGCAAGGTCACTTTTCTCGAGAAACTCAGATTATTAAACGTCGTAGAGCAACCATGTTCGTGTTCTACTCGATCGTGAGCATCTTCCTTGGCCTGCTCGCTCTACTCTGTTACTTAAATTTAGTAATTTACAAAGACATACGAAAATTGCCAGGGCCATCTCTGCTTTCATATTTTAAGAACTTGTTTAAGCCAATGCCGAGTGCAGAAGGTAATATAGTTCTCTTGGGGAACTGCATAGAACGTTGAACCTTGAAATTTTTGATTTTTCAGATGCCTTCGAACAGTTGATCAGTTTGAACAGGGTGTACGGACCCATGGTCAAAATTTGGGTGAATCCTTTCACGCCAAAGTTGGTTGTGACGAACCTTAAATGCATAGAGCAGCTTCTATCTACGCATGCGCATTTAGATAGGACCAAGTTCTACGATTATTTTGGTTCTTTTGCTGGTTTGGGCCTCACTGTACTTCCAGGTAATAATTTCATCAGACCCAGAAATCCATCTATTAACTGCGTCTTGGCTAGAGCTGATTATTCCTTTTGTCGATGTTTCGATTTCAATGCACGGAAATGTCTCAGTGGTTGAGGGCGAAACATCAGCAAGAAAAAATCAACTTGGTCAATGAACAAGAGTTTCGAAGTTCACTCACTCCTTTTTAATTTCAGTTCCGATTTGGAAAATCCATAGAAAATTTTTAAACTCGGCATTCCATATCAAAATCTTGGAAAAATACGTGGACATTTTCGAGCAATTCGGGAAGGAACTAATCACAGAACTCAAGGAAAATGCAAACGGTGTCGCTTTTGATATACTTAAGCCAGTGAACATAAACACCCTGCATATCATCTTCGGTGAGACACCAATCACTTGGTTTAATCCCTTCATTTTTCTTTTGTTTTGGTTAGCTACAATAATGCAGACGAAAACTCGTCTTGATTTAACTGAGTGCTCGAAGTACTTTGAAGCCAGGAAGATTTTCTATAGGATTTTAGAGGATCGCTCATTATCACTACTGACGCAATACGACTTCCTGTTTAAGCTGACGGGGACCTACTGGAAGCGTGAGCGTTCCGTGAAAATTCTGAACGGTCCCTCTGAAAGAATAATTGAAGATTACAGACGTCAGAAGAAGAACTCAAGAGCTAGCGAGGACAAGCACGCTATAGATCTGATTTTCGAAAAGTGTGACTTGGAATCCAAGCAAATGGTTCATCACATAAACACGTTCGTAATAGCTGTAAGTCAAATGATTTTTATCATCATTTTGAGTCATGTAAAAATTTTCCTTGGTGTTACGAGCCGTTTCAAATCTTATTTTGCCATTTATATTTGAAATGCAGGGACATGAAACAATATCAGTTGCACTAAGCTTCGCTCTATTCGAATTGGCCAAACACCCGGAGGTGCAGAGGAAAATCGTGGAGGAAAGCAACTCGGTTTTGGGAAAAAACAAAGATGCCACGGCGAAATTTTCCGACCTACAAAACTTGAAGTACGTCGAGTGTGTTATTAAAGAATGCTTAAGAATATACACCACCGTTCCTGCCTTCGAGAGGAAAACCACGGAAGACATGAAAATAGGTACGCACTCAATCAGGCGAGCGATTTCCGAAATTAAACGTGTTTTGATTTTAGATGGTGTTAAAATACCCAAAGGCACTGAGATTATGATCTGCGCTTATAACGTGCACTTGGACGAGAACAATTACCCCAATCCTCACCTCTTCGATCCCGATCGATTTCTACCAGAAAACGAGCACAAAATTAATACGTTTGCCTTCCTTGCGTTTAGTTGGGGGCCAAGGAATTGTATTGGTAAAATTATCCGAAAGCCAATCACTTTAGCTTGATGAGTCTTTTGAATTTTCAGGCAAACAGTTTGGAATTTTGGAATTGAAATCTCTCCTTACGAAGATTCTACGACACTATGAAGTGCTTCCGGCGGAAACTCCGACCAAAATGAGGTTGCTCAGCGAATTCAGTTTGAAGTCTTCAATTGGAACGCCTGTTAGATTGATCGCGAGAGTGTAGAGTTGTGAAAGTTGAAGTTGAAATAAATTTTGTTTTACTTACGTGTTTTTCCGTTTTAAAAGCCTTCCTCCTAGATCCCATCAAATAAAAAAAATCCAGTTAGTAACTAAAAACGCGAAATATATAGTATTTGCCAAAACAACTAATGGCAGGAAGTTTATTTCGCAAAATAAAATACAAGGTCAATCATAAGCAGATGTCACTTAAATTCCTCCGTAACGCATCATTGAGCGTCATTTTCATTTGTCATTATGTTAGGTGCACCTAATATAATACAAAGACTTACGAAGCCTGCTAGGTCCAACAGTTTTCCTGTTGGTTTTGAGCATGTTTTTCGCTAAACTGACCGTATAAAGTAATTTGTAGGGTATTTGCTTCCATACTGGTTGCATGTTGTAAATCCATAGAGACTTTTGAGATCTTGATCGGTTTAAACAAGGAGTACGGACGGGTTGTTAAAATTTGGGTTAATCACTTCTCGCCGAAGCTCATCGTAACAGATCTCAATGACTTTGAAAATGTGTTGTCTTCAAGTGCGCATTGAGAGAAGACCAAATCTTATAGATATTTGGAATCTTTCGCTGATGAAGGTTTCCCTACAGCACCAGTATCATTATTGCTTTGGGTTCTTTCGATATTGTTAGTTACTCGTTACTGACTTCTCAAGTTTTAGTAATTTAATGTTTCGATAGCTTTTTACTATTAAAGTTATCAGGTTTTTTTGGAAACTACTGTTGGTTTCAATAGAAGGTATTTTGCAACTGCAATATGGAAAAATCAAAGGAAAATCTTCAACCCCACATTTCGCAATAAAAACTAGGAACACGTGGAAACATCGACAACTATGGAGATGAACTCGCCACGGAAATAACGGGTATGAAGGCGGGCTTTCATTTGATATCCTTCCACCACTGACTGTGTGTTCCTTGCGCATTACCTGTGGATATACTTCACTCTGCCTTTTGTTCACACCGCTACCCTAATGCAGGTGAAATCCTGTTGTGCAAAGAAGGATTTATCTCAATACTGTGAAGCAAGGGAAGGATTTTTTCAGGATACTGGGGTTTCGTTCACTGTCGATTCTGACTTCCTATTCCATCTCCCAAGAGCTTATGTGGAGAGAGAACGCTACGCGAAAGTGTTGGATGATTTTTCAAAGTAAATAGTCGACGCTTAAAGGAAACAGGGAGACCATGCCGCGAAGTTCGAAGAAGATAAACACGTCGCAGACTACATTCTGGAAAACTATGAGTCTAAAGAAATGTTGGATCATTTGGGTGCATTCATAGCAGCTGTAAGCTTCATTTAGAAAGAGTGGCCAAGTCGAAATATTAATAATCACAGGCACACGAAACTGTAGCTGCAGTATTAAGTTTTGCTCCATATTTATTAATTGGCAAAACATCTAGAGGTACAGAGGAAAATAATGGAAGAAAGCAACTTGGTTTTGGGCAAAAACTTAAATTTTTAAATTTAAATTTTCCGATCTACAAAACTTGGAGTCTGTTGAATGAATGTGTTATTAAAGAAAGCCTCCAGTTCCGATGTTTGAGAGGAAAACCACTGAACCTTTGGAAATTCCTAAGGAATATTTTTTTCATGCATTCAAGTGACGATTAGGTTTATTACGGTTTTAGATGGTGTTCGCATTCCTGAGGGTGTAGCAGTATGTGTTTATAACGTCCACCTGGACGAAGCAAACTACCCCAATCCAGAAGTGTTCGACCCCGATCGTTTTCTTCCGTTTTGTTTAGGACCAAGTAATTGCATATGTGAGTTCTGCCTTTGCCCAAAGGACTCGCCTTGTTTGATGGGTGCCATTTTAGGCAAGCTGTTCGCTATTTTGCAAATGAAATCGCTTCTGACGAAAATTCTTTGACACTACGAGGTGTTTCCGGCGGAAATGCAGGAGGGAAATGAAGTTCAGCACTCATAGGCTTAGAAAACAAAATTCGTTAGGAAAAATGTAATGGGGCTGGAAGTTTTCAAAATACTTCAGGTTTAAACAATTCATAGAATTGATTTTTTGAGTTTATTTATTTTATGAAACGAATGTGAAATACATGTAATTATAGCTAGGTTCTAGAAAAAATCAAAGGCTACAACATTCCCCTAAGTCTTAATTAATAATGTAATAATTTCTTGTTTGCTAACATTTGTAATTCGATTATTAAACTTATCTCCCTTTCAAACCAGCATTTAATTTGAAAGTGAAGGGTCAATTTGCACAGCAAAATTCTCTGCAAACACACAAACAATTTTAATCCCTTGTTAAATGCAACTTAAACAATCTGATTGTGAGTCAGTAGAGATCAACAACGCAAACGGCCTTTTAATATCTGCTTGGATTCGGCGATTTTCAGTTCTTCTACGCAACGTCGAAGAAGAATCATGATCCTCGCGTACTTGCTAATTTTAACTGCAATTGCAGTTATCAGACTGTTCTTCAATTTCTGGAAATACAGGGAGTTGATGAAAGTGCCCGGCCCATCTTATTTTTTTATATTTTCAACATTTAATACAAAGTTAACACCTCAAGGTATGTACTAAATAATTTTCGTAATTTTACAACGTTTTTCTTTGGAAAACCACAGAAAAGAAAATTAGTACACGAGTTTGATTTGCAGTTGCTTTTAAACATTTAACAAACTTGAACAAGACGTACGGGCCTGTAGTTAAACTGTGGATAAATCCTTTGAAGCCGATGCTAATAGTGAGCGACCCAAAATTCGTGAGGCATTTGCTATCATCGAACGTGCACCTCGACAAATCCCACTTCTACGACTTCTTCCATCCATTGGTTGGAAAAAGCATTGCTACTGCTGAAGGTTGGTTGTTCGCTTAAAAAACTAAGCGTATCCAGAAAGCTTTCGTTATTTAGGGCATGATTGGAAGACGCAGAGGAAAATAGCAAACCCTGGCTTTCGCTTGAAAACGCTCCAAGATTACATAGCCGCGATAGAAAAATTCGACCACAAATTGATAAGTGCCCTATCAGAACGAGTAGGCGAAACCAGCTTCGATGTCTTTCCTATTTTGGGCTTGCACACACTGGATGTTATTTGCGGTAAGTCTTAAGTAAACAACCACGTAAGCTGAAGTAATCGAATTATATTCCAGCCACCATCTTAAACTTGGAAGAAACCTTCGACCAGGAAACTAAGATGGAATACCTAAAAGCCCGCGAGGGATACTTTGGACTCTTAACAGAGCGCTTGGTATCCTTGCTAAAGCAAAACGACTTTCTGTTTTGGTTTACTGGATCATATGAAAGGCACCGAAGTTCTGTGGAAGTCTTGAATGGTTTCACCGAAAGAATCGTCGATGCATACCTCAAGCAAACCCAAAAAGAACCACGTGGCGTTCACCTCATAGATCACTTGGTCGGAGGTTACAGCCCTGAAGACTCGAACTTGGCCAAAAATATCAGCACGTTTTTGGTTGCGGTAAAAACGTTTTTTTTTTTTAATTGTGAATTTTACATATTTAACTTTTCCTTCGAAAGGGACATGAGACCATAGCGACTATTCTGAGCTTCACGCTCTACGAATTGGCAAAGCATGAGGACGTGCAGTATAAAATACTAGAAGAAAGGTGCTTAGTTTTGGGGAGTAATAAAGACGATGAGTTTAACTTCGATCGGCTGCAGAAAATGAAATATTTAGAGTCTGTCCTTAAAGAAAGCATGCGAAAATATTCACCCGTGCCGTTTTTTGATCGACGAACGGGAGAAGAGATGGTGATCGGTAATTCGTAAAGCAGTTATGAAAACGTAGATGTAAAATTTTTTTTTGCAGATGGGTTTCGAATACCGAGAGGAACGGACATATCAATTTGCGCCTATAACCTCCATCGCGATGAAAATTACTTCCCTGATCCTGAAGAATTTGTGCCTGAACGTTTTTCTTCTGAGAAAGGAGGAAACTTAAAGCCGTACACGTATATTCCGTTTAGTTATGGACCCAGAAATTGTATAGGTAAAATTAATGCTATTTACTTTTATTTTTAGTTTCAATCTCTTCAGGCTTTGTTGTTACATCCTTGTCGAGATGTTCAAAAATATTTTGATAAATGCCTACAAGGTGGCAACTGGAAAAAATATTTTTGCTTCTATTGCAGGTAAACAATTCGCGATGATAGAAATGAAGTTGGTTCTTGTGAAAATCCTGCAAAATTTCGAAATACATGTGGCGGATAGTGCACCAAAGATGGAACTAAAAAGCGACTTTTCGCTGAAGTCGACGATCGGAATGCCGATAAAATTAACTCGAAGAGAAAAACATTTATAAATCAGATTTAATTACTGATGTACCATACATTGTGTGCAAACGATTACATTTTTTTAATGAAACAATTGTTTTGTATGTTTGTCACATTAATTTTCTTTAATTTGTAAAAATTATCAAATGTCAAATCAACTAAAAAAAAATCATTCTAATTTTTATTCTTAAAAAATGTAAAAAGAATGACCGCATACAACTAATTAAAAATGACATCAAAGTTTCTGTTCAGTGATATTCAATTTTTATTTTCCTTTAAATCCAGTGACTCCTCCTAACCTATTTCAGGGCATCACCCTGTAGTTATTATATTTATTATCCAATGGGAACAAGTGATCTTCCGCATTTAGTACAATTCATTCTTGTTTCTATTTCTTTCACGCTGTATAATTGGCAAGCCGTTTGCAGATGTCAAAATTACGTGACTACTCAAAACAGGCACATGTATAGGAAAGGCTGGTTTAATTTTGCAGCTTCTTATGACATCTGCTGTTGTTGACTTCATATTCAGCGTAGCATATCTTGAACCTGCAAAATAATTTAACTCCCACAGATTCATTATTTTGAACGCGTATTCTTCTAATCTATGCAATTTCGTGGTCTAACACTGAACGGTATGAAGGCAAACGCATGCCTATTCATTGTATTATGCGGCAAAAAGCGATCTGGTTCAAACATTCGAGGACAAAAAGTAGTCCACGTAGTCGGGATCGGTTATGAACAGGTTTACCCTGAATGGACCTTTCTAAACACGTACCATTAGACCATAGGTTTTGATCATTCGTTGATACGCACTCAAAGATTCTAAATTGCAATTCAAAAGAATTAAAAAGAGCGCCTTCGATTGACGGGTTCCATTTGATTAACTTCTACAATTTGTAGTCGTAATTGAGGGCAGGCGTAAGCAATTCGTTTCACTTTCGATTTAGCAGAAATTCATAAATACATCGGGAAGTCATATTCAAAGATCAGATCAAAATTCTTTACCTATTGTACTATTCTCGAATTCTATAGCGTTTCCAAAAAAAGTACCTTGGTCCTCTGCATCTGTATCCAATAGTAAAAGTAGAGCTAAACAGGTACTATCACGATTGTATAGTTAATATCCCACATTACCAAAATAAGTTACTCAGTGTTGCAGGATAAACGTTCTTATCAGTAAAATATTGAAACAAACTAATCAATTATTTTATTTTATTTATCTAGTTCCTGCCCTTATCTCAGTTTTTAGTTTCTGTGCTTTTCAAAAAATTAATTATGTTGATTTCATGTAATTTTTTTTTCTTTTTAACGTATTACTGTCTAAGTTATACAGAGACTGATTCTTCAATAGATCGCCAAATAATAATCCGTATAAGAATATAGAAATCACAGATTATAATTAAACCAGTAAACACGAAAAATAATTAATCAAAAATTTTAGCCAAATACACGATACTTCACTGGTTAAGAACCAGCAGCTAAAGGAATAAAAATAAATACAGTCATAAATCGTTTTATGCCTGTTGCGGCGAGAAATTGGGCGAACTTGCCTTCAACGGAATTACTTTATTTATTAATAAGAATATTTAGAACAAGTCTTAAAAAATCACACGAATGTCCATAACTTACGAGAAAAAAAATACTGTTTGTGTTAAATGAAATAAATTCATCCGTTTGTTTCTCTCAATAGTTCTAACTTCTTTTTCTATATCGAAACGTCTAAGATCTGCCTGTTGAAGGAAGTCTTGTCTCTCTAAACACCCATGTTTGCCTTTATTAAAATTTCGTAATTCTTCTTCACTGTTTTCCTCCTTTTTAAATTTGTCCCAATCTAATTTGGTCTTTTCCAAAGTGCTGATTTTTGTTTTTTTTCCTAGATGACTTAGAACTGAACTTATACCACCTAACCCTCCCCTTCCTCGTCCTCTTTTTGAGGGAACTGAACCAGAAGCCTTACTAAATAATCTGCCGAATCAGTGTGTACTTGTTTTTCTACTTTCACTTCTTCCCCTGCAAACTCAAAGATCTGAGTTACCGTAACCTTCTCTGGTGGTTTTGAAGCAGACTTGTTTTGTGTCGGGCTTTCCTTTGTTTCTTTAGTAGCCACTGCTTCATTTCGACCAGAGATCGATTTAAATCCTGTATCTTTTTTAAAACTTTCCCATAAGTCATCCGCTTGTTTCTTCTTTTCTTCTTCCGTTGGTTCTGTTTTTTCACTTGTTTCTTCAGTGACTCCAGTGAGTCACGTTTAGCTTTCTTTCTGATTTTTGTGCTTTTCTTTTTTCATTTTCTTCTCCCAGGGTTGTCTACATCATCTTCATCAGATAGAGGATCTTCAGGATCTCCTTCAGAAACTACTTCTGCTTGACCGTTTCCCGGAATATAATCTTCATCACTGCTGTCACTATCCTCTGGAAAATCGGTATTATTCATTTCAGTTGTTGCAATCGAATATAATTAGTATCTTCTAAAAATATTACTTCATTACAGCCGACATTCTTTTAAAAAAAAAGCTCAATCAATTTTGGCGAAGCATTAGGAAAGGCACGTCGCGTTTCTCGTTTCTGGATCGAAAAATTTCCTTTACGACAAGTGCCGCATAGAAGCACTTTTGTTTTGGTGGTACAGCATTTGCGTGATCACGGATATTTTCGTCCTGCAAATGGTGGTGACCCAAAGACAACTCCACAAGTGTTGGATGCTGAGATAAATATTTTAAATATTGTCGACGAAGAACCCAGCATCAGTACTAGAAGATTGGCATACAGGGCTGGAGTTTTCCAGTCGACGACTTGGAGAATTCTCCGTTAACAGGGACGTGTACAAAAAGTAGAAACATTATAGCTGGGAGATGCAAATCATCGTGTTAGGTTTTGTCAGTGGATATTAAATAAAGTTGACCAAAACAACGAATTCTTAAATGCGGTATTGTTCACCGATGAAGCTCATTTTACTTGGGACGGTTTTCGAAACTCTCATCACACACATATGGAGTGACGAAAATCCACACGCTATAGCGGAATTCCATGATCAGCAGCAATTTTCGGCAAATGTTTGGGCTGGTGTTGTTTGCTAATTTTTTAATCGGTCATTACATTTTACCGCAGTATTTGAATGCCATAAATTATTTAGACTTTTTAAATAATGATCTTGAGCTACTATTAGATGATGTGCCCTTAGCTGTATGTGGAATTTACACGATGCAGCTCGTGTAGTGAGAGAGAGGTTAAACACTAATTACAATAATAAGTGGTCCCGCGGTTTCCAGACTTAAATCCCTGTGATGTTTTTTTGTGGGGGTGGATAAAACAGCTTGTCTGTTCTACCCCAGTGCATACTGTACAGTTGCATGAACGCATCGAGCATACTGCTGAAGTGATTCGAAATTCACCTGATGTTTACTAACGTGTAAGGGAAAACTTGAGGAAACGGGCTCTAGCTTGCATTGATAACAATGGTCTTCAGTTTGAGCATCTACTTTGTCAGGTAAAACCATAATTTTTGTGTTATTTTTTTTTATTTCATAGAAACAACCACAATTTAAAGCATAAAACACACAGCATTACGAGCGTAACGCAGGATGTTTCAAGCTTTAAATTGTTACGGGGGTACTGTCTTTTGTTGCAACTGTTTTAGTCGGATCTGATTTAAGTGTCCCAGTGGAGTGACGTTCGCAGGTCATCGTCTTCGTGCTAATAAATTAATAAATGCTCGGATGAATTTAAACGTTTGAGGCAGGTCATTACAGCGGCGATCCCTCTATTAAATAAGTTTCACGGTTTACTTTTATAGTTTTGTTGCCCAGGGTAATAAACACAATAAAATGTACGAAAACACGATATCATAAAACCTACGATTGCGACTAGCTCCATATACATTGGCGTATTGTGCTTTTTGGGGTCATTTTTAATTATAAATTTTCCCAAAGAATTTTTTTAACATTTTTCTCAAAACCTATGATTTAATTCCTTCACAGGGTTTTTTTTTTGGCGGTTTATTCAAGAATTACCTGAATACAAATTGCTGTATGCAATTTTGCTTCACCATTAAAAATGAATTAAACTTTAAAGTACAAAAAATATATTAACAGTAGAATCCATTGAAATTGTTTAAACGCGTACTGCATACAATAAATTTTGCATTTCCGAGTTTTAAGCACTCTGTTTAAATTCTTTGTTTAATTTTACTTCTTCCCTCTTCCCTCGATTTTTCAGATCGCATTTTCAACAATAGGTAATTATTGAATTTCTAGCAAATTGCTAAACAAACAACTTATTGTTACTATTGCATTTTCAAATCAAAACAATATATCATGGCATATTACCTTTATTGTTGAAATAAAAAGAGAATATTGATTATGAAATGATATTCCTATAGAAACCGTTCTATAATATTTATTGAAATAACAAAGTTCACATCTATAAATTCTTCAGATCGTGTGCATGTACAGCATAAATATGTCAGTGTCGACACCATACATACATTCACGAAATATTTGTTAGCCTTGAACTGGAAACTTATCAAGGTTAATAAAGCCTGAAAGCAACAAATGCACAAAACCTCTGTTCAGTTCACGTTCAACATGGCAATTATCACCGTCGTATTTCTAACTGGCATTGTGCTTTTCTTCTTTTGGCTTTACCATACGAGGAAGTACAAAGACATTGCTAAGCTTCCCGGACCGGGTGTGCTTCAAATTATAAAAAACATGTTCGACAACAAAAAGACAGCGAAAGGTAAAGTTACCTATGTCAGACAAATGAACTTATTATTTACGTTTTACTACGCAGATGTGTTTGATGCCCTCGTTGGTTTGAACGTACACTTCGGCCCTGTTGTTAAGCTCTGGATAAATCCTCTGAAGCCGACGTTGGTGGTATCGGATGTTAAATACGTTGAGTATTTTTTAACGTCGAATTTACATCTGGACAAGTCGGAATTTTACAATTTTTTGATGCCTTATATCGGAATAGGATTGGCTTCGTCTTCAGGTAAAATAATTTTTAACCAACAGATTTTTTAATACGCACGAAGACGTCATTATTTTTCTAGGTGAAGTATGGAAACTGCATCGAAAATTGCTCAACCCAGCTTTCCACCAAAAGATAATCGAAGAATACGTCCAAATATTCGAAAAATACTGGTGCCAGTTGATCCAGGAACTGCAATTAAAAGTTGGGAAAGCCATCGACATTTTTCCCATACTAAACGACTACACCCTTCACATTTTATGTGGTGAGTATTCCCCAAAAGTTTCGGCTCAAAAGTATACTTACTTACGAAGCAATGTTTTAAGAGACGTTCCTGGAATTAAAAGAACCTAAAATCGATGAGAAATACATGGAAGCGCGTACATCCTTCTATTCTATCATAATCGAACGCATTCTCTCCTTCTTTAAACGCAACGAGTTTCTATACAGGTTCACGAACACGTGCAAAAGACAGGAAAAATGCGTTGAAATTATGAATCAATTTTCGAGCAAAATAATCAAAAACTACAAGGCTTCCGGCAAAGAAGAGTTCCTCAGACAACAACACTTAATGGAGATTCTATCGAGGGTGAACTTTTCAGATTCCGAAATCCAAGATCACGTCAACACCATCATTATAGCAGTGAGTCCCTATTATTTTCTTCTAATTCCAAGAGATGGCAACTTTGTTTTAGGGGCACGATACGTCAGCGTCTACGTTAAGTTTTGGGCTGTTTGAGTTGGCGAAACACGCCGACGTCCAGCGCAAAATCCTAGAAGAAACAAACGCCATTTTAGGGTCTGAGAGGAACGCTGAAATTACCTTCCATGATATCCCGCAAATGAAATACCTCGATTGTGTTTTGAAAGAGATATTGAGGTTGTACACTCCAGTCCCCTTTTTCGACAGGAAAACTAAAGAAGATATAGTAATAGGTCGACCTTTATTCTTTAGATTGCCGTGGATGCGGTATGTAATAGGGTAACATTTGCAGATGGCGTCAAAATTCCTGAAGGCACTGACGTATCTATTTGTTGTTATAATTTGCACAGGAGCGCCGCGTATTTTCCGGAACCGGAAAAATTTGATCCCGATCGTTTCGCTCCCGAAAACATCGAGACCATACCAACATTTGCTTACGTACCATTCAGCGCCGGAGCAAGGAACTGCATAGGTAAAGGTGCAAGCGTAAAAGACACAGTGCAATTGAATCTTCCGCAGGGAAAAACTTTGCTATGCTTGAGATGAAGTCGGCCATTGCGAAAATCGTCCGAAATTTCGAGCTGTGTCCAGTCGAACACGAGCTCCAGCTTTCCACTGAATTCGTCTTGAAGTCGGAGAATGGAATGAGGATCAAATTCAAAAACCGCAATCTTAATAATCTTAATAATAAATAAATAAAAACAAAAGAGGCACATTTTTACATAATAAGCAGTGCGCATTTTAATCCAGTCACGCAAATTAATACTGAGGCTTACTAATTTATATACCGGGTGTCCCACGCCATGTGCTCACTCTTCTAGAATTTTTATTTTTTAATCGACTTACATGAAATTTGGAAGGTATAAATTAAACGAGAAAATAAATTTTCTGTCATACTTTCGAGCATGGTAGGGCTTCCGGTTTCGCCGAAAGTGATGTCACCTTTCTTATTTTAAATGCAATATTAGGAATCTCTAGATCATTGAGAGTACGAATATGTATCCTATGGTAATTTTGGTTTCCACGACAAAAAAAGTTTTAGTTTTTCAATTTTAAATTTTCAATTGGTCGTAACTAATTTTTTTTTAAATGGAACCTCATGTGTAAGCACATGGCGTGGGACAGCCGGTATAGTGTTATTTAAATTTGAAATATCGAAACTCGTAAAAACTATTTGCAATGAACCTACGCACAGAGTTTATCAAGATGAGATGCAGTAAGTAGCATAAAAACAATTCCAATTAAACTTATTCATTATAGCAAGACAAAAAAGAGTGCGACCATTTATTATTCCACTTCATTAGCATGAGTAACACGCACCGAAATGTAGTTATGTTATAGACAGCGAATAACAAGGTTGCGAAATTGAGTCTCTCTTGATAAAGCAACTTTTTGCATTATAAATTTATCTTGGCGTTTGTAAACACAAAAAAATGCTGTTTGTGACATCGTTAATTATATTAATCGGGATAGTTTTCCTGCTGCTGCAGAAGCAATGGCGAATTTACAGAATGATCGAAGGTGTACCTGGACCCACGCCTCTCCCATTCATTGGAAGTATTTTGGAATTAGGAATCAGTTCCGAACGTAAATTTCTTAATAACGCATCTAATGCTGGTGATGATGATTTTTTTTTGTGTTTCAGAAGTTTTAACTAATTTGCTAAAGTTAATGGAAAAATACGGAAGCGTGGTTCGTTTAAACATTGGTTTTCAAAACTTAGTTATAATTACAGGGCCAAAGTACATAGCTCGATTTTTAACGGAAGCTGATGATTGCGAGAAGGGTGAGATCTACAAATTAGCAGAACAATTAGTTGGAGAAGGTTTAATTACATCTTCAGGTAGGCACATCAATTTTTTTAGGCAAAAATTGGGTAGAGAAAAGGAGGAGAATCAAAAACCAACCTTTGCTCTTTTAGATCTTCTTCCTCTTTCTCTTCCCAATTCTTTTTGATAACTGCGTTTTTTGGACATTTGGTCTTCAAGCCTTAACATTTCACTCTTAACCTTTAACTTTAAACATCTGCACTAGTCAGCTCCCTTTTTACAGTCGGTGGTCATGACATGGCTTTTAATAAAATAGCTGATAGGAACTTTTCTGAATTTCACTGGATTCTAAAATTAACTTCCTTCTGCACTTCTAGACTCAACACCAGGACTTTTCTCTAGCCCCAATATTATGCAATTATGACAAGAAAATTTTGGTTTATTTTCAGGTGAGAAATGGGCTAGAGACAGGAAACTACTAAACTCAGTTTTTAGTAATAAGCAACTTGCTACGTACGTCGTGGTTTTCAACGACGTGGCACGTAAGCTCGTTGATCAACTGAAACAGCAAGTTCACCAAGATTTCGTAGACGTCACAGAACCTGTGTTTACCTGTACTTTGAATGCTGTTTGCAGTAAGTGTGGTATTAGATTTTATTTTTATTCAAAATTCAATATATTTTTTAGAAAGCGCAATGCAAACCGACGTAAGTGAAAACACAGAATACCATTCTCTGTCGACTAAACTAGCAGATCTATTCATGGTGAGATTTATGTCGCCTTTAAAGAGATTCGACTTTCTATACCGTTTCACCAATGATTACCTAAAAACTAAAGAATACTTGGAAAGGATCGACGAGTTCATGAAGAACGTGATAACGACACGTAGAAAAAAATTCGAGGCAGAAACCCCCAGCGGGGAAGAGTCGACGATTTTGGACGAAATGTTCCGGTTAACCGGAGAAGACGTATTGACCGACAGAGAAATTTCGGATCACGTTCGTACCTTCATATTTGCAGTAAGTTACATAATAAACCCTTGATGGTCTATCAACTTATGTACACTTAGGGATCAGATACAGTGGGGATCACCCTGAGTTTCGCTTTATACGAGTTAGCCAAACATCCCGAGGTACAAAATAAAATCCTCGAGGAAGCCCAACGCTTTTTAGGCACAGACCTAACGGGTGAGATAAGTTACGAGGATTTACATAATTTAAAATATACGGAATGCGTCTTGAAGGAAATCCTAAGAATCTACACTCCTGCGCCTTTTGTTTCGAGGGTGTCACCAAAACAAATTTGCTTCGGTAAAAAAACTTCGGGTATGTACAGCGGGATTAACCAAACAGAATTTTCCAGACGATTTCACTTTGCCGGCCAACACGCAGACTTTAGTTTTCCTGTACGGTCTCCATAAGTCCAAGGAGATTTTCCCCAACCCGGAGGAGTTTGACCCAGATCGGTTTCTCCCAGAAAATTCGAGAGGGCGACCTCCTTGTTCGTTTATTCCTTTTGCTTTCGGGTCAAGAATATGCTTGGGTATTAAACGTCTCGTCTGTTTTGTGTAGGAATGATTAAGTGACGAAATTGTGATTTTTAGGGCAAAAGTTTGCTATGTTGGAGGCTAAGTTGGTTCTGACACAGGTCGTCCGAAATTTCGAAATATTTGAGTACCCAGGACATAAACCCGTTCTGCTTATGGCGTGCACTCTGAAATCTGGAAACGGGCTTCCAGTTGTATTCAAATTACGTCAAACATAAAAAAAATATATTTAAAGTGGAGATCTGTATTAATTTTAATTAAATAACATTATTTTCTCTGTGGCGTTCGAATTTGGTGGTGGGTTTGCTTTTACGTTATTCCACGGTCTCTAGTCGATTACAAGGACTGAATTTGGAAGAAAATTAGAAGTAATTATAAATATGACTTTCTGAGAGAAGCTAATGGGGAAGCTGTGCCAAGAATATGTAATTCGAGCACTATGTTGAGTATAATGCTGGGAACTCTTTTGGATATGCATATGGAAGTATGATAAATATAGTTAGATTGGATGAAATGTAAAAAGATGAAACAATACATATAGAATAATACTGATAATGCAAACCTGCGCAAAGTTCATTGATATTTAAATGTTTTTAATTGAGTCCATTGACGCACATTGTTCCCCAAACATCTCGTCCTCCATTTTACTTTTTAGTATATTTATATTCATTTCTTTCGCAAAGAAGGTCAATGACAATGAGTTTAATACATAGGCTGTTTGGTAGAGTGAAAGGGCGTTTAAATATTACAGTTCGATGAGAAGGCGCCCACCACGAAAAGTAAGTAGAATGAAAAGGATGGAATAAAGAGTAATAATAGTGAAATGAAACAAAGCAAGCACGAACGAAAATGCGGGGATTACCGAAAATGTGCAAGGGGAGTATTACTTGAGGGTGTAGGCACAGTGAAGATTAATTCCTACGATAGTCATTTGTAGTGTTAACTCCACATATAGAGTAGGTAGCGTTTTTTATGATATGCTAATTCCTTTTGAAATAATAAAAAAATTGCATGCAATAATGTTGTCAATTTAAAATTAGAATTAATGGAATTCTATAGAAGTACTTAAAAACAAGCACAATCGTCCATAGTTCACAACAATTTTCTTTCTTACGTCTGCGTCTTGTTTTATAAGTGGCCTGCTAAGGTAAAAGTAAATTAAAAACATCACTTATCTATTTAATTTACGGGAAATTTTTACAAAATAATAATATAATAATAATTTTTTATTGGCTAGTTCATACATACATGAGTATTAGTAAATACACAGTAATTAAAAATAATAAGCCAAAGATAGCAGATTCAAGATATCCTTGGGAGAACCAAGGACACTTGTTCTTCTATCCGCCCCTGAAAGTCTATAGTTCTATGTATAAGCGGACACATAAATTAAGTAAACTCATATGCATAAAGACAAAGTATATAAATTCATCACTCCTGACATTGGTAACATGATTCACACTACGCATTTAGATGTTCTGCTCTTTGACCAAAAATTGTTTTAAGTTATATTTGAATGAAGCTACACCACCTCTCTTGAGATCAGACGGGATACAGTTTAAAGTGTTGGCAATGTTATAGGAAAATCCCCGCTTGTAAAATTCAGTCTTATGAGATGGTACTGTTATAACATGCTTATATCTAATATTTATGTTGTGAATGTCCGTCCTAAAAGAGATCTTATTATATAAGTATGGAGGTTTTTTGCTGATAATTATAGAGTAGAACAATGTTGCAGAATGAAGCCTGCGCCGATTAAACATATTTAGCCAGGAAGCCCATGTGAGCGTGTGGGAGATATGATCATATCTTCTAATGCCATAAACAAAACGAAGGCAAGAGTTTTGTACCCTTTGCACTCTACACACATCCTCAGAATCTAAGCAAAGGTGATATAAGGTATCACAAAAATTGAATTTAGAGAGCACTAAAGCATCACAGAGCTGCAGTTTTAAATGTTGATTTAAACTCTTTCTATTATCGAACAGGATTTTTAAAGTTGAATACGCCTGTTGAAGTAATTTAGACACGTGACCTTTAAAACGTAAATTATCATCAATTACTACACCCAAATTTTTGGCCTGTTCGACAACAGGAAGAGGAACGCCATCAATAGAGAGATGAATATGGTTTTTAAGATCTACACGCTTCTTTTTATTTCCAAAAAGCATTAGAAACGATTTGACAGGATTCAATTTCAGACAATGTTTCTTTGAATAGTTAGATAAGGACTGTAAATCGAAATTGATTTTGCGGATTGCATTAGCGAAATCTTGTGGGAAGAAAGAGTAGACTAGTTGCGTATCATCCGCGTACAGATGAACCCGGCAGTATTTTAAGACAGAAATAACGTTTTTAGTATATATATTAAATAAAACAGGACCAAGGATAGAGCACTGAGGTACACCGTACTCAACAGGGTGCGAACTCGAGACTGAATTGGACACTTTTACGCATTGGCTTCTGTTTGACAAGTAATCAGAGAGCAAGGATATTGCATTTTGACTTAACCCAATAAAGCATAAAATCGCCAGCATAAGTTCATGATTTATTGTGTCGAAAGCCTTGCTATAGTCTAGCAAAACTAATATTGTTAACTGATTGCAGTCAGTTGCTTTTATTATGTCATCAGTAATATTAAGCAATGCTGTTGTGCAACTGTACTTTGATCGAAAACCAGATTGATTGGGAGGTAATAAGTCATGATTATTCAAGTATGTTACTAATTGTTTTCCAATAACTTTTTCAAAAACTTTAGAGAGCGTTGGAAGTAAACTAATTGGTCTTAGATCTCCGTACTCTGATGGATTATTAGTTTTTGGTACAGGAAAACCACAGATTTTTTCCAAGCTGAGGGAAAAACGCTATTTGAAATACAAAAATTGATAATGTGAGTAATAAGAGGTATTATAAATGGACAACACAACTTTAAGAGACTAATGGAAATACCGTCAGAGCCAGATGCATTTGAGGTAATTGTTGACATAATCTTAGCGACATCAAAGTCAGTAACTTCATGGAAAGTTAAAGTTTCTCCATGTGGTAAGCGGTTATTTTTATAATAATTTAGAAGTTCAGGATCGGCGTCACCGGCACTTACAGAAGTAATAAAATAATTATTAATATCATTTGCATTGCAAATATTTACAGGGATATTGATACGTTTTTTACTGGTGTGAATATCCATGTTTTTAAACTCATTCCATAGTTCTCTAGTAGTTGCAGTGCGCATTTTAAAATCAAGGTATGCTTTCTTTTCTTGCCCAATTGCATAATTTGTATAATTACGTAATTGCTTATAATAACGAAAGTCAGCTTCACTCGAAGAAGATTTAAACTTCTGCAAAGCTTTATCACGTAACGACATTAATAATTTGATATTTTGCGTAATCCATGGGCAATAAGGTTTAGTATAAGTACGCGTAAGTAAAGGTGCGTGAACATTGAACAGGTCTAAGAGAAATTCAAGTTTGAGGTTGATAATAAAGAACCATGGAAGTGACGTCAGATCGTTATAAAAGTTATTGTAGTTAAAAAACGAGAAACTTCGAAAAGTTCGAATATTTGTAACCGGTGCAGATACATTGAAAAGGATAGTGCATATGATAGCTGAGTGATCAGAGATTTCATGTACGTTCAGTACATCCCAACTTTCAACAAAAGTTTCATCAGGCAGAATTATATAATCTAATAAGGAGCTAGAAGATTGAGTTATTCTGGTAGGTCTATTGATTAGTTGTCTTAAGCCATAGATTTCAAGACAAGTTAAAAAATTTAGGTACAACGAATTATCCATAGATCCATCTATGTTAAAATCACCTAAACATAAGATTTCAGCTGCTGTATATGTGAGGCTAGATAAGCTGTCTTCAAATAAATTGCGAAAAGTTGCATATTTGGAGTTGGGTGGTCGATATATAACTCCGATACTTATCGGGATAACGGAAATTGAGAGCTTAATCCAAAGCTGTTCAATGCAAGGATCAATCATAGCTAAAACAATATTAAATTTTATACTTTTCTTAACATAAAGGGCAATACCGCCTCCTCTACCCTGCCTCGCTATATGCGTGAAATTATAATTCTCTATTTGAATTAAACTGATATCAAAATTAGGAGTTAGCCAAGTTTCTGATAGAGCTACAACATCAGAATCATTTAACAATATGAAATTTTTAAACTCGTTAAAATGTGAGGTCAAAGAGCGAACATTCAAATGCAGTAATTTCATTATATCTGTCAGCTGGAGTGATAAATTGTAATAAAAACTAAAAAGAGATTACGAACAATAAAATAAGAGAGAAAAAAAATGTGCGCTACTAAAATTATAAACGTATGTACAGTGATCGTAGCACAAGGATCGCGCTCCCTACAAATAAACCAAAATTCAATAAATTCCTTGAGTAAATATGTTAACACAATCATAATATCAGGTGACAAATTAATGAAATTAATAAAATTAGACCCAAGACCTGAATCCACCGATGGCAAAATTAAAAGAAATAAGTCACGTAATGTGAAAGTAAGTTAAGGAAACGCATTGTCCTTTGGACAGCCGCAAAACATCTAATACAAGAACAAACGCAAAATTGCGATACCGATAGCGTAGTGACAGAGCTGCAACAAAAATACTCTAGATCGACCGCTTTAATTAAGGAGCGTTCGAGAAATCAATTTTCGCTAGGTCAGCAATTTTATTTATTTTGTATCTTTGATTTTGATGAAATATAGTAATCTGACCATCGAACGAGGTGACATTTCTTCTACCAAATTTCTTAATCGCTTCCATAAACACTGTCAGTCTATACTTCGTCAGGTCTTCTTTAATAGAAATCGGCGATCCCTTCAGAGATTTCTTAGCATTGTAGACTTGCAACTTCTTCCTATGAGATACAAATTTGACTTTGATAGGCCTTGACTTGTTGTTTTGGCGATTTCCAACACGATGACTTCTGTCCAAATCCTCCAATGTGATGTCAAGACCCATGAAACCATTAAAGATGTCGAGAACAATTTGATCAGTGGTTTCATTTGACTTTTCACCTACCCCGAATAAACGTAAGCTATTTCGACGGGAGTATTGCTCCAAGTGATCAAGTTTTATGTCGAATTCATTAAATTTATCATCATTTAAGTTCACAGTTTTTTTTAGATCCTCAATAGAGGATAAGATAGTATCTAATTTAAGATTTAGTTTTTCATCAAGTTTATCAAATATTTGGTTGTTAATTTTACTGACAATGGTGTCAACGAGGGCAGAATCAGAACTTCTACGTCGTCCGAATTTTCATCTCTCTTGGGTAAATGCTTTTCTTTTCGTTGCCTAGATTTACTCATCATGAACGAGCACCTTTTTTTTTTATTTATTTGCAAGTTATTTTTTAAAATAATGAGCGATGATGATTATTGGAATTGAGGAAAACATGAAGTCCTTATCAGAGAACTATTTATTTCATTCAGTCTCTGGTTGTATTCCTAAATTTGGAATAATGTAAAATAAACAAGCTCGTGTAAACACACAAAACGATAAACTGATTAAATTATCTATAAAGACAGAGTCTGATGGCTTAATGCAACATGATAATGAACTATATGTATATGCATACAAATAACCTTTGTATTTTGATTAACTTGAAAATTGTACGTTATACGCAGCGATCACAAAATATTTGAAAGTTACATGGTTTTCTCATTCGTTTTATTCAACGATACTTTTTTCCATCCATGTTTCTGTAGTTTACAACGCGATTGAAACGATGATATGTGAAACCTCAATTCTTTAATGACTTGTTCTTCGAGTATCAGTTCCAAGCTTTTGTGTCGAAGCAACATCTCAAAATTATCATTTAAAAATTGTTTTAGGAAAATAAAAGGAAACAAGATTGTCTGTTTCAGGAAAGTAAAAGAATAGTGAGTGCCTTAATAAAATTGCAAAATAGATGACAAGAAATGAAATTAAAGGGATTTTCATTCTTTCTTCATATATTTATTATGAGATTTCACGAAACTTATTCTTTGAATTAGAACAAAACCTATTTCGCCCGAAAAAGAAAACTTTTTTAGTACGGCCCTGATAGTCTGTGTTTATGAAACGTAATAAATCCAGACTTGTTTCGTTCGTAATTACAGCAAACAGCAGTGCAGTGGCTAGATATAATCAAACAACATATTTTGAAGAGAGAAAAAAAAAACTGCGTACGCTCTCTGGAATAAAGTTCACGTTTCTTTTCAGAAACAAATCATTATTATTTAAATTAATTTGCGTTGAAGGTTAATGATTAAATCAAACGTAACTATATCTCAGACTCCTTACAAAATAAAATTTAACCTGTCGATTAGTTTAATGAAGTGCTTCCTAATTTTAACATATTTGAAACGTAAACAGAATTACTAAATAAATGATTTGAAGTAAACTAGTGACTTTACGATAACAAATACTTGACACTTAATTCATTATCGAATTATTTCTTAATCGTTCCAGTAGTGATTCGACCACAGTGCGTAACAAAAAAAATGTTGCTCGCTTTGACTCTCATCGCCATAATAGTGCTTCTGATAGTGTACATTGAGAAACGAGCAAGAAACGATGAGGGTATACGCAAAATACCTGGGCCACCTGCACTACCCCTTATTGGAAATGTATTGGATCTTGGAACCAATAACATAGGTGAGGGCGTCGCACCAATAACAGCTTTGGAACAGTTCTGCACTAGTTCAGAATTGTCAAATCCATGCATTCATGAAAGATGTACGCTTGAAAGCATCGTTAAAACCTGGGCATTCGATTTTAACAGTTCCGAACTAATCCAGAACTGCTCCGCGAACAAACCTAATATCTTCACTTTCCAACACTCTCTGATTTAAAGATTTATTCAAAAACCTGAACAAACTGACTGAGAAATACGGTCCTATAATCAAGCTGTGGCTCGGCCCAAATCTATCGATTTTACTGGCCGAACCGAAATACGTGGAGCAAATTTTGGCCCAGTATGACACGCAGAGATCTGACCTGCACAAGTTGATGGAAGGGGTTTTTGGAAACGGCATAGGAAGCAGCACAGGTATTCACTGAAGTACGGACAAGAACTAACCAAGTTAAGCTCTAATTTTAGGGCAAAGATGGAAAAGGCAGAGGAGAATGTTGGCGCCTTTGTTTAACAATAATGCAGTCGCCCAGTACATTCGAATTTTCAACAAGAACGCAGACGATTTAGTGGAACAACTGGGCGCTTTACCAGAGTTGGACTCGGTCGATATTACAGAGTATCTATGGGAGTGTTCGTTTAATTCTATTTGCAGTGAGTAAATAAGTATAATTCAATTGGCATGACTGCCTCATTTAATTTTGCTTGCAGACACAATGATGCATTTGGAGTTGATTCAAAAACAAAAATACATCGGCGCATTACAGTGGCTTGTAGAAAACGCAGTGGATCGTAACTTTTCCTTAATCAAAAGACTCGACTGCATCTACAAATTTACGAGCGATTACAAAAGGGAACAGGAGAACGTGCAAATTCTGAACGACCTGACCAACTCTGCAATTGAAAGTCATAGAGCAAGCCTGGACGAAAACACGGAAGCCAAAAATCTAAAATTTGTAGATTATTTATTAAAAATGGCCGAGGACTACTCTTTGACCGACGAAGACATACGAGATCAAATCAAGACCTTCATTTTTGCCGTAAACCCCAACGTAAACATGCACAATTATTTTAAAAAAGACGGGGATTTTTTTTAGGGAATGGATACGGTCGCTAGCACATTGCAATTTAGCGTGTTCGAATTGACTAAGCATCCCGAAATTCAGGCGAAAATTTTGGAGGAAACCAATTCCATTCTAGGCGAAGACAAACACGCCAAAATTACTTACGACGATTTAGAAAGCTTCGTCTATACGGAATACGTCTGCAAGGAAATATTAAGGCGCTACGCCCCTATTCACGTGCTAGAAAGAAAATTGAAGAACGCCACAGTTTTAGGCAAGACTTCCTAAGTATATTTGCTTTATGGTCTTAATTAGTGCCTGATTATAGGGGGACACACTATACCGTCTGGGACAACCGTCATAATGTTTCCGAACGCCATGCACAATTGTGAAAAATATTTTCCCGAACCCGAACGTTTCAACCCCGATAGGTTTCTTCCCGAAAACAGAGATAAAATCTTGCCTCAGTCATACATACCGTTTGGGGAGGGACCTAGAGTTTGTTTAGGTTGGTATACTGAATTACTTTTCCGAAAATTGCTGCCACGTACCTTGTAGGTCAGAAGTATGGTCTTACAGAAGTGAAATCCGCGCTGGTGAAAATTATACGGAATTTCGAATTGGTTTCAGTAGAACCAAAGCATGAGCTGCTGTTATCTATGACGGGGACCTTGAAATCAGCAAATGGTTTTCCCATTAAATTGAAAAGGAGAAAGACCTAACTTAGCTCGAATTAATCATAATTTGGGTGATAACGTGATAAATTAATAATAAATAAATAAAACAGTTTTTCAAAATGCATGATTAATAAAAATTTCTTTAAAAGAGCAATCATATAATTTAAAAAAATCATAAATAATTCCTTTTACATTTCAGTTCATAGTCTCGACTTAGTTTAGTAAATTTGTACGATGTGTAAAATCAATTTTTGGCAAGCACACTTTTTTAAACGAGTATAAAATTAATAGCATCTTTCTTCATCGCCTCAGATGAATAAAGTGTGCAGAAAAGACCATCTCGTATGCAAAACAAAGAGTCTGCATCCGGTTATTAAGGTTTGCTAGTCGGTCAATTCAATCTTATATGGAAATCAGCATCGCAGTGTTTGGTTGTAGATCCGTTTCGCTTCGTTTCTTTCATACGAACAAAGTGCATAAAATATCAACACTTTGCTTATCTCACGACCTTTCAGACACCGTGCAGAATTTCTACTTCTAACGATTTGATTATATCCAATTGTGTTAGTTATCGAAGCAAGGCAAAAATGATTTTCGTGATAGTTTTAGTATCTTTAGCCGCACTGATGTTTTTGTTTGTGATGAAACAGAGACAAGTGTTTAAATCGACGGAGCATATACCTGGACCCACACCTTTACCTTTCATTGGGAACGCTTTGGAACTAGGAACTAGTACAGCAGGTAAATTTTTTACAATTTGGCAGGTCTAAAGCTTTCTTAAGTCCATCGGGAAGGTATCCCTTGGCTGTGCCACACTTAGAAAATATTTTCTTATTTTGCCTTGCCTTACACACTGGGGCGAAAGCAGTCAATTTATCAAAATTTTTGATCTTGTAGACCTTCTGAAAAATCTTCTGAGATTGAAAAAGACCTACGGCGGAGTCGTCCGTGTTTGTATGGGATCCCAAGTCGGTGTATTACTAACAGATCCCAAGTATATGGCGCAAGTTTTAACAACAACGGAGAGTTACTACAAAGGCGATTTGTACAAAATCGTACAACCTGTGGTAGGAGACGGAATGATTACTTCTTCAGGTACTTCAACGTTTCAAAAATCTTTTGTCTTCAGAAAATTCATATTTCTTTTTGTTCCAGGTGAAAAATGGGCTAGACACAGGCGGATTCTAAATTCGGCTTTCACCAACAAGCAGCTAGCAAAATACGTGGTGGCTTTTAACGACGCAGCAAACCAACTTGTGGACCAGTTAAAACAACTGGCTCACCTTGAGTATATTGAAGTTACCGACCCAGTATTCGCCTTTACATTGTACTCAGTGTGTAGTAAGTATGGAAAGTTCCAAGAAGCATAGCTGTTGACTTTTTTGTTGTTGTAGAAACGGTAATGGGAGTCGACACTACAAAAAACCTCGAATATCACCGTAACATCGATAAAATCACGATCCTCTTCTTCAACAGGTTTATGTCGCCTTTGAAAATGTCAGATTTCTTTTACCGTTTCACCAGCGAATTCCGTGAAACTCAAACTCGTGCCAATTTCATCAACGATTTCGTCACGGGCGTGATAACCAAACGTAAGCAAGAACTCACCATGGACAATAGAGACGACGCACAGTACACTTCTATGTTGGACGAAATGCTCCGGCTATCCGGAGAAGACGTGCTTACTCATGAAGAAATCGTGGATGAGGTTAAGACGTTCGTCTTTGCGGTACGTTTCAAATTAATTCATTAAGTAAATTTGCTCAGGTAGTATGGATTCTAGGGGTCTGATACAGTGGGAATCACCCTCAGCTTTGCCCTGTACGAATTAGCCAAACATCCCAATGTACAGGCGAAGTTACTCGAGGAAATCGAGTACGTCTTAGGTACAGACTTGGAGTGTGACGTCAAGTACGAAGACTTGCACCACCTCAAATATATGGAATGCGTTATTAAAGAAATCATGAGGATTTACGCCCCTGCGATTATGGTTACGAGAACTCTCCCATCCACGATATATTTTGGTAAGGTTATTATTTTTGCTGATGGTAGATGTACTGAAAAGTTGCTGATTCAGATGATCTTTACGTGCCGGCGGACACATTGGCCCTCATATTCATTTACGGACTTCATCACTCGGAGGAATTTTATCCAAATCCAGAGAAGTTTGATCCTGATAGGTTCCTTCCAGAAAACTTCATTAACCAACTCAAAAACTCATATATTCCTTTCGCTTCTGGAGCCAGGACGTGCATTGGTAAATTGGTTACTGGTATTGTTTTGATGGTATGAAATAAGATTAATTTAAGGAAACAAATTCGCCATGTTGGAAGCTAAATTGACGTTGGCGAAAATTATCTGGAATTTCGAGATGTTCGCGAAGCCAGGCCATGAACCTGAACTTGTTGCGTCGGGCACTCTCAAGTCGGCAAACGGACTTCCTATTAAGCTGAAACTTAGGCAATCAACAAGAATTTAACTTCGCCGAAAATAAAATGTATTTAATGAATTTAATTAATCCAAATGTTTGCTATTAACTACTACTTTCAATCGAACGAATAATTAATTTATTCAGAGAAAAATTTGTAAATCGTCTAATTCCTTCTGCTACAACCATCCGCAGAATTAATAAAAATTTTGAAAGATATGGACATAAAAAATTAAATGATAATATAAACGAGGTAAGAGACGGGATGATATGTGCTGCTGTTGAGGAAAATCCTCGTTCTTCAAGTAGAGATGTTGCTGAAGCACTGGATATTTCTCAAAGCACAGTTTTCAAAACGTTAAAAAATATAAATATAAATCATACAATTCATAAGAATAATGAGATTTTCCCTGTAGACACAGAAAGAATTGGACGATTTACAAATTTTGCTCTGAATAAATTAATTTGTTAATACCATTTTATAATTTGTACTTTATCAGGTACACTATAATTCATACTGAATTTTTGTACTGAAGAAAAATAAAGAACAATTAAAATAAATATTATATTTTAATAAAAAATATATTTGTAGCTCAAAAACAACTCTGCACGCTTCGAACTCGAGGCGTGAATTGATACACGCTAGCGCAAGAATCCCCTCTACTCCTACACGACTTCGTCCAAATTGACTTCTATCCACCTAGTTTTAAAATTCAACCTGTATATGTATTGGCTAAACATTCGAGTATTCAAGCAAAGATTTTTGAGAAAATTGAGTATGTCTTAGGTAAAGATTTGAAGGAGGATATAAATTTTGGGGATTTGCAAACCCTATTTTGGTAAATTTATTGTCGCAAATGATGTAGGTACCTATCTATACCATTGTCAGATAGTGATAATCTGATATTATCTTATTTGCAATATTTTTTGGCAAAGTAGTAGGTCATAATACCTTTATCCGGTAATAAAAATAATAATAACTATTTCGAAATAATGAATAAAAATTAAAGGTTTCATTTTTGAACCTAGAAAAGAAATAATAAAGGAGGTATGTGTATTAATCGAAAACAAATGACGCACATACCACCTTTATCCTTAAATAAATTAGTTATTATTCAGTATAGATTATGGTAAATTATTATTAAATAAATCGGTTTCATATGTAAATGACTCGAATTTTGCAAAAATGCGACATACCACCTTTATCCACTTACCCCTTCAAATAATTAAGCGCACTAAAGGCGATCCCACTACTTTAGTGAATTAGTATGCCTCTTCACGAATGCTAATTTATGTAAAAAATATCGATTTGATTTTTCGAAACCAGCTGATAATAACGTCACATAATGGCTCAATGTCAGGCTGCGTTGGACGATATTAATTGTCAAATTTTGTTACAAGTTGATTGCTCCAATTACAAAACGTTTCGTTGAATTTTTCAGGCAATGTTTTGAAACGATTTAAAGGTAGATTTTTATTTAATTCTAATTTGTTAAATAGACTTCTTTATAATTCTAATTTGTTGAAAAGACTTCTTTAAACATTTTTCCCGTAATCTGTGATATCGATTTTTTGATTCGTTTTGTTCCTTTGGAGGATATTATTCCTTTCACCCTATATACCAGTGAGTACAAAGCCATTATTTATTTTACATTGTTTGACGCAGATAATTAATCTTAAACGAAATTTTATCTACAGGCTGATTCTTGAGTAAACCGCAAAAAAAAAAAAAACTGTGAAAGGAATTAAATCATAGGTTAAGAGAAAAATGTTAAAAAATTCTTTAGGAAAATTTATAATTAATTAAAAATGACCCCAAAAAGCACGTCACGCCAATATGTTTGGACTTCGTCGCAATCGTAACTTTTATGGTATCGTGTTTTCGTACGTTTTATGGTGTTTATTACCCAGAGCAATAAAACTATAAAAGTTAACCCTGAAACTTATTTAATAGAGGGAACGCCGCTGTAATGACCTGCCTCAATCGTTTAAATTCATCCGAGCATTTATTAATTTATTAGCACGAAGACGATGACCTGCGAACGTTACTCCGCTGGGACATTTAAATCAGATCCGACTAAAATCAGTTTCAACAAAAGACAGCACCCCCCTAACAATTTAAAGCATGAAACACCCTGCATTACGCTCATAATGCTGGGTGTTTTATATTCTAAATTGTGGTTGTCGTACTATGAAATAAATAAAACATAATTGCGATAAATAGTTCAAAAATATCTGTTTAACTAGTTAAAGTAGATGCTCAAAACGAAGACCTTACACGTTCGAAAACATCAGGTGTATTTCCAATCACTTCAGCAGCATGTTCGATGCGTTCGTGGAACTCCTGTACAGTATGCACTGGGGTACAATAGACAAGATGTTTCATCCACCCTCACCAGATTAAAGTCTGGAGACCGCGGGGGCCAAAGTACTGGACCATAGCGTCTAATCTACCTATTATTGTAATTAATGTTTAACCACTCACTCACAACACGAGCTGTATAAGGGGATGCTCCATCGTGTAAATTTTGCGTCGTACAGCTAAGGACACATCATCTAATAGTAGCTCAAGATCATTATTTAAAAATTCTAAATAATTTATGGCATTCAAATGCTGCGGTAAAATGTAAGGACCGATCAAACAATTAGCAACAATACCAGCCCAAACATTTGCCGAAAATTGCTGCTGATGATGGAATTCCGCTGTAGCGTGCGGATTTTCGTCACTCCATACATGTGTGTTATGAGAGTTTCGAACACCGTCCCAAGTAAAGTGGCTTCATCGGTGAACAATACCGCGTTTAAAAATTCGTTGTTTTGGTCCACTTTATTTAATATCCACTGACAAAACCTAATACGATGATTTGTATCTCCCAGCTGTAATGTTTGTGCTTCTGTACGCGGTATGGGTGCTGTCCCTGTTGATGGAGAATTCTCCAAGTCGTCGATTGGGAAACTCCAGCCCTGTATGCCAATCTTCTAGTACTGATGCTGGGTTTTTCGTCGACAATATTTAAAAGATTTATCCCAGCATCCAACACTCGTGGAGTTGTCTTTGGGCCACGACCATTTGCAGGACGAAAATGTCCGTGATCATGCAAATGCTGCACCACTGAAACAAAAGTGCTTCTATGCGGCACTTGTCATAAAGGAAATTTTTCGATCCACAAACGACGATTGCGACTTGCATTCCCTAATGCCTCGCCGATTAACATAACCATATCGGTTTTTTCTGATATCGAAAAGCGATTCATTTTGCGTTCTGCCAATATACACTTCCGTCTGATTGTAAGTAACTACTAACTTCACAAGAACAAGGCCACTAAACGACGCTTAAGGATGGAGTTTTTATGGGGCATAGGTACCATAAAATCGCAAATTATAAACATCTGCGGCCATAATTGTAAGCGATTTATGTAAGTAATTTATTAATCTTACTTAAAGCGGGTGAAATTTATTTATTTTTGCAAAAACTAACAGCTTATTTGAGACAAACAAATAATTTTTTGGGACACAAACGGGCAAACTTAACGAGAAACAAAGTTTGTAGTGCCAGTGGGAATAAACTTGGTGATCAAATTGCAAACTTCTGTTATTCTCATTTTATAAAATTCGTACTAAATAATTTACTACAAGTGATTTGCATTTGCATGCCTTTATCAGTATTGTCGTAAATATTAATAAGCTCTTCTTTCAGCTGGTTAGATTGAATTCCGTTGAAGGTCAAGTTTGTCCGATTTCTCGCCGCAACAGCCACAAAACGATAAAGCATTTATTACTGTATTTATTTTCATTCCTTTAGCTGCTGGTTTTTAACTAGTGAAATATCGTGTATTTAGCTAAAATTTTTGATTAATTATTTTTCGAGAACTAAAGAACGCAATATTTGTTTTACCAGTTTAACTATAATCTGTGATTTCTATTCTTGTATTCTTAATATACAAATAGATATGATAATTTTGTTATTGCAGTAAAATCAGTCAGGTTAATTAATTCAGAAAGGTTATCTCATGTTCTATAATGAAATTGAATTAAATAATTTATACTGTGCTTTTTTAGAAAATTGTTTACAGCGCTATACTTATTTTTATTATTATTATTTCATTTTGTTTTCTTCTTATTTATGAATTGTAGTATATAATTTACGCATGCATTCACTCCAAGTTAATGTAATTCAATTATATGTTGTTGGTTGAGTGGTCGAGCAGCTGAACTCCGCCAACTGAAATAAAGGCATATTATTACTATTGTTATTATTATTATACTGGATTGCCACTGCATAAACTGCATGAACAGCGGATTCGACAAATCGACTATTGACAAAGAGAAAGGCTCGTACAAGTACCCTTATTGCAAAACTGTCATAAAATTTAAAGTTAACTAATAAAGCAACGAAAACACAAACGCACTAAAGGCAATCCCACTACTTTAGTCAATTAAAACGTGCGTCTTGACGTATTGATCTCTTAGCGAACACTAATTTACGTGATAAATATCGATTTAATATTGCTGGACGAGATTAATTGTCAAATTTTATTACAAGTTGATTGCTTCAATTATAAGAGGTCAGTCTTAAAATGATTTAAGAGAACATTTTTATAACATCATAATTTATTAATTAGATCTCTTTAAACATTTTTCCCGTAATCGATTTTCTTATACGTTTGTTTCCTCTGGCAGATATTATTACTTTTATCCTGTGTTGGAATTTTATGTAAGCAGTTGGGGGATTTTATACACAACCATACCTGTCACAACTGTCGCCATAGCATACATATATTAGTTAAAAATACAAATACAAATTACAATTTCTTATTGCAGTTAAATCAGTCAGATTAATGAATGCAAAAGGGGTTATCTCATAGCTGATAACTCGTCACTCATGTCTATGAAAGGAAGTAATTAATTTTATTTATTCTGTGTTTTTTTTAACATTTATTGTTTACAGTGCTATGATGTGTTATCACTGCATAAAGTACATGAACTGTACTAGTTAAAGTATGCTCATAAGAGAAGAAAGCACTAATAATTATAGATACCGGTAAAGAGAGGAAAGATGTTTTTCACGATACTCTCTCTAGTGTCTCTAATTGTGTTGATGTTTTTGTATTTGGTGAAACAAAAGCAAATTTTTCAACCAACTGAGCACATACCAGGACCCTCACCTTTACCATTCCTTGGGAATGCTTTGGAATTAGGAACTAATCCAGAAGGTAATTGAAGAATATACGACTTCTAGTATCCTAACAGAGATAAATAAACCACTGAACTACTTTCCATAGCAATGTTTTGTACTGAAAGTCTAGATAAATATTTATAATTTTTATGAGCTGCGGTGAAAACCGTTTTGAAATACATCGTTAAATAAACCCTTCTGAAAAACAGTAGACACCTGAGTCACTTATTAATGTATATTTGTGTGTGTACATCACATAACTACATATATTTCAGATCTGATAAAGAAACTTCAGAGACTAACGAAGACATACGGAAATGTGGTCCGTTTGTGTATCGGGCCACAAAATGGTGTTCTGTTAACAGATCCTAAACATATAGCGCAGGTATTAAGAGAAACCGAAGATCACCATAAAGGTGATGTGTACAAAATGGCGCAACCCTTGATGGGCAACGGTTTACTTACTTCTTCAGGTACTCCAATGATTGATTAATTCATTGTCTATATAAAAAATGGTCACTTTTTAGGTGAGAAATGGACTAGACACAGAAGGATTCTGAACCCAGCATTTAGTAACAAGCAACTGGGAAAATACGTCATAACTTTTAACAGCGCAGCGAATAAACTTGTGGACCAACTCAAGGAATTAAGTCACTTGGAATATGTAGACATTACCGAACCTATATACACTTTTACATTGTTTAACTTGTGTAGTGAGTACTATGTGGGACTATTTAGAAAATTTCATTGAGCTTAATCTTTTAATTAAATCAACTACATCTGCATGGAATGTAACAAAAAAAATAATGCAACGCTGAATTTCGTTTTGCAGAAACGCTAACGGATTTGGACATAAAACAAAACACAGAATACCGCAGCCGTTCACACAAATTGACTGAGCTTATCCTCAACAGATTTAAGTCACCTGTTAAAATGTTCGATTTTCTGTATCGCTTCACCAATGATTATCGTGAAACAAAAAAACACGCCAAATTCGTAGACGATTTCGTCAAGGACGTGATCAGAAGGCGTAGACATGAATTCACTAGGAAAAACAAAGACCCTGGTTATTCAACTATGTTGGACGAAATGTTGAGAATGTCAGAGGAAGACGTACTCACCGATGATGAAATACTGGATCATGTTAAAACGTTTATGTTTGCAGTACGTTTCTAATTATCTCGACAAATGAGATTGTTGAGCATTGTTCGATTTGCAGGGATCTGATACTGTAGGAATTACTCTCAGCTTAGCCATATATGAATTGGCTAAACATTCAAATATTCAGGCAAAGATTTTAGAGGAAATAGAGTGTGTCTTAGGTACGGACGTGAAGGGCGACATAAGTTTTGAGGATTTACACAAGTTGAAATATACCGAATGCGTCTTAAAGGAAGTCATGAGGCTGCATTCTCCTGCAGCTTGGGTTACTAGAATTCTCCCAAACGAAACATACTTAGGTAAGTTTATTGCCACAAAAGAAGTAGGTTTTTAATTGGCCTCTTTCTAATTTAGATGATATTTACGTGCCTGCGAATGCACTAGTCATGGTATTCATTTACGGTCTTCATCACTCGGAGAAGTATTTTCTAAATCCAGAGAAATTTGATCCTGATAGGTTTCGTCCAGAAAATTGGAAGAACCAGGATACGCACACGTATATTCCTTTTGCTTCTGGAGCTAGAACTTGCATTGGTAAGTTCACTCGTTCTGCCATCTGCGATTTTATTATTTAACCGTAATTTTAGGACAGAAATATGCCATGCTGGAAGCTAAATTGGGCTTGGCAAAAATAATTCCTCATTTTGAGATGACCCAACATCCGGATCATGAACCTGTACTCATCGCATCGGGGTCTCTGCAGTCTACAAATGGGCTTCCGGTTAAGTTAAAGCTTAGGCAGCGATGAAATGGAAATGTGATGCCGCCTTCTGTGACGATTTCCAAATTTATTTTCATTTTTTTTTGGTGGATAAAACAAAGCACAGCAGAACAAAGTGAACAGCAAAAAAGTTGTGCGGATTCGATGAAAGAAAAAACGCAGTACAAGTACAACTGCAGAACAATTTAAATTCACTAATAAAATAAAAGAAACAAAATTACTGCGACTTATAACTTTAGTTAACGCATCTTGTGGTTGCGCTGGATGAGAGTAAATTTTGTTACAACTTGATTTCTACAATTACAAAACGTTTCGTTGTATTTCTCAGTCAGTGTCGTAACATGATTTTAAAGTAATTTTTTTTAAATTTAATTAATTAAATATTTTTCCTGAAATCGATTTTCTTAGCCGTTTATACTTTAATCGATCATAACATTCCTGCTTCATGTTTGCCAACTGATTATTGAGATATTGCGTGTAACATTCTGTAATTATTGCAACTTTTAATGTCTACATTTTCATAAGAATTCTATGAACTGTACAGGGGTGTCCCAGGGTGTGGTATTTAAACGATTTTAGGTATTAAGTGAACTTTAAAATTCTGAACAATATAATTACATATATTTAGTTTTACATACTATTTTGCTATGTCTGAAAAATGAATAAACACAATGTTATTTAAAACGCATATAACTATTGTTTTATTATAATCAAATTACGTAATTAGATTAATGAACGTAAAAAAATGTTATTATATTTTAATTTATTCTAACGCGTTTTTGTAGACTAAGTAAACTTGTTGTTTACAGTGCGTGGCTGACTTATTTTAAATGTATTATCAGTGATTCAAGCACACTTTCTTAAAGCAAGCACATATTAGAAAATAGCTTTAGAATCACACATTCAGTTGCAAGAAGACCATTGATTAAGAGGAGGAAAATGTTTTTCACGTTACTTCTAGCGTCTTTAATTGTATTGTTGTTTTGGAATATTGTGAAACAAAAGCAAAGTTTTAAGCTAAGCGAGCACATACCCGGACCAACGCCTTTACCATTTGTTGGGAGTGTTTTGGAATTAGGAACTAACGCAGCTGGTAAATAAAGAACCTTTTAATTATGAAAACATATAATTGAAATTATTCGTTCGCCTAGTTTCTGCAGCAACGTTTTCTATTGAAAATTTTACAATTTTTACAAGAGTTAAAGAATAAGTCACTTACTGATGTAATAACTAGTCGTATCTTGCAGACTTTTTGAAAAACCTTCAAACGCTGACGAAGACATACGGAGATGTGGTCCGTTTGTGCATTGGATCACAAACTGGTGTACTGTTAACAAATCCTAAATACATAGCACAGGCATTAAGAGAAGCCGACAGTCACTGCAAAGGTGATTTGTACAAAATTTTGTGGCCTTTGTTAGGCGATGGTTTAGTTACATCTGCAGGTATTTCAAAGATTATTGTAAAATCATTTTCATTTTAAAATACATTGTTGCTTCTTAGGTGAAAAATGGGTGAGACACAGAAGGATTCTGAACTCGGCATTTAGCAATAAGCAGTTAGCAAAATACGTGGTAACTTTTAACAGCGCTGCAAATGAGCTTGTGGATCAGCTCAAGGAATTAAGTCACCTCGAATATGTAGATGTTAGCGGTCCTGTATTTACTTATGCATTGTTTAACTTGTGCAGTAAGTACCAGGAGATTAATTTAAGTTTGGAAACGAAATCCACTACAAAAAATGAATTTATTTTTGCAGAAACAGTAACGGATTTGGACATAACAGAAAACACAGAATACCACAACTGTTCAATCAAATTGACCGAGCTTGTTATCAACAGATTTAAGTCACCTTTTAAGATGTCTGATTTTCTATTTCGTTTCACCAATGATTACCGGGAAACAAAAAAATGCGCCAAATTCCAAGACAATTTCGTCAAGGATCTGATCAGAAGGCGTAAACATGAATTCAACGCGAAGAATAAAGACACAGGGTATTCAACGATGTTGGACGAAATGTTTAGATTGTCAGGCGAAGACGTACTCACTGACGATGAAATATTGGACCACGTTAAGACATTTATATTTGCAGTATGTTTCGAATTATCTCGACGCAAAGAGCTTGTTGAGCACCTTTCAATTTGCAGGGATCTGATACTGTTGGAAATGCTATGGCCTTCGCAATGTACGAATTAGCTAAACATTCAAGTATTCAGGCAAAAATTTTAGAAGAAATCGAGTGTGTTTTACGTACGGACTTGAAGGGCGACATACATTTTGAGGATTTGCACAACTTAAAATATACCGAATGCGTCTTGAAGGAAGTCCTGAGGTTGTATGCACCTGCAGTTTGGGTCACTAGAACTCTCCCAAATGCAACATACTTTGGTAAAATTATTGCCAAAAATGATGTAGGTATCTAATTCGCCTGTTTCTAATTTAGATGATCTGTATGTGCCTGCGAATACACTTGCCATGGTGTTCATTTACGGTCTTCATCATTCAGAGAAGTATTTTCCTAATCCGAAGAAATTCGACCCTGATAGGTTTCTACCAGAAAATTGGAAGAATCAGGATACGCGCACGTTTATTCCTTTCGCTTCTGGAGTTAGAACTTGCATTGGTAAGCTGATTGTTTATGCCACATCTCTGATGATGTTATTTGACCGAAATTTTAGGACAAAAATATGCCATGCTGGAAGCTAAATTGACCTTAGCAAAAATAGTTCGTAATTTTGAGATGGCCCCACATCCAGATCATGAACCTGAACTTATCGGAACGGGTACTCTGAAGTCAGGAAATGGGCTTCCGATTATATTAAAACTTAGGCGACCAATATAATGTATTCAGAAATGTGGTAATAATGATTCAGCAAGACTTAATTAATAAATAACTAACATTAAATTTGCATTATACTATTTATCAAATATCGAAGTGAATCTATAAAATACTTTGGGCGAGTTTGCTTATTTCAATCCAGATTGTAATGAATAATTCAGATTATTAATTACCTTAATAAAAACTGAGTACGAAAACATGGTACACAATAAAAAAAAATGGATTGCAGCGAAACTAACGGGGATTTAGTCTTACACTAGGTGTATAAACACATTCTTCAAATAGTATATAATCTGAAACTAATTAAAATAAATACAAAACTAACAACTTTTACATAAAACTAACATTTTTTTTTAATTATCGCTAATTTATATATTCTGAAAAGAACAAACTCATGCTGCAAAAAGTTTATAAAAAGATTAACTGCTTATCTTAAATCCATGACTGGACAATTTTGTTGCTTATACTGACGGATTTTGCACAATTTCCTCCAGTATCATCGTGGACGTCGGCTTTCTACAATTCGCACAGTTAATACTTTTGTTGCACCTTCATTTTCAAGAGGACCATTAACTAAGTGAAGAAAAATGATTTTCGCGGTACTTGTAGCATCTTTAATCGTACTGGTATTTTTGTTTGTGGTGAAACAGAGGCGAATTTTTAAACTGACAGAGAATATACCCGGCCCCATACCTTTACCGTTCATTGGGAATGTTTTGGAATTAGGGTTTACCACAGAACGTAAGCTGTCTTCCAATGATTTCTACTAATTTTAGAAATTGTTATGTTATGCATGATTGGTGTTAAAAACGTTAATTTGGTGGGAAACTCATTCTAACTGTTTCGAAGTAATTGGTTTCCTAACCATTTTCTGAGAAAAAGACACTTTGATTGATTGATCTTTCTTGTAGAACTTTTGAAAAATATTCAGAGATTGGCGAAGACATATGGAGGTATAGTCCGCTTGTGCATTGGATCTCAAATTAACATAATGTTGACGGATCCTAAATATATAGCACAGGTTTTAACACCAACCGATAGTTCCCATAAAGGCGATTTGTACAAAATCATACAGCCTTTGATGGGCAACGGATTACTTACATCTTCAGGTACACAGAAGAATTGGTTTCATTTCTACTTAATTACTTGTAGCAAATGCCCTTTTTTTTAGGTGAAAAATGGGCTAGACACAGAAGGATTCTGAGCACAGCATTTAGTAACAAGCAACTAACAAAATACGTGATAACTTTTAATGGTGCAGCAAATAGACTTGTGGACCAACTGAAGGAATTATGCCATTTGGAGTATGTGGACGTTGGTGATCCAGTATTCGCCTACACTTTATATTCTTTGTGCAGTGAGTTCTCTTGATTTTTTATATAATTATGGGACGTCAAGTTCTTCCGATTAAAAATTTCCTTTTCCAGGAACAGTGATGCAAGTTGACGTAAAAGACACAACGGAATACCACCATCACGCAGATGAAATAACCCACCTTTTTTTCAAAAGGTACATGTCGCCAGTTAAAATGTCCGATTTTCTCTATCGCTTCACCAAAGATTACCGTGACACAAAGAAGTGTGCCAAGAACATTGATGATTTTATAAAGAAGGTGATCAAAAGGCGTATGCAGGAATACGCTGCCACGGACAAAGAAACGAAATACTCATCGATGTTGGATGAAATGTTAAGATTGTCTGGAGATGATGTGTTGACCGAAGAAGAAATGCGTGATCAAGTTAAGACGTTTGTATTCGCAGTACGTTTAGAATTAACCCAAAGTAATCATTTGTTCAGCATTCTCTGATTTTTAGGGATCTGATACTGTTGGAGTTACTCTCTGCTTCGCCATGTACGAATTGGGAAAACGCCCGGATATTCAAGCGAAAGTTTTAGAGGAAGTCGAGTGTTTGTTAGGTACAGACATAAACGGCGATATAAATTTTGAAGATTTACAAGACTTGAGGTACACGGAGTGCGTCCTTAAGGAAGTCATGAGACTTTACGCACCTGCGATTTTCATTACGAGAATTTTACCTAGCAAAACATATTTTGGTAAGATTATTTCTACCATTAGATAAATGGAACCAACTAAAAAAGTTTGTATTCAGATGATATTTGCGTGCCTGCCAATACAGTGGCCATAATAAATATCTATGGACTTCATAAATCAGAGAAGGTTTATCCTAATCCGGACGTATTCGATCCTGACAGGTTTCTTCCAGAAAACTGCAAAGATCGGCATTCACATTCATTTATTCCATTCGCCGCCGGAGCCAGAATATGCATTGGTAAACTAATTATTTACTGCCCCATTAAAGATGTTATTGAATATTAATTTAAGGACAAAAATTCGCCATGTTGGAAGCTAAACTGACCTTGGCAAAAATTATCCGTAATTTTGAGATATCACAAAAGCCGGGGTATGAACCTGTACTTATTGCAACGGGCACTCTGAAGACAGCAAATGGATTTCAGGTCAAATTAAAACCTAGGGCATCAATAGCTGCATAGTTTGTCATCAAAAGAAAAGTATATTACAAAATATGTATTGAACGGATATTGGGTAATGTTTAACTAATAAATAAACTAACTAAAACGCTTACTCTTTTGGACGTTGTAGAAGTAGGATTATACACTTACCTGAAACAAAAAAAATATATGTATATAATTTACGTATTAAGTCAGTAGTTCTCAAACGTTGGTTAGGGAGATAACCATAGATCTTTAAATGCTTAAAGCCGACAAATCATTTACATTACATTTAAAAAAGTTGATTAATGATTACATCAACTGTCTAAATAAATTTGGAGAAAAGATGGAGTAGATGTAGAGGTAACAGCACCCACCCAAATCGACGCTCGTTTTTATTGCCATACACACAAATCAACTTTTATGCGTGAATGAGACTATTGTGTAGGCGGTACAATTGTCCTCTCATTTGGTTGAAACACTCTATAATTATCTTGTTTTCGATTTTTGAATGCACACGATTATAAATAAAAAGATTTTAACCAAAATGTCTTGGCTCATTAATTTTCATTATCAACAAATTTGACCTTTTCATTGGCCGATAATTTATAATCAATAAAACAAGTCAAGTTACTGCAATTCCGGCAGTTATGATTAGGGAATTGCGACGCAAAAATGATTTTCATTTTGATCTTGTTCGCCTTTGCATTTCTTTTATTATTGTATAAAGACATGCGAACAAGAAATATTGAAGGCATACGAAAAATTCCGGGGCCTCCAACTCTGCCTCTTATTGGAAACCTGTTGGAGCTCGGTGTTGACAGCGTCGGTAAGTAAAACAAAACCCCCTTTAAATCATTTGAAAAAATACAAGGAACGTGTGTTATCGTAGCCTATTCCAAATTGTTTTCCTCCTACATTTAACTTTATGACCTTTATATTTATACATTCTCAGGTTTATACAAGAACTTAAACAGATTGGTGTTAAAATACGGGTCGATAATCAAGCTATGGTTTGGGTCGGAATTACACGTTCTGATTACAGAGCCAAAATACGTGGGGCAAATTTTAGCAATCACTGACGTCGAGAAGTCCACCTTCACCAAATTCGTCCACGCAATATTCGGAGAAGGATTGCTATCGAGTTCAGGTGAAATAACCCGAACAAAGACTTAAGTCGTTTTATTAACGCCTCCAGTTTTTTAGGGGAAAAATGGAAAAAACAGAGAAGATTCATTTCACCCTCGTACAATAACATGGCAGTGGCGGAATACGTTTCAACTTTCAATAGAAACGTCAACGTTTTAATCAATCAACTAAATGAATTCACAAAACTAGATTCCATAGACATCACAGAACATATTTGGGAATGCTCGTTTAACACGATAACAGACACAGTAATGCCGTTAGGCAAACAGGAAAAGGCACATTACATGGAAGCGCTTAAATGGCTGTTAATAAACGCAGTGAAAAGATCCTTTTCTAGCATAAGGAGATTTGATTGTTTCTATAAGTGTACACCTCAGTATAAACAAGAGGAACGTTACACGAAAATTCTGGATGCCCTCACGGATTCCGCGATTGCAAACCGTCGAGGAAAAGCGGAAAATTTGAAATTCATAGATCACCTTCTAAGAATTTCCCAACAAGAGAGTTCGTTTACTCATAAAATTATAAAAGATCAACTAAAGACCTTCATCCTTGCGGTATGGATGCCCTTAAAAAGCGATGGTTTTTACACATGCTGCATTTTAGGGTATGGACACCATCGCCAGCACGATTCAATTCGCCGTGTTTGAATTGGGAAAACATCCTGAAATTCAGGCGAAAATTCTAGAAGAAACTAATTCCATTTTAGGAGAAAAGGGAAACGTCGATTTTTCTTTTAGTAACTTGGAAGGCCTGACGTATACTGAAGCCGTTTGCAACGAGGTATTAAGAATGTACGCCCCCGTACATTTCCTAGAACGAAAATTGACCAAAAGCACAATTCTAGGTAAGACTCTTAGGCATGCAAGACGTAATGCAAAACCGCTTTATTGGATCACTTCGTGTGCAGCAGGAACTGTAGAACGGTTTCGGTTACGTTTTGCATCCCTGGTTTCAATGACTGAGTTACGTCCCATCATCATTTCATAGGACCCCATACGATACCTTCTGGTACGACTGTGATCATATTCGTCAGCGCCCTCCAAAACTCGCAACTCCATTTCCCTGAACCGGAACGCTTCAAACCCGAACGTTTTCTGTCTGAAAACGTCGGGAGTATTCCTGCGCACTCGTTTATTCCATTTGGTTATGGGCCCAGGATTTGTTTGGGTGAGTACAAAGCGAGAAAGCGTTTGTTTTCTTTCTTTACGCGTAGGTTTTAGGCAAAAAGTTTGCGATTACCGAGGCGAAGCTTATGTTAGCGAAAATCGTTCGGAATTTCGAACTGCGTCCTGTTCAACCGGAACACAAGTTAATATTGTCTATGGCTGGGACCTTAAAATCGGACAACGGGTTTCCGATTCAGATAAGAAAGAGGAAAGTAAAAGAAGATAATTGGAAACTCGATCGATGTGAAGGAGAAGAGAAAGATTCTCACTGTCATGTAAAATAAATTGGCGAGGCGGGGGCCAGAATAAATAAGAATATTTAGTTTCGTGCTTAAAATTTGTTTTTTCCATTTTTTACATACTGTAGAAATCAATAATTTAACAAATAAATTAATAACTACAGTAAACTATTGCTGAATCGATTTATTTTTGCTTGAATTAGTAAGGGCTCTCAATAAGGAATTGAAAAGGTTACAATCTTTTACTGATTACAGATGGCATTTGTTTCATTTTATTACTTTTTAGAGGTGAAAACATTGTAGGTATACAATCAAAATTATTGGATTGCTCCTGGATAAATGAGGATTGAAGTACTTTTTATTGCTAGGCGTTTTGCATGGGCTTTAAAATTCTACATGATAGCAATGAATCCAGCCTTATACAAGTGTAAACGCATTTTTTAATTATCGCAAATTTATATAAAAGTTCAGCGAATGTCTTGCTTATCTCATGCCTTATCAATGACAAGCCAACAATTTTTGCTTACGATGCCGGATTTTGCAGACACTTTCCAGTGACACCATGGATGTTGGCCTTTCGTAATACACACTGCTTATGTTTTTGCTGTACCCTTATTTTCAAGACGACCATTAACCAAGTGAAGAAAAATGATTTTCGCCATACTTATAGCATCCCTACTTGTACTGGTGTGTTTGTTTGTGTTGAAACAGAGGCAAATTTTTAAACTGACCGAGAATATACCCGGCCCCAGGCCTTTGCCGTTCATTGGGAATGTTTTGGAATTAGGGAGCAACACAGAAGGTAAAATTGGGAAAATGAAAAGAACACTGCGTGGAGGTCTACTACTACTTTCAGAAAATATTATTTACTTTCAATGCTCCTACTGCAGGTCAAATTATTACTTCGGTGTGCAACTCATTCCAATCGTTTCCTAACCGTTTTCTGAGAAAATGTTCACCCATCTATAAGTTGTACATTGATCTATGTTTCAGAACTTTTAAAAAATCTTCAGAGGTTGACGAAGACATACGGAGGTATAGTCCGCTTGTGCCTCGGATCTCAAATTAACATAATGCTGACGGATCCTAAATATATAGCACAGGTTTTAACACCAACCGATAGTTCCTATAAGGGTGATTTGTACAAAATAGTGCAGCCTTTAATGGGCGACGGATTAGTTACGTCTTCAGGTATACAAATGAATAGGCTTCATTTCTATTTAATTACTTATAATAAATTTCCTTTCTTTTAGGTGAAAAATGGATTAGACACAGAAGGATTCTGAACACAGCATTTAGTAACAAGCAACTAACAAAATATGTCGTAGCTTTTAACGGTGCAGCAAACAGACTTGTGGACCAACTGAAGGAATTATGCCATCTCGAGTATGTGGATATTGGTGATCCAATATTCGCCTACACTTTATATTCTTTGTGTAGTGAGTTCTTCATATAATTGTGGGGCGTCAAATCCTCCACATCAAAAATTTTCATTTACAGGAACGGTAATGCAAGTTGACGTAAAAGCAACAACGGAATATCATCATTATACAAATGAAATAACCAACCTTTTTTTCAAAAGGTATATGTCGCCAGTTAAAATGTCCGATTTTTTCTATCGTTTCACCAAAGATTACCGTGATACGAAAAAGTGTGCCAAGAAAATTGACGATTTTGTAAAGAAGGTGATCAAAAGGCGTATGCAGGAATATGCGGCCACGGACAAAGAAATGAAATACTCATCGATGTTGGATGAAATGTTAAGATTGTCTGGAGATGATGTGTTGACCGAAGAAGAAATACTTGATCAAGTTAAGACGTTTGTATTCGCAGTAAGTTTTGAATTAACCCAAAGTATTCATTTGATCGGCATTCTTTGATTTTTAGGGATCTGATACTGTTGGAGTTACTCTCTGCTTCGCCATGTACGAATTAAGTAAACGTGCGGACATTCAAGCGAAGGTTTTAGAGGAAGTCGAGTGTTTGTTAGGTACAGACATAAACGGCGATATACATTTTGAAGATTTACAAAACTTAAGGTACACGGAATGCGTTCTGAAGGAAGTCATGAGGCTTTATGCACCTGTGATTTTGGTTACGAGAATTCTACCAAGCAAAACATATTTTGGTAAGGCTATTGCCACTCCTACATAAATGAAATTAACTAAGGAAGTTTGTAATTTAGATGATATTTGCGTGCCCGCCAATACAGTGGCCATGATAAATATCTATGGACTTCATAAATCAGAGAAGATTTTTCCTAATCCGGACGTATTCGATCCTGACAGGTTTCTCCCAGAAAATTGTAATGATTGGCATTCCCACTCATTTATTCCATTCGCCGCAGGGGCTAGAATTTGCATTGGTAAACTCATTATTTACTCTTACATTAAGGACGTTATAGAATATTAATTTAAGGACAAAAATTTGCCATGTTGGAAGCCAAATTGACCTTGGCAAAAATTCTTCGTAATTTCGAGATATCACAACATCCAGGTTATGAACCTGTACTTATTGCAACGGGTAATTTGAAGACGGCAAATGGATTCCAGGTTAAATTAAAACCCAGGGTCTCATTAGTTGCATAGTTTGTTCATCGAGATTTAAAAATATGGATTAAGCAGATATTGGCCTTATGTTTAATTAATAAATAAACTAACTGAAACGTTTACTTTTTCGTAATAAATTATTTTAAAACGGACACTAAAATTGGCACTAACGTTCCACGTTTCGCTATCGTTTGATAGCGTCGTCAGGATGTTATAAAATATAAACATAGACAATATATATGTTTTATAGAAATTGGCTGCAATTTTTCTATTTATGTATGTATGTTTCTTATAATCTGTCACATTAGATATTTATTTCTGCCTTAATGTTATTCGCTCGGTGGCTGGCAATCACTAGGCTCGAAATGTACTGCTTAAACGTACTACCTATTCAAATTTGGTTTTATGAATTGCGTGTTTGCACAATATAAAGTCGACATAAGATCAATTTATATGAATATGATACGTTAGAGTTACTCTACAAGCCAGGTCTGAATGAACCTTTTCTGGCATTAGGAAATTTGATTGTTTCTACAAGTAGACATTTAAATATGAACAAGAGAAAGGTCATAAGGAAATTGGATGCCCTCATAGATTCATATATTATCTTCTGTGAATTTCCGAGCAAGAGAGTTCGCTTATTCACGAAATTACAAAAGACCAACTAAAGACCTTCATTCTTGCGGTATGGATGCCCTTAAAAAGCGATGGTTTTTACACATGCTGCATTTCAAGGTATGGACACCATCGCCAGCACGATTCAATTCGCCGTGTTTGAATTGGGAAAACATCCTGAAATTCAGGCGAAAATTCTAGAAGAAACTAATTACATTTTAGGGGAAAAAGGAAACATCGATTTTTCGATGGCCTCAACTTGGAAGGCCTCAAGTATACTAAAGCTGTTTGCAACGAGGCATTAAGTATGTACGCCCCCGTACATTTCCTAGAACGAAAATTGTCCAAAAGCACAATTCTAGGTAAGACTTAGGCATGCAAGACGTAATGCAAAATCGTTTTGTCGGATCACTTCATGTGCCACAGGAACTGTGGAACGGTTTCGGTTACGTTTTGCATCCCTGGTTTTAATGACTGAGTTACGCCCCATCATCATTTCATAGGACCCCATACGATACCTGCTGGTACGACTGTGCTCATATTCATCAGCGCTCTCCAAAACTCGCAACTGCGTTTCCCTGAACCGGAATGTTTCAAACCCGAACGTTTTCTGTCTGAAAACGTCGGGAGTATTCCTGCGCACTCGTTTATTCCGTTTGGTTATGGGCCCAGGATTTGTTTGGGTGAGTACAAATCGAGAAAGCGTTTGTTTTCTTTGTTTACGCGTAGGTTTTAGGTAAAAAGTTTGCAATTACCGAGGCGAAGCTTATGTTAGCTTAGGTTAGCGTTCGGAATTTCGAACTGCGTCCTGTTCAACCGGAACACAAGTTAATATTGTCTATGGCTGGGACCTTAAAATCGGACAACGGGTTTCCGATTCAGATAAGAAAGAGGAAAGCAAAAGAAGATAATTGGAAACTCGGTCGATGTGAAGGAGAAAAGGAAGATTCTTTCAGTCACGTAAAATAAATTGGCGAGGCGGGGGCTAGAATAAAGAAGAATATTTAGTCTTTTGCTTTCGATTTTTCTTTTTCCATTTTATACATACTGTAGAAATCAATAAATGCATTTTTTAATTATCGCAAATTTATATCAAAGTTCAGCGAGTGTCTTGCTTATCTCATGCCTTATCAATGACAAACCAACAATTTTGCTTATAATGTCGGATTTTGCAGACACTTTCCAGTGACACCTTTCGTAATTCACACTGTTTATACTTTTGCTGTACTCTTATTTTCAAGACGACCATTGACCAAGTGAAGAAAAATGATTTTCGCCATACTTATCGCATCCCTAATTGTACTGGTGTGTTTGTTTGTGTTGAAACAGAGGCAAATTTTTAAACTGACCGAGAATATACCCGGCCCTAGGCCTTTGCCGTTCATTGGGAATGTTTTGGAATTAGGGACCAACACAGAAGGTAAATTTGGGAAAATGAAAAGAAAACTGCGTGGAGGTCATTTCTATACTATCAGAAAATATTATTTACTTTTAATGTTACTACTGTAGTCAAATTATTACTTCAGTGTGCAACTTATTCCAATCGTTTCCTAACCGTTTTCTGAGAATATGTTCACCCAACTATAAGTTGCACATTGATCTATGTTTCAGAACTTTTAAAAAATCTTCAGAGGTTGACGAAGACATACGGAGGTATAGTCCGCTTGTGCGTCGGATCTCAAATTAACATAATGCTGACGGATCCTAAATATATAGCACAGGTTTTAACACCAACCGATAGTTCCTATAAAGGTGATTTGTACAAAATAGTGCAGCCTTTGTTGGGCAACGGATTAGTTACGTCTTCAGGTATACAGAAGAATAGGCTTAATTTGTATTTAATTACTTATAACAAATTTCTTTTCTTTTAGGTGAAAAATGGATTAGACACAGAAGGATTCTGAACACAGCATTTAGTAACAAGCAATTAACAAAATATGTGATAGCTTTTAATGGTGCAGCAAACAGACTTGTGGACCAACTGAAGGAATTATGTCATCTCGAGTATGTGGATGTTGGTGATCCTATATTCGCCTACACTTTATATTCTTTGTGCAGTGAGTTCTTTATATAATTGTGGGGCGTCAAATCCTCCATATCAAAAATTTCCATTTACAGGAACGGTAATGCAAGTTGACGTAAAAGCAACAACGGAATATCATCATTATACAAATGAAATAACCAACCTTTTTTTCAAAAGGTACATGTCGCCAGTTAAAATGTCCGACTTTTTCTATCATTTCACCAAAGATTACCGTGATACGAAAAAGTGTGCCAAAAAAATTGACGATTTTGTAAAGAAGGTGATCAAACGGCGTATGCAGGAATTCGCTACCATGGTCAAAGAAACGAAATACTCGTCGATGTTGGATGAAATGTTAAGATTGTCTGGAGATGATGTGTTAACCGAAGAAGAAATACGTGATCAAGTTAAGACGTTTGTATTCGCGGTAAGTTTTGAATTAACCCAAAGTATTTAGTTGCTCGGCATTCTTTGATTTTTAGGGATCCGATACTGTTGGAGTTACTCTCTGCTTCGCCATGTACGAATTAAGTAAACGTCCGGATATTCAAGCGAAAGTTTTAGAGGAAGTCGAGTGTTTGATAGGTACAGACATAAACGGCGATATACATTTTGAAGATTTACAAGACATGAGGTACACGGAGTGCGTCCTTAAGGAAGTCATGAGACTTTACGCACCTGCGATTTTCATTACGAGAGTTTTACATAGCAAAACATATTTTGGTAAGATTATTTCTACCATTAGATAATTGGAACCAACTAAAAAAGTTTGTATTCAGATGATATTTGCGTGCCTGCCAATACGGTGGCCATGATAAATATCTATGGACTTCATAAATCAGAGAAGGTTTTTCCTAATCCGGACGTATTCGATCCTGACAGGTTTCTTCCAGAAAATTGCAAAGATCGGCATTCACACTCATTTATACCATTCGCCGCTGGAGACAGAATTTGCATTGGTAAATTAATTATTTACTTCCCCATTAAAGATGTTATAGAATATTAACTTAAGGACAAAAGTTCGCTATGTTGGAAGCTAAACTGACCTTGGCAAAAATTATCCGTAATTTTGAGATATCACAAAAGCCAGGATATGAACCTGTACTTATTGCAACGGGCACTCTGAAGACAGCAAATGGATTCCAGGTCAAATTAAAACCTAGGGCATCAATATCTGCATAGTTTGTCATCAAAAGAAAAGTATATTTCAAAATATGTATTGAACAGATATTGGGTAATGTTTAACTAATAAATAAACTAAGTAAAACGATTACTCTTTTGGATGTTGTAGAAGTAGGATTATACACTTACCTGAAATAAAAAAAAAATATGTATATAATTTATGTATTAAGTCATTGGTTTTCAAACGTTTATGTGCTTAAAGCCGACAATCATTAAATTATTTACACTACATTTAAAAAAGTTGATTAATGATCACATCAACTGTAAAAATAAATTTGAATAAAAGAAGGGGTAGGTGTAGAGGTAACAGCATCCACCCCCATCAACGCTTCCTTTTATTGCCACACATACGAAGTCAACTGTAATGCGTGAATGAGACTATTGTGTAGGCGGTACAATTGCATTCTCATTTTATTGAAACACTCTATAATGACCATGTTTTCGATTTTTGAATGCACACGATTATGAATAAAAAGATTTAAACTAATTTCGAGCACATTCGCTAGACTTAATTATTTCTAATTCATTCGTCCACGCAGTATTCGGAGAAGGATTGCTATCGAGTTCAGGTGAAATAACCCGAACAAAGACTTAAGTCGTTTATTAACGCCCCCAGTTTTTTTTTAGAGGAAAAATAGAAAAAGCAGAGAAGATTCATTTCACCCTCGTACAATAATATGGCAGTGGCGGAATACGTTTCAACTTTTAATAGAAACGTCAACGTTTTAATCAATCAACTAAATGAATTCACAAAACTAGATTCCGTAGACATCACAGAACGTATTTGGGAATGCTCGTTTAACACGATAACAGACACAGTAATGCCGTTAGGCAAACAGGAAAAGGCGCATTACATGGAAGCGCTTAAATGGTTGTTAATAAACGCGGTGAAAAGGAGATTTGATTGTTTCTATAAGTATACACCTCAGTATAAATAAGAAGAACGTTACACGGAAATTCTGGATGCCCTCACGGATTCCGCGATTACAAACCGTCGAGGAAAAGCGGAAAATTTGAAATTCATAGATCACCTTCTGAGAATTTCCGAGCAAGAGAGAAATTATAAAAGACCAACTAAAGACCTTCATCCTTGCGGTATGGATGCCCTTAAAAAGCGATGGTTTTTACACATGCTGCATTTTAGGGTGTGGACACCATCGCCGCATGATTCAATTCGCCGTGTTTGAATTGGAAAAACATCCTGAAATTCAGACGAAAATTCTAGAAGAAACTAATTCCATTTTAGGGGAAAAAGGAAACGTCGATTTTTCTTATAGTAACTTGGAAGGCCTGAGGTATACTGAAGCCATTTGCAACGACGCATTAAGAATGTACGTCCCCGTACATTTCTTAGAACGAAAACTGACCAAAAGCACAATTCTAGGTAAGACTCTTAGGCATGCAAGACGTAATGCAAAATCGCTTTGTTGGATCACTTCGTGTGCAGCAGGATTTGTGGAACAGTTTCGGTTACGTTTTGCATCCCTGGTTTCAATGACTGAGTTACGTCCCATCATCATTTCATAGGACCCCATACGATTCCCGCTGGTACGACTGTGCTCATATTCGTCAGCGCCCTCCAAAACTCGCAACTCCATTTCCCTGAACCGGAACGCTTCAAACCCGAACGTTTTCTGTCTGAAAACGTCGGGAGTATTCCTGCGCACTCGTTTATTCCATTTGGTTATGGGCCCAGGATTTGTTTGGGTGAGTACAAAGCGAGAAAGCGTTTGTTTTCTTTCTTTACGCGTAGGTTTTAGGCAAAAAGTTTGCGATTACCGAGGCGAAGCTTATGTTAGCGAAAATCGTTTGGAATTTCGAACTGCGTCCTGTTCAACCGGAACACAAGTTAATATTGTTTATGGCTGGGACCTTAAAATCGGACAACGGGTTTCCGATTCAGATAAGAAAGAGGAAAGCAAAAGATGATAATTGGAAACTCGGTCGATGTGAAGGAGAAAAGGATGATTCTTACCATCATGTAAAATAAATTGGCGAGGCGGGGGCTAGAATAAAGAAGAATATTTAGTCTTTTGCTTTCGATTTTTCTTTTTCCATTTTTTACATACTGTAGAAATCAATAATTTAACAAATAAATTAATAACTACTGTAGACTATTGCTAAAACGATTTATTTTAGCTTGAATTAGTAAGGGCTCTCAATAAGGCATTGAAAAGGTTACAATCTTTTACTGATAGGCATTAGAGATGGCGTTAGTTGCAAATGCAATTATTTACTTGATGGACTCGACAGATGGTGACAGTCACAATCGAAATTTACTTCACTTTCTTTGTCTGGTTTTAAATCTAATAACGATGAATATTGTTGGAAAAATACATCAACTCTTGGAATACTTTTACATATCGTAAATAATTAATTTTAATGAATATACATTTTACTAGCATCGTAAGGCTCATTAAAATTTAGTATTTCGATCGCATTCCGAATTCTTGGCTTCAGTTTGAAGGACGAGCCATTTTTTCTTGGATTGGTAGCCCTCGAACTTGCGTATGAGTTTTATCAGCGTCACCTTTGTCCTCATGATATAATATTTTTGACCTGCAAATAAATGCGATAGCTTGAGTTTATATTAAATAAGGCTAAAAAAAATTACCTACGCAACTTTTGGGTTTGGTAATTAGGGGGGAATTTGAATGTGATTGTTTTTCGATATTGCTATTAAGATCAGATAGTTTGGTTGGGCTATCGAAAGAAGTGAAGATCACTTTTTCATTCCAGCTGGCACTGATATATTACTATTTAATTTAGAAAGGGCAATAGGAAGGAGTCCCAAATGAACCAAAGTTGTTTGGATATATCCCTATCCTTGCCCAAAGTAAATAACTGTATTGATTGGTCGCTTTATCGAAAGCAATAACTTTCCTAAAGAACTGATAGGCAACACATTAATCAATCTATTTTTGCACAAAACCATATTCGTGGGCTGCCTAATTTTAAGGCGTCACGATTTAAAATGGTATACTGTGTAGAACTGACTATTTTTTTTTAAATACACGATTTACATGATTATAGCAGATTCGTAAAAGTTATATTAGTTAAAATACCTTGAAAATTACTACTAATACTAAACAAATCATGACTGAAGGTGAAACTATTACACCAGCAGGTAATTTATTCTTGTCATCAAAAAAATCCGACATAAATAACCCATTAACCCATTACATAAAAATCAACCAAACCTGCTTGAGTGTACTCACTCATTAGTAAATATGTTAAATCTAACTACATACTTCAAATGCGTTTTACTTTGAAAATGATTTGTTTATTTTTGTTTCTCGTCCTGCTCGCTCTGCTCGTCCTGTATTTGCTTCAAGAGGAGCGCATTTACAATGAAATACAAAACATACCGGGGCCCCCACTCGTGCCGCACTTCAAAAGTGAGAATGAAATTGATTCATACCTGAAAGGTGAGCTTAATTAAATCGACGGATAATATTTAACTACCAAGTTTGCAGATGCGTTAAATAACGTCAGAAAGCTGAGGAGAGAATACGGGTCAGTCGTGAGGTTGTGCGTGGGATCGAAAGTCATAGTTTTATTAACGGAACCTAAATTTATTGAACAATTGTTGTCTAGTGAGATAAATCGCAAAGAAGATTTCTGTAGATATACGCTAATTGCAGGTAAGAAACTACAAGCAGGTGAGCTTAAATTCTATAGCACAACTTTGTTTTGTTAAAAGAGCTCAAGAAGCTATAAAATTGAAGAAATAAGTGTAATAATACTTATATTTTTAGGGAAAATAAATAAATGGCTTAGAAGTCGAATTGGTCTATATCTTACGCAACTTGGAAGCAGTTCCGTAGATTCAGAATTCTTGTGTTACTTCGAACGAGCGCTTTCTTCAAAAACAGCTTCAAGTGAGTCTGTTTCAAGGACAGATAGATTTAAAAGCGCTATTTTTCTTAATTGTTGCATATACAGACGTACAGACGAACGAGATTGAATTCACATCGTGCTTATTTAAAGCTGATAAAATTCTGAAGGCAAAACTATGGCAAAAAATGGCAGAGAGAATTCCCAAGGATGAGGCAATTATACACAAACACAATCATATTCCGAATATGTTTTTAGGTTTTTATCTTTTAGCAAAGCAACTCAATCATCAAATTCATAGTGACTTTTGCCTTAATTATTTTGGCGAATGACCCGGGCGTCCAGCAGGAAACTTTCAAAGAGATCGCCCAAATTTTCGGAACTAAAGGGGGTGTTGAAATTCAGTTTGAAAACTTAAGAAAAGTGTTGCATGTAGAACGTGTCTTAAAAGAAACTCTTTGTACACATGCTTCAGTTTCTTTTATTGTGAAGACTTTGACTAGGACAATAAAATTTGGTAAGTCTTTAGCCAACCATGACTTCCACAGTTGGGAGAGGGGAAAGGAATTTGATGAAGGCAATAAACCTCGAAAAGTGATAGTTAAATAAAAATAAACAGAGACGAAGATTAGAAATTAAAAGAGGAAGAGTTTGCTTGCGGTGCAGGACATCTGATAATTAAGAAATTAAAAAATATACTTACATTGGGCAAGGCTAGGGATACATCCAACTAACTTTGGTTCATTTGGGATTATTTCCTATTGCTCTTTCTAAATTAAATATTTGTAGGTAATATATCAGTGCCAGCTGGAGTGAAAATAGTGATCTTCACTTCGGGTGACAGCCCAACCAAAGCATCTGATCTTAATGGTAACATCGAAAAACAATCACATGCGAATTCACCCTTAATTACCAAATCCAAAGGTTGCGTAGGTAAATTTTCTTAGCCTTATTTAACATAAACTCAAGCTATCGTATTTGCAGGTCAAAAATATTGTTTAATGAGGGCAAAGGTGATGCTGATAAAACTCATACGCGAGTTTGAGGTGTTACCAATCCAAGAAGAAAATGGTTCGTCCTTCAAACTGAAGCCAAGATCGGAATGTGATCGAAATACTAAATTTTAATAAGCCTTAGGATGCTAATAAAATGTATATTCATTAGATTTATTAATTATTTATGATATGTTGATGCAAAACTGCCGAAATAAATTACGAGGAGGTAAATTGTTGCTACTTCGTTTTTTTTTTCAGGTTGTATGCCTGAGTTTAAACTAAACACATAAATTAAATGAAGCATTAACATGGCGTCAAAGTAATCAGGTGGATTCCATATATTTCTTGCCGATTTTTATCAAAAGCTTGCTCAAAACTAGTTCTCATATTTCAGTTGGTGGCACAGTGAAAGAATGATATTTATAATATTTTTAACGTTTCTGTTAGGGCTTGTGCTCTTGTATGTGATAAAGCAGAGTCAAATGTATAAGGCAACGGCACATATACCTGGTCCCAAACCTTTTCCGTTTATTGGGAATGCCTTGGATTTAGGAACAAAAAATGAAAGTAAGTTTTTCTTGTCCAAAGTTACAAACTGTCTGTACCAAATCTGAACCAATCTGTCTCATATTTGGTGGTGAATATTTTTAGCAGAACTCCTGTTCTATATTTTTGAACTTTATACACTTTTGATACGATGCAAAGAAAACCAATCCGAAAGCAATTTGCTTTAACATAACAGCAATAAAATCAGTGATCTCAAAAAGGTCAAAACGAAGTGTACTTAGCGACCAATGGTTGTTGTAATAATGTAGAATAATTACTTTGTAAAATTCAAATGTATATGTATTCCAGATCTGTTAACCAATCTTGAAAAACTGGTGAAGAAGTATGGAAAAGTCATTCGTCTATGTATTGGACCACAAGCTGGCATTTTGGTAACAGATGCAAAATACGTGGGCCAAATTTTCGCAGCGACTGACAGCTATTACAAAGGCAACCTCTATGACATCGTGAAACCTTTAATAGGCGATGGTCTAATAACTAGCTCGGGTAAAAACTCTCAAGGTACTGATGATCTTATCTGGTTAGGATATTTACAGGTGAAACTTGGACCAGGCAAAGAAGAATACTGAATCCAGCTTTCAGTAATAAACAACTTGAGAAATACGTGCTTGCCATCAACAGTGCTGCCAATAAGCTCGTGGAACAACTAAAGGAGCGAGTTTGCCCCGAGTATGTCGACATAAGCGACCTCATATTCTGTTGCGCTTTGAATTCCATATGCAGTGAGTACTTCCCCGTATAACCTTCCTGGTCATGAAACTTGTATTATTGTAGAAGCAGCAATGAAAATCGGCGTAACAGAAAACAGGGACTACCATTCGCGCGTGGCAAAACTTTTGGATCTCTTCTTCAGGCGGTTCATTTCGCCCTTCAAAAGATTCGATTTCATCTACTCTTTCACCAACGACTACCACGAAACGAAGAGATTCGCGAAGGAGATCAACGATTTCGTCTCCGGCGTCATAAGGAAGCGCCAGCGGGAATTCAAGCTTGAAAAGGCAGGGCGCACGTCGATCTTGGACGAGATGTTCCGATTGTCGGGTGAAGATAGCCTCACGGAGCAAGAAATGGTGGACCAAGTTAAGACCTTCGTGTTTGCGGTGCGTACCAAAACGTGCCGGTCAAATCATCTTTAAATTTGGTTGATTTTTTAAAGGGCTCGGATACGGTAGGGACGACTTTGAGCTTGGCCGTGTACGAATTGGCTAAACATCCTGATATGCAAGAAAAAATCCTGGAGGAAGTTGCTGGTGTAAAGGTCGAGATTGACATTGATGATTTACGCGAGTTGAAGTACACGGAGTGTGTTTTAAAAGAAGTCATGAGAAGGTACACCCCTGTGCCATTCGCCACGAGGATGCTTCCGAATAAAATGCAATTAGGTAAGTTGGCCTTTCAGAAATTATGATTAATTCACTTAGTACTATGCGTAGGTGATATCACCGTGCCTGCTAGAATTATGGCCGTACTGTTCATGCATGGAATTCACATGTCTGAGGAGATCTACCCGGATCCGGAGAGGTTTGATCCGGAGCGGTTTCTCCCGGAAAACTGCGCCGACCGACATGCGTGTTCCTTCGTGCCTTTCGCAGCTGGAGCAAGGGTGTGCATTGGTAATTTGAAGCGCGCTGTTTAATTGAAGTGTGTGTTACGGGAGTTGGTTTTAGGGCAAAAATTTGGCATGTTAGAGGCTAAACTGACGCTGGCAAAGATTATCCAAAATTTCGAGTTAATACCACACCCGGACCATAAGCTTAAACTCATCGCTGCAGGGATTGTGAAAGCGGATAATGGGCTACCTATTAAGTTAAAACTAAGAAAATCTGTAATTTAACTTCCATCTTCTGTAAAATAATAATTTTAATAATATTTTAATAACCAAGTAACTTCCGCATTCCTGCAAATACTACCATCCTCATATTTTTACGGTCTTTATAGATCTGTACACTTTCATCCCGATCCCGATAGATTTCTTCAGGGGAACTACGGTGATCGGGACACCTCCTCGTTCATTCTTTTTGGAGGAGGGCCTCGAATATACATTGGTAAATGCACCCAAACTTTTAGGTTTGATTTTAGGAAATAAATTTGCTTTGCTAGAATTGAAACTGTGTCCTTGGCAACTGTCTTCTCAATCATGTATTGTATTTAATCGGGAATTCATTTGAAGACACGGTATTTCTAGTATTGTATGCAAATGAAATATTAGTTTATTTCAAATGAATAATGTTTGAATATTTTCATAAATAAAGTTTATAAAAGGCGCTAAGACATCAAGTTTGCTTTTACTTGCACCGCTAACTTTGAGCTATTTTAGTTAAGTGTAACATCAACAAAAGGAAACAAACGAAAAAATTGTTTGTGTAGAGCGAAGCAAAATATATTTGAAGTATGATTTACTTGATTCTTCCTATTTTGCTATTTGGATATGCTTTCTTCAGTATGACGAAACAATATTTATTGTACAGGAAAATTGCACAAATACCAGGCCCCACACCTCTGCCCTTTTTAGGAAACGCTTTGCAATTAGGAACCAATAGTAAAGGTGAGTGTATTTAATTTCAATTATAAAATTACATGTTACCGCGACCATAAGCCTTAGGCGTTCTATGAAAGCAAGCTTTAACCTTTAGGTTATTCGCATAATGACAATTGATTGTCGTAACAGTTAACACTAAGGTTAAGTTAACTTGCGTTTATAAATTCTAAAATTTTAAACATTATTAGACATGTAACGTCGAAATTTAACTAATTTCTTGTTTATCTGTCCGCAGAGCTTTTAGGGAATCTTCACGGTTTAAGAAAAAAATATGGAAGCATCGTTCGCATGTGCATAGGGCAACAAAACGGGATAATAATAACAAACCCCGAATACATTGAACACGTGCTTACAGTTTCAGCACATTCTTCCAAGGGTGATTTTTACAATATGGCAAGGCCATTGATAGGTGATGGTTTAGTAACGTCTACAGGTTCGTTCGCTCTAACGCTATTTTCGATTTCAAATTTGCCATACTCTGTCTTTTCTATTCAAAGAAAAAATTTCAGGCGAAAAATGGGTGAAACATAGAAGAATATTAAACACAGCATTCAGCAACCAGCAACTAAAATACTACATCGTTGCATTTAACCAGACAGCAAATACTTTGGTGGAAAGACTTAAGGAAAAAGTTCAGTATAATTCCATGGACATTAGCGATATTCTTTTCAACACTGCCTTAACTGCTTTTTGTAGTAACTCGTTGCTTACTTTGGTACAATACATTTTGCTTAACGTGATTAATTTTGCAGAAACGGCAATGGAAGTTGAGTTTACGGAAAAAAATGCATTCCACATCGCCATACACAAATTGTTCGCACTCTTTACAGAGAGGTTCATGTCTCCACTCAAAAGAATAGAGTTTTTGTATCGCTTTACTGAAGAGTATCGGCAAACTATGGAATGTGCGTCGAAAGTGCACGACGTAGTACAGAACGTAATGATCAATCGTAAAGAAGAGCTAAGGAAAAACAAAGAAAATGTAAAAAGAGTATCAATATTAGATAAACTATTTTCTATAAGCGAAGAGGATGCACTTACTGATGAAGAATTACGATATGAAATTCTGACGTTCGTTTCTGCAGTACGGAATAACACTAACATTACATAAACCGATGTCTCTATTTTATGATTCGTAGGGATCTGAATCAGTAGGAACCACGCTAAGCTTCGGCCTATATGAGTTGTCTAAACATCCTGCAATACAAGAGAAAATTTTGGAAGAAATCGAATCGATTACAGGTAGCACGGAAGTCGACCTAAGTTTTGATGATTTGCAGCAAATGAAATACACGGAATGTGTTTTAAAAGAAATCTGGAGACTGTACACACCCTTGCCGTTCATCTCAAGGTTGCTTTCCAATGAAATATATTTAGGTAACTCCATTATCACGAGCTCAGTTTCATTATGGAAACTGGATTTGAATAACATTGCAGGCAATTATTACGTTCCCGCGAATACCTTGGTTACCATTTTTCTTCACGGACTCCACATGTCCGAAAATATTTATCCCGATCCGGAACGATTCGATCCGGATAGGTTTCTTCCGGAGAATTGCAACAACCGACACCCCTACTCGTTTATTCCATTCTCAAATGGCATCAGAGTATGCATCGGTAAATATTTTCTTGGTTATAGTTATTTTAATGTGTAACAAAACGAATTGATTTCAGGGGAAAAATTTGCTATGTTGGAAGCTAAAGTGCTGTTGATAAAAATCATTCGAAACTTTGAAATATTTCCACATCCAGGACACAAGTCGATATTGTCCGTGTCGGCTACAATGAGATCAGCCAATGGACTTCCTATTATTATGAAACTGAGGCGGCCTCTTTGATGAACTCCAACACAATTAAATAAACAATTTTCTTCGTATACAATGAGTTTTCAATGTTAATCTTTATTTTAATTATACGAGTGTACTTTTTTTATATAGCGATAACACGAAATCAATGAAAAAAATCTATTTTTCAAAATAATGTACTTTCTTTGAAAGCAATAACTTTCCTAAAGAACTGATAGGCAACACATTAATCAATCTATTTTTGCACAAAACCATATTCGTGGGCTGCCTAATTTTAAGGCGTCACGATTTAAAATGGCATACTGTGTAGGGCTCACTATTTTTTTTTAAATACACGATTTACATGATTATAACAGATTTTTAAAAGTTATATTACTTAAAATACCTTGAAAATTACTACTAATACTAAACAAATCATGACTGAAGGTGAAACTATTACACCAGCAGGTAATTTATTCTTGTCATCAAAAAATCCGACATAAATAACCCATTAACCAATTACATAAAAATCAACCAAACCTGCTTGAGTGTACTCACTCATTAGTAAATATGTTAAATCTAACTACATACTTCAAATGCGTTTTACTTTGAAAATGATTTGTTTATTTTTGTTTCTCGTCCTGCTCGCTCTGTTCGTCCTGTATTTGCTTCAAGAGGAGCGCATTTACAATGAAATACAAAACATACCGGGGCCCCCACTCGTGCCGCACTTCAAAAGTGAGAATGAAATTGATTCATACCTGAAAGGTGAGCTTAATTAAATCGAAGGATAATATTTAATTACGAAGTTTGTAGATGCGTTAAATAACGTCAGAAAGCTGAGGAGAGAATACGGGTCAGTCGTGAGGTTGTGCGTGGGATCGAAAGTCATAGTTTTATTAACGGAACCCAAATTTATTGAACAATTGTTGTCTAGTGAGATAAATCGCAAAGAAGATTTCTGTAGATATACGCTAATTGCAGGTAAGAAACTACAAGCAGGTGAGCTTAAATTCTATAGCACAACTTTGTTTTGTTAAATGAGCTCAAGAAGCTATAAAATTGAAGAAATAAGTGTAATAATACTTATATTTTTAGGGAAAATAAATAAATGGCTTAGAAGTCGAATTGGTCTATATCTTACGAAACTTGGAAGCAGTTCCGTTGATTCAGAATTCTTGAATTTCTTCGAATGAGCGCTTTCTTCAAAAACAGCTTCAAGTGAGTCTGTTTCAAGGACAGATAGATTTAAAGGCGCTATTTTTTTTTAATTGTTGCATATACAGACGTACAGACGAACGAGATTGAACTCACATCGTGCTTATTTAAAGCTGATAAAATTCTGAAGGCAAAACTATGGCAAAAATTGGCAGAGAGAATTCCCAAGGATGAGGCAATTGTACACAAACACAATCACATTCCGAATATATTTTTTAGTTTTTATCTTTTAGCAGACCAACTCAATCATCAAATTCATAGTGACTTCTGCCTTAATTATTTTGGCGAACGACCCAGGCGTCCAGCAGGAAACTTTCAAAGAGATCGCCCAAATTTTCGGAACTAAAGGGGATGTTGAAATTCAGTTTGAAAACTTAGGAAAAATGGAGCATGTAGAACGTGTCTTAAAAGAAACTCTCTGTCCACACGTTTCTTTTATTGTGAAGACTTTGACTAAGACAATAAAATTTGGTAAGTCTTTAGTCAATCATGATTTCCACAGTTGGGAGAGGGGAAAGGAATTTGATGAAGGCAATAAACCTCGAAAAGTGACAGTTAAATAAAAATAAACAGAGACGAAGATTAGAAGTTAAAAGAGGAAGAGTTTGCTTGCGGTGCAGGATATCTAATAATTAAGAAATTAAAAAATATACTTACTTTGGGCCAACTATCCAACTAACTTTGGTTCATTTGGGATTCCTTTCTAAGGCCCTTTCTAAATTAAATATTTGTAGGTAATATATCAGTGCCAGCTGGAGTGAAAATAGTGATCTTCACTTCGGGTGACAGCCCAACCAAACCATCTGATCTTAATGGTAACATCGAAAAACAATCACATGCGAATTCACCCTTAATTACCAAATCCAAAGGTTGCGTAGGTAAATTTTCTTAACCTTATTTAACATAAACTCAAGCTATCGTATTTGCAGGTCAAAAATATTGTTTAATGAGGGCAAAGGTGACATTGATAAAACTCATACGCGAGTTCGAGGTGTTACCAATCCAAGAAGAAAATGGTTCGTCTTTCAAACTGAAGCCAAGATCGGAATGCGATCGAAACACTAAATTTTAATAAACTTTAGGATGCTAATAAAATGTATATTCATTAGAATTAATTATTTATGATATGTTGATGCAAAACTGCCGAAATAAATTACGAGGAGGTAAATTGTTACTACTTCGTTTTTTTTTCGTGTTGTATGCCTGAGTTTAAACTAAACACATAAATTAAATGAAGCATTAACATGGCGTCAAGGTAATCAGGTGGCTGCATATATTCCATGTATTTCTTGCCGATTTTTATCAAAAGCTTGCTGAAAACTAGTTCTCATATTTCAGTTGATGGCACAGTGAAAGAATGATATTTATAATATTTTTAACGTTTCTGTTAGGGCTTGTGCTCTTGTATGTGATAAAGCAGAGTCAAATGTATAAGGCAACGGCACATATACCTGGCCCGAAACCTTTTCCGTTTATTGGGAATGCCTTGGATTTAGGAACAAAAAATGAAAGTAAGTTTTTCTTTCTTCACAATTGCTTTACGGAGTTATTTTCGAAAGCAAAAGTTTTAATTTAAGTCCAAACTGTCTGTACCAAATCTGAACCAACTTGTCCTACATTTGGTGGTGAATTTTTTTAGCAGAACTCCTGATCTACATTTCTGAAATTTTAAGTTGAAGTCTTCTGACAATATTTTGTCTTTAAATATACAGTTGCTTTTTATTCCAGATCTGTTAACCAATCTTGAAAAACTGGTGAAGAAGTATGGAAAGGTCATTCGTTTATGTATTGGACCACAAGATGGCATTTTGGTAACAGATGCAAAATACGTGGGCCAAATTTTCGCAGCGACAGACAGCTACTACAAAGGCAATCTCTATGACATCGTGAAGCCTTTAATAGGCAATGGTCTAATAACTAGTTCGGGTAAAAATTCTCAAGTTACTGATGATCTTATCTGGTTAGTATATTTACAGGTGAAACTTGGACCAGGCAAAGAAGAATACTGAATCCAGCTTTCAGTAATAAACAACTTGAGAAATACGTGCTTGCCATCAACAGTGCTGCCAATAAGCTCGTGGAACAACTAAAGGAGCGAGTTTGCCCCGAGTACGTCGACATAAGCGACCTCATATTCTGTTGCGCTTTGGATTCCATATGCAGTGAGTACTTCCCCGTATAACCTTCCTGGTCATGAAACTTGTATTATTGTAGAAGCAGCAATGAAAATCGACGTAACAGAAAACAGGGACTACCATTCGCGCGTGGCAAAACTTTTGGATCTCTTCTTCAGGCGGTTCATTTCGCCCTTCAAAAGATTCGATTTCATCTACTCTTTCACCAACGACTACCATGAAACGAAGAGATTCGCGAAGGAGATCAACGATTTCGTCTCCGGTGTCATAAGGAAGCGCCAGCGGGAATTCAAGCTTGAAAAGGCAGGGCGTATGTCGATCTTGGACGAGATGTTCCGATTGTCGGGTGAAGATAGCCTCACGGAGCAAGAAATGGTGGACCGAGTTAAGACCTTCGTGTTTGCGGTGCATACCAAAACGTGCCGGTCAAATCACCTTTAAATTTGGTTGATTTTTTAAAGGGCTCGGATACGGTAGGGACGACTTTGAGCTTGGCCGTATACGAATTGGCTAAACATCCTGATATGCAAGAAAAAATCCTGGAGGAAGTTGCTGGTGTAAAGGCCGCGATTGACATTGATGATTTACGCGAGTTGAAGTACACGGAGTGTGTTTTGAAAGAAGTCATGAGAAGGTACACCCCCGTGCCATTCGCCACGAGGATGCTTCCGAATAAAATGCAATTAGGTAAGTTGGCTTTTCAGAAATTATGATTAATTCACTAAGTGCTATGCGTAGGTGATATCACCGTGCCTGCTGGAATTATGGCCGTACTTTTCATGCATGGAATTCACATGTCTGAGGAGATCTACCCGGATCCGGAGAGGTTTGATCCGGAGCGGTTTCTCCCGGAAAACTGCGCCGACCGACATGCGTGTTCCTTCGTGCCTTTCGCAGCTGGAGCAAGGGTGTGCATTGGTAATTTGAAGCGCGCTGTTTAATTGAAGTGTGTGTTACGGGAGTTGGTTTTAGGGCAAAAATTTGGCATGTTAGAGGCTAAACTGACGCTGGCAAAGATTATCCAAAATTTCGAGTTAATACCACACCCGGACCATAAGCTTAAACTCATCGCTGCAGGGATTGTGAAAGCGGATAATGGGCTACCTATTAAGTTAAAACTAAGAAAATCTGTAATTTAACTTCCATCTTCTGTAAAATAATAATTTTAATAATATTTTAATAACCAAGTAACTTCCGCATTCCTGCAAATACTACCATCCTCATATTTTTACGGTCTTTATAGATCTGTACACTTTCATCCCGATCCCGATAGATTTCTTCAGGGGAACTACGGTGATCGGGACACCTCCTCGTTCATTCTTTTTGGAGGAGGGCCTCGAATATACATTGGTAAATGCACCCAAACTTTTAGGTTTGATTTTAGGAAATAAATTTGCTTTGCTAGAATTGAAACTGTGTCCTTGGCAACTGTCTTCTCACTCATGTATTGTATTTAATCGGGAATTCATTTGAAGACACGGTATTTCTAGTATTGTATGCAAATGAAATATTAGTTTATTTCAAATGAATAATGTTTGAATATTTTCATAAATAAAGTTTATAAAAGGCGCTAAGACATCAAGTTTGCTTTTACTTGCACCGCTAACTTTGAGCTATTTTAGTTAAGTGTAACATCAACAAAAGGAAACAAACGAAAAAATTGTTTGTGTAGAGCGAAGCAAAATATATTTGAAGTATGATTTACATGATTCTTCCTATTTTGCTATTTGGATATGCTTTCTTCAGTATGACGAAACAATATTTATTGTATAGGAAAATTGCACAAATACCAGGTCCCACACCTCTGCCCTTTTTAGGAAACGCTTTGCAATTAGGAACCAATAGTAAAGGTGAGTGTATTTAATTTCAATTATAAAATTACATGTTACCGCGACCATAAGCCTTAGGCGTTCTATAAAAGCAAGCTTTAACCTTCAGGTTATTCGCATAATGACAATTGTTTTAACAGTTAACACTAAGGTTAAGTTAACTTGCGTTTATAAATTCTAAAATTTTAAACATTATTAGACATGTAACGTCGAAATTTAACTAATTTCTTGTTTACCTGTTCGCAGAGCTTTTAGGGAATCTTCACGGTTTAAGAAAAAAATATGGAAGCATCGTTCGCATGTGCATAGGGCAACAAAACGGGATAATAATAACAAACCCCGAATACATTGAACACGTGCTCACAGTTTCAGCACATTCTTCCAAGGGTGATTTTTACAATATGGCAAGGCCATTGATAGGTGATGGTTTAGTAACGTCTACAGGTTCGTTCGCTCTAACGCTATTTTCGATTTCAAATTTGCCATACTCTGTCTTTTCTATTCAAAGAAAAAATTTCAGGCGAAAAATGGGTGAAACATAGAAGAATATTAAACACAGCATTCAGCAACCAGCAACTAAAATACTACATCGTTGCATTTAACCAGACAGCAAATACTTTGGTGGAAAGACTTAAGGAAAAAGTTCAGTATAATTCCATGGACATTAGCGATATTCTTTTCAACACTGCCTTAACTGCTTTTTGTAGTAACTCGTTGCTTACTTTGGTACAATACATTTTGCTTAACGTGATTAATTTTGCAGAAACGGCAATGGAAGTTGAGTTTACGGAAAAAAATGCATTCCACATCGCCATACACAAATTGTTCGCACTCTTTACAGAGAGGTTCATGTCTCCACTCAAAAGAATAGAGTTTTTGTATCGCTTTACTGAAGAGTATCGGCAAACTATGGAATGTGCGTCGAAAGTGCACGACGTAGTACAGAACGTAATGATCAATCGTAAAGAAGAGCTAAGGAAAAACAAAGAAAATGTAAAAAGAGTATCAATATTAGATAAACTATTTTCTATAAGCGAAGAGGATGCACTTACTGATGAAGAATTACGATATGAAATTTTGACGTTCGTTTCTGCAGTACGGAATAACACTAACATTACATAAACCGACGTCTCTATTTTATGATTCGTAGGGATCTGAATCAGTAGGAACCACGCTAAGCTTCGGCCTATATGAATTGTCTAAACATCCTGCAATACAAGAGAAAATCTTGGAAGAAATCGAATCGATTACAGGTAGAAGTGCGGAAGTCGACCTAAGTTTTGATGATTTGCAGCAAATGAAATACACGGAATGTGTTTTAAAAGAAATCTGGAGACTGTACACACCCTTCCCGTTCATCTCAAGGTTGCTTTCCAATGAAATATATTTAGGTAACTCTATTATCACGAGCTCAGTTTCATTATGGAAACTGAATTTGAATAACATTGCAGGCAATTATTACGTTCCCGCGAATACCTTAGTTACCATTTTTCTTCACGGACTCCACATATCCGAAAATATTTATCCCGATCCGGAACGATTCGATCCGGATAGGTTTCTTCCGGAGAATTGCAACAACCGACACCCCTACTCGTTTATTCCATTCTCAAATGGCATCAGAGCATGCATCGGTAAATATTTTCTTGGTTATAGTTATTTTAATGTGTAACAAAACGAATTGATTTCAGGGGAAAAATTTGCTATGTTGGAAGCTAAAGTGCTGTTGATAAAAATCATTCGAAACTTTGAAATATTTCCACATCCAGGACACAAGTCGATATTGTCCGTGTCGGCTACAATGAGATCAGCCAATGGACTTCCTATTATTATGAAACTGAGGCGGCCTCTTTGATGAACTCCAACACAATTAAATAAACAATTTTCTTCGTATACAATGAGTTTTCAATGTTAATCTTTATTTTAATTATACGAGTGTACTTTTTTTTATATAGCGATAACACGAAATCAATGAAAAAAAATCTATTTTTCAAAATAATGTACTTTCTTTGATATAAACTTATCCCAACGATCAAACAACTTGCAAATACTAACAGAAAAAAACTCAGTGAACAAGTTTGAAGGTGCAAGTAAGCGTGTGTCATCAGAGTAGTTCGTTAGTTTCGAATTAGGATCGCGGACAAATTCTGAAAGGTCGCTCAAATAATTGAGGATAAACAAAGGGCCAACAATGCTGCCTTAAGGTACTCCAGTTTTGATTGGACGCATTTCCGATATGTAGATAGTACCTTAACTTGTAACTGAAACTGTTTGCTTTTTTTCCTGAAAAGTAAGACATTATCCAAGCAAGGGCAGGACCACTCACGCCGTAGAATTTCGTGATTCATAAGCTTTAGACAAATCGAGGAAAAGCCCTAAGGGTTTATGAAATGAAAGATTGCTGTAAGCGTTGAACGACCTTTCAGATAACCGTGTTGATTTTTATTTAGTATATCAATGTTTATCAAAAAATTACACATTAGTGATTCGAAAATTTTTAAGATTGACGGTAATATGCTGATGGCATGACAGAGGGTCACTTTCTCTAAAATTGGTTTAACAACAGCAGTTTTTAAAGAATTATTGATTATGGAGCAAAGAGGCTCTTATTGCTAATTTCAAAGTGGCAACAGGAAAATTTTTCAAACCTTTGGTGATTGTGAGAATTTCCTGCTTATTCATCGGTTTTACATAAAGAGACTTATTGTATTCTAAATGCACATTTCTTTGAGTTGTTTCTGCGTTCAAGTTATTTCTTAATCTATCAATCGCTTCGATGAAGAAGTCATTAAAATCATTTACATACTGATTTCGGGACTGTTTGTTGTAGCTTTTTTTAATGTTAATTACTGCATTCCACAGAGCTTTGTGTTTATTGTCCGACTGTTAATTTTTTTTTTCGAAATAATCGGCTTTACGCCTAAGATCTTGTCATAATTTTCTTTTGCTTCTGTAGGCTGCCCTTTATATTTTCCATCAACTCTAGATAGAATCAGTAGATTATCCAAGAGAGATTTCTGTTTTTTGACTTTGTCATTGATGCGAATTGCGAATTCTGTACCCTTTTGAGATTCTTTTCAGAGGAAAGCATGCATTAAAAATGTTCATTAAAGTTTGGGAGAATGATTTATATATGTTGTTAATATTAACTAATTAACTAATAAACACGGTCCAAACAAAAACAAACTAAACTTATTGACAAATTAATTTACTAAATGGACCGAAAAATTTGACTGCATTTGATGAAGCAATAAATGCCTCTTTACCACGCAGGACCCTGCGTTGTCGTAACTGGATTCTAATTCTGGTGGGACGGTGAATAAATTTGAGAGATTAAAGGAACTAAATACGTATCAATAAAAATGCGAGACTTGAAATTTAATTAATTATTTATTGTAAAAAAAAAGGTAAAAACTTCTTCTACCAGCCACTTAGGGATCTGGGAGATTGAGTATAAAAACCTCGGGTTTTAAAACGATATAAAAATCACAAGAATATACACTTTTCAAAGTACAATAAAATTCGCTTAACGTCGAATATCGTAGCGATCTAATTTATCTCAATTCACCCAGTTGGTGGCTTGTTGCACACGCAATTAATGGCTGTGGCAGCTTAGTAACTTAAATTAGATCAACAATTAGTTTATTTTTTATTCAAAATAGCTTTGTCTTGGTACTCGTGTTTGCTACCTGAGATAGTACTCGAAGACCCTATAAATAATCAACCAGCGCACAGTGTGACAGTGTGTCTACAGTGGACTTTGTTAATGGGAGTTATTAATTGAGCAATCCGATGTTCGGAGATGTATGTGATACAAAAGGCCGCTCCGGCGATCAATTTGCACGTTAATTAACAGTAACTGCCGCTAGTTTTGCACGGACTCCTTCTGGAGGTGATGTAGGAGATAACCTAGTTCGTTAACCTAATTAATCAGGCGATTTAGGTAGGATTCTACTACGTCCAAATACCTCAGAGGGTGGTACAAAGTACTCCTTTTTTCAGATCCCTCTGCGTCGTTTTTCGTCGGCTAAATCTATTATCGAACTAACTTGTTTGCGCAAGGACCCAGTTGACTGTTTTATTGGCACTCCGCTTTTGCGGTTATGGCACTTTCAGTCGCTCGACAAATCATCGATCGCGCAAACTACTGAATTTATTGAGTTTTAACTTTGATTCAAATGCAAATGCAAGTACCAAAAATAAACCAAACAATTGCCCAAGCAATGCAAAGATTGAACTTTACAGATTTTTAAAGTCACATGTTGAAGAGCCAATTAAAATAATTCTTAAACAAATTTATACCACCAAGTATGTGAAAAGAAACATAAAAATTCATGCAATTATTACTTATCCGCGTTCCGCGATGCGTACTTCACAAACACTCGCGCACTTGTTTTTAGATATAATCCATTCGCGTCTTAGAAATTCGTGGCGCGATTCGCGTTTATTTACTTGATCGCCCTTTCCTTAACACTATATTTGACCGTCCCGAAATAGTATGATTTAATTCTAATTATGAAAAAGATATGAAACCAACTGCAAACCATTCAGAAAAACAAAAACTCCTCGAGTTAAATTAAAATGTAACTTTCCGTTCGAACGATCAGAATTTTTCCGTCACAGTTTTTGATTTTTTCTTCGCGAGTGACAAATTAGACTTCTCCCCATCCCCCGAAGCAAACTTTAAAAAAGGACGGTTGACCAATAAACACTTTTAGTTCAGAAAGAAGCTCACGCTTCTCTCTCGTTCCCTTTACTTACAATAATTTTCGACTCCTAATTTGCTCGACAGACACTGGGTTCCCCCCGGTGGTCTTGCACATGTTGCGACTTTCGAAAATTCTTGACAATAACTAGACGCTATACAAGTGTCGGTTGACATATTTATTGTTTTCCGTTTTTTCGGTCAACAATTTCAAAACAAAAACCAAATTCTTTTGTATTCTCGAGTGCTTGCTTGACAAATTCTTTCAAAGACTCTAACACGTACAAAGACCATAAATATGAAAACCGAGTCGTTTCCGGTGGCATTCTCCGACTTGTAAAATTTCTCTTCTTTGTTATCGGGCAATCAAACAAACAAACGCAATTTGTTTCCAAATCAAATTCGCGACCGTTTCAGTCTATAGATCGATAGAATTTTAAATCTTTCCCCATATAAGAGAAATTCGTACGCACTACATTCACACGTTTTTCACTGATAGTTTTGTAATTTCTGACAATCTCCATCCTTCGATTCCCCTTTTCATAAATATAGCGCTTCCTCCGTGCTCGTCCTGTTTTCTATAAAAGGAGTTCACCATTTATTGCATGATTTTTTAATTGTTTCTAAGACTTCCAATATTCAGTCAAACGAAGTGCTATATACTCTGGTTGATTGGATAAAAGCACATCAAGTTTATCTACACTATTTCCAAATGATTTGGCATTTTAATGAATGACACTAATTGGCTGACTTTCATTCTTTAATGATGCTGACTTCTGTAGGTAACTTGGCTACAATTGGAAATTTCTTTTATTGACCAAAAATTCTTTTATATCCTTTTCGGTAGGGACCCTTTGAATCCTATATAAATATATCACTGATCCTATCCTATATTTTTTTTCCTTGCTTTTCTTGTGGCTCTTCTAATTTTATTGAATTCATTTTGAGGTTCAGTGGCTATTCCTTTTCTTTTCCTATTTTTTTATGAGAACTAGTTTGGTCAATTTTTTGGTATTTAAGATTGTTGGTTGATTTAACTGCGAGCCCTGGCACTGGAACCATCTGGAATATTTGCTTGGCGATTAATATGAACTATTGAGATGCGTTCGCTGGAGCTACTCGCTGCATTGTCGACCACAACTGCAAAGGCATAACTGTTATTTCGTTTTGATACAGGAGCATTTAAATCATCTGAAGTTGGACCTCCTGGTTTATTTCTATCTATAATTCTTGTTGATTTGCTAAAATTTCGTTCACCATTGTTGGAGTTATCTGATCCTTTGTTTTCCAGAAGTCTTATTCTTTGCAGTGATAACCTGCTATTTTTTCTTCCATTTCAATTATCAACTTTTTGAGTAATACATTTTCTATCTTCAGTTCTGATATAGAGTTTATGATACTTTTCTCATACACTTCTACCGCTAACTTTTTAGCACAGCTAAAACTATGACAGTGTATACAAATTACTACTTTACACTCTTTTTTAGCATAACACTTGAAGAAGTTATGTGAAATTTCTGAAATTTCATCGGCATCATCCGACCCAACTTCGTCATTCACCATTTTATCAATCATTTATTTTCAATCTTTTTCCTGCGGTGCAAAACAGATGACCAAAAATATGACCAGAAAACATGGACGATCTAAAATCTGGGTTCCATTGAAGAACTTTGGTATATGTACATATTTTAACAACTTTAATTATGCGGTATTATTTTTTTATTAAAATAATATTTTACTTATTTATTAACTCCGAAATTATAAAATCTAGATTGCATTGCAAAACTGTGGTCTACATATAAAGGTCACTTGCCATTTCAAACAATTAAATTATATTAAGAATTTTAATATCGCCTTATTATATTCATTTGCTAAACTAATGTTTGCTTATTTATTAATTTATTAATATTAAAACAGTATATATAATAGTACAAGTACATAAAATATTAAAACGACAAAAGCATCACGATTTTGACTTTTAGATTTGCAGCTACAGAAACAGAAGGAATTTGTTTTGGCAAAGTGAAGCGATTTCTAAAGAATGATTTACTCGATTCTCCTCACTATTTTATTTGCGTATGTTTTTTATTGTGTGGCAAAACAGTATTTTTTGTACAAAAAAGTTGCGCACATACCAGGACCCACACCTCTGCCATTTATAGGAAACGCTCTGGAATTAGGTACCGACAGTAATGGTGAGTGTTAATTTTGTATTAATGCAAGAGGTATACAATTTTATCCCTATATAGACTAATTACTATCCCATTCTAACTAGGAAACCTAAACTTTTGTTTTGTTGCAAATCGGTTTTGTATACAGCGAATTCCTTGAGCATCTTCTGTACTTCTTCTGGAAGTTTCGGGCCTATTTGGGGCCTCATTAGCAGAAGCGTAGCTCGAGACTTCCACTGCAAACCAAACCGACCTGTCATAGGTTATTCGCAATTGCAACAAAATTTTTAAAACTTTCAATATGCTTTGACGGTACTCTTGGCCGCCTTGCATGGGATGATTTATTAAGTAGCAAACTGACTGCAATTTGCCATTTCTAATGCAATGTTAGGTCAGAAGGTGATCGCAGGATGTCGTGATTTAAACTATTCGTAAACTTTTGTGTTTAATTTATAGGGCTATTAGAGAAATTCCTCAGCTTGACCAAAGAATATGGAAGCATCGTTCGCATGTGCATAGGACAGCAAAATGGAATATTAGTAACGGATCCTAAGTGCATTGGTCACGTGCTCACAGTCGCAACACATTCCCCCAAGGGTGATTTTTATGAAATAGCAAAGCCATTGATAGGTGATGGTTTAGTAGTAGCTACAGGTAAGATAAAAAAATCTTATCTGTTTCAAATTTGTTGGCCTTAAAATTCTCTTTTTATTCAGGCGAAAAATGGGCAAAACATAGACGAATAGTAAACACGGCATTCAGCAACCAACAACTAAAAAACTACGTCGTTGCGTTCAACCAGACAGCCAATACGCTCGTGGAAAAGCTGAAGGAGAAAGTCCATTTAAGTCACGTGGATCTCACAGATATGATTTTCAGCAACGCCTTAACCACAATTTGTAGTAAATCGTTTGCATTTAAAGAAAATACTTAATACAGTTACCTTTTGCAGAAACTGCGTTGGAAGTTGAGTTTACGGAAAACACAGCCTTCCACATTGCTTCAAACAAAATGTTCAGACTCTTCACGCAGAGGTTCATGTCCCCACTTAAAAGATACAACTTTTTTTATCGCTTTACGAAAGACTATCGGAAAACTATGGAATGCGCGGCAGAGTTGCACGATATTATAAAAATTGTTATGAACGACCGTAAACAGGAGCTAAAGGAAAACAAGGTGTCTTCAAAAATGTCAATACTAGACAAACTATTTTCTCTAGGCGGGGAGGATGCCCTTACCGATGAAGAACTCCGATACGAACTCCTGACGTTCGTCTCTGGAGTACGGATCAGGATAATAGTAACAATAAAGAATATAGTTTGCGATTTTTAGGGATCTGATTCAGTGGGAACTACGATAAGTTTCGGCGTATACGAGTTGGCTAAGCATCCCGATATACAAAAGAAAATCTTGGAAGAAGTCGAATCGATTTCAGGTAAAGGCACGGACCTAAGTTTCGATGATTTGCAACAAATGAAATACACCGAACGTGTTTTAAAAGAAATCTTCCGAATGTACACACCCTTACCGTTCATTTCAAGGACGATCCAAACTGACACGTACTTAGGTAAGTTTAACATTACGTGGTCCGTTTTATGGATATCGGATTTGTAGATGATCTTTGCATACCCGCGAATACCGCGGTCATAATTTTTCTTTATGGACTCCACATGTCTGAAGCTAATTATCCTGATCCGGAAAAATTCGATCCGGACAGGTTCCTTCCGGAGAACTGTATTGATAGACACCCGTCTTCGTATATTCCCTTCGCAATTGGTGTTAGGACATGCATTGGTAAATATTTTGTTGGTATTTTAGGATGTAACATGTAATTGATTATAGGGCAGAGATTTGCTATGTTGGAAGCTAAGGTAATGTTGATAAACATCATCCGAAATTTCGAACTGTCGAAACATCCAGAACATAAGCCGAGGTTGACTGCATATGGAACATTGAGATCAGCCAATGGACTTCCTATTTCTCTGAAACTGAGACGGCCTTCCTCTTGAACTCACAGAATCTTCACTATTTGACACAGACGACGCAGGAAATATTTTCGTAACAACACTAGTCGTAAAAAAGCGTTTTGTAAAGTACAAAAAATTTATTTCAATACAAAAAATGTAAAAACTTTCCGGGACTTCTGCTTTTTGCTTGTTGCGCATAACCCGCCCAATTTCCAAACAATTCAACTGTATGAATAATACATGCGCATACTGGATGCTTTTACATGAATAATTTTCACAAAAAAGATCATAAACACGATATCCAGCAACTCAAAAATTACGTTCGTGTATTTAACCGGGCATCAGACAGTCTTGTGGAAAAGCAGAAGGTCAAAGCTGATATTTTAATTCTGTCCCACTGACGTGGTTTCCGGAACCGCTCGTTGTAATAAGTCGCTGCATACTTGTTACTTAACACGGTTTTGTTACTTCTTACTTAACACGGTTGACTCTTATAGTTACCGTGAACAAATTGTTCAAATTTTTTACAGATATCTCCACTTAAAAGATTGTTATTTATGGACTCTATGTGTCCGAAAATATTTATGTCAATCTAGATTTGATTCAGAGAGATTCCTTCCAGAGAACTGCATCAACCGAAATCTCCGCTCATATTTCCTTCGCGAGTTTCAACGTCAGATCTCAATTTTAAAACAGTCAAATATCTTTGTAAATGATTCGTCTCAAAAGAACGTCCAAGAGGGACAATTTATTTCGGCACTCTTTTTATCTGGCGAGCAGAAAACTGTTTTAGACAGAATTCTCTAAGAACGCGGATTCTTTTTGCATGTGGTAGTCTTTGGTATACCTGAATATTACATCGAAACGTCTGAATATCGAGAACGTCCTTTCGAAAAAGATCTCCTTCTATACAGGTGGTTTCGTAACTTCATGAAAATAAATTAAACAATGAAAGTTTGCATGAAAATGAATAAAATGAACCGTTCTTCGTTGAACAAAGTGTTATTAAATTTTCGAGAAAATAAGTAATTTTGTCGAACGGGTAAACCGTTTGATCGTCTCTGGTTTAAGTTTATGATGTTTACGAAGAACATGAGTAATGTAATTTATCGTTAGTCATCGCCGGCCGGGCCGGGTAGTTTGAAGGTGTACGTTGAGGTGGATGCACGGAAATTTACTGAAAAAAATGACAGAATTTTTAAATAGTGAGACTGTTGACATGATTCTAGTGTACGGTGAAAGTGGGCAAAATGCATTAGCGGCAAGGCGTTTGTATGTACAGCATTTTCAAAACCGACATTTCCCAATCAGTGCCACATTTCTCTCTGTTGTGCAAAGCGCAAGGGATACTGGAACTTTAAGGGCACGTCACGAAAGAGATGGAGGACGTCAGCGTCCACAACGCATCCTAAATAGAGAAGAAGAAATACTACAACTTATCGAGGAACATCCTTCGTTAAGTGTACGTGATATCTCAAGACAAACGCGTTTATCGTCCTCCGTTGTTTGGCGCTTTCTTCGCGAACAACAATTACATCCGTACCATATTCAAAGAGTTCGGGCATTGCTACCAGCCGGCTATGCTCTACGCATACGATTTTGTCGTTGGTTACTGCATAAACAACAGGCAAATGCAAATTTTCTTCGTAATGCCCTGTTTATTGACGAAGCTATTTTTACCAGAGATGGGGTGTGCAATTTTCGCAACATGCATTTGTGGGCTGAGGAAAATTCTCACGCAATTCGTCGCGACCATTTCCAACAACGGTTTTCTGTTAACGTGTGGGCAGATATTCTAAACGGCAATTTAATAGGCCCGTTCGTTTTGCCGAACCGTTTAGAAGGTCTCCAATACTTAAATTTTCTACGATCTAATCTACCGGAACTTCTCGTGAACGGTGTCAACCATTATTGTTGACAATTTTGTTGACTTTTCGTTTCATAGCAGAGAGAATGCTTTGCTATTGCTAATTGTTCATTCATTTGAATTGTGTTTAATAAACGTCACTTTATGGCATGTGAAATGTCTATTAAAAATAACTATTTGGTGGTCCCTTAATTTTGTCCAGAAGAGTATATTAGTTTACACCAATCAATAAAATTCATGAATTTGTAATTTTTACTTATTATTGCTTCGACGATAAAAATGCAAAGTGTTAACCTCTTAATAATGTATGATACATAATTCATGATAAATTTTAATTTATTAATCTATTCCTCATCGATCTATAAAGAACTATTTATTATTTATTTATGAACAACTTAATTAATATGTTACTCCGCAGGCTATCGATGAGTTTTCACTTTTGATTTTTTTTCTAATTACAATATGTTTTTTGATCGTTTAACGCGTTTTACATAGAAAATTGCAAAATCTTTATTATAACAATAAATATGCATGAATATTTTGTACGTTCTTGTAGGATTGAATAGGATCACTAATATTGATAAGAATTATTTCACACGAAAGGAAGAAAATAAAGAGCAAAGTACCATTTTGGCGAAGAAAGACTAAAAGAACTCATCTCTCTGATAAAGTAAATTCAAAAACGAAATTACTCAAAGATAGAAACCCAAATCAACTACACATCTTTACAAATTTGGCAGCCCGACGTAGAGGAGCACAATTCATTGCATTGTTATATAAAATTGGCGCCCAGCGTGGGGCCAACTAGAATCCTAAAATTCTTGTACACATAGTACATGTCTCACCTTTTTTTACGAGATACTGACTTTTGATTATCTAGAGTGGTACACCTGGTTCCTCTGTCCCCATTTTTAAATCAGCCTATATTCTTTATTTATCATTTACATAAAAAAATTGGATACCTCATCAAGTTTGAAATGTGGTTTGTTTGTCATAAAAAGGAAAAGCATCGACAATTCTAGAGAAATTAATTTTGCGTATTGTGTGCAAATAAATTTTGAACTTAAAATAACAACTCTCAATTTCCATACAATTACATATTTTTTTTAAATAATACTCTATTAAATTCGTTTTTAAATCAAATTCATGTTCTTTCTATTTCAATTGCGAGCATAGTTCATTCTTTTATTTGAATAATATTTTCATAATTTAATTTTTATAACTATAAAAGGTTTAGTATTAAGTCCCATTTTTATGATTAAAGCATTCAGATTCACTTTGTTTTTAGAGAAGGAAGCGACTTCTAAAGAATGATTTATTTGATTCTCCTCACTATTTTATTTGCATACCTTTTACTTTGGGTGATAAAACAATATTTTATGTACAACCAAATTGCACACATACCAGGACCCACACCTCTGCCACTCGTAGGAAATGCTTTGGAATTAGGAATTGCTAGTAAAGGTGAATGTGTGCTTAATTTTAACTAGAAGATACTCAAAACTTTTATCTCATTATTAAATAGTAACCCGTTATAACTTTGAAATTTAAATTTTGTGTTTACTAAATTCTTGTTTGTTTAATTTTGCAGAGTTTCTAGTGAAATTTCACGGCTTGGCAGAAAAATATGGAAGCGTCGTTCGCATGTGCTTAGGACAACAAAATGGAATAATGATAACAGATTCTAAGTATATTGAGCAGGTACTCACTGCTACGAAAAATTCTCCCAAGGGTGAAGTTTTTGAAATAGTCGAGCCATTGATAGGAAATGGTTTAATATCATCCTCAGGTATGTCCATAGTTTTTGATGTCGCCAAAAAAATAAAACTTTTTAATTGCAAAGAGAAACTAATTTTTCAGGCGATACTTGGTCAAGACATAGAAGAATATTAAACACGGCCTTTAGCAACGAGCAACTTAAGAAATACGTTCGTGTATTTAACCACTCAGCAAATAACCTTGTAGAAAATCTAAAAGAGAAAGCTGATTTTAATGCTGTAGATATTACCGATATAGTAATTGGAAATGCATTAACTGCCCTTTGCAGTATGTTGCTTCATGCTTTGTTAAATTATTTTTTACTTAACTTGGTTGACTTTTGCAGAAATGACGATGGCTGTTGAGTTTACAAAAAATACAGCATTTCATGCCACCATACATAAATTGTTCCAACTTTTCACAGAGAGGTTTTCATCTCCCCTTAAAAGATTCAACTTCTTGTACCGTTTTACAGAAGATTATCGGCTAACAAAAAAATGTACGACGACGATCCACAAAACCATGAAGGACATAATAGATAAACGTAGACAGGAGTTAAAGGAAAACAATGCAAATTGTGTTTTGGATAAGCTACTTAGTTTACAGGGAGAAGATGCGCTTACTGATAAAGAATTGCGTGATGAAATCATAACGCTCATTGCTAAAGTGAGGATCACCACTCATAATAATATGTTCTACATGTTTGTTTGTAGGGCATTGATCCACTAGGAGTAACGATAAGTTTCTGCTTGTATGAGTTGGCCAAACAACCTAGTATACAAAAGAAAATCCTGGAAGAAATCGAATCCGTTTTAGGTGAGGACGACGGAAGTTTTGAAAATTTGCAACAACTAAAATATACCGAATGTGTTTTAAAAGAAACTTTGAGACTGTACCCATCCTTGCCGTTTACTACAAGGGTGATTCAAAGTGATATGTATTTAGGTAGAGCCATCATGATGCAACTTGTTTTGATAAAAATTGAACATGAAGAATTTTATAGATGGTTATTGTGTACCCGCGAAAACCATGGTCATCATTTTTATTCAGAAACTCCACATGTCTGAAGCTAATTATCCCGATCCGGAAAAATTCGATCCAGATAGATTTCTTCCGGAGAACTGCATCGACCGATCTCCCTCCTTGTATATTCCTTTCGGAGCTGGAGTCAGGACATGCATTGGTAGATATTATGTAGATAATATTTGATTAAGTTAAGGTATTGATTTTAGGGGAAAAAATTGCCATGCAAGCAGCAAAAGTGATGTTGACGAAAATTATTCGAAACTTCGAATTACATCAACATCCAGGACATAAACCTTTTGTGTCTTGGCATGGTGCGTTGAAGTCAACCAACGGACTTCCAGTTGTTCTAAAAGTGAGGCGGCCTTCAACGTGAGCTCAGTTTTGAAACAAACAACAATATCTATCAATCAATATTCATTTACACGAACTTATGTTTGAACTTAATTAATATGTTCATTGGTACTCTAGTCTTTGTAGGCCTTGTAACATAATAATTTATATAAACTGAACCATCTCAAAATTACTAAATAAATATTTGCCAAATCACTTCCAAATGACTTGACAAATGACTAATTACTGTGTGTTACTTTCAACTAACAATAACATTATAAATTAATTAATTATTCAATTCCTTAATTGTTTACGCGTCTTGGAATGCATTCTCTTCTAATACCAAGTTTATAATTAAATTTCTCGAGTAAACAAGTACGAGACCTTGTTAGAAGCCACTTTATAAATTTTTATCTGAAATTGTTTACGTCCTGTTTATGTGAAGTTTGCAGATTAACCGCGAGCCTGCGAAAAGTCGCAGACTTTAGTTGTACTCTCCACAACAACTCGCGCTACATTGAAGTAAAATCGGTCTGTGAAAATCTCAAAGTGCGATCGAGTATGTTCCTGGTAGTTTTAGCCTTCATAATCGGACTCGTTCTGGTTTATGTCATAAACCAGAAGCAGGTATACAAATTAACCGAGCATATCCCTGGACCTGCTTGTCTACCGATTGTTGGGAGTGCTTTGGAAATCGGAACCAAAAATAAAGGTGTGGTGTGTCGATTTTAGTTTCATCAAAGTCCATTAATTTTTTCTCGCAGAATTTTTGCTTAATCTTCAGAGATTAATGAAAAAATACGGCGGCATTGTGCGCTTATGTATTGGATCGCAAAACGGGGTACTGTTAACAGACCCAAAATACATAGGGCAGGTCTTATCTACGACGCAAACTCATCACAAGGGCGATCTCTACGACATAGTGAAACCACTGATAGGGAACGGATTAATCACTTCCTCAGGTACGAATTTCCTCATAGCAAAAGGACCACCACTTGCTTAAAACCAATTTTTTTAGGAGATAAATGGGTCAGGGATAGAAGAATCCTGAATGCTGCGTTCAGTAATAAGCAACTCGAGAAGTACGTGGGCGTTTTTAATGAGACTTCAAACATACTTTTAGAGCGGTTAAAAGAGAAGGTTAACCTTGAAAGTGTAGATATAGTTGGGCCAATTTTTGATTATACTATAAATTCGATATGCAGTAAGTACACATCTTCTATTTTCTCTTATTTTCTAATCTCCTCAAAGACGAGTAACTCCGCGATTTGCTTTCAGAAGCAGCAATGCGAATCAACATCACAGAAGTAAAGCAATACCACAGCGCCTCACGAAAACTTACCGACCTGTTTCTGAAGAGATTCTTTTCGCCTATTAAAAGGTCCAACTTTATATATCGTCTCACGAGCGATTATTGGAAAATGAAAACCTACGCGAAGGTCACCGACGACTTCGTGCAAGATGTCATAACCAGGCGCAGGGAAGAACACAAAGAAAAACGCGCAACTTCAAACCACGCGTCAATCCTAGACGAGCTCTTCCGTTCATCCGAGGAAGACCGCCTCACCGACGAAGAAATTCGGGACCAAGTCAAATCATTCATTTTCGCCGTACGTCTATAATAACCAACACCATCAAACCATAACCACTTGATTTCAGGGATCAGATACTGTGGGTATTACAATCAGCTTTGCACTCTATGAGCTATCGAAAGCTCCGGACGTGCAGCAAAAAATTCTGGAGGAGGTCGAGTATGTCTTAGGCACAGCAGATTTGGAGGCGGACATAAACTTTGAAAATCGATGCGAATTAAAATATACGGAATGTGTTTTGAAGGAAACCTTGAGATTGTATTCCCCAGTCCCTCTCGTTACTAGAGTGTTACAAGATAAGATGTACTTTGGTGGGTCCTTCGTCCCACCCCCGTCAGGCAACCCAAATTAATCAAACACGTTTTCCAGATGACATTTGCGTGCCTGCTAATACCACGATGATGATTTTCATGTATGGCCTTCATAGATCGGAGAAGGTCTATCCGAACCCAAACAAATTTGATCCGGACAGGTTTCTTCCGGAAAACATCAAAGATCGGCACGCGTACGCGTTTATTCCTTTCGCCGGTGGACCTAGGGTATGCATCGGTAAGTCTGGTGTAGATTCAATCCGTTATGACTATGACTTGGGAGGTGATTTTAGGGCTGAAATTTGCTATGTTAGAAGCCAAGCTGACTTTGGCGAAAGTTATTCGACGTTTTGAAATATCCAGTGTGCCTGCACATGAACCCATAATCGAATGGACGGGAACTCTAAACTCAGCCAATGGACTTCCAGTTGTATTAAAACTAAGGAAAGATATAAAGCAGAATTGTTTAATAAAGTTTTAGAAGTTTGTCTTTCTTTTTTATGTTAGCAACGTTTTTCTGAATTTGATTTAGATGGGACGAGTGTGCATTAACTTTTACTCAAGGCTACCCAAATTGGTTTTGCTTTTTCGAATCAGATGCAATGCTATTCTTGTATCAGATGACCGAAAGAACAAAGGTTCCGAAGATGCTTTTGTTACCGTTTTTCACAGTGGCTTACGTTTATTATCGCAAAGTAAAGCAAATACAGAACAAACTAGAGGCGACTTCTTTTTCCGTTTATCGGAAACGCCTTGGAATTTGGAACCAACAACAAAGGTGAGTAAGCAAATTGGCTCCCACATTTATTTTCTTCATCCTGCCCTTAGAAACTTTGAATATTATGAAACGACTTGCCAAACAGTACGGCTCTGTGGTCAGGTTGTGTTTCGAGTCGCAGGTTTGCATCCTATTGTCAGAACCGAAATATATTGCTCAAGTAATGAGCTCAAGTGAAAGTGCAGAAAAGCTCTTGGAATCCGTCGGTGGTGATGGAATAATTTCGTCTTCTGGTGAGTGCTGGGTAGGGGTAGAAAAGCAATGGAATTCACGCGAAAATTTTAGGGAAAAAATGGCGAAAGCAAAGGAAAATATCGAACCAATGTTCAACAGCAGACAATTGGCCGAGTATATGACGACTTTCAATGAAAATTCAAAAAAATTAGTGGAACGATCAAGGGCAAATTTCGATAACGTGGATGTAACTGATTATATATACGACTATACCATAAAGACTATGATATAGCGTTACGTGCCATATTTATAGATTTTAAACAGGCGTATGACACTGTAGAAAGAACCCAATTATATCAGATCTTAAGACTGCTTAATATCCCTGGTAAATTAATAGACCTAGTGAAGATGACGTTGCGTGACACAGTAGCAGCCGTGAAGATAATGGGGGCAACAACAAATTGAGAAAGGGCTCAGGCAAGGTGACCCGTTGTCATCAGTACTCTTTAATCTGGTGTTGGAATACGTGGTAAGGGAAAGTGGGGAACACTAGGGGAACCATATATTACAAGAGCAACCAATGTCTAGCCTATGCGGACGACGTAGTACTAATAACAAGAACATGGCGCGAATTAAAGCATACAGTAATGAGGTTAGAGAAAGTTGCACAAAAAGTAGGACTGAGGATTAACACAGAGAAGACGAAAGCCATTACATTGGTAGGAAAAACAGGAGAAGAAGGAAGGTACTTTACAGTACGAACAGAAGAAAGAGGAATGTACAATTTCCAGAAAGGTGGACAGTTTTAATTACCTAGGAGTAGTGGTAAAGGGTGATGGAGGAGATACAGAAGAAATAAAAGCGAGGATAAGCAAAGCAAACCGAAGCGTGGCATCTGTAATGCACACAGTTAAATCACGTAAAGTCTCGCGGTCCGTAAAATTGAGGATTTATAAAATGATAATCGGAGCGGTAGTACTTTATGGGAATGAAACGTGGGTGTTAAACAAGGCAGAACAAGAAAAATTAGGAGCATGGGAAAGGCGTTTACTGAGGAGAATTTTTGGCGGTAAGAAGACGGAAGACAGATGGTTAAGAAGGACGAACACAGAGCTGTACACCGTATACGCGGACGCACCCATCGTAAATCTCGTTAAGGCCAGCAGGATAAGTTGGATGGGACATGTGGAGCGTATGGGAGATGAAAGGATAGCAAAGCAAATACTAGGAAGAAGAGAGCTGACTAGTAAAAGAAGAGAAAGACCGAGATCGAAATGGGAAGACCAAGTAGAAGCAGACTTACGAAAACTAGGAGTAAAAGAGTGGAAACGAAAAGCGAAGGACAGACAGGAATGGAGAGGAATTGTCACTTAAGCAATGGGCCACAAAGGCCTGTAGAGCTATTAATATATATATACCATAAAGACAATTTTTAGTGAGTATTTGACGAAGCTATCACTTGTGGCTTTATTTGAAATATTTTTGCATTTACGGACAAATTACTTTACGCTACTTATTCTAGATACAGCGATCGATGTAGACATAGACTACGATGAGGAATACCAGAAAGCCTTAAACCAAGCATTCAACCTATCACTAAAGAGATTATTTTCATTTTTCCTAAGAATTGACTTCTTATACAAGTTCACCAGCGATTACAAACTTCCTCAGAATCACAAGAAAACCATTCATTAATTTTAAAACATAAACGTGATTTACGTAAGGAAGTGGGAGGCAAATCGCGTTGCTTATTCCTGGATAATCTACTGAGAGCATCTGGAAACGATGAGTTCACACACGAAGTAATCAGAGACGAAGTGAAAGCTATGGTTCTTGTGGTAAGTTAACGCCTATGAAATTTTGGTGCGCTAAAGTTAACTTCAGGGTTCAGATTTGAGTTGGCGAAGCAATCAGACGTGCAGGTAAAAATTTTGGAAGAGACCAATCACGTTTTGGGCAAGGATAAGTCAGCTGATGTTTCTTTTGAGAACGCCCAGCACTTACAGTATACCGAACGCGTTTACAAAGAAATTTTGCGAATGTATCCACCAGCGCCTTTCATTATAAGGAAGTTGGAGAGAGAGATGAAGCTTGGTAAGTTGCAAACTGTTATCAGTTGCAATCCAGCTATATTTTTAATAATAACAGATAACTTGGTGATACCTGGCTGGGTCTTATATAATCATATTTATTGCTGGGGCACAAATGTCTGAAGAAGATTTTCCAAATCCTGAAAAATTCAATTCGGATAGACATCTTCCTTTTGGTGGTGGACCAAGGATGCGTTTGGGTAAATAAAAAGTAATATGTAAAAGGATTTTTAGTATGATGCGATTTTTGTAGGGCAAAAGTATAGCACCCTAGAAGCGAAAGTGATGTTGGCCAAAATAATTCGTAACTTGCAAATATCGCCGGTAGAGCCGGAGCATGAGTTGGATCTTTTCATGGGGGGGACGTTAATGGTATTCCGCTTAGGTTAAAAATTAGGAAAAACTTATAATTTTTCTTCGGGACTTTCATGTGCCCATTAGTATTGTAAAATCTTTTTAATATTTGTAATAAATAAAGTTGATACCAGATTAAGAAAATTCTTTACAAAACAGATTTGGAGATTACATTCTATAAGCATAACTTAAATAGACTGAGGCATCATTTTAATAAAAATACACAAACAACCTCACTCAAGGTTATCTAAAACGTAAACTCGTTCTGCGTTTTTGCAGCAAATATTTCGGCTATTGTGACGAGACAGTCAGGCAAGCAGATGACAAAATGATTTTGTTACTGATTTTAAGCGTGCTCTTCACAATTTTATTCATCTATCACCTCAAACTGCGGCGAATATATGAACAAGTGAAAAATATCCCCGGGCCACCTCTTTTTCCTTTTATTGGAAACGCACTGGAATTTGTAACCAGCAATAAAGGTAAGCCAACGAATTTTTTATTTTAGTAATATAACATCGTGATCTCAGACATTTTCGAAAATATGAAACGACTTTCCAAGCAGTACGGCTCTGTGGTTAGGCTGTGCCTAGGTCCGCAGATTTACATTCTGCTAACGGAACCAAAATATATAGCCCAGGTCATGAATTTAAGCGAAAGCGCGGATAAGCCCGATTTTTACAAGTTCTTTGAGCCCCTTGTGGGTAAAGGATTAGTTACGATTTCTGGTGAGTGAACAACGAAAAAGATGGCATTCAAAAGTTCGCTTCGTGAAAATTTTAGGGGATGAATGGCGAAGACATCGAAGAATAATCGAGCCGATGTTTAGCAGCAAGCAGTTGGCCCAATACATGGCGATCTTCAACGAAAATTCGAACAAGTTAGTTGAAAGCTTGAAGGTCTTAGCAAATTTTAACGACGTCGATATAAGCGATTACGTTTTTAAATGCGCAATGAAAACAATTTGGAGTAAGTAGGCAAGACGCAGAGTGACGGATTAAATATTTCTGTTCTGAGTTTAGACACAACCATAAACGCAGACACCGAAGAAGACATTGATAAATACCAAACGGCCTTTACTTATACTGTTGAACTATCACTGAAGAGATTCTTTTCGATTTTCCAAAGATTCGACTTCACGTACAAGTTCACCAACGACTATAAACTTCTTCGGAAATATCGAAAAGTGATCGAGGATTACACGGAGAACATAATAGCCAAACGTAAGCGTGATTTAGCCAAGAATGTTGCAGGCACATCGCGTTTCTTGTTGCTGGATAATCTCCTGCGTTTATCCGGAAGCGATGCCCTCACAGATGAACAAATCAGAGACGAACTGAAAACTATAATGTTCACGGTACGTATGTTAAGCCACGCCAATCCAAAGTTGGTGTTTCAAATTGGATTTTAGGGTTCGGAAACCTTGGGGACTGCGATAAGTTTTGGGTTGTACGAGTTGGCGAAACATCCTCAAATCCAGAAGAAAATTTTGGAAGAGACCGACCTGATTTTGGGGAAAAGTAAATCAGCTGATGTTACCTTCGAGGACGCTCAGTACTTGCACTATACGGAACGCGTTTATAAAGAAATCTTGCGGCTTTATCCACCAGGAACGTTAATTATGAGGAAGTTGCGTAGCAACATAAAATTTGGTAAGTTCTAGCATCAGCAGCTACAATTTAGTTATTTTTTTTAATGATTACAGACGATTTGGTTGTACCTGCCGGAGCGTGTCTAATGATATATATTGTTCAGACTCACATGTCTGAAAAGAACTTTCCAAATCCCGAAAGGTTCGATCCGGACAGGCATCTTCCTGAAAACTCTGCCAACAGGAATTCGCACGCGTTCATTCCTTTCGGTGGAGGGCCAAGGATATGTATAGGTAAATAAAAGGTGGTGCGTAAAAGATTTATGGGTCAACGCAATTTTTGTAGGGCAAAAATATAGCATTCTAGAAGCGAAAGTCACGTTGGCCAAAATAGTTCGCAATTTTGAAATATCTCCGGCAGAACCTGAACATAAGTTAATCCTTTCTGTGGCGGGAGGTTTGAAATCCGCAAATGGTCTACCAATTAGATTAAAACGTAGAGAAAATCTATAATTTTTCAGAAAATAAATTGTAAAACTTAGCTGATTACTTAGAGACGCTAAGAAAACTATTCTAAATTGGCGAAGGATAGCATATTTAGGAAAAGCTGTTTGGCAATTTTTAATATTATGTCATAAATAAATAAATAATATTCAAATCTAATCAGTATATTCGAGAGACATCATCGGGTAAGTGTCACCGACACTCACTTAGCTTACAAAATAAATTAATCTCACTCAAGGTTATCTAAAACTCGTTTTTGTCTGTCGTATCAGATGCCTTGGCATTTTAAAATTAGGTAGTGAAAACAACAGACGTGATCGAAATGATTTTTTTGTTGTTTTTAATCGTGCTTCTCACAGTGGGTTACATCTGTCACCTCAAGCTAAAGCGAATACACAAATCAGTAGAAAACATTTCTGGGCCACGTCTACTACCCTTCATCGGAAACGCGTTAGAATTTGGGACCAACAACATAGGTAAGCGGAAATACTATTGATTAACTTTATTGGGTCGCTGTGCCCTCAGATGCTTTGATCAACATGAAACGACTTGCCAAGCAGTACGGCCCTGTAGTCAGATTGTGTATAGGACCTCAGGTTTGCATCCTATTATCTGAACCGAAATATATTGCCCAAGTCATGAGCTCAAGCGAAAGCGCAGATAAACCCGATTTTTACAAGCTCTTCGAGGCTGTTGGAGGTGATGGACTGGCTCTGTGTTCCGGTGAGTGAAAAATTAGGGGCCACGGAATTTACGCGTTCGTGAAAATTTCAGGGGAGAAATGGCGAAGACATAGGAGGATCATCGAGCCAATGTTCAGCAGTAAACAGTTGGCCAAATATATGGCAATCTTTAACGAAAATTCCAACAAATTAGTAGAACAACTGAAGCCCATCGCAAATTTTGACAAAATTGATGCAACTGATTACGTCTACGACTGTACCATGAAGACGATTTTTAGTAAGTACGTGCAAAACTGAATTGAACAGTTTATTTGAATCATTTGGCTTTGATTTTAGATACAGCAATAAATGTAGACGCGGAAGACATCCAGGAATACCGAGCAGCTCTTCACAATGCTTTCGATCTATCACTGAAGAGATTCTTTTCGATTATCCAAAGATTCGACTTCGCATACAAGTTCACCAGCGACTATAAACTTCTACAAAAAAATAGGAAAGTCATTCAAGATTACACAGAGGGCATAATAGCCAAACGTAGAAGTGACATGGCCGAGAAAGATGAAGGCGCATCGCGCTTCTTGTTCTTGGATCACCTTCTGCATTTGTCTGGAAACGATGCGTTCACAAACGAGGAAATCAGAGACGAAGTGAAAACTATGATTTTGGCGGTCGGTGTTTTAAGGTCAAACAAAATTTGGTGTTTAGAAGTATTTTTCAGGGTTCAGACACGATTGGCGGTGCGCTAAGCTTTGGGTTATTCGAACTGGCGAAGCATCCAGACGTGCAGCGAAAGATTTTGGAAGAGACCAATCTAATTTTGGGGGAGGATAAATCCGCTGATGTTTCTTTTGAGGACGCTCAACTTTTGGTGTATACGGAAAGCGTTTATAAAGAAATTTTACGATTGTATCCACCAGCGTCTTTCATTATAAGAAAATTGCAGAGAGAGATGAATTTTGGTAAGTTACCATGACCAGTTGCTTCCAGTTAATTTTTTTAATAATAACAGATGACTTGGTGATACCCGTCGGGGCTTACATAATCATATTCATTGCTGGGGCTCACATGTCAGAAGAGTATTTTCCAAATCCCGAGGAATTCAATCCGGATAGGCATCTTTCCGAAAACGTTGTTAACAGGCAAGCGTTCATTCCTTTTGGTGGAGGACCAAGGATTTGTATAGGTGAATAAAAAGTAATACGCAAAAGGATTTTGGATCGATGGAGTTTTTCGTAGGGCAAAAGTATAGTGTCCTAGAAGCGAAAGTGATGTTGGCCAAGATAGTCCGCAATTTTGAAATATTCCCGGTGGAACCGAAACATGAGTTGAGGTTTTTAATGGCGGGAACCCTCAAATCGGCAAATGGTCTTCCAATTAAGCTAAAAATTAGAAAGTAATACTGTTATTTCGTTTTTCTAAAATTAATTCCCTCGACATAAACTTTATGTTTAATTTATTGCAACTAGTGTCACACAAACCGGCTCGCGAATCTCAAGTAAGTGCTTTAAAGTGTTTTCGCTCTATCTAAAGTTGTTTTCTTTTCCATATTTAATTAAATTAGTTTTTAATTTTGATATTTTTAAAGACTTCTACCTAGAATTTCGTTCAAAGAAATAAACTTAAACCTTCCCATCACCATTAAAACCCAATTTCATTGGCGATTTGGCTTCTTATTTATACGAATGCATTCGAGTTCTTTATAACTCAACGTATCATGATCTTGCTTTGCATTTTTTGTGGTTTTATCAGCGTTTCTGCTCCTATTCGGCCACAAGCAAAAATAAATATTTGAGAAAAAGTTGAAAAGATTCCGGGACATGAAGTATTTAGTTGCACCCTCAACATAATCCGCATAATCCTTTTTCTAGCCTTAATTTACTGATTTGTAAATGGGACTGAAAACGTGGCCTATACTGAAGCAGCTGATGGTATATTGGACCTTGACACCAATCCGGTTTTCTCACTCCTGAAATACTTTCAGAAATATCTTCAATAGTTTCGCTAGCGATTTCAAAAATACTTGAAGATACTCGACGTATTTTAGGAAGACATACTTGCAAAACGGATTTCCGAGAAGCACAATGAATTATTGGGTTTAAGGGATGAAGGCACTTGCATGTCTTTGAATAATTCGTTTTTTCAAATGTCATTTTAATTATATATAACTGTCAGTAAGTTTAATTTTAATTAACAAAAATCTTTATCTTATGAACAAAGATTTTCGTTTTTGAAATAATGGACTAACCAAAGGCACACGATTTCATTTCCAGAGGTCACTTACTTAGAAGAGATAATTATCACTCGTTACGGGGAGAAGCACAAACTTTAATAGCAACTGTAATCAAATTTAATTTGTACTCGCTCAATAAGACCATTAAGTTGGTTGTTTAAGGGCTCGGAGACCGTTGGAGTTACTCTGACGTTCGTTTTATATAAATTGGTGAAATACCCAACTTGTTTTGGGGCCAAATAAGAACGCCAACTAACTTTTGGGCACACCCATTAACTCAAATGTACAGAGTGGGTCATCAAAGAAACTTTGAGGTTTTATTCACCGGCGCATGTTTTCCCAAAGCCTTAAGACGAAGGACACGAAATTTGGTAGGCAGTATAAAGATGATTGAGATTGTAGATCACATGGCTATTCCTGTTGGCACTGATATATTTTTGTACATTAGGGCCATACATGTATCACCTGATTATTACATGAACCCACGAGAATTTCTTTCTGAGTGGTTGCTTTTTGAGACCAACCACTCCACACATTCATCCCTTTTGGTATGGGGCCAAAAATCTGTGTAGGTAATTACTATTTGGTTTCTTTGTATTTTGGAGCTATACCAAGATTTTCCAGGTCATGAGTTTGTGATATTGGAAGCGAAAGTCATCATTGCGAAGCTTTCGAGCTTTTGCCGACGCAACATGAGCGTCGGATGGAATTTGGGGGTGTCCCAAAACCGGCCAGTGGTGTGCCAGGCGTTTTAAAATTGTGCGAGTGATAAAATTGTTCTGCTCTTTATTATTGTTAATGAAGCTTTATTATTAAATATCTTCAAACAAATCATGCGTTGTTTCATAGCAAACGTTGTTGATATGTTTACTCGAACGACTGTAGATTACGACCGACGTCTCAAAGAAGTTGTTTGGACTTTATCTTGAATAAGTTGTTTGTACCTTAGATGTGGAAAAATACAAGATTCAAAAGGTCAAGGAAGGGCAGCAAAAAAGAAATTTCAATTTTGTAAGGATGTAGTTGCAGATTCTTTTTTAATTTAGTGCAATTGTGTTGTAATATTTTCGTTAACAAAATCATGATCCAAAGCTTAAATTAAAAGTTTTTAACAGTACTTATGTGATTGTTTGAAAATTCGGTAATATTCAAAAAACAGTTTCAGTTGGTATAAACTGCACAGCTTCATGTAAAACGGGCATCCTTACGTAATGTGCTGAAATTTTCAAAAGGCAATTCCTAATTATTTTGTTGGTATTCACGCAGGCTCTTTTCAAATCAATAATCCTGGTTGTTTTTATGATACATCTAGTAAATGACCATTGCGAAATGATTTTGCATTTTGCTTGATACTGCATATATTTTTTATGGTAATTAATCAATACTCGATAGTCTAAGTAACGAAAATGTAAACATTTGTTAACATCGCGTGTATAAGACTCTCTATTTTCTCTGCGACTTTGAGATCCTAAACCGCCTTGCAACTGCAACAGAAAAAATGTTCTTGCTCTATTTTTTCGTGTTTTTATCAATGCTCCTGTTTCTGATCCACCAGAAAATGAGGCGAATATTCAAGGAAGTCGAACATATCCCTGGGCCACCACTGATGCCTTTTTTGGGAAACGCTCTGGAAATGGGGAGGAATTCAACTGGTAAATAAACAACACACCCTATTCTGTCAGTGTAAACCAGTGAGGGATATTATTTCTCAGATTTACTGCGCAATTTCAAACGGTTAACTAGGCAGTACGGTCCTGTTGTTAGGTTGTGCGTTGGTTGGAAGGTCTTCGTTTTAATATCGGATCCAAATTACATGTTGCAGGCTATTAAGTCGAACGAAGCACAACGCAATCTGGAATTCTATGAGCACCTTCGACCTCTACTGGGAAAAGGCTTGTTTACAGTTACAGGTAACTACACAAACACTTTTGAATCTAAAAATATTTCATGGGTGAATTTTAGGAGAAACGTGGAATAGACATCGCAAAGTATTGAATAGATCATTCGGTGCCAAGCAACTAGAGAAATACACAACCACATTCAATAAGAACGCCAATAAACTCGTCAGTAATCTAAGCAAAATGGTGGGACCCCATTCAGTAGATATTACAAACGAAATATATAATTGCGCCCTCAATACGGTATGCAGTAAGTACCCCTCTAAGTACCAGCAAGAATATTTTTTTATCCATCAATTTATAGATGCAGTCATGCAAGTGGATGTGTCGGAAAATATAGATTACCGCACGGCAGCTGAAGGCCTAATGGATCTTAGCACAAGCCGATTTTATTCGCCCTTGAAAAACTTTGATTTCTTCTATCGCCTTACCGATGATTTTAAACTGCAAAAAAAGTACCTGAGAACGCTCGATAAGTTCTACGAATTCGTCTTAGCAAAACGAAAGATGCATATTAGCTCCAAGGAACACGCGGATGATACCAGCGGGGCAATCGTTGATGATTTATTGAACGTGCAAGGAGAAGACGCTTTTACACACGAGGAAGTGCGCGGGGAAATGCAATCTCTAATAGTAGCTGTAACCCAAAAGTTTTTATACGTTTGATTAAATGTTTTAAGTGATTTGTTTTAGGGATCAGAATCAATGGGGTCTACCCTTGCGCTTTTATTGTTTGAATTGACGAAACACCCTGAAGTTCAGGAGAAGATTCTGGAGGAGACTCGACAAGTCTTGGGCCCAAATAAACAAGTCGATGTGAGTTTTGAGGACCTTCATCGACTGAAATACACCGAGAGTGTCGTTAAAGAAATTTTGAGGTTGTACTCGCCGGCTTACCTAATCCCAAAACAGTTAATCAAGGAGGCTAAATTTGGTAGGTATCCTCTGAGGTCATTTCCCATACATTGCTTAACCCGTTGATGTAGGTGACATAACAATTCCTGCTGGTACAAATTTATTATTGCATGTCGGGGGCATGCATTTATCACCGGATTTTTACCCGAACCCGGAAAAATTTATCCCAGATAGATTTCTTGTGGACAATCCGAAAGATAGTCGCCCCATTATGTCTTTTAGTGTAGGATCGAATATGTGTATAGGTAATTTCGAGTTCGTTGATATATATTAGAACGCCACATTAAATTTTTATAGGTCACAAGTTTTCGATTTTGGAAGCGAATACCTTCGTTGCTAAGCTTGTCCGAAATTTCGAGTTTCTACCGGCCCAACCCGAACATCACTTGGTTTTGAAGTTGGAGGGCGTCGTCAAATCAGCGAATGGTGTGCCTATTATTTTAAAACCGCGCGAGTGATAATTGTGTAACTTGTGGACACCATTTTACTACCCAAACAGAATGTAATGTAATTTCTTTCCCCAAGCCTTATTCCTGTGCCGCTTTAGGTTAGTTGTTCTCAAGAATTTGCATGTTTTCAGTCACTCAAAGGAATTGACAAATATATTACAAATATTTACGAAATTCACTCTTTCACTTATGCGTAAACAAGTATTCCTACGAAAACCTGTTTCTTCTCTGACTTTGAGGTCTTAAACTTAAAGTCAGGTAGTAGGCCCGGTATTTGCGATGAAAAATGTTCTTGCTCTGTTTACTTGTGCTTTTATCAACGCTCGCGTTTCTGCTCCACCACAAGGTAAGCCGAGTATATAAGAAAGTCGAACATATTCCAGGACCTTCATTGAAGCCCTTTTTGGGAAATGCTCTGGAAATCGGGACAAATTCGATAGGTACGTATAACCCATTTCGTCAGTAAATACTAATGAGGTGTTTTGCTTCTCAGATTTATTGCGTAATTTAAAACGGTTGTCTAACCAATACGGTCCTGTCGTTCGCTTGTGCGTTGGTTGGAGGGTTCTTGTTTTAATATCTAAACCGAAATATATACTGCAGGCTGTTAAGTTGAACGAAGAGACACGCACTCTGGATTTCTATGAGAATTTTTTACCTCTATTCGGAAAAGGGTTGTTTACAATTTCAGGTAACCACGCAAGTCCTCCAAAAACATTTTTTATTGTTCACTCAATTACAACTGTAAGTTTTTTATTGAATTTTAGGAGAAACATGGAATAGACATCGCAGAATACTGAATAGATTGTTCAGTCCAAAGCATCTCGAAAACTACACGACCATATTCAACACAAATGCCAACAAACTCATCGGTAACCTAAGCAAGAAAGTCGGACCTCACTCGGTGGATGTTACCCACGAAGTATTTAATTGCGCCCTCAACACCATATGCAGTAAGTACTCCTGGATTGTATTTGATTTCGAAGCGAAAGCTTTCTTCTTTTATCCAATAAACAGACGTAGTCATGCAAGTAGATGTGTCTGAAAACATAGACTTCCGCACGGCAGCTGATGGCCTTTTGAATCTTGCCACAATCCGATTTTATTCGTTGCCGAAAAAATTTGACTTCCTCTATCGCTTCACCAAAGATTTTAAACTGCAACAGAAATACACGAAGACGCTCGATGAATTCTACGAAACCGTTTTGGCACAACGCAAGAAACACATTAGCTCCGAGGAACATGCGGAAGATGACAGCGCAATCGTCGATGATTTATTAAAATTGCAAGGTGAAGACGCCTTGACAAACGAGGAAGTACGCGGGGAAATGCAATCCCTCATAGTAGCTGTAACCCAAAAAAAATTTTTTTCGAGCTTCACGCATCATTAACGCGGTTTATTTTAGGGCGCGGAGACGATTGGAACTACCCTGGTGTTCTTATTGTTTGAATTGGCAAGGAATCCGGAAGTTCAGGAGAAGATTTTCGAAGAAACTCGGCAAGTTCTTGGGCCAAACAAAGACGTCGACGTGACTTTTGAAGACCTTCATCAACTGAAGTACACCGAGGGTGCGGTAAAAGAAATTTTGAGGTTGTACTCGCCGGCTTACATAATTCCAAAACAACTGAGCTTGGAAACCAAATTCGGTGGGTATCTTACGAGGTCGAAAAATTGTTTTTAATTGGTTGGCTTAGGTGACATGACAATTCCGGCCGGTGCAAGTATATTACTGAACGTTGGGGCCATGCATTTAACACCTGAGTATTACCCGAACCCGGAAAAATTTATCCCGGAGAGATTTCTCATCGATACCGCGAAAGATAATCGCCCTTTCATGCCGTTTGGTGTAGGACCGAGGATGTGCATAGGTAAATTTGGTTTCGTTAATATTTTGGAACTGCACCGAATTTTTTTTCAGGTCACAAGTTTGCAATATTAGAAGCGAAAGTCTTCATTGCGAAGCTTGTGCGAAGTTTCGAGTTTCTGCCAGTGCAGCCCAAACATCAAATGATTTTTAAATTGGAGGGCATCATAAAATCTGATAATGGTGTGCCGCTTATTTTAAAATTGCGCTAGTAATAAAAGTGTCAGCTCATTATTATTGTTAATGAAATATGGGTATTAAATTGGTTGGTTCAGAATTATATACGGCCTTCTTCACTACTCCATCAAAACAGCACCTAGCGTTCTTTTAGTTTCGTTTGCAAAACCTTGCCCCTTAACCTAAATTCAATAGTTTTATAAAATTGATTTAAAAAAAATTCGAGAAAATCAGAAAAATGAAAGGCGAAGTGTCAAATTAACTCCACCTCCCTCCCACCAAGAAAAAAAAATTAAATACAATCAATGATCGTCAAATTAAAACAAAATACGATCGCCTAAGGAAGGGTGATAAGATGATCAAGAAAATTAAAGAAAGAATAAGATAGAAGTGCTAGGTTAAAACGATTTCAAAATTTGAACAAAAAACAAATTAAAACGATTGGAATTTGATAAATTGGTAAACTTTTAAATAAAAAGCAAAAAAAAAGGCGATCGGCTAAGAAAAACAATAACGAATGATGGAAACCAATGACGAATAGGAAGTGAACACATGACTAAGAAAACTAAAGAAAGTATGGCGTGAAACTGCGGGATTAAAACCGATTAAAAAAATCGAAATAAATCGGAAAACGATAAATTGGCGAAGTTGAAGCAAAAAACGATCGGCTGAGAACAACAACGACGGATAATAGAAACAAAATACAGTTAAACAAATGACAAAAGGAACAAATGACTAAGAAAATTAAAGAAACAATGCAATCGTAAAAATTGGAATTATCTTATTCCAATTGGCAAACTTAAGAAAAACTAAAACAAAAGACGAACAGCCATAAAAACAACAACGAATAATGAAAACTAAAGAAAAAAGAAATGACAAGCGACCTGGAAAATTAAAGTAAAAAATGAACACATTGCATCAAAATGATTTCAAATTTTCAAAGAAGAAGAAATCGAAACAAATTAGAAAAAAAAGTTCCTCTTCAAAATCAAACGGCTTAAGAGAAAAATAAATGATAACTAGGAAGCGAACAAGTGACTAAGAAAAGAGAAAACTAAAGAAAGCACGAGGTCGACCGATTTGAAAAAAAAAACAAAATAAAGCGTAATAAATTGGTGAAGTTGAAGCAAAAGACGATCGAATCAGTAAAGAAATGATAAACAGAAAACGAACAAACGAAAATTAAAGATGCAAGCGTCAAATTGTAACGATTCAAAATTAAAAAACAATCGCAACAAGTTGGAATTATCTTATTCCAATCGAATTGAAATTACAAAAAAGAAACAAAACGCGAACAGCTATGAAAACAACAACGAATAACAGAAACAAAAGGCAAAACAAATTGCTGGTGACGTGGAAAATTAAAGCAAAAGATGGAAGCAAGAGAATCCAATGCACACATAAAATGAGATACTCTAGTAAATTGGTGAAATCAAAACAAAAGACTATCGGCTATTAAAAACAACGACGAATAATGGAAACAAACAGTAGCCAGGAAACAAATGATAAACAGGAAAAATACAAACTATTAAGAGTTAAAAAAGGTGAGGGTCTCAGATAAAGACGATTTCCAAAAAAAAAAATAATACTAATAAAAAAAACAAAATAAAGGAGTAAAAAGCAATAAAAAAAACAACGAAACACATTTTGATAAAACCCGTAAATTCTGACGTTTCCATTCTGTTTTGTTTTTTTATTTTTCCTTTCTCTTAAGAACTCTGAGAGTAAAATTTTGGAAGAGAGGTCACTCACATCGCCTTTTCATTTTCTATTTAGAATTACACATCCACTTTTCCTTCACATTTGTAGCGGTTGTAGTAAATACAAAGATAAATTAAGAAGAAATGACAGAAAAACTGATTTTAAAATTTAATTTATCGATGAGACGCTAATACGTTATTACTGTCTTCAGTTTATTTAAATAAATTATTCGTAATTTTCCTAATGTACGCTATATTGGTTTTGTTCTTAAAAACTTCAATTCAAATCAACAGATAGAGTCCTTTAATTATGACATCCAAAAAAATCATCTACAATTCTACAAAATTTATTTTAATATTAAAAAATTTAATGTTCAAGGTTTCGTCGTAAACAAAATTTGAAGTGATTGTTCTCTGCTTTAAAAGCTGTATATTGGGTGTTTCTTAACTTCATACAAAAAATGAAACCAGTGAAAGTTTACATTAAAAGCGATAGAATGAAGCAGTTTCTGCATAACAATTGATTAATAAATATTAGAGATAATAAATGTTTTTGGCGAACGATGAAACATTTTGATAGTCCCTGGTTTATTTTTATGACGTAATTACGTCCTCGGAGAAATTTGCTGATGTCAGCATCGGCTGTTTAAGTGGGTCAGTTGTCAGCTGTACTTTGTCGCGGTAAAAACATCGCCGAATTTTCCAATACTGTTCTTGTGGACATGATTTTAATTTACGGCGAATGTGGTCAAAATGCGTTGGCTGCAAGACGTTTGTATGAACAGCGTTACGATGAATCAGTGTTTACAAGGGATGCAGTGTGGGCAGAAAAAAATTCTCATGCAATGCGGCGCCGTAGTTTTCAACAACGCTTTTCGGTCAATTCGTGTGCAGGTATGTTAAACGGCACTTTAATCGATCTATTTGTTTTACTTAATCGCTTGGACGAAATGGTGTATTTACGTTTCTTGCAAACTAATTTGCCGGAACTCTTAGAGGATGTAAATTTAAATATTAGAAAATAGTAGACCTTAATCCATTAGATTTTTATCTTTGGAGACATTTAAAAAATCTAGTGTACGCCGAAGAAGTAAATACAATAGACGAACTCAACGCACGCAGTGGAAAATATCCCTGCCGACGTATGTTTACGTCTCGCGCAGAGGGGAACTTCGAACACTTATTATGAGTAAAGGTTACCGTCCGTTGCGTCCAGCGGTTCCAAACATTTCACAGGGAATTGCCGGATGTCGATATGATTTTTTTTTCCTTTTAATTTTGATGCATTCGTGAGAATACCTCGTACCACATGCGCCATTACTTTTTTGCATCAAGTTGAAGAACACCTGTATAAACATAAACTCTTAGATTATTCCGTGCTGTTTTCAGATTAACAACATCCATAAAAATACTCATTATTGGAAACAAATTTTCATGTACGCGTGTTTGTAAATCAGAAAAACGCGATAACTTATTTATGTTCTTTTCCTGATATGTTTCAATTTGAATTGCTAATCAATAATACGGGCAAGTGCAAATAAAGAAGAATACCGGTCAAAGTTAACTTTATGTAAATAAAAATTTTTTCAAAGTCACTGAATGAATGAAACCAATGCCAAGGTTTCGATTTTTACGTTTCAGGATGTTTCAGTCAATATAACCTCAGTGGTATGAAGCGAATGAGATCGTCGAGGAATGCTTGAGGGATACCGCCCGTTTCACTTAGAGCTTGAGGACTTTCAAAACTTTTTTCCTTAATTTCTTCTTTGGCGGTTTGGACTAAATGAAACAAAATCGATCTACAGCCAAGGGAGGTGGAAATAGCAAATAGAATTGAATTCGATAGGCCATTGGTGAAGATAAGAATCAGTGTAAAGAAGAAAGAAGAAATTCACATTATTGGTCCAAAGTTGTAAATAAATCGTATCATGGAAAACAAATTGATTAATTAGGTAATCCATTATTTAACAAATAATAACTATTGCAATCATCGGTATGATTTTATGTTCTGTGGTAGTTTTTGAAAGTTCTAAAAATACGCAGAGAAAAATATGAAGACAGCCTGGACCGTCGATTTCGCCAATTTTCAGAAGTATTTTGCTGTTGGGCACAACGAAAGTCAGTAAATTATGACACAGTAATTCATAAATTAAATCAATAAAGGAATGGGAGATTGTTTGCTGAACTTTGAAAAGGTTATTTCATAGTACACAGAGGTTACAACTCTTCCTGCAAATACGAGCAAAATACTTATTGTTGCTTATTTCAAGAGAGAAACCTTCTTTATTAATAAGGCAGATAAAAACTAAAAATTACAGCATCTCACGAATGATTATGCTTTTTATTAGGCGACAATGGTACAACGTTAGGAAAATCATTCTTTAAAATTCTTTGCGCCAGTTTTCAACGCCAATGCAAACAAATTGATCAAAGTTTTGAAGACATTAGTTCTCAACGAGTTAATAACAAGTTAATAACCACATTACATTCTGGGCAACATTTGCCGTGAGTGGAGACGCCCTAGCTTTCAACCTTGCAGAAACAATGATAGATTCGACGTGCGACGAACAATCCAAGCTGAAAGTCTGGAAGAACAGCCAACATACAGGGCGTTTCGTGAAAATAAAATAATGGCGTGTTGGACATAATATGTGTGCATAAATGCATCTAAATAAAAACGGAAATAAAAACAAAATAAAACTTACCCTCAACTGAGGGTTGACAAATGTTTAGAATTTCTGGCTCAGTACCGGCTGAGTCACAATAAGTGTTCAAAAATCCTTCCCTCAGCCGCTCGTAAACACAAATCTGCCCGGCGAAGTAATGATTCACAAGCGTTATGAAACATGTTTTGTTGTCAAACAGAGAGAAATGCGGCGTAAATACGATCGTTCAATTCTTGAAACGTGTTGATTTCTTCTTCGTATACCAACGTGTCCTCACAGATAATAATCTAGCCCTAGCGGTGCAGGCCGCCTGATCGACCCGTTTCTTCCAGTCCATCTACCAGGAAAAATTTCGTCGAGGTGAGCATGTACTTCTCGTCGAAAATGAGGTGGAGCCCCACATCGTTGCTCTAAGATCTAAGTTGACATTCTCGAGAAGTTCCGATAGATTAGTTCGTAGAAAATTTAAGTATTGGAGACCATCTAAACGGTTCGGCAAGACGAACGGGCCGATTAAATTGCTGTTTAGAATACCTGCCCACACGTTAACAGAAAACCGTTGTTGGAAATGGCCGCGACGAATTGCGTGAGGGTTTTCCTCAGCCCACAAATGCAAGTTGCGAAAATTGCACACCCCATCTCTGGTAAAAATAGCTAAAAATAGGCATTACGAACAAAATTCGCATTTGCCTGTTGTTTATGCAGTAACCAACGACAAAATCGTATGCGTTGAGCATAGTCGGCTGGTAGCAGAGCCTGAACTCTTTGAATATGGTACAGATGTAATTGTTGTTCGCGAAGAATGTGCCAAACAACGGACCACGATAAACACGTTTGTCTTGAGATATCACGTACACTTAACGAAGGATGTTCCTCGATAAGTTCTTCTTCTCTGTTTAGGATGCGTTGTCGACGCTGGCGTCCTCCACCTCTTCCGCGGCGTGCCCTTATAGTTCCAGTATCCCTCGCTCTTTGTACAACAGAGAGAATTGTGGCGCTGGTTGACAAATGTCTGTTTGGAAAATGCTGTGCACACAAACGCCTTGTCGCTAATGCATTTTGCCCATTTTCACCGTACACTAGAATCATGTCAACAATCTCACTATTTGTACATTCTGCCATTTTTTTCAGTAAATTTCCGTGCAACCACCTCAACGTACACCTTCAAACTACCCAGCCCGGCCAGCGATGACTAACAATAAAATACACACTCATATTCTTCGTAAACATCATAAACTTAAACCAGAGACGTTCAAACAGTTTACCCGTTCGACAAAATTATTTATTTTCTCGAAAACTTAATAACACTTTGTTCAACAAAAAATGGTTCATTTTATTCATTTTCATGCAAACTTTCATTGTTTAATTTATTTTCATGAAGTTACGAAACAACCTGTATAGAAGATCTTTTTCGAAAGGACGTTTTCGATATTCAGACGTTTCGATGTAATCTTCAGGTATAACAAAGGACTACCACATGCAAAAAGAATCCGCGTTCTTAGGGAATTCTGTCTAAAACAGTTTTGTGCTCGCCAAATAAAAAGAGTGCCGAAATAAATTGTTCCTCTTCTACGTTTTTTTGGGTCGAATCCCGATTACGCATCAAATAAGGTTAGTTGTTGGTGTGAATCACACTCTCTTAATCCCGCCCAGCGTTATTTTTCGACGTGACATTTCAGATCTCCAATACTGTCGTTTTTTGCATGTAAAGGAAGGAGAAAAAAGAAATCATCATCCCCAAAGATTGATTCTGACACCGATGTTATCATCGAACACTTAATTGTGTCCTGAAGGAAACTATTTCCAATAATCGAAAGGACAATCGCGAAAGATATTACTGCAGGTAACGACTTACCAATAGTTGAATTGACTAATTAAATTAGATGGAAAATGGGTACACGTCCAACTGATTTCTTTGATGGGCGCTCATTGTTCTAACCCGACCCGGAAAAATTCGTGCCAAATCGCTTCCTACCCGGAAATGTATGCGTAATATAATTTAATAAACATTGATCTTCAGCTACAATGAATTAAAATTATTACAATTTATTTATAGATTCTGAAGTACAAAGAATGTAAATTTATAGAATACAATGCACATAAACGTTACAGGAAGTCGATTGAAAATTCTACTTTATAAAGACCAATAGAATGTATGGGTGATGTTCTTCTCGATCTAGTTAGTACCATGTTTGTTACTCCAATCGCATTCTGTGTCCTGGCCATTCTATTTTATTTTAAATGTGTGCAAACATACAGACGAAAATATGAAGACATCAATCGTTTTCCGGGTCCACCTACCTTGCCCATTTTGGGAAACATTTTAGATTTAGGAATTAAGGAATCCAGTGAGTACTTATGAATTACCGAAGTTAAGTGTAAACTGAGCAAATCTCTTCAGATATTATTTATAATCTATTGCGCCTTTCGAAGAAATACGGACCTGCGTTTAGAGTATGGCTGGGGCCTACATTTGCGTGTCTGGTTGTGAGTGGTCCCAAATATATCGAGCAAATACTTGTGACGAAATCGATTACGAACAAGGGAACGTTTTACAAATTTGCCATCGAATGGCTTGGAGAATCTATGCCAGTTGCATCAGGTAACTTCTTTAATATTTGTTCTTTTTAGTTAATTGTATGTAAACTAAAAATAAATCTAATCTGATTATCTTGTTTTCAAAAAAGTTAATTTATATATTCTGTTGGGTGTTTCAGATGAGGTTTGGCTTCTTACTTTTCGATGTACTACGCTTAGGCCTAAAATAAACTAAAATCAAATTATATATAGAGTGCCACTCTATAACACCCTATATAATTAGCTCAAGAAAGTGAAAAGAAGAAAAGTTGTACAATCGTCGTTCAAAATTAAAAAAACCAAATTCTCATTTCAACTAACAAAATGCTTCTTCTTTCGATCTTTCTCCTCCAGTTAACTTTCTTGCTTGATTTGATCTGATAATGTTATCTAGAGACTTTGACTCTGCGCTGTAATTCTTCTAATAATCTTTTCCCCCACTTAATGCATGTTTCTTCCAATTCACTTCACAGCATAGTTCTTTCTATTCGTTGTTTACGATACCTCCTCAATTAATTCCAGGTAAAAAATGGCAAAGATCAAGAAAATGCATCGCACCTTTCCTCAACACAGCCAATGTAGAGAAACTCGTCCCGACATTCAACGCCAGCGCAAACAAATTTATTGAAAACCTAAAGGCGCTTGACCTAAAAAATCCCGTCCAAATCGAAGATCGCATTATCTCTTGCGCTTTGGACAATATCTGCGGTAAGTAGCACACGCCATACCACAGAACAAACAACTTTCCCAACTTTCAGAAACTGTGTTATGTAGGAAATGTGACGAGCAATCCAAGACTCAGTTCTGGAAGAATTTCAGGACGCAAAGTGACATTGTCGTGAAAAGGACGTTCTCCATGTTCATTAGATTTGACGCAATTTTCAGATTAACCAAGGACTACCAGCTGCAAAAACAGTGTAGTGAACACGGAACGAAAATTGTTAAGGACATCGTTTCAACGAGGAAAGAGGAAAGGAAGAATGAGGAGGACATGGGCAAGCCCAAAATACTATTGGATTTTCTTTTGGACTGCAACGAGTCCAACGAGACATACACCATAAGCGAAATCCATGATGAAATGAACGCCATACTATCTGCTGTAGGTAATTTGGTAAGTATTCATATTGAGTTTACCAAAATGGGGGTGTGTTTTAGGGTTCTGAAACGGTTACGATGACGTTGGCCTTTTGTATATACCAGCTTTCAAAACACCCTGACGTTCAAAGAAGAGTAGCTGAGGAAGTTGAGGCAATTCTCGGAGCTGAGGATTTAGATGCCGACATTAGCATTGAAAGCGTGCATAAAATGGATTACCTCCAGTGTGTCTTGAAGGAAATTCTTCGCATGTACACACCAGCGCCGATAATCGAAAGAACAATGTCCGAAGATATTGAGCTAGAAGGTAAAAAACTTCAATTTTGAAAACACAAGTACGCTGTGGTTTCTAGATGGAATGCGGATACCACAAGGCACTTCCGTGTTGATTTTTCTTTTGGGGACTCATCGAAGTGAAGATGTGTACTCGGAACCGGATAAGTTCAACCCGGACAGATTTCTCCCTGGAAACGGATGCGATGGAAACCATTGCGCCTTCGTACCATTTAGTGCAGGGGCGCGAAATTGCTTAGGTACCTACCAAGTCTTTGTCCACAACCGAATGAATCACCAAGTTTCGTTTCAGGTCAAAAATACGCCATGATAGAGTCGAAAATTATAATAAGTAAACTAATCAGGAATTTCGAAATAATTGGGGTGGAGGAACATAGGCCAATACTGCAACACCAACTGGTTCTAAGAAGCCTAAATGGATTACCAATCATTTTGACGCCAAGGAGTAGAACATAAATTTAAAAAAAATGTGATAAATAAATTATTAAAACTGAGAAAGAATTTTGTATGCTGTATTTACCTGCAGCGTTTAGTATATAGGGGTATTTTATAAAAAAGAATTCAATAAATTTTCGCATCCAAATACCCGTTAAATACTATAATTGCCAGGATAAACCTGTTACGCTCTCGTTTATCAGTGCGTGTTTCTCTGTTTGCATACTGTTAATCCCCCCTGTATATGATAACGCGCCAATTAGTAATCCCTGCGCCGGGGGCTCTTATCAACCGCTAATCTCTGCCTTCCCATTCGAAACAAATTCAGACTCGCGCAACAACATCAAATACAACAAACAACTCCGATTTCGCAGTATAATTATCAGGCAATTTGAATAAGAGCGGTTCAAAACATGTGTCTCCATCTAGAGTCGAAAACAGGAGTGAGCAAATAAATATTTCAGCCTCAAACCTATTTTTCCTCCATTGAAAGCAATCAACTACCGAATATATTTCTAACAATTTATTGATTTTAGTAATTAAATGCAAAGGAGATTTTGGTCTGTACTGCAAACTGTTTGCACTGAACACAAAGTGAACGTGCATGTCGCTGTTGACTTTGCTCGCTAGATGGCCGCCGACGTTTCACAAAAGCACACGAATCCGCTATTTAATTAATTAATTAATTAATTAATTAATAACGTGTGTGTATGTGGATTCTGGGATTTGAAGGAAACAAGAAATGCATTTTTACGCTTAATTTATTGCGCAGCTTTTGGATTAAATTTACGAAATACAGGGCGTTCAATCGAAAAGTGGGAGGAAAAGTTTTTTTTGTCCTTTGGGAAGAAAGGAGGGATCGATGCAAATGACTGCAAATAAGTGAAAAATAACTGAGCTTTGGTGTTGGTTGCCAAAATGGTTTAATAAGGATTCTCGTTTTAGGAACTTTGAAGAAATTATGGTGTTGAGTTCTCCTTGAAAAATTTTCAGGTGTTTGATTATTGATGTTGCTGTCTCCTTTCTAACTTTGTTTTGTACTTCTTCTGCACCGTTCGCTATCTGGTTATCTCTTTTTCTATTCCTGGCATTTGTTTTGACCTTTCTGATTCCACGCAATCAATGAGTTTCAGATCTGAAACCGCAAGCAACGAGGCTTCACTGCATCTTCTTTTTAAATTTTCAGGAACGCTTAATTTCTGAATATATCTCAACCACACACGCGAGTGCACGTACACATAGTTAAAAAAAATCTCCAACACAAAAATGAATAACATTTTACGACGCCAGTAATTTTTTTTTATTGATTCCAACGAACCGCCACACTGTTTATATTCCGGGAATGCATTAACATTAGCTATAGGACGAGCTTTGTTGAGAGGTAATAAGCCCCGTCCGTCTCTGTGATCGTAAAACGCAGTATTCAAATGAAAATGATTTTAAAGTTTGCGAGCAAAAAGACAACCCCCCCAGCTCTCCGTTCGATTTCCCTCACGAGACAATTCGGCAATAATGACTTTGTGTATATCGGATCCAATCAAATCCCTCGACATTTTCTCGTTCCCTCGGACTTTCTGCGACTATTGTGTCCCCCCAATTTGGGAGGGAGGATTCGACTCGAATTCGATCGGCTGAAAGTAATGTGCCGATATTAAATTGTAAACTCGATTACTGCAGTTTTTTGCTGTTGTGAGTAGTTTACAACATCTCCTTTTCTTGCATCAAAGCGGCAATTGGGTCACATTATATGTAGCTGGCAGTTAAACTCAACTAAATATTTAATTAAAGATCGCATTCATCAACAAACTCAACACCGATTCCTTTATATAACTTACGTCGGCGTGTAAATACACGCTCAGTAATGATTCACGAAGAAGTTGTCTACGTCGTAGAGGAGCGTAGAAAGAAATTCCTCCGGAATCAGGGGCTGGGGTTATTATTAGGAAAGCATCGCATGGAAGTCTAATTAAAACAACAAAAGTCTAAAGAACCACAACAGATGTAAAACGAAGAATGTTGATGGGAAAAGTTTAAGGCGGACGGACGCCCGCCAGGTCCGGAGTTCGCTGGAAATAATTGGAACTTTCTCGTCGTTTATATAGAGACGCCCAAACAATTTGTACTCAACTATTTAGTTTGTGATTTATTTGTTGCTGAAAGCTCCGAAAAGTTCGAAAGCTTTCAGTTAAATAGATTATTAACACTACGCTCTGCAACGCTACAATTACTATTGTTATTGCTACTTAACGACGAATAATTTAAGTTCGATTCGAATATGGGAACTTATGCCTTTATTTTTATTCAAGTAAAGAATTTTATTTATTTTCTCATGCAAAATAGATTACAACGCGATTAAAAAAAAAACTAAAACTATTGCGTTTAGATTTTATCTACGGTGCCTTCAGAAATAGTCGAGAGTCACGTGACTATGCAGCTAAATATATTCCTAGGAAAACTGATCAGAGAAAATTTTCATCGTAAGCGTTACACAACAAAATACGAAACGTTCTGGTTAATAAAGACGAATTAAAAATGTATTCACAAACACCATGAGCATTAATTAATTCTTCACTTACCAAAATCACTTTCGTAGTTGATTTTACCATAAATGCGAATCTGTGGTACTATTGGCGGGCTTGAAAACTTTTAATGTTTAGCAAACATAAAAATAATAAAAGTATTTATTGAATAGATTATGGCTTTGCTTTCGGTGATTCTTGAGTGGTTCTATGTTAAAAGAATCGTGGGAGATCGTGGGGAAATTCAGTATTGGTTTACCTCGCCATGAAAACAAAAGAAGTACGTTGTTGATTTAAAAAAAATAAAAAATAAAATTTTTAAAGAAGAGAATACTTCTAAAAATATCTAAAAATTATTGTTGCAAATCGGTTTTGATAGCAGTGAATCCTTCGAGCATCCTCTGTACAACTGTTTCGGCCCTACTTGGGGCCTCGGCAGCAGAAGCGTAACTGGAGACTTCCACTGCAAATCAAACCGACCTGTCCAAGGATATTCGTAAATGCAATGTAATAATAATCAATAGTTTGAATCGCCACATCCTGCGAGCACTTTTTGACACAACTTTGCACAGGAAATGACAAATTGCAGCTAGTTTGCTACTTAATAAGTTCTCACATACAAGGCGGCCAATCGTGCTGTCAAAGCATATTGAAAGATTTAAAAATTATTGTTGCAAATTGGTTTTGATTGCAGTGAATCCCTCGAGCATCCTCTTTACAGCTGTTTTGGTCCTATGTGGGGCCTCGTCAGTAGAAGCTAAACAGCTGTACAGAAGATGCTCGAGGGATTCACTGCAATCAAAACCGATTTGCAACAATAATTTTTAAAGCTTTGACAGCACGATTAGCCGCTTTGTATGGGAGGACTTATTAAGTAGCAAACTAGCTGCAATTTGTCATTTCCTGTACAAAGTTGTGTCAAAAAGTGATCGCAGGATGTCGTAATTCAAACTATTGTCTAAAAATCTCCATGAGAAAGTATATAACTTTGATTGCTTTTCATATTTCGAAGTCAAATTTTGGTTTAGAAAATTCATTCAGGACGATCCAAGAGGGGGAAGGACCTTAGAAGTTCTAAATACAAGAATGGTAAAAAAGTTGGCGTTTAGAGGTGAAAGACGAGACTGCTATAGAAGTTGAATACCAAGTTTTAGTTTTAAGAATATTGCATTTAATTTTGAGGTTCCTAGATTGTTGAAGCCAGAATAAAAATTGTGGCGCAAGAAAGTTTAGCGGCGCAAAATTTAGCCTTTTTAGAGGCAAGTCCAAACCTATTTTCACAAGTTTTCACTAGCGATGAAACTTGAGGCCATTGCCAGCGGACTCAATCAACTCGCCTATTCAACTACCTATTCTTCTAATTTAATATATACCAAACGACTCAAGAAATATTGCAAAATCTCACAGAAGTATACTTCAAAACTTAAAAATGACTCTTAAATAAAAACGAAAAAAATACAGGACACTTAGAAAGGAAAAGCAAGGCAACGACTGATGAAACTAAATACCCTTTTCGTAGCACTGATGGTTAAGGAACCACCTTTTCGTAACCTGATGATTAGAGGACGATGTCTGATTATTGGAAGGCGAAACGATGAAAAAAGAGAAGGTACAGGATAAAATAATGTAAGGAGAAGAGAAGACAAAAAGTGAAGAGAGAATTTTTGGCAAGTAAAAATATTTTGGAAAGCAAAGCCATAGCTAATGGAATTAAGTAACCCCTTCGTAAAAGGATGGTTGGGGAGGAGGATTACTCCATAATTATACAAAAAAATATCCAAGAAAGCACTCTATTAATTAACTTAATTTCCAATGACACAACTGGGACATATTCTAAGGTTAACGGAACGCAGAATGATAAAAAAGGAGAAGTAATGGGAAAAACAAAAAAAAATTGATTTAAGAACGCTTTGAATAACAATTTGTGGAACCGATACATGTCCGGAGGCCGTCTTCAATCTGCTGGTTTTGCATAGCTGGATACCTTCTGATTGATCACGCCAACACATTTTCAATACATAATAAGTCGGGAGTCGGATGACCTTGAAGGTCAATTAAGTAGCGACACATTGTTTATGCACATAGAAGTCTTTAACAGTATAGAATATACTGAAAAAGGAGCTCCTAAAACGTCAGAAATATAATGTTGAGCATTCATAGTCCTTCTGAATTTTTTGACTATTCATAGTGCCTCCGAACGTAGTGGAAATTCTAGAAATGGCTCCTCAAACTATTTCGTTGGAATTGTATACCACGCCACAACTCATACCTACATAAAATATTCCAAAAATCAGGAATTTTGAATTAGCTGTTGTCGTGGAATCGATTGAGGTCGTTCCTAGTTTCTCAATTATTCCCGATAAAGACGAGACATCGTGAGTCATGAAATTCCTCAAAAAATACATAGAATGGAACAGTCAGACAATGCCAACCTCAATAAGTGTCTCGCCTACCTACTGTTTGTTGATTTCTTGAAACCAGATACCTACTTCCGAGTCCGGCATTGGATCTTCTAAAGTCCCTTGCAGATTCTCATGAATCTCTAAACGTTTCGGTTCGTGTTAGTGATGGTGTGCCTCTATCTCTCTAATTAATTATCCGGTCCCATTCGAAATCCATAAGTTGTCGCATTTTAATGACACTCAGAAAACATAGCGCCTAACAGTCAAAAGATAGAAGCTTAAATCGGTCGTTGTCTTCTTCTTTAAAGCAGTATCGCTAGCCACGAATGAGTTTCTCGCGATCTACAAAATCTCCTACCATTTGAAGGGCAACACTACAAATTAAATTAAAATCTCCTTAGACGTATCCCCTGACTTAAGTCCTTTATATTTCCTTTCCAACATCAATTAGTTCTTGTAAAAAGAAATTCATTGTTTCATCATTTGTCCTCCTTAGGAGGAGAATGCAAACGGTGACAATTGCAAGGTTGCGTAAATGAAGAAAAGTTAAGGAATTTATCGACGCCACTAGACCATTCTCCAAATAGTCCAGATCTGGTACCCATCAACTTCTGCCTATTTCGACAACTTAGGAGGCGATTTTCTTCAGATCAGGGTCTATAAAATGCTGTAGACATTTCTTTGCGAACCTTTCTAACGAATTTTTTTCCAAGTGGGTTAGAACAAAAAAAGTGGCACCAGTGTGCGGATTTAAATGGAGAATTTATTGGAAAATAAAAATGCTTAAATTCTCCCCTCTCTACCTCTTCATGGTTACATATATCATATCCCCTCGTAAGAAAAACGATAAGAAAAAAAAATGGAGCAAAGCATTTCTTGATCCAACAAGGCAGGTTAAAACCATCTCAAGAGGAACTTCAGGCAACTTTTAACCGCTTTTGCCTTCTGAAATATTATATTTATTTTTGCAAGTTGAATAAGGAAGCAAACTCGTGAAGCTGGTTGTAGGATTTTGTAAGCACACTTGTATTATTGTTTATTTAAATTTTCTGTAACAGCCAGTTGTTATATAGTGAACGAAAAGACCTTCACAGTAAAGGCTAACAGCAAGTTTGATTGATGTAAATTTAGCAAAATTTACTCTAAGCCTCTCAATTATTCCGAAGACCCTGTCTGTGCCTTAGATATGTGATCTTGTAATTATTGCATTTGAGATTTCACAAAAAAGTTTTCAGAACGAACCCGCATCTAATCAAATCAAAAAATCTAGAATTCCATTATCAGAATGATTGCTATTAAAAACTACATCCCTCATTCAATTTGTTAAAAAAACACGCGTGCATTAATGAGAATTTTTTAATTTTTAAATAAGTTTAATAGAAAAATTGGCAAGAATTCAAAGGTGAAGATAATAAAGTGTACTCACCAACCATCTTGATGAACATAGCGTTTTGTTCGGTCGTATCGATGGTGACCCCTTCTGTTTTCTGAAACGAAACAAATTATTGCAACTTCACAGTTAAAAATTAAAGTTACGAGCAAAAACAATGAAAAGAAACAATTTTCTCCTCTTTCCATTTTGATTAAACGGAAAGACAAAGGGACATCTAATGTGGAGCTTCTAATAATCACAGATAATAGATTAAACTTCCCTGCCATTAACGTATCAATTAATCATTTACATCAGTATCATAACTTTGTTTGCTATTTTCAATTTTCATAAGCAGTATTCTAAAAATATTTGCAAGTGATATGCCATGAAAAGAAAAAATCTGGTCCTGTTTTTAGTGTAACAAAAAATTGAAAATGTAAGAGACTCAAGAAGAACTTCATAAAATGAAGACATTATCAATAATGAGTGCGGTAATAAGAAAATATTTTCCTTTTAAGACTTCCACAAACATAATAAACGGCACATAAACAAAACAGTAAAACAAAGCGAACATCCAAAAAGCGCCGTTCCAGTGAGGGAGAAAGCACTAAAAATAACGTCAGCGGAAGAATGTTCATGGGAAAATATGCTTTACTGCAACTTTTAGCCGGAGGCCGCGTCTATTGTCTCCTGTTTTAGAACGACAAGATTAGTGGCAGACGCAGGGTAACAAACGTCTGAAATTTCGTCGCCCAGGGGTAACTAACCGTGATATTTCTCCGGCGACTGCGAATATTACCCTCGGCTTTATGTGTTATATAACTTCGCCCTAATGTATCAACGCTGCGAACTCTTAAGAGCCGAGAAATGGGTGTATAAACAGGGGATGGTTTGATGTCTTAATTAGGATCAGTTCCGACGGAATTAAGTTTAATTTTCTTGTTTACTTCCAAGAATAAAAATTTTATGTTTAATTGAAACACAAAATTTCTATGAAGTTAACCCAATAATTAAATTAAATTAAAATTGGAGGATACTTTCGAAAAAAAAAACAAAACCTCACAAGTTAAGAGGATTTAATAATTCAACTGACGACGTGATTATAAACTTTCCAACCTCCAACATAAATCCGAAGTAATGAACGGATCAATCCGGGGTCGAGTTTAATTTAACCTCCCCCTCCCACCCCCAAGAAGCAATAGCAGAACTTTCGCAATAATCATAAAGCACAATTACAGCAAGTTACCCTGAATTTTCAATTACTTAAAACCCGGCGAGGACGGCCGGTGCAGATATCACCGTTGTGTTATCAGCGTCGTAGTAAACTTTCCGGGCAAATACAAATCCGGACTTTGTCCGAGTTGAGCTAAGTTTACGACTACCCGCCCCCCCCCCTTCTTCTTCTTCTTCTTCCGGATGAGTTTTGCGAAGGAGAATCGGACGACCGAGATTCCTCATCACGTCAATTATGCAAGGCATCTGTGTCTGAGCTTTCGGTACAAACACGGGAGGGATAAACGTTAATAGACCTTGAGCGCGTTGCATTTCGCAGAGGGCTTTAATAAATTATTTTCTCTTTAAATATGCACGCTGTTATTCGTTAACCGAAGTTTCTCAAGTTTTATTTAATCTTGTTGTTCTGCCTTGTAAGATTATTTGCAGCGTAAGTTCAAAATCATGGCCTGCTAATGAATAAAAATTACCGCATACTTAAGGTTGCCGCACACTTATCCGTTACGCTCGGTCAATGGATAGCACTTTGCCTATAATTGGCTATGACAGGACGTAACGGATAAGTGCGCAGTAAACTTTAGTTGTCACGTTCCAATACGTTACGTCCCGTCAAAATACCGTTAAGATTAAACACATGAAAAAGAACGAGTGACCGCCCATAAAATAAAATGAGTTAAGGTTGTCGCACATTTTTGCGTCACGTTCTGTTACTATGCGTCGTGACGGAGCGTGGCAGATAAATTTGCGACATCCCTAACGGTTTTTAATCTGGCCCAGGCAAAGTAGTTCAAATGATTAGACTACAAGAGAAAAGTGGGAAAGGGCAACATGAACTTAAACAAATTGCATTCCTGACGAAGCTGTCAAACGATAGCGAAACGTTGAGTTTTGTGCTATTTTAAAGTTATTCGTTGACGAGTTACAAAGATGTAATTCAAATCCATGGTCGGGTAGTTAATCTTTAGATACGACCCTGATTTCTAGCATCAAAAATTAAAATATGAGAATAGTTGTTTCGGGTTGTTATAGCTAATCTGAACAAATGACTCCGCCCAACATCCTTATGATTGGGTGTAATGTTGATTTTCGACTTACACCTTCCAATTACCTGCATCGCTGCGTCATATAGATAATTAGTTACAAAGCTGTAAGTTTCATCAAAATTAGAGATTTTCCCTTTCCATGCAATGTAGCCCTTAAAATTACAAAAGGGTTTTGTTATCGACGGTAACACTGTAGCGACATACTTATTTAAAATAATTTACTGTTGTCTTCCGTTTGAATCGATCGCTCCGCCCAGCTAAGGTCCTATTGGTCAGAAAATAGTTTCTCATCTTTGTAACTCATTTACGAGGTGTGCGAGAAAAGTAATGATACTGATTTTTTATCTACCAAAGTTTTTATTTTTTTCAAACAACAATATGGTCTCCTTTAAAGTAGTTCCCTTCTGCAGCTTTTCACCGGCGGAGTCGTTATTTCCAGTCTTGGTAGCAGCGCTGAAAGGCTTCAACATTCTTTTGAATGTCCTCCAGAGTCCCAAAATGATATCCTTTTAAGAAGTTTTTCAATTTCGGGAAAGAAAAAAGTCACAAGGCCTCAGATCAGGTGAATAGGGGGCCTGGGGAACAACAGGAATATCTTTTGAGGCCAAAAAATTCCATGATGGAAGTGGCCGCGTGACATGGGGCTTTGTCATGATGAAGCATCCACTTGTTTGCAATATCCAGTCTCACACGAATTCCCTGAGCCTTTCAAGGATATCTTTGTAAAGCACTTAGTTGACAGTCCTGGAGGAACAAATTCTCTACTCTCAAAAAAGCAAATCAGCATTGTTTTGATCTTGGATTTGGTCCTTCGAGGGGATGTCTGAGTGTGCCACTCCTCTCTTTGCCGCTTTGTCTCAGGATCGACTCAAAAATCCAGGATTCATCACCTGTGATCACACGATCGAACAATTCGTGGTCACTGGCAATCCTCTCAAGAAGATCGTCGCACACGTTTCTTCGATTGTCCTTCTGCTGAGTTGTGAGGCTTTTCGGCACCATTTTGACACAAACCTTTCGCGTGTGCAAATTTGATGTACGGTGAAAGTATTTAAGTGTAACTGATTATCCAGCTTCCTTATTGTTAAACGACGGTCTGATCTCACAAGAGCCCTCACACCTTCGACGTTTTCGTCGGTTTTTGAAGTTAAAGGTCTCGCTGACCGAGGTTCATCTTCAACGTGTTCTCGTCTTTCCAAAAATGATTTGTGCCAGCGATAAACTTATGCTCTTGATAATGAATGTTCTCCATGGGCGTGTTTCAACTTTTCAAAAGTCACACTCGCGGATTCCCCAAGTTAAACACAAAACTTTGCTCTAAATTCCACTTTCGTAACACACAACAAAAACTTAACTTAACTGATGACGCTCTCAAAAATCACGTGATGGCTGAAAGGAGCTGAAACTCGGACTAAGCATCTGGTAGGGATAAATACGTCTGTCTAGATAATTATAATAACACAGCGTTGCCAGATCGCTCGCAGTGTTGTCAGTCTCATTATTATTCTCACACACCTGGTATGCACATGGTTGCTAAAGTCAAAGCAACTAGTAATACTGAAAACATTCTTAGTTTCCAGAATTGTTCAATAAATGCGGTTGCTATTTCTAAGAGAAATTCAGAGGTATGCTGATGAAGATCTGCACACAAATGCTCCGCCCATTGTAAACCTGATTGGGCTAATTGTAAAGAGTTGAAAGGCAGACGAATTCATCTGTTTAATTTAATTCTATCGCCCCGCCCAACAAACACATTATTGGCCAGAAATATGTCTTTCCTTTTGTCATTCATTTATTTGCATGGCCGTTTTAAAAGATTGCTAATCTAAAGTCAAGTATCAATTGTTATAAACTATTCACGAGCACTTCCAATATTCGTTGTAACTTTCATAATATTGGTTCGAAGGAAGAGGAGGACTTCAACGGTATGTTTAAGGTTTCCTTCATATTAATGCTCCGCCCAGTTAAAATTTGATTGGTCCCAAAAATATGTTTATTCCTTTCCATTTATTTGGAACGCAATGCTGCGCAAATGACCTAAAATCAATGGCTCCGCCCAACATGTACATGATTGGCCATTTTTCATTCGAACGTTATCGTGGATATTATTTCGAATTTGATGACAGTCAATGCAGTTTCAGCCTTTGATAATGTCAATAATTAATTAAATAAGTGAATTCCATATTATAGATAATAACAGTGTATTTGACACGTATTTAATAACAGTCGTTCAGATCTATGACTCTTCCCAATACATACCGGATTGGCCAGTTTTTATTCAAATGTTAACATAATTGCACTAATTTATTACTGAATTGAATTATGTGTTATTCATAACCAAAGAGAATACAAAATTACGCTACGAGCAGAACGAGTACGTGCAAGACGACAGCCGATGTCGGACGTCCAGTAACAAAAATGCCGCGTAGAGAGAGTACGAATTCATTGGCGCCTCCGCCACTCTCATTCTGCGCGGCCTCGAAACATTGCCTCTCTGTTGATAACAAAAAGCATAATAACAGTCTCTTTAACGCTAGCGCTCCACCCAACATAAATATGATTGGTCCACAAATTATGATATGTATTGACGCGCAAGATGATTGGCTAGAACCTGAAGAATTTGGGCAGAACATTTATCAACATTGCTCCGCCCAACATAAATACGATTGGTTCGATCGTCATTTCTGCTCATTACTTATTTATGATTGGTTAAAAACCTCCAAATGATTCAAATGCTAATAAGACCAATGAATTTTCTTCTTCGAGGTAATGAGTTGTTTTTAAATTCGCTTTTCTTTTATGATAAGAGTTATTTTATTAAAAATTTTGAATACCATTAGTTTCTTATTTAATTACTGAACCAACGCTTATCTATGAGGGAATAGAATTTTGTTTTTCATAATCGTGGATTAGTAGTTTCTGTTGTTGACTATAGATATTAAAAATGAAGGTGTCTGGAGCTATTTTTATTAAGATGACGTATAGAATCTAAGTTGGTCTTGCCGTCTGTACGTGATAGATCAATATTACCCACTCGTATAAAATTTTCATTACATCGTGACCCCCTCAGCTTCACGCTTCCTCACGCCATGGCGTCAGCGATCAATTTTATATATTGCCTCGCGCGTTACGCACGAAACGGCAGAGTGCGCGAAATAAATTTAAATTTGATCATATTCGCCGAAAATCCCATTTGGCGTCGGGGCCACTAAAAGACAATGCCTCCCCCCGGCTAAATAAATTTATGCGGAGTGCGTCACGGAGCGAGCGTCGCGCGTGACGTCAGCAGACGCCCGAGCACACGTGACTACGAGACTGGCAGGCTGCCAAGCGGGTCGAGCCTCCGGTAGTAGCGGGGCACGAACTCCGGCGGGCTTTTATGGAACGCCTCGGACGTGTTTGGAGTGGAGAGTTTTCCCCGGAACGAAGGCTGAAGTTAAATAAATGGCTTTCGATAATCGCGGCCGCATAAAAGCTGCGTTTGTTTTCGCATTGTCTGCCATTTTTTTTTTCTTTTTCCTTGGCATCATCTGAGTGGTAGCAGTTTAAAAGCCTTGGCAGATGGATAATGGATTTACATTTTTCAAAAAATTAGGACAACGTTGTATGTTGATGTGCCTCAGTTGAAATTATATACAAATAAAGGGTGGAAATAGAGAAAGCTTTAAATTAAATCTAAACCTACTTGCAAATCTTTAATATACTATAAAATTATTGCCTTGGTAACACAGAGGTTTCATTTTCTAATCTAAAGACGGTTTTAAGCAACCCTATTTCATGTTGTACATGTTGTATTGCTGATAGAATTTGGAGATAGAACACGTTCAGATGGTTTTTTTTTATTCAATTTAAATTTCGATTTAATTTTTAAATTTTCTACATAAATTAAGAAATTGAACCAGATCTTGTGGTGGTCCTTAAACGGAAGTAGAAAACAAAGAAATAGAAAATTACGTTCCACAAAAAAGTTTAAGAAATTATGTATAGGATAACTTGGTCGTCCTGGAAACGAAGAGTTTCCATTTTCAGTCGTAAATGAAATTAAGCGTCATAAACAAGAAGGAAAAATAAAACGACGCTGCATTTTATGTCTCGCGTAAAAACGGTTTATCATTTTATGGGTCAGCGTTTGTGTCAAAAAAGGAAGAGTCTCCGGAACGAGCCGGATCATGTGTCGCCTTTTATACAGCGAAGATAAACAACCTCGTATATGTGTCAGTTAGGTTTTTTGCTGCTTTACGATCGTCCTGGCCGTTCTCCAATGCTGAGAGGTACTTGCCAAATGGACTAGATCCTTCCTCGTGCTTTATCAACGCGTTACTTACTTACCCCGATGCGATGAAATGACATGGCGCAGGGCTCATTATTCGGATGCCCGAAATGTGAGAGACGGCGGTTCTTCCCTCGCTTCGGTGCGAATGAATGAGGGCATGGATGAAAAATTGCGAACGTTGAAAGATATAAAGAAAGCAATATATAATCAAGGCTTAATGATGATTAATGAACAAAAAACAATAACTTGTGAATTTAAATTAAGTAATCGTAGATTTCATAATTATGGACTATAAGTTTCCGAGTAGAAACTAGAAAGTATCCCTTATTGATTTCATTTCACGTTGACTCGTTTATCTGTGAATATTTCTCAACCTTCAATTATTTCTAACAAATAATTTAAAATAGTAAACTTAAAAAAAGTTGGAGGTCATATTATTATTAATACCTACATATAATTAATTACCTTGTTTGAATATTTGGTAGTAGCAAATTTGCTTGACGTAACGTAAGTAGCTAAATTGGTGCTAGTGAGCGTGCGTTTTATTTTTATATTAAATTCGTTATTTTATCTTATCTTTATATTTGGAAATTGCGTTGAGAAATTTGAAATATTTGTGCGGGGCAGCCAATGCAATATTAGAACCAACAATGTTTTTTTTTTCGCGAGGATGCTCGTGTGAGAAAACAAAACTGCATTTCAAAGAGATAACTTAATTAGAGTAATTTATAAATAGGTGATAAAAAATACATAAAATTTCAATGAAACCAAAATAGAAAAAGTAATTATATCTGCACACATAAAAGTCTGGAGTTAATTCTAACACATTTTCAACTCTGTTGCGGTGTTTCCTCGTGTCCACCCGTTTCTGGTGTTAAATTAAACGAAGTTAGGACGTTTAACTTTAAAAAATGTTAATGCTGTTTTCAAACGTGGCATTATAATCATTGTGGTAATTATCTCTATCTTTCAGGGAGTTAAGATTATATAAGAAAAGAGAGAGGGATACTTAACTTCTGATGTAGCAGTTTATTTACCTATAAAGGAATTAGTGTTATCCGGAAAGCGTCAAGCATTTCTATCTTTAAAGGAGTTAGTTTTATCCCGAAAATGAAAGAATGTTACTCTTGGGACACTCACTTGTATCTTAACTTATATTTTAACTATTCTAAAGAGAGAATGCACTATTTTAATTTTGCATCTCCTATCCCTTGTTCTTTTGTGTTAATTAATATTAAGCTTATCTGGAGGAAGTGGAATAAATATGTTCATATGATATTTAATACGCAAATAAAATGACGTTTTCATTCTAAAGCAAGCGTTCATTGCAGTTGGTAGGCATATACTAGTTATAACTTGCAATGAGAATGCCAATCAATCCCTTCCCTCGTACATTAGAATTTACCAATAGACGAAAAGTAAATAAATGTGAAACAACTCCTTTAGGATAACATTTTTACTTTTTTGATTTAAATGTGGTGATGAGATTTCCCAGTGCCGACAGATTATGTTACTATTTCGTATAACTCATCGTCTACTTATTGACTGATAATTATAACGAATTGTAGATAATATTTTTACTGTATGGAGATGAGCTTATCCTTGGATAATGGAGTAAAATTATTTCAATTTTTTCTTTAACACTTACCTTTAGACGCATTTTAATCGGGAAAAGCATTTTTTAAACATTACAACTTTTCTGGTAAAACTTATCTATATTGTAACACCGATTAGGTAGGCATCACAAAAGAAGGTATCACAAAAGAATTTCTTATCCTATTAATCTTATTCTGACATTTCTATTTTACTTAGGTAAGAAAACATCATGAAAAAAATAATGAAAGAAAAGTACATGAGATAAAACTAAAGTATGAGGCAGAATTGAAAACAGGAGTATCAGGAAGAAAGATGAATGAAAAAGGTCAATTTTACTGTTATGTATGTAAAATGTAATTAAAGTAATACTAATAATAAAAAGCAACAGAAGAATTTTACCACAAAATCAAGGAAAATTATACAGAATGGTCAGCAACTTGCTTTTTAGCAAAAAAGTCAAAATATGAATGCAATGACAAAATAAAAAAAAGCTGGAAAAGCGCCAAACAAGATGAACTATTTAAACAATACTAAAGAAGAATAAAATATACCAGAGAGGGGAAAAAATTAAATTATTTAAGCACTACTCACATAAAAAAAATTATTAATTCGTTTAGTGTGATTTTAAGCTGACGTCTATTGGGTCTGTAATTTAAAAAAAAAGCGAAGAGGACTCTTGTGTGATATGAAAAAATATTAATACAAAACATTGTAAAAAATGTAAGGAAATCTAGGTTTGGCTCGAAAAAAAATTCTCAACGTCATAATTCTCACGTCCACTACTAAATGAAATTCAACTTAAAACATAATAAATTATTTTAAACGGACACTAAAATTGGCTTTAACGTCCTACGTTTTACTGTCGTTTGATAGCTTCGTCAGGAGTGAAAATAAATAAACAAAGCTGTCAAGTAAAAGGTTGTCAACTAAATAAAGTTGTCAAGGGAAACAAAAACAGTAAAACTGATGTAAATTTAGTAATAAAACTTATAAAAGATTTCAACAACTATTTACTTCAAGACGAAAACATATGTCAATTGTTTATTATTTTTTAGGTAACTAGATTATTTATTCTAACAAGCGCACATTTCTGTTTAATATTTCGATACTCCCACTAAATGAGTGCTTGTTAATAAAGTAACAACATTAATAAAAGAAAATGAAATTATGGTTTGTTTATGCCCAACAGCATTCGTAGTCTGTGAAAATGATCCTTTGGGAGAGCTTTTGTAAAGATGTCTGCGGTGTGGTCATTAGTTGGTACGTAATCTACGTTGATTTCGTGACTGTGAAATTTTTCGCGGACAAAATGATAATGTATATCAATATGTTTGGTTCTTTTGTGGAATTCCGGATTGCGAATCAAACGTATTGTACTTTGATTATCTACTTTCAATGTTGTTGCTTCTCCCACTGTTTGATTAATATCTTTAAGCAAATGTCTCAACCAAATAGCTTCTTTCGTAGCTGCATCCGCAGCTACTCCGCTTCGGTTGTCGATAATGAAACTACCCGTTGACGTTGACTAGACCACGTTACAGGACCGCCGTTCATGATAAAGAAGTAACCGATTGTTGATCGTCTTGTTTCTTGATCGTTTGCATAATCTGAATCAGAAAAACCAATTAAGTTTCGCTGATCAGCATACTTTGAGTATTTGATTCCGTAACAGGTCTTATCTTTCAAATATTTGAGGATTCTCGTGACTGCGTTCCAGTGAATTTCTTTTGGACTCGCGACGAATCTGCTCACGTATGAAACAGCAAACATTATATCTGGTCTGCTGACTATCGCTGCAAACATAAGACATCCAACTGCTTCTCTAAACGGGACGCTTTTTGAAATTTCTTCATGTACTTCAGTGATATACAAATTTACGTGAGGGTCTGCTGGAATGCTAACAGATTTACAGTCTTCCATATTGAATCTTTTTAATAATTGCCGAATGTAATTCGCTTGATGGATGAAAATGGAACCGTCGTTATTATTACGTTCAATTTCCAAGCCACGTTGTTGGACGATGTTGCGCCACGGTCCATTATCCACATGTTTTCTTCAGATGCTGAAGTGGGAAAATAAAAGTTTTTCTAAAACAAAAGCAGAAAAATTACCCTGTTCATTTTTATACTGCCTCTTTTTTGTTGCATCCTCCATCTTCTTTCGATTGCGGCACTCTTTTGCATAATGCCCTTTCTTTTGACAAGTATAGCAAGTTATCTTGGATTTATTTAACTTCACCTTGTCCTTTTCAATGGGATACTTTGCCTTTTCCTTTCTTAAATTACTGGATGAAATAGACGTTGCAGCAAGAGCCTTTTCTGCCTCTTTCACAGAATTTAAATTCGCTTCTTCGTCCAGTAAGCGTGCGGTTAAATTAGCAATATTTTGACGATCTTCTGCCATAGAAAGCCAAGCTTGTCTCACGTTGCGATATTTGTTCGGTAAACTGCCTAAAATTTGTGTCATTATTGCAGTGTCACTAATTGTCTCACCTGCATCTCGAATTTGACGTGCAAGATTTTCTACTTTTGAAACATGTTGAGCAATTGAATCATTTGCATCCATTTTATAAATGTGAAACTTTTCGTGAACTAGCATTTTATTTACTTCAGATCTCTGTTCATAAATACTGTCTAATTTGTCAAAAGCTTCTTTGGCAGATTCACAATTTTCTATCAAAGTAATCTGTGTGAATTCCATTGCTGATGTCAATGCACACATTGCAATCGCATCGCATTTGTTCCAGTCATTCAAATTTATTCCTTCTTCATTGGATTTTAGTCGAATACCGTTCAGCACGTCATAGACTCTTTTGCACAAAGGATACATTTCATTTGAAACTTCCACTGTCGATAGTTGTTGCCATCAAATTTTGATATATTCATGAGGTCGCGTTCTGACATTTTTTTACAATTGAATTCAAAATACCAATTTAACTCTTTTCAAAACACGATGCTTCCGTAATGCATTCGTTTTAAGCAAATAATGTCACTAATGTCAAATAATGTCAATACATGATACGAAACTTGATGTATTCGTGTAAAATCACGACACTCGCTTCTTTCTCTTCTTAAGTCTTCTCAATTTATCCCAGCTTCAATTTAAATAATTCAGCGATAAACTGGGCCCATAACCTGATGTAAATTTAATAATAAAACTTATAAAAGATTTCAACAACTATTTACTTCAAGACGAAAA